>CAJQZP010000885.1:10595000-12995000 GCA_907164705.1 Parnassius apollo
GCTGATAAACCTGCAATCACCCATAAAAAAGAATTTTAACAATTGATTTACATTGTTATTATGTTACAAGACAGATGATTATATTAACGACAAAGACTGCTGGTCGGTAAGGACTGTTACTCCAACTCAATGAAAGAAATAATTGGTAGTCTTTTAATTTTGACACGTATTTGTTTACATTTTTGTTAGTTAACTACACCATTTTATTAATTAGTTTTGACTTTCTAAAAGAGAGTCTTGTAAAATTCCTACTTAAAAATAAATAATTTGATTTTAACTTAACATTTTGTTGATTTTGATTTCTGTTATTTGATGTTGGAACAAGATACAACGTAGCGAGCCTCCACTTAGTCAAACTACTCGCTAGGTGTTACGCATGTATCTTTTAAATTTGCTTACTTCTTGTAATACAGTCCATTCTTATTTTTAGTATTTTAATTAAATATTTTTAGTTCTTTTTTTCCTATCTAACTTATTTTTTAGATTTTAGTACATAATTTAGGGTCGTTAGCAGGTCGTCACATTCGTAACTCGTCCTTTGTGAGAAACTTGTCCAATTCGTAACTCGTCCTGGTTACAAATCATCCTGTTCGCGACTCGTCCCATCAAAATAGAACATAAAATCCTGTGGCCTGTTTGAATTCTTTGTTATCGAAATCAGTTCAGCTGTTTAGGCATATAATGTCACATCACAAACAGATAGTCAAATTGTATGAATTCAAAATAACATTGATATGGATTTTAAAATAAAACACAACAGAGATAATCAACAATAATTCGTCTAATTATTCATTTCAAAATTAACAAAATTATAATTTGTATTTTAATTCAGCATAATTTTTCATCTCATAATAATGTTTTGAAAAAAGGTAAAATTTTACAACTAGTAAAGTTTAAATAGGTAACAAAAAACATTATTATTATTTCCTATAAGGTAACATTAAAAAACTAGGTGAACATTTATTCTGATTGATTATTAGAATATAAACGATAATTATGTTGATTTTGAAATGATATAAGAACTACTGTCGACTATCTCTATTCTATTATATTTATTTCTATTCTATTCTTATCGCATATTGTGTTTTATTTTGAAATCCATATTAATATTATTTTGAATTCACACAATTTTACTATCTGTTTGTGACATTTATATGCTTAAAAAGCTGAACTTATTTCGATAATATTTTAAACAGGTTAAACATCTCTCAGGATTTAATGGTTATTCTATGTTGATGGGATATGTGAATGAAGCGAGTCGCGATAAGAGGAGTTGCGAACGGAACGAACTAGCTGCAAATAGGACAAGTTTCTCAAATGGGACGAGTTGAAAATGGGACAACTTGCTAACAATCAATAAATACTTTCCATCTTACTTGTGATAACTTTTCTGTTTTCATAAACTCTTACGTTAAAATATGCTTTATCCCTAAAACACTTTAATAAGTGAAATTGAAAGAACAGCACAAAACATATTTTAACTTAAGGTTAATTATATTGATTATTAAGTTATTTCTTTATAAATGAATGTGTACCTGTTATTTTTATAGCTAATAAAAAATCTTATTCTTAAAAGAATTTTTTTTATTATTTCACAAAAATCTAGGGGATTTTTTGAAAAACTTTGTCACCAGTTACTATAAAATAAGACATTCACTTTAACTATGAAATAAATATAGGACTAAATGCTTTCCTGGGACTTTGGGAAAACTATAATAGCCCATAGCACCCACAGATAATGTAGCTTCCTGTAGGTAAAATAATTTTCATGATCGGATCAGTACTTTCAAAGATTACCCCCTACAAACAAACATACATCAAACAAGGTTAGAAACATTTAACTCTTTAAAATATTAATATTAGTATAGGATTTTTTTTGAAGGAGAAAGTGAGAGATACAAGTGTTGTGCCTTTTTTGCTTAAAATTTATTGTTTTATTAAGTGTTGTTGATTTACTATAGTAAATTCTTCTGTCTTGGTGGAGGTTTTAACATCTGTAAATTAGTAAGTGTTTGTAGTTGTGCCGTTTTTATGTAATTTTTTGTTGTAGTAATATAATGGAGGACGAAACTCCCAATCCCGGAAGGGTTCGCAATGATTCCTTTTCCTTACCCATTAACTTTGATAATGTAGAACTAATTAACATATATAAATATAAAATTCTGCATATGATAATGTGCTTCTTCCTGTGCTCAGGCAGAAAATGCTTAATCTGAGCAGAGGATAGTCAATTACGTCTCTAACTTTCTCTTTTCTAGATCAATATCTATAAATGTTAAAAATTTCCTGCTTCCCCCAAAAACTATACGGAAAGGACTTCCATAAGGCTCAGTTCTTAGTCCTCTCCTTTATTCTATATATACTCACGATTTAGAACTTTCAATAAATTCTTTTTGTAATGTTCTTCAATATGCAGACGATTTAGCTCTACACATCTCCTTAAACAACTTCACAGTGGCATGTTCCCGTCTAAAATCATCCACGGAGTATTTACAAGAATGGTTAACTAATCATGGCCTCTCTTTATCTGTGGCCAAGAGTAGTGTGGTGATCTTTTCCCGCCAAAGGCGAGTTCCCGATATATCTGTTGTATATGATAAGCAACCTATTCCTGTTAGAGGCAATGTTAAATTTTTGGGAGTTATCCTTGATTCGAAATTGGCCTTCAGTCAATACATTGAATATATAACACAAAAATGCCAAAAAAAAACATAAATATTCTTCGGTCTTTGTCTGGTGTTTGGTGGGGGTCCCATCCTTTTTCTCAGAAATTACTGTACAATGCTTTAATACGAAGCCACCTTGACAATGGATGTTTTCTGTTGGAGCCTTGCAATAAATCATCCTTGAAAGTAATGGACAAAATTCAATCGAAATGCCTTCGCATTTTTACAGGGCCAATGAAATCCTCACCAATAAATGTTCTTCATGTTGAGTGCGTAGATTCTCCTTTAAGATAAAGAAGGCAATACCTTTCAGACAGATTCTTATTTAAGATCTGCCAGCTTTCAGATCATCCCCTAATTCCTAAATTGGATCTTCTTTCTGAGTATATCTCATCTGACCGATACTGGACCCATAAGGACTCTCCCTGCTTGTTTAAAAGTTTTGTAATTTTTCTTACCCAATCGTTAAATGTAAAATAAATCCACTCTTTGATGTCCTTGACGAGGCTATTATTTACCAACCTGACATTCATCTAGATCTAGGTATAGAAAAGGGTTCTCCAATGGCAAATTTGAAATTAAAAGAAATTATAGAAAACACCTTTAAAGATTGGCTAATTAAATTAATTTAAAAAAAAAACTAATTAAACTCATAAGCTTTCATTTTCCACTCAATACGTCATTGGCGAATTTTATCAAACCGCCACAAAAGAAAGAAGAAGAAGAAGTAGAAGATATTAGTATAGAAGAATAGATGAATGATTTTAGTAGGATAATAATAATAGTCAAAGTCAAAAATGTTTATTCCATGTACTTCATTAGTAATTAATTAACATATTTTACAACACAATAAAAACAAAATATTTACATTTAACCTAACTTAACACATTCTACAATATTGTTAAAAATAAACTGTTGCCAAAATTTTTCAGCTTCTTCACTTAATTTTAATGTATATTCTTTGTCATAAAGTACCCAAACTTTGTTCATTTTTTTATTTTGTTCAAATTTTGGGTCTGCAATACAAAAAAGTCCCTTTTCTTTGTTTGCTGCATACATTTGCAGCATTATCTGGGCTTTGTATCTGTCCATTGTTTCGTTTTTATCGTTTACATAGTTTTTTTATTGAAGATTCCTTTGATGGACATTTTACTTCAACAACATAGTTGTCAGTGATTCCATCTGGTGAAGCCCCTATAATGCCAGATACCAGCACGAAGCCACAGTCCTTTATCTTCACATCAAGTTCAACCTCTACCTCTTTTTTTACCAAGTTCTCCAGACGTTTGCCCCTTTGTATTGCTCGGGTTTCTGGCACTTTGTACCCACCCATTATAGATTTGACCAATACACCATTAGCAGTTGTGCAATTTATTGTGTTGTAAATATTAGAGGCAGTAACTCTCCCCTGTCTCAAAGAATGCCATAAAACACTATACACTTGGTTTTTCGTTGCCTGTTCAATTCCATGTACTTACTCATTTGTAACTAGATTTGCACTGTAAATCTTAAAACTATCAAAACATACTCCTATATCTTTAAACTGCTTATAATAATTTAACAAAATATGAAATACACTGAAATCATCAAGAGATTCTTCTTTGTACTTAGAGTAATTTAACAAGAAGTGAGGAAGTTGATTTCCTTTTCTTACATTCTTCTAATATGTTATGCAAAGTTATAGTGGAGTGGATTTTTTTTTCAAAAGTCTTCTTTCCTAGGTTTGAAGCTAGCAGTGGCATACCACTGGTGATGGCTTCATTGAGTCTGGGTTTCTGCCAGTAGCAAGAGACAGATGTAACTGATGGCTCTTCAGTCCTTTTGATGATCCAGTGTGCAAAACAAATTCCATGTTTGCAGCCGCCTGCAGATGCAGCACAGTCATTACAGATTTAAGTTTGTTTATATTTTAGGTTATAGTTAATGGTGGGCGCTATATTATAGCGCGCTATTTCTTCATAACACATAGCGCGTGTTATGTAAGTAGTCGCCATGGCGCTATTGCGCTATGGCGCTTTGGCGCTAATGGAGGTTAATATAGCCCATAGCGCAATATTATAGCGCGCTATCTCTTTATAACGCATAGCGCGTGCTATGTAAGTAGTCGCCATGGCGCTATGACGCTATGACGCTTTAGCGCTATTCGACGTGTGACGCAAATTTAATCTAGCAGCACGCTATTCATCGCGCGCGAACTATTTAGTGTTGGACGTTATTTAGTTAGTGTATACTGTATATTTTTAAGTGATCGAAGGACATAGTTGTCTGCTACAAAAGAAGCCTAACTAATGTTTTTAAATATAAATAAAATATAGATACAAAAGTGTATATAATATTGTTAATTTTTGTATATACAATTAATAAACTTTTAAATACACCTTTGATTTAATTTATAATAAGGTTAAAATAACGTTTACATCAATTATCATACAAAAAGATTAATTTTATATTGTTTTAAAAAGTACAGTCCTTAAAAATATTTTTAATAAAAAAGTCTACATGAAAGAGCGTTCTTTAATTTTCTTTACCACTTTATTTTATTTTAATCTAAAATGCGACTCATTACGAAACAATGTTCTTATACAGCACGCGGTCTATCCAATGAACGACATGTAATGTAGCGTGCACCGAGATATAGCGTGCTGCTAAACTTAACGCGCTTGCCGGCCTCCTACACACTTTTTTATAAATAACGCGCTATAACATAGCGTATTTAATAGCACGCTAGAAATTTCTAGTTTATAGTCTGTAGCGTGCTATTGATTTATAGTCGTTTTGAACAACTTTATTTGGCGCTATCAATTATTAATATCTAGCGGCAATTAGTTCTAGCAGCAGCGCTGTTGGAAGAGGATGTGTGACGAAAATTTGATCTCGTAGCGCGCTATTCATCGCGCGCGACCTAATTTAATGTTCGACGTTGTTTAGGTAGGCTATATATTTTTATATATTTATAAATGATCAAAGGACACAATTGTGGTAAAAGAAGCCTAACTAATGTTTTAAATGTATTTACATTTAAAACATTAGTGTGTAAAATATAGATACAAAAGTGTATATAATAGTGTATGTAAATAATTGATTTTTATAAATACAATAAATAAACTTTTAATACGCCTTTATTTGATTTATTAAAATAACGTTTACATCAATTATAATAAAAAATAATTAATTTTATTTCGATTCTAAAAATAAAATTAATTCTATTTTAAATAGTACATAACTTAAAAATATTTTTAGGATCATAGAAATTAGTAAGCCTGAAAAGTATGAAAACGCATACATTGGTTTTTCTTTACCACTTTATTTTATTTTAGTCTAAAATGCAACTTATTACGAAATAATGTTCTTATATAGCACACGATCTATCCAATGAACGACATGTAATGTAACGTTCTAAGAGATATAACGTACTGTAAAACTTAACGCGCTTATCGGCCTCCTACACGCTTTCTTATAAATAGCGTGCTATAACATAGCGTATTTAATACCGCGCTAGAAATTTATAGTTTATAGTCTGTAGCGTGCTATTGATTTATAGTCGTTTTGAACAACTTTAGTTATAGTTTCAGTTTATACAAAGGTACTCTGTGGTTATAGGTTACTTCAGTCAGCCGTCACGTCAGTCTTGCTTTTTTTATTTCCGGAAACATGAAAAACGTAGGCACAGGCATCGCATTTTACAATGCCTCTGGATGACGTCACTTCCGGCGAAAAAAATTATTTTTTCAAAAATTTATATTTAATTAACTACAGGCCTAAAAAACCCAAAAGACATGGGTCCTTTCTTTTACATCCCTCTATCGGAAAAACACTTAAAAATAAGTATTTTTTGTCGCATTGTCCATTTTGACAAGTTTACAATTATGACTTCCTATATTTACGCGAACATTACATGAAACTATGTTTACGGATTTTATCGCGTTGACTTTTGATTCCCTACGTTTTGGGTGCTTTACAGTACGAACTTGTCGCGCCTTTGACAAAATGCGGCACGTTATGAGGTGGCGTGGCACAAAAACGACCGTATCTAAGCGAACAGACTGTACAGCAAAGAATATTAAACTAAAAAACGCCTCGAAATAAAAAGCAATAGCATAAAAGGCTTCATTGGCAGTGACCTCCGATGGGGGGAAAAGGTTCTCGAGTAGCAGCCTCGTACCGTTGGGTGAATTGCAGGGCGACCCTCCAATAGATGGAGTGATGACCTGGTAAGACTTGTAGAAAGTCGATGGATGCAGGTGGATCAGAACCGTGCTTTGTGGCACCCCTTAGGGGAGGCCTATGTTCAGCCGCGGACTTGTGAAGGGCTGTAGGTAATGAAGGAAAAAATACTAAAAATCACTTTTACCAACGCTGAACGTATGCGGACTACGATGTTTCGTTTATCCTTACGTTGCTTATGAATGTAGAAAACGGCACCAGTGTATTGACACGTGTACAATTTGATGGTGTGCGTAAATGCAATGAATACAAATACATATACTGTAGTTTGCGTGTATAGTGACGCGATTCAATTTTGCATTTGTAGTGAAGTATGCATTAGTGTGTTTTTCTTGCACCCCCTGATATTGACAGACTTTTTGTTTAGGAATTAAGGCGCATGGCTTCTCCAGTTGGTTGAATACACAAAGCGGAGCTCCGAAACGAAATTCTGCATGTATGTGGTGGGCCTTAGACGATAAGCAGCCAAGTTAAATATCTTATATAATAAAAAATAATCTCAGAGAACCTGTGCCCCATGAAAGTTAGAGAACAGGAGAACGATCGCGGTAGAAAATAGTGTCCCAGAAATATGGACACCATCAGTGAGGCGCTGCGATCACCAAGTGCAGTCAATAAAAGTCATTTTCAGTCTATTTTCCGATCAGATGTATTCTACAATTTTCAAGGACAGGCGGGCTATGTAATGATTTCTTATATTTACGCGAACACTACACATTGAAATAATACTAGTTTTTACGGAATTTATCGCGTATATTTAACTTTTTAAATCACGTTTGAAGAGCAGGTCACGGGCGGGACTGAGATGTTCAACGTCCATATGTCATAGTTAACCGCGGTTACCACAGATTAAAATTTAACTTTTGTTCCGATCTATACAGTATGAACTTATGGTATCTTGAAGTCTTGCAGTTGTAATATATAATAAGAATAAAGCGATAAATTCCGTAAAAACTAGTATTATTTCAAGGCGGGCTATGCTTTAGTACGTACTACGTAGTGTCACTACGTACTATACATAAATACATAAAGCATCACTCATCAAATATCACTACCGGGTAGTGATCGTTCTCCTGTTCTCTAACCTTCATGCTGTGCCCTTATGGGATAAGGTGCCCCAAAGAGTATAGTAAATATATAAAGGTCGTAGACAGAGAATGCTAGGATTCTCTGTCTACGATAAAGGTGCCCTGAGGTGCCCAATGCCCATAGATAAGGGGTATGTTCCGAAATACAACGCAGTGTACTGTCCAATGCAAATGACGTATCATTTGACACTTTATTGTACTAGCGTGCCGCCGCCATATTGTGTCGGATATCCGGACATAATAAAACAATTTTTAATTGTGTGTTTGGCGAATGAAGCATGCCAGAATTTGTTTCTATTTATTCAAATACAAAAAATTATAGAATAATTGCTGGTATATCCATCAGGAGGATAAAATGATTTTTGGAGCACAAAATGACAAAATAATCGCCAACACTTTTCCAAATGGCGCAAAAGTATGACGTCATATACTGTCCAATGTTTTGGAACGAATTACCAGCATAGCGTCGATTCATGACGTCATTTGCATTGGACAGTACCACAGAGTACTTTCTAATATACGACAGTACACTGCGTTGTATTTCGGAACATACCCAAGAGTAGATAAGAGTATATATATACCTTCCTGTGCCTGAATAATTTTGGTACAAGTACAATTTCGTAACTTATTGAAATCTTTTGCATAAATTGTGTTGAGACTACTATTAATATTTATATAATTGATGCTTTTTATGTTTAACTGTTCATGAAAATGGTTTCAGTCGGTATGAAAGATGATATCAAAGTCCAAATAGAGTATTGGTAATTAGTTCTTTTATTATGAAAATGTACGTACTGTGTTCGTTTATTTTTTATAAATATTAGATTACATTTTTCAGTGGTGCTTGTGATTACGGTGGTCACTGTCTTGCACTTGCAAATGCTATTAAAAAAAGTACAACTAATGCTAGTGTAATATGTAAAAAGGGACGTAAAGGTTAGTAAATTCGTAATATAGGTAATAAATAAATATAATGAATTATAGTTGTCCTTTTAGCAGGCAGGCTGACAACAGCTGGTTTTGTTTTTAGTTGTTATCAGGAAGACGCTGTTGCTCATCTCCTGCTTCATTTTCCTCTTAGAATCACCGAGTAGCAGATACAAAGAGGTTTGCTTGGATATAACTTGTTGTAGCTGTTTAGGGATGAATTTCTTTTATAGGAGAGGGGGCAAACAAGCATAAGGCTCACCTGATGGTAAGTTAGTGACTAACACCACCCATGAACAAATTCAACTCCAGAGGAATTGCAGGTGCACTGCAGGCCTTTTAGAAAGGAATAAGCTCTTTTTTCTGAAATAAATTTTAGGTGTATTTTATTTAGTTATCTTACTGTCAATGATACTGATATATCAGTGACAACTCTGTGACACAGTGGCTTAACAATTTGACTTGCGGTTCTGAGGGCCTCGGGTTCGAATCCCACATGGAACAAGTACAGTAGAATCCGGATATAACAACATATTAACAGGATGATGTACAATATGGCATAATTATTTCTTAAGTACATACTTACAAATACATACTATAAATGCGAAAGTTTGATTTTCCTATTCAGGTAAATAAAACATTTTATAGGAATCACATATACTTTATTTTATTGGTTCTTAAACAACCAAATTACAAGCTCTGTATGTATATATGTAACATATACATATAAATATGTCTATATGTAATGTAGAAAAGAAAGTCTGTTATTTGAGTGTTTTAGACAAACTTTTTTTTGGTAGTAAGAGCTTCATGCAGCATTGTGAATTTGTGACATCATTGCTTTTGTAAGGTCATCATCAAAGCTTGGACAAACACATTGAGCGTTTCTGCAGCCTTTAGAGCTTCAGAAACACAGAAGATTGGATAAATCTCATCTGGTTCGTCATCATCACTGTCGCTATCTTTGCTATTTGCATCGCTGGCAATGATATATTCCACAATGTTTTTATCAGATGGTTCTTCACAAGTGGTGACAGCGATGCACGCGTATTGTTCAAAGTCCTTGTTTGTTATGAGCAACTGATGCTTATCAATGGTCCTCGCCTAAATGCTCAGTGGTACGTTGTCTTCTTTATAAAATAATTTGCATTTAAAGTTATGGTACATTCTACATCACTTTGGACAAAACCAGCATGTTTGTAAAACTTAAAAATTGTCCCTTGCTGTTGGGTCCAGGCATCTTGAATCGTTAGAATAGCATCAAGAACAGTAATCTTTGGGTACTCAACACTACTACTTTTGCAGCCATCTCGTAACTGGATCATTTTCAGGACAATGTTTTATGAAAATGTGCTTTCAAAGCTTGAATAATCCCTTGATCCATGGGTTGCAACACTGATGTCGTGTTTGGAGACAGAAACACAAAGGTTACGCTTTTCAAGTCTTCAATATGGGGATGTGCAGGACAGTTGTCAACTAGCAGCAGGATTTTCTTGGCTTTTTCGTAAGTTCACGATCCCATAATCCACTGGCAAATGTGGTACATTTTTAAACATCTGGGACGTTGAGATTTTCTGATTACTAGATTTTTTTTAACTGTGCCACTCATGTTGGCTGCCACCATCACAGTTATTCTCTCCTTGGATATTTATCCTCGTGTATATTTTACACCTTTAAAATTCGATGTCTTGTCAGAGGTTAATTTGTAAGCCAGCCCAGTCTCATCTGCATTCAAAATTTCATCATCTCTAAATTGCGCACGTAGAGTAGGCCAAACTTTTTCTAACCAACTGATTACATCACTCTGTCTGATAAAGACTCGGTAGATTTAAAACTGTTTATCAAACTCATGGGACATGTGAAATTTTGCATGTCTAACTTTCTACCAAAAAAGTTTACTTTCTCTTGTAGTATTGTGTATTACGGGTACTTCCCAGTTGTGCTGAAGCTTGAACCACTGTAACAATGGCTTATCCACCTGCTCATGAGTAAAAGTCTTTACACATGTGCATTTTATATTGTTGGCATTAAACAGTGTCTCGATCTTATCTTTACTCTTTTTTATTGTAGAATCTGATATGCCAAACTCCTTTGCGATGGTTGCATTTGATTTACTGGCTTCTAATCGGTGTAATATTGCACTTTTTTCTTCAATTGCAAAACACTTTCGCTTCACAGAACTCATTTTATTGAGCTTTATGAATTTGTTAACAGTTGACAAACACTGTGATTTACGCGCGCCTCCTTATTGAGGTGAAACTTGCGGTGCGCGATGAAGTTGGGGTGCCAAGGAATTGGTGCGTACTTGTAGGTTGTGTAAACAAAACATTTCGCGTCGTTTCAACCTTTCATATTATCATAAACAATGGTCGCAATACGCAGTTGGTCCCTTAAACCGGAGTCGCACTAATTATCGTCGCTAAAATTGGTTAAATATGGATAAGCAAAGTCGTTATATATGAATTCTACTGTATTTGTATGGCCTACAAATAATTGTTCCGGTTGTGAATGTTGGTCTTGTCAATTTATGTATGTAAAACTGCCTCCACAAAACACAAGAAAATCCTAGTG
This sequence comes from Parnassius apollo, assembly GCA_907164705.1. Taxonomy (NCBI): domain Eukaryota; kingdom Metazoa; phylum Arthropoda; class Insecta; order Lepidoptera; family Papilionidae; genus Parnassius; species Parnassius apollo. The sequence continues at coordinate 10,606,477 of CAJQZP010000885.1, forward strand.
TGGGGTTTCATATTTTTGACAAATTTTGTAGTACATATACAAAAATTTAACAAACTTCAATTGTTTGCACCTAGTTGTAGCTGATTAACATAAGTGTTTCATACTTTGGCTTTTAGCCAATTTAATTTATTATTAAACATTTTCTTTATATGTATATATTAAATATATAATTCGTGTGTCTACAGGATCTTTTGAAATATTATTAAATGATAAACTAATTTATTCAAAATTACAAACAATGGCATTACCTGATTATGAAGAAGTAGTAAATGTAGTATTAGATGTATCTAATGGAGGTGAACCAAGAGTAATAAAAGGACAACAGCCAATAAACTGTGCAATATCATAACATTTATTTCTCACTCTTCAATCAGTCTCTTAACAAAAGTTTTTCTGTAAACAATACATTTTAGATTTTTCACAACAGTTCTTCATTTTTTCATTCACAACAAAAACAATATTTAATAAAGTGTGCAATATCAAACCATACATTTTTATTAAATCCAACTAGTAGTTTCCTACATAAGTGCTACTGTGCTTGCCAAACATCAACCAAAAAAAAACAAACATAAAAAGCACAATGTTAAAAGTTAGTACAACAGGTTATTTTGTTATACGGTATTAATATTTAGTTATAACTTCTCAAAAGTTTACCATCTCACTGAAGTACAGATTTTAAAAACAAACCAGTGTACCGCACATTAATGTTATGTGCCATACTACTAAATATCTTTATTACAGGATTCATAATACCATAGGTATTATGAATCCTGTAATGTATGTTTATGTAAAAATTAACCATCAATTTTCTCATATTTCTATGAATCATATATGTGTGGTTGTATACATAATAATATGATAATGTGAAACTGCAAAATTAAATGACATCTGTCCCCTAAACTACTACCTTGACTCTTCCCCTATAACTCATTTTAAATTAGTATTGCCTACAAAAGAAAAGATTTTAATGATAATATTAACCATTATAATATGCAAAAAGGCAGTATGTATATAGTTATAACACAAATGTGCTATTAATAAACAATTGGTTAATTTTTTTAACATTTAATTATGTTTTATAATTAATATTTTCTAGTAAATATCCCTGTTTGTTATTTATTCGCTAGTTTCTAATATCATACATAAAAATAGGTACTCAGTACAGTTAAATTTAGTAACAAAATATGTAATTCATAATAAAGTAATAACACTGAGAATGTTTAAGTATCCATCCCTAAGAGAATCTATTATAGTATATCTTACAGATATTATTTATTCTTACAGGAATGAGATTATAAATAAATATCATTTAAATTTAAGAATACATGATTTTCTATAATAAAAAGGAACATTTGTTCTGTATATTTTGAAATAAACGAAATACACATAGTTTTACTATTAATGTACATATGTAATAATAAGTTATTTTAAATTCAATATATCACATACAATATTTCCATAACAGTAAAAATGTGAATGATTAATTAGGATTCGATTAGGACAGAACCTTACATAACAAGTGCTTTCATCTGCTTATGTTATCGTCATTTATTACGGGTTTGACTTGTGATTTTACTTTTAATAACTTATCTTTAGCCCCATTTACTGGATCTATGTAACTTAAATATATGCCAAATCTCATTTTTCCTGCAAATTGCTCCGAAATAGTTCTGAGAGGTTCAGCAGTTTTCTCTCCTGTTTGTTGATCAATGCATACCATTTGACACCTTTGACAAGTTCCTTCCACCTGAAATTATTACTTTTAATTAAAATTAATAAAACTGGTGATAAATGATGAACTTCACTAGTTTTACAACTTAGGAATGGATGAAGGATATAAATTTTAATTGATAAATGAAAATTACCTTAAACTCATGACTTCCTATTATTACCCTTTGCCATTCCTTTTCAACTAATTCGTCTTCCATGTCAATAATCAAGTTTCCTCTAAAACGGTCAGTTAAGTTTTCAATATTGGCTGTGAACAACGGATCTTTGATTTTTTTATGTAGCCATCTCACTGTGGCTTTATTTATTAATAGAAATTGAGCTTGATTACTTAATGATAATAATTTCTGATCACCTTCAATATTTTTCTTCTGTATTCTGTTTTCAGTGTTTGATTGTCTTATTAATCTTAGATATGAAATTCCTAATGCATTTGAGACCCAATCTGCAACTTCATCTCCACAGTCATGGCCTTTTACTACATCCATGCAAACTTTACTATTGCACAATGATCCATGACTGTTTACATTTTCTGTAACTTGATTTAGTGATATGGATATTGAAGGCATACCTAAAATTAAGTTATTTTTATCATTATCAATAACCATGGCATCACATTCATAAAATGTAATTTTGTAATTAATTCATTTTTAATTATACCCCAAATCCAAAAATAGTCTTTCTTAATTTAGAACTCGGAAGAAGAAATAGATTTAATGCTGAAAACATACAACAATACAAATATAAAAAAAAAACACAAACCTTTAAAATTTAGAGTCAAAAGTTTGTGTTTCAGATCAATTTCTGGATGAATCATACACATTTCTGTACTTTGCTTTTGTGTTAGACATATACCATTTTCTCTTACTATCATCCACTCCCTATCAAACTCAAAACCTTTCGATCCTATTTTCCAAGCTGTTCTTATTTTGAAGGCTCCACACGATTTTACTGGATATATAGCTATTTCATCTAGAACAATGTTGTTCCCCTCATCAGTCACTTCGGACGACAGATAATTGGTGTTTAAGTAAACTCTGTCACTTGATAAGTTGAGCATTTCATCTTCGTATGATTTATTAATAGATTTGGAGGCGGCTGTAAATTGTGTGGGATAAGTCATTAAACGCTTTGGTATCTTGAAGTTCGTACGTACGAAACATCGACAGATCATTAAAATAAGTTTATCCACGTCATTAAACGTGTTATAATATCCAAATGAGATTCTAATAGCGCCAGTCGGTTTTCCCTTGATTAAGTCTGTTTCATCACCACACGTGTGACCAGCTTTGTACATTTCCTTCAATTCTCTGTTGGCTACATTTAGATGTCTTTGACATGAACCAGAATTACAGAAACAACCTGTTCTCACATTAATGTTGAATAAGTCTGCCATGTTTTGGAACTGCAACACAATTTTAAAATTAAAATAAAATGTTAAATACTATAAATAGAAAATTGCAGTTGCTTACACTCCTGCCAAGCGTGGCAACTATGGCAAGTATCCATTATTTAAGTATGACGCTATCTGTTGGAATGGCTAAAGCGGGGAAATCACTAGACGGACATGTCCAAGGGCTGTTTGTCCGGGCATGTCTTTCGCGCAATACACTACGCAGACTCACCAGTTTGTTTTAGAACGGCTACGTGATTAGTAGTGCGTGCGTCGTAGACTAGACAGAGAAACCTATAGACAAATTGACGCCTTCTTTCGCATTCGCACACGAAAAAGTTAGATTTATGCATACGTCTTGCATAGAAATGAGACAGAGCCGTGTGAGCGTTTGTCCCTTTCTCGGTGCCGGTTTTTTTGTTTAGCAAACTGCACTTTGCTAAACAACTTTGACAGTTCGTAGCGATCTAAGGAGTTTATAAGTTGGTTTAAGTGAGAAAAAAGTGTTTTGTGAGCTTAAGATTGGTGAATCTTGTTCAGTTTAGTTCTTTGAACAATTAACAATTTTATCTAAATATGTTTAAAAGTCAAAAAGATTATTGTATAACCTAAAACTACGTTATCGTCCTTTCTCATTCGAGGCCACGCTAATCATTAGTCTATAGGTTTCTCTGTCTACGGCGTGCGCTTATGATGACAACCTAGACTTGCAATGTTTAGTTTATTATTCACAAAAGATAGCTTGATGTCTACTAAAAAAAACAAAAAAAAAAAAAGACAGCTGTCGTAGAATTCAAAGCTATCTTTTATGAACTATAGTTAGTTTAGTTTACGACGGCCTGTTTTCTGCAACTCCATGTCTTAGCGCGTATTTTGCGTTGCAATGTTTTACTATTTGTTTATTATTAAATTAATGCACAGAATGGTATAAAAATAGAAATAAGTTTAGTCATATCAATTTACATAAAGAATTGGAAATTTATGAACCTGTACAATTACTTGCGCATGAATATAGTGTCATATAAACTCATCCCAGAATAAAACTCATTGCATATTAAAAATCTCTAAAGTTCGTTAAATAATAATAAAAGGCCGTCTGCACAGGTTGCTGCCACTTGCATCTGCGAACAGACAGCCCGCATTTAACATTCACGTTCGGGCATGTCTGTGCCCGCACAGATGTTTAGTAGTAGATTTTGATAGACTGTAATGAACAGAAGTTACGTTTACACATATTTATGTAATTACCTCCATATAACCAATGTATGATCCATCATCTCTTAGAAGATTAAATGTGACAATCCCACCCTGTGTTTTTATATCTAAAAAATCTGAATCCATGTAGAGGATAGCGGCTTTGTTTCCATTTGGATGATGAAGTTCTTTTAACTGATTATATAAATCTTTAGCTAAATTATATGTATGATAAGCTATAGTGTCCATGATATCATTGTTAATTGTTTTAGGAATTAACCTATGTAATGTGTCAAAGCAATGTTTTAATGCTAATATTGATAAAAATGGAAGAGATCCATCTTCTAATCTGGAAAATAAGATACACTACTAAGTGATTTTAAAATAAAAAAGATGGCAATAAAAGAAAGCTTAAAAAAGTATTATTTGAAAAAATACCTTTCATGGAGAATTTTTCGTTTCACGTGAAAGTTCTCGTTACTCAATACAATATCGACAGTTCCACCACCAAAATATCGTTTTCTACATAAAACATCTCCGCTCGCGTTTTTAATTAAAAGTGCACCCAATCCAGTAGGGTACCCAAAAATTTTGTAAAATGACAGACATACAAAATCTGGTTGCGTCTGGGACAAGTCTAAATTATTTGACGGTACAAAAGATGCTGCATCAAGTAAAACATACCAATTACAATTTACTTTGCATAAATGTTTCATCAAATATCTGTTCAAACACCCATTTTTTATATTTTGTATACAATCTATAGGATACTTAAAACCGTTGAAGTTGCTTAAAGCTGGATATGCAAGAAGGATATTGCCATCAGTTTTATCTTTAACTGTAGGTTTTGTAGTAGTCTCTGTATGTTTAATAGATTTGAGAAAATTCTCATGAGATATATTTATAATATCTACATTCTTATCCCCTGCTATTTCTCTTAAACCAAGTACTGATGTGTGGTTTTCATTGAGATAAACAAATGATCCACAGTCTAATCCATCGTTTGTGTTTGATGCAAAATCAAATGCTTCCACAGTAAGTTTTAATGATTGTGTTGCTCCCGAGGTAAATACTACAGAATATTTAGATGGATCTGTATGAAAATGGTTTAAGACCAAACATCTGATTTGCTCAATACAATCTTTGGTGTATCTATCAGTATGTGGATTCATATAAACATTATTGAGTAAATCATCATGAACATGTTGGAGCAGTGATTGTGGATACAATGCAGCACCTGCATGATCTAGATAACACCTGTCTGAAAAAAAAATTGAGGTAATTGACTTATTTAAGATATAACTAGTCTAACTTTTTTATTAAATTAAAAATATAATAATCTTCCTTTTTAACAGCCCGTAACAAACTACTGCTGGACAAGGGCCTTCCAGAGCAAGAAGGATTTGCCAAGAATGCAGCTCTGTTTGCTTCATCATTCATAATTTGTATGGTCAAGGAATAGATAACTTGTGTCTTTATCTCTGATTATGGCATGGTTGCTTTCAAAGATTAAGTTAATAGAATCTGTTAAATGAAGCTAACATGGTCAGGGGGGGGAAGGATTGAGGTGATTGACATCCCTATCCCACATTTAGCCCGGCTACCATCAGTTTTGGAATGTAGTAATTTTTGGTTCGATCTGTGTAAAACAAAATCATAGAATCTCGTTAATCTTAGCTAGTGTGCTTTACCATATACAGTTATATTTAGGTGGAATTGTAGTAAATCACTGCCTCAAAGTATGGGCCATTTTGGCTTGATTGTCATTATGCTTTGTTAGCAAGCAAGTGCAAGCAAGCGATGTTGTACTTGGTAAAATATGGTGAGATTCCTCTTATGTACAATTTAATCCTTTACTAAAAACTTATTTATTACTAATGATTAGTTATAATGAAACTATGTAGTAGTAGTGTAAGAATATCCACTACTCTATATCGTCCCACTAGTGTCATAAGAGGCGACTGAGGAAATAAACCAAGTAATGGGTAGCAGCATCTTCATAATAAAAATCAAAAATTAAAAAATTGTAATGACTTACCCGCCAAGCAAGGCAACTATGGCAAATACAAATTGTATAATGGTAATTTATATTATATTTACAGTACCTAGACGACCAACTTACACATAGAAAAAGAAATCTCAGGGAAACCTAATGATTAATTATACTTTATTTTAGACCAGCGATCCACCCTGGATTTAAATGGGTGATTTCTGCATCTCAACAACAGCGCCATCTATCAGGTCCAATTGAGTTAATCAACCATCCAGAGACCCAATCAAATAAAGACACACATAAAAAGCATTAAAATCAGTAAAGTTATTTTCGAGTTTTCATGAGACTAACGGACAGCAATTGATTTTCATATATAGAGATATCAAAGAGTCATAGACTATAAATTAAATAAAATGATATAATGAATTAACTAACAAGGAAAAATATTATACAGCAGACCCACGGTAATCTGACTAACATTTTGCTAGGCGGTGTTGGATTATCAAATTTGTGGACTATAAAGTACTGCCACAATCCCGTGGTAGTCTGCAACTTTTTGAAAAAGAATACCTTGTAATCTGACAGATTACATATCAAATATATAAAAAAATGTCATTGATGCACAATGAATACCTAAACAGTAAATAATGAAAGCCCGCTAGGCTGCTACCATAGTTACATTTGAATTGAGACAATACGCGTCAAACTAGATTGGTGGTGGCGCAAACTAAATGCAACCTATTTGTTTTCAGTTTCAGTTTGTGGTAAGTATTCACGAAGGATACATCCCTCCTGGCAGATTCATAGCGCGACTTGAATCTACCTACAAGTTAGACATATGGGATTACAAGGGGGAACGGATTAGCCAGGGGTCGGATTACTGGGGGTCTGCTGTAAAAAAAATTCTAGATGTTTGTTGTTGGGGAAGAAAGCCAAATGACAACCTGGTAAGAGATGCAACAACTTGATGGATGAACTGCAGATATAATGGACAATATAAAGTTTGAAAATAAAAAATTATCTAAATCATTGACTCATTTCTCTGAAACCTGATATTTACTTTTAAACAGGAATTGCCCATTTTAAATATTAATAAATAAGATATTACATAATTTAGTACAGTAAGTATAACATTTTTAACACTGAAAATTTTAAAACAAACATTATTTACATTAGAAAGTTGTATTGGAAGAAATTTAACATTTTTGTTTACTGTCTTATAAAAGATATTATCATTTCCTATTTATAACAAACTATATAAAAACTTACTTCAAAAGGAATTTTTATCACAGTAGTAGTTGGAGGTTCATTAAAATAAAAATCTTTAATTCATACATTATATAAAAGTTATGATAATGTTGAAACAACTCATACCTCCTAATCTATTAAAATCTGTTGTAATATTCTGCATCTGCTTGAAATCAATAACTTTACTCAGTATAGTCATTTCGGCTGGCCTTGCTGAAAAGAGTAAGTTTGGATATATATTAGTGGTATAGTAAATTAATTAGTAACGTAACTGAAAAAAAAAAAACTGTAAGAGCAACTAAAACCTAAAATGAGGCTGAGTTGTGCTTGATGATGAAATTACATCAAATTATTACTTCTTCGACCTTGTACTTAAACATTATGTTAGGATAGTTATTATCATAGAGGAAAGTAATATATCGTACAGTTATTATTCTATTTGCACCATGTACCCTAGTACTACGTAGGTAAGGTGCATACAAATATTTACTTTCTTTTTTTCCTAATTTGACAACTTCCAATGAGTTCTGACACCGTCAAGTATTTCATGTTCGTATGAGTATGAATCACAGAACTACATATTTATTTATCTATGCACAGAATACATTTAACCTGGCCGTCTTGGATCTTCATGAAATCATTATTGCTTTCGATACACATCATTCCAGTTTATAAAAAGTACTCTGTGACATCAACTACTATTATCAGCATAGATTATCATTATCAAAGATTATAAAATCACTGCGTTTAAAACTTTTAAATTATAATTAAAGATTATTAGAATTACTGTTGTGTTGAGCTGTTGTTGATAATTGATATCACAGAACATCAGAACAATATTGGGTGCGTTTGGCAGAAAAAAGCGCTAGCAAGCGCTTGTAAGCAAAATGGCGATCGTAAGCGGTAAGCGCTGTCAAATCGTAAGTAGCTATTTTCCTCCAGGACACGATGTTAGTTTTAACCGGAGAACCTAACCTAATTTAAATATATGTTTGTAAAGTATTCATATTAAAAACTTACCAATCATGAATTTTTAATAACATGTATATGTCTATTCATAACATTATATTACTTAAAACTAATATTGCACAAAACAAATTATAAACTCTACTTCAAAACAAATAAATTAAATAAGCAAAATGGCGGATTGTGTCAGCGCTACTGAAGTAGCAATCGTGTCCTGGCCGAAAACTATTTTAGCGCTTATAAGCGCTTGCTAGCGCTTTTTTCTGCCAAACGCACCCATTGCTCCTAGATTGATATCTACTCCCGCCTAAGGCCGGCCACATACGTTCGGATCGGAATTTCGTTTCAGAATTCCGGTTAGGGATTACGTAAATACATCATACACACGCTAAACGTATGTTTATTTCCCTTCGAATAACAAGGCTCAGTTGAGAGACGCTAGCCATTAAGTCAATACATTCTGTCAGCGAATAATGAGGAAGATTTTCTGATTGCGATTCCATTGTTGCTGTATCATTGTTACTGGGTGCATCCCACAGATTACCTCCTAATAGATTCCGCATACAGGGCCACAAACGCGCGCAACACATACTTGCTGTAGCTAGCATATGAAGTGACGCTAAGAATCACGATATCATTGTCGACCAAGCTTGTGACCCGTAGGCACGTCCGAGTTTTTGAAAATTTAAAAATAATTTTGGTATCCAAAATACATTACAAATGGCTTCCTATGCAGTGAAATGGTGTGGCAAGTCAGCTAAGACATCCAGTTATCAAAAAGATGGCATAATATTTCATCGGTAAGTAAATTTTATTCTTATCACGTTAACCTATTTCAAATGGACCGGAGTTCAACTTACACTGGATATTAAATGTTGCAAAGTGATATCATTTGAGCACCCGTTGATGTCTTTTTTAATATGTCCCTTTCACTCATTACGTAAATTAAAATAGTTGTCTTTGTCTAACGACAGCACGTGTATCGATAGTGTTGTGATTTATAAGTCGATATTTGTTTGGTCATCGTTTACTTTTCTTTTGTAGTCATTATTTTATACAAATAGTGGTGTATAATTGTGGTACCTATATGTTATAGGTTTCCTAAATGCCCCGAAAGGAAAAGATGTGGATCGACGCTACATGTCGAGGGGATCAATGGTTACCCATCAAAAATAGTGTGCTATGCTCAAGACACTTCACAGGAGACAATCTTCATATTATGAAAAACCGTATAAGGCTGTTGGATTCCGCTATACTATCTCTATACTTGCCAGTTTTAGTATGGAATTTTACATTTTTTTAAAAGTATAATACCAATGGTGAAAATTACACAATAAGTAATAGCATTAAGTGGTTGATTGAAACGTGATATTCTAATATTTAATGAATTTACTGTTACTGTGAATTGAATGCTACACGTCGAAATTAAACTATTTTTAACGGATTTATAAAACATAAAACATGTGAAAGTTATAATGTGATTAATGTTATTCTAGTGTTGCATGAACTTCAGTAATATCCTATTATTATTATTATTAAGTACATCTAAATGTGAAACCAAGTACCGTATGGTTTTTTAATTAATAATACTACTTTTAGGTGCAACACTAAGCAAAAATACTGTCACCACCGAAAGGACATATCAGAACAAAGGATTCACACCATTTTGTTAGTGAGATAAAAGACATACATCTCGCTGACAATGAAACTATGGTCAGTTTTGGTGGTCAGTCACTATTCAGATGCGTACTTATTGAAGACTGCTTCTCAATTGTAACTAGGAAGCTACAAGATAACAACATGCTTGCAGAATATGCAGTATTACTCAAACACTGCTTCACATCTGACTATCTATTGTAGAAGGAAGAGTTCTACAAGCAAGTTGATGGTGTAGCGATGGGCTCACCTGTATTTCCTATAGTCGCCGACATATATCATGGAGGACTTTGAGGAGAAACCCTTCTCACTGCTTCTATAAATCCAAGATTCTACAAGCGGTACGTAGACGACACTTTCAAAATTTTACCGTCTGACAAAGCAACTGCAGTTTTAGACCACCTTAACTCCATAAACTACAAAATACAAATCACGATGGAGTTAGAAGCAAATAATACTTTATCTTTCCTAGATGTTTTAGTCATCCGAAATCCTGATAACACTATTGGTCATACTATGTATAGGAAAAAGGCCTATACCAACCGATATTTAAATGGTGAATCTCACCATCATTCTTCATAGTTTTCTACTGTGGGTAAATATTTGTTTACAGAGAGCACAAGGGATCTGTGACAGAATACATCTGGCTGCCGAGCTTCAGCATGTCAATCAATTATTGCAAGACAACAAGCTTTGGGTCCCAAGCCTACGTCACAGCGACCGAGTGAAGCCGGCCACAGTCGGTGGATGGGTGCTGCCATCTGCTTGGTATCCTATAATTAACAAAATCTATCCAAAACCAAGCATACCACTGCAAGACTCCAAGATACTGTAAGCTCGTTTTATGTAGATCGGGACCAAAAATCAATATTCAAAAAGTGAAGATAGCCGGACTAACTATGATATTGAGATGTCAAACATTTAAGTCCCCCCTCCCCCCGTGACCATAAATTAATTAAACGCGATAAAATCCTTATAATTATACAGTTGTATTCAATGTGTAGTGTTCGCGTAAATTTAAGAAATAAAAAATTAAGAATATATATATATTCGTTTATTTATATACACTGTTTTATTTTTTAATAAATTTCGAATAAAAGTTTATCAATTCATTTATTTATCAATAATCAATAAATCCCAAATTTATCGATCAACGTCCCAACCCTGTCCCATCACTATGGTTCGGAGCATTCTAAGTTCAACCTTGAATAATCCAATCACAGCACATTTGACGCGTCCCCCGCAACCCGAAATTTGGTGAAATCGAAACAGAACAAATATTCCATGATGCGGTATCTATTAGGAGGTAATCTGTGGTGCATCCCCTTATCACCCTAAGATTGCAATATTGACTATATTATGTAAAGGATATATCTGTCCAGGGAATTTTTAAATTATGGATGTCTGTAAACTTTTTCGACGAATTATTAAATAATATGAGATGAAAGATTACGAAAAAGATACACATATAAGATAACTATATTTATAAACATACATGAACCCACCTACTCGCTTGGGTTGTGCGACGCACGACGTATACTGAGCTGAACGGTAACCGCGTTCCGTACGGAATTTACGAATGTGTGTTGCGACTCATACAAAATCTATGGAACACTTGCGTTCGGAACGCTTTTTTTCGTGCGGGATTCCGAACACACAGGCAGTCATGCGGAATTTCTAATCGGAGAAAATTTAAAACGGAAAACTACTCTATGTTTGTGACGGGTCCTTGATTTTATATGGACTTGCTGCGTTCGGAATCCTGAATCAACATTCCGAAATGGCTTTTCGAAACAGAATTCGGTTTGGGATTCCGAACGCAGCAACCCCATATCATATCAAGGACCTGTCACACACCTACGGTAGTTTTCCGTTCGAAATTTTGCGAGCAAAATGGGATTCCGTAAATTACCGTACGTTCCGTATGTGTGAGGCCGACCTAAGGGTATATTAGTGTTCTGTGCAGGGTGATGCAACTTTATATGAAAGCTGAGAAATCTGCACACAATCATAATTTGGTCTATGTGTCGGTTGGGCAAGTCAAAATAAAGTGAGAAAAAGATCGTTTTTTCTTTCCTTCACGTTGGTTTAGATTGCTATTTTAAAAATAGATACAAATATATACATAATTATTATATCGGAAGAAACTGAAAATGTTAATTCTGTGCCATTGAAGTAATATGTACATACGTACTAGAACAGCTATCTCAAACAAAAAATGTGCACTACTCTGTGTTCGCGCGGTTGTTTTTTATCATAGAATAAACATAGGTAGAATTAAGCGTAGGTAATAGTAGATTGTATTGTTAAATAGGTAAATTATACCGAGAACAATATTTAAATTTTGTCATTTATTTTGTATATTATATGTGCTTATTTAATATAATATTACATAATATTATATCACAATTACATTATAATGATATTTTTATCCAAATATTTTAAAAGGTATCTATGTCAAATATAAAAAAACGTACTAAATGTATGATAACAAAACTTATTAACATAACACAAATATATTTATTTAAATTAGAATAAGAGTCGTTCATAAATGCTGGGCACGCGAAAGTTCAAAATGGACGAATTTATTCCACTTTGACTTTGATGTGGAAACCTAAAAATAAAACAAAAGAATAATAAGCAGATTTAAAAATGAAAAATTTAGCCTAATTATAATAACTTATACATGTTTCTACAAAAAATGTGTATAATAATATATTCGTCCTATACTTAAGTACCTACAGAAATGTCGCATCTGAACATATTAATTTCATAATCTATATTCCATGACCCGAGATGGCGTCTTAGCAATAATTTGTTTTATTATTAATCTTTAACACTTTTTTTATTGATTAAGTAACTGACATTTCTTGAATTATTTATGTAATATCTAAGTACACACGACGGCATATTATTATCAAGAGATTTTTTTTAAATCAATACAACACGTGTTAACTCTACAGCGCCTAGCGAGTGACTGATTAAAGTGCGGTGTATGCACAGCAGTTGAGTGGAACAGGGTAGCTGAATGCAGTGTCGCCTCTAGTACGTACGTACCCATAATAGCTCAATGTTCTGTGCTATATTTTTTTGTTTGTACCTTACAGTTACAGTAATTATATAAGTACATATAATTCCGAGGTTAGCACAATTGCCCGATTAATTGATTAATATAAAATTATTAAATATTAGCGGAATTCTACTAAGAGAAGCCATTAATTACAGGAAGAAAAAAAGACGTTTGTCAAATTCGTTCATGTTGAAAAAAATTTCTTAAGTTATTTCGTAGGTTTAGATTTTAATATTTGTTATAGTTTTTTTGCTTAATCTCAGTTATTTTCGGTTCAAAATAACCAGTTATCGTTTGTAGGTATTTCGTTGCGATTGTGTGTGTAGAGATTTTTTGTGAGATGTTAACTCTGTAAGAGATATTGACTATAAATTAATTAAAAAATTTGCACTATGTGTGATCAGAATCGAAACTAAGTTTAATATGTGCAAACAAAAAGAACAAAATCATCTTATTACTTTCCGCGATTTTCCTACAATAGTCTACATATTGTGAATTTTTTGACCGAATTTTATTTGTTTCAGACATTGATATAAATGACAAGATGTGGCCGTGCGATCAAAAATGGATCACGGTTTAAGCGTAGAATAAATCAGCGTCATCTCTTAAATACTCATGAACTACTACGGAACCAGTGTTTTCACTCATGATTTTGGTTTCACACTGAAACCTGTACTAAGATTTGAATATCACTTCACGATTAAAATGGAAGAGTTTTGTGATAAAGAAGATGTTCTCATTTTCAAATTATAATAACACTTAGTCTCATATGACTAACGAATATTTAACTAAGTATAAATATACCATTATTCTGTTCTATTTATTATATTATTTATTAAAGATAATTTTTTTTATTCTACACTTGTCTAGCTCTTTTGACCCTATCCTCTTCGATAAAACTTTAAATAAAAATACATGAAGTTCGGTTTTACCCCAAATTATCCAAAACCCTGTCAACTTGAAGAAACACCTAAAGCCCTACTTATATAGTAGATTTACCCCAAAATAGTGCAGAATATCTAAAAGTGGAAAAACTGTACGAACGTACGGCACGTATTGGTGGTCGCGTTGGTGCTGTATAAACATTTTAGGATCAGTGAGTCAGTGCCATTTTGTTTGTTCAATGACCCATATCCATACGCAGTAGTATAATAAGTAATTTATTTGAGTTAAGTTTTACCATGAGAATTATTCTAATTTAAATATACATTAATAGTATGCGTTAAATAACTATATATATATATATATATATATATATATATATATATATATATATATATATATATATATATATATATATATATATATATATATATAATCGTAATCTCGGAAACGGCTCCAACGATTTTCATAAAATTTAGTATCCAGTGAGTTCCGGGGGCAATAAATCGATCTAGTTAGGATTTATTTTTAAAAATAAAAAAGTAAGTTTATTTAAAGTGTATTTAAAAAGTAAATTTTGACACTGTGTTAATGATCTTAATAGATCAAGTGGATATCGAGCGGTTGCTAAATCGTAATGCCTTGATTCGCGTCCTGTTTTCGGTCCGATTTTTTTCCTTTTTTTTCAAGTTCCCTTCTTTTGTGAGAAAATCTATTAATTCGAGCCTTTTTTTAGCATTTTTTGAAATAAGAAAATTTTAATTGAATTAATTGCACTCATGATTTTTTATTCAAATAACCAGTTCAGTTTTTTTCTATTATGTCAATAAGATCAAAAAATATTATTTATGTTTCATCAGTATGTAATTTGTATCTAAATGTAATTTCAAAAAAAAATCCGGTCATCCGGGTACTAATATTAGAAATTAACTGTTTTAATTTATTTTTAATTCCCGACGTTTAATCTATGGTCACGCGTCTCTAGTATATTGTTACGGACTTGAGGTTCGTGACAATAAAAATTGCCGATAGGATTACCTAAATTAACACTTTAATTTTCTTTACACAAATTAAAGTTTAAAAAACCAATAATTAAGCACACTAATTCACTTTATTCCGCTCCGAAGCTTTGCTTGTCTCGCCAAATTCAATACTTCCCCGATCGCGTATTGCAGCGCCTTTATATAAGGCTCTTCCACGAAAACATCCACAATATTTCAGAATATTCGAGTTAAATACGCGCGCCAACCGACCAAGCGCAGAAAGTTCGAGTTTGGGGCTTCCAGAAAGCTTAGTTCTTCAATTCGATACTAGATGGCGCTGTCGGTTGTAAGATTAGTGATGTCACTTTCTGGAAAGCTCTCTCTTCGCTCTGTTACCCGACACTAGATGGCGCTAGTGCCAGATGTCAACTTAGCCGCGTAACACTGCCCCTTCCTAAGACATGCTCGTCCCGAGCATTATCGGTCCCATAATAACGCGCCAGGCGATCCACATGGACGATCTTAGGAGTCCATCTTGCGCCTTTCTGTATCCGGTAGGTTACATCGTTGATCCTGGTTACAATCCGGTACGGGCCGTCCCATTTAGCTTGAAGCTTAGGAGATTTCCCTTTGCTGCGGACTGGATTGTGCAACCACACTAGTGAACCTTCGTCGAAGCCTTTATTGCTCATAAATGTCATTCATTTTGTTCCGCAAGTCATTTGCATAATCGGTTATACTGCGTGGGGTATCAGGTGGTATCCCGGTGATCAGGTCTGCAGGCAGCCGTAATTCTCTTCCAAAGTTTGCGAAAGCTGGTGTCACTGCTGTACTTTCGTGAACAGCGCTTCGATATGACAACAAAAACGGTTGTATGTGCTTGTCCCAATCTCGTTGCCGATTGTCTACAACTTTTGCTAGGTACCTCTCCAATGTCTGATTAAATCGTTCTACCATTCCATCAGATTGCGGGTGATAAGAGGTCGTTCTTGTTTTGTGAGTACCCATAACTCGGCAAGTTTCCTGGAATATTTGAGACTCAAAATTCCTTCCTTGATCGCTGTGAATCTCTAAAGGTACTCCAAAACGACAGAAGACTTCATGAACTAGCTTATCAGCAACTGTTGAAGCTTCTTGAATTGGAATGGCGAAGACTTCTGGCCACTTAGTGAAGTAATCCATCACAACCATGAAATACTTGTTACCGCTTTCACTCTCCGGAAACGGCCCCGTCACGTCAATGGCTATTCTCTCCCATGGTGCACCAACATTGTACAACTTCAATGCACCTCTACTACGAGTCTGAGACCCCTTTACAGCCGCACAACTTGTACATTTGCGACACCAGTCCTTGACATCGTTTCGACAGTGGACCCAGTAAAACCGTTCTCGGATCTTCAGTAGAGTTCGTTGTAACTCCCAGATGGCCTCTTGAACAATCATTATGGTACAGCTGTAGAACATCCGGTACTTTAGCTTTAGGACAACCATTTGCAAATGACTGCTGTCACCCCGCACATTTTCCCATTTACGACACAAACTCCATCCTGAAGCAGCAAGCTGTCCCACTAGGCCCAATAGCTTTTAGTGGTCGAACTCATCGCTGAGACGTCACTCCACTTGGGCTTGGGAGCACTGGCCTTTATCCATTCCAGAATCGGCTTGATGTCCGGATCTTCCTGCTGTGCATGTAGTAAGCTGTCCTTCCACTCGTTGCTGAGGTGGTCTGCCCTGAGCATCCTAACGGATACCACTTCTTTACTCTCTTGCCTAGTACAATGTTTGCAATCTTCAGGACAAGGTCTTCTTGACAATGCATCTGCGTTGCCATGAGATTTCCCGCTGCGATGTTCGATCTCAAAGTCGTATTCCTGCAGTAGTTCAATCCACATCGCAACTTGTCCTTCTGGATTTTTAAACTGTAATAGCCATTTTAGTGCAGCATGGTCAGTTCGTAAGTGAAATTTCCGCCCCAGAAGATATATAGACAGCTAGCAATTCGCGTCTTGTGACACAATAGTTCCTTTCCGGTTTTGACAACGACTTGCTGAAGTACGCTATCACGACCTCTTGGTCACCATTCCGTTGAGACAAAACACCGCCAAGTCCTATATCACTTGCGTCTGTGTCGACTATAAATTCTTTGCTTGCATCAGGGTATCCCAAAATAGGTGTTTTGCACAGACGGTCCTTGAACTCCTGGAATGCGATATTGCAACTTTCATCCCAGCAGAAATGTCGCTTTTCCTCGGTTAGCTTGTGCAGAGGTTTGGCTATATCTGCAAAATTCTTCACAAATCGCCGGTAATAGGAGCACAAACCCAAAAATGCTCTAACCTGCGTCTCGTCTTTTGGAACCGGCCAATCCTTGACAGCGGCGATTTTCTCTGGATCCGTGCGGATAGCTTCTTCCGATACTACATACCCCAAAAAGTTAACTTGCCGTTTGAATAGTGAAAATTTCTTCGGACTCAACTTGAGGTTGGCACTGTGAAACTTCATGAGCACGCGTTCCAGGTTTTGAAGGTGTTCCTCAAACGTCCAGCCTACGATGATGATGTCATCCAAGTAGACCAGACAGGCATCGCCAATTAGCCCGGTAAGTACAAGATCCATCAGCCTTTCAAACGTTGCTGGAGCATTGCACAACCCAAACGGCATTACTTTAAATTGCCACAGACCCTTTCCCGTCGAGAACGCAGTTTTCTCCTTGTCCTTAGGGTCAATTTCAACTTGCCAGTAGTTACTTTTTAGATCCAGCGTGCTAAACCACTTTACTTCTGTAAGCATGTCCAGCGTGTCATCAATTCTTGGCAAGGGATAGCTGTCCTTCTTCGTAACATCGTTCAGACGGCGGTAGTCAACACAAAACCGCATGCTGCCATCCTTCTTCTTCACCAGCACCACTGGTGAACACCATGGACTAGAGGAAGTTTCAATAACACCATCCTTCACCATTCCTTCAATCATGGTTTCCACTTCCTTTTCACGTGCTACCGGCAATCTTCTTGGCCGCTGACGGATAGGCAATTCTTCTCCTGTGTTTATTTTGTGTTAAACTAAGCCAGTCTTTCCTATGTCAGCATCGCTTGATGAGAATACATCGGCGTACTTGAGTAACAACTTCTTCGTCTTGACCAATTCATTCGGTGAGAGAATACTGCGACAGTCTTCCAAAAGTGTGGTCACTCTGGTTTCTGCATCCTTGCTGGGGGTCCCACTCGATATATATTGGCACCGACGTAACCAATCCACTTCCTCACAAGTACCAACCAGTGTGCCTTTTTCTACAATCTGTTCCCGGTCGCAAAGGTTCAGCACACGTACTCCTGAGATGTCAGTGGTCCTGACCAAGGTTCGAGCTACTTTCCATGGAAGATCATTGTTTACCCTTTCCACAAGTACACAACGGTGAGCTTGCCCAGCGTTTTGAGGAAGACTAACCGGAACAATCGTTTCCGATCTTGGCGGAAGAACAATCTTCTTACTGCTGTACACGTTCCCTGGTAACACACCTTCCATAAAAAGTTCCTCCTGTCCACATTTCAAAACCACTTGCTTAACGTCGATCTCACAACAATTATTCCTCATAAAGTCTAGGCCTAGGATGCAGTCGTCCTTTATATCAGCCACAATGACATTATGCAGGTAGATCACGTTGCCTAGCTTCAACTCCATCTCCTTCTCTCCACGGACGGGTATACGCTGACCGGTGGCTGTTACCAAATTATTGGGTTCTCGGTTGTATGCGGAGTCCCCAAGGAACTGACTTATAAGTTGAGAACTAACAACCGTACGAGAGGCTCCAGTGTCTATGGTCAGTTTACACGGCATTCCATTGACCTCGCTCTTGATGATTAGACTGTTCCCATCATGGGTTTATGAGATCGAGATCCTTGGGGCTCTTTTAACATCAGCCAGCACCCGCCCCGTAGTTTTGGCTTTTACTCGTTTCCCTGCTGCTGCTGGGCGGTGCTGTTGGCTGCACTACCCTCCTGAGGTCGTTCAACTTCTCTTTCTAGGGTTCGCTTAGGGCAGCTGGATCGAAGATGGCGCTTTTCCTCACAGCCATAGCACCTAGGGCTGTATCCTTTGTTGCGGTCGCGTACTGTAGCTGCTGCAACCTCCCTGATGCGATGGGAACGATGATCCTGCCGCACGGCTTCCACCTCCAGTGCATGGGCCAAGGCATCTTTAAGCGTCTCGTGGTGCCCGAGCCTCACAGCAGCTCTGACTTCCAGGTCGCGGATGCCGTCGATGAATGTCTGCACCAGGTTCCCTTCAATGAGCGCAGGTACAGACTGGTATGCTTTTCGCACCAGCTTCTCCACCTCTAGAGCCCACTGCTGCAGGTTTTCGTTGCTGCGTTGCACGCGATCTCTAAGCTGCGCTCGAAAGACGTGTTCCAGGTGAGCGTCGCCATATCTAGCCTCCAATACCTCAAGGAGCTGCTCGTAAGTCACTTCTTTACCGAGAGCTTCTAGAACAGTTAAGGCCCGGTCGCGCAAGCCTAGTGTGAGAGCAGTCATGGCCTGACTTTTATTCCAGCCGTTTGCCTTCATAACAACCTCGAACTGGATTTTGTAGGCCGCCCAGGAAGAAGTCCCGTCGAACGGCGGCACTTTGAATCCACGTACTGAAGGTGTTGTAGCTACCACGGGAGGTGTAGTTCCATCCCCCAGTTTGAGATCGTCCAGCGTTTTCTTCACATCAGCCACCACGTTGTCTACCCGATTGTTCACTTGGTCGATTTGGGTTTCAGCTTCCTTGATTTGGGTTTCAGCCTTCGCGATTTGGGTTTCAGCTTCCGACAGGCGGATGTCATGCTGAGCAACCCTTTCCTTAACTTCCTTTATCTCCTTCCCGAAGGTAGCGTGAAGATCCTTCATGAGGAGCATTTGCTCTTCCAACCGACGGGCCTGTTCCTCTTGTCCGCCCCGCAGCTGATCTTCCAAACGACGGACCTGTTCTTCTTGTCCGCCCCGCAGCTGCTCTTCCAAACGACGGACCTGTTCCTCCTGTCGGCGAGCCTGTTCCTCCTGCTGCTCTTTCAACAGACAGGCCTGTTCCTCTCGTCCGCGCTGCAGCTGCTTCTGTAGCATCGCCATCAGAGCACCTAAGTCAGGTGCTGCAGATGTAGGAGCTACTGACGGGCCCGCAGCCTCCGTGGCTGGCAGTTGGCCCTCCGACGTCTGCGGCGTTGCACCACCAAATCTCCTCTGGTCCGTCTCATGCTGGCGTTGACTGCGGGTACGGACACCCTCCTCTTTAGGTAAAATCGGCATGATTTTATCCCACACACTGACACCAATTGTTACGGACTTGAGGTTAATTTTCTTTAGACAAATTAAAGTTTAAAACACCAATAATTAAGCACAATAATTCACTTTATTCCGCTCCGAAGCTTCGCTTGTCTCGCCAAATTCAATACTTCCCCGATCGCGTATTACAGCGCCTTTATATAGGGCTCTTCCACGAAAACATCCAGAATATTCCAGAATATTCGAGTAAATACGCGCGCCAACCGACCAAGCGCAGAAAGTTCGAGTTTGGGACTTCCAGAAAGCTTAGTTCTTCAATTCGATACTAGATGGCGCTGTCGGTTGTAAGATTAGTGATGTCACTTTCTGGAAAGCTCTTTCTTTGCTCTGTTACCCGACACTAGATGGCGCTAGTGCCAGATGTCAACTTAGCCGCGTAACAATATATACTGATATATACAGTAATCTATGGTCACGCGGGGGACCGTAGACCGTAGACATCAAGTTGGTCTTGAGGTTACTACCTAAATACGTCCCACTGCTGCTACTGCTGGGTACAGGCCTCTACTCATTTCTGAGAGGGAGGAGGCCTGTTTTAGTGCAATTAAATGTCCGCCGCGCTGCCCCAATTTTGTTGGCGGACTTCACATGTCTTCGAAATATTTATTTTTCTATTTCTCAGACTTGCAGGTTTGCTCACAATGTTTCCCTTCACCGCCGAACACGTGATAAATCAGCACTTCTGAGCTACCACGGCTGTATGGTCTAAATACTGTAATAACAGCCTATCAAAAGTCCACTGATGAACGAACATGAATCTCTACTACTTTGCCTCTAAATGGAAATATTTTCCATAGTTGCCACGATTGGCAGGCGAGTTGGCAACAGCAGTATTTTTATTTTATTATTTGTTGTTAGGAAAATGGAGTTGCCCACCTCCAGGATTGTTTACCTCTGACATTCACAGGACGATATGAGTGAATATTCTTACACTGCCACTACACTACACGACCAATGATAAAATTGCAAGTTTTTTTTTTAAATTTAACTCAAAGTCTTGATCTTAGGAGGATTGTGAAGCTGTAAATTTTCATACAAAAAGCGATAACTTTTTCCCTCCCGTAAACATAGTTTAATTTTCATAAATTTTGTAAATGTTGTAGATATAATGAATAACTAGGTTCATTCGTTTTTATTTTAATGAAATATTGCGTACGATGTAACTTATTAAATCTGAATATCTATATTTTTGACTTAAAAACTTCCTCGGGCGTTTTTATGCTTTTTAATTAAACTAAACTGAATTACTAAAAAAGAAAAACGTACTGACTTAAATTAAGGTATACAGAATCTAATGAGACGTATAAACGTAAAAACCCGTTGAGTTATACAACACTAGAGGAGCAAACCACATTACCGTACGTCGAAAAAACTTTAACCACTATCCAAACGTGACGACGTAGCTTTGAAACTAATAACAATTTTAAATAAACATATATCTATCTCATTAGCATTATAAAATCATTATAAAAGGAGAAGAATGTGTGTTAAAGAGATGGAAAGAGTATTTTGAAAGTTTGTTTGAAAGAGAGGAAGTGCAGGTACAGCATCTGCCACCTGCCACGGAAACGAATATAAATGTTGATGAAAATGAGATAAGCATGGATGAAATAGTGAAAGCGTTGAAAAGTATGAGACTAGGTAAGGCTGCAGGGTATGACAGGATTACTGTCGATATGCTGAGTGCTGGACAGGGCCTGGTGGCTAGTCAGCTGTACCGCCTTTTCAATCTGTGCTGGCGACATGGGCAAGTGCCGGGAGACTGGTGCAAAGCCGTAATCGTGCCATTGTATAAGGGAAAAGGGTCACGGCAGGACTGCATAAATTACCGTGGTATAAGCCTTCTTAGCATCGTCGGTAAATTGTATGTGAAAGTGTTGATTGAAAGGGTTGTGAATGAAACAGACGAGAAAATATGGGATGCACAAGCGGGATTTAGAAAGGGAATGGGACGTACGGATCAGGTCTTTTCCTTGCGGTGCATAGCCGAAAAGTGTTTGGCTAAAAACAAGAAAGTCTGCGCCTTCGTAGATCTAGAAAAGGCCTATGATAGAGTGGTGAGGAATGAATTGTGGTCAGCACTGTCCATGAACGGTGTGAGCAGTGTCCTCATACGAGCATTGCAATCTCTTTATAGGGATTCTAGTGCTTGTGTAAGGATAAACGGAGCATACACTGAATGGTTTAGTATCGAAAAAGGTGTTAGACAGGGATGTGTAGCGTCACCGTGGCTGTTTAATCTGTTCATGGACAATTGTTTGACAGATTTAAAAGAGAATGAAAGTGGGTTGAGAATGAATGAGTTACTCGTCAAATGTTTTCTCTATGCTGATGACCAAGTATTACTTGCGTCTTCGGCCGAGGAGTTGCAGGAGATGGTAACTGCTATGAGTGGAGCTTTTGTTAGAAAGGGAATGAAGATGAATGTAAGGAAGACGAAAGTGATGGTGTTTGAAAAAGATGAGGCAGTGACAGACTGCAATATCGTGATTGAACAGGTGAAAGAGTTTGTGTATCTGGGGTCAAAGTTTACAAGAGATGGAAAGTGTGAGAGTGATATCGAAAGAAGAGTGAATGCAGGAAATATGGTGAATGGAGCTTTGCACTCCTTTATGAGCAGTCGGAAAGTGTCTAACAAGGCTCGTTTGGCTGTGCATGAGGGGGTGTTGGTTCCGACAGTCATGTACGGAAGTGAAAGTTGGGTATGGCAGAAGAAACATGAAAGTAGAATAAATGCAGTTGAGATGAGAGCATTAAGAAGTATGATAGGAGTTAAACTGAGTGACAGGATAAGAAATAGTGAGATAAGGAAACGTTGTGGTCTGAAAGAAGATGTAGTGACAAAAATTGAGAAAGGTATGCTGAGATGGTTTGGCCACATCGAAAGAATGAATGAAGAACGATTGACGAAAAAAGTGTATAAGGCGAGTGTGAATGGAAGTACTGGAAGGGGTAGACCTAGGCGGACTTTTCTAGACCAAATTAGGGACGTCTTGAAAAAAGGCCAGGTTAAGAGTACCCTAAACCGTAGAGCATGTATGAAGGGAATAATGAAAGTAGACGAAGCGAACAAAGTATGTAAGGAGCGTAGCAAGTGGAAAGAAGTGGTCTCTGCCTACCCCTACGGGAAAGAGGCGTGATTATATGTATGTATGTATATCTATCTCACTTACACAAGTTGCGAAAACAATATCGTCGCTAAGATTAGATAAAGATAGACACACAAACATGCAATGGCGGGTTGGTGTGGCTTACTATATGAAATTTTACCTAAAATACGCAATAAAAATGATTTTTTTTAAGCTGCAGTCAACTGTTTTTATATTAAAAAAGTATATTTTATTTTAAAATCTTTATTGCGTCCTCTTAGAAAAAAGGATACTAAGCTTATCAGATGTATAGAAGTAAACATAATGATGAAATAAAACATATTTTTATAAGTATTTTTATTGTACTAATAAATCAAACAATATAAAATAGGTAATAAAATATAATTAATATAAAATTTATATGAAATTATAATTAATATAAAATAAATAGGTAATAAAATATATTTGATAGATAATTCATGAATAAACTAAAATAATAATAATTAATTATTTTGTATGAAAGTTAAAACGTAGTTTTTGTTATAATTTCCAAAATATTTAAAATCAGAAGTAACAAATTAACTTACTCCATTAATTATATAGTCTCCCATTAATGTAGGATAATCACAAATGCGGAATAGTGGCAACATTGAACCTAAATGGCAATATTCGGTAATTTTATTTAATTATTTGAAAGAAAGAAAGAAAGAAAGGTTTATTCTCCAAAATGACGCCATCACAGATAACATAAAAAATAAAAAAATAACAAAAAACACATAATTTACAAATAATATTGGTTATACAATACAAATTACAATATACTACATATTACAAACTATACAATACCTATACTCGTATGTGTCAAGGCGTCATCTGGGAACAAGAGCACACTCAGCATAATGCCATGAATTTTTTTCCATGGCGCTGATTTTCAATGTGTCCAACCAGTGACCTACCGAAATCAGTGCTATATGTATACTCATTTTATTATGTTTTAAATAAAATTATGATGACAGAATTATGCACAACAAGGGGGGAAAGAGACAGTAACTTTTTTAAGTGAGAGGGAGAGAGTAGCGTTCATGGTCTAATGCCACTTCGACACAGCACGTCCCGTTTATGTTGATTTCAGATGCTCTTAGAAGGTCTATACGAACACTACAAAAGGGGAGATTATTAAAATACTATAAAGGGCTATATACTACACTATGTAATTATTGAAGAATATAAAAGTATATAAGAAGACAAAAGCCGCACTCAAGAGGACGATTTTAATGCTCCGTTGTTAATAATCTATGACGATGAGGTACGTAATCGTGCAAAGCGTAATAAACTTTGATCAAAGTTAATCTGACTTTGCAGTAATTGTGTTCTATATTTATTTTTAAATGTGTGTACTGCTTTCAGATTTCGCAAAGGAGGCGGTATATCGTTCCAGCACTTGGATGCGGCGTATTTGAAACTTCCTCGGAAAGCGTGAGTGCGGTGACGAGGCACGACGAGAGTATTCCCTCTAGTGCGCGTATTGTAAGTTTTTACATCACGTGACCATACGAGTTTGTCAGCAAGATAAGGAGGTGTTTTATTTTTTAATACCCCAAATAGGAGAGTTGCCATGTGCAGTTTTCGGCGATATTCCATTTTTATCATTTTAGCATTGTTAATGTAAGGGGTGACGTGCACGCGGGCGGTATTGTAAAACTAAATCTTGCACATGCATTTTGAACACGTTGCACTAGACGTCGCGACCGCGCTAAAAGTCTCGGGCCATATACAATGTCCATATAATTAAATTTCGAAAGGACAAGTGTGTCACACAATTTTACCCGAATATCCGAATTTAAAAAACTCCCTTATTTGATAAAGAACCTTAAGTCTATAAAAGCAGTTTCAGCTAGTACTTAGTATGTGGTTCTCAAACTGTAGTTTGTCATCCATTAGTAAGCCCAGATTGCGAATCTCATTTACACGTTCTACGATTTGAGGTTTTTTACGTTTATATGGAAACAAGAACTAAAAATTATGTGTTGAAAGTGATTCCGCTTGATTTATTACGTTTTTGTGACCTTGAATAGCATTATTTCACTACGCATTTACCTATTTTTTGTCGCAGCTCAACTCTGTCGGCGTCACATTGAACACTGAACTGACATTAACTAGGCATATGGCTGTGGCCATATGTGCAGTGGCAACGCTTTGGCACGGTTATTACTGATCTAGTGTAATATATAAAATTCAATGTTGCCACTTTTCCGCATTTACTATTATCGCACATTAATAAGAGACTATATAATTTATGGAATAAGTTAATTTGTTACCTCTGATATTTTGGAAATTATAATAAAAACTTCGTTTTGACTTACATACAAAGTAATTAATTATTCTTATTTTAGTTTATTCATGGACGATCTATTAAGTATATTTCAGTACCTATTTATATTAATAATTTTATATAAATTTTATATCTGGGGGCACGGCAGTGCCCCCGCCAAGTCGAGCAAAAAAGCGGCACGGCCGTACCATTCTTTTCTCGAAGCAATTCGGGCCATTTTCGCCCCCCTATAACTTTGTTGTGGATAAAACTAGAAGCCTGAATTTTTAATTACCTATCAGGCATTGTATAAACACGGTATATTTCAAATTTCATTCAATTTGAACAAGTAGTAAATAACTAGTCAAAATTTCTTAATTTTGTCACTCACTGACTGACCGATCATCAAAACTCTAAGGCACTTCTAGCAAACGTAGAAACTTCAAATTTAGAATACAATTAGTGTTTAGTGTATAAATCAAGGGAATACTAAAATATTTTGCAATTTCAGTCTGGTTTTCTAAATACAACAACTGCATAAATAACTTTGTAATCCCATACAAATGTATAGGATTACAAAGTTACATTTGCAGTGAATTAATCGGTGTACCTGTTTAATACGTATAATATATATACATATATATACATTAGTATATATATAAAATGGAATAATAGCTTTAGATAGGTACCTAGATATAATTATGTTCAAATGCAACTTGTAAAATGGTCAGCTCTCGTCTCGTACGAGTATGATTAGTGTTGCCATGCCAGCTACGTACGAGCGTATTCATATGTATGTAAGGTTGTAAATAATCGCGCGGTGTTCCGGCGGTTCGCGGCGCGCTCAGAGGTAACGAGCGGGTGGCGTGGCATCCGCTGCGCTCATATGCGCGAGCGCCCTCTTGCTGTTCCGATGTGCCTAAAACCCTAAAAATCTTACCTTATAAATTTGCGTTTTTCTTTCATAATTTCGGTTGCTATATTAGTTTGACGACTGAAGGGCTTCTTACTTATTGATTTACTTATATTATTTGCTTACGATTTGGATGTTGTTTGGATAATTTTAACGTATATTAAGACGTTGTAATATTACCTTTTCGTTTATAATTTTGATTATGGGGTATCTATATAGTTTTCTCATCTGGTTGGGTTCTAATTCTTGGGTTCTAATTTTGGGTTCTAATATATTCTAATAAATTGGGTTCTAATTTCGATTATTATTATTATTTTATTATTGATTTGATTGATATATTCTATTATTGCTTTGACGATTGGAAGACTTACTCATTGGTTTACATTTATATATATTATTTGCCAAGGATTTGGACGTTGTTCGGATAATTTTAAGATATATTAATACGTTTCAAGTACTTTCAAGTCACGTTTATCTATTAATCGTATTCCTGCACAAAAAAAAAACTCTTGCGTACAAGTACTAGTAGTCGCAATGGATTCGGAAATACTGTATGTAAATGACAATCCTTGCCCACACTGGGTTGTCCCTATACCTTGCGATTGTTCGTGTTTATTTCATTCTTTGTCATTATATGTATGGGAATATTGAGTCGTCGTATGAGATTAGACTTGCTATAATCAAGTATGTGGTAGCGCATTGGGATGAGTTACAACTGTATACTTGTGACGAGCGTGGAAACCCCTACATTAATACTGATTTGTACATGACGGCAATGGTAAAAACAACTACCTACACCTTTTGTACCTTTTGAACGCCCTGGGATGTAACAACAGGGTAGTCTTAAGATGGATTTTGCATCACGCGGGTATTGTAGGCAATGAATGTGTCAACAAACTTGCACGGGAGGGCTCAATATAAAAAATCATACACTTTAGACCAGAGCCATTTTGTGGAATCTCAAGAAGCCTAGCCCGATTGACCTTTGAAACTCTTTATCACAATAATTCACTGAAGATCTGGTATGACACACCAGGATTAAGACGTTGTAAAACCTTAATCCGGGCTCATGATCGTAAATTCGCTTCAGAAGCCCTGAGATTAGGTAAAAATATTCTGCGCATTCTGGCAAGTGCGCTTACTAGATACTGTTGTCTTAAAAAGCACACGTCCATCATGGGACTAAGCAACTCAAGATGTGTCGGGTTTGGTCAATAACGGAAGAAAAGCCTCTCCACATCCTAACTGATTGCGGACCCTTAATGCGCAAACGTAACACTCATCTCGGAAACAGTGGCGTAGCTTGGTAACCAAGGGCCCTGGGGCAAATCAAAATATGGGGCCCCACTGCTATCTAAACTGGTTAGGTTTTATCAAGTAAAAATATTAGATATACAAATACTTTAAAAATGCTAAGCTACTTTGTCATCAGCTCTTTTTCGTGCACTGAAGGGCAGGTAATAAAAATATTAAACAGTAACAACATAAATTACAATTAATACTTGGTGTAGGTATTGGGCAATAAAACGAAATAGAAAAGATTCAAGGTTTTATTATATTAAGGTCGGACCTACCAACTAACTAAATAACAATTATATTTACAATCTTTTTCTAGCTTTAGTTTTCGCAAAAGTATCAATGACTTCGATTAAATCCAGGCTTGATGCGGTTTTGTTTTCAATAGCTATTAGCGATTAATGTCGGAGTCAAGTTTGGCCCATACTATTACTTAAATATTTGTATTATTTTTCATTGAAATTTAAAATTTGGAATTGTAAAGAATAATAAAATTGCTGTGAATACTTCCGTTAGGTCGCATTCTAGCACTCCATATTTGCTCATTATTTCCTTACATAATTAGTGAACAGTCAATACTTGAGTTAATTGAGGTAAAACAAGGTGGTAAATATTAATAAATTGAAGTGAAAAGTTAGGGCCTATTATATCTAAATATTTTTAACTTTTCTTTGCCTTTTTTCTTAAAAATGGGTATCTATACCATATTTTATTGCAGTTTCACTGGCTTTGCACTTGAATAATTCGAAATCATTTCCATAAATTTGCAACTTTGTTTTGGTCTCTGCTAAAGCTTTACTTGCCCCGCCCAAATTGATGTCGCATTTTTGTAAAGTTTTAAATGCATGTTTGATGTCATTCATTACACTGTGCACGAATTCGCAAAGCAACAAGAACTCGAAATTTAATATTTTTTTAATACTCTCTACTTCACTACGCTTCATCTTTATTAGGACTTTTTAGAACAGTCTCTGATAATGCTTTGATAATATCAAAGGAACAAAGTTGTATTGCAGATATCGTATTGACTCTACTGGACCATCTAGTAGGATTTAGTATTGTTGGAATGGTGTCTGATTCGCCAGTGAAATTTGACAGTAGATTCCAACGTTTGATGCTGTTTCCGAAAAAGTTATACGAATCTTGCAACATTGCGAAAAAATCTATATTTTCACACAACTGCTAACGGTATCATTTATCACCAAATTTAAATTATGAGTAGCACAATGTACGTACACCGCGTTAGGCTGGATATCCTTAATATGTTTTTGTACACCATTATATAAACCACTCATCACACTGGCTCCATCATAATCTTGCCCCACACATTTTTTTAAATCAATATTTTTGTCGATAAATAATTTAGTCACTTGGTTGACTAAATCTGCTGCGCCACGTTTGATGGCTGCGTAAAAGCCTAGAAACACTTTTTTTACTTGTATATCAATTGGCTGTCCATTTTCCGATCTGGTTATTACTGAATACCTCACAACAATTCTTAGCTGATCTATCTTCGATATGTCCTGTGTCATATCCATTATGCTGGCAAAAAACGGTAACGCCCTAATTTGTTCTAGTAGATGGGTTTCAAGTTTGGTCCCCAAGCTCTCAATCATTTCATTCTGAATTGTTGCACTCATATATCTTGTAGAACCTAAAAATTATAAAGAAAACACATTTTCAAAAAAGTCCTGATATTATACAGTAATAATTATAAACAAAATAAAATGATAAAAAACTTAGAAATAATAATTATTACCTTTAGGCGACAAGCTCTACAAAGGACAGAAAACTTCATGGTATCCTTCTTGACTTAAGTATTCTCGAGGTCCTCTCAAAGCCAAATCACTCTTTGCTAGGGTAAGTATAACATCGAATAACCTTTGAAGAACCATTTGCCAAAATGATGCTTCCTTGCGAATTTCATTTTCATGTTCCTTGTCGATAGTATTAGTATAATTTTTTTTCCAAAATTCATATACAGCACATGCTCCGTATGGCCATTTGGCTGTGTTATTTACTTCTTTCTGATAAAAGCTTCCAATACCGAATTCCCGTACACCAATCATTATTCCTTTGTGAAGCAAATAACCAGCAGGGTTGACAATAGGCAGCCTCTAGTTGTTTTTTATAGGATAGGGTGACAAACTAGCACATAGTTACTCTTATTAGTTTATGCACACAGTCCACCTGATGGTAAGTGGTTGCTACGGCCTATAGACATCTACATCTATCCTCGATTACTTATCGAAATGCAGATGCGTTGTCACCAGTGAGGATTAAGATGGAATGCCTTGTTTCCAGTAAAAAGGGTCTCCGGTTCTCTACACTCACCATACAGAACACAGCAGCATTAAACTACTAATTTACGCTGGTATTCTGTGAGAGCGTGGTCCTTCCCCGGTCGAGCCGACCCATTCGTGCTACAACTATACTACTAATATAACTGCAGCATGGCTCTACCACGTATAATACTAATATTTTGGAATAACACAACCAAAAACGATTAACTGGTTCATATTTAGACCTTGAAAGGTAGTACTATTTTGAAAAACACCTATTATTCTGGTTGATGTCTGTTGGAAGAGGTCCTGAAGGCTGTAAAGGACATATATCAAGAATTTGACGTTTTTCGTTATCACTTAATATTTTGTTCGTAAAGTTTACCAAGTCATTAAAAGATTTAACGTACACATTTTCGAAAAATGTAGAGGTATGTGGTTCTTACAAATCCTCCGCTATCTCCAACTGCAATAATTGTCGAATCTTCAGTAGGCTTCTCAACCAACACCGCAGTTACCACATTATTTGAGTCACTATCAATAGAAATATTTTGTCCAGTAGTACTTGCAGTAGGCTGACTAAAAAACTTGCCAATTTTGGGCAATTTTCTTTTTCAAGTTTCTTCTTTTTGTCCATAATTTTAGTTTCCTAATTTATTTATTACTCACTGTTCACTGTCGACGTTAAAAGTAAAAGGAAGGAGAGACGTCTTTGGGGAATCCCCGGCGAACATTTTATCGCCGCTAGTGTTACCACATTTAATAGTAGAGACCAAGAACGATCTCCTCACGCGTGGGCCCGAATTAATGCACTAACTGCAGGTGACCTGCATTTTTTTGACGATATTTCGCGTTATAGCCGAAATCTATAGATTTGACAAGATAATTATTGACGTAACGTACATCAATACGAATGGTAATAAAATCAAATAAAATTGAACCACTATATTGACTAGTACTAAAAAGTTTATTGACATTAGCTTATAATATAGTATTAATTATAATATAGTAATACAATTTTTTAACCCTTCTCAAAAAAAATCTTGACTTGAATTCACAATAAAACGCACATCGATGAATAATAAAACGCACATATCGCTATCCGTCAAATTGACGACACTGCCAACCCACAGAAAGAATTTAAGTGAATTCCCTAGGTATAACTTTCGAATTTCTTTCAGCTGAGTTGCCATGTTTAAAGTCGGGTTGCAACATGTTATATTTATTTTGAAAATGGGAGAAATTTTCAAAAGTTCAGTTCGATCGAGATTTTCTGGTAAGGATTCGAGGGCCCCCTGTGCTTGAGGGCCCCGGGGCACTGCCCCGCCTAGCCCCTAGGTAGCTACGCCACTGCCCGGAAACTATGTACTCCGCTCAGAAGATGTGTAATTGCTCGCGGCTAAGCAACTCCTTCTATTAATTGAATACATAGGGCTTAGCTGTGAATATATGCTATGAATGTGAATAGCCATAGCAGGGATCACAATATATCTTTTAGGTCCTTAAACTAAAAGATATGTAATTAATATGGGTACTGAGATATTAATAGGGAATGTTATGTACAAAGATAGATTCCTCTTTCCGAGGCACCTTCGCCAGCACCGCCTTACTAAATTGCGTTACGGCAATTTAATTATTGCTTTTATGGAGGGCTTTTAGTAGCTTTTAGTAGCAAGCGGCAACATGATCGACTCTCCTTAAGTGAATTGACGTTTATATTAGAGGATATTCGTGTTAATAGTACACACTAGTAAGCATTTTCCGGCAGGATGAATGATTAAGATTTAGGTATCTACCACTAGTTACTGGCGTATAAATACGTGGTTATGAACCTTGTAAGTTAGAAAAATAAAAAAAAGAACCCATGCCAAGCAGTAGGGCGTACCTATGTTGTACTTTGAATTATTGTCGTGTAAGTACGTTGTTTTTTTTTACGTTTACTTTTTTGTAAAAGTATAAAAACCTTTATAACCCCTTTGATCCATTTTATGGGCCGTTAAATTATTAGAACGTGTACATCAATTACACAATATTATGTATATTTTAAATTGTAATACCCATGAGTAGGTTTTTAAGTTCGTAAAATAAACTTAATACGATACGATGAATATGTCTAGTCTTGATATTATGCATCTGGCTTCATCGAGATGATATACTGCCATGTAGCTATAAAATTCTGGTAATTACCTTTATCGTGGCCTCCCACAAGACTGAGTGACAGATCCGCTTACACACGGCAATATGTCATAAAAGAAACAACAATTAAGTGTTCTGCGAAGTCAAGAAACTTTAGATATTCGGTTAAATTTCTAGAGCCAAGAAATGAAACAGTTGCAAGTGTTCAAGTTTATTTAAGAGGAACTTTGTAGCACGCTCGAACATCCTGCGAGGTCAAATAAAAAAAGAATCATCAAAATCCGTTCACTCAGGAAACGTTTTGAGATAACAACACACATAAAAAAATACAGACGAATTGAGTACTTCCTCCTTTTCGAAGGTGGTTAAAAACAATAGAAACGGAAGGCAAATAGTAAGCGAATTAACCTCGTAAGGCCCAATGTGATCAGAGAAATACTTAATAATTTATGCCCTTCGGCCCAATACGAAAAATGTTGAATGTCGACAACTTGAAATCTCTTGGAAAAAATTACATAATATTTTCAACATTATGTAAATGATGAGTTTATAATTTTACTCATTGAAAGAACAAATCATACCTAAGTAATATTGCTTTCATAGCTCTAATTAAAAAAGATCACGTTTATAAAGGAGTAATGTTAAAAATATAAAAACCAAGTTTCTTCAAATTAGATCATGGCGACAAAATGGTTGAAATATACATTAAGGTGAATCCCTGACCAAAATGTTGCGAAAGTGCGTTTTTCAGACTCTATTATCTCATTAGTTATGAAAAATAAACTACATCTAAAAGTACATTATTAATGTTCGATATCTTATCATCGCATTCCACGTTCTAATTTATTTTTATGTGCTATAAATACATTTAAAATCAACTTTTAAAAAATGACTAAAATTCTTGATTACATGCATCTGTTGCTAAACGCAACGCTCTAATTACTTGAGGATAACACTAATGGATAGATAATTAAAAAATCTATATTCTCCACGTTTTATTTAAATTTTAAGTTCGTTTTTTCTCTTATAATTGAAATAATTCCGAAAAATTGTGTGACTTCTATGATAAAGGGGCGTGCGCAGAGTGCGGGCGGCATTACGCTGTATGCGTTCGTAGGAGGTGGCCGCGTCGCTGGTCGCCGCGTCCGTATTTCGCCGCAAACATAATATTATTTGAGTACCTACCAACCGATGCGCTTACGTTACGGTATATTGTAACTCGACCGTATCTTAGAAATAAATCTTACAGCCGTGCGGTACGTAAACATGCGACAGGGCTGCCTGCCTCCAGCATTTTTACATTTGCCCATTGATTTATGTGTTTTATAACTCAATGCATTTTCCTACTTTGTGTTTCCATTTAGTTTTATGATTGTACTTAAATATACTTTTTTATATAAACAAATATAATAGGTACTTTGTGAATTGAATAGGAAGTGTTCAATAAAAATGCGTGTCGTTTTATGATTGGTAGATTTAATTAAAAAACCATGTTTATGTTTGAATAACAAATCGGTCTTATAAATTTGCGGCCAAAAAATACGAAATGCTTTATTATTAAAATTTTAAATATAAAAAAATCCGAATTATAATATAAAGCGTAATTAAAAATTGTTTTGGGAAACATGGACAAGTTGGAGTAAAGGAATATCTTTTACTTGGTTATAGATACCTGCAGCTACTTTACAATTTATATGTTTGGTTTTAAATGAAGTTTGGATTTATTATTTTTTTATTTCTATTCTATTTTCTGAAAGGATCCTAGGAAAGGAATTATCCATCGCGCTGCCCCACTGCGTGTTGGCGAACTTTGCATGTCTTCGAAATATTTTTTTTCTTATTTCTCAGACATGCAGGTTTCCTCACTATGTTTTTCTTCACCACTGAGCACGTGGTAAATCAACGCTTAAAATTGCAATTACAATATTATTGGTGCCGGCGGGGATCGAACCCGGTTTGCTCGCACACTGTGAAAATTTTAGCAAGCGCTAACCATCTGAGCTACCACGGCTCCTCTCCTCTCGAGCTAGAGACTTTATTTTATTTATCGTCAGGCCTGTTGGTCTAGTGGTTAGTGACCCTGACTGCTATGCCGCAGGTCGTGGGTTCGATTCCCACCCAGGACAAATGTTTGTGTGATGAGCACCATCATTTGTTCTGTGTCTGGGGTGTAAATTTATCTATAATATTTATGTATTTAGAAATATATAAGTATGTTTATCAGTTGTCTAGTACCCATAACACAAGCTCTGCTTAGCTTGGGACTAGATGGCGTTGTGTGATAGTTGTGGAATATTATTATGTGTGGGGTATCTATATAGTTTTCTCATCTGGTTGGGATGTATAAATATATAATTATAAACGAAAATGAAAAGATAAACATACAAAAATATCAATAAAATAAAATAAATATGAAAATACATAAATAAATAAAGGCCCAACCAGATGGAAGCCCTCGGCAGGGGAGACCAAACGGCCGAGGGTTAGGGGGAAAGGGAAAGAAACCGGCGGACGATGCGGGCGGTATCGAGGAGCACCGCCTTCTGCATTTGAGCCTGGAGCGGTCCGCCACGTAGTCCCAGCCGCCTCAGATGACCCGAGAGGCTGACTGGGATTAGCCCGTTTGCAGAGACGACTACAGGAATAATTTCGGTCGGCAGACCACCCCACATGTCGGTCACCTCGTGAGCCAGGTCCAGATATTTTGTTTGCTTATCTGTTTCGGCTTTCACGAGGTTCTCGTCACACGGAATGGTAATGTCGACCAAAAATATCCTTGACTGTGCCCGGTCCATCAGCACAATATCAGGCTTATTCGCAAGAATAGTCCTGTCTGTGATGATGGCCCGGTCCCAATAGAGCCTGGCGCGATCATTTTCGAGCACGGATTCCAGCAAGTACTTGTAATACGGCAACTTCCGATCCACGAAACCGTATTTCAGAGCGAGCTCCTGGTGTAGAATTCTGGCTACTAGGTTGTGCCTGTGCAAGTACTCAGAGTTAGAAAGCGCCGAACAACCGGAGATGACATGCCTAAGTGACTCACCGGGATGGCGACAAGCTCGACAGATGTCGATGGTGCCATCCTTTAGGATGTATCTCCGATAGTTGTTGGTCTTAATAACCTGATCCTGTATTGCACAGACAAAACCCTCGGTTTCCCCCGAAGAGGTCACCAAAGCGTAGCCAGTGGAGAGAGGTTACTGTGTCTACGAAAGGCCCATGTAGAGACTTGTAGAACCTCCCGTGGAGCTCCTTCTCCTTCCATACGGTCTCCCGGTCGGAAATTGTCTGCACTGCCGGGTCTTGCCATTGCTCGTTGGCTAAGGATAGAGGGGTAAGTCCTTTATCACAAGAAATGACGTCCTTATAGAATGGATCATCCGATCTCGCCAGGAAGTAATTACGGAGGCTGCACACTTCGCGATTATGCATGGTGAGCGCGCTCAAGAAGCCACGCCCACCATGCTTTCGCGGCAAGTACAGCCTCATTACCGACGATCTCGGATGATGCATCCTGTGGGACGTCATGGTAGTGCGGACTTTTCTATCCAGGGCGTTAAGTTCAGTCTGAGTCCACCTGAGTATGCCAAAGGTATACATGAGGACAGGCATGACCCAGCCGTTATATGCTTGTGTCTTATTCACACCGGACAAAAGGCTGTTAAGCACTTTGGTCAAGCGTGCATAAAACACGTCGCAAACTGACTGTTTCATACCAGCCTCATCGATACCAATGTTCTGTGACATACCCAGGTATCGGTAT
This sequence comes from Parnassius apollo, assembly GCA_907164705.1. Classification (NCBI taxonomy): domain Eukaryota; kingdom Metazoa; phylum Arthropoda; class Insecta; order Lepidoptera; family Papilionidae; genus Parnassius; species Parnassius apollo. Next base: position 10,642,704 of record CAJQZP010000885.1, read on the forward strand.
GTTTCAGCCTCGGAAAGGGTCCTTAAGTTGACGGGCATAGATAAGTCTATGCCCTCAGAGTTAGCAACCCTACCCCTCTCAACATGGAGGACCGCACACTTATCCGTCCCCAGCTCCATTCCAATGGAATTGCTAAATTCACAAGTGATGTTTAGCAGTTCCATAAGATGGGAGCGACTGGAGGCGAATAACTTGAGGTCATCCATATAGAAAAGGTGGGTCACTTTTGTCCCTCCTTTCCGTAGCTGAAATCCCCTCCCGGAGCCCTCCAGTAAGGTACTGAGAGGGTTCAGAGAGAGGCAGAACCATATTGGACTCAGACAATCGCCCTGGAAGATACCCCTTCTTATCCTTATGTGGTTCTCCGCAGCCATCATCCGCTCGCCCAGATGACAAAGGATCGTACTCCACTGCCTTATACACTGCTCGAGGAAGTCTCTAACTGTACAGTCTATCTTGTACAGTTCGAGGACTCTCTTTAGCCATGTATGGGGCACCGAGTCGAATGCCTTTCTGTAGTCTATCCAGGCGGCGGAGAAGTTCCGACGGTTGCGTTTCACCACTTTGCCAATGACCGCGTCAATGAGGAGTGGTTCCTTGGTTCCACGACCGCCGCCCCGACATCCATTTTGAGCGCGCGACATCACCTGATTTGAGTCCAGGTGACGAGTGATTCTCGCGCTCAAAATGGATGTTAGTGTCTTATATATGGTCGGTAGACATGTGATGGGGCGGTATTTGCTCGGGTCTGTGGTACTCTGGCCTTTAGGAACCAAATGGGTGATCCCAGTAGTGAAGAGGCTCGGGAGCGACTTCTGGTTGAGAACCTCTTGAAACTGTCGGGCGAGCACAGTGTGACACACCACGAACCCCTTCAGCCAGTAGTGATGCAGCCCGTCGAGTCCCGGACTTTTCCAGTTCGGGGCCCTACGGACCGCCTCAGCTACGTCATCCGGCGTTATGGTGACGGGGTCCATGGGCGTAATACCCGCACACTGACTCGCCACAACTTCCGTCCAAGGGCCCTCGTTGTGGTTTACGGGCTCTGACCACAGGCTGCGCCAGAATGCGACCGTGTCGGCCTGATTCGGTACTGGGCCCGTTCCACTTACCATTGGTCGCTCCAATGATTTATAGAGCCTCTTCTGATCACTCTGGAAGAGACGATTCTGGTTGAACCGTGTCGACCTCTCGGTATATCGCCGAATTCGCTTTCCCCAAGCAGCGATTCTCTGCTTCAGGTCGTCTATGCGCTCCGTCAGTTTTTGCATTATATCCGGCTGGGACAAACTAACATTTGTCCCAGCAAACGCCATCCTGACGGTGCGCACAATCCTTGGCCTGGTATTGCCTGACCTGAAGCATATCAGTCTGCCGATGAGGGCCCTAGCCTTTGCGATACGTTCTTCAATTCTTGTTCTCCAGGCTGGGATAGCACTACTTTGTCCAGTAGTGCGTCCAGTCGTGGAAAGTTTGGCGCCTATAATACGGCAGACTGCCAGTGCGGCGCCAAAGAGAATTGAGTCCGTCTCGCAAAGGTCCCGGCTGGCTTCCAAATAGGTCACCAGCATTGGGTTCAGAGCCCTCACGACAGCCCGATTCCGCTTGCTTAGGGCTATGCGGGGGAAGTCGCGGTCGATTTTCGAGAGGCGTACTGCGCGTTTCCATAATCGCCTCTTCCAATGTACTCCTCATTTGCTCTATTTCTAGTTCCTGGGTGAATGTTCCATCATCATTTGAATCAGCAACCACTGGGGTATTCTCGGCGGCATCCACGTGTGCGGGTTGTTCTGCAACTCACAAGTTGAATGAAAACGCTACGACTGAGGGTGCGGTGCCACAGCACCGCACCCTCAGTCGTAGCGTTTTCATTTGATGAGGGAACAGCCTCACGTCGTAGCCGTTCGAGTTCGGCGCCATCAAATATATTTGAGCGTAAGATATACCGAACTCGGTCTGCCAGGTTTTGCTCGGTGACAGTAATAGATGGCTCCAGCTCAGTAAAAAGACGATGCATCCTAGCCCGATACGCGAAATCTCCAATTTCTCCCCCCTTTCGCCCTAAAATACGCCCGCAATGCGTTTGAATTCATATTGATGGTCCATCGCATGCGGCGTACTCCACCAGTGGCGGGTGCCGATTGCTGGGCCTGCGAAGACCCTGCCGACACCAAGCAAGCTGGTGGGGATGATGGATGCGAGGGGCTGCTGGGTGGTCGTGCAGCACCTCGCGCTCGGCTGGCGGTTCGCATGCTGTCGCGTCCAGCGCCAGCTCCAGACGCGCCCTGACGACCTCCAGGCAGCGGCCCTTTGCGCAATCTTCTATGTTCCATCATCCATACAGGGCGTCATTTAACGGGAGACGCCCAGACCCGGCGCCGTTTCATGGTGAGGCCATATGCACAAGCGGGCCCTTGCACCATCAATTTTTGCCGAGGCACGGCGCTCACACCTCTTGGCAAGGTGCTGACTGACTGCGCGGACGTAGCGGTTTTGTCACATAACCGTCACGTCAACGGGCGATGGGGTCGTCACTTCCCTACGCCATTATTATTATTGTTGGGAAATACGAATATTATTATTATTATATTATTATTGTTGGGGTATCTGTATAGTTTTCTCATCTGGTTGGATTTTTATAAATATAAATTAAAATGAAAAGATAAATATACATAAATATCAATAAAATAAAATAAATACAAAAAATATACAAATAAATAAAGATCCAACCATATTAAATAAAGAATAGTCTCCTATCTTTCTCTCTATGTTTTGATCTCCTAAAAGGAGTTTGAGTTGGTAAAATCAAGGGAAACTTAGGGTAGGGTTGTCAATTATTATTTTGATAATAAAACTAGTGAAATTCCGCGGTTTTATATGCGCAAGCGTGAACGTAGTTAGAACATAATATAACCTTTATGTTTTACATAAATATCCTAAAAAACTTATTATTTTAATATTTTACTAAGTACCTATAAAATTAACTAGTTTATTGCATTTTTATTTGAGTAATTTTTTATGCAATTTCTTTATCTACATCTATTTTTAGGAACCTTTATTTAGTCTGAATCATACATAACAGTATATTACTGATTTACTTACTTATACGTAGTTTTCTTTTTTGCAGTTACAAATATCTTGTGAGGTTGAAAAAGGCAGTAATGAAAAAATAATAAGAATAATAATAATTGACGTCAGCCACTTCTTTTCATAAAAATTTCAGATCATGGTCCATTAGGTTGCAGCTTCACCGAACCACAACTTATAATAATAATAAAAACAGTAATAATATAATATTATTTTGTATTTATTTTATTTTATTGATATTTATGTATATTTATCTTTTCATTTTAATTTATAATTTTTATATATTTAAATATTTATATGACCGAACCAGATGAGAAAATTATACGGCTCCAACGATTTAGCGACGAAAGCTTGGATTTATTTTTAGAAAATGTCCTTTTGTCCATGTTTTCAGGCAATAAAAAAACTGCTACAATATAAGAAGGTAAATTTCGACAAATCACTAACGGTCGTTATAGCTCAGGTAGTATGTCGGTCGGGCGTGATATCGGAGTTCCGTGGTTCGCGTCTTGGCTTTGGTCCCGCTTTTTTTTCCCTTTTTTTTTCAAGTTCCCTTCTTTTTGTGAGAAAATCTATTATTTCAAACCCTTTTTTTTAGTAATTTTTAAAAATACGAAAATTTAATTTTTAAAAATTTAAAAAACATATCTATTTAGTTACTAATGCTATATTTATTATTTTAATAATTACCTACCCAGAAGGTAAATATTAAAATAATAAATGTAGCATTATAAACAGTAAATCTCCCTCAAACTCAATTTACTAATATTGTTACTAAATAAGAAATAGCAGATAAAAGATTAGTAGGTAATAACTATTGCTCCTCAAAATTATATTTGACCTCATGGTAAAACATATCCTAAAATTCAGTAGCTAAATAAAATAATAATGCCTACTATTCAAGTATATTTTCAATATGTAAGTAAATGAAAATAACAAAAATGAAGCACCATTAGCATGTAAAGTTCGAATCCATAATTAATATTTCGACAAATATTATAATTTACACTATAAAAAGCTAATTCAATATTAGCAGTATAGTATATAGTTAAAAATAATCAAAATAGTCATTTTTATTAATTAGATAATATATTAGAATACATAATTCTAATATAATGCAACTAATATACCGAATAAAGAAAATTAAAATACATTTATCATTGTACGCCGTGTCTATTTCCATAGAATAGTTCATTGACATTGAAAAAATAATACTACGTTCGTAGCAGTAGGTGGCGTCTTTTGGCGATTTCTTACGCGATATATTGTAGCGAGCGTCGACAGACCAAACGCTCAAGGTCGTTCGCTGGAGGTATCGCCTTAACATCGAGAAAACGACGTCGACACGGTAATTTTATCTATACAGTATTCCAACTTCATACAAATGGACGAAGCGAGAGCTATGCCTACGCGCCTCGATCTCGGCATGCGCTCGGCATGCAGACAGTCGTGACAGTGCCGCAGTGACGATTTTGTGGAAAATATAAAAATGGAGGAAATACATAATAGAATAGAAATAAAGAAATAATAAATCCGAACTTCATTTAAAACCAACATTCACCCCGGCAAAATTGATTTTACCAAACAAAAATATTTCGAAAAAGAATCCCCACTCCAAAAAAAAAAAAAAAAAATAATAAATCAAACTTCATTAAAACCAAACATATAAATTGTAAAGTAGCTGCAGGTATCCGTAACCAAGTAAAAGATATTCCTTTTCTCCACCTTATCCATGTTTCCCAAAATAATTTTTAATTAAGCTTTATATTAGAATGCGGTTTTTTTATACTTAAAAATTTAATAATAAAGCATTTCGTACGTCTCAGCCGAGGCTCAAATATTTTTCGATCGCAAATTTATAAGACGTTTAGTTATTCAAACATAAACATGGTTTTTTAATTAAATCTACCCATCAAAAAACGACACGCATTTTTATTGAACCCTTCCTATTCAATTCACAAAGTACCTATTATATTTGTTTATATAAAAAAAAGTATATTTACAATCATAAAACTAAATAGAAACACAAAGTAGCCAAATGTAAAAATGCTGGAGGCAGCCCTATCGCATGTTTACGTACCGCACGGCTGTAGGCATTTATTTCAAAGATACGGCCGAGTTACAATACTGTATAGATAATATTACCGTGACTCGACATTATAATAAAGTCGTTATTATAATAAATCTCGCACACGTTTTTGTATTATTTAAAATAAGGAGTAAAAGAAGTATACAGTAGATTTTTTATTATTTTGGTTTGCTAAACTTGAAACCAATGCCATCGTCTGAAGACAAATAAAACTGTAGGTAAAATGCAACAACTGCCCAATGTTTTTACATGAGAACAAAAAGAATTGCTTCCAAAGTTGTAAAAATACATTCAAGGTGGTGTTATGTATGAGACACATAAAGTATTTTGTTCTATTATTCCTATAACACTTTCTAATGAACTCGTTTCTGTCTGGGCGGTAAGCACATCTTTTATTTAATTCTCCACTGGGAACATTGGGTGGTAATTGGGCCTTACGAGGTTAATATAACTGATAACGTATTACTGTTACACTGACCTCCAAAAAATCTACTCACTCATTAATTTTGAGTAACAAAGTTGTTATATATATGAATGCATTGACATATTTGTATGTTTTAGCTTATGCGTTATAAATTAACATCTGAGTATAGGTCTCGCCACGAAAGATGAAATTAAATAGCGTCTACTGCGCATGTACAATCAAGCAGAAAAATGAAAATTTTATTATGGCATTTTAATATGTAAAAAGTCAAAGGTCGACATCAAAGTCTCCACGAAAACGGAACGTTATATCATCGTTAGGTGTTAATTGCTTTTAAATAATATTCTGTATTTTATGTACACTTAAAGAAATAAAATATTTTGTATTTGTATTTTTGTATTTGTAATTGCTGTTTAAACTATACTATGCGATAGCCTTCGATTATAAGGATATTTTACATACAATAATTTGCATCATCATCTCGTAGAAAATAACAAAATATTTACAACTTTATACAATATACTACAAATTATGCTATTTTTAAAAGTACAAAAATAATCGCAAAAATTTAAAAAATTTATAACAGGTAGTCGCTAATACTTTCGATATCGATAGTACGCAAGACAACACAAGACGGTGCGCGGGCGACGGGACGCAGGGAGAAACTACGTGGGAGTAGCGCGTCGCCCGTTGCTATGGTTTCGCTTCCCCGTACCTCACACCTCACCGTGCCGAAACCTATTTTTCGCTTCTGCGCACTTTCATGACTCGTGGCGTTGCCTATACCCACTTGACATTGTTTTAGAGGAATACAAGTGCCATTGTGGCTATTTGTAACATTTTAAGCGCACTGATAAAAAATTTCGACTTGTGCATAGAGTGCAAGGTTAGTTTATTTCAGACTTTTGACGCATAATATTCTTGGTTCTGTGCATCGTAGTGGCTTAATCTTTTAATTCTTTGTTGGAGCAGACATATCGTTACTTTTAACCATAAAATATGGATACCACTTAAGCAGAAGCCGCTCAAGTGGTAGCTCACGTTCGTGAAGGGCAAGTCAGCGAAATGTGGCAAGGAGATTAAATTTGAGTCAATCAGCAGTGCGTAGAGTTTATAAACGATACTTAGAGACGGGAGAGTACCGCCGGAGACCAAGGTCTAGAAGAGGACGTCTCACAAACCCGAAGGATGACCGTTTTATTGCCTTGGCTTCTTTGCGAAATCGGCGTCTTTCTGCTGTTGATGTTCAGGGTAAGCTGAGGGAAACTCGTGCAGTGTCTGTAAGTGAGAATACGGTGAGAAGAAGACTTCGGGAGCAAAACCTGACACTACACAAGCCAGCGACGGGACCAAAATTTACTGCATCTCATCGGCAACCAAGATTAGAATTTGCTAGGTAACATGTGCAATGGAATCTTGGTCAATAAGAAACAGTTCTCTTCAGCGATGAAAGCCGAATGACCCTTGTAGGCTCTGGTGGATATCGTAACGTTATGCGAAGACTAGGAAAACGTTATGCTCAGTGTTGCATAAGAGAAACAGTCCGGTTTGGTGGAGGCTCTACAATGTTTTGGGTTGGCATATCTTTAGCTGGATGTACTGAGTTGGTTTTCTTTCGCAATCGTGCGGTTAATCTTAAAGTTACATTACGGACATTTTGCAACCTCACGTGATGCCTTACGATGGGTATATAAGGGACAATTTTTAACTCATGCATGATAACGCAAGACCGCACGTTTCTAGAATTGTAAACAGATCTCATCTTCATCATCATCATTACAGCCCTTCACAAGTCCACTGCTGAACATAGGCCTCCCCCAAGTAATGCCACAAAGCACGGTCCTGAGCCACCTGCATCCATCGACTTCCTGCATGTCTTACCATGTCGTCACTCCATCTAGTGGGGGGTCGCCCTACACTACGCCTACCGGTACGAGGCTGCCACTCGAGAACCTTTCTTCCTCATCGGTTATTGGTTCTTCGAGCTATATGGCCGTCCCATTGCCACTTCAGCTTACTAATCTGTTGCGCTATGTCGGTCACTCTGGTTTTACTGCGGATATCCTCATTTCTGAGCGTATCACGCAGAGAAACTCCAAGCATAGCCCTCTCCATAGCTCGCTAAGCAACCTTGAGCGTCCTCATACAGCCAGCAGTGAAGGACCACGTCTCTGATCCGTAATTCATCACTGGCAACACGCACTGGTTGTACACTTTAGTTTCGGAGATTGAGGTATACCTGACGAGAAGATGTGTCGTAATTTCCCGAACGCTGCCCAGCCGAGTTGAATCCGTCGATTGACCTCTCGGTCGAAGTTGGGCTTAACTAGTTGGACTATTTGTCCCAGGTAAACGTACTCGTCAACAACTTCGAGCATAGTGCTCCCAACAACTACCGGCATAGGTGTGACATGGACATTAAACATGATCTTTGTTTTGTCCATGTTCATCTTAAGACCTATCCGTTGGGAGACACCATTGAGGTCATTGAGCATAGTGCTAAGGTCCTCCAGCGATTCTGCTATAAGGACTATATCGTCGGCAAATCGAAGGTGAGTGATGTACTCGCCATTGATGTTAATACCGTATCCTTTCCAGTCCAGTTGCTTGAAAACGTCTTCCAACGCAGCGGTGAAGAGTTTCGGGGATATAACGTCACCCTGTCTTATACCTTTCTGCAGTTGGATAGGTTTCGAACTCTGGTTCTGTACTCGGATAGCCATCGTAGCCCTACTGTACAAACACTTCAGCACTTTGATATACTGACAGTCAACTTGGCACCGCTGAAGGGACTGTAGCACCGCCCAAATTTCGACGGAATCAAAGGCTTTCTCATAGTCCACATACGCCAGGCAAAGTGGCAGATTGTACTCTTCGGTCTTCTATATAATCTGCCGCAGGGTATGTTTGTGGTCTATAGTACTGAAGCCTTTTCGGAAAACGGCTTGTTCGGGAGGCCGGAAGTCGTCGAGTCTGCGTGAGAGACGATTCGTAATGACTCTCGAAAACAGCACGTAGACGCGGCTCAGAAGGGAAATCGGTCTGTTCGTTCAGTTCTTCAAGAGAGCGTTGTCGCCTTTCTTAAAGAACAAGACCACCGCACTTCTGCTCCACGCCTCCGGAGTAGTGCCACCATGGAGGACGGAATTGAGTAGCTTCTGAAGGACTTCAAGTACCGGTGTTCCACCCGCTTTCACAAGCTCCGCTGTAATTCCATCCTCGCCTGGGGCCCTGCCGTTTTTAAGGTGCTGGAGAGCCATTCTAATCTCGCTCAGACTGACGTCCGGGATATCATCGGAATAGTGTCGGGTAAGACTTTCTCTTGGATCGTTACTCACACTTGCGTGTGGCTCCAACGATGATGTGTACAGCTGCCCATAGAACCTCTCAATCTCACTCAAAATCTCTGATGTCTCGGAAACGATGCTGCCATACTCAGTCTTCAGCTTTGAAAGTTGCCTCTTTCTGGCAGACAGATCTCTGGCAAAGACTTTGGAGCCCTGGTTCCGCTCGATCGCTTCTTTAATACGAGCAGTATTAAAGTTGCGTAAGTCTCGCCACATGCATTTGGAGATCTGTCTGTTCAGTTGCCTGTATGCTGTCAAATCTGTTGACGATTGCAGCCTCATCTCCCGTCTAACAGCCTTGAGATTAAGAGTGTGATCGGAGAGTTTTTGTGTTCTTCTGCGGCGGGTCTTACAGAACTTAGCTCCGACCGCATGGACAGTTTCCACGAGCTTGTCATTCATTTCGTCCACTGCATTGCAATCTTCTAGGCACTGAAAGCGGTTACGTAACTCGAGCTGAAAAGTCTAGGGATTCTGGATTAGAGCACGAGAGGGACGGAGCGTTGACTTCATTAGACGAGACCTCTCCAACTTAACGTTTAGGTTCAGTGTGCCTCTAACCATTCGGTGATCGCTGCCGGTTTTCACCCTTGCGATCACTGAGATATCACTGAACAGTTGGCGTCTGGTCGTCATAATGAAGTCAATCTCATTTTTTGTCGAACCGTCGGGGCTCGACCAGGTCCACTTCCTGTGGGGCCGCTTCTGGAAGAAAGAGTTCATCATAAAGAGTCCCTCTTTCTCCATAAAGTCGGCCAGCTGCTGGCCCCTACGGTTCCGTTGCCCTACTCCAAATTTCCCTAACTTTAGCTCACCGCCTTCTCTTGTGCCTAGTTTTGCGTTGAAATCTCCCATCAACACCGTGTAGTGGGTTTTGGAGGAATGCATGGCTATAGAAATATCCTCATACATTTCCTCCAGCTCCTCATCGGGATGTGCCGAGTTTGGTGCGTAGACCTGTATGACCTTCAGCGAGTGCCGTTTGGTGATTCTGAGTATCAGGTACGCGACCCTCGTCGACACACTCCCAATGTTTACAACGTTGTTGACGAGAGATTTGTGGACGATAAATCCGACACCTCCTTGGGACAGACGGTCGCCCTCCCGGTGATAGAACAAGTTGTCGGACTCGAGGATTACCGTGTTAGATAATCCAATAATATGCCAGCGCAACTTGTCTACTTCTTCTTCCAGCTCCAGTATCTTCTCGTCAGTCCTCAGGGTGCGTGCGTTATACGTTGCCAGGTCAAGTCGTCGTAGGTGGCAACCGAACCTCCACCGGAGATTCTTAGTACCCCCTGCCCCGCCGTTACCATGGTCGCCACCGTAGCCAGGAATAGCTGGGCCGCCGGGGACTGGGGGCCGTTTATTTGCGTCGTTGCTCATGGGGGGATATTTGCCATAGTTGCCACGCTTGGCGAGCGGGTTGGCAACCGCAGTTTTTTATCATGTTATTGTTGTTATTAGGAAGATGCTGCTGCCCATCTCCTTTCTGTGTCCCCCTGTCGCCTCTTACGACACCCACGGGAAGATATGGGGTAGTGGATATTCTCAACCGCCACTACACGGCAATTTTATATCTTCAGGAGGTTGGAATTCCAGTTATGCAGTGGCTAGCTAATAGTCCGTACTAAAATTCCATCGAGCATTTCTGGGACCAGATAAAAGGAAAGATTAGAGCCTGAAATTCAGTTCCCGAGACGTTGGATCAACTGGAAGCCACCTTAACAGAAAAATGGGAACAGACACCCCAAGAAGACATAAAAAGCTGATCCGTTTTAATATGTGTATGCAGGCGGTGATAAAATGAGTGAGGAGGAAACACCACATATTAGAGTAAGGTTTACATTTTTTAATATGTCAAAAATCTTTACAGTAAAATCGTAAATTTTGTAAAATGTTATGGTTTCAAGTCTTATCACATTTGTATGTAAAATATCCCGTTTCACGAGCGGTTTTTTAGTTTTTTACAACCCTATAAGTGCATTATTACATTATCAAGATAAAAATATCTATCGATTTTGGCAAAAACCCATAGGACACTTTTTTTGCGAAAAAACGTAGGTGGGTCGATTTTTTTGTAGGCCGGTGTATTACAGTGATAAAAGAGTTAAGGCAAGCTTACTACAGCTTACGAACAGCTGCAATCAACTTGAAACAAAGAAGGCAATCGATGCGGTCACAAATGAGGACTAAGAACTATGATGGAATGTGTACATCCTGTAATTATGCTCTATACCCTTCAGAGCAGAACGAAGGAATGCACGCACTGTCACTTGCCGGCAGAAATACAAACGGACTGCAGGAAAGAAGTCCTACCACGTGGTATGATTACGTGGTCACCATTGAAGATTGAGTATTAAATCCCTCACCGCCTGTTATTATATAAGATCGCTGACTCTTTTAAACGAAACAAGGTACTGCGGACAAAGCTCTTTGGTGTGTGTTATGTTACCTCAGACCTTTTTTCTAGGTGAACCGATTCTGATGATTCTTTTTTGTTCTAAAGCTGGTGCAACTTATGTGGTCCAATATAAATTTCATCGAGTACTGACCAGTAGTTTTGAGTTATAATGTTCTCATTTTATTTATATTAAAGTCGATTGTACATTTTTTTTTTAATTTTACCACTTGTATAAATGTTTGTTCATGTCTAAATGGTAATTAAGACTTAGCTCAATATAAGGCAGTTATTTCAATATTATGAAAAAAACACTTCAATTTATTTTTTATGTATAGATAGCGAATATTTATTAACAGTAAGGTCTATGTATTTTAATAATAACGATAAAATTACTTACAGATGTCGCCCTCCCATGCACAGTTGTATTTATAGCAAAGTAAGGCTTTGAGTAGTAGCCCTACTATCAAGAAAGAGAAAGGAAAATAAAAACTTATTTAAAAACCTTTATCACTCTAGAAATAAAAAAAATTAACAACTTGACTGAAATTCCGTGTCGGTGGCGGCGTTGACAAACGAGCACACAGTCCACATGATAGTAAGTGTTTACTGTGGCTCGTAGACATCTACATCTATCCTCGATAATGAATCAAAATGCAGATGCGTTGTCACCCGTGAGGACTAAAATGGAATGCCTCGTTTACACTAAAAAGTGTTTCCGGTTCTCTACACTCACCATACGAAACACAGCAGCGTTAAGTTGCTATTTTACGCTGGTATTTAGTGAGAGCGTGTTCCTAGCCCGGTCGAGCCGACCCATTTGTGCTACAACTATATCAGTAATATGGCTACAGCATGGCTCTACCACGTATAAAGAGCGTGAGAGAATCCATTATGGGAAATGTTAGAGAGATGTCCTAGTTTCTGATGGATGATCGTATAACCATCTTGTATTCGCCAGGCGTAAAATATCGGTGTCTGTCAGTCAAATCTCCCGAATTCTCTTTGTCTGCTTATGGCATGAAAGTAAATCCTCAATAAAAGGCCGAAGCTCATATTCAGCAGTGGACTGATAAGGGTTATGATTATGATAATGATGAGGATTGACTAGAATCGCGTTGAAGAAAGTTTTTTACTTAGGTTTGTATTGTCAGTTTATTTGCTTCTAAATGTGGTAATTAAATGCTACTGAAAATATAATGTGCATTATAATTTACACAATCAGTGTTTGAATATTGATCACTATTGTTACCTTACCTTCAGGAGCTGCATCGGTTTTAATTGTCTGCCGACTTGTGCCTCGCCTTGTGCGATTTTGGGTGTATCCAGGCATTGTACTTGGTTGGCGTCGATAACGTATTTAGCCAATAATTGATTAAATGCTTCACAAAATTTTGTACAATAATATAAAGCCTTATTAAGCTTCTCTTGTAAGTGCTTAATATAGATTAAGATAAATTTTTCTTATTAATGAATGGAATAGTAATTGGTTCTATTAATATGATGGAGATTAAAGCAGATTTATCGCTTTTTTACCACACTACACTACACTACACTACACTATCTAGAGATTATCTTTAAACTTCTAAACACACGAATCTAATGATTTGATATCACTGACCTTTAATTGTAATCCCTCGATGATCTCATTTTAACACCAGTAACAAATGAGTTCAGATTCTGAATGCGCTTCTTATTTATAGATTGAAAAGTGACGATTTCATGATTATATTTCTTGAGCATTTATGAAATCTTATAAACAATGCGAATTCTTTTAATTGACGTTCACCTGCAACGCTTGAGCTCAGGAATGAAGTAATAGATTCAATCCAATATTTTACATTACTCAACCGATTGTTTATAAAGCTAACAAACACTTTGAACACAGTTTAAATAACAATATTAAATTTCGGATGTGCGAAAGGCAAATACACACTGTTTAAACTAGAAACAATCTGATTGGTAAAAGAAAAAACTACTTTAGCGTTGCTATTAACAGTAACACCAACTACTCCAAGAAATACATAGTTAACAAGAATTGTAGGTAAAGTCGGATGGGTATTATTGGTAATATAGAGTTCATATATGTACATATATTTAGATAATATATAAAATCAGATACCTAATAGTAAAACATTACACCAATCTTGCAATATCAGTGACAGTAGACTAAGGTGCGGCCCAGGCACACGCGGCTTTAGGTTGGCCCTTGAGCCATCCTATATAGCCATACAAGAGGATAAAGATAAAGTAATCATTAAATAATACAATGTACTCAACATTGTATTGTTTTAGTGATTTCATTAGTTACGGACGACACTTGTGAACGTTAGCTTATCATGATTATTTAAGATATTCCTTTATAAAATTTGCAGAAGGTTGTCATAGCACTAGTACATCCGGCCATCTTACTATAACATTTTTTTTTATAATCAGCGTTCACCGTGGAAATGTACTATGTGCCGTAAATAAGGATATATCGAAACCCAAATATTTTAATGTATCTCTGATTCAACGACTTAGCATTTGCTCTTAAACATCAAGAATAAGGCATTATGCTGATGAAATTAGTAGAATTTTTTGCAATTGAATTTTTGGTATTTAGTGTTTGAGTTGGACAAATTACGGACTTTTCATCGAAATTCAATATGACTAGTATGGGCTGATTTGTTCAAACTCTAGAGATATTAATTACATCGGGAATTTATATAACAATTTTATCGATGTGTCATTCAATGTTTTTAATATTTATTAATATGTAACAAAAAGTAAAGTTACAACCTATATACGTCCCACTGCTGGGCACAGGCTAAGAGCAAGGAAGTGTCCGCCGCGCTGCCCCAATGCGTGTTGGCGCACTTCACATGTCTTCGAAATATTTTTACTAATTCCTCAGACATGCAGGTTTCCTCACGATGTTTTCCTTCACCGCCGATCACGTGGTAAATCAGCACTTAAAATTGCATTACAATTTCATTGGTGCCGGCGGGGATCGAACCCGGGTTACTCGCGTTCTGTTATATTTACAGCGAGCGTTAACCATTTGAGCTACCACGGCTCTTTAAAGGCTTATTTTTCACGGCTTATTAGTATGTATTTATTATTAATTGTAAGAGTCAAACTTTAACACATTTATTGTCAATTTTTGCAAACGAGTTAATGTTATTTACAGCATTTAAGTAATTTAGAATGACTGATGTCCTATTTTTTCATCTTATTTTGGTAGAAATAGTCTTCATCTGTTAATCCTTAAAATCTCCATTACTCTAATTTTTGCGCATTTCATGGCCTAATAACAAATACCGATGCTTTATGTATGAATTTAATGCACTACGTAACGTACGACTAATTTTAGGAATTGAAATCTTAAATTATTTATACAAAGCTTTTTTAGTTTTCTTAGGTACACATCGCATAGTCTTACAGACCTATAACAGTAAATTAACACTCGATACACATGTTGAACAAAAAAAAGCTCTTAAAATATTTGGGTTTGTAATGAGATCCTGTAAGGATTTCACAAATCCAGCAATATACTTATATTTTTCTGTTTAAGGCGCTTTATTGGAATACGTTGTTGCTTTGTGGAATCCTTTCTATAATGTCTATAGTCTATACCGATATTGAGAGGGTACAAAAAATTCTTTTAAGTCAATGTATTATAGATGTAAGCATAAATATTATTCCTATGATATTATATTAAATAAATACAAAATGTGAACTTTAAATGCTTTAAAGCTCAGACGACAACAATTAGTAGCAATGTTATATTTGACCTTTGTCATGACAGATACGATTGCATTCCTTTAACATAAAAATTGCCATATCGTGTACCTACTAGGTCACACGTAAGATTAACATGCTCACGTCAGACATTTGCCTTTCCCTTGTGTAGAACCGATGCTGGCAAAAGAGCGCCATTGTATCGCTTAATGCAAAATTATAATGATCACTTTGATAATCGTGATAACTCCTTTAGAAATAAAGTGATTAATAAGTTTATGAGTCTTAGAAACTAAAAATAAATAAAATAAATCAAAACATAATTAAATTTTATAATTGTTTGAAATCAAAACTAAAATGTTAACAGCTTTTTTATTTATTACTGTTTTATTATGTTGTATTATGACTAGATTGTTATGTTTTTAAATAGTTCGATATTGCTGATCTCTTGTGTACTTAAATTGTTTAATAATTTTTTTATTTATTTTTTTAGTTTATTATTAGAGTTTAGGTAATTCAAACTATTGTCATTTTGTAATGTTGAATACGTAGTAAGTGCTTCTTGTCATTTCGCACTTTTGTAATTTATCATATAAATTATTATCTGTGGCTGGTGGTGTTGGCTTCACTAAATTAAAATTTTAGGATTAAGATTAGTTATTAAGCCTCTGTTGATAGTTGTTTACTGGTCCTCAAATAAATAAATAAACTATCTGCCAACGATTCTGCTATGATTTCTGCTGCGGTTGGTCTAAGTATTCCGTCTGCTGGAATGAAGTATCCATTTAAAAAAAGGTTGCGAGAAAAGAGAACTAATTCTGAACTTAACAATTTGTTAAAATAGACAATTAAAGCTGAGTTTGTCACATAGGTACAACAACAATGCCTCTGGTTTTGTCTGATATAATTTTTCTAATCGTTATCAGTATCATCGAAAATGGAAGAAATGCGGGGGAAAACTATTATAATATAGTCTAGCAGATGGTGAAAGCATTTATGGCAAACGATCTATATGTGGTACATAAAGTTATAGATAATCTTTTGAAAGGCCAAATTTGTTAGTGCCTATTCATTATATGGGAATATTTTTGGCGATTCAGAGTTTACTACTTTATTATCACTAAATTTAATAAAGTAAGGCATAAGCATCATTTCTTAGATTCACGCCATTGCCGAATGATTCTTGTAATTTTATTAAATCGAGGATATTTTACACCATCTATTCAGTTATTTCATCTACTAGCGGTAGAGTTATTGAAGCGCAGTAACAATTGATCATATTGAAAATCTTTTGCAAACACTAGACCAATATATGCTGCTAACAGCTCTAAATAACTAATATGGCATGCATGGCGCATTCTTCTACAGACAGCTTTCCACTATTTTAAAATCACAGGCGGCTCCCCAACCCGTTAGAACATAATATTTCAATGTGATAACTGCCGTCTCTATTCTTGCGGGCAGAGTTATCTACTGCCTTCAACACAAGTGAAAGTTACCTTGAAGGGTCTGAGGGATTGTCATATTCTTATATAATCTTCATAATCTCATAAGTAAAAAGATTTGTATAAAGTACACCATATTCTATCTTAGAACATTTTGAAAGCAATAACCATAAGGCTCCACGAATTAATTCATTTAACACCTGTTAAATTTATAAATGCAATATATCGAACCCGAAAAATTAACGCTAATGCGCCTGTTTCAAAATTGATTTTGAAAACAAATGAAGGTAACAGTTTAAATGTAAAAAAACATTATTTTCTTTATATTTATAGTAATTTCGATATACGAGACACCAGTCATCTAGATATACGATAGACATTCGGCTGTCCTTAGTAACTTAGTTACGGGTTTCATTATTTTGGTAAATTATACCTCATTATAAAAAAGCGAAGGTGATTTCGAAAATATTTTACATTTTTATTGGTAAATAAGAGTAATTAATAACAGAAAGACGGATAGATAGCTCCGAGCGCAGTGGCCCAGGAACGGATCGCGGTGCAGATGGCCAGTGGTTAGAATCCCGAAATTAACTAGCATTTTGCATGACCCACAAGTGTGCCCACAAGTAATTGTTCTGGGCTCCGGACGTTTGTCCTTGGGGAATTCGTGCATGTAAACTGCCACGATAAAGGAAAAAGTCCCAGTGTGGGACAATGTTACTGGATGTAATTTAAATGCCGTTTGCAAGTCTTTGATATTATTCTTTAAAATGGCACGTCACTGTATGTTTTTAATTCAGAATGAAGATAATTTTTCCATTTAGTTTGGGTACACCGAAATGCACAAGATGGAAATCTTCACAACGGTCAGATTTTTAAAATTTTAATTTTTTATTGTTCAGCATTTTAGCTCGCGCGGCCCCAGCTAAGTAATATAAATTATAAACTAAAGACTAATAAAATGTATTGTTTGCGGAGTTACGTACATAATTGCGGCGGAGCGTGTACTATTTAACAGTGAGGGCAAAGCTTTCCTCGAAAAATATTTAACATCGTTGTTATTAGAGAAAATCCTTGAAATGTGTAGGTAATTTAACAGATTGCTGACACATTGCAAGGACTGTCCTGTGTCATTCTAAATTTTGAGGTTAATAGTATAAAGGATATTTATTTTCACGCAATTATTATAAAACATTAACTTGTATATGCAATATATGTAAACTTATTTTTGGAGTTCACCATCATCATAAGCACTGTTAGACATAGGCTTTTGGAGCTCAATTTTTTGCATTTCGTAATTTTTGCCTCATTTTTAAAGATGGAAAAAAAAAAAGGTTTTGGCTACTTTAACCTCGCGAGACTGCATTCTTTACCCACACTTCCTGTCAACGGTCTGAGGGCTATAACATCTGTTTCGCAAGAAAAAAAAAAAGATTATTTTTGGATAATTTCTTTGATATTTAGCTTAAAACTTGTTAAAATTAAAAATATCTGCATACAGGATAAGGTTATATTGAATAATTTTCATTTCTGGTAATAAATCCATAATATAACTATCAATCTAAAACTTTGATATTAAAAAATAACATGAAAAAAAAAAATAATAATCTTAAGCTAATTTTAATGGTTGGCTTATTGAATCAAATATCTTACCGTTAGACAAAATATATGCTTCTACATAACATTAAGTATGTTTATCCAATGGTAAGATAAACGTTAAAAATCTGAAATCGGGTAAATTTTTAAAGGAACCTTGGACTTGATTAGATATGGGAATAATTGTCCCTTACAATTTAATAATTTTATCTGAATTCTTTGCCTCGTTAGTTGTTTGTGAGTCGTTAATAAGGACATTTATTTCATTCTTTGGCACCAGATTTCAAACGAAACAATCAGATCCAAAACGTATTTACTTTTAAACAGCTGTCTGACAATGAAACTTTAAGGTCACAGTCAGCATAACGTAGGTCATGGGGTTATGAAAAAACTAGAACTCAGAGAAAACACTCAGAAGCACCAGCTTTCCCCCTCACCATCACATCAACGGTGCGGCCCCGCTTCCCCAAATCGCTAAACTCCTTCGGGTGGGCGCGTTTAGGACCCCTAGTACAACGAGGCAATTATTTTGAGTTATTTTTTTTTATAAAACAACGATTAAATGTCAGTGATTACAGATTTATGAAATTTCTTCTTATTTGTATTGTCTATTTTAATTATTTTGATATTAATATACTTATTAATATTTAATACCAATATGAAAATCAAAATAATCTTTAATGTAGTTTAAGTAATTCGGCGCCGAATTCATAAAAAGACACTTATTGAATTACCTCGGTGACTGTCCGGTACTTTCTGAGTATTTTATGTAGATAATTGAAAATAAATTGGTAGTTAAAAAAGTTGTCAACCTGAACTGCACTTGACTGATTTTTAAATATTTTATACAAATGCTATAGGTAAATGAACAAAATAGCGTACTGTCTTTATTTTGTGGTAAATGTTTGAACGAAATGACGTTGAATATTTATAATTGGTTTAAAATACAAGTTACGCCACTACTCTGTCTAGCATTTTTGTGCGAGAATGATTAATTGCATATAAGATAAAAATCCTTGTGCTGGAAAGCATTTATTTAACTAACTCTACTGTCTTTATAGTCAATTAACGGGTTTGGTGAATACGCAACTTTAATTTTCGTTCTTTCTATCCATTAGGTAAAATAGAAGATATTTTAAATGTTAAATTAAAAACATAACATTAATATTCGAAAAATTGTTACAATTATGTCTATACAAAAAATTGTTACATTATAATAAAAAGGAAGTAGATGAAAAAATAAATAAATATTACATACTAGATCGTGACGAGTAATAGGTTTGTATTCATGTTCCTTTTCCGTAAGTGAAACTGTAACCGTTAACTATGGAGTCCTACAAGTAAGTGTGATGGGTCCTACTCTATTTTTGATATAATGAACTATGTAATATGAAACTTTATAATGGGCAGATTTTTTCATATGCAGATGACACTGCCATTGTATTTACAGAAAACACATGGGACTCCGTAAGGAAAGCAGCAGAATTAGGCCTTGCTAGGGTTGCAAATTGGCAAGATCTACTAACCTTGAATATAACCAAAACTAAATATATCTGCTTTACTATGTATAACAACACCCAACCTACACCTGATTTTCATATTAAAATTCACGATAACTCGGACGTCCAAAGCTCTAGTTGTAAAAGCTCCCAAATAAATAAAGTCTCAAATATAAAGTACCAGAGTCATGGTTGACCAACGACGACTATCTTGGTATTCACATCTAGAATTAATGGAAACTCAGCTCAGAAAACTTATTTGGATATTTAAGTCTCTACGACATGTCTCCACGAAGTCTTTACTAAATAAAATATACATAGCTCTGGCTCAGTCAACTTTGAGCTACTGTATTTCCATATGGGGTGGTGCAGCAAAAACTAGGTTCCTTAAGCTTGAAAGGGCTCAAAGATGCTTAATTAAAGCTATGTACTTAAAGCCGTATAGATTATCTACAACTGAACTTTATGAATGGAGTAATTTACTTTCGGTAAGAAAACTTTACATTTTAGCAACAGTTTTAAAACTTCAAAGTTCCATAAATTACCACATGTCTTCAATCACCAGACGTAGAAAATATAAAATACCCTATGAAGATTCATTTAAGGCTAAGTTTGCATCAAGACAGTATACTAGACGTTCAGTTTACTTATATAATAAAATAAACCAAAAAAATTAATATTTACTCTATGAATTACCATGACTGTAAAAAAACCGTAACAGACTGGTTAAGAAAACTTTCCTACGAAGAAATCGAATTCCTTCTCGAAAACACTGCCTTATGAATTTTTACTCATACAGACTTCCCACGCTCATCACACACACACACACACACACACACACACACACACACACACACACACACACATCACACAACACACACATTTTTTCACACTATCACGCAAATGTCGCTAATCCTCTCAGTTTAAATTGTTAAGCTTTTGATTTTTTTAATGTTTTTTTTTGTTATTTTATTGTTTTGTGTTATATACTTAATTCTAATTTAAACTAGTAATATAATTGTAATAAGGACGAGCGGGGCCCTCTACTACAGGTATCTATTTACTTAAAAGAGGGTGCCCAACAATATTGTAACAACTTTCTACTTGTTTTAAAGTAATAAATTATCTTTATCATTGTCATTATCATTATTCTTTTCCTTTGGTAACTTTTATTTCGTGGTTAGTATCCCATGTTTTGATCTAGGTTCTAGGATATAATAAATCTCTAAGTCATATTTTATCTAAATTTGTTTAGACGTCTATGCTTAATAAATAGCAAACATCTTCATAAACTTTCAAATATATAAGATTAATAAAGCTTAGTGTAGCTCGGTTTTATTCTAGTTTAAAGTAAATTTGAGACTAAAACTGATTTGAATATTCAAAACGTACATTTACCGCGACGCCCCCGATTTGGAGTTGTTTGCCTTCTTTAGGTGTCGTTACCATTGAGCTATTATTATTTACATGACATTGATTTCAGACGTACCGTGGCAATATTACTGAACGCCTGTTTCTGTTACTCGTAAGTGGTTTCGCAACTATGAATTGCGGATTTTTGTTTTTAAAACATATTGTAACGTTTTTATTACTAGTGTGCTGTGATGCTACTGACAAAAGTAATGGTTTTAGTGATGAAAGTTTAGAAATATTAATGGATTCCGTGCAATTAATCACGAAGTATAATTACCCAGTCGAAAAACATTTAGTGGTGACAGAAGATGGCTATGTATTGAACATTTATCGAATACCCAAGCGCGGAACACCCGTATTGTTAGTTCATGGTATCGGGGACAGTTCTGATTCGTGGATGGTGTTGGGTCCAAAAGGTTCGTTAGCATTCCGCCTCGCCGATGCTGGATTTGATGTGTGGTTATTCAACTCAAGAGGAAACAAATACAGTAAAAGACATGTCGAGAATCTGTCAATGAAACAATACTGGAATTTTAGCTTTGAAGAAATGGGATCTAAAGATCTGCCCGCTACGATCGATTATATTCTATCTACAACATCTGAAGCTAAACTCTCGTACGTAGGATTTTCACAAGGCACAACTATATTTTTTGTGCTGTGCAGCATGCGACCTGAGTATAATTCCAAAATCAAACAAGCAATATTATTGGCACCAGTAGCTGAGATAAAGAATATAAAAATTCCTTTGATAAATTTCTATTCTAAAAATTACGACTTGCTTACATTTTTGGCTGCGGCAGGTGTAAATGAAGTATTTGCTTCTAATGTATTACTAAACATTTATCATGCCAATGTTTGTAATTCGAAATCTCCAGTGAGATGGTTTTGTCAATTAAATTTATATGCCAACTTTGGTTTAAACAAGTTAGGAAAATTTTCGGGAGAAAGACTTCCCATAATCACTAGTCACATTCCTGCCGGCACATCGTCGAAAACATTTTTGCATTTTTTACAAGGTTATATATTCAAAAGTTTTAGAAGATTCGATTATGGGGAACAAATAAATCTAAACATTTACAACTCTACTATTCCACCCACGTATGAGTTATCTAAAATTGATGCTCCCGTTTTTTTAGTAACAAGTGAAAGTGACTGGTTTAGTACCGTCGACGACGTCAAAGCTTTACGGAAAAATTTGCGTAATATTGTCAACTACTTAGAATTAAACAAAACATTAGATTTTACACATTTGGAATTTGTATATGGTGTACGCGCAAAATCTGTTATCAATGAACGTGTTATTAGTTTCTTACGGACATAATTGTAGTAGGTATTTACAAGTAAAACTTTTTTGAACTCGCAACAATTCAAATTTGTTTATGGTAGTTCGATGGTAGTATAAAGATATTATACCTAAGATATATAATTATGGTAGGTAGGTACATAAGAATGGTAGATGTATATAATTATATTAAGAATGTGTGGTACGTGGTACGTTTTATATTTTTATGTACACGAAACAAGATACAGAAATATTCATACAGCAAATTCGTACAAAGTTTCTACTTATTCCATAATTTGTTGAAATATCTTCCAGTAGACCCAGTAGACCCAGTAGATATAGGAAAATGGATTAAAAAGGCAAACATATTGCGTACATTGGACCTAATACTTAGGAATAAATAATATACATTAAATTATATAAATTGTAATAAATAATACGATAAATAATAATAATGTTGCGCTAATTTTTCATACGTTTTTGTAAATTTTGAAAAATAACTAGGTGAAAATATTTGTATGTATATCAACGTACGTATTTTATAATTAAATGGTAAACATTAATTTCGTTTAGGTATATAAAAATTTGTTAATAGAGATATTTTATTGACAAAAAATATTAAAGCCACTTTTGTAACCTTCATTTCAATATAATCGCAATATTATGGGTTAAGTACATAAAATACTACTCAGTAGGTATCCTTGAAAATGCAATAGATCATATTTGCGCAAGCATACGCGTTGATTACTTTATGTATTCAGTGCATAGGCCTCCCCCAAACAAAGCCAAAAAACACACATATTGCATCCATCGATTTACTTGTTTCTACTAAGTCTTACAAAGTCATCACTCCATTGCCCTAAACTTGAACGCTTACCAGTACGAGGCTGCCACTCGAGATGATTTTGCCTATATTATGCCTATTCATATAAGCATTTTTATAACATTATCTAAATATGATAACCTCTGTATATTTTTGATATTGATTACGCTTTTATTTAAAAAATTAAGTAAAAAAAATCGCGGTATAGCCTCTCTGCACCCGAATGATCACTGCGTTAGGAATGGGTCAGTGTCACCAAGGAAGGACGACGCTGTCACAGAATACCATCTTTAATAGCCACAAAATGCTGTGTCGTTTCGGATGATGAGAGACAATAACCAGAAACCTTTTACTAGTAACCGGACATTCGATTTTATTTCTCAATGGTGGTTACGCATTTTGATTCTTGACCGTTAGCGGGAAACAATATCCTCTCATCATATAAATGTGAAGGGAACAGAAATTATCAGTTTTGAGCGGTAGATTTTGACATTAGTGCATTGTAAGCACGTTACGTTGTCTAACAAGAATGTTTTTCCGGTCTGCTTCAAATAGTGCCCAACAAGCAAGAAGTCCGCCCGGTTATATGAGGAATTCCAATCTTATTGTCAGTTTTTATTTAGTACTGCCACACGGGTAAATGCCTCTATAGGCTGTAAAAAAATGGCCTTTATAAACTGCAAACCAGTATGCAATGCTAAACAGCAGTGCACATAATATTACTACATCAGATGGGTTCCTAAACCCAGAAGGATCCTCATTAGCTCATCACCTAGTAAAGCTTACTTTAAAATATAGCTTTGTCATTTCTTGAATTGATATATTCTAAGATATGTGGTACCAGTGCGTGATAACTACATGGTTGTTATTGTCAAATTTGTTAGTTTAAAAAAATGATTTGACGTTAATTATACATAAGTGAAACAAATCAAATGATATTATTCCATGTAATTTAAGTTAATATTGATGAGTGCCATAGTGAATGCCTGGTAAATGTCACTAGCGCCATCTAGCATCAAGTGACAGAACTAGGAGAGAACTTTCTACACTAAGTCGGTTGTGGGACCGGTATGTGCTCAAACATTCTAGATGTTTCAGTAGAATCTAAAATCCCGTATTTACTAGAATATTCTGGATGTTTCGGTGGAAAATGTGTATTTAAATCCACTGCAACCCGCTATCGGGGCAGTATTGAATTTGGCGAGACAAGTGAAGCTCTGGAGCGAAATAAAGTGAATCAGTGTGATTAATTATTAGTCTTTTAAGTTCTAATTAGTGTAAAGTGAATTAAAGTGTTAATTTTGGTAATTCTATCGGCAATTTTTATTATCACGAACCCTAAGCTCGTAACAATTGGTGGCAGAAGTGGGATCAAATCATGCCTATTTTACCTAAGGAGGAAACGGAGGGTGTCCGTACCCGAAGTCAACGCCAGCAGGAGACGGACCAGAGGTTTGGTGGTGCAACGCCGCAGACGTCGGGGGGCCAACTGCCAACCACGAGGCTGACTCGTCAGCAGCTCCTACACCTGCAGCACCTGACTTAGGTGCTCTCATGATGATGTTGCAGGAACAGACCCGCCAGCAGGCGAAACAGGCACGCCGATTGGAAGAGCAGCTACGGGGCGGACCGGAGGAACAGACCCGTTGGTTGAAAGAGCAGCAGGAAGAACAGGCCCGCCGACAGGAGGAACAGGCCCGTCAGTTGGAAGAGTAGCAGGGGGAACAGGCCCGTCAGTTGGAAGAGCAGCAGGAAGAACAGGCCCGCCGATAGGAGGAACAGGCCCGCCAGCAGGCGGAACAGGCACGCCGATTGGAAGAGCAGCTGCGGGGTGGACAAGAGGAACAGGCCCGTCGGTTGGAAGAGCAGATGCTCCTCATGAAGGACCTTCACGCTACCTTCGGGAAGGAGATGGAGGAGGTGAAGGATAAGATTGCTGAACATGACAACCGCCTGTCGGAAGCTGAAACCCGAATCGAGAAAGCTGAAACCCGAATCGACCAAGTAAATAATCGGGTTGACAACGTAATAACTTTAGAGGTGGAGAAGCTGGTGTGAAAAGCATACCGGTCTGTACCTGCGCTCATTGAAGGGAACCTGGTGCAGACATTCATCGACGGCATCCGCGACCTTGAAGTCAGAGCTGCTGTGAGGCTCGGGCACCACGTGAAGCTTAAGGAAGCCTTGGCCCATGCACTTGAGGTTGAAGCCGTGCGGCAGGATCTTCGTTCCCATCGCGTCAGGGAGGTTTCAGCAGCTACAGCTCGCGACCGCAATAATGGATACAGCTCTAGGTACTATGGCTGTGGGGAAAGGGGCCATCTTCGATCCAGCTGCCGTAAGCAACCTGTAGAAAGGGAAGTTGATCGATCTCGAGAGGGTAGTGAAACTAACGGCACCGCCTGGCGGCGGCAGTATCAGCGTTCCCCTCACTTTAGGAAGGTTGCAGTAGTTACGGTTCGAGACTACAATAAAAATTACAGCCCAAAGTGCTACGGTTGTGGGGAAAGGGGCCATCTTCGATCCAGCTGCCCTAGGCGATCTGTAAAAAGGGAAGGTGATTGATCTCGAGAGGGTTGTGCGGCTAACACCGCTCAGCAGCAGCAGGAATACGACTTTACTATAGGATACTGCAGCGGGAACTGGCGTGGCAACATAGATGAATTTTATTCAATAGATGAATTGTCAAGAAGTCCTTATCTTGATGATGGCGAGAACAGTACTAGGCAAGAGAGTAAGGAAGTGGTATCCGTGAGGATGCTCAGGACAGACCACCTCAGCAACGAATGGAAGGACAGCTTACAACATGCACTGCAGTAAGATTCGGACATCAAGCCGATTCTGGAATGGATGAAGGTCCGTGCTACCAAGCCTAAGTGGAGCGACGTTTCAGCGATGAGTTCAACCACTAGAAGCTATTGGGCCCAATGGGACAGCTTGCTGATTCAGGATGGAGTCCTGTGTCGTAAATGGGACAACGGTCGAGGAGACAGCTGTCGTTTGCAAATGGTTGTCCCTAAAGCTAAAGTGCCAAATGTTCTACAGCTGTACCATAATGGTTGTTCAGGAGTCCATCTGGAAGTTAAACGAACTCTACTGAAGACCTGAGAACAGTTTTACTGGGTCCACTGTCGAAACGATGTCGAGGACTGGTATCACAAATATACGAGCTGTGCGGCTGTAAAGGGACCTCATACTCGTAGTAAAGGTGCATTGAAGTTGTATAATGTTGGTGCACTATGGGAGAGAATAGCCATTGACGTGGCGGGGCCGTTTCCGGAGAGTGAAAGCGGTAACAAGTATTTCATGGTTGTGATGGATTACTTCACTAAGTGGCCAGAAGTCTTCGCCATTCCAAATCAAGGAGCTTCAACAGTTGCAGATAAACTAGTTCATGAAGTCTTCTGTCGTTTTGGAGTACCTTTAAAGATTCACAGCGATCAAGGAAGGAATTTTGAGTCTCAAATATTCCAGGAAACTTGCCGAGTTATGGGTACTCATAAAACAAGAACGACTTCTTA
Source organism: Parnassius apollo (assembly GCA_907164705.1). Lineage (NCBI taxonomy): Eukaryota > Metazoa > Arthropoda > Insecta > Lepidoptera > Papilionidae > Parnassius > Parnassius apollo. The sequence goes on from CAJQZP010000885.1 coordinate 10,669,354, forward strand.
TCACCCGCAATCTGATGGAATGGTAGAACGATTTAATCAGACATTGGAGAGGTACCTAGCAAAAGTTGTAGACAATCGGCAACGAGATTGGGACAAGCACATACAACCGTTTTTGTTGTCATATCGAAGCGCTGTTCACGAAAGTACAGCAGTGACACCAGTCTTCGCAAACTTTGGAAGAGAATCCCATCACCGGGATACCACCTGATGCCCCACGCAGTATAACCGATTATGCAAATGGCTTGCGGAACAAAATGAATGACATTTATGAGCACGTCAGACAATCGGGCCAGCAAATGTCCGAAAAGATGAAAACCCGGTATGACCGCAAAATGAACAACAAAGGGTTCGACGAAGGTTCACTAGTGTGGTTGCACAATCCAGTACGCAGCAAAGGGAAATTTCCTAAGCTTCAAGCTAAAAGGGACGAGCCGTACCGGATTGTGACCAGGATCAACGATGTAACCTACCGGATACAGAAAGGCGCAAGAGGGACTCCTAAGATCGTCCATGTGGATCGCCTGGTGGTTATGTCTAAGAATTAAATATATGTATAGCAAAATTTACTTATTTATTTTCTTTTTATAATCTCAGGTTTAGACCAAAACTCTATTTTGTTTATTTATTTATTCTTTCTCGAAATAGAATAATATTTATAAAATTATAAATTTAATGTTCATTGACACCATTTATTCCATCATCTGTGGTACCTATTGAAGACAGAATCCAGCCATGGTTTGGGTGCTCCTGCAAAATTGCCTTACATCATAAGCAAGAATGCTACCAGGCCTGGGCTCAAGCATCGAGGTAGCGGGATGCAAATACCAGCGCTCTTAAAAAGAAGTATAATTCCGCCTCCAGGCCCTTCAAAAGTGTCATTGCCACGGCAAAGTCCAACTGGAACTAGTTCGACTTCCTTCGGGAACTATATCGGGAATATTTCTCCTGAAAACGTCGCCGAGTATCGGGACAAACTTGTGTCTGAAGTCGAGATTTTGTTGAACAAATCTCGGACTAGGGGCGATTAAATCTAGTCCAGTTCAATCCTCAAAAGGCACAAGTTTGCGCGTTTACCGCTAAAAATAACCCCTTCGTCATATTTCCTCAGATTTAAGGCACTCCCCTTGTTGCCTCAGCTAGTATTGGAATCGTCGGCGTCGACATATCGAGTGACGTGTAGGTTTGTGCTCACTTGGAAGAGAAGGCCAAATTGGCTTCCAAGAAGCTTGGCGTACTCAGCAGAGCGGGACAGTATTTCATGCCGGCAAACTGCCTGCAACTTTACAAGGCGCAGGTTCGGCTGCCCATTGAATACTGTTCCCATCTCTGGGGTGGGGCTCCCCAGTGCCAGCTGCTTCCATTTGATGGCATCCAATGCAGAGCTGTTCGAATCGTCGGCGACCAAGGCCTTTCCGATCGGCTTGACTCACTGGCACTGCAGAGAGATGTTGCATCTACCACGGGGAATGCTCGGAGGACGTGTTTGGACTAATTCCAGCCGCACAATTTCACCATCGCACATCGCGACAAAACTCACGATACAATCCATACCGTCTGGTTGACTGGCGGTCCACCACTGTGCGATTGAAAAGAAATTTTCTTCCTCGCACAACTTCTTTGTAGAATCGACTACCACCAGAGATTTTTCCGGACAGATACGACTTAGGGACCTTCAAGGAAAAAGCCTACTCCTTTTCAAAAGGCCGGCAACGCATCTGCAATTCCCCCGGTGTTGCAGTCGAGCGTTGAGGTGTGTAGTATGCTAGTTTGTCCCCTCTCCTATAAAAAACCCACTACCAGTAAATGCTGAGTATGATGAGAACTGTTGACCATTTTATTTTTGTTTTTATAGAATGAGGTTAAAAAATGAGCACACAGTCCACCTGATGGTAAGCGGATTCTGTGGCCCATAGACATCCACATTTATCATCGATTAAGAATCAAAATGCAGATGCGTGGTCATCCCTGCGAACAACGATGAAATGCCTTGTTTCCATAAAAAGCGTCCATACATACTTTACTAAGTAATCTAATAATATGCTAGAAATCGTATAAAGGAGGATTATTTGCTTTAATAATCACCGCTTTACTCATCGGATGGCGATTCGGTCTCAAAGAATCAATTTAAATTATTTAGATTTGTCCAAAATATGTTTCCAGCCAGTAATGAAAAAAATCTGTGGCCAAAGACATACTTAACCATCAATATTTTTTTTCGTATATATTTTTTGATTTTAATTTAAATGAAATGTACGTGGACGACACTGAAAGTTTTTAGAACTGGCCACATGTAAACGTTATAATAAAAAATAAGTTCAAATGTTGAAAATGGAACTGTTTGCTAATATTATTGTGTATTTATTTTATTAATTTGTCATTTGTTTACGATCTGGCGGTCAATTGAAAATTGTCTGTGTCACGTCAGCATGAATTTAACGCGAGAAAATTTTCGTAGAATGATTGTTTAGGACTTTCGATGTCATTTAAGTCAACAAGAAAGTTATGATAGACTGCGATTGGCCTTTGACGATGAAGTCCCACCTCGTGCCACTATTTTCAACTGGATTAATGAGTTTAAACGTAGTCACACTAATCTCACCGATAATTTGCGTGAGGGAGGGCTTTCTACAGCGACTACTAAAATAACATTAGTGTTGTGCGGCGTATGATAGAGACTGACAAAAGAGTGACTTATCAGCAGATTCGGAGAAGCTTAGGCATCGGTGTGAGTCAAGTTCACAAAATCCTCCACGGACATTTATCGGTCAGAAAGCTTTGTGCCCAGTGGATACCTCATAATTTGACAGAGGTCCAAAAACTCTGTCGTGTTGATTGGTGTCGTGAAATGGTTCAAAGATTTAGCTGAGGTGACTCAAATGCTGTGTTTGACATAAATACGGGTGCCGAAAGCTGGATTTATTGTTATGATCCTTGAAACTAAGAGACAGTCTGCTGTCTGGGTGTTTCCTTCCGAGGAGTTGCCAACTAAAGTGAAGGGAGGTCGAAGCGTGGGAAAAAAGATGGTGCCTCGTTTTTCAGAATTACGCAACAATTGTTTTAGAGAATCCAAAAACAGTTACTGCAGAATGATACACTAACAATTGTTTGCCACTTGATTTGGAAAACGTTCGGAAGAAATGACCTCGCAGTATCCTTATCCACGACAACGCCTCGTCGCACACCGCCAAGCAAACATTCGACTACTTGGTGACGTCAGACGTGGAATTACAAGGTCACCCGCCCTATAGCCCCGACCTTGCACCTTGCGATTTTTATTTATTTCCGAAAATAAAAGTAAAACTTCGAGGAAAACGTTTTATGGACGTCGAGGAAGCAGTGCCTGCGTTTCAAAATGCCAAAACATATACTAGAAATCGTATAAAGGAGGATTCTTTCTTTAATCTGTGGCAAAAGACATTCTTAACCATCAATATTATTTTCGTAAATATTTTAAGATTTTAATTTAAATGATAAGAACGTGGATACATAAGCTTTCATTTAGGCTAGCCTTAGTTAGTATATTTGGACTTATTTACACGCAGTATACCATTAAACATGAGAATTATAATTTTATATTGGATGGAGATGACATTTTATTGTATTTTTTTGTTTATTTTATCAAATCTGTAAATCATTCACGCTATTTTACTAATATTATACTATATTATACTACTTAATTTCTTACTCTCAGAGTATTGTTATAAAAAATTTACGGGTTCCATAACTATATTTCAAAATCAGTTATTTCCATTCCAATGCGATTAACGTGAATGAATAAACTATTTTTCTTAAAAAAAATGGTACACCCCACTCTGGTTTCACGTTTTTATCCAGTATCGTCAAGGTGTTCACATACATAAATTGCATAAAGACAAAAATTGAGACCGAAACAGTAATTTGTAGGACGTACTTCTCTGAATATCGAACTTGCTGCCGCTGCCCTTCAATTGAAAGTAGTTAAGTTTCCCTATATGACAGATATAAATTATCCAAATCGGCAACAGGGAGTAGCTTTGCAGGTGCGAGACATCAGGTACTGCGATAGACAATCTGCCTGCAATACATATTATTATTGGTACATATTCATTTTGGTACGGGAGAAGCCGATGCCCAGCAGTGAGATGTTAAGCGCTAGCAGAGCAAAAAATGGCTAGTGTAATTAAAACATGATTAGTGTAAAGTAATGAAAATGTTAGGGAAAAGACAAAATATGTTCATGCAAATAACATATTTGATGACATGTTAAAATAGTGGATATGTATAACCTACGCCTAGGCTCTAGTCGTTCAATTAAATTTATTTTTATTTTAACCCAAACATAGGTTACGTATTTATTCTACTTTATGAGCTCTTATTCTGCCATAAAGTGGCAAAGGTTAGTCATAAAATTTATGACTAGTATTACGATTTTCCTATGAATATCCTTGATATAAAGAAATAAGAGGAATTACATATTCAGCGTTAAATGTCATTAAATCTACTAATACATACAAATGTACATAATATACTTAAAATCAAACGCCCGTCAGCTAGAGGAGTATGCAGAAACTACCAATTTCTACGCTCTTTAGCACAATCCTGACACATCTCTCTGGCTTCTTTCTCATCCATATCTACACGTGCTCGTCGGTAAATGGTAGGTTGCCATTTTCGTCGATAAAATTTCGTTTAGGGCGTCCCTTGCTGACTCTGCCACTCACTTCTGTAGAATAAATTTGCTTTGTGATTCTTTCTTAATTTATTTTTTCTACGTGTCCAAGCTACCGATGTACCCTATATTAATCCTGGTCACAACCTTTTCTTGCTAACTATACTTTCGTTTCTTGTCACACAATTTCTTACCCTATAATTAAGATTCATCATTTACCATTTACTTCTACACACATACTTCTTAATGTTCTAAACTAGTATGGTTATTGGCCAAAAACTTTCTGTGGTTATGTTCACGCGCATCTAAAAGATCCCATCCCCTCTCTAAATCCAGCGTGCAATCCCGAATTTTGTAATTACTTTCTTTCATAACTAATTCATTTAACACCTTAGAATACAGTTTTCTGAAATTGCTAGGCAGACTGATTCCACAGCTATTTTCAAAGTACTGTTGTGACTCTTTTCTCTTATACGCTACTAAAGTTCACAGCAAAAATTAAAGAAAATGTACGGCTGTCCTGATTCCCTCCTTCTCCAGACCATGTTAATGTCACTCTATGTTACTCAGCTACCTTAACTGCTTTATTGCAAATTTTTTCTTAAATTTACGCGAACACTATATCTCAGTCCCCCCTGTGACCATGGGTACTGTAAAGCACCTGAAATGTCGGGATAGTAAAAATAAGTAAAGTAGTAATTAAACGCGATATAATCCGTAAATAATAGTTTAATTAATTTTTTTATATATTTTTTATATAAATTTATTAATTTGCTCCACTTATTTCAGATGCCTCTTCACATTTAAACACAATTTCAATGTATTGCTTCCATCTCATAAACTTAACTCGAGACTTTGATATTCAAAATATAGCCATCTCGTCTTGCATCGTATTTATTCTAGGTTGTTCTAACTTAACCCTCGCTGTTCTCATAAGTTTCCATAACATTTTAATATTTTCCCGGAAATTATCAAATATCTAATCTCTATTTCTCTTTTTAGACTTTCTTCCTTTTTTCTTTTCTACTAATTCTTTTATTTACTCTTTATTTAGACTTCTATAAACGGTCTTTCACTCACACAGTCTCGATCTCACTATACAGTCTGAATTCTCCTGTCTTTACTTTACTCTACACAGTCTCCAAGTCCGAATGTTTTGTAGACAATTCGTTCAAATCACATTTTTTGTTTCAATTTACATATATACTTCACTTCCACACCTTCACTTTCATTATGAACATCAGCTTATCATAGTTTCACTGCTGATTATACTTCCCCATAGATTGCCATAGTTGTCACGCTTGGCGGATGAGTTGGCAATCAAATTTATTATTATTATGAGTTGATATTTGGAAAACTGTAGAAATGCTTAAATATTTCGATCGCCAGTTACATTAGCCTCTGTCGCCTCTTACGACATCCTCAGGACGAAATGGGTTAGCCGCCACTACACAGTTACCATCTACAACCATTTTCTTGTAACCTTTCTATTCTTATACGATTCAAGGAAGTAGTAGCAACAGACGTCCGATATCCGAATTATAATTATTCGTAAATGAAAAGTGCCTTTATATTATTGTTCGTCATAAGTTAGCAGCGAAAAATAAATTATAAAAATTATAAAATTCGTTTTTAGCCCATAAGTTTTGTTTGAATTTATTTTGTGAGAACTAATAGATGATCCAATAAGCATCCAAAAATAAGCAGATCAAAATTCTAGACCGGAGTCTGGTAGAGAGCCAATGATGGCAGTAAATGTCAAAGTCTGTACTCTACAAGCCCCGGTCACCTTTTCCTACGGTGAAGTATTGATATTTAGGCCCAATTTTTTTCAGGAAATATCTTACTGTATTTTTAGAGCGAACACCAATGAACAGTTGTATATTTTTCATGTAAATCGAATATCAGATATATTTATTTATGTACTGGATGACCTTTTCTTCCAGACGTTAAAATGATCATCCAGTATACATTCATAATATGACTTACTAACAATCATTTTACAAAATAACAACTTATATAACAGAATAGTTTAAGTTTACAAATTGGTTTCATTTCAATTCTTATTTAGTATTAGCAATCCGCCTTCGCTACACACGGGTTCACCTACTAGGTCCAAATGTAAATCTAAACCATTGAGGGATTAAAATCCGTAAATAATAGTTTTATTCGATGTGTAGTGTTACGTAAATTTAAGAAATCATCATTTAGGGGCTCATTCAAACACACACAAGTTTTTTTTTATTAAAATCAGTCGAGCAGTTTTTGAGTTTTAGTGAGACTAACGGAGAGCAATTGATTTTTATATGTAAAAATACGTACCAGGCGGTCCCATAATGAACTGGCCTGATATAGTTCAACGCGACATGTCGCTACATGTTGTGTTGCATTAAATAGTACGTTTATCGTGCACTTAATATAAGAAACATGCATCGACATGAAATGCTTAGTCTTAGTTTAACAGGCATTTGAATAACGAGAGTCGCGTATTTTTTCAAAATGTCGAAAACTGAGTATCGAAGTGTCATAAAATTTCTGTTTAAAGAAGTTTTATCCCCTGCCCAAATAAAAGAACGATTGGATGGCGTGTATAAGGAGTCTGCCCCCTCCTATAGCACAGTGAAAAATTGGGTGAAAGAGTTTCGCCTCGGGAGAGAAACCGTCGAAGACTTTGGCCACGACGGTCGACCTGTGGAAGTGCTCACTCCCGAAACGATTGATCTTATCGAAGAGGAGGTTCTGAGTGACCGTCGTTGGAAGATTAGAGAAATTGCAGCAATGCTTGGGCTCTCTAAGAGTACCATTTATCGCGCGATCCATGAACATCTTCACATGAAAAAAGTGAGTGCAAGATGGGTACCGAAACTTCTTTCAGCGGTACAGAGACAGGAAAGAGTGCGCTGCGCTTCGGAGTTTTTGGATCTTTGTGGCGAAAATCCAAAGACTGTGATCGAGCGGCTAGTGACTGGTGATGAAACTATGATCTTGTATTATGATCCACAAAGCAAGCGCGAGTCAATGGAATGGCGTTATAAGGGTGAAAAGCCCCTTAGAAAGGCAAAGGTGCAACAACCGACTAAAAAACTGATGTGCACAATATTTTGGGATTTTCAAGGCATTTTGATGGTGGATTTTAAAGAACGTAATACAGTCGTGAACGGCGAATATTTTGCTTCTTTAATATATAAATTACGAGACAAGATAAAGAAAAAACGAAGAGGCAAGCTGTCTAAAGGTGTCCTGTTGCTCCATGACAACGCCCCTGTTCATACCGCTGGTGTTTCGAAGGATGCAGTTCGTCAATGCGGGTTCACAGAAGTTCAACATCCACCTTACAGTCCAGACATGGCCCCGTCCAACTATTATTTATTTCCAAATTTAAAGCGGGACTTAAGAGGAAGAAAATTTTCAAGCGATGAAGAGTTGCAGGCGGCCGTCTTCAGTCATTTTGAGGATAAAAAATGTGATTATTTTTATAAAGGTTTAGAGATTTTGATTCACAGATGTAAGAAGTGTGTTAGTATTCATGGTGATTATATTGAAAAATAAAATTAGTTTCGTTTCATTTCCTTCATTGGTTCATAGTTAGGCCAATTCATAATGGGACCGCCTACGTAGGTCGTTGTTGAGTATAATGTTTAATTCCAATTCATGGACTTTCACAGTGGTCGCATATTAAATTTCAATATGTAATGCTTTGATTGTTTATATTATGTATGATTTAATGTAATGTTGCATATGTATTATTTACCGGTTTCACACGAATAAATCAGATTCAAAAAGTGTTTCTATTTTTAAACAGCTGTCTGACAATGAAACTTTAAGGTCACAGTCAGCATAACGACTTTAAAAAAACTAGAAGTTTTATATCAGGAAGGAAAATCCAATACTTGATTTTGCCTCGACCTGGGCATTTAACCCACCACATGATCAGCAGTCACGTAAAAGACTCCTTAGATGGGGAAATGCCTACGCGTACTCGTCTCACTAGGCCAAGGATGTGTTATGTCGGAACCGCACTAAGTAAAACCATATGGTTTTTCACGGTCGTTGCATATTGGCAGGGCCAAGAGAATGTTTTCGCACATATCCAGGACTCATTAGCGCCGATAGCTCCATGGCAGTCTCTCCTCGGGGAGGACTTCTCTCCTGTTCTCCTTCTAAGGTGAAGCGCACCAATGACACAAGACTCGCCTTTCTCCTTCCTTCCTCGGCTTCAACTCTAACTGCGCAACGAACTCCATCGAGCCCGACACGCGTTGGCCATAGGGTTAAGAAATTAGAGAAAACACTCAGAAGCACCAGCTTTCCCCCTCACCATCACATCAACGGTGCGGCCCCGCTATCCAAATCGTTAAACCCGTTCGAGTGGGCGCTTTTAAGGCCCCTAGTTCATTGATGCAATTATTTAGAGTTATTTTTTATATAACAACGATTAAATGTCAGTGATTACAGATTAATGAAATTTCTTTTTTTCTCTTGTCTAAATTTATAAAATACGTACTTAATAATATATGAAAATCAAAATAATATTAAACGTATTTTCAGTAATTCGGCGTCAAATTCCTAAAAAGGCAACACTTTTTGAATTACTTCGGTGACTGTCCGTTACTCTGTGAGTATTTTATGTAGATGATTGAAAATAAATTGGTAGTTAAAAACGTTGTCAACCTGAACTGCACTTGACTGATTTTTAAAAATTTTTTACAAATGCTATAGGTAAATGAACAAAATAGCGTATTGTCTTTATTTTGTGGTAAATGTTTGAACGAACTGATTTCGTAGTTATTTTGACTACCTACGTACTCTTAGTAGGTCTTCGTTTCTACAAAGTATGTATTAGGCAAAGAGATTTAAATATATTTACTACTACCTATTTAAATGTCTTTGGATTTAGGTTTCGACATGTTTGTTATATTAAATTATAAATTATAATCGAATACCGTAAGTAATATTTCGAATATTTATTTATAATTATTCCAAAATACAAGTTACGCCACTACTCTGTCCGGCATTCCTGTATGAGAAAGGTTGATTGCATATAAGCTGAAAATCCTTGTGCTAGAATCATTTATTTAACTTTATTTTGCAGTTCAGGCACATATCCATTAAGCTATTTCTATTCATTAGGTTCTCCTATTTTAAATGTTAAGTTAAAAACATATCATTAATGTCCGAAAAGTTGTTATAATTTTATCAATACAAAAAATTGTTACATTATAAAAAAAAAGGAAGTAGATGAAAGGATATAAATATTACTAGATCATGGCGCGTAATAGGTTTATATTCATATTCCCTTTCCTGCGGTAACTTATTTCGTAGTTTGTGCCCCATGTTTTGATCTAGGTTCTAGGACATGATGATTTCTTATATTTACGCGAACACTACACATGATTAAAACTACTTTTACGGATTTTATCGCGTTTTTTTTGCTTTTAATTACTTTTATTTTTAATTCCCGACGTTTGGGGCGCTTTCCAGTACCCATGGTCACGGGGGACTGAGATGACTGACGTCCCGATGTCATTGTTAAACCCGGAGTACCTTCAGCTTTTTTTTATAGATAGATATCATAGATCGGACCATAAACAATAATTAAAAAAGCTGAAGGTACTCCGGGTTTAACAATGACATTGGGACGTCAGTCATCTCAGTCCTCCGTGACCATGGGTGCTGGAAAGCGCCCGAAACGTCGGGAATTAAAAATAAAAGTTATTAAAAGCAAAAATAAACGCGATAAAATCCGTAAAAGTAGTTTTAATCATGTTCTAGGACATGATTAATCTGTAAGTCATATTTTATCTAAATTTGTTTATACATCTATGCTTAATAAGTAGCAAACATCTTCATAGACTTTCAAATACACTAGATTAATAAAGCTTAGTGTAGCTCGGTTTTATTATAGTTTAAAGTAAATTTGAGACTAAAACTGAATTGAATATTCAAAACGTACATTTACCGCGACGCCTCCGATTTGGAGTCGTTTGACTTCTTGTATCCTTGCCATTGAGCTTTTAATTATTTACATGACATTGATTTCAGACGTACCGTGGCAATATCACTGAACGCCTGTTTCTGTTAAGTCGTTTTGCAACTATGAATTTCGGATTTCTGTTTTTAAAATATATTGTAACGTTTTTATTACTAGTGAGCAGTGATGCTACTGACAAAAGTAATGGTTTTATTGATGAAAATTCAGAAATATTTATGGATTCTGCGCAATTAATCACGAAGTATAATTACCCAGTCGAAAAACATTTAGTGGTAACAGAAGATGGCTATGTATTGAGCATTTATCGAATACCCAAGCGCGGAACACCCGTATTGTTAGTTCATGGTATCGCGGATACTTCTGATTCGTGGATGGTGTTGGGTCCAAAAGGTTCGTTAGCATTCCACCTCGCCGATGCTGGATTTGATGTGTGGTTATTCAACTCAAGAGGAAACAAATACAGTAAAAGACATATCAAGAATCTAACAATGAAACAATACTGGAATTTTAGTTTTGAAGAAATGGGATCTAAAGATCTGCCCGCTACGATCGATTATATTCTATCTACGACATCTGAAGTTAAACTCTCGTACGTAGGATTTTCACAAGGCACAACTATATTTTTTGTGCTGTGCAGCATGCGACCTGAGTATAATTCCAAAATCAAACAAGCAATATTGTTGGCACCAGTAGCTGAGATAAAGAATATAAAAATTCCTTTGATAAATTTCTATTCTAAAAATTACGACTTGCTTACATTTTTGGCTGCGGCCGGGGTAAAGGAAGTATTTGCTTCTAATGTATTACTAAACATGTATCATGCCAATGTTTGTAATTTGAATACTCCAGTGAAATTGTTTTGTCAATTAGAATTATATGTCAACTTTGGTTTAAGTAATTTAGAAAAATTTTCGGGGGAAAAACTTCCCGTAATCACTAGTCACATTCCTGCCGGCACATCGTCGAAAACATTTTTGCACTTTTTACAAGGTTATATATTCAAAAGTTTTAGAAGATTCGATTATGGGGAACAAATAAATCTAAACATTTACAACTCTACTATTCCACCCACGTATGAGTTATCTAAAATTGTTGCTCCCGTTATTTTAGTAACAAGTGAAAGTGACTGGCTTAGTACCGTTGACGACGTCAAAGTTTTACGGGAAAATTTGAGTAATATTGTTAAATACTTAGAATTAAACAAAACATTAGATTTTACACATTTGGAATTTGTATATGGTGTACACGCAAAATCTGTTATCAATGAACGTGTTATTCGTTTCTTACGAACATAATTGTAGTATGTATTTACAAGTAAAACTTTTTGAACTCGAAAGTTCGGTGTTAATATACAGATTATTTATTATATATGTACCCAAGATATATAATTATGGTAGATATATAAGTATGATAGGTGTATATAATTATTTTAGGTATGTGTGGTAAGTGTACGTTTTATATTTATTTATGTACACGTAACAACATACAGAAACAGTCATACAGTAAGTTCGTACAAAGGTTCTACTTATTCCATAATTTGTTGAAATATCTTCCAGTAGACCCAGTAGATATAGGAAAATGTATTAAAAATGATAATAACACTATCATTATCATCATAATTAATAACAGCCCTTCGCAAGTCCAATTCAGGACGTAGGCCTCCCCCAAGCTAAGAAAAAAAAACACGCATTTTGCATCCATCGCTTTACTGCTTGGCTTACTAAGTCATCACTCCATCTAAGCCGCCCTAAACTTGAACGCTTACCTGTACAAGACTACCAGTCGAGATAATTTTTATAATATTATCTAAATATTGTAACCTCTGTATATTTCAGATATCGATTACACTTATATTTAATATTAATAATGTAATAAAATAAAATAAAAATAAATAGTAATAAAATATTAGAAATGGGTCGGTGTGACCAAGGAAGGACGACGCTGTCACAGAATACCATCTCTAATAGCCACAAAATGCTGTGTCGTTTCGGATGGTGAGTGGCAAGCACCAGAATAATTTTTACTGGCAACCGGATTTTCGATTTTATTTTTCAATGGTGACAACGCATTTTGATTCTTGACCGGGTTAGGGATACAATATCCTCTTACCATATAAATGTGAAGGGAACAGAAGCTATCAATTTTGTACTGTAGATTTGGACATTAGTGTATTGCAGACATGTTACGCTGTCTGACGAGAATGTTCTTTTAGTCTGGTTCAAAACAAGCAAGATGTCCGCCTTATTATATGAGGAATTTGAATCCTACTATCAGGTTTTATTCACTGTTGCTACAAGAATAAATGCCTCTTTAGCTTGTAAATAAAATGACCTCTACAAGCTGCAAACCGGAATGCAATGCTAAACACCAGTGCACATAATATTACTACAACATATGTGTTCCTAAACCCAAAAGGAGCCTCATAACATTTGTCATTTGTTATTTCTTGCATTAATATATCTTAAGATATATGAATTTCCGATCTATTGTCGTAATGCTACTAGTTATTGTATGTAAGTAATATTGTAGTTAAAAAAATGATTTGACGCTAATGGTACATAAGACAAATCAAGTGATACTATTAAATGTAATTTAAATTAATATATAGATAATTCTACAGTATTTGTAATAATAGATCTTTACCTAAGAAATTTCCGTTATACAATACTGGCTATTACAAATCAAAATGATTTTTGTTTGGTTAAGAATTCTAACTTCAAAATTATTTAAAAACATGGAATTCTTTTTTCAAAAATAGTCATTTGTTAATTCATTAGCTGTGTTTTCATTGCATTTTAATCTTTTTCTCCATCATGGATATGTTAAAACTTCGAGTGATTATGAAATATGAGTACCGTTGTGGGCATTTAAATAAATGGAAAAACAATATTTCGACATTTTATAAATCAATTATTTTTTATATTTTTACTATTATTATAAAATAAGACCATAATTTTATAATAATATATAATATTTTTTAGTATGTATAAAAATTTTAGAGAAAATAATACAATTAACAGACAGTGGTGAAGGTGGTGTTAGTGGTAGTGGTGCTGGTATTGGTGGTAGTGGTACTGGTGTTTGTGGTAGTGGTGATGGTGTTGGTGGTGGTGCTTGTAGTATCGTTGGTGGTGGTGGGTAGTGGACCACCACCAACACCACCACCACGACCAGAAACACCACCGCAATCATTACCACCACCACTACCACCATCAACACCACAACCACCGTTACTGCCCACAACCACTATCGCAGCCGTTACTACCACCACCTGATTTTTGTGCTCATGAATACGTTACATTTCCTTTAATTTTTCACATTCATCAGGTGACAACCCTATCAAATAGGTATACATTTTTGAAATTGTTAGGAAGCTTCCTCTCTGGTCCTTACTCCTTACTCTGTGGTCGTGGTAGCAACGCGCCGCAAGCGGCACGCAACATCAACGATGTTTACGGAGCGAATACTACAAACGGACGCACCACCTGTTATTGGCTAAAAAATATAGAATTTTTTTTAACTTATTTCATTAAAAACGGCAATTTCATAGGTATAGACCTAATATATTTTGTTAATTCTAAGAAATAAATATGTAGCAGAATTTACTTGGTTATTTTCTTTTTATAATCTCAGGTTTAAACCAAAACTCTTGTTTATTTATTTATTCCTTATCGAAATAGAACATTATTTATAAACGGCAGATTTAATGTTCATTGACACCAGTAGTTACGTTGTACCAGTTCTGGCGCACTGAGTCAGAAGTGGTACAAGTACAACGTTCGTCGACTCACGATCCTAAAAAAAAAAAAAAAAAAAAAAAAAAAAAAAAAAAAGGTTTTGGCATGCTCTGATCACGAATCTGCGGTCCATTTTTGCGTAGGATGCACGGTTCCGGAGATGTGCAGATCAATTAACTCTTATCTAATTGGTATCCGCTACGAGCCTCAACCGTCATTAGCGCTCCATTGTCCTTATCTACTTATCTATTGTTGATTGACTACCGTCATTATCTACTATTCGTCCAGCGTGTGGGTCGGCTTATGCTATTGTATTATACTCCTTTGTTCCTATCTACAACACTAATCTGAATCATCAATAAAACACATTACCTAATTTTGTTAAAAATTTTATTTATGATTATTATAGATTTATACAAAATCTTATTACTTATTATCTATAAAATAGGAGCGAAACATCTCATCCACTAAAATATCGTTGTACAATGTGTTCTCTGTAAATATACTCGTAAAACTATGCATTGAACATCCCTGAAACTTATATAGCAAATACATTAAGCAATATTCGCCACAAACTGAAGTCCACTCATTCTGAATCCTATCAACATTCCAGTTCCATCTTTTACAATTTCTTTTAAAAAAACTCTAGATGATATCGTACAGGTGCCCGTCCGAATGAATCAAAATATTGACCGACGTCATTCGTATCGATATATAAAGATACCCAATGTGACCCTGGTTTATCATCTGTATCCAAATTGCATATTATATACGTTGGTACGTGGGTGTACATGGGTAGTTTATTGGCAGCATAAACATTATTTTCTAGAGTGGGGTGAATCTTTTTCAGATGTTGTTGTACATCTAGTGTATCCATAATATTACTGCTATTAGTAGATTATTACAGTACCAATCTACTCAATGACTAATATAGGAATGATCAATTATAGTGATATCTAAATATTAAATTGCTTTCTTTGTGTTATACAAAACGTATTTGAGTCACCAATACACTGAACAAGACACGACAGGAAGGACGTAGGAATGTAGAGATAACCAACAGAATGTAAGGTAAGCTTGTTGACGCATAAAGATACTATCAATTCTACTGCAGAAATTCTTTAGATTAGAATTATTACTCACTGGTACTATATAAGACCAAGCAACTGCAGTCATGGAGTTAGTGTATGGTCGTTTGACCGCAGTGGATCTATCAATACTACGTTTGTGTTACTTCAACGCATCAAAGGCCATGGATGTAAGTGTTTATTCTATTGACAAACTTACTTTTCTTTCTGTTATTTTCTTACGTGTGTATGATTTAGTGTTAACAAATTATATTTAAATATTATGTGTGTGTATATGGTTAAGCCGTGGTAGCTCAGATGGTTAGCGCAAAATGTAAACTTCATAGTACACGTCCCGGGTTCGATCCCCGCCGGCACCAATTAAATTGTTAATTACAATTTTAAGTGCTGATTTACCACGTGCTCAGCGGTGAAGGAAAACATCGTGAGGAATGCATGTCTGAGAAAATTTCGAAGGCATGTGAAGTTTGCCAACACGCATTGAGGTATCGCAGCGAACATTTCCTAGCCCTAAAACCCTCTCAGAAATGAGAGGAGGCCTATGTTCAGCAGTGGACTTTAATAGGTTGTAACTTTAGCTTTTTTAACTTTTATGATTAAGTGTTAACAAATTGATATTAACATGATAACTGTGTTGTTGCAGAAATCATTGAGCTTCGATGAAAATACCTATAAACAGTATTACTACTCGCCACTCTCCCCTCAAGAAGAGAGTGATGACATCGTCATTAATAATAACACATGCGATGGTGGAAAAAGAAAATCGCAATCGATTGATCATTTTTTTGAAGCTGAATCAAAAATAAAAAAGAGGAAGCTGTTATCATCAACCGTAGCACGAGCCGCTAGAGATGGTGTATCATACATTTCTACTAATTCTGACGACGGAGACCAAGCGACGCATCTCATCAAAATTGAAATGTACGATATGAAGAAGCTATCCAAGATTCCAACTACTGATCATTGGAAACATGCTTCCACGAGGATTAAATATTACGTAAAGACTAATAAGGATAGCATCTACGACAACACAAACGCCCTCGTATACAATATTACAAAGACAATAGCAGAAAGTGAAAAAGTTAAAAAATACTTTTTTAACAATGACAGTCATTAGCTGATCATTAGTGAATGTGATTCTGTTTACTTAAATTACAGGAAGACAAGAGCAGAAGAAAGAGATGAGTGTGGCATACGTGTACAGAACACATCATTGAAGAACAAAACTACAACACTGAGTGGAGATGAAAACGAGAATATGCAGTACTCAAGAGCTGAATATCCATTCTTCAGTTCAAAATCTAGCCGGTTGCTCAGTTTCGAAAACTGGCCTCTCGTTATGCGACAGAAACCTGAAGATCTTGCAGAAGCCGGTTTCTTTTATACTGGCCATGCAGACAGGACCAAGTGTTTCCATTGTGGTGGTGGCTTAAAAGATTGGGAAGATGATGATGATCCTTGGCAGCAGCATGTTCAGTGGTTTAGTCAGTGTGCTTATGTAAAATTTAAACTCGAACAGAGTTTTGTATTAGATTAAATAGAATATTTATAAAGAAATAAAAAATAATATATTGCATACAATTTGTTTTATTTAATTTTATAATGTTTCACATAGTTACATACACACAAAATGCATTACACATAACTCATAAAATCTAACACACAACACATATTATAACCTTAACTACTATAGTCTACAGTAACATTTCTGTTTTTATCTATCTCAATAATATTATCAAACTCAGCATAAACTATACAGTTAATTGTTTGTATTAGTGAGGATTCAAATCGTACTTCTAATCTTACACTACCATGCTTTATGAGATTCCAATGAGCTGATGAGTTGGCTGATAAATCAGGAGTTAAGTCAAATGCTAATAGACAGTAACCTTTGGCATACTGTTCACAAGAGATTCCATTTCCTTCATTAAGAAAGTGAATACCAGTTCCCGAGAATAGAGTATGATATGCTGATGTAAATATGCTATTATTAAAAGATGGTTGCAAAGCTTTTGAAGGTATTTGTTGACCATCAATATATAAGCTGAAAGAATTAATACCATAGTTTTCAAAGTTAAATGGATTTTTAGTAAGGGAACCATTAAATGCAGAATTGTTCACAAATCCAATTATACATCTTTTGGGTACCTGCCCTAAAAATATATTATCAAGAGTTTTTCCTTGAACACCCGATGGAATTGTTAAAACTTTTACTTCAGCTCGAGTAATAGGATATTTAGCAGTGGTAGAAGCTAAAACTTTTTGATGTGCGAGTAATACACTTGGATTAATTCGTGCTCGTCGAACAATAAGAGTTGCGTCCGTAATGCAAACTTTAAACTTTACATCGTTTGACCCAGCAATTAAATTAAAGCTCTCTCTCGATCGAACCAATTTAACACTCATTTCAACACCATTAATTAAAAATTTATCTTGGTTGAAAATGTCACCGTGAAGATGACCAATCATTTCTATTTCCTTACTTTCACTAATCAATTCCTGTCTTTTAACAAATCCTATGTTTTTACCATCCGTAGAATCCATTTTTCCTGCTGTATCATCATACCAAAGACTACAAGTAAGATGAGATTGTTTAGCAGCAGGAGCATAGTTTAAAAGGGTTTCCATGTATGCTCGATATGCATAGGTATTATTAGGTGGTGATACAAGTTTTTGGTTTAAATAAACATCAAGTTGACTAAAAAGTGAATGCAGCCAATTATTTACAGGTGCTACTATTGTAGTAGATATCAAGTTAGTTGAATCTTGATTTAATACTTTTGCCTTTATGTGGAGTAATGTATGAGACAAATCTATGTAGTCATCGCCTGTCCCAGGAACTTGAAACTCGATAGGTCCATCATCACCAAGAGATGAAATTGGTTTATAATGAATCCACAATCCATTTTCAATGCTAGTTTGTGTAGACGGTAGTGCAAACAAATCCAATTCTGACTTAACGCACTCGCAAGAATGATTATGAAGGAAAGACATATTTAATTTGAAAATATATCTTTGTTATTTTTTGGCTTTAGACCAAGTTTTTTCGCAGCTTTCACTTTAGCAGTTAATGGTGGAATGAACGAGGTCAATCGTTTTCTTTTAGTTTTATACCCAGATCCTGTCATGTTAAATTGATCAATTTTCTCATCAGCCTTTCGTTTTAAATTCGTACTAACTTGCTTTAGACGATCTTTTATTGAGGCTTCCATAGGACGCGCTTGAACCATATCCGATAAAAGTCCTACTCCAGCGCTTAATGCCTCCTTACCAATCACTCGAGCACCACTTGAAAGTAAAGGTAAAACTGATCTAAATAACCCCCCCTAAGAAGCTCCCAATACCATGACCGCGTTGGTATGGTGCACCCTTATAAATTACTCCAACTCCTGACCCAGCTTGATGTGTATAATAATTTTCATATGGACATTTATGATGATCACGAAGAGAATTCATTATTATAATTTTCGGAAATGTAGTTTAATACACACGGTTCCAAACTGGAATGGTATTTTTTGTCCTGTGCTCGATCTTATAACTATTTCCAGCGTATCGAACTCTCTTCGCATAACAGGTAAGTAGTGAGGTTGAGAGAAAACGTGCATTTTATTTGCACCATAAATGTATTTTGTAGGATCTAATGAAATGACTCTTAGTAAAGGAGTCATAACATCACCCACAATCTGAGGATCGATAATGTCGCAATATATAAAGAGTTGAGATGGTAACCCTAAGTGTAAATTAGCAGGACACTTTCCAAAACTTCTCTCTAGGAGATTTTTATTTGGTTCATAACCTAGTTGTAAACTTAATTTGGGTGATAATGTTACGGAAGTTATATTTTTATCCAAAACAGAAATAGACACAAATTTTGTTATTTCATCATAGCGAAATTTCAAGTTCTCTCCGATACCATTTAACACTCTTAAAATATGCTCAACGTTATCATAGTTGGTAGCTGGAATATGTTTTTTGTAGTACACTGTGGATGGTTTATCTTCATTAGGCATTAACATAGATTTTGTAATGTATATAACATTTTCATGATCTTGAACAGTAAACATGGTACATGGATATTGAAACTCGACAACTCCAACCGACCATTCACCTTCTAATTTAATAGCTTTCGGTAATTTCGTTGAAAAATTTGTGGTCTTGTTATCAGGAAAGTATTCCATTGAACTATTGCTGAGCAAAGTTAAATAAAAACTTTCTTTATTCATATTTCTTTTAAACTAGAAGCTAAAATCCAACTGTTAAATTTATCTGGATAACCTTTCCACTTCACTAATACTTCTTTTCTGTTACCTGAGTAACGAGTGTCAATTATTTTATCTATTTTATATTGTGAGGTGGGGTTGTAAGTGATTTTCTGTAATTCTCTTTCATAAAAAGTACCAACTATTGGTTCATTTTGTAAATCTGTTATTGTATAAACAACCCATGGAGATCTATCAATTATTGAAGATATAATAAATATTTCATCACTCCAATTTGATTCATATCCTTTTTGGAAAGCATGTTTATATTTAGTTATTCGAACATAATCACCCACATTGAAATTTGGTTTAGGATTTTCTAAAGAAAGTTTGTTTGACCGTCTTTCATAAAGATTAGTCCAAACTGTCATAATATTGTTGGAATTTACATCACATGGGCACATCTTAATACTAGAGTGAAAGCTGTGATTGTAAGAGTATATTAAATCTTGTAAAACATCTATATATCTATAAGTATTATTATGAGTGAAATAACGCCACATTTTCATTTTTAGTGTTCTTTGAAATCGTTCAACAATACTGGCCTTAATGTCAGGATTGTTAGTGGTATAGTAATTAATCTTTTTTGGATTTAAAGTATTTTTGTACATCTTTTGAAACAAATTCTGTACCTTTATCAGATTGTATGTGAGTAGGTGTTAAATTACTTTCAGTAAATATACTTTCAAAACATTCTTTAGTTGTTTCTGAGTTTTTCTTTTTCATTGGTCTTGCAAAAGCATATTTACTAAATACATCAATAACACAAAGTATATACTTGAAACCATCATTATATTGAGAATAAGTTCGCATATCACTTAAATCAGCTTGCCACAGTTCATTAATATTTGATAGAATGTACCTATTACGCGGGAATTTTTTTCGAATGGGTTTATGTAATGTGTATGTTTCTTGTGATTTTAACCATTCCTTTACTTGCTTTTTATTCATTTTACCCTTCATGGCTTTTGACAATTTATCAATACTACCAAAACCAGCGGGATTAGATGGATCATAATAAATCCTGTTAATTTCTTCTAGTACGGGGTCCATTTTTCCCACTCAAGCCTTTTACGTATTTTAGTTGTAGACTTTTTATCTCTACTGCTCGGTGTAGAAAACTCTTGAAATTCAATCTCAGAGGGTTTGTTCAGATCTTTTGCTTGAAGTTGGTTAATAAACTCACATCTCTTTGGATTTCCAATATAAGTAAGTGGTACTTTAATATCTTTTAATGCTTCAGCAAATCTATCCCACCCTACTGGATCACTTTTTTTAAGGGTCTTAGTGAATCATTTATTAAATCAACAATATTACTTCCAGGAATTTTTTCATTATCAATTATGACTGTACCTTCATTATCCCAATGTATTTTACCTTTACTCGTTTCAACTAAGTTTAATAATAACTGTCCTTTTTTATTATAAGTTTTTGGTATTAAACTGAGTATTTGAGCTGGTGTGTAAAGTGGATTTTCAACATTTTCTTTACTTTTGATGGATCGATTCTCCTCCAACAAAGATTCAGCATCAACTGAAGTTTTTAGATCTCTATCTTTATTTTTAAAACCAATTTTAGACTCGTTTGAATCTTCATTAGATGTATCAGAATAAATTGGTAATCTGAGTGGTTGACGATCCTCTTCGGTAAAATGATCGAGGTATCTTTGCAGTGTTTGTAAATATAACATCCATTTCTTTCGGTCTTCCATCTTACTATTCATAATATTTTGCATTTCAATATCTAATCGAGATAAACCACTACTCGTATTAACCTTATTTTCTTGTTTTAATTTTTCAATTAATCCAGGTTCGATAAGTATCATTTTCTTTGCATTTTCCATGTTAACTGGCTAGTCCACTCACTAATCCACTCAATATTGCACCTAATATTATTGGTAAGAAAGCCCCTCCTTTTTGTATAATTATATTTTTTCTTAGTTTATGTTTACACTTACGCACTAGTTGACGGAGTATATTTTTGTGTTTATTTAATTTTTGTTTATCTTGATCTTTAAGAGGTACTTTTCCTTGTAAAACGTTATGAATACACTCACAAATACAGTTAATTTCTTCTTCATCACACGTTTTAAGTAATGCTCTTTGATATTTTGGTTTAAGCGTATGCAAAGCGTTTAGCAAATGTTTATGCGTTGTGAGTCGACGATGCATCATTTAGCAATGATTTGAAATGTTTGATTCTTGGTGTATTTAAACTCTTTTGTGGGGACGTAGACTGTGCAGAAACCATTAAATGGGAAGACATTTGTCTTGATACGACAAAAATCATTGTTATTTTGTTTTAAATCTACCATTAAATATCCATGCGCCTCTAGAGTTGCATCCCTGTAGGCATCTTCAATAAATTTTGGGTTATCTGGTGACACTTGTCGTGCTTAATATCTTATTTGAGTTTTATCTCGAGGGTTTTTAAAATATATTATATAACTTGAGTTTAAGAATATGTCTCTTTGCCCTTTACCCTGATGAAATAAATTTTGTGTTAAATAAAATACACTAAGATTCCTGTGATGACTACCTTTTGTAAATATATCCACAATTCTTCCATCGGACTCTCTCATTAGATCATCAATAATAACAAGATGTGGGTTTTCACCGTCAAACATATTAACATTTGGAATTCCTTGATGGTAGTTAACATTTGGTAAATTATATAAAGGTTGCATTTCATCAAAGCACCATGTGATCTGATTAAAATCACAATTACATATTTCTGTAACTGATTTTATAAAATTTGTTACAAAATTTGACTTCCCACATCCACTTGGCCCCGCCACAATAGCAGTAAACGGATGGATAAAGTGAAACATTACACACGTCTAAAGTTCTAAGGGGTGAAATAAAAAATGAAAGTGTTGGTGTTAACAATTAATATATATTGCAAACATTATATAAAACAGAATGTATACTATTTCTAACACAATTAGTACATCATAATTTTACAGTCAACTCAACCTCAAATAAATGCACACATACACACGCAAATATAAACAACAATTAACTTAAATTATTTACAATAAATCAACGATTAATTATGTAATAAACTCTACGTCATATTATACTATTATCATTATTTTACAATCACTACAAATTTTATTTACATGCAGACATAAAATTAAAAACTATCAACACTTAACGCAGTTTATAATGACCCCAAGCTAATGTTTCAATATTATTATCTAAAATATACCTCTTTGTGTCATTATATGATAAACCAATCTTATTTAATTTTTGTGTAAAAATTGTGTGTTTAATTGATTTAAATCTAAGCATACTATAATATTGCACTTTTTTATTAAATAGAGAAGACTTATAATTATCCATGGTCATCTTTTTAGTGATACATTTATTTACCCCTTTTGCCTTGGCTATAGTCTTATCTCTAAGTTAAAAGCGTACATTTTGGATCGTAAACCCACAAATTCTTTCATGATTTTACCATTATTTTCATCTTTAAAAAAACCTAATTTCTTTTTATTTAATTTTGGATATTCAAAAATATTATTTGCATCATAAGCTGAGGTATCAAAGTATGATGAAAGGTCAGGTTTTATATCAGAGTAAAAATCATCTGTAAATATATGATATATTAAACTATCCGTATCTGTATACAATAATTTGATTTTACTAAACTTTTTAACCATATAGTTATAATGAAAATCATACATTAATGTTTTTGAAATATCTAAAATGCAAAACCCTAAATAAATTGGTTTGTTATATATTAACTTTGTTTTTCGCAACTGAACCGCAACTAGGTTTTCCGAAAATACTGAAAGACTATGAAATTGTGGTTTAGCGATTAGATCTTGAGCACCTAAAGCTTTGCCCTGGTTCTCCCAGTGTGTAACTAATTTTATGTTAACCCTTTTTTCAATATTCTCCATAGTCTTTCCGAAGACTGAATTATTCATTAATTTATAAAAATCTTTTTCGAAATCTGATTTTGCTAATGTTCTTAATTTTGTGTTTAGGTCTATGTACATCTTCAACCAGCGAGACTGTTTAAATTTTAAAACTCTATGAATTTTAGTTAATTTAACCCCCATTTCTATGCACTGCTTTAAATTTCTGTAATGAATTACATATTTATCTTTATTATTTAAATTTGGGACTAGTTTATTTTCATTAATATTG
Source organism: Parnassius apollo (assembly GCA_907164705.1). Lineage (NCBI taxonomy): Eukaryota > Metazoa > Arthropoda > Insecta > Lepidoptera > Papilionidae > Parnassius > Parnassius apollo. The sequence goes on from CAJQZP010000885.1 coordinate 10,693,235, forward strand.
TCTGCACAAATGTTTTCGGGGCATAAAGGAAAGTCCGAATGTAAATCATGAAGTTCATCTGGATATTCCAAAACAACTTCTAAAATAAAACCGAAGTTCGATGTCTCAGACACATTAAATTCTGTATTCGGATTTACCCATTCGAATCCACCAGTAGGAAGACATTGAGACATAGCCCAACCATATAAATTGTTGGCATCAAAATATGTGATATATGAATTTGGTTTCCCTGCATCATAATCCCCCATATATTTGTTATTAGCTCTAGCATAACGATTACTACATTGAGATACACCACCCCTGATACCTGATCTAATAAATGCAATTTTCTCATAATCTGTTAAAAGTTCTAATTCTATTTTTGTATATTTTAACATTGCATCCCAACTTAAACCGGGTGCTGTGTAATAATGGGCAGGGTCTAAATCATAAGTATTAATACATAACTTTCTAAAGTTTTCAAATACATCGGTTAAAAGTAAAACGTCTGTTTTTAAATACAGGTTTGAATAATCTAGCATATTACAACACCCAAAGTGTTCCCAAACATCTTTAGCATGATTGTAATCATCATTTGAAATATGGGAATCTGTGAGCGAGCTATAAAAAAAATTTTGTTCGGGGGAGCGATGTTAGGCTTAAACTATCATAATTAGTCATAAGTTCATATGGATAAACGCCTTTCCGTTTTAAACGAAAGAAATCTTCATCATTAGGATAATTTCTACGTAATTCTTGAAATTGATCATTACTGAGATTTTTGGCCAATTCTTCTAATTTACATGATAAAAACTTAAGTGAATCTATGAATCTTAATATAATTTCGTGGTTATTCATTTTTAATTTTTTGGAAAAGGATATATATTTTTCTTTATTTTGAGGGATAACTTCGACTTCACCATCACAAAAGTTTAACGCGTGAACAATAAAATGAGCATCATAGTGACTAAGGTTGTGTAAAAATATTGGTATATAACGAGGTTTCCTGAACTTCGAGCTACATGATTTGTGAGCAACACCTATAAAACTACCGGTGTACCAATCAAAATCATAAAAATGTTCTGCTAACTCTGTTTCACAAATATGACAAATGGTTGCATTTGAAATTTGGTTCTTGTCTTCATTTGTTAGCGGAAGTGGAGGATATTTTTGAAGTCTATTTATTTCTTTGAGATTGTTAGATAAACTTTCCATAAACACTTGTGCACAGTTGGGTCCGCAATACGTTACATATTTTGATAATTTATCATCATATGAACATTTTATATAATAACCAAAACTATGTACTTCATGTTTCTGAATATTGTGTGTGAAAGGTTTGGAAGGATCGTTAGAACATGATTCTATTGGTTTTAAAAAATGCTTCAAAATCAGCATAAACTACGAATGGTATCTTCAACTTTTTTTCATAACTATCAAATTTAATTTTATCATTTGAAATAGGTTGACCAAACCAATTCTTTTTTTTTAAAGTTTCACTGTTTGGTAATTCTGTACAAATGTGGGCACAATCGTATTGTTCATGGTTATTTAAACTTTCCTTAGATGGAAAGTGAAGTAGACATGCTTCGCAAATGTACATGATGTGACCGTCTTTTGAAATTTGTTTACTAACTAACCGCGATAAATTTTTTATGTAACAATAATGATTTTTTGTATCCTTGGAAAAAAATAATAAATTGATATGTCTATCTTTACGACACTTTGTTAAAAATAATGGACCTACTATAGAATTACATCGTTTTTCTTTATTATATTCTAACCCAAAAACATTAATACTAATATCATTTAATTTCTCTACTTTTGCTATGTCAGAAATTTTAACTGGAAAGGAAATACCATTAAATTTAAGTTTATTTGCATGTTTAACGTACGATGATACACGATCCGCGTCTTTGTTTACGGGATATAACGCCGAGAGTAACGCCCATTTAAAACAAAAATAATCCTTGCTTTTTACATTTATAACAGCCTTTTTTTAATTTTATGTCACGAGGAAGATCTATGTATGAAGTACCGCGTAGGGGGTTAAATTTATTAACATTCATGTCTATAGATTTTATGTTTTTTAGACTCCATCCACTATCTTTTTTTTCAAATGCACTAATTTTAGTAGTAATTGTATCATTTAAAGATGAAAAAAAATATTTAAGTCATCTCCTTGACAAATAATATAGTTAAGCGTTTGAAAATCGAACGTATCATGAATATCTTTAGTTTGTTGAACAAAATCAGCATGCAATATGAAGTTTACTTTAAAAATTATGTGTTGATGAATACACTCTTGTATTAAAAATAAAATATCATCTTTAATAGAATTTAAAAATAGTTCAGGAGTTTCAAAATTTACCAATGTCGAACTATCTACTCTACTCTTGATTTTATAAGTTAAAATCCTATTTCCAAAAGCAGATTCAATAACACTAACGTTTGATAAAGAATTATGTGAATTTAAAAGATTATTTTTGTGAACATTACTTTTAAAATGATTAGCTAAATACCGTTTCTTGATAAATATATGACACGTTAGACATTCCACTTGATCTTCGTTACTGATACTGTTCCCTGCAGAGGTAGGCGCTTCTGCTTCCGTTGTTGGTTTTTTGATGATCTTGGGTTCTTTGCTGCTCGTTCGCTTCGTTCCTCTTCCAAGTTGTAGTGGTTGACTACTAAAATGTTTAAATTTATTAAAAACTGTACAAGACATTGTGTAAATTATGATCAAAATGAGTGTTTATTTTACTTACTTAAACTGTGTTTCAACCATCGCACAGTGATTATACAACTCATCATCATACGATGAATCGAACAGTTGATCCTTCTCCATTTCATCACAAACTTTAGACAACTCCTGATTTAATTCGCTGTTGAATAGTTCCGTATTCTCTTCCATGGTTGTGGAGAAGAAAGCACTGGTGCACACTTCACTGAAGTTTGCCATCCTTATAGTAAAGAAGAAAATAGGTAGCAGAGTAAGTAACAGTTCAGTGTTGGTAGACCAACTGATACCCAAATTTCAAATAATGTCCGATATTTAAGTCTAACAAAGGATTAGAAATAGAATATAATGAGTACACGGAAGTAATTTAAGTAAACAGAATCACATTCACTAATGATCAGCTAATGACTGTCATTGTTAAAAAAAAGTATTTTTTAACTTTTTCACTTTCTGCTATTGTCTTTGTAATATTGTATACGAGGGCGTTTGTGTTGTCGTAGATGCTATCCTTATTAGTCTTTACGTAATATTTAATCCTCGTGGAAGCATGTTTCCAATGATCAGTAGTTGGAATCTTGGATAGCTTCTTCATATCGTACATTTCAATTTTGATGAGATGCGTCGCTTGGTCTCCGAATCATCATTGGTCGTCGAAAGGTCAGAATTAGCAGAAATGTATGATACACCATCTCTAGCGGCTCGTGCTACGGTTGATGATAACAGCTTCCTCTTTTTTATTTTTGATTCAGCTTCAAAAAAATGATCAATCGATTGCGATTTTCTTTTTCCACCATCGCATGTGTTATTATTAATGACGATGTCATCACTCTCTTCTTGAGGGGAGAGTGGCGAGTAGTAATACTGTTTATAGGTATTTTCATCGAAGCTCAATGATTTCTGCAACAACACAGTTATCATGTTAATATCAATTTGTTAACACTTAATCATAAAAGTTAAAAAAGCTAAAGTTACAACCTATTAAAGTCCACTGCTGAACATAGGCCTCCTCTCATTTCTGAGAGGGTTTTAGGGCTAGGAAATGTTCGCTGCGATACCTCAATGCGTGTTGGCAAACTTCACATGCCTTCGAAATTTTCTCAGACATGCATTCCTCACGATGTTTTCCTTCACCGCTGAGCACGTGGTAAATCAGCACTTAAAATTGTAATTAACAATTTAATTGGTGCCGGCGGGGATCGAACCCGGGACGTGTACTATGAAGTTTACATTTTGCGCTAACCATCTGAGCTACCACGGCTTAACCATATACACACACATAATATTTAAATATAATTTGTTAACACTAAATCATACACACGTAAGAAAATAACAGAAAGAAAAGTAAGTTTGTCAATAGAATAAACACTTACATCCATGGCCTTTGATGCGTTGAAGTAACACAAACGTAGTATTGATAGATCCACTGCGGTCAAACGACCATACACTAACTCCATGACCGCAGTTGCTTGGTCTTATATAGTACCAATGAGTAATAATTCTAATCTAAAGAATTTCTGCAGTAGAATTGATAGTATCTTTATGCGTCAACAAGCTTACCTTACATTCTGTTGGTTATCTCTACATTCCTACGTCCTTCCTGTCATGTCTTGTTCAGTGTATTGGTGACTCAAATACGTTTTGTATAACACAAAGAAAGCAATTTAATATTTAGATATCACTATAATTGATCATTCCTATATTAGTCATTGAGTAGATTGGTATTGTAATAATCTACTAATAGCAGTAATATTATGGATACACTAGATGTACAACAACATCTGAAAAAGATTCACCCCACTCTAGAAAATAATGTTTATGCTGCCAATAAACTACCCATGTACACCCACGTACCAACGTATATAATATGCAATTTGGATACAGATGATAAACCAGGGTCACATTGGGTATCTTTATATATCGATACGAATGACGTCGGTCAATATTTTGATTCATTCGGACGGGCACCTGTACGATATCATCTAGAGTTTTTTAAAAGAAATTGTAAAAGATGGAACTGGAATGTTGATAGGATTCAGAATGAGTGGACTTCAGTTTGTGGCGAATATTGCTTAATGTATTTGCTATATAAGTTTCAGGGATGTTCAATGCATAGTTTTACGAGTATATTTACAGAGAACACATTGTACAACGATATTTTAGTGGATGAGATGTTTCGCTCCTATTTTATAGATAATAAGTAATAAGATTTTGTATAAATCTATAATAATCATAAATAAAATTTTTAACAAAATTAGGTAATGTGTTTTATTGATGATTCAGATTAGTGTTGTAGATAGGAACAAAGGAGTATAATACAATAGCATAAGCCGACCCACACGCTGGACGAATAGTAGATAATGACGGTAGTCAATCAACAATAGATAAGTAGATAAGGACAATGGAGCGCTAATGACGGTTGAGGCTCGTAGCGGATACCAATTAGATAAGAGTTAATTGATCTGCACATCTCCGGAACCGTGCATCCTACGCAAAAATGGACCGCAGATTCGTGATCAGAGCATGCCAAAACCTTCTTTTTTATTTTTTTATTATTTTTTTTAGGATCGTGAGTCGACGAACGTCGTACTTGTACCACTTCTGACTCAGTGCGCTAGAACTGGTACAACCTTTCTACAAGTGCGCCAGAACTGGTACAACGTAACTACTGACACCCTCTACCAGTCAACGCTAAGTGTGATGAGAATTGTTAAATATTTTATTTTTATGTTTATAGAATGGCGTTGACAAACGAGGACACAGTTCACCTGATGGTAAACAGATTCTGTGGCCCATAGAAATCTACATTTATATTCCATTATATTCCTGAGGACTATGATGGAATGCCTTGTTTCCATAAAAAGGTCTCTACACTCACCATACGAAACACAGCAGCTTTAAGCTGCTATTTACGCTGGTATTTTGTGAGAGCGTGGCCTTCCCCGGTTGAGCTGACCCATTCGTGCTGCAACCGTAATATAGCTGCAGCGTGGCAGTACCACGTAAAATGTATTGTATAAAGAAATAAATATGTATATATTTATTATACTATTATAAAGGCAGCTAATGGTATTAAATTATTTAGCAAATAGATTTCTTTAAAATACTCACGAATCAGTATTTGAAAGATACCTTACTAAGTTATCTGATATTTGCGGGCAAGGAGTTCCAGATCTATGTATCAAAGATACATAATGAATGACCTAGCCACATTCAGTGAAATGTGTTGGAATGCTAATCTTATTGCCCATAGAAGAAAAAAAATTCCTATCGTAGCATGACAAAATATTGTAATTTGTCCTTGAGACATGAAGTTTAAAAACAGACTAAAGAACAAGTAGAATCATGGACTGACGACATTCACGAATAGTAAGCCATTTCAGCGGTGGAGTATTGGACAAAAAAAAACTAATAATGTATGGAACTAAAACTGTGTCATAGTTTTTAGGAAGAAATTCCAGCTTAAGATCTTAAAATAGGTCTGCAGGTGCATAGTTTTAGTAATTTTTTTTTAAATAAAGATTTCATGAAGGTACTTAGTGACTTTTTTCTTATAGAATAAGGGTGACAAACGAGCACACATATGGCCTATAGACGACTGTCTGACTGACGACTAACGACTGAGCATATATACGTGGCCTATAGGCGTCTACATTTATCGTCTATTGGGATTCAAAATGCAGATGCGTTGTCACCACTGAGAACTACGATTGAATGCCTCCTTTCCAGTAAAAAGGGTCCTTGGATCTCTACACTCACCATACGAAACACAGCAGTATTAAACTGCTATTTTACGCTGGTATTTTGTAAGAGCGTGGACCTATCCCGAACGAGCCGACCCATTCGTGCCACAACCTAATATAGTTGCAGCTCAGCTGGCTCTGCCACGTCCGTTCGACTTTATGGAAAATATATTATTTAATATACTACCTAATTTATCTGCAAAGATATTATTGTACGGGTATATTATGTTACCAGCTTTTTCCCCGCGACTTCGCTTGTATGGAGTTAAGTTTTATTGACCCAATTTAGGTGTCCATGAAAAAATAAGCAAAACCTCAAACAAAAAGTGATGTTAGAAACTCGAAGTTTTCTTTACTTTTTACCAACTTTATTTTCACAAAATGATCTTAGCATTTCTATTACCTTAACGTATTTGATCCATAGACCCACAAAAATTAAGGCTGTTTTTAATATTTGAGTCGGTTCAATTGTCGACTATGACAAAATACTTCGAAATTTAAATCTTTGCTTCAAAATTCCATGAATGCAGTTCCACTCACCTTTAAAAGTACAATTTTCACTATCTTTAATATTCACAGGACTATTAAATGAGTTCAAAAATGCGAGAAGGTTCTATATTCGTGTATATTTTTTATGGATGTTAATCGATTTCTCGGAAACTGCTAAACCGTTATAAATTATATAATTTAAAAATCTTCCATCCATCTCTAATGTTGGACAAATAAGAGAAAAAGATTTTTAATGACATTATGGTTGTTAATTTATGATATTCATATACCGCTAGAAAGGGTAAAAAGTAACACTTTTATAACTGCAAATAAGGTACGTGAGGGTAATATGGTCATCCGTTTAATACAGTTACTTATAACTCAATAACTACAGCCTTGTTTGCATAGATGGCTTTGTGATACAATGGATCTTCATTAGTCAATCAAATAACTCATAAAATCAAAAGGGCGCTAGCTTATTGAATTAAAAAAAATTAAATAGCTTCCATTATTTAAAGTAAAAAAAGTAAAGTAGCAAAATGAGTGTAAAAAGTGGAAAGCTGAAAGAAGTCTTAACATGGTTTTGAACTACATTATGAGGGTATTAAAAACATAAATGAAGAAGTTCTTTATATTACAATCCGATTTTAAGCAACGTTCCCACGAACTGTCCCATCGAATTTTATCTTAAAGTGCACTTAGTTTTCCATTTGCTACATGGTTGACCTGGTAACAAAAACGGTTGGTAAGCTTGTTAAAATGCTATACTTACCTATATTAGTTTTGTATTGTCTTTTATATCATACTGAGATTTTTTTGCCAAGCGTTGTGATAACGACAAGATATATACCAATAGTGGTTTGAATATTTTAAGTCAAATTATTAAATAATTTGTGTGAACTTAAAAACTTAAATTAAGAAATATTATTAGCTTGAAAGATATCTATTAGGACCAATAAATACTCGTATTTATTTAACTATTAACAAGCCCTTGACTACAATTCCACCAACTGGCATGTGGTAAGAAGTGATGAACACCGAGACGTTCTTGCCTGAAATATACCCAGGTTGTAATCGGACGGATTGACAAGAGCAAGCAAATTGTTACATACTTTTGATACATTCATTATATAAAACGAAGCGAACCGTTTGGTTCAAATGAAAAAAAAAAACTAAATCCAATCGGTGCGGGTGCGGCGGCTGTCATAGCCAAACGTTTAGCCACTGATGCAGTAGCTACTTAACGTGATGGAGAGCTAGCTTCGTTGCTGAACTTTAATGTATAAATTAATTTAAAAAAAAAACTTTTGAGAAAAATTAAATCTACTTCAAAACCAACAAAATAGTTATTATTTCTACATAATAAGCTCCTGAAGGTTACGTGGTGGAGCCACCAGCGTAAAGTAGCAGTTCAATGCTGTTTTCTTTCGTATGGTGAGCGTAGAGAACTGGAGACTCTTTTTACTGGATACGAGACATTCCATTGTAGTCCTCAGGGGTGACAACGCCTCTGCATTTTGAGTCTTAATCGAAGCTAAATGTAGATGTCTATGGGCCACAGCATACATTTAACGTCATTTTGACGGTGTGTTCGTTTGTGACAAACGAACACACCGTCGTTCGTTTGTAAAAAAACCCTTGCCTGACGAAGGGCAGTAGCGTTCAAGGTGCGAAACTGTAATCGTGATCGGGTACTACGATCTTCAATTCGCCTGCCAAGTGTGACTAATAAGGCCAATTCTCCCTACAATGTGTGAGACCCCTGCTCTGTAATAAACTTTTATAGCCCGATAAAAAACAGAATAGCGACTGCAGTGATGATGATAATCGTGATGTTATAGCGAATGAAATGAAATTTATAAATATTCTTGTTGAGGGGTGCCGTGGTAGCTCAGGGGACAAAAAATCCTTTTGTTTACCAATATCAAATTTTCAAATACTTTCACAGATAGGTCTTGTCTAATCAAACATTTTCGCCAATGGAAAATCATATTTCCCTCAACATTAAAGTTAAAAGTTATGTAAGTCCTACTGTTAGGCACAGGCCTCCTCTCATTTTTGAGAGGGTTTAAGGCAATAAAATGGCAATGCGTGTTGGCGAACTTAACTCGTCTTCGAAATGTTTTTTTTCTTATTTCTCATACATGTACAGGTTTGCTCACTACTTTTTCCTTTACTAACGATCACGTAATAAATCAGCACTTAAAACTGCAATTAACAATTTCATTGGTGTCGGTGGAGATCGAACCTAGGTCGCTAGCGTACTGTGAAATTTACAGCAGGCGCTTAGTAATTAAATATAGGCAAAGGAAAATACTCTCAAACTCGTTCGTAAAACAATATTTATGACGTTATATTGGAAAAGCGGATGTAATTGAAAAGCAGCGTTCGGTATGTTCGCAACGTCCAAAAACTAAAAGTAAAACAAACAGACAGGTGAGCTCGCCTATCTGCACGGGGCCAAAAATTAAAAAGCTCAAACTGTCCGAGGCGGTGTCGTGAGCAGGCGTCCATTTCGAATTGCCTCTCTACACTCAATTTAACGTTGAAAACACTCTTCTTTGTCCACGTAATGAACGCGGTTGACGTGGATATACACCTACATCATCTCTACTATATAAACCCTTATAATTTTAATAATGCAACATATACAGACAGTACTAAATTTTTAACACAGTTTTCGTTGTATTTTTATCATTTAAATTTTATTAGTAAAGCTAAAAACTAGTCTGTTTACATATTTTATTGTGCGTGTATTTAATGTATATTAGTCAATTTAATGCATGTTTAGAGGTCTATTGGTACATGATAACCACGTGGCAACTACACAGTCTGCTACGCTGCGGGCCCTACATGTAAATACCACGCGGGTCATTTTTTTGTTGCTTTTCGATTATTGTGATTGTACTCACGTCACAGACTCTGTATTCCAGTTTATTTACGCTTCTGACGTTATCACATAAGCGTAACATTGTCTGGGTGCAGAAAAACGAAAATAAAATAGAATCCTCGACAGCAGGGGTACGGTATATGACGAGGGTGTCCCTTTGTGTTAACACGCGCACTTGTAGCACGATAGGTATAACGTCAGTTGACAATAAATCTATGTGTAGCACTGATATTTTCTGTGTAGTTGATAGCTTCTGATACTATTCAAAAGTTGTTGCCGTGGATAAAATCGAACAAGAGTGCACCGCCATTATACTTCTTATTAAACTTAAAAATTACAACAATAACGGTCGTGTTATTGTAATTTTTGTTTACCAACACACATCAATTGCTCTCATACAATATGCAGATCGGTCTAGCGACTGATCCCAGTCTGTGTCCAAGTTGTCGCTGTCATCGAGCGATATTGTTATAATGTATCTACGTGTGTGTGAAATTGTTAGTTTATTGTTTTTATTGTCGTGTGTGAGTTTCGTAGTGAGGAGATTGCTTTTGTATGTGCAGTTACCCCCTCCCTCCTAAAAATGACAGAGAGTTCTGTGTCGTAGAAAAACTCTATGGTTACTCTCCTCCGGTCCGCCGATGGCGCGTAGACGTTTACATTTATCCTCAATTAAGAATCAAAATGCGGATGCGATGTCACCCCTGTGGACTGAGATGAATGCCTCATATCCAGTAAAAAAGATTCTCCAGTTCTCTACACTCACCATACGAAATACAGCAGCATTAAAAAAGCATAAAAATTCAGATGGCACAGGCTTTGTGGCATTTCTTGAAGGAGATCTATGTTCCACTATTTAAATGTGAAGGGCTGTTATGACGATGACGACGATGCAGTCAAAATATTTATTCTTCTTGATCAGTCACTAAAATTCTATTGCTGAAGATGAACTACTCTCATTCTAGAGAGGATTTGTATTATAAGTCACGTTTGTCAGGCTGATTGCTGCACCGCCAGAGGTTTTGCTGCAATGCCGGAGGTTTTGCTGCACTCCCAGAGGTTTTGTTGTACTGCCAGATGTTTTGCACATTTGACGCTAATTCCCTTCTCCAGTCATTATATTTCAAGTCTTGCGTAGAAGTGGTGGTCACCAATAGTAAACCATAAAATCTTTTTAGTATATGCCATAGTCGCCTCTTACTACCCTCGTAATAAGAGGTGATGAATACTCTTACGTCGTTCCTTATCAAAAATGTTCACGTAATGATTTCTTATATTTACACGAACACTACACATTGAATAAAACTACTTTTACGGATTTTATCGCGTTTAAGTTACTTGATTTTGATTCCCGACGTTTCAGGTGCCTTCCAGCACCCATGGTCACAGGGGACTGTTTGGTGCGCTGTTTGGCGAGGTTTTTAAAAACTTAAAACAAATATTCATTACAGACAGAAGAAGGGAGAGATTTTTTGAGAATTCGGTATCATTAGATTACAACATTTTTGTTGACTCAACGATTGCGTAAATGAGAACTTGGCCCTGAACATTTGTTTTGGGTTATTGCTCGAGAATGATAAGAATGTTAATAATTAACATAAAAATTAAAATTCACTTAATTTTAACGACGCGTTTAAAATCTTTTAAATGTGAAATAGTTGAACTTATGTGAAAACTTCTTATTTATTTTAATTAAAAGTTTTTAATTTGAAGTCCATAAACAGTAAATTAAAATTAAAATAACAGTGTACTAGAATATTTAGAAATGTCTTTTTTACCATAAGAGTTCTGCTTTTAGGCGAGCAATTTTAGGGATTAACATATATTATAACAAAGAGTTTTGTAATAGTTTCAATAATTTATTAGCACATAATAAAGCTATTACATAAAGTTTGTAATATTTTAAATTAATTCTACATTTGCTTATTTTATAACCATTTGTATAAGTAATGAACTTATTTTCAGTGATTGAATGATACTAATTTTAACAGATTTTTATCGCTACAAATTTTTAATCATTTTCCCTTTTTCATTCCCAAAGCATTTGATGTTTTTTTTTTCACAGATCTCTTGTGCTCTCTGAATCAATAATGTTCTACGGTAGCTAACTGTGAAGGGTCGTGGTGAGATTAGATGTTCAATGATTATATTTGATTTGATAAACCACAAATCCTCGCAGAAGGACACCAATTCCTAACATAGGTGATTCACGATTAAGTGAAATACTTTGAATTGAACGCGATAAAATTGAATTTAAAAATTAGTTTCCTTCATGTCTTACATTCGTGTAGATGTAGGAATTATATAAGACATAGACGCATATTTAGTTGAGTCTTGGTTTTCCACTATTGCATTAAAACGTATAGTGTTGCATGTTTTATTCCTGTATAACGCAGTAACGTAACATATGGATTCAGTAACTAAACAATAACACAAAGGATCAGGGATCAGAGCGTCTATAGAAATTTACCTGCACGTCTGTTTGTCATGGCTGTAGCTTCGATGCCGTGTCTATTTGTCGGCAGGCTTTATTTCCGCCTGTCGCGTGGAAATGCGATAGCGGTTATATTTTATTTCCAATATTTCAGTAATCGAAACAGAAACTCGGCACTCGGTTTTGTGAAATATGTCTGGCAACTGAAATACTACGATGGATTTTGCGAGTTTTTGCTTTGCAAATAGCTAACATTTTGCTATTCATGGGGAATAAAATTTTCATTTTTCGTGCTTACTGTGAGCCGTCAAAAATATACATTTAGAAATTAAATTAAAAAACATAATAATATTAGAAAATTGTAACAAAATTAAAGTTGTTTAAGTTTCAGGTTAATATAAAATAGACAGCTGCCCATGTCTATTCAGAAGCCTGTATGCTGAAGCACTCGTATTAGGTGAAGACAGCAGCCATGAGATTGAAAGTTTTTTGGTTATACTGCAAGGAGACTTGTAATATTTAGTTCCAACAATTTAGATAGTTTCCACGAGCTTCTAAACTACTACTTACACATTTACATACACAATAAACGATAAGAAGACGATTACATGTAAAAAACACGTTGAGCATTCTAAACACCGCAACGTTATGATTTTTGTACGAGTTAAAACGAGTTATTATTTCCCAACAGAAATTAAATTGAACTGTCAAGTGCCAGTATATTCCAAAAATGCTGGGAAAAGAAAAAATACGAATGAAGGCTGCCGAAAAATAATGACAGGCATCCGCATCACTGTAAGCGGTTAGATTAGTTTTCGTTTAAAATTTTGACGAGGGTCAGTTCGTCGTTCAACACTTCTATGGACCGCAGAGAAACTTTAATGGACATGAAAATAGTTTCGAAATAATATCTGTATTCAATTTATTGTTGTTAACTAAATAATAATGAAGAAAATTTCAAATTAGATGTATTTTTGTAGAATATTTAAAAGCATCTAATATGATAATTTTAAGATCTTTTCTCGTAACTGATCGATCCATTCCTTCCACTCTTTATTTTTAATTCGCCGTATTCACTTGCTACTTCGTTAAAATATTATTTAAGTAAAGTAAGAATAACTTATTAAATAACTATCTAATAAGTTATTCTTACTTTTATTAATAATATACATATAGTTATTAATAAGTAATTTAAGATATTAACTACAATATATGCAGCAGCATTATTTATACTTATTGAAAAGTTGATTGAAATTCTAATATTTAATAGGGAAAAATTTCCTGGTGGATATTAAATCAAAAGAAGAATTTTTCAAAATTTTTGTCTGTTTATGTATTAAATTACTATAGAAAAATCTATAGTTCCATGATATTTGATAAGAATGTAGTGCATTTCTGAAGAGGGATAGCGTAGAGCTCTTAAAATGATTAATTGTATATATTTATATTATTAAACAGATGTTAAATAATATAAGCAGTTATAACGTAGTTTAAAGCTATGGTGAGGATCTATGTACTTTACTAAACTTACTTTAAAAAAGTGCCATCTGTTATAAAACAAAAAGTAATGTTTACCAATTAGCAAAAATTAGCTTAGAAAATTTTGACTCTCATCTATATATATATGTATCAGTGAAATACCACTGACTCATTTATATACTATTTATTTAAATATCAACATAAAAAATTGACATGTTTTTATTCGGGGTGGGAGATTCCGTTTAGTGGCGGTGTAAGAATACCCCATATCATCTCGTGGGTGCCGTAAGAGGCGATAGAGTGAAATAAATCAGGAAAAATCGGGGCAGCAGCGTCTTCCTAAGACTTAGGTCACTCAATAAGTTTTGGGATGCTCGAAATTTAAAAATGGAACGCACCGGTGTTATATGTTTCTAAAAAGTAAATTTATTTATAAATTGAACACCATAAGCTAATTGCTCAATATTTAAAAAAAAAAAAACAAAGTTCTATAAATTTTCCTGCAACGCTTCCCGCGCTTTTCATTTAAAACGATGGATCTTAACCCTGAACATTTACGCGCTATGATCTATTATGATTTTAAATTTGGTATAACCGAACAATTAAGTTTACAAAGGTTACAATCACCATTAGGGGCACACTCAGCTCCATCACGCGCAACAAATTTTAGGTGGTTTGCTGAATTCAAAAGGGGTAAAATTAACCTTAAAGATGACCAAAGAAACGGAGCCCCGCAAACAGCAGTAACGGCAGAAAATGTATGGACTACTGAAGACCCACGAATCACATATACGGACATCAAAAAGATTGTAGGCATTAATTCGGGGAGCATTGATACCATCCTACATCCACATCTTGGAGTGAGGAAGCTTTGTTGTCGATGGATCCCTCGTTTGCCTCCGAAAACGAAAAACAGACTTGTGTCGATTGGTGCCATGAAATGCGTCTACGTTTTGAAACGGGGCATCTAGGCATGTTTCAGAAATCGTTCCTGGTGACGAGACATTGGTCTATCAATTTGACCCGGAAAATAAAAGGCAATCATCGGTATGGGTCTACTCGGAAGGACAGTTACCGACAAAAACTAAAAATGGTGGCTAGTTTTTTTTTCGCGGAACGGACATTTGTCGACATCAATGCTGGAAAATTGTAAATACTACAGTTGCATTACCCAAAGCTTTTCAAGCTGTGCAGGAGAAAAGACCAAAGACCGGACTTCGGGGAATCATGCTGCATCACGATAACGCCTCTTCACATACCTACCTTAGAACAAAAGCATTTATTGAGGAATCTTGTGTTGAAACTCTAAGTCACCCATCCTACAGCCCTGACTTAGCTCCTCGTAATTTCTTTTTGTTCCTAACAGTCAAAGAAAAAATAAAAGTCGTTTTTTTCAAGCGCCGAAGAAGCCGTGGCTGCCGAATGTGATGAAGAAATTATTTCCGACCTGTCAGATTAAGACTGGCAAAAAAGTTTTCAGAGTTAGTTTAGGCGAATGGACTTTGTACAGAGCATGATGGAGAATATTTTGAAAAGATGTAAAATAAATATTAATAGTACCTGGAATACTTTTTCTATACCTCAAAACTTATTGAGTGTCCCAAGAATCGGCTCAAAATAAAAGAAAGTGCAGTTGACAACCCACTTGCTAAGCGTGTCAACTATGTACTTTGCCCTATATCATTATATAAGGCAAACTATGGGGGAGGCCTATGTTCAGCAGTGGACTTTAATAGACTGTAGTATTGTAAAATTTATTTATAAAGGGCTATCATGTTGCGTTATTAGAAGAAAATATATATATATATATATATATATACACTTGTAGAATAAATACATTATAATTAATATTAACACATGGGGTGTCAAATATAGTACACAAGAGAAAATAAGTATTTGCGAGTTCAAAGTGTTAATAAAAGACACTTTGCTCAGTAACATGTTCTAATTTGTGTAATATGATCATTTGGTTCAGCGATCCTTTGAGCCTTTCGCCTAATTAAATCTTTCACTGGACTGATCAACTTCAAAGTTACATAAATAAAACGAGCTCTCTGGTCCATTGAGCCGATTTGCTTACTGGAGTGTTTAACCTACTCTGTGAATGATTCAGGTTAACAACATTTTAAAATGTTTGCATGCATCATCAAAATGTTTATACAATGGCGTACGTTTTGTGGAATAAATCAATTTGAGTGCCTCTGGTCCGTTAAAGGACAATAAAGTAATTGTTTTAAAAGCTTTTTGCACTGATGCCGAATAGCCACCCCGTAGTGTCGATGCGATAAAAGATTGAAGGAAACAATGGATGCAAATTGTTCCAAGGAAAATTAATTTTTCAACCCAGACCAGTATTAAATTGTTAGGTACTATGAAGTGTGGCATACCATATATAAAAGAACGTAAATGCAATACTTAATCTATCTTAGTAATTAACATAGACATATTTTCGTATATTTAGCTTTAATAATGAATTTACTTTGTTTACAGTTATCGTAAAGTTTTGTTGAAGTAAAACCTCTTTAAACGCGACTAGAACTTTTAACTTTAAACGCGACTTTAAATGTAACTTGTTTCGGACAGAAGAACGTTGGTAAACTGAAATCTATTTTCGCAGTTTTCGCGTTTCTAATGGTCGAGACTCGCTATGGAATTCTGTGAATATAAGTGTGCGAATGAAACGTAGAAGGAAGGGAGATCTCCCGCCGGGCAAGGTGTTCCTCTCGGGGAGCGGCCAACGCTACGTGTGATAGTTCGGAGCTGTTCTATATATATTGTTTATGTTTCGGAACTTTGATGGCGCGATTTAGACTTCGATGTGTTTTGCTTGTGGCGCGGTGACAGCGCCGCCACAAACTTATTATAATATATAATTTTCAGAAATCGTGCGCTATACCTAAATTAATTTTATTTTTTATTATACTTATTATTAAAGTAAACATTCTATAAATAATTTAAAAATTATTAATAAGCCAGTAATAATCTTCTCATATATATAAATATTATAAAGAAATAATAAAAATAAACATGTAAAAGAGGTATAAATTAATATAAAGATTTAATTAAATTGGTATCAATAAGTTTAACTTCAAGCTCGAGTAAAGGTTACACGCGCTCATTCTTTTTTAGTTATGATTTCATAAAACTTAATACATAATGTAGTGCTAAATATAAATAACTAATTTACTAGTAAATACAAATAAAGCTTGGGGGACTAAGCTTTTCCTTTCCTAAGTCCATCTGAAAACGTACCACACTGCTGCCTAATTCTGGTGCCAGATGCATTAATAATTTAATACAGGTATAATAATTTAGTAAGAGTATAATTTAATACAGGATGTGAGGCCATCTTTCATCTTAGTCCTCAGAGAGAGAAGCCTTGTTTGAAGTTGTCTGCAGGTATCATTTTTACCTGCTCGGAAATGAGTCAAAGCTAAAAAGTAAAACGTATTTAAATTGTGATTTCACTTTAAAGACCAAAGTCGAACTGAGATTACAGCAAAGTTTGTAGATATAACTTCTTTTTCTGAGAGATTAATTAAAAGTCGTTCAAATATCGCGAACAATTCTCTAAAGCTTGACCAGGTTTATAAAACTTTCGGCATATTCCGGATTTATTTGAAACTAGCTAAACTTCAACTAACTGTCAAATTTACAAAAGTTTCAAAATTTCGTTGTGAACCCTCAGAGTAATCATCTAATTTATGTAATTACTCTAAGTGTTTACCCGAACCTGATTGAATTTTCTGGTAATGTTATTCAAGTTACCAGATCAAATAATGAAAAAAAAAATGACTAACAGTACTAAAAATGTCAAATGTATCAGAAACAGATTCAAATTGGAGTTTATAATTTAGATATTCTATAAATTATGATTATGAATAATTTCAATGAATCACAGACACAAAAATGTTTTCGCTAATGATAATCAATAATACAATTAACTTATTTTCTGCTACGAAAAAGCATATTATTATAAACATAATACGGATATGTATTATTTAAGTCCCAAAGTGAGTAAAGGTGCTGATATGTACCCGAAACTCTTGTTAGACTCATTGGGAATTTAAAAATAAACCCTCTCGTAAATATAGGAATTTTCTAAAAATTTGTTACAAAATGATGAGACGATGATTCATATCTATGCAATCTCTAAACCCCCTGTCGAAAATAAAAACGTCGTTTGGATGAAATATCCAGTGGAATATATTATCATCGTCATTTATGATATTATTCATAAATAGTCGCATCCAAAGTGGTTGCGGCGTAGGGACCTAGGACATCTATGATGTATCCATCACTACAAATTATCAGAAATGGTTTCAATATGTTCTGATCCTTATGTAGACTGTAACTCAGTCTCTGGAAAAGGAAATTGGAACTTTTTTCCATGTATATACATCTGCTATCACATGCTATTAAAAGTTGTGTGTTTGAATTCAATTTTTAAGATGTCCCGTCCTTCATAGCTCCATAATTTATTCAACCGTATTTATTAATATTTTTATGTTATTACTAAGTTATTGATTGTTTTTAGTTCGGTTTTTATTATCATTAAATGAATATTATTTATAAACCTTTTTATTCATTATTAACTCAATAATTTAATATTATTTTTGTTATAATAATATTAAAATAATTTATATTGAAATAAACGCATAACTCATTTCTGCAATTAGGTAGACCTTGGTATCCATAGTAATAAATGAAGCACTTAACATGCCCTTTAAGTATATACAAACCCCATTTCTGTTGGCACGTTGGACCGTTTTGACGCATCCACCTTTTATATTTACACTGTAATAATTCCCTATATTTTACATATTAGCAAATAGTATATAAATAATCAGTTTACATATTAACTTATTTTTCACGTCGCGAACTAAAATCAAGTACTTATTTTATGTGGCACTTTCCTGTGATTCTTCGTATTTCTTCTTATGGCTAGGTCATAGTCATGAGTATGGCCTGTGCATAAAAGGCAATGTAAGCGATCGTTGTATTAAGTGGAGTGTAAGGATACACCAAGTATGTTCATGAATTATTAAAAGCTGCAGCTACCAATGGAGCTATAAGCATAGTTTCATTATTGAGGACGCTTTGAGGGCTCTAAAGTGTACTTAAATATCTTTTGCTGTCTAGTAAATATTGAACAGGAAAGCTATAGATTTGATTCAATATCTTGTTATTACGAGTACGTTAGAGTGGTTGCGATAACGAACCTGTTTCAGGTAGTTTTAAATATTATCGACATATAATTTGGATTTGTGTTCAATATAATTATACAAGGTTCAGATTTAAAAACAGAAATCCTAAATATTGAACGCATATTTTCATGCTCTAAAAGGTTAATAAGTACAAAAATAATTAATTTTTTTACTTGACGTCGTTTCAATGATATGTCGCTATGTATAATACCGTAGTGTTTGGATGATTAAAATTCGTTGTTATGCGAATGATCGGCAAAATATTCAAATAATTGGTAAAAATTTTTATATTACATAATCGAATCAATAATTTTTTAAATGTATTATTTGTTTAATTTAATTTTTAAAACTAGTTCATTTTTTTTTTACTTTGTCAAAGTAAATTTGTGTAGGCAAAAAACTCATATACAAGGCCGTGCTAAAATAACCACTACATAATTTCAATATACTGCCATTTCGGTACCAGTTACTCGAGTCCACAGACTCAGTAATTCATTCTTGGGGCGATGTATACGCTTTTACAACAAAATTCCAGAAAATATACAAAATTTGACGTAAGTACACAAAGTTTAAAAACTTTATTAAACTAAGTTTGTATAAAAAAGGTTATTTTAATATTAATGAATTTATGGATGATAATATCTGCTGGGAAGGGTGATCGATACCAAGGTATTTCTAATTTGTTTTGTGTTGTTAATTGTAACACGCATGATTGTATCTTATTTTAAAAAAAAAACTAGTCCCGTTGGGTTTCTTGCTGGTTCTTTTCAGAACAGTGGTTCTTTTTGCGAACCAGTGGTAAATGAAAAAAGTGACTTTCAATAAGTACTATTCATAATCTATATTGAATAAAAAAGTTTCTGTTTCTGTTTCGAGAGCTTATTGTGCGTAATTTTGTGATTTTTTGTTTGTCTTCTTATTTTGTGACTCTGCTTTAACTTTTTGGAATGTTTCTTCTATTAAAATTTTTGTACGTGGTAGAGCCACTATACATCTATATTATAGTTGTAGCAAGAATGGGTTGGCTCAACCGGGGCAGGACCACGCTCTCACAGAATACCAGCGTAAAATAGCAGCGTAATGCTGCTGTGTTTCGTATAGTGAGTGTAGAGAACTGGAGACCCTTTTTACTGGAATCGAGGCATTCCATCTTAATCCTCTGGGGTGACAACGCATTTACATTTTGATTCGTAATCGAGGACAGATTAAATTAACAATTAAGAATCAAAATGAAATTGAGAATAAATATGTATGTCTATGCGTCATAGCATCCACTTACCATCAGGTGGACTGTGTGCGCATTTGTCACCCTATCCTATAAAAAAATATATTCTTTGAAGCATATCCCTGTCACAAAGGATGATTGGGCAAAAGTGGTGGAAAAAACAAAAAAATGATTATGAATGACTTTGAAAGAGACATTAATTTTTTCTACATTATTGAAAATCAAATAATAATTAATATAAACAACGACATCCCTACTAGTTTTACTGAAAGTGATTGAATAAATTTATTTTTAATCTAGTTTCAATCTTAAGTTTTTATAACTGTGCCTCCAGAAATAATCAGTACAACATATACGAATAAACTGATAAATCTTGTGTTTTAAATTATCCGTTCCGTCAAACTAAATGATTACCAACTCTAAATAATCGATATCGATTTTTTTAAGAATCGAATATTGTGCGTTCTCATTTTTTTGGTTGGCATGCTTGTTGCAATAAGTCTGACAGCTTACTGTTAGGTTAATAATTGCTATTGTTAGATTAATAACCACTATATTATTGTTTATAACGGAATTACTCGATAAGTGATTTGACTTTATATTATAATAATTATTAGTTACTTACATTAATGATTGCGGATAATGGATAGAGTAATATAATGTAACCGGAAGGATAATGTTTTGATTGCTGTAAAAGAGTGGGGCGGAAATGACGCCGCCCCACCTTGCTAACAAGTGCTAAAGGTTGATTAGAAAAATGGAGAGTGGCATTAGCTCAACGCGAGCCGTCGCAGTAAGACGTGAAGTTAAGTTGAATTGTGTATAAGTTTAAATTGTAAAGTGAGCCAAAGTGTAATAGTTTGAATCTACCGTTTTGTTTTCTACCTGGCCTCGAAATAGTATTGTAGAAAGTGAAATAAAATGTAATAGTTGGAATCAACCTTTTATTTTCTACCTGATCTTGAAATAGTACAAAAGGTCAGAAGTGGGATAAATAAGGCTCTAGAAAACTACCCTTACTACGTCCACGGCTCGGAAAAGCTTTCAGTTACGCTCAACTGTGAGATGGAGGACGACACTAGCCGAGGGGAAGGGTCTAGTGCTCGTCTAGGAAGAGGAAGTGGCTCAATGATAAAAGGGAGCCCATGTGCTTAGTCGAGGGGAAGGACTAACACATGGGAGTGACCAAGGAGCATCCGAGGTTGAGGATGTAGGTCAACAGGAAAGGATTAGGAGGATGAGCTCGAGGATGGAGCGACCGGTACCATTGGATAAAATGGACAAGGATACGATGACTCGGAGAGGACGGTCGCATGGAAGGCGATCGAGTGGACGACGATCGCGTGGACAACGATCAAGCGGCTCTGACGACAGGGACGAATACGAAAGGCGGATAAACAAGATACATATTTAATTATCTTGCCACGTGCACCGATCGAATAATGTAAGTATTTTTCGTGTATATAAATTGATATTTCGCATATTTTCCTACTAAGTATAACTGTAATTGTTGATTTTAAAGTTTGAGGAATAATGAAATAGATCATTTATACGATTATTTTTTTTTTATTATTCTACCGTCTTTTTCGTATAAGTCGTGAAAACTAAAAAAAAAAAAAAAAAACGTAATACTGATAATGCAACTCTGTTTCTTTTGATAATACACGACATTATGAAAACGAAATAAATTTGTTAATGTTATAACTATTGCAGTATGATGAATCTGTACCAATAATAAATATAATGATAAAAAAATAACCTACACAGCTTAACTATTTACGGTGCAACTTTTACAATGAAGGTCAGGTTCTAATTATAGAAATAATTTGCTATGTACTTTAAAAGAAAATCTCTGGACAAGTTCTAAGCTTATACCTGTAAGTTTCAGATAATCGGAGCTATTATGGATGATGAATTTGCTCAAGGACAAGAGCAAGGACGGATGACCCGAGGTAAGGGTTGAATGAGATTAGTGATGATGCGATCAGTCGAGGGGAAGGACTGGCGCATCTATCTAATCAAGGAGCACCCAGGATAGTTTGGTCAAGGACAAGACCAAGGACGGATGACCCGAGGTAAGGGTTGAATGAGATTAGTGATGATGCGATCAGTCGAGGGGAAGGACTGGCGCATCTATCTAATCAAGGAGCACCCAGGATAGTTTGGTCAAGGACAAGACCAAGGACGGATGACCCGAGGTAAGGGTTGAATGAGATTAGTGATGATGCGACCAGTCGAGGGGAAGGACTGGCGCATCTATTTAATCAAGGAGCACCCAGGATAGTTTGCTCAAGAACAAGAGCAAGGACGAATGACACGAGGAAAAGGGTTGAATGAGATTAGTGATGATGCGACCAGTCGAGGGGAAGGACTGACGCATCTATCTAATCAAGGGGTTGATGATGCGACCAGTCGAGGTGAAGGACTGGCGCATCTATCTAATCAAGGAGTTGATGATGTGACCAGTCGAGGTGAAGGACTGGCGCATCTATCTAATCAAGGAGTTGATGATGTGACCAGTCGAGGTGAAGGACTGGCGCATCTATCTAATCAAGGACTTGATGATGCGACCAGTCAAGGAGAAGGACTGGCGCATCTTTCTAATCAAGGAGCGCCCAGGATAGAGGTGCAAGGACGGAATTTCAGCCCGGTATTGATACAGAAAACTCCCTGCTCGAGGATAGAGCAAGAATTTTCCAAGGATGAGGAAGGACGACCAAGGAAGGGAGTCCAAACATGGTATCAGACTAATGAGTCTGGTAGTGAGGATGGAAATGATGGAAGAAAGAAAAGGGGTAAACGGTCAACTCACCATAGATTGGAATCGAAGAGTAAGAGGAAGCGCGATCATTTGACATCTTCGGAGGATGGCGCCTCACAGCATACTAGGTGTCAGCGGCAAAGGAGTATAAGTAAGGAACCAGGTACTAATATTATCGGATAGGCCTTAACTTGTTTTCAACACTAACGTCATACCGGAATTTGACCCTTTGTCGAAAGAGCAAACTATTTTAACTTGGATAAACAAAGTAGAAGGGTGCGCGGAAATTTATAACTGGGATGAAAAAGAAATTATTCATTATTCATTACCTAAGCTTAGTGGTATTGCCAAGACCTAGTTTCATGGTTTGCCCCTGTGATAAATATATAATCAACATAAAAGTTAACGGATTTTCTACAACCTGTTACGTTGACTTGGGGAGTCAATGTTCTTTAGTTAGGTTAAGTGATGCAGAAACTATGGGACTCGACATTAATTCCCAAACTAAGTTGCCTGTACTAAAAGGGATAGGGTCTAACTTAGTAAGACCATTAGGCGTAGCGCTAGCCTCCGTAACAGTGCAAGGCTTAACGGAGGATATAGAGCTTTACATAGTTGACGATTACGTTCTTAATCACCCAGTTTTGTTGGGGCACTCATTTACAGAAAAATCTGATATTTTGATTATCAAAACTCCTAGTAAATTGATCTTCCAAAGGATAACTCATAACAAAATTCGTTTATTAACTGAAAACATCGCCAATATTCCTAGTAATGCATTGCAAACGGTGGAAGTATGTGCCAATACGGACATTGATTGTAACATTTGCGTTATCGGATCGCTACGTGGTTCAGCTGGAAAAGAGTTTTATATTCTACCTGGAGAATACGAAATCAAGAATGGTCGAGGTGTTCTCTTAATATGTAATATATCAACAAATGATATATGCATAGGAAAGAATTCACTTTTAACACGTGCCCTACAGAAACATTTAATGCCTACGGGTTCTACAACTCACGTATTGGATTCGTATAAAGTCACCCTTGATTCAACTGGAATAGATGAAACAATTAACTGTAGTTCTCAACTTACTAATGAACAAACACTTGAGTTACAGAGATTACTTTCGAAATACAAAGAATGTTTCTCAAATGGACTTTATGATCTCGGGTTTACAAATGCTACAGAAATGGTAATTGAGTTGGAGAACTCTGAACCAGTCGTTTACCGTCCCTACCGCATGTCTTATACTGAGCGACAACTAGTAAGGGACATGATAAAAGAGATGGCCGACAGTGGAATCATAAGAGAGTCTTCATCGCCCTATGCCAGCCCAATTGTATTGGTACAAAAGAAGACTGGTGAGAAACGGCTATGTGTCGACTACAGGGCTCTTAACAGAAAGACGAAGAAAACTCATTATCCATTACCTCGAATCGAAGATCAATTAGATTTACTAGCAGGTAATACTTTATTTACATCATTGGATTTGGCTTCTGGCTATTACCAGATACCAATTTCTGAAGAATCTCGAAGCAAGACTGCTTTTGTAACGCCCGATGGGCAGTATGAATTTAATCGTATGCCGTTTGGGTTGGTAAATGCACCATCTGTGTTTCAACGCACCATCAACGAAATACTTATGGAGGCTAAAATCAAGTATGCCATTGTATACATGGATAATGTGCTTATCCCGTCTAAAACCTTTGACGAAGGCATTGTTAGACTAGAAGAAGTACTCAAACTCTTGAAGAGAGGAGGTCTAACCCTCAAGTTAAGTAAATGCAATTTCTTCTATGAAACTATTGACTTTTTAGGATTTGAAGTAAGTGCTAATGGAATCCGCCCAGGCAGTAGGAAAACAGACGCTGTCTCAAAATTTCCGAAACCTCGCAACCAACATGAATTAAGACAGTTCCTTGGGTTATCTGGATTTTTTAGGCGTTTTATCAAAGGTTATGCTACAATCACGGCATCATTGACTAGCCTTTTAAAGAAGGACTCTTGCTGGACATGGGGACCAAGCCAAGAAGAGTCCTTTTTAAAAATTAAGGAAATACTAGTCAACCGCCCATTGCTAGCTCTTTATGACCCTTGTGCAGAAACAGAACTTCACACAGACGCAAGTAAGGAAGGTGTGGCAGGAATATTACTGCAGCGAAATTCAAAGAACACATTACAGCCCATATCTTATTTTAGTAGGAAAACAAATGCACACGAGCGTCAACTTCACTCATTCGAACTCGAAACTTTAGCAGTGGTTGCGTCATTGAATCGCTTTAGAGTCTATCTTATAGGAATACACTTTAAAATTGTAACTGATTGTAACGCCCTTAGATCCACTCTGACTAAACGAGATTTAGTAGCTCGTATTGCGCGCTGGTGGATCCAGCTACAAGAATACGACTGCACGATTGAATATCGACCAGGCGCCCGAATGTCTCATGCAGATGCGCTTAGTAGAAACCCGGTGGACTGTTCGTCTGAAGGTATTGCAGATGACCGGCTAATATGGGATGTGTTGGCGATACAGCAAAGTCATTCGGACTGGATAGTTACCGTGCAATCTGCTGATGACGAAATAAAGAAAATAAAGCACATATTAACGGACTCCAAGGCAGACCAATGTGTAGACATAATTAAAAACTACAAACTTAAAAATGAGCGCGTCTATCGAATTGTTGGCGATTCACTAAGATGGGTAGTACCTAAGGGAGTACGTTGGCAAATACTCAAAATGAACCACGACGACATCAGGCATTGTGGTTTTGAAAAAACATTGAAACGAATCCAAGAACATTATTGGTTCGCTAAAATGCGCCGCTTTGTAAAAAAATATGTGACGTCTTGTCTCGAGTGCGCACATCACAAAGCGCCGGGAGGAAAACGTGAAGGAGAGTTACATACAATAAATAAGGTCAGTATTCCCTTCCACACAGTCCACGCAGATCACTTAGGACCCTTTGTGAAAAGTAAGAAAGGGAATAGCTATTTGTTAGTTTTGATTGATGGCTTTACAAAATATATTAACATTACTCCTGTTAAGAATACAAAGTCCGTGACAAGCATACAAGTTATTAAAAACCACATAAGTTACTTCGGCGTACCCACGAGACTGATCACCGATAAGGGAACTAGCTTCACGAGTAAAATTTTTCAGGATTTTATTATGTCTTATGGTATCAAACACATCACAAATGCCGTTGCTACTCCAAGAGCTAACGGTCAAGTAGAACGTTTTAATAGGACCATTTTAGATGCTTTATCGGCATCTGGACATGGTAAAGACGATAAATCTTGGGACAATTATGTACAGGATATTCAAGTCGGTATAAATACAACTAAGCATAAAACTACACAAAGGTCCCCATCTGAGTTACTTTTTGGATTTAATATAACCGGTAAATCAGAAGGCATCCTAAGCTCTGTTATCAATGACACATTAAATGGAACTCCATTAGAAAAGTTAGACGAACTTAGGCAAGATGCTAGTACAAAAATTAAAGCACAACAAATTGAAGATGCAAAAAAGATTTAATGAACGTAGAAAGCCCGCAACTAAATACAATGAAGGTGACTTAATACGTTTAGAAAAGCAAGTCCCACACGACGGAAAATCACAAAAACTTGTAATTAAATTTCAAGGCCCGTATCGCATAGTAAAAGTGCTACCAAATGACAGATTTCTAGTTGAAGATACGCCGCTTACCCGTAAAAACGGTAGAAAATATGAAGCTATAGTGTCAATTGACAAAATTCATCCGTGGATGAATTTCAATAGAGATTTTGAGTCTGATTCAACTGATAATAATACAGTTGACACTGAATAGTTAAAATTAGATATTCATTGGTTATATTATACAAACATAAAAAAAGATAACTGTGCATTTAACACCAATTATAGATTTCATGACGGAAGGTCAATTTTAAATTTTGATTTTATTATTTTGATTAATATTGTATTTATATCTATCATGTTTAGTCTAGTTTAGGATATGTAATTTCGTTACTTTCTTTTATACTTGCGGGGTTTTTTTTTTAAGTGTAGAAGCGATGGGACTCGCTTTGAGTAGGATGGCCGAGCTGTTAGGTTAATAATTGCTATTGTTAGATTAATAACCACTATATTTTTGTTTATAACGGAATTACTCGATAAGTGATTTGACTTTATATTATAATAATTATTAGTTACTTACATTAATGATTGCGGATAATGGATAGAGTAATATAATGTAACCGGAAGGATAATGTTTTGATTGCTGTAAAAGAGTGGGGCGGAAATGACGCCGCCCCACCTTGCTAACAAGTGCTAAAGGTTGATTAGAAAAATGGAGAGTGGCATTAGCTCAACGCGAGCCGTCGCAGTAAGACGTGAAGTTAAGTTGAATTGTGTATAAGTTTAAATTGTAAAGTGAGCCAAAGTGTAATAGTTTGAATCTACCGTTTTGTTTTCTACCTGGCCTCGAAATAGTATTGTAGAAAGTGAAATAAAATGTAATAGTTGGAATCAACCTTTTATTTTCTACCTGATCTTGAAATAGTACAAAATTACAAAATATATTTCTTAGATTTGGTTGACTATAGTAGTCGGAAGACCGCATAAGTACACGAATTCCGCGCAAATTTTTCGCGCCAAAAGCCTTGTTGTTGAACAGAACAATTATATTATGCCTATTTGAATAGTAATTTTAATTTTAAATTTGAGTTTTTATTTTTTAAATAGGATCGTACGATCGACTGTTACAATGACGCTAGAATAATCACTTTTCGACATTATTTGCTTACCCTTTATGAAGCTTTTCACAATATGTTTCACGCGCGTAACACGATAAAGGCGGTAGTGCTTCTGTGTTCGCAGGGCAAGGTTATTGAAAACTAATTAAAAAAAAAACAAGTGCAGTTTAAACCTTCTATACACATATAAAACAAGAGCACCGCTTTAATTAAATTCATGTTATAAATTAAATGAAAAAATTAATTCACACACAAAAATTCAAATGTGATGTATGACTATTCTATATTAATAATAGTAATAATAGGCTTTCCACAAACATTGCGTATGTTACTGACCTATCTTCATAACGTCGTTAAGCCATCTTGTTAGGTGTCACCCAGAACTGCTTTGCCAGTAAGAAGCTGCCACTTGAGAATTTTTCTTCTCCATCGGTTGTCGGTTCTTCGAACTATATTGCCGGCCTGTTGGCACTTCAGCTTACTGGTCCATTGGGTTATGTCAGTTACTCTAGTTCTATTGCGGATATCACATCAATTTCTTTCACGCAAAGAAACTTCAAACACAACCCTCTCTATAGCTTGCTAAAAAACCTTTTAAGATTGTCGTAATTTCCCGAACGCTGCACAGCCGAGAAGGATTCGTCGATAGATCTCGGTCAAAGTTGGACTTGTCTAGTCGAACAATTTTTCCCTGGTGAACCTACATAGAACATTGGCCTAACGAAAAAGTAGGTCTGAAGGACAAACTTAACCATTAAATGAAATAGATGCTGTTGCTAATGTCCTAGTTTGTTTCCCTCTGCAGCCTCTTACGACACCCACGGGACGATATGGGGAAGTGAACATTCTTGCACCGCCACTGTATGGTTAGTTAAATAAGCGGTTTAATAAATACAAACAAAGTAGGTCTGAAAAAGTAGGTCTGAAGGACAAACTTAACCATTAAATGAAATAGATGCTGTTGCTAATGTCCTAGTTTGTTTCCCTCTGCAGCCTCTTACGACACCCACGGGACGATATGGGGAAGTGAACATTCTTGCACCGCCACTGTATGGTTAATTAAATAAGCGGTTTAATAAATACAAAAAAAGTAGGTCTGAAAAAGTAGGTCTGAAGGACAAACTTAACCATTAAATGAAATAGATGCTGTTGCTAATGTCCTAGTTTGTTTCCCTCTGCCGCCTCTTACGACACCCACGGGACGATATGGGGAAGTGAACATTCTTGCACCGCCACTGTATGGTTAATTGAATAAGCGGTTTAATAAATACAAACAAAGTAGGTCTGAAAAAGTAGGTCTGAAGGACAAACTTAACCATTAAATGAAATAGATGCTGTTGCTAATGTCCTAGTTTGTTTCCCTCTGCAGCCTCTTACGACACCCACGGGACGATATGGGGAAGTGAACATTCTTGCACCGCCACTGTATGGTTAATTAAATAAGCGGTTTAATAAATACAAACAAAGTAGGTCTGAAAAAGTAGGTCTGAAGGACAAACTTAACCATTAAATGAAATAGATGCTGTTGCTAATGTCCTAGTTTGTTTCCCTCTGCAGCCTCTTACGACACCCACGGGACGATATGGGGAAGTGAACATTCTTGCACCACCACTGTATGGTTAGTTAAATAAGCGGTTTAATAAATACAAACAAAGTAGGTCTGAAAAAGTAGGTCTGAAGGAGAAACTTAACCATTAAATGAAATAGATGCTGTTGCTAATGTCCTAGTTGGTTTCCCTCTGGCGCCTCTTACGACATCCACGGGACGATATGGGGAAGTGAACATTCTTGTACCGCCACTGTATGGTTAATTAAATAAGCGGTTTAATAAAAAAAAAAAAACATTTTTGATTTTTTACTTGTGCTGTGGCACCTTGCTTTTTGCCAAGCTTCATTCCACTGGAAGTTCTAAACAGATTTTCATGAGTGAGTTTGCGATATATGACTTAAATAGTCGTCTCTTATGAATGCTTAAGAGAAGAAGTTAGAAGTTTTAATTTTTTACACATTCAAGTGACCGTTAATTTCAAATTTATACCTCTAATATCCAATACATAATAATACCTCTATAATGTAGATAATATTTTTATGTATGCGGGGCTCCGTTTTTTTTCTTTTGAGGAACGGAATCCCAAAAATGCAAATGAGTAGGTAAATATTTCAACGAAATATTTTAGTTAAAGTGTAGCTTTCTGATTGCCATATTTCTAGCAATAATATTAAATATTTCATAGCCACTACAAATTTAAATATAGAAGATATTTAAAATTATTCAACAGAACGTTTATAAAGAGGATTATTTTTAATATTTTTTTTAATAACAAGTTAAAATAACTATACTTCTCGTATTTATCCTCTGGGTTATTAGAGATAACTCCGTTTGATCTGTAATTTTCGCACATATGCTGTGCGATGCACGCGCAATGTTAGTGTTTGAATGAATTATTTTACAATGCTATACTTCATGCTTTGGGACCAACCCCTTTACCAGTTTTTTGTACTGTGAGGTCTAAGATGAAAATCCTCACACTGTAATTATACTTGTTTTCTGCCCATAATATAATGCATGTTACCTATTGTTACACTGTATTGCGTGCACAGTTGCTTGGTGATAGAAATAGGCAAGAAGATGCTAACAACACTACTAGATTATAATAAATAATAAGTGTTTAATTAAAAAAATATTTTAATAAGTGAGCCGTAGTAGCTCAGATGGTTAGCGCTCGCTGTAAATTACAAAGTACGCGAGTATAATTTATCATCATAAGTATGATTTATCACGTGCTCGGCGGTAAAGAAAAACATCGTGATGAACCCTGGATGACTGAGAAATAAGAAAAAATATTTCGAAGAGATGTGAAGTTCGCCAACACGCATTGGGGCAGCGCGGCGGATAATGCCTTGCCTTAAAACCCGGAGGCATGTGCCTGAGAGTGGACGTATAAGTGTAGGCTGTAACTTTTAACTAACTTTTATTTTAATAAGTGTTTATAATGTGTATATGTTTGAAACCTACGGTTTTTGAGTAGCAACCTCGTTTGGGCAAGCGAAGGATAAGACAAAACATCGTTAAAGTGATTTTATTTTGTAGTGAATATGCCAATATTGTACTAGCTATAGCACTGAACTAGCGATAGTTTGTAGTGATAATGATAATAATAATGAAACAGTTTTTGGGTGTAAGGTGTAAGGGACCCTTACCTCCTCGAGGCCAGTATACGTAAGCATTTCTCCATGTTAACAAAAGAGGTGTAAGGGAATATGCAATTTATTTTAAATATCAACCTTACGTACCAATCTCACGTAAATTGTCTGATGAGGCAGTTTTTGACCGACTTTTGGCCGATTATCTTTTTCTCTTTTCTGAGTTCATATTCTATAGAGAGCTTGAGATTACCATCAGTGTAAAAGCCACGGCCTTGAATTTATTACTACTTAGATTAGACTATTAATCATTACTACATAAATACAACAAAGTAACAAAAAATATACATGGTCTCTATTACCAGGTCACTCCATCAAGACCATAGGTAAGGTCTCATCACAACTAACAAAACGAGCCCAAACTCGGCTCACTTAGCGAACGTCGTCCCGTAGTCGAGGAGCTGCAGTATTAGTCACCGAACTACTCCTTCAGGTCGCTCCATCAAATCCGAAAGTAAGGTCTTATCATAACTCACAAAACCAGCCCAAAGTCCACAGCTAAAGTATCACTGGAAATATTTATTATAATTAGGGACCTTCAAGAAAAGAGCCCACTTTCAATTCCATTGGTGTTTAAGTAGTTCTTGGGCGGCAGTAGTCACTCAGGTGAGCCGCATGCTCGTTTGCCCCCTCTTTAATCATAAAAAAAACAGTAACTTACTTTGTTCGCATAAAAATGGCACTGCATTGCAATCGTACAGATATTCGTAGGCAAATTAACTGTCTGTAACACTGTTCGTTACAAACATTACCCTGTTATGTAATAACCCTTCCTTACCTTGACTTAAATTGGCCTTACATTATGAGTTCAACCGTGACGGAATTACTAGATATCACTTGAACTTTTGACTTTACTTGTCATGCTTTCTGACTTTCAGTTTATTTATTAGAATATAAATAAAAAAAAAAAAAAAAAAAAAAAATATATATATAATCGGAATCTCGGAAACGGCTCCAACGATTTTCATAAAATTTTGTGTCAATGATTGGCAATAAATCGATCTAGCTAGGATTTATTTTTAGAAAATGTTTTTTTGTCCGTGTTTTTAGGCAATGAAAAACTGCTACAATATCGTTAGAATAAGAAGGTAAATTTTGACAGTTTATTAATAATTACAAATAGCTTCATTGGTATATTGGGCGGTCACTCTCGACCGACCGACCGACTTTTTTTAATTTTTTTTTTCAAGTTCCTTTCTTTTTTGAGAAAATCTATTTTTCGAGCCCTTTTTTTTTAGTATTTTTTAAAAACACGAAAATTTAAATTAAACTAATTGCACTCATGATTTTTTATTCAAATAACCAGTTCAGTTTTTTCTATTATGTCGCTAAGATCAAAAAATATTATTCGTATTTCATCAGTGTGTAATTTGTTTCTAAATATAATTTCCAAAACACACGAAATAAAAAAAAAACCGAGCGAAAAATACCGAGCAAAGCTCAGTCAACCGGGTACTTATATAACTGTGTAATATTATGTAAAAAACTCGTTCTCTGTAATATTATGTAAAAAACGTTTGTGAACTCGTTTAATAGCTATAACGAATCAAATCCAAAATTTTGTGAACTTGTTTAATAGCTATAACGAATCAAATAATATATAGGTATAATAAGAATATTTTATTTAAATTTTTTTTTCACGTTCCCTTTTTATTCATTTTGCATTGGTATATTCATTTGGTATTCCATTAATTTATTAATTACAGTCCATCAAAGCTCTAGTGCTGAATATATATATATATATATATATATATATATATTCAACACTAGAGCTTTGTCATAGGATTTCAGTCATACATTGCAAGTTTACTCTTACATATCATGCACTATTGATCCAGAACTTTTTTTTTACTATCTTGGTGGCGCCACTTAGGATGAGGTGACATTTGACAGATTACATGGTGTGAAGTGAATTTGTTAGGAAATTGTAACGTTTAATGTATTTATCTTTAATATTAGTTATATTTTATTAGAAATGCCTACCATAACATTGCTGTGGTTGAAGAACGTTCCTCGTCCAGATCATCAGTGAGACTGCTACGACCACGCTAAAACTCAACGAACCAAAAGTTTTAAGTTTTGGCATTAGAAATAATCTCATCCGTAGATGCTAATAGAAATCGTATTATAGGGTTATATAATGTGTATAACTTTATTGTTCCCTAAGGCCACAATGAAAGTAGTATGGAGGGAATATTTTTCTTGACTCAAAAACACTTTTTAAATAACCGCTAATGGTAAAAACAAATGAATAACGAATTTTCATATTATACCTCGTCGCTTTCGTCGTGACTTCAGTTTCACTTGATTTATTTTCAATTTAATATTTTAATTACTTATGGCTTCTTTAAAGTACAGTTACGTTCAGTAAAATTTATAGAATGCGGTGACTGAATATAGTATTTCATGTATGTTTTTAGTGTGTTATATACACGTATATAGACAATTTTAAGAATTAACGTTATACTTTTCTATTAATTGAAATAAATATTTCTCGTTTATATTTTATAATTTTTACGTGGTAGAGCCATGCTGCAGTTATATTAGTAGTATAGTAGTTTAGTTATATATATAAGTGTATAAGTAGTATATATAAGTATATAGTATATATAAGTATATAAGTAGTAGTGTAGTTATATATATATAAGCACGAATGGGTCGACTCGACCAGGGAAGGACCACGCTATCACAGAATACCAGCGTCAAATAGTAGCTTAATGCTGCTGTGTTTCGTATGGTGAGTATAGAGAACTGGATACCCTTGTTACTGGAAACGAGGCATTCCATCTAAGTTCTCACGGATGACAACGCATCTGCATTTTGATTCGTAATTGAGGATAGATGTAGATGTATGGGCCACAGCAACCACTTACCATCAGATGGACTGTGTGCTCGTTTGTCATCCTATCCTATAAAAAAAACATAATTATATATTTTTTTACATGGTTTGAAATACCCTATTCTAAAAAAATCAATATGCCTTAAGTACTTAACGTCACAATTATTATTATCATTATTGAAATAAAAGCTGTTTCAATTACAAAAATAAAATGAATAAATATATAAATAAGAAAATATTTGACTGTATAAATGAGATCGTAATTCTAATATTATATGAATCAAATAGACACTTTATGTTTATGTTTTCATCTCTCCGGTTTGTTACAATGGGAATCGTGCATGTAGTGTGGTATTGTTGTCATAACGAGGAAATAAGATGTCACTCAATGCCTCCCAGTGGTAGCTGATGGTGGACGTGCACATCCTGTCCATGTCAGAAAACTTTGCTTATAATGATTTTATTATGGAAATCAATGCGATGAGTATGAAAGTACTACTATAATAAATCATAATATAATATTTAGATATCCACAATGTGAAAAGAGCGCGTTGTTATTTCAAATATTTTTAATTTGTTTTATTGTTAAGTTTTGGTAGGACAAATACTTGTCACTTGTCCTACCAGTCAATTTTGGGAAAAGAAAATATTAAGTTCATCACATTTAAAACTTTATAAAATCTAGAATTCGGTAGGTACTCTTTCCCATTTTCGTATAATTAAAAATCTAAGGCATTCCATCTTAGCCCTCAGATGTGCCAGAGAGGCTGTAGGAGTCTATGGGGTGCAGAAGCCACTTACCAATAGATGTATTGTAGGAGTAAAGTCGTTTGTTAGTGAATAATGCTATAAGTATTTTAATGTTAAAATTATAACAGAAAACATAAAATTTTAATGCGAAATCTAATAACGTCTCGGTGCGTGGTTACGTACCGCAAAAGGATATCGTAATTGACATGTCATGACCAGTTCCGGACACAAAAGGACTGAGATTGTAGAAAATTTGTCGTGCTGATAATGTCGGTCCAGCAAATAGGTTTGAGAGCGACCGTGGACCGTGGCGTGTGGTCGACAACTCCCGAATGCAGATGTTACAGAAAATCCCTCAAAAGAGTTTAATCCAGAGCCTTTAATTAAAAATGTGATTAAAAAATACATTCTCAAATTAGACTATATCACACGTTTAATAGACTTTTCAATGGTAGGTAAACATTGAGTATAAATAACCTAAACCAACGCTATTTTCTTATGTATTTCTATATTACATGTTTTAAGGAAATTATATTTAAATCCATCCTACTCGTACTTAAGGTTTTATTTTACTTCATTATTGTAAATGTTATCGCATGTTGTAAATCTCCCCATCCCCCATTTTTACACGCCCATTACATTTAACTAGGACGGTGGTATAGTCATTTCGCTCATAATAATTTTTTTAAAAACCCCCACACTAGATTTTCTCCTGTATCGTGGAAGCAGTTTACAAATATAAATTGTATAAAAACAAACATCCAGATCTGGAAAAATTATTTGTAGTCCATACAAATACTTGTTCCGAGCGGGATTCGAACCCGCGGCCACTCTGCACTCATTGCTAAGCCACTGCGCTACGGAGCCGTCAATTAAACACCTATAGGTAATTTACACCTATAGGTATGTAATTTTTAACGCAATAGTATAACAGTAATTTCATTAATCAAAATTCATTTTAACATAAAATATTGATATCTACTATATTTTTTCTAATACTTTAAATTTTATTTAATGATATTATATATTTTAATTTCTCTTTTAATTACAGCAAATTAATTAACAGTGAACGCGAATGATATCTTGTTTATGAGTAACTGTCTGTCTACTTCAAGTAATTAAGTTAACGATGTTAACGATGAGACAAAAACGACCTTCAGCTAATTATCGGTTGCGTTTGACAGAAAAAAGCGCTAGCAAGCGCTTGTAAGCAAAATGGCGAAACTAAACAGTTTTGTAACTTCAGTAGCGCTGACACAATCCGCCATTTTGCTTATTTAATTTGTTTGTTTTGAAGTAGAGTTTATAAGTTGTTTTGTGCAATATTAGTTTTAAGTAATATAATGACATGAATAGACAAATACATGTTATTAAAAATTCATGATTGGTAAGTTTTTAATATGAATACTTTACAAACATATATTTAAATTAAGTTAAAGTTCCCCGGTTAAAACTAACTTCGTGTCCTAGAGTTTACGATCGCCATTTTGCTTACAAGCGCTTGCTAACGCTTTTTCTGCCAAACGCACCCATTGTCAATGCTTATAACATCCTTATGTTATAATAGCAGAAAATGTAATGAATATCGTAATTAATATAACTGTTTGAAATAAATTGTAACGAAGACATTAATGAAACTTGGTATTTATGATTAACGTATTAAGCTAATATATTTTTATACTCAACTGATATTTAAATGTCGATCATAATATATGTAACTTGGAAGAAACAAAACTATATGCCCTGTCACCTAGCAAAGAAAGGAGGGGTAAAAAGTGGAATGGCTGATGGCGTGGGTTCAGTAAAGCTGTAACAGACCACTGGCGCTAACATCTTAGACATTAGAATTCTTTAGGAGAAGATCAGAGAAAATAGAGTTTGTGCTATGATAGTGGTGTTTGCTAAAGTTCTGCTTAAGAATAGTGCTAAAGATCTAAATAATAAATTTATATATTGGTTTATTTTAAATGAATAAAATAATAAAATGTAATTTTGAACTTAATTTTTAAACTTTTTATTTAAAATTTGTTGTCAGTAATCGTTAATGGTCGTAAAAGAGCAATGAAAATTATTTGATTTGACTTGAGATCCCATTTGTCATTTTGATCCATAAATATGGAATTCGTTAAATTAAATACAAATACACTGTCTAAATATGACCTCATTCGGTCGTTATTTAAAAGTTTATGATACATAATGGAAGAAAATGCTGAAATAATTGAAAGTTTCAAAGGCGCTGCAAGGGAAAAAGGGCGCAAAAATTTAACAAAAGCTTGCTGCTTTTGCACGAATGAACGTGCTCAAGGCACATTGCGATAGCTGCTGTATATAATAGAAAGGGACTTAACATTTTGGAGCATTCACCCTATATCCCAGATTTAACCCTTAGAGATAATTATTTATTTCCAAAAATGAAAAAAGGATATCGGGGAAGAAGTTATGTTAGTACGCTGATTGTGATAATAATGAGGAAACAAAACTAATAAAATAAAAACGGCAAAACATGATTATTCACCAATCAGAAAACTGTTTAAGGGAAATATATTGAGAGAGAACAATAATTTTAAGCATATTTTTTAGTTCTTGGCTACAATACTGTAACCCCTACCCCCCCTGGTTCATACATACACATATAGTATAAGAAAAACTTTACCGTCCTGGGCAGTCAAGTAAAAACATTAAATCCATTTGGTTACATACTAACTAAAAAATATCAAAAACACCAGTTACCGGTCTACTGTACATAGCTATGAACGTAAATTAACTTAAAAGCCGATGTTAATTGAATTGGCTTCAGATTGCAGAATTGCGACGGTGCAGTAGTAATTGTGTTAGTCGCAAACATGACCGAGCTCTCAATTCTTAACAGGACCCATTCAATGTGAC
Source organism: Parnassius apollo (assembly GCA_907164705.1). Taxonomy (NCBI): domain Eukaryota; kingdom Metazoa; phylum Arthropoda; class Insecta; order Lepidoptera; family Papilionidae; genus Parnassius; species Parnassius apollo. Next base: position 10,730,593 of record CAJQZP010000885.1, read on the forward strand.
TATTTTGCATACGAGCTAAAGGCCATTGTTGGCAAATCGTAACTCTTTTTACGTTTTTGTAAACTAAAACGTTTCATTAAAAGTAGTTTGAATAATATGACGTAATGTTTAAGACAAATTGTTCTTAGGTTGTAATTAGTTTTCTTTATCATCAGTTTATTAAAAATCCAGGCAGAACGTAGGCCTCTCATTTTAGGGAAGAATATTTTAAACGTTTACTATACCAGCGTGAAATAGCAACTTAATGCTGCTATTTTTCGTATGGTGAGTGTAGAGAACAGGAGACCCTTTTGCTGGATAAGAGGCATTCCAACTTAGTCCTCAGGGGGACAACGCATTTTGAATTTTGATCCTTAGTGTATGGTAGATTTAGATATCCATAGGTCATATTATCTACCTATTTACCATCAGGTAGATTGTATACTCATTTTTCACCCTTGTTCTATGAAAAAAAATACGCTTAGCAGGCACGTCTCTCACTTACGACGCTGCTCCCAGTTGTCGGTCTGGATATTTTACACCTGTTGTTATCTTTCTGGTATTTCCAATAGTTACCTCTAGCAGCGCCTACGGGATGAAATGGGTGAACTAGTTCTCTCACTAAGACATCCATTAGTAAATAGATAGAGAGAAACACGTTAAATTGTTTAAATTTTTTAGTAGATACCTGAAATTCCTACACAGGTCTCTATCAGGGGTGATTAGAGGATATGTCACTTATTTCTGCTATAATTTTTTAATTTTCGTTTTTCCCCTTAACTTTGTGAGTTAGATAAAATACTATAATAAGTAAGTAGGTACTTATTATTTTATGACTTTAGTGATTTTGTAAAAAAAGTTTAAGCCTACTTACCTTAACACTGCTAACGCTTTTCTTATTAAGAAATTCGTCTTCAAATGTCGCATTAAAACAGGAAAAGTGCGATCATTATCGTTCAGCTCAAGGGTCGCCAATGCCGAGATACTCTCGTTTTCTCTGATTCAATAGAACGGGAGGGACCAATTATAAGTTGTAAGTAATCCTCTTATCTGAAACTGCGAGTCGACGCTACCCGCTACTCTGAATATAATTCACTTTATCCATATTCAATATCAGATCGTGCGACAGCGAGCAAATAGAGCGATTGGAGTGAGAATTATTATTGGATAAAGCGCGTCTCTTTCATCTGGTCTATTTCCAATATTCGATGGAGCGTTATAATTCACGTGTTGTGTTATATGCTGCGCGGTGAGAATGTTCTCTTTATTGTCTGCTTACTGTTATTTGTTTCTTCTTTATCGAGAACACGTTTTAAAGTAATTAGCACATTGTGTAGGTTAATTATTAAGATAAGTATGCATTTAGGTTTAATATAGTTAACTGTTGATTATATTAAGTGTTAGCTAAAAATGCAATTTATCACATTAATTTTAATCGCAAATTATTTCACTTTAATTTTAAGACAGTTTAATTTATAACATTAGTTAAATACAAGTAATTCAAGGTGATCTTTAAATATGTCCACAGATCGAGTAAATAGTAATGGACATTCGTGGATAAACGGGGTATCTTTCAATAATAATAATGTCCTCCAGACCGAATTTCGGCGACGGCGGCCTACCTCAGCGGAGGCTAGCCATCGGCGCAGGACAGGATTATAGTGCCCAAGTGTATGCGCAAGCACAAGTGCACTCTCTATTCCCTCACTCTCATAATCCGATGAGACGGTAAACCGACACGACCGAAGAGAGATCAGACGCAGGACCAACGGCTTTACGTACTTTCCGAAGCACGGGGTGAGTCACTGCCAACTTTCTGACTCAGGGCAACTACTGAGAATTTCTTGACGGAAAACTCAATAATTAATTTTTTGAAATAATACTAATTTTTACGGAATTTATCGCGTATATTTAACTTTTTTACCCGACGTTTCGAGAGCTTTACAGCACCCATGGTCACGGGAAGGACTGAGATGTTCAACGTCCAGTTAACCGCGGTTACCATAGGCATTCGAACCCAGGACTTCATGATCAGCAGTCGTACTACTAAAACCACTAGACTAACGAGGCAGTCAATATAGCGTAAACAACAGTAGTAAAATTAAAAATTTTGTACGAGTGACTTCAATACGACCGAATCAATGTATTCGAAGTCAATTAAATACGCATTATTAAAGATAACTCAAAACTACTGGTCAGATCTTGAAAACATTTATATGGGACTACACGAGAAGCACCAGCTTTCAGATAAAAAAAGAATCATCAAAATCGGTTCAACATGAGAAGTTTTAAGGTAACACACATACATACATACAGGAACATACAGTCATATTGAATATCTCCTCTTTTTGAAGTCGGTAAAAAGGCATAATATTCACGTGGGTCACGTAGCACTAATAAATACTTATAATTATTTTATTCAAAAACTGAACTAGCCAAACTATTTTAACGTAAGAAATTAAAGAACAAACGGATTATCTCTTCATATAATAAATCTGTAGAAAAATTCTTTGTTCACGATTCACGCAAAAACTACTGGATGGATTTTTAAAAAAATTACATATTTTCAAAACACTATTATGAGATTTAAACTCGCACCATTTAATGCGGTAAACGGTCGCCTGACCTTAAGCAAAATTCCCCGGTTGACATATTGTTAAACAGCTGTTCCCTTGCAATTTATAATATTACTGCCCCGCTCCTTTATAAAAATAGCGTGATTATTATGTTCCCAGAGTTAAATTTTTATTTTTATTTTAACTAATAAATAACATGTCATTTTGTGCATTCAATTATTTTGTGCATTCAATTACGAAGAAACACTTTTTAAAATCAATACTGCTTACCTCCTATAACATACAGCGTGATAATATGTAGCCTAAAGCCTTCCTTGGTTTACAAAGAACATATTTGCTGAATTTCAATTCAATCTATCCAGTAGTTTTGGCGTGAAGCCGTACCATACACACAACAGACAAACAGACAAAAATTCTAAAAAGCCACTTTTTATCATCAGTTACGTTTTTCTAACAAAAGCCTCTTATTTTTTCTCGAAAATTCTCAATGTACAGTTTTTCTTTCGTTACTGTTTTATTATATGTATAGAAGATATATGTGTATATATGTATATATATTTTATGTATGTCTAGCATGTTCATATTTGAATTGGATGTGATCATGACAACTTTATTGCCTCTCTGATCTGATCTCGATGTTACACATCTGACATCTCACCTTTGTATGCGAATACCTTAAGGCTCGTTAGTTTTTTATTATTAATAAGTATAAGTATACACGCATGGTATGGATTTCAAAGTTCTTTTTACATTTTATTTTACTAAATTGTCTAAACGAAAGTTAGAATTCATTTTATTGCATATTTAGTGCATGTCCGTAAAGTTTCGCCAAACGGCGTACAGATCACAACTTTTCACCTAGCTATTATGTTTTTCATGTTCCATGTTTGTAAACTGATCTTTTTGCTAACTGTATATTTACCTGAATAAGTTTTTGTAAAATTGTAAATGTTATTATCTTTTGTTCCATTTTAAAACTGCGCAATGACCGGGTATTACAGTTTGGTAGTCCAGCATTTGACTGAAGCGCTGCGACCGCGGGTTTCAACGCAAAACAGAACAAGTATTTGTTGGCCTACAAATATTTTTTCCGGATTTGGATGCTTGTTCATGTTGAGTTTTATATATACAAGATACAGATCTTGCATGTAAAACTCCTCCATGGTACGGAAGAAATAAATGCGGTACCTCACAAATAATTTCAAAATTTATTAAAACGTTAAAAAACCTTAATCGACTGGTGCTGACGTCAAATTGTTACAAAGAAAATTGTTGATTGCTATTTTAAGTTAAGAAAATGAAAACCATATTTTTCTATATAAAACAATTATTTGGTGATGGTATTCTTAAGCACAAACAATATAATTTTGTTGAAAACTGTGGCCTGAATTCTCGATAATATACATAGTTATTTTGTTAGAAAATGCTATAACCCCGGTTTTCATTCACGTAACGTGTTATCGCATTTCACACTCGCTTTCACTTTATATCCGAGTCGTCACAATCACGGCGATTACTTAAATTCCTCTGCCAAGTCTGATATTCCCTTGCTATATTATTCTAATGGCGGTCATACACATGAGTACAAAGCAAAATAAGAAAAAAATATGTTTACAAATTTTTTTTACTGCAAAGAGATTAAGAACCATAGAGACTTGATAAATTTTTCAATCAATTATAGATAAACTAGAAATTAACATTTGTTTGTTAGTTTATTAGTCTCTTACGTATCTACTTATATGTGTAAGAGGAAGGAACGCGTTTTCAAAGAATACTAGTGTAAAAAAATACAGCAGCATTAGCTTAATGCTGCTGTATTTCGTATGGTGAGTGTAGAAAACCGATGACCCTTTTTTACTAGAAATGAGGCATTTCATTTCATCTTAGTCTGGAGGGGTAACAAACAACGCATCTGCATTATGATTCTTAATAGAAAATTAATGTAGATGTCTATAGGCTGTAGCATTTACTTACCATCAGGTGAACTGTGTAATAATTTGTAACCCATTTTCTATAAAAAAACGTGTTACGTTTACCATTTATCCAATTACGACGAACTTTGCTGAGATGTTGGCCCGCCCGCGAATAAGCACATATAATTTCCTTTTACAGTTTCATTGGTCTTCGCGGGAATCAATTTTGCCCCCGTGCCATAACATTTCACGGTGAACTTCACGGCTCTCGTGTTTTTGTTGAAATAAAATTCATAAAAAGTGCAAAAAAGGTAAATTGACTAATGACTCATCATTTCCCGTTTAACTACACCATTTCTCTTACTGAAGATGATACTAAGCGATCCGTCCTTGCAATTTCATCTACAGCTATTGGAAATTATAACATCTACTCTAAAATTATTACGTTGATTCTTCCCTTTTAGCTCACTATATCTTACTTATATCTTTAACTTCTCTATACCTTCTTCTTATTTTCCGTCGTCATGGAAGTTGGTTCGTATTATTCCCATACCTAAAAACCTTTTCGAAACCTTTATCTACAACTTATTATCGGCCGATTACTTTCAAAAGTGCTTGAACATATTATCCACGCACATGTGTCTAAGTTTCTTAACCGCAAGTCTGTGTCTTAAGTACTTTTTTAATCTCATTTTAGGCTTAGCTGCATTTCAAATACTGCTATTCTCAAGATTAGATACATACATACATAAGGATGATATACGGTGAAATATAGACCAAAAATACTTAACGGTACTTATGTGCTCCTAGACTTTAATAGTGCCTTCAATTCTATTTATTTTGTTATACTTTTTTCGTAGGGTAGGGTAACATACGAGCACACAGTCCACCTGATGGTAAGTGATTAATGTGGCTCATAGACCATCTATCCTCGATTATGAATCAAAATGCAGATGCGTTGTCACCCGTAAGGACTAAGATGGAGTGCCTCGTTTCCAGTCAAAAGGATCTCCAGTGCTCTACACTCACCATACGAAACACAGCAGCATTACGCTGCTATTTTACGCTGGTTTTCTGTGAGAGCGTGGTCCTGCCCCGGTTGAGCCAACCCATTCTTGCTACAACTATAATATAGATGTAGAGTGGCTCTACCACGTACAAAAATTTTAATAGAAGAAACATTCCAAAAAGTTAAAGCAGAGTCACAAAATAAGAAGACAAACAAAAAATAAGAAATCATTATTTCAGAAACTGTTAAGAATATGGGCATCATCATGGATTGCAAGTTGACATGGAAAGCATATATCACTGATATTATTATTATATTAGATATAGATATTATTATTAGCAAAAAAGGCAATCATAGTTTTTATTACTTAAAATGCCTTCAAATTTATCTACCTTTATCAACGAATATTTCTCTTGTCCAAACTTTTTTCCCAATTCTTGATTATGCTAAAGCCTATTAATTAGATGCGACTGAGTAGCAATTTAAGAAACTTGAGCGCCTGCAAAACATATATTCGTTATATTTTCGGACTAAAAAGTATGACGATGTCTTTTCCTATCGCAAACAGCTCAAGTGGCTCCCAATCCTCCGATTCTCCGCTCCGCAAAAATAACCGAATACTTCCCCTCCTCTTTAACATACTATACAATCCAAAATCATCGCTGTATATCTACGTTAACGATTCTGCTTTATTCATTCCCTTATGCAATTTGCAGATCACCTTTAAAAATCCTCCTAAATTTCATTTCCTCCGGAACTATGTTGTATTCTCACTCTTTCACAGTACAACATCGGACGACCAGGCGGTCGGCGGGTCTTCACCCCGTTGTTGTCGATATCCATCCATTTTTAATGCGTACAGCAAAGGAATGGAATAATTTGCCGGCGTCTATCTTTCCGTCCGAATACAATCTGGGCGTCTTCAAGGCAAGAGTCAATAGGCATTTGTTACGCTAAGCCAGTGCGATTTACCATCTGATGCTGCATCACCACTTACCACCAGGTTGTGGGATTGTGGTCAAGCACTGCTAATAAAAAGTAAAAAAAACATGCCATTAGGTTAAGGAATTATCTTCCTGCTGTAATTCGTAGAGCTAAAACAGTGTTTAAAAAGCGAGTTAAAGAGCACTATCTTTCTTTGGCGTTCCAATGATTAAATTCATGACTTTATCAATATATTTTTAGTTTATATTGTGTATATTAATATTATAATATTTATTGTGAGAGCGCACACTAAATCTGGTCCATTTTGAATCTGTCCGATATCGGGCCTGCTGAAAGAAATTTCAATATGAAATAAGCTTGCTTTTATACAAAATATGTTTTCATGTTTCATTGTAACATTACTTTTTGTGTACATAAATTGTTAAATAAATAAATAAATAATTAAACACCATACTATTACACCAACTATTTCATCAAATTTAGTTAAAAATTTCACAGTGTACTTAATATTCTATTACTTCTATCGGATAACGTGATAACATACACAGTTGGTGAAATTATTGCTGTGCCAATAGACTACCCAAAATATTCAGCTAAAGAGATTCCTTCTTAATCACAGTTTTGTGTTCATAGTATCCAGCATAACAGTTTAGTCAGCTTTGATTATATGCCTGTCTATATAATCAAAGTTAGTTATTTTACAGTAAGTCATCACGTTAATGGTTACCGATCTGGATACTTTAAGTCTAACAATTTTTACAGTAGTGCTAGATTAAACTATGAAAGCCTAAACTAAATAGTAGTAGTAAATAGAACAACTTGTTAAGGCAGCCAGTTCTAGATTCTACGGAACAGTCCTGCAATTTCAATTGTTTCCCTATCGTAAAAATTAAAAACATAAGTATGCTAGAAAAATGGTAATACGCCCTGCAATCTATACAAAATCCTGCTCTTTCTACACACCGTTCCATTTTGTTACGCTGATGTTGGAAAATTGTCACTTAAAATTTAAAAGTTATTGTTTATTATTAGCACTGTTTATTGTAAAATTTAATATGTACAACTATGAGAGTTAAAAGTTTTAAATAATTGCTAAAAATGTTTGTACCGTAGCGTCAATAATTGTTACTGTAACTGTTCTTCACTTTGTATTAAAACTTGACAGAGTTACTTCACAAAAAAAGTTGATAATTAAAACAAATCCAAATTTTAGGAAGACAGTTGCTGGTAGCATAAAGGGAATCCTAAAATAAGAACAAAATTCATCCAGTTGAACTCTTCATGCTTATGATTTTTTTTGTAAAATAAGGGTGACAAACGAGCACACAGTCCACCTGATGGTAAGTTGATGCTGTGGCCCATAGACATCTATATTTATCCTCGATTAAGAATCAAAACGCAGGTGCGTTGTCACCCCTGAGGACTAAGATGGAATGCCTCGTAACCAGTAAAAAAGGGTCTCCAGATCTCACACACACACATACGAAACACAGCACCATTAAATTGCATAAGGACAAACATCCAGACTCGGATTAATTACTTGTAGGCCAAACAAATACTTGTTCCGTGCCGGTTTCGAACCCGCGGTCCTTAGCGCTGTAAATCATTGCTAAGCTACTGCGCCACGGAGCCGTGAATGCCGTCATGCCTGAGTACAAATACCTAAAAATTGAAGTAATATTAAGTTGATTTCTGATCGTTTTTCGTAATTATGTTAAGATTTTTTATACATAGTAAAATAAAAAAAATCTATTGTTGATTGAGATTTTTTTCTACATTTTTGACGATCATATTTGTCGTGCACTTCTGGATTTTCCAATCTTTTTTTTTTATTGACCTTTGAGATCAAATTATCAGAAAGTTAGAACTAATAGTAATAAGGTTCTTTGTGAAAACTTGTGTGCATTTAAAATATTTTAAAAATTGACGTATAACGTGAGCGCTTAAGGCTTGCACATTTGGGTTTACCAAAAGTTTTTCATTTTGTGATTGACCTTAGAAAACACTTAAATGTTTTAAATGAGTGAGTAAAAAATAAAGAGAAAGAAATTGAGGGTTCAACTTATAACCCTTACTCGTTTAGGCGGAACAAGGTGCGGTGTAGGTAACTAGCTTGAAGTGCTTGAAGCATTCATCACTATCTTAATGTTTAACATAATCGTTACTATTCCATGGCTAGCTATCCCGTGATGTCGTTCGTGTAGAACTTAAATTTTTTTTAACTTACTACTTTAAAACTATATGCGTTATGGGCAAATATTTAAATGGCGATAAATGGTAAGCCGTGATAAAGCCATGCTGTAGCTATATTAGTAGTATAGCTGTAGCACGAATGAGTCGACTCGACCGGCGAAGGACCACGCTCTCACGGCATACCAGCGTAAAATAGCATCTTAACGCTGCTGTGTTTCGTATGGTGAGTTTAGAGAACCGGAGACCCTTCTTACTGGAAAGGAGCTGTTCCATTTTAGTCCTCACGGGTGACAGTGCATCTGCATTTTGATTCGTAATCGATGATGGATGTCTATGAGCTACAGCAACCACTTACTATCAGGTGGATTGTGTTCTCGTTATTCACCCTTATCCCATAGAAACAAATAAACTGAGATTAGATGTGTTTAACTATCTTTAATACAGCTATGTTGGAAAATGAATAAAATAAATAAAAATGTGGTTTTGTATCAAAACTTAACAGATAGATAGATAGGTATGAAGAGCATTTCTATGTAAAGTTGCAAACTAAAAAAAGTTTTGTTCTACACTTAATAATTATATATTTTCTAGTTTGAGATGTAATTATAAAAACCTATATTAATTGGTTGTTTGATTTCGCGTATAGCTGAGAGACCTTAGCATTGCCTCTTTCTAATCGATTCAGAATTCCGAAGATAAACAAAAATATTAAAAAAATGATTATTCATATCTTAAGAGCGTGGAAATAAATAGCTGAGCTCAAAAAGGCAGTTATTTCTATAAATTACAAACAGACACTTCAATTTTATTTATATGTAAAGATGTAGATTACGGAAATATCCAGAAGTAAGTATCCGTTATGATCTTTCCAGCTGTTTCCATTGTACATAATAAAATTTCTACATTTGTCAAAATGAAAAAAGAAATATTTGAATGAAAATATACTCGTATTCCAGTATTTTAAGTTGTTATTAACGCCCATTCACTATTTAAAAAGTTACGCTTACAGACAAGCACAGGAAAAAATCTCCAAGGTCTTGTGCATTTGAGTAATTTATTATATATAATTATAAAGGCATTCGAATATATATATACAAGGATAAATGCATTTAGGTCCGTAACCCTGTTCTACCCCCTTATGGGTAACAAACCAGTTTGTGTAGTCCCTGTTGATCCTGACACGAACACTAGTAGTAGTAGAGATTTTAATGCCTGTACCATACCAGCGCCTAGAACAGAAGCTAGAGTTTTCCATAAAGCAACCAAGAGTCCTAGGCTTTTTCCAAGTCTAAAAATGAACAGAATTTTTTTAAAGTTTTGACAAAGTTTTGAAGTTTTTTTTTATTCGTGAATATTTAAGGGTGTGTAAATGTAACGAGAGTGCTTATAGCATATTTTGTAATTATATATATATAACTTTTTCTTGCGTGTTTGAATGGGTCCCTAGATAGTTTAGATTCACATTTGGGCACGGTAGGTGGCGCTATTGTTAAAACTCAGAAATAACCAGTGCGAAACCAGGGTGGATTACTAGTGTAATATGTTTATGCTGAATAAACGCTTCAGTTTCGTTTGTCCAAACTGACATTCGCGAGTTATGTTTGAGCATATGAGAAAAGACTTGATCTGTACACCACGTCATCCACTTTCTAAATCTAGCTTGGATATTTAGCTTGGTAATCTCTTAATTTTCCGATGAATTCTTTTATAACTCTTATATCAAGACAAATTGGTTCAAAGATGTTAAAAATTAATTAGCTAAGACACGCATAAAATCTAAAAATTATTTGTGGCTTACTTTGTTTGAAGAGCGAGCACTATTCTCGAATCCAATAAATCAAAATAATCACCGTGTTTTGGCCTTAACGATGCATCACCAAGAAAAGTAGACTACGCTATTAATTAAAAATTGGTTCTGTAATTACATGTTGGTTAATTTTTTATAAAAGCTATTGACAGATTCATAATTAATACGGTAATAAGAATAATATTGAATATAGCAATTTTCTTTAATAATAAATTGTTTCCTAAAAATTCATAAATTTAATAGGAATGAAACACTTGAAAAATCACATACAATATTTCCATTTAGGTCGAGCAATAATTAATACAGGCGCATTTGGAATTGCTATTTTATGCAAAAACTTTACTCAGCAAAGCAATTTCCAGATTGAATCGCTTTCGTATTTCAATGAAAGCAACAAAGTGGTTAATCTTTGACGTTTTATATTTTTTTGCAAATACGGCAATACGATTACAATGAATAAAAAAAATTCATTTTCCTTTCACATTGTTCGCTGATTACTCTGATTTATTGTTTTTTAATTACATAATACATAACATACATAAATGATCAAGCCTGTCACCCAGAGGGGTAGGCAGAGACTACAGACTTTCATTTGGCATGATCCTGACACACCCCTCTCGACTCCTCCGCATCCACATACCTACGCATACACGCTCGTCAATTAAAGGTACTCTTAATTTGGCCCATTTTTAATATATCGCTAATTGGGCCCATAAAATTTCGCCCAGTGCGTCCCTTTCCGATTCTACCATTCACTTTTGCAATATAAATTTGCTTTGTCACTCTTTTCTCATTAATTCTTTCCACATGACCAAACCACTGAAGTATTGCTTTCTTGATCCCGGTCACAACACCATCTTGCAAACCACACTCTTCTCTTATCACACAATTTCTCACACTGTCACTCAGATTCAGCCCTAACATACTCCTTAACGTCCGCATTTCTACTGCGTTTATTCTACTCTCGTGCTTTTTCTTTAATTAATAAATAATATTATAATTATTATCACTAGGTTAACATCATTCATAGCACACGGCTGGACGCATATTTTTCCGAGTTAGGCGAATGTTTGCGGATCCACTCGCCTTCATTTAGGAGTCATGTAGACTTTTTAAAAGGTTGTTTCGTAGCTACATCTGTCTAATACCATAAAGTTTACTCTTCGTTATATAAACATCATAATCATTGCAGCAGCCTCTGTTGATAAATGCTGAGCAGTCTGTGAGCAACTGCTTCACATAAAACCTTTCTCATTGCAAGTGAATTTTTTTTTTGGTTTTGGAAAGGAATAAGGATGGGAAATGCATAAGGCTAGGCTAAGAAGCTGCGTCAATGCCACAAACATTTAAGACGTCATCATTACAGTAGTTATCTCTTTATCACTACGCTTTATTACACTAAAGGGAATCTGAAACTGAAACTTAAATAATCACTCACAATAAATCACTCACAATCACAATAAATCACTGCGGATGCCATCCAAAATGTGTCATTGCGAAATTTCCTGCGCGATGATTTTTTACGATTTAAAATGTCAATATCAAACCAAAAGAAATTAAAGTCTTTCAAACGAACCGTTTGATTCGACTTCAGATTGCATTTATGGATAAACCCTCAAGCAACCGGATACTGCGGGTTTAACAAATTTCATCACGGTCTATTAAGTTTAAGAGATTAAGAAAGAAATGGTCGCCATTTGACGGCTGTTATGGAAGGAAACATGCTAGCAGTGAAAAATTAAATTGAAGATCATGTAAAAATTACGTGTGAATAGATTCAGTACATATTGCAGATTAAATCGAAAAGCGTTCACGAGATTTATCCAACACTTTATTGTGACGAGAATAGTTTCACGTTGGATGCCGCACAACCTCACCGATGTTCAGAAGCAGGCTCGCGTGGAATGGTGTCGTAGCACGACTATTAAATTTTAAGCAGGCTCGCCTTGTTGTATATAATATGCCGTATATTAACAAGGATAAGAAAACATTCGACCATATAGCAATTTTTTTATTTCGTAAAACTTACTGAGGACGATGACGTAATGTAGACTTTGATTGTTGGTTTTTTTATTGACGTTATTGTGGCATGATGATAGCGCCACCCCTTTGTACATATCAATATACATTTAAATACCTTTGTACATTTATGCTTATTTATTTATACTTATCCGGCGGGCATGTATGTGTAGGTTTACGGATGTGAAGGAAACGAAAGAAGTGTGTCAGGTCGTGCCAAATGGAAATCCGTAGGTTTTGCCCATCCTTCTGGGTGACAAAGGTGAATAAACATTCACAACTGTCTGTCCTTATTTAGCTATAAAGCTTACTTTTAATAATATTTTTTTTTTGCATGTTAAAACTTAAAAAGAACGAATTTTATGTAATTCCGCCAGGGCAGTACGCGGGCGTTAAAAATTAAAAAAAAAAAAATAATCTTTACCTCCTACAGGTTTGAAATTTGGGAAAATGATTATTTTTGTCAACGAAAATGAAATTTCACCCACGAAGCCGATTGCTGGGGCGTTATAATTAAATTAAAAAAATATTAATTTATAAGAATATAGTTCGGCCTATAATGAATAATAAAATTAATTTGTCGATTTTTTGTGTATATTTGAGTGGGTTCCTGGAAGGTTATAAACTCAATGGGAGCCAGTAGGTGGCGCTGTTGTTGAGATCCAGAAATCACCCGTAGAAAGTCGTGGCGGATCTCTAGTACAAAATATAAAATAAACGCTTTTTCGCCACTTCACAAAGTATTGAAAAAGGAAAAAAATTATATATGTTAGCAACATTTTAAAATTCCCCATACTCCGGACAATAACTAAAGCAAGTTATTGTTCTGGTGTTTGACCATATAAGCTATAATTAAGTATGACATTGGCATTGGCTGTTTGAAAGTCAATTAACGACATAATTTGTACAAGCGACAATTATGTGTTTGACGTTGAACAACAATTTATGTTTTATTTTGTTTTATTTTCGCACTCCTTCTCCATATAAACTTTAATTATGCCAAATGCAATATGTTAAAAAGGGAAACGAAATTTTATTTTCACGTATTAATGAACTCTTTTCCAAAAAAAGCTTACACTTAAGCAAAGAGACTATTTTTATCCGACTTAAAAAGGAGGATGTTCCCAATTTGATGTGACTATATCATTGGGTGCGTTTGGCAGAAAAAAGCGCTAGCAAGCGCTTGTAAGCAAAATGGCGATTGTAAGCGGTTAGCGCTGTCATATCGTAAGTAGCTATTTTCTTCTAGGACACGAAGTTAGATTTAACCGGGGAACCTAACCTAATTTAAATATATGTTTGTAAAGTATTCATATTAAAAACTTACCAATCATGAATTTTTAATAAAATGTATATGTCATGTCATTATATTACTTGAAACGAATATTGCACAAAACAACTTATAAACTCTACTTCAAAACAAACAAAGTAAATACCGCGCATAACTCCGTCATATATAGAATTTGCAAAATTATTTTTTGTTCGAAAATAGCTTATTTCGAAATGGTCCCATTTAAATTCCGTAAAAATCTGATGATGAGTTTCGGAGAAAGACAACGGAACTCTTCAATCGCTCTGTATGCATGTTTACGCAATCACACAACATTACGCCTGTAAAGTTGCAGGGTACACAGATGTGTTCAGTATACCACGGTACACCCTCATTTCTGTCAAAGTTATATTGAAGTCGGTTATACAAGATTTTTCATTTTACCACTTGTTGTATAATGTTATTATTAGATTGTTTGATACTGTTAGGAATTCTTATACGCAGAACTTTGTAAAGTAGCAAAGAATAGATTTGGTCAATCTTATTATTGGGTCCTTAGATATAAAATTAGCGTTTTGTCGTACTGACCACTTTGATCTGAAAGAAATTATTATTATATAGTAGAAAGATCTCCACTTTGGTTAAGAATTCCAGATTCAAATTTATAAATTCATTTAGCTGGTATACTTCAGTTTTGAAAACAGTCATTCATTTGTTTTTTCCTCATTATTTTTTCTTTGGCGTCGCTTATTACCACACAATGGAAAACATGAAATATCGGTATATTACTTGTGAGTCTTTGGTGGACTAGCGCCAATGTCGTTCACTACAGTTTTCTAAAATCTGGCCAAACGATTACGGCAGATATCTGTTGTCAGCAACTGCAAACCATGAAGGAAGAACTAGCTGCTAAATAACCGAGATTGGTCAATCGCTCTAGGCCACAGCTGCTTCACGACAACGCAAGACCACACACTGCACAACAAACAAACACTAAGTTAGATGAGCTACAATTGGAATGTCTGCGACATCCACCGTACTCGCCGGACCTTGCTCCAACAGATTACCATTTAACCGGAATTTGGACAACTTCTCACAAGGAAAAAAATTCAACTCCGATGCGGCAGTACAAACTGCCTTCAAAGAGTTTATTGATTCTCTTCCCCACGGTTTTCTTTAGTAAAGGGATCAATGAACTACCTATGAGATAGCAAAAGTGCATATCTAACAACGCTGCATACTTTGATTTAATTAAAAAATTGACTTTATATTTCTCCCGTACAAAACACCAATTTCATATGTAAGGACCTATTATAACATTTTGATTAAATTAATGAGAAATAAGGTGTGAGTTCAAGTAGTAGTGTACTTGCTCAATCAGTAAAAATAAAACACGTTTTTTTTTAAATAAATTAAATGCAGATTAAAGTTTAGTATGGAGTGTGACCTCTTCTTGCTAAATTTGTACGGCTTGCATTCATCTGGGCATGCTAGCGAGAATATCTCTTATAGTTTATTGTGTAATAAGTTTCCACTCCGCGGTAATCACATTCTTTAGCACTCTAGTAAACTGCAGAACTGCACTCATCGGTTCAGAATATAACAGACATGTTCTATGGAATTTAGGTTAAGATTTCGAGCTGGCCAATCGAAATTATAAATTCCGACCGATGAAATGATGCGTAACCACAGCAAAAGAGATTTTCAATATTCTACAAAAATTGAAAATAACCCTACGATTTGTTTATTGCACTATCAAACGATTCACTTAAGATTCAAGCTTCGAAGATCGTAAGAGGACCGGCCGACCTCATACAGTTAGGACACCGCGATCATTAAAGTAATGAAGGCGCAAATCGAATGAAATCCCGTTTGTAAACAAAAAATCTTAGCTTATCAAATGGACCTAAGCAAAACCACGGTCAAAAAAGTTATCAATGGAGGCCTAGGACTATGAGCTTATCGTAAGAAGACCGGTCATTTTTTGAACGAGCGTTTGCAAAAAGTTAGGCTGTATAGATCCCGCGCTTTGTTACGACGGTATGCAGAAAAAAATACCGTGATATTTTGTTTTCGGATGAAAAACAACGTCCAAAACCAGAAATTGGATATTCCAACAGGACTCTGCACCAGCTCATAGAGCACGAGACTCGCAAAACTGGTTGACTGCCCATTGGATTGACTTTATTGGACATGAATACTGGCGCTCTTCTGGTCCAGATTTAAGCCCACTGGATTATAAGATATGGCAACATTTGGAGGAAAAAGTGTGCGCTTAACCACATCAGAATTTGGAATCTCTCTGAGGATCTTTGGCTAAAGCAGCGGCAGAAATAGATATGATCGCGGCCAATCAGCGTCGATTAGGGGCATGTATTCAAAATAGGGGTGTGCATTTTGAATAATGTAAATAAAATTGTATTCTAAATTAAATTATCTTTTATTTCATATGTAATTTCAATATAATTATCAAAAAGTGTATGATTAATTTTACAAAAAGTTTTTGACAGAACTTATGACCTGACTAAGTATATATTAGACTTGCAACGAATATTCGGCTATTATTTGGTATCCGGCCATTGTGTAATATGACGATTTTTTAACTTTTTTTCTTTACTGCATAGTTGGTCTTGTGGTTTTGAGCACGCTTACTGATGATGTGATCCTAGGTTCCTGGAATCCCGGATCGAGCCAAAGTAAGTAATTGGGTTTTTTTACTAAGAAGTTCTCAATAGCAGCTCGAAGTCAGGACTCTGGCGGTGCTTCACCCCGGTGCCTCGTAAAGCACGTAAAGTCGTTGGCCCGGTACGCGATCTGTCGATCTAAGATTGTGTCGTATTGCCATCCCATCGGACTCCGAGAGTAAAAGAATAGCGAGTGCTCCTAATAGAGAGTGTTCCACACAACGTGATAACAAAATTGGGACAACTAAAAAGTTAGGCCTACAGGAATTTTCCCGTGACTTATGCGCACAAAATCTTCGGGAATTTCTAATAATTAAATTGTGCACAATGTTATTTGTAAAAATTATATCTATATAGGTTATAATGGATCCAAAAAAGGCTAAAGAAGATAAATAATATCCGTGATAGTCCTAATTAAATTAAAAATGTAAAGAGATCTATACTCTTCGTACCAGCACTACAATGCCTTTCTGATAACTGCTTCAAAATAATTTAAAAAAATTACGCCAACCTGTCAAGCATGAGAATTAGAGCAAATATTCTCTCTAAGAGGCAATCTATATGCTAAATATTCAGTCTTGTACTTTTGATAGGTTGTTTTGATAAATGAAATATAGGTTCTTTACATTCCAATTTAACTATTGTAGAAATGAGTGAAAACCGGTTTGTTGTTCCACACAATCCGCATTTTTTACACACGATACGTATGCCCAGCCGTATATCTAATCCATATACACTAATTATCAAAAGAAAACAGGTGTTTTTGATTATTTTTCCTCCTGAAAAAAAAAAGACAAAACGAAAGACGAGTAGGGTTATTTTCAATTTTTGTAGAATATTGAAAATCTCTTTTGATGCGTAACCACAGCGGTGCAACGCGATAACCGCTACTCTATCTTCTTTCTTCGACCACTTCATATTTGAAAATGAATAATAATTAATGTCTTTTTTATTTTCGGCAAGCGCAAACGTTATATTTTAAAAATTGCTGAAGTTCATCTAGCCAGTATTAAATTTTTTCAAATATTAAGGTTTAGACAGATTTTATGACCCGACTAAGTATATATATCACCATCTGAAGCATTCTGATCAAAAACCCCACTAAAAACTACAACAAAATATTAAACATTTCCTTTTCAATGAATATAACTTTTCAATAAATAACCGCACCTTATAATATCCAAATTTCTGTCATTATTAGGAATCATAAAGTTCTTCAGCCATAAAAATAAGTAAGCCATTTTCTATATTCATCCCCTTGGTCCAATTAACGTTCGGAGGTCCATTACGTTTAATATTAACTTACACGCAACAAGAATAATGGGCATATTGTAATGTAAATTTTGTTTCTTGCGTGAAAATGTAATTTTTATCTCGTTAATAAATAAAAAGTTTTCAATTAGTTCTTATAACTATTAATCGAGTGCTTTCATAGACACACGCAAGTTTTATTACTTAATCGATCTGTGGAGTTGCTGGTCATAAAAAATAATTTTTGCATTATACGTGGGACACTCAATAAGTTTTGAGATATACAAAAAGTATTCTAGATACTAATAATATTTATTTTACATCTTTTCAAAATATTCTCCATCATGCTCTATACAAAGTTCCATTCGCCTAAACTAACTCCGGAAACAGCAGCATCGTCCGAAACAAACGCAAAACTCGACTTGTATTTTTTCTTTGACTCTTGAGAACAAAAAGAAATCACAAAGAGTTAAGTCAGGGCTGTAGGGTGGGCGACTTAGAATTTCAAAACCAGATTCCTCAATAAATATTTTTGTTCTAAGGGAGGTGAAGAGGCGTTATCGTGATGCAGCATGATTCCCCGAATCGCTCGGTCTTTGATCTTCTCTCCCACACAGCTTGAAAAGCTTTGGGTAATGCAACTGTAGTATACCATTCAGAGATGACTGACCTACAATTTTCCAGCATTGACGTCGAAAAATGTCCGCTCCGCGAAAAAAACTAGCCAACATTTTTTTGCCGACGTTGCGAGGTCTTTGCAGTTTTGGTCATCTTTAAGGTTAATTTTACCCCTTTTGAATTCAGCAAACCACCTAAAAATTGTTGCGCGTGATGGAGTTGAGTCCTTCTGAGTAATCCTGATTGTAACCGTTGTAAACTTAATTGTTCGGTTAAACCAAATTTAAAATCATAATAGATCCATTGTTTTAAATGAAAAGCGCGGGAAGAGTTGCGGGAAAATTAATAGAACTTTGTATTTCTTTTCATATTGAGCAATTGGCTTATGGAGTTCTATTTTTAAATAAAATTGCTATTTAGAAACATATAACACGGTTGCGTTCCATTTTTAAATTTCGATCATCTGCAATTGTACAAATATGCTGGCTACACCAGTACTTGTGGTGTCTAATTACTGCTACTGCGATCATAGATCTGTCTAAAGTTACAACCTATATACGTTCCACTGCTGGGCACAGGCCTCCCCTCATTTCTGAGAGGGTTTTAGGGCAAGGAAGTATCCGCCGCGCTGTCCCTATGCGTGTTGGCGAACTTCACATGTCTTCGAAATATTTTTTTCTTATTCTTCAGACATGCAGGTTTCCTCACGATGTTTTCCTTCACCGCCGACCACGTGGTATATCAGCACTTAAAATTGCAATTAACAATTTTATTGGTGCCGGCAGGGATCGAACCCCGGTTACTCTCGTTATCTGTTATATTTACAGCGAGCGTTAATCATCGGAGCTACCACGGCTCCTGATAGATCTCTCTATATACGGAAATCGTTCTAAACCCATCTTTTTAGAAATGCTGGGTTTTGATTTTTCGTTTAGAACTTTCAACATGGTAGGGTCACACTGCAGCTATATTATGGTTACAGCGCAAAATGGTTGGCTGGACTAGCGAAGGACCACGCTCTCACAGTTTGCGGACAAACTGGTGTACAGTTTGGCAAAATTTAAAATGTAAATAATGTGCACTCTTTATAAGAATAAATTAAAAAAAGAACAGTAGCTTAAAATAGCAGCTTCTTGTTGCTGGGTTTCATGTGGTGAGTGTGGAGAACCGAAAACCCTTTTTCCTGGAATCGAAACATTCCATTTAGTCCTAAGGGCTGACAGCGCATCAGCATTTTGATTCATAATCGAAGACAGATGTGGATGTTTATGGACCATAACGTCTACGAGCACACAGAATTTCTGTTGGTATGTAGACTCTGTGCTTGTTTGTCACCCTTAAACAATAAAAAAGTGTAAACTGTAAATTTTATTAAACTGATGATGAATTATTTATCTTTTTAATATATAAATCAGCCAGTACATATGAATAATTGTGTAAGATTGTAATTCCCTTGCAATATAAGTATAAATTATATTATTAAATTTCAAATCTTAGACCGTATAAACGCAAGTTGCTGTTTGATCTACTTTTGAACTCAAATAAATAAAATGTCATTACCTACATATTATAATAATTTTTTTATGTCCAGGATGACTTAATTCTTTTAAGTTATTTATCATATGATAAAGAAATGCGTTTAAAAATCTATGATGCACATGTGTGTTAAGATCGGTTGGGTCTGACTGTACTTTTATTATTCCACTCTGTGCACTTTAAACCAAAAAATGAATAGTAAGTAGGATGATTTAAAAAGATGATGTGATATATGAAAACGAATAATATTAAATTTTCTGTGATTTGTTTTTAACACTGCTTTTATTATCTTTGCGTGTTATCTATTGCGTGTTATATTTTATTATCTTTGCGTGTTATATGATCTACATCTGTATCTGAATCTTATAATGTAATTTTCACCAACTAGTAGACGGATTGACTTGAAAAAATACAATAATTTAATAAAATCCTAATGTCCTTATCAAGATCACCAGAATAAAAGTCAATTTCTTCCATCAAGTCCGTCGCAGTAGGCTCTGATGATGTGAGCAGAATCATGATCAATCTCATCCTCGATTATGTCTTACCAGTACTTACCCACATAGTAAATTTTTCATTAAATACTGGGGTTTTTCCTTCACTATGGCGAAATGCTTTTGTTCTGCCACTTCCAAAAATAGATAATCCTAGTTCTGTTTCTCACTTTCGTCCTATCTCTATTCTTCCTTTTTTATCAAAAGTACTTGAAGCTGTTGCTCACAGACAAATTTCTGACTACGTTTTTAAAAATAACTTTTTAAGTAGCTATCAATCAGGTTTCAGGCCAGGACATAGTACAATAACAGCCCTGCTTAAAGTTACGGAAGATTTACGTATAGGTATGGAGGAGTCAAAATTAACTGTGTTAGTTTTAATAGATTTCTC
Source organism: Parnassius apollo (assembly GCA_907164705.1). Classification (NCBI taxonomy): domain Eukaryota; kingdom Metazoa; phylum Arthropoda; class Insecta; order Lepidoptera; family Papilionidae; genus Parnassius; species Parnassius apollo. The sequence continues at coordinate 10,751,278 of CAJQZP010000885.1, forward strand.
AAACGCTTTTAATGCTGTTGATCATGACATCCTTCTTACAATACTTTCTCACATTGGTTTCTCCTCATAAGCGCGGGAATGGTTCGCATCCTATCTTCAGGGACGTCAGCAGGCTGTTTGCGTGGGTCCAGTTATTTCTGACTGGTGCACGCTGGTTGCTGGCGTTCCACAAGGCGGAATTCTCTCACCTCTTTTGTTTTCAATTTTTATAAATCTCATTACATCTCACATTCACTGCACGTACCATCTCTATGCCGATGACTTACAAATATATGCTCAGTCTGATGTTAACGATATCGAAGATGCGATAACTGAGCTAAACTCTGACCTCACTCATATCTCTGATTGGTCTAGCAAATTCGGTATTACTGTTAACCCTACCAAGTGCCAGGCAATTATACATTGGATTTTAATTCACTACCACCTGTAAATTTTAATAATGCTGTCATACCTTATTCAGCTACTGTGAAAAATCTAGGACTTATCATTGACAGCAGTCTAAGTTGGCGGCCGCAAGTCACGGAAGTAAGCAAAATATCAACACCTTGCGTTGTTTGTATAGACTTTAATTTAAATTAAATTTTCTTCCAGTGAGAAAAAAGGTAATGTTGGTTCAAACGCTCGTATTACCAATACTAGATTATGCAGATGTATGCTATGCTGATGCCTCTCAAGAACTTCTTAACAAACTGAATCGTCTTCTTAATAATTGTATTCGCTTTATCTTTGGCTTACGTAAATTCGATCACGTTTCTTTATTCCGTTCTCAGCTCAAATGGCTGCCTCTTCCACTTCGTAGATCGTTTAGAATCCTTTCTATGCTATTCTCTATTTTACACGATCCGTTTGACCCTGTATATGAAATGCAAATTTCAATATCAGGGCGATTCTCACAACAGATGTCTCCGTTCCACGGAAAATATAACTCTTCATGTTCCTCTCTGTCGCACGGGCTTCTCTTACAATTCTTTCACTTCAAATACAGTAAGACTCTGGAAAATGTTACCCAGAAATATAAAAGAAGCAAAAACTAAACCTATCTTTAAACGTTTACTCTGGGAATATTACTTAACGAAGCAGTAGTAGTTTCGGATAATAATAAAAAATTTAAAAAACTTCGGAAACTGTTATATTCTCAAGTATGTATAATATAAAAATATCATATTTATTTATTGTGTATGTATTTATTGTGGGTATTTGTGTATATGTATAAAATACTATTGTATGCATGTAAGTAGTAATGTAAATGTATATGTATGTGTATTGTATTTATTAACATTATATTATAATTTTGTATTTTTTCCTTAAACCTTTAATTTTTTTTATTATTACGAGTTTTGCACCCATCACTAGATTCTCTGCACAAACCAAAGGTAGACTGGTAGAGAATGCCTTTAGGCATTAAGTCCGCCGTTTTTTAAATTTCTTTTATGTGTGCAAATAAAGTTTTAAATAAATAAATAAAATAAAATAATTATCAGGATCATCACAGCTCATACTCTAACTAGATCAAAACCTTTAGAAATTTAGATTTCACACGTCCAGGCAGTGGAGGATGAGGTCCGCCGCCGGAGCTCACCCCCCACGGCCTCTGAACCTATCTCTGTGTCCAATGATGAGATCTCATCCCTCATCAAAGGACTTAAGCCTAAAAAGGCTCCGGGCGCGGATGGCATCTCCAACCAAGCCCTAAAACACTTTCCCCGAGCAGGTGTTAACCTTTTTATCTATTATCTTCAACGCCTGCTTCAACCTTAGTTATTTTCCCACTACGTGGAAAGAGGCTACTGTGATTGGAATTCCCAAGCCAGGCAAGCCTCTCAACCTCCCCCTCCAGCCATCGCCCCATTAGCCTCCTCAAGGCAATGGGCAAGCTCTTCGAAAGAGTCATCCAAAGTCGTATGAGGCGCTACCTGTTTCCCACAGACGGCGACCCTCTTATCATTCCCCATCAATTCGGCTTCCGAGCCAAACACTCATGTCCCCAACAAGTTCACCGCATTGTGGAATATATCCTCAGCGGTTTCTATCCTCGTCGTCATAAGACCATCGCGGTCTTTTTCGATATAGCCAAAGCTTTCGATAGAGTCTGGCACACAGGCCTTATCTACAAGCTCTATAAAATAGGTCTCCCCGATCGTCTAGTTCGTCTCGTGGCCTCCTATTTAAAACATCGTACCTTTCGTTTCAGACACGAAGGCACGCTCTCTTCACAGCGAACTATCAAGGCTGGTGTCCCTCAGGGCTCAGTACTTGCTCCTCTGCTGTACATCATATTCACCAACGACATTCCCATCCCGTCGAAAGGTGTTCAACTCTCCCTCTTTGCAGACGACACTGCCATCTACTGCAAAGGTGTCTCACTACCCTTCATACGGAACAAGATCCAAAAGTCAGTTGATGACCTAGGAGCTTGGTTCAAAAAATGGCGCATCGATGTGAACCCGGAGAAGAGCTCCGCCGTTCACTTCGATTATAAACGACGCCGTCTCAAAAACACTCCACCAATACGTATGCTAGGGACCCCTGTCCCCTGGCATACGTCCGCCAAATATTTAGGTGTCACTCTAGACACAGGGCTCACTTTCAAGCCCCACGTCAAAAGAGTAACCCGTCACGCACGTTTTTATCTGAGTAGGCTCAACAGTATGTTGGGCCGACACAGTAAAATGTCCCTTCGAAACAAGCGTACACTCTATAAGGTATGTATACGACCAGTCATGTCCTACGCGGGCCCCGTCTTTGCCCACGCAAACCCTAACATTTTAAATGAACTCCAAATAGTTCAGAACCTATTCTGTCGTCGAGCTGCGAACGCACCGTGGTACGTCCGCAATGCCGACCTTCATCGGGACTTAGAGCTCCCAACAATTCAACAATTTTTTAAAAAACTCTCTGAGAACTTCTTCTAAACCTCAGAGTCGCACCCAAACCACTTAATTCGTGAGGCAGCTTCTTATGCAGCCCCACCCCCCTCTCGCTATCGTGTCCGCAGGCCGAGAAACTCTCTCTCGGACCCGCCTAATAAACTTTCAAACGACCTGAACTGTCTCCTGGCAGCTCAGGCCAACTCTAATTAAATAAAATTATTGTAATATCTGACATTAATTTGCCTTCGTAGGCACTCCCTCAGCGGCACTTAGCCGCCTGCGCCCTCTTTTCCCAAAAGAGGGTCGCTCATGATAAGGCACAATAGAGCTTAATCAGCCGGTTGCCTGTCCCTAAAGGCGGTTTTTAGGGGGGTATCACTTAGGGTCCCCGGTAGGACAGTGAGTCCCCCATAACCACGATAGACCGGCTATCGTGGTATGCGTAATGCATTTTCCGCCTCCCTACGTACAGGGTAGCCCTTTAATTGCTTCGGGCGCAAAAAAAAAAAAAAAAAAAATTTAGATTACAAGTTTATTGCAACCACAAATTCGAGGTTTTTCAAAATCTTTTGGAAATTTCCATAAAAAGTAGTTTAGAGATTATTCATATTGTAATAAATAGTTTTAATTAATTTGTTTTTTGTTATAAAACATATTATTACGATATGAAAAATGATTGATCGCGTAGAGGCGGTATAAAAATGTCAACTGTCAGATTTCGTCCCGCTTTAGTCTTTGCATATCAAAAAGTTTGAAAAATGGTTTTATAAGTTTTCGCTCATTTTCAATCAAAAATCTGTTTAAGTTTTTCGATACGATTCTTTGAGATGTTTAAAGCGCTATAAATTTTGAATGCGTTTTTTATAGGATATGGGTGACAAACGAGCGCACAGTCCACCTGATGGTAAGTGGTTACTGCGACCCATAGACATCTACACCTATCCATCACTATATATCACCATACGAAACACAGTAGCATTGAGCTGCTATTTTAAGCTGGTATTCTGTGAGAGCGTAGTCCTTTCCCCGACGAGTCGACTCATTTGTGGTACATCCATAATATAGCTGCAGCGTGGCTCTACCACGTAAAATAATATATCGGAATATACCCTATATGTCTTTTATATATATTGAAAATCAAGCCACAACTCTGTTATTATAAAGCTTATACATCTTATAGTCCTTCAATAATAATGCTTTTGTATTATTGATCTTACTATCATAAGCCCCTAATACAGGAATCTATCATTGTACCCCGTATATGTGTCCATGGTGGGTATGTGTCTCCGACAACTCTCTTATTAAAGCAATCATTACATAGTACACCCTGCAGAACATGAACATGCTGCAGCATTACAAGAACACGCCAAATAACTTCTTGTTCTTGCAATAGCACAAAGACCGTGACTGAATACGTAACATCTAGACCAAGACCAAGACAACAAGTATTTGAGCAAATCTAAGTCCAAGACCGGACAAGCAAGTCCGAGACCAATACCTAGACTATCTTTGTCTTGCTTTGCAAATGACTAAATCTAATTTTATAAATGAAGGTATTTCATGAAGTAATAAAATAAATGTTGGGTTTTTATTAATTCATAATTTTTTCCTCTTCTTCCCTATAAATAATAATTTTTTAACTCTCAACATAGAAAGAAAAAAGTCTTCTGTACTGGAAGTAATCAACAATAAAAATTGCGGGACTTTTTCGAAATAAACAAGTTTATACATATAACTTTTAAATAATTAAGAACTATGTTTTGTTATAAAAATTCATTTTATCGATGTATCATGAACTGCAAAGTCACGCAGATAAAGTGATGGCAACAGCTTGATTAACAAGTATTTCAACTTGGTAAAGCGAAAACACATAACAGAATGAACAAATATAAAACTTTATGTGTACTCATTTCTTCGCACTCCCTTGATTTAACACATATAACTGCTCATTTTTAAATAAAAGAACATCTAATTTGAAACCATTTTACTGGAGCTATTTTAATTTAACTGCTCTAGAAATCTGCGGAAATCTACGTCGTCCCATCGGTCTCTGCCGCCGGACACAGTCCCAACGCCATTACGGAACTCATTATTTTTCGCACCGCTAGCACTTTCTCGTACGTCATGTGTTAACCACGTTTGGTTTAATCAAAATAAATTATTTTACGTGCTGTTGCATACAACCATTAAATTGCTCTGCCTGTTTATGAAACCCTTCATTTAACGTATTTTTCTCGTCCGTTTCATCTTAATTATCCAACTATATATTATCCTAAAATGTCTAATTTTTAATAATTAAAAAGGAAATCCGTATTTTACTCAAATCCATGCCTTCAAAATGGGAGATAGAATGTTTCACTATTTGGAGACACAGAATATCAATCTTGAACTTAACTTCTTTAGGAAATCGCTTTATATTCTCCGTAGGAAGTGATTCTACATAAGAACTAGCAAACATATATATATATATATATATATATATATATATATATATATGTTTGCTAGTTCTTATGTAGAATCACTTCCTTTTATATATATATATATATATATATATATATATATATAACAGATTTCGCTATCATGCCATTTTACGACACTCCATTTATTTTAATTGCACACTACTTATTTGCCGTGAGCCGAGAGCCGTGGTAGCTCAGATGGTTAGCGCTCGCTGTAAATTTCACAGTACGCAAGCAAACCGGGTTCGATCCATGCCGACACCAATGAAATTGTTAATAGCAATTTTAAGTGCTGATTTACCACGTGCTCGGCGATGAAGGAAAACATCGTGAGGAAATCTCCATGTCAGAGAAAAAAGAAAAAAAAAAACTTCGAAGACATGTCACGCCAACGCATTGGGGCAGCACGGCGGACAATTTATTGCCCTAAAACCCTCTCAGAAATGAGCGGAGGCCTGTGCTCAGCAGTGGGACGTATATAGGCTGTAACTTTACTTTACTTTACTTACTACTTATTTGCTTGAAGCTTTTACTTACTTTTTATGAGCAATCCTTTATCATAAGTTATTTTATTAATACCCTCTTAATTAATTTGCTGCAATCAACTTTAGTGAACAAAAGTCGAAGAACAGAACCAGTAGTTTTTTTGTACTCTGGTAAAGAGCAATTATAATTTTTTCGTATTTTTATATAGGATAAAGGTGACAAACGAGCACACACTCCACCTGCTGGTTATCGGTTGCTGTGGCCCATAGACATCTATATCTATCCTCGATAACGAATCAAAATACACATGCGTTTCCACCCGTGAGGATGATGTGTGAGATTTAATGCCTCGTTACCAGTAAAAAACATCTCCGGTTCTCTACACTCACCATACGATACATAGTACCGTTGAGCTGCTATTTTACGCTGGTATTCTGTGAGACCGTGGTAGTTCCTTGGTTGAGCCGCATGGCTTTGCCACGTGTAATAAAACCGTAGTCACAGCTTGAAAACTAACTTTGAAGAATATTCAAAAACCCCACTTCATTGGCAGCACTTGTTCTCTAAAGAGCGAGTTTCAGAGTTGTATTTAGAATAATCTACTAAATTTTCTCTATTATCTTCGGATATGCTACTATGCTGAAGGAAGGATGTGGTGGCAATAGTACTGGAATATTCCTTACACGGTTTAACGCAGGCTACGCTAGAAATAAATTAAGTAAAATTACACACGCATACACGTGGTAGCTCAGCAGCCCTGGTTCGATCCCTGCCGGTACCAATGAAATTGTTAATTGCAAATTTACATGTTGATTAACCACGTTCTCGGTGGTGAAGAAAAACATCGTGAAGAGACCTACATGCCTGAGAATTAAAAAATTGTTCGAAGACGAATCAAGTTCGCTAACACACATTGCGGCAGCGCGGAGTACACTTCTTTGCCTTAAAATCCTTTCACATATGAGGTGAGGCCTGTGCTGAGTAGTACGACGAACATAGGCTGTAACGAACTTTAAACACCTCCAAATATCACTAGAACCATAGACATACAAACTCCCGATCTTAAGAGCATATTATAATACATTTGACAGGTATTTTATAAGTAGTACCTATTCTTGCACTTCGCTCAATTTTCTTGCGGAAAAAGTTACATAATTGTCAAACATTGGCATCTATAATTGCAGTTGGTGCTATTAGCACCAAAAAGTGGCGGCATAAAAATGGCATGTTTTAAGGTAATGACTATTACCTAAATATTAGCAATTATGCACATCCTACACATATTGCTATTTTGTTTTCAATCTACTCTATGTCGATCACCACTACTTCGCAATGTTAATATAAATGTGTAATAAGAGAAGAGTGTGGTTTGCAAGATGATGTTGTGACCAGGATTAAGAAAGGAATGCTTCGGTGGTTTGGTCATGTGGAAAGAATGAATAAGGAAAGAGTGACAAAGAAAATTTATGTTGCAGAAGTGAATAGCAGAGAGGCCAAATTAGGAGTACCCTTAACCGACGAGCATGTAAGCGTAGGTGTATGGATTTGAAGGAGGCGAGAGAGGTGTGTCAGGATCGTGCCAAATGGAAGTCTGTAGTCTCTGCCTACCACTCTGGGTGACAGGCGTGAGAGTGTTTATATGTATGTAAAACATACAATTTTAACAAATTTTAGCGCTTACCCGCCTGCATTATTTGTAACACTGTTATTAGTCAATCATAGAATGTTAATCATAAATTTGTATTATATTTGTAAATAACAACTAACTACAAAAATTTACACTTATTGAAGTGCCATTGCGCGGATGCAGTCAATCTCCTCAGTCTACGGCTGAATTAGCAGCAGCTTTCGACGTTAGCAAAACAATGTTGGTCCATTTGCGTCAAATCGGCAAGGTCGAAAAGCTCGACTAATGGATGCCCCACGAACTCAATGATCATACGCGCGAAGTACGCATTGAGAGGTGCCTTGCACTGATAAGCAGGCGCACAAACGAAGGAATTTTGTTATGTTAACTGCAATGAAAAATGGATTCTTTTTGACGATTGCAAGCGTTCAGCAAGTTGTTTGGATCCTGGTTCAGCACCTAAACAGTGCGCTAAGCAAAAAATTTGCCCTAGAAAAGGAATGGTCACTGTTTCTAGTCTAGCACCGGTGTGATTTATCACAGCTTCTTACCAACTGGTATCAGCATTACTGCAGATAGATGTATACTGTGAAGAACTGAACACAATGATGGAGAAGCTCGCACGTCTTCAACCAGCTTTGATCAATTCCTCGTCGCCGCTGCTGCTCATACTGCACAACGGACAGTCTCCAAGTAACAAGAGCTGGGGTTGGGACCTCTCAGTCATCCGCCCTACTCACCAGACCTTGCGCCTCAGACTTGAACTTTTTCAGGAATTTGGATAACTTTTTGGGCGGAAAAAATTCAAAATGCCTGTGACGAATTTGTTGCCGTCTGGCTGATTTCTTCAAGAATCCATAGACTGCCACTGCATTAAAAAAAGTGATTTTCAATAAATATTATATTTATAATCCATAATGAATAAAAAAGTTTCCGTTTCTGTTTATTTAAATCTCTTTTTAATTTTCAATAATTTTTTGTCAGAAAGAAAAAGAAAACTCAAAAGAAAAAACCTTTAGAAAGGAGTAAGCTCTTTTCTTGAATGTCCCCAGGTCGTATCGGTCCGGAAAAATCGCGGATAGTAAATTATTCCACAGAGAGGTCGTACGCGGAAGAAAACTTCTAGTGAAATGTACAGTGGTGTACCGCCAAGTATTCAGATGGTATCGATATGTTTGCCGCGTAGTGCGTTCATGAATTTTGGTGGCTGGGATCCGAACAATTCCTCAGAGCACTCCCCATGATAGATGCTATAAAATATGCAAAGAGGTGCAACATTCCTTCGCAGCGCTAGTGAATCAAGCCGATCGGAAACCACTCGGTCGTCGATTCGAGCCGTTCTGCGCTGAATGCAGTCAAGTGGAAGGAGTGTAACGTTGCACGTACATGTATGCATAATTATAATTAAACGGTTTATTAAAATTAAATAAACATTTAATAAACTAAATAAAAATAAAATAAAAGTTATTAACAAAAATAATTCTATAATTAACTTAGGTATCCTATTAATAAAACAAATCAGTAAACTAAAAGAACGAATTAAATAATAAATCAAATATTAAAATATTGTATTTCGAACAAACACTCTGACGCTTCGTTACTCTATGCGCTTTGCAACTCTCGCGTCAGAGTTTTACCCGGCCGGTATCATTCCACGGCGTCGCGCTCCCGGTCATTCTCCGCCCGAGCGCCCTGGGAGGCGCACACTACCACTGCAGCCGCGTTCACAAGCTCTGCTTTGTGTCCTCGTACGCGCTTGCAAATTTTAATCCCATTTTGGAAAAAGTTTAAAATAATATAATAATTCCGGCACTGTGGCCGTATAGTTTTTTCGTTAATTCTCGTCACCGAGACCTCCGTATCGTCTTGCACCCCGTAAGGGTAAGTGTTGAAACGTTACCTAGTTTTAAGTAGTGAAAGTGTTTTATAGGTAGTGTAATTTGATCATGCCAGGCTGTTTGCTTTTAGCTATCTAATTGCCACGTTATTAGTGTTATTTGCATGTAAGTAATGTATGTAGCCACTGTGTGCGTTGGCAAAAGTACCGTTACAAAATGGCGTCTCATACATTTCGCACCGCGATCAGATATCGCAAGTCACCATCATGTTTCAACCAATGCACAGCCTAAATTAGTTATCCTGGTACATTTAAACAGTATTTTACACTTGCCGAAAATTTAATTCATGTGTATTTTAATTTGCGCCTCACCGCTATGACGCTTGCCTTCCATTCCGCCTTGTAACTCCGTTCTGATTATGAACACCCGCCAGCTACTCTCTGTGCTCCCATCTACTGCTAGCCTGCGATATACCGAGGGTTCATAATCGGCGGCATTTTATTACCTGGACCTAAATGTGGACGACGTTGTTTCCAGGGTGCAATTTTACGACTACAACCGTGGCGGTCGTCCTTCTTAAGAGGGCCTAGGCCTCCCCTCGACGCCGCCACCGCCACAGCCAGCTGCCCACGGCGCTCCCCGTGAACAGTCCAACACCCCGGCCCTGCTCGACCACCTCGCGGCCACATAGGGGAGTACCTGACCCTGCCAGTGAAGCCAGACGGGCACCTTTTTTTAAATTATCGGAACCACGCCCACGACCTTTTCTTTTACTAATATATAATTTTTTTTATGACTGGTTGTTGCCTTATTTTAAACATCAACCGCCACACTGGCGCCCAACGTGGGGCTTTGGGCGAGACGAGTTTGGTCACTCACCGTATTGATACGGGAGATGCTGAGCCAGTTCGTCAAAGGTACTATAGGTTGTCTCCAGAGAAGCAGCGGATCCTTGCCGAGCTGGTCGACGAGATGCTGGCTCTGGACGTAATTGAGCAGTGCGAAAGTGCTTGGTCATCACCAGTTCTCATTGTTACGAAGAAAAACGGTCAGCCTCGGTTTTGCCTCGACAGCCGCAAGCTCAATTCCATCACGAAGCGCGACGCCTATAGTCTACCCTACATTTCCGAGATCTTGGATAATCTTCGCGATGCTCGCTACTTATCTAGTATCGATTTATCCAAAGCCTTTTGGCAGATACCTATAGCACAGGAGGACCGGGACAAGACTGCTTTTTATGTGCCTAATCGCGGTACCTATCGTTTTAAGCGCACTGCTTTTGGTTTAACTAACGCCCCGGCTACACAGCAAAGGTTGGTTGATCTGTTATTTAGGGAATTTGACCTCAAAGCCTTTGCATACCTAGACGACATTATTATCGTCTCAAACGACTTCAATTCCCATGTTTCCCTGTTACTTCGGGTTCTTAATAAGCTGAAACAGGCCAACCTCACTGTAAACCTAGAGAAATGTCAATTCTTCCGCAGTCAGCTCAAATACCTGGGTTACGTCGTTGATAGTAGTGGTTTACGTACCGATCCTGAGAAGGTGGAAGCAATCCTCAATTACCCGACACCTACATGTCGTAAGGACGTTAAGCGCTTCCTCGGGACTGCTACTTGGTATCGTCGTTTCGTCCCCAATTTTAGTACCATTGCAGGCCCCTTAAACAAGTTAACTTCGAGTAAGAAGGGTGCACCACCTTTTGCCTGGTCTGCCGAAGCCGATGCTGCCTTCAAGAAACTTAAGGAGTGTTTAGTTTCCGCTCCTGTTCTTTCCTGCCCTGACTACGATAAGCCATTCGAAGTACACACCGATGCCAGCAATTACGGCGTGGGTGCGATGCTGACGCAGACTATAGATGGTAAGGAGCACCCCGTTGCTTATATGAGCAAGTCGTTGTCAGCAGCAGAGAGGAACTACAGTATAACGGAGCGTGAGACATTAGCTGTCGTCATCGCCCTGGAGCACTGGAGGTGTTACTTGGAGAACGGTAGGCCATTCACTGTCTATACTGATCACAGTGCGTTAAAATGGTTTCTGTCTCTCAGGAACCCTACCGGTAGATTAGCTCGCTGGGGTGTAAGATTGTCCTCATTTCATTTAGAATTCAAGCATCGTAAGGGTGTGGACAATGTGATCCCCGATGCCCTCTCTAGAGCTCTTCCCGTCTCGGCGATTAGTACTTCCGGTTCGAACATGGTGACATCGGATTCTTGGTACAAAAATATTTATAATTCTTGCCTTTCTAAGCCGCAAACTTTCCCGAATTTCATTATCAAGGATGGCAAGTTATTCAGGCGTGCCAAGAATAATCACTCACTTTCATCCGAGTTCTTATGGAAGGAGGTTGTACCTTTTGAGCTACGCGAGCAGGTGATCAACGAGAATCATGCGGAACCCACGGCTGGACATCTCGGCGTTTTTAAAACATACCATCGTATTGCCTTGCGCTACTTTTGGCCTGGTATGCACCAGGACGTGGTGAAGTTCGTTGCCTCCTGCGAGAAGTGCTTGTCTTACAAGGCTCAAAATCACCAAACCTTGGGAGCAATGGGCCGCCCGTAGCAGTGTTCTAGGCCATTTCAAATGATTTCAATTGATTTGATGGGCCCCTTGCCTGTCACTAGGAAGCAGAACACTTATATCTTCGTAGTCACATGCTGCTTCTCGAAATATTGCCTAATTTTCCCATTAAGAAGTGCTACTGCCACTACAGTCACGAAGTTACTGGAAGAGTCTGTTTTCCTCGTCCATGGTGTCCCTCAGACCATATTTTTGGACAATGGCGGCCAGTTTATTTCGAAGGTCACTGAGTCACTTTTCCATCGTTATAAGGTCCCTAACGTGTTCTTCACGCCAAAGTACACCCCTCAAATTAATTTGGTAGAACGACATAATCGTTCAATTATCACGTGTATCTCAACTTTCGTGGACAACGATCATCGCAGTTGGGATACATATATTCCGAAGGTTCAGTTCGCCCTCAACAATTCGGTGAGTGAGGCGACTGGTTTCACTCCATCCTTCCTGGTGTTCGGCAGGGAGCTCGTTACATGTGGCTCGCATTATTTAGATAACGATTTAGGCGATGAGGTTTTATTCCTTCCCCGTGACATCTACGCGGAGGATTTGGGTTGTCTTAAGGAAGTTTTCGATACTGTAAAGGCCAAATTGTGGCATGCTCATGCTAAAAACTCAACCCACTATAACCTTCGGCGCAAGCCTATGGAATTTAACATTAGTGACACTGTAATGAAACGCGCATATGTTTTAAGTGATAAGGATAAGTTCTTTAGTAAAAAACTTGCGCCAAAATTTATTAAATGTCGCGTCATCGGTAAAAAGTCACCCCTAGTTTACATCCTGGCTGACATGTCTGGGAAAGATATTGGCACCTGGCACATCAAGGATTTGAAATTAACAGGACACAATACTTAGTCATATATGTATACACTTTTTTTAAAGTGGCACTTCCCCGTGTGGTGTCGGGTTAGAATAGCACCACCCCATTTCTTCCTGTGGGTGTCGTAAAAGTCGACTAAGGGATAGGGTAGTAGTGTGTTGTGGGAGATGGGCTAGCAACCATCACCACAATATCACAAGATCTCCATGTTACACCTACAAGTACACTTAATTAAGTTGCATGTGTTCTGCTTGTTACTTAGGAATACACTAGCGTTATATTTATATATATACATGGTGCTCGTTTTACCCTGGTCACACTTTTACATCTTTAGCTCTAGGTATTCGTATGGGTCTTCCAGTCTAACCGATGCTGGAACACCTTGCCAAATGACAGGATGCGTCAACTACCCTATTGATGTTCGTTGACGCTGATATAATCGCGTGAAGTATGAGAGATGTTGTATAAAAGGATAATGCGAATACATAACAATTTAGAGCGGATTTTATTAATTAAGAATAATAAAATCCTTATGTAGCGCGCGGGGTACTGTAACGTTGCACGTACATGTATGTATAATTATAATTAAACGGTTTATTAAAATTAAATAAACATTTAATAAACTAAATAAAAATAAAATAAAAGTTATTAACAAAAATAATTCTATAATTAACTTAGGTATCCTATTAATAAAACAAATCAGTAAACTAAAAGAACGAATTAAATAATAAATCAAATATTAAAATATTGTATTTCGAACAAACACTCTGACGCTTCGTTACTCTATGCGCTTTGCAACTCTCGCGTCAGAGTTTTACCCGGCCGGTATCATTCCACGGCGTCGCGCTCCCGGTCATTCTCCGCCCGAGCGCCCTGGGAGGCGCACACTACCACTGCAGCCGCGTTCACAAGCTCTGCTTTGTGTCCTCGTACGCGCTTGCAAATTTTAATCCCATTTTGGAAAAAGTTTAAAATAATATAATAATTCCGGCACTGTGGCCGTATAGTTTTTTCGTTAATTCTCGTCACCGAGACCTCCGTATCGTCTTGCACCCCGTAAGGGTAAGTGTTGAAACGTTACCTAGTTTTAAGTAGTGAAAGTGTTTTATAGGTAGTGTAATTTGATCATGCCAGGCTGTTTGCTTTTAGCTATCTAATTGCCACGTTATTAGTGTTATTTGCATGTAAGTAATGTATGTAGCCGCTGTGCGCGTTGGCAAAAGTACCGTTACAAAATGGCGTCTCATACATTTCGCACCGCGATCAAATATCGCAAGTCACCATCATGTTTCAACCAATGCACAGCCTAAATTAGTTATCCTGGTACATTTAAACAGTATTTTACACTTGCCGAAAATTTAATTCATGTGTATTTTAATTTGCGCCTCACCGCTATGACGCTTGCCTTCCATTCCGCCTTGTAACTCCGTTCTGATTATGAACACCCGCCAGCTACTCTCTGTGCTCCCATCTACTGCTAGCCTGCGATATACCGAGGGTTCATAATCGGCGGCATTTTATTACCTGGACCTAAATGTGGACGACGTTGTTTCCAGGGTGCAATTTTACGACTACAACCGTGGCGGTCGTCCTTCTTAAGAGGGCCTAGGCCTCCCCTCGACGCCGCCACCGCCACAGCCAGCTGCCCACGGCGCTCCCCGTGAACAGTCCAACACCCCGGCCCTGCTCGACCACCTCGCGGCCACATAGGGGAGTACCTGACCCTGCCAGTGAAGCCAGACGGGCACCTTTTTTTAAATTATCGGAACCACGCCCACGACCTTTTCTTTTACTAATATATAATTTTTTTTATGACTGGTTGTTGCCTTATTTTAAACATCAACCGCCGCACTGGCGCCCAACGTGGGGCTTTGGGCGAGACGAGTTTGGTCACTCACCGTATTGATACGGGAGATGCTGAGCCAGTTCGTCAAAGGTACTATAGGTTGTCTCCAGAGAAGCAGCGGATCCTTGCCGAGCTGGTCGACGAGATGCTGGCTCTGGACGTAATTGAGCAGTGCGAAAGTGCTTGGTCATCACCAGTTCTCATTGTTACGAAGAAAAACGGTCAGCCTCGGTTTTGCCTCGACAGCCGCAAGCTCAATTCCATCACGAAGCGCGACGCCTATAGTCTACCCTACATTTCCGAGATCTTGGATAATCTTCGCGATGCTCGCTACTTATCTAGTATCGATTTATCCAAAGCCTTTTGGCAGATACCTATAGCACAGGAGGACCGGGACAAGACTGCTTTTTATGTGCCTAATCGCGGTACCTATCGTTTTAAGCGCACTGCTTTTGGTTTAACTAACGCCCCGGCTACACAGCAAAGGTTGGTTGATCTGTTATTTAGGGAATTTGACCTCAAAGCCTTTGCATACCTAGACGACATTATTATCGTCTCAAACGACTTCAATTCCCATGTTTCCCTTTACTTCGGGTTCTTAATAAGCTGAAACAGGCCAACCTCACTGTAAACCTAGAGAAATGTCAATTCTTCCGCAGTCAGCTCAAATACCTGGGTTACGTCGTTGATAGTAGTGGTTTACGTACCGATCCTGAGAAGGTGGAAGCAATCCTCAATTACCCGACACCTACATGTCGTAAGGACGTTAAGCGCTTCCTCGGGACTGCTACTTGGTATCGTCGTTTCGTCCCCAATTTTAGTACCATTGCAGGCCCCTTAAACAAGTTAACTTCGAGTAAGAAGGGTGCACCACCTTTTGCCTGGTCTGCCGAAGCCGATGCTGCCTTCAAGAAACTTAAGGAGTGTTTAGTTTCCGCTCCTGTTCTTTCCTGCCCTGACTACGATAAGCCATTCGAAGTACACACCGATGCCAGCAATTACGGCGTGGGTGCGATGCTGACGCAGACTATAGATGGTAAGGAGCACCCCGTTGCTTATATGAGCAAGTCGTTGTCAGCAGCAGAGAGGAACTACAGTATAACGGAGCGTGAGACATTAGCTGTCGTCATCGCCCTGGAGCACTGGAGGTGTTACTTGGAGAACGGTAGGCCATTCACTGTCTATACTGATCACAGTGCGTTAAAATGGTTTCTGTCTCTCAGGAACCCTACCGGTAGATTAGCTCGCTGGGGTGTAAGATTGTCCTCATTTCATTTAGAATTCAAGCATCGTAAGGGTGTGGACAATGTGATCCCCGATGCCCTCTCTAGAGCTCTTCCCGTCTCGGCGATTAGTACTTCCGGTTCGAACATGGTGACATCGGATTCTTGGTACAAAAATATTTATAATTCTTGCCTTTCTAAGCCGCAAACTTTCCCGAATTTCATTATCAAGGATGGCAAGTTATTCAGGCGTGCCAAGAATAATCACTCACTTTCATCCGAGTTCTTATGGAAGGAGGTTGTACCTTTTGAGCTACGCGAGCAGGTGATCAACGAGAATCATGCGGAACCCACGGCTGGACATCTCGGCGTTTTTAAAACATACCATCGTATTGCCTTGCGCTACTTTTGGCCTGGTATGCACCAGGACGTGGTGAAGTTCGTTTCCTCCTGCGAGAAGTGCTTGTCTTACAAGGCTCAAAATCACCAAACCTTGGGAGCAATGGGCCGCCCGTAGCAGTGTTCTAGGCCATTTCAAATGATTTCAATTGATTTGATGGGCGCCTTGCCTGTCACTAGGAAGCAGAACACTTATATCTTCGTAGTCACATGCTGCTTCTCGAAATATTGCCTAATTTTCCCATTAAGAAGTGCTACTGCCACTACAGTCACGAAGTTACTGGAAGAGTCTGTTTTCCTCGTCCATGGTGTCCCTCAGACCATATTTTTTGGACAATGGCGGCCAGTTTATTTCGAAGGTCACTGAGTCACTTTTCCATCGTTATAAGGTCCCTAACGTGTTCTTCACGCCAAAGTACACCCCTCAAATTAATTTGGTAGAACGACATAATCGTTCAATTATCACGTGTATCTCAACTTTCGTGGACAACGATCATCGCAGTTGGGATACATATATTCCGAAGGTTCAGTTCGCCCTCAACAATTCGGTGAGTGAGGCGACTGGTTTCACTCCATCCTTCCTGGTGTTCGGCAGGGAGCTCGTTACATGTGGCTCGCATTATTTAGATAACGATTTAGGCGATGAGGTTTTATTCCTTCCCCGTGACATCTACGCGGAGGATTTGGGTTGTCTTAAGGAAGTTTTCGATACTGTAAAGGCCAAATTGTGGCATGCTCATGCTAAAAACTCAACCCACTATAACCTTCGGCGCAAGCCTATGGAATTTAACATTAGTGACACTGTAATGAAACGCGCATATGTTTTAAGTGATAAGGATAAGTTCTTTAGTAAAAAACTTGCGCCAAAATTTATTAAATGTCGCGTCATCGGTAAAAAGTCACCCCTAGTTTACATCCTGGCTGACATGTCTGGGAAAGATATTGGCACCTGGCACATCAAGGATTTGAAATTAACAGGACACAATACTTAGTCATATATGTATACACTTTTTTTAAAGTGGCACTTCCCCCGTGTGGTGTCGGGTTAGAATAGCACCACCCCATTTCTTCCTGTGGGTGTCGTAAAAGTCGACTAAGGGATAGGGTAGTAGTGTGTTGTGGGAGATGGGCTAGCAACCATCACCGCAATATCACAAGATCTCCATGTTACACCTACAAGTACACTTAATTAAGTTGCATGTGTTCTGCTTGTTACTTAGGAATACACTAGCGTTATATTTATATATATACATGGTGCTCGTTTTACCCTGGTCACACTTTTACATCTTTAGCTCTAGGTATTCGTATGGGTCTTCCAGTCTAACCGATGCTGGAACACCTTGCCAAATGACAGGATGCGTCAACTACCCTATTGATGTTCGTTGACGCTGATATAATCGCGTGAAGTATGAGAGATGTTGTATAAAAGGATAATGCGAATACATAACAATTTAGAGCGGATTTTATTAATTAAGAATAATAAAATCCTTATGTAGCGCGCGGGGTACTGTAACGTTGCACGTACATGTATGTATAATTATAATTAAACGGTTTATTAAAATTAAATAAACATTTAATAAACTAAATAAAAATAAAATAAAAGTTATTAACAAAAATAATTCTATAATTAACTTAGGTATCCTATTAATAAAACAAATCAGTAAACTAAAAGAACGAATTAAATAATAAATCAAATATTAAAATATTGTATTTCGAACAAACACTCTGACGCTTCGTTACTCTATGCGCTTTGCAACTCTCGCGTCAGAGTTTTACCCGGCCGGTATCATTCCACGGCGTCGCGCTCCCGGTCATTCTCCGCCCGAGCGCCCTGGGAGGCGCACACTACCACTGCAGCCGCGTTCACAAGCTCTGCTTTGTGTCCTCGTACGCGCTTGCAAATTTTAATCCCATTTTGGAAAAAGTTTAAAATAATATAATAATTCCGGCACTGTGGCCGTATAGTTTTTTCGTTAATTCTCGTCACCGAGACCTCCGTATCGTCTTGCACCCCGTAAGGGTAAGTGTTGAAACGTTACCTAGTTTTAAGTAGTGAAAGTGTTTTATAGGTAGTGTAATTTGATCATGCCAGGCTGTTTGCTTTTAGCTATCTAATTGCCACGTTATTAGTGTTATTTGCATGTAAGTAATGTATGTAGCCGCTGTGCGCGTTGGCAAAAGTACCGTTACAAAATGGCGTCTCATACATTTCGCACCGCGATCAGATATCGCAAGTCACCATCATGTTTCAACCAATGCACAGCCTAAATTAGTTATCCTGGTACATTTAAACAGTATTTTACACTTGCCGAAAATTTAATTCATGTGTATTTTAATTTGCGCCTCACCGCTATGACGCTTGCCTTCCATTCCGCCTTGTAACTCCGTTCTGATTATGAACACCCGCCAGCTACTCTCTGTGCTCCCATCTACTGCTAGCCTGCGATATACCGGGGGTTCATAATCGGCGGCATTTTATTACCTGGACCTAAATGTGGACGACGTTGTTTCCAGGGTGCAATTTTACGACTACAACCGTGGCGGTCGTCCTTCTTAAGAGGGCCTAGGCCTCCCCTCGACGCCGCCACCGCCACAGCCAGCTGCCCACGGCGCTCCCCGTGAACAGTCCAACACCCCGGCCCTGCTCGACCACCTCGCGGCCACATAGGGGAGTACCTGACCCTGCCAGTGAAGCCAGACGGGCACCTTTTTTTAAATTATCGGAACCACGCCCACGACCTTTTCTTTTACCAATATATAATTTTTTTTTATGACTGGTTGTTGCCTTATTTTAAACATCAACCGCCACAGGAGCTGGTACTGGGGAGCTCCAGCCCAGAGATAGGAACAATATTCCATGTGCAGCCGAACCTGCGCCTTGTAAAGTTGCAGGCGGTGTGCCGGCATGAAATACTGCCCGGTCTGCTGAGTATGCCAAGATTTTTAGAGGCCGATTTCACTAGATATGTCGACGCCGAAGGTTCCGATACTGGCTGAGGCAACAAGGGGTGTGCCTTGAAACTGAGGACGACATACGACATATACGACAAAGGGGTTTATTTAGCGGTTAACGTGCAAACTTGTGTCTTCTGAGGGTTAAACTGGACTAGATTTAGTCGCCCCTAATCCGAGACTCGACTCGACTTCTGACACAAGTATGTCCCGGTACTCGAAGACGTTTTCCCGAGAAATATTGGCACAGTCGGTGTGTAGAGCATCACCAGTGCTGTCATCTGCATAGCAATGAATGTTACAGATTTGTGACATATCATTGATATGCACAAGAAACGGCGTTGGTGATAGCACACAGCGTTGTGGAACACCAGCATTAATAGGCTTGTAGTCGGAGCTTGCACCGTCTACGAGAACCTTGATGCTCCGATTTGCAAGAAAGCTGGTGTTCCAATTGCACAATTTCACAGGAAGCCCATAGGAAGGGAGCTTCGAAAGAAGCGCTTTATGCCAAACCCGATCGAAGGCCTTCGCAATGTCTAAACTAACGGCTAATTCTTCTCCTTGGACTCTACTGCCACCGCCCATCTATGAGTCAGATAGACCAGAAGATCACCAGCTGATCCACCACGACGGAAACCGTATTAACAATCACTAATCAGCTGGTGATTCTTAAGGCACCTCATGAGCTGGCAGTTTATAATGGATTCCATTGTTTTGGAGAACAAAGAGGTGATGGCGATGGTTGCCTGTAGCTGGACGGGTCTGAGCGGTCGCCATTTTTAGGGATCGGGTGGACGAAAGCTGTCTTCCACGATTTTGAGACTACGCCAAGAGAGTAGGAGTACCGGAAAAGACGTGTTAAGATCGGTGCCAACTCTGGAGCATACGTCCTCAGCACAATTGGAGGATATCGTCAGGCTCACTCGACTTGTGGATGTCGAGGGAGAGGAGTGTTTGCGAACCGAGCGCTGTGTAAACCGTACCTCCGGCATGGAGCACTCACACCACGGGATGGTCGGCGGCGTACTCACTGTCATCAAGAGTCGAGTTGGACGCAAAGAAAAAGCCTAGCAGATCGGCTTTGTCCTTTGCAGCATGGGCCAGTGATTCGTCTTCCCTGTGCAGAGATGGAAGAGATGGCTGACAGAAATTCCTCTGGAAAGCCTTGGCGAGAGGCCAGAATGCACGTGTTCCAGAAGGAAGGCGAACTAGTTTCTCGCCAATTCTGCCCATGTGCTCTGAATTTGCTTTGACTTGCAATGACTCTTTTGAAGGATCTGGAAGCGGAATTATACTTCTTTTTTTAGAGCGCTGGTGTTTACATCTCGGGACGTTGATGCGTCAGCCCAGCCGGTTTGAGCCGACCCATATGTGCAATAGCAAAGCTGCCGCGTGGCTCTACCACTGTTAAAAAATGTAAAATAATGTAAAGTATAGGTGATGGTGACGATATTTGTACTGGTTTTCTTCCGCGAGACTCTTTACAGGCGTTAATAGCTTCTTATTACAAAGTATAAGGTGATACTGAAGGTGACCTTTGTGTGTGTTTTTGGAATTTTGAATTTTAAATGATTTTATTTTATATTTTTAGCTTTCGTCCAAAAAGAAAGGTAACGTGGTATAAGTTTGACTTGTCTGTGAATCTATTTATTTTACATATCTATAGGTGGCACTCTAGCGCCTAAATAGCTAGACAGGCGATTTTAAATTTACTCTTGCTATAGTTGATATGGTCACCGTCATAACAACAAATAATAATAATAATTTACCCTACATAGTATTAAAATCGGCCAAGTGGGAGTCGGATTCGCCCATGAAGGGTTCCGCACTATCATACAACATTTAATAATACTCTAACATTATCTCTATTCAAAAGTAAATTTTAAAAAAGTTCCCACATAGTATTAAATTTTGTATAATGGTGCGGAACCCTTCTCGTTCGATTCCGACTAACACTTGACAGGTTTTTTTACGCCGGCCGGTAATTTAAGCAATGTTATGTGTGAAGTTATGTTTATTGAATGTTGAGTTGATGTGTAATACAAAATAGTCAAATAAATATAAATTTCCATTGGTTTTATTTGAAGCTATCCTTTTTCCGTTATTTTTGCTATTTTGCCAACGAAACTAAGGTTTTTCTAGAATTTGTGAGTTGGCGTTTTAAATGTATATGTATGTAAATAGTTGACTAAGTATCTGCTTATATCATAAAACTGACTTTAAAAAAATTGATAATTAAAATGTAGTCTGATTTCCAGATCTCGTAAACAGTTTTGATATTAGTGAGTAGATACTCAAAATATTATAATACATAGTAGTTTTGCGAACAGGAGAGCTTACGGAAAAGTTTTTGTTTTAAATGTATATGTATGTAAATAGTTGACTAAGTATCTGCTTATATCATAAAACTGACTTTAAAAAAATTGATAATTAAAATGTAGTCTGATTTCCAGATCTCGTAAACAGTTTTGATATTAGTGAGTAGATACTCAAAATATTATTACTACCTAGTAGTTTTGCGAACAGGAGAGCTTACGGAAAAGTTTTTGTTTGGAGGTGAATTGTCTGCTTGTTTTGCGCAACTGTGTTCACGCTGCGCTCTCTGACAGCCGGTTGCGCTCCGCCCACTGCGAGCGCGCGGGCGAAAAACGAATTTGAAATTGTGCTTAGACCTCGCCTTAATCTTATAAAATAAAAGATTCGTTTCTACAAGAATTGGCAACAATATTTAAATCTCCACCATGCGCAACTTCTTGATATTCCCTCACGCTCAAATTTTTCTCCTTTGTTTATTATAGAACACAACTATGTTGCTGTACGTACACATATGCACGCCAAGTTGTTGGATGCAAATTTTTAGATGTATTTTTAGGTGCTTAATGAGTACGTGCTAGTACAAAAAGTTTAGCATGGTTTTGTTTTGGGTCACTTGATACAGCCGTGCTGAAAGTATATTATGAAAGTCGCGCGAATATGTCGGATTGGCCGGAAAAAACTCTAAAGTATATTTGCTGATACAAAAGTCGCTTGTGAACATAGTAATACCGCAACTTTTTGTGACCATTATAATACAAAAAACTTAATGTAACGAGAATCTGTTGAAGTGAAAATTGTCTCTCAATCCCAAGAACTAACTTAACTATAGTTTTGCTCTTACTAATAAATGATACTTTATGCCCTAATACAAACCTAAAAATATACTAATTATAATCAGATATAATAATAGCTAAAGACCGACTGGAATTCGTCAAATCTACGTGCTATGCGAATCAAAAATGACGGCTCCATGGCGCAGTGGCTTAGCAAGTCTGCGTTAAAGCAAAATGAAGAGATTAAAAAACATAGGTAAGAAATATGTTGTTTTTGTCTAACTTCGCCGGTTAGAGTGCAATTTTAAGCTAATTAGACAAAGAGATTGTTTATTAAGTATAAAATTACAATTAATTAAATCATACGGTATTTTATTACACGTCACCTCAAGAAAGCGAGCAATGAGAAACGAACGTAATAATTTAAGCTTACAATTCAAAGACAAGTCACGTATTCATTACATTGACTTTATTTAAACATGAAATTATCGGTGTTTTAATGAAGCCGAAATACGATGACTTTTTCATTTATTCTAATTACTTGCTCTTTTAAGAGTATGCACTATGCTAATTTATATAAAACAACAAGAGATAAAGCTCAAAATCATTAATGAACACCGCTATTTAGACGAGAGATTGTTGATAAATATCACGTCTTTACTATTTTTTGTGTATTATTTGTTATTCTTATTTTTTATTTATGATTGATTCTCCATCAGGTGATCTGTATATTTGTCACCCTTATCCTATATTAATAGAGATTTTCGAAAAAAAAGGAAATTTCCGATTTGTATGGTAATTTTATTTTATTAATCATAATATTTCCTAAACCAAAAAAGTTTTCACTTTCGAGTCTACTGCACGAGAATCGATGTACTTTTTAAAAGAGATCTTTAGCTACTGGATCTTTATAATTGAAATTTTAGCATATAAAATTTTATCTAAGCTTAGAAGTCTGTTCAGGCAAGGTCTGGCGAATACGGTGAATGACTAAAGGACTTTAGCTTTAGCAAGGCTAATTTTTCCAACATTGATACTAGTAGACGATAATTGTAGACCACCAAACTGTCACCATAATCGTTTTCAAGCTAATCTTTCGAGCATCTTTCGAGCACTGCTTAGATTGTGTACCTGAATCTAACTACTGTGATGTGCACTTTGCGATTGTCGAGCAGGACTCACTTCTCAAAGCAGGTACAATTCCCTGCCAATGCTGATACAGTAATATCAATATGATGTATGACAACAAAATGAATAACTAATTTAAAAAGGAACTGACCATTTCAAGGGCCAGTGGCCAATTCAAAAAAAAAACGCCAATTACATAATATGTAAAGATTTAATACCATCAAAAAACATGAATGTGTTAAAGGAGCCGTACGAACGACGTTCAGACTTGTCGACATCACCGATAAGAGTTTAGATCTGAACAGGTGTTAAGCAGGTGCATGAACGTTGTACATTCCTATGGAGTAAGTACCAAGTATGGAGCAAGTCATCCTTTTAAAACAAGTGTTAAGCTTGAAAATAAGCACACCGATAACTATTTTATTTTTATTCATGAAATTTGGTATGCTAGGCTTCAATGTTTTTATTAGACAAAAATGCTGAATTACAAGTGCAGGTCTAATAATTTCGAATTTAGAGATTTTAAAAGTAGCTCGAAATGGTACTTTTCCAAATTTTACTTACACACTACCGTGTGTTTAGAAAAAATAAATAATAACTTAAAATATTCGATATAAGTGAAAGAATAGTTGAAAGTATATAAAATAATAAATATATTTTTTATATTTTGTTTTATTCCGGATTATTCGGTTAGATATTAAGTATTGTACTTCACTTTGATTCATGTGAATTCGATCTCGAGATAATTGCCGGTATCGATCACCGCCGGCGGTTATTGACGTCTACTGATGCTGAACATCCGTCATATATGTGTTCTCATATAACACAATGTTGACTTTATTATTTTGTTTTATTTTCAAACTGTTTTGTAAAAGTATGAACATACATATCTCTATCACTTTCATCAAATAAACATACTTAAATAACTATTATTGCAATTACTGATTAAAGTTATTCATGACTGATTTTTGCAAAACTATTTTTATTTTTGTGTACGTCCATTAAATTTTCATAAATGTATTGAGATGCTAAAGTTAATATATTAATTACTTAAAATTTTTGTCTGTGTGATTCTTTAGGTTTTAAATCATAGATTTCTCTAATGGCCCTCTTCTCTTAATTAATACTAATTATACACAATATAAAAAAAGAAACCATAATATAGAAAAATTTAAACTAAAAATTTAAATAGTCAAAAAGTCCTACTCCCCGTGGTATAGTGCCAAGAACGCTGGCTGCGTTTCCTCGCTGAATAGCAATACTTAGCCTTACATATTACAATAGATTTATTCTGTTTAATAGGCTTAGCGAAAACTTCCTTCATAATTTTCTCAAAAGTATCGTATAGAACATGGGGGTGTGTAAACGCACACAACAATGAGGCGCTCAAACTCAACACATGTAATTTCTACAGTTCGCTTAACAGAGAGGCTCACAATATCTTTACGTTCTTTACATGATAGTGTTGCATGAATAAGTCAACTAGCGCCATCTAGTGTCAGGAACGAGAGCGAGGGGAGCATTGAGAAAATGAAATCACAAATCGCTCAACTGACAGCGCCTAGTCGAAACTCGAACGCTCGGTACCTTCCGCGTGTTTACTCGAACATTCTGGATATTTCTTTGCTAATTCAAATATATAGGCGCTGCAAGGTGCGATCGAGGCAGTGTTGATTTGACGAAACAAGCGAAGCTTCGGAGCGAAATTAAGTGAATTAGTGTGTTTAATTATTAGTGTTTTAACTTTAATTTGTGTAAAGTAAATTAAAGTGTTAATTTAGGTAATTTTATCGGCAATTTTTATTGTCACGAACCTCGTAACAATTGGTGTCAGAAGTGGGATAAAATCATGCCGATTTTACCTAAGGAGGA
Source organism: Parnassius apollo (assembly GCA_907164705.1). Taxonomy (NCBI): domain Eukaryota; kingdom Metazoa; phylum Arthropoda; class Insecta; order Lepidoptera; family Papilionidae; genus Parnassius; species Parnassius apollo. Next base: position 10,776,476 of record CAJQZP010000885.1, read on the forward strand.
AACGGAGGGTGTCCGTACCCGAAATCAACGCCAGCAGGAGACGGACCAAAGAAGATTTGGTGGTGCAACGCCGCTGACGTCGGAGGGCCAGCCGCCGGCTGCAGGCCCGTCAGTAGCTCCTCCATCTGCAGCACCCGATTTAGGTGCTCTGATGGTGATGCTGCAGGAACAGGCTCGCCGACAGGAGGAACAGGCTCGCCGACAGGAGGAACAGGCTCGCCGACAGGAGGAACAGATGCTCCTCGTGAAGGACATTCACGCTAACTTCGGGAAAGAGATTAGGGAGGTGAAGGATAGGGTTGCTCAACATGACAACCGCCTGTCGGAAGCTGAAACCCAAATCAAGGAAGCTAAAACCCAAATCGACCAAGTAAACAATCGGGTTGATTACGTGATGGCTGACGTGAAGAAAACGCTGGACGACCTCAAACTGGGGGATGGAACTACAGCTCCCGTAGTAGCTATTACACCTTCGCTACGTGGGTTCAAGGTGCCACCATTCGACGGGACTTCTTCCTGGTCAGCCTACAAAATCCAGTTCGAGGCTGTTATGAAGGCGAACGGCTGGAATAAAAGTCAGGCCATGACTGCTCTCACACTAGGCCTGCGCGACCAGGCCTTAACAGTTCTGGAAGCTCTCGGTGAGGAAGTGACTTATGAGCAACTCCTTGAGGCATTGGAGGCGAGATATGGCGACGCTCACCTGGAACACGTCTTTCGTGCGCAGCTTAAAGATCGTGTGCAGCGCATCAACGAAAACCTGCAGCAGTGGCCTCTAGAAGTGGAGAAGCTGGTGCGAAAAGCATACCGGTCTGTACCTGCGCTCATTGAAGGGAACCTGGTGCAGACATTCATCGACGGCATCCGCGACCTGGAAGTCAGAGCTGCTGTGAGGCTCGGGCACCACGAGACGCTTAAGGACGCCTTGGCCCATGCACTGGAAGTGGAAGCCGTGCGGCAGGATCATCGTTCCCATCGCGTCAGGGAGGTTGCAGCAGCTACAGTTCGCGACCGCAACAAAGGATACAGCCCAAGGTGCTATGGCTGTGGGGAAAAGGGCCATCTTCGATCCAGCTGCCCTAAGCGAACCCTAGAAAGGGAAATTGAACGATCTCAGGAGGGGCACTACCCTCCTGAGATCGTTCAATTTAGGGCCAACAGCACCGCCCAGCAGCGGCAGGGAAACGAGTAAAAGCCAGAACTGCGGGGCGGGTGCTGGCTGGCTGATGTTAAAAGAGCCCCAAGGATCTCGATCTCACAAACCATGATGGGAACAGCCTAATCATAAAGGGCGAGATCAACGGAATACCGTGTAAGCTGACCATAGACACTGGAGCCTCTCGTACGGTTGTTAGTTCCCAACTTATAAGTCAGTTCCTTGGGGACTCCGCATACAACCGAGAACGCCTTAATTTGGTAACAGCCACCGGTCAGCGTATACCCGTCCGTGGAGAGAAGGAGATGGAGTTGAAGCTAGGCAACGTGATCTACCTGCATAATGTCATCGTGGCTGATATAATGGACGACTGCATCTTAGGCCTAAACTTTATGAGGAATAATTGTTGTGAGATCGACGTTAAGCAAGGTGTTTTGAAATGTGGACAGGAGGAACTTTTTATGGAAGGTGCGTTACCAGGGAACGTGTACAGCATCAAGAAGATTGTTCTTCCGCCGAGATCGGAAACGATTGTTCCGGTTAGTCTACCTCGAAACGCTGGGCAAGCTCACCGTTGTGTACTTGTGGAAGGGGTAAACAATGACCTTCCATGGAAAGTAGCTCGAACCTTGGTCAGGACCACTGACATCTCAGGAGTACGTGTGCTGAACCTTTGCGACCGGGAACAGATTATAGAAAAAGGCACACTGGTTGGTACTTGTGAGGAAGTGGATTGGTTACGTCAGTGCCAATCTATATCGAGTGGGACCCCCAGCAAGGATTCAGAAACGAGAGTGACCACACTTTTGGAAGACTGTCGCAGTGTTCTGTCCCCGAACGAATTGGTCAAGGCGAAGAAGTTGTTACTCAAGTACGCCGATGTATTCTCATCAAATGATGCTGACATAGGAAAGACTGGCCTAGTTCAACACAAAATAAATACAGGAGAGGAATTGCCTATCCGTCAGCGGCCAAGAAGATTGCCGGTAGCACGTGAAAAGGAAGTGGAAACCATGATTGAAGGAATGGTGAAGGATGGTGTTATTGAACCTTCCTCTAGTCCATGGTGTTCACCAGTGGTGCTGGTGAAAAAGAAGGATGGCAGCATGCGGTTCTGTGTTGATTACCGCCGTCTGAACGACGTTACAAAGAAGGACAGCTATCCCTTGCCAAGAATTGATGACACGCTGGACCTGCTTACAGGAGTAAAATGGTTTAGCACGCTGGATCTAAAAAGTGGCTACTGGCAAGTTGAAATTGACCCTAAGGACAAGGAGAAAACTGCGTTCTCGACGGGAAAGGGTCTGTGGCAATTCAAAGTAATGCCGTTTGGGTTGTGCAATGCTCCAGCAACGTTTGAAAGGCTGATGGAACTTGTACTTACCGGGCTAATTGGCGATGCCTGTCTGGTCTACTTGGATGACATCATCATCGTGGGCCGTACGTTTGAGGAACACCTTCAAAACCTGGAACGCGTGCTCATGAAGATTCAGAGTGCCAACCTCAAGTTGAGCCCGAAGAAATGTTCACTATTTCAACGGCAATTTAACTTTTTGGGGTTTGTAGTATCGGAAGAAGGTATCCGCACAGATCCAGAGAAAATCGCCGCTGTCAAGGATTGGCCGGTTCCAAAAGACAAGACGCAGGTTAGAGCATTTTTGGGTTTGTGCTCCTATTACCGGCGATTCGTGAAGAACTTTGCAGATATAGCCAAACCTCTGCACAAGCTAACCGAGGAGAAGCGACATTTCTGCTGGGATGAAAGTTGCAATATCGCATTCCAGGAGCTCAAGGACCGTCTGTGCAAAACACCTATTTTGGGATACCCTGATGCAAGCAAAGAATTTATAGTTGACACAGACGCAAGTGATATAGGACTCGGCGGTGTGTTGTCTCAACGGAATGGTGACCAAGAGGTCGTGATAGCGTACTTCAGCAAGTCGTTGTCAAAACCGAAAAGGAACTACTGTGTCACAAGACGCGAATTGCTAGCTGTGGTAAAGTCGTTGCAACATTTTAGCAAATATCTTCTGGGACGAAAATTTCACTTACGAACTGACCATGCTGCACTAAAATGGCTATTGCAGTTTAAAAACCCAGAAGGACAAGTTGCGAGGTGGATTGAACTACTGCAGGAATACGACTTTGAGATCGAACATCGCAGCGGGAAATCTCATGGCAATGCAGATGCATTGTCAAGAAGACCTTGTCCTGAAGATTGCAAACATTGTACTAGGCAAGAGAGTAAGGAAGTGGTATCCGTGAGGATGCTCAGGGCAGACCACCTCAGCAACGAGTGGAAGGACAGCTTACTACATGCACAGCAGGAAGATCCGGACATCAATCATCATCAACCGATTCTGGAATGGATAAAGGCCACTGCTCCCAAGCCCAAGTGGAGTGACGTCTCAGCGATGAGTTCGACCACTAAAAGCTATTGGGCCCAGTGGGACAGCTTGCTGCTTCAGGATGGAGTTCTGTGTCGTAAATGGGAAAACGTTCGGGGAGACAGCTGTCATTTGCAAATGGTTGTCCCTAAAGTTAAAGTACCGGATGTTCTACAGCTGTACCATAATGATTGTTCAGGAGGCCATCTGGGAGTTAAACGAACTCTACTGAAGATCCGAGAACGGTTTTACTGGGTCCACTGTCGAAACGATGTCGAGGACTGGTGTCGCAAATGTACAAGTTGTGCGGCTGTAAAGGGACCTCAGACTCGTAGTAGAGGTGCATTGAAGTTGTACAATGTTGGTGCACCATGGGAGAGAATAGCCATTCACGTGGCGGGGCCGTTTCCGGAGAGTGAAAGCGGTAACAAGTATTTCATGGTTGTGATGGATTACTTCACTAAGTGGCCAGAAGTCTTCGCCATTCCAAATCAAGAAGCTTCAACAGTTGCACATAAACTAGTTCATGAAGTCTTCTGTCGTTTTGGAGTACCTTTAGAGATTCACAGCGATCAAGGAAGGAATTTTGAGTCTCAAATATTCCAGGAAACTTGCCGAGTTATGGGTACTCATAAAACAAGAACGACTTCTTATCACCCGCAATCTGATGGAATGGTGGAACGATTTAATCAGACATTGGAGAGGTACCTAGCAAAAGTTGTAGACAATCGGCAACGAGATTGGGACAAGCACATACAACCGTTTTTGTTGTCATATCGAAGTTCTGTTCACGAAAGTACAGCAGTGACACCAGCTTTCGCAAACTTTGGAAGAGAATTACGGCTGCCTGCAACCTGATCACCGGGATACCACCCGATGCTCCACGCAGTATAACCGATTATGCAAATGACTTGCGGAAAAAAATGAATGACGTTTATGAGCACGTCAGACAATCGGGCCAGCAAATGTCTGAAAAGATGAAAACCCGGTATGACCGCAAAATGAACAACAAAGGGTTCGACGAAGGTTCACTTGTGTGGTTGCACAATCCAGTCCGCAGCAAAGGGAAATCTCCTAAGCTTCAAGCTAAATGGGACGGCCCGTACCGGATTGTAACCAGGATCAACGATGTGACCTACCGGATACAGAAAGGCGCAAGAGGGACTCCTAAGATCGTCCATGTGGATCGCTTGGCGCGTTATTATGGGACCGATAATGCTCGGGACGAGCATGTCTTAGGAGGGGGCAGTGTTGCATGAATAAGTCAACTAGCGCCATCTAGTGTCAGGAACGAGAGCGAGGGGAGCATTGAGAAAATGACATCACAAATCGCTCAACTGACAGCGCCTAGTCGAAACTCGAACGCTCGGTACCTTCCGCGTGTTTACTTGAACATTCTGGATATTTCTTTGCTAATTCAAATATATAGGCGCTGCAAGATGCGATCGAGGCAGTGTTGATTTGACGAAACAAGCGAAGCTTCGGAGCGAAATTAAGTGAATTAGTGTGTTTAATTATTAGTGTTTTAACTTTAATTTGTGTAAAGTAAATTAAAGTGTTAATTTAGGTAATTTTATTGGCAATTTTTATTGTCACGAACCTCAAGATCATAACAATAATAATTTACTAGCTAAAATTAAGAAGCCACCTCTTAAAACGTTTTTCTATTGAAAGCACTGACCACCTGGTGATTACTGAAGTTAAACATTAAGTTATGAGCTTTTTACCAATGTTCAATAATACATAAAATATGAATATTGTTGTTATTTAAGGACAATTCAATTTCTAGCTCTTTGCCTATCATGCCTTGTACACCAATCTGATGCACCAGGTGTAAACAATTTTTATTCTTTGGAGTCATACAATTGCAACTATTAAGGATTTGTAAGCTACATTCTAAATTATTTAAATTATTAAAATTGCTAGAGATTACCTCTATTGTCTCATTTTCTAATTTAAATTACTTGGAGCAGATGTCTGGGTCGCTAAGTCCTTGGCTGAGTTAATATATAAATAATAAGATAGCATATTTGCTATCTTAAATTATATTTGGATAGGTAATACCTATCTGAAGTCAAAAATTTCTTAATAAAATAATTAATGTCTATTAAATTAATTCTATTAGTATAACTGTTACAATTATTACAATAAGCGACCCTAATGAAAAAGAAAGCGTAGCCTAATGGCAGGGTGCGGACCGCGAACTCAAAAAGGTCGTGGGTTCGAATCCGCTATTCGACTACTGGCGTGAACCACTCGTAACACAAGCAATTTAAGCTTGCCACGAGTGGTTAAGGGGAATATTAGTAATGTTTATAGCATTCTTAATATTCTTTTTTAAAAAAAATTAAATCTTAAATTTAAATAATTGTTACATGACAAATTATTCATTAATAAATTTAATAAGCGTTGTTATTACATTAAACCGCAATTTGGGATAATGTTTTTAGTGCTGCAGAGGGGGGAGGGGACACTTACCCGGGACACAGAGTAAGGACCATAGGGGAAGCTTCGTAACAACGTCGAAAATATATACCTATTTTGATAGGGTTGTAACCCGATGAATGTGAAAATTTTAACCATATGCAATGACGCGTGATATGCGTGGGTGAAATCGCTAGGCACAGCTAGTTTTATCAGAATTATAACGTTTCATACATCATAATAACAATAAGGGTCGATCCTCATTTGCCGTTTACAGTTCGTTCTCGGTTCGATCTCGGTCTGATATACTATATCATTGGAATGGGAATCGAGCGAAACTTGACTGTTACGGATAGTATGAATGTAAACACATATTTTTTACTTAATAGTATTTTATCAGACCGAGATCGGAACGAGAACGAACTGTAATCTGCATTATAATGAGGATCAGCATTAAGTGAGTGGTGACAAGGCAAGCTAGTTCATTCTACGTCTCATAAAACAATTTTTTTTAACTTTATTGTTGGTCTATTAGTCGTAAACTCGGCTGCTGATTATGTTCATGCGGTGCCGGCATCAAATTCCTGGTCGGGCCAAGAAAATCAGGTATTGGATATTTATGTCAAGAAAGTTGGCAGTGTCTTGATCCCGTGCCTCGGAAGACACGGTATGACGTTGGTCCTGTGTCTGATCTCTCATCGGTAATGTCCGATTGGCATTCCATCACACATTATGTGTGATAGAAAAGAGAGTGCACTGTGCTTCCACACGCACTATACTTATTTGCTATACGTATTGTTGGTACTGTACGTATTTTTTATAGAATAAGAGTGACAAACACACAGCCCAAGTGTACGTAAGTGGATTCTGTGGCCGAAAAATCGAAATGCAGATGTGTTGTTATCATTGGGAATTAAGATGGAATGCCTCATTTGAAGTAAAAAGGGTCTCCGGTACTCTACACTCATCATATAAAACAAAGCAGCATCAAGCCGCTATTGTACGCGTAGTCTAAGCTAGCTAAGCGTGGTCCTACCCCGGTCGAGCCGACCCATTAATACTACACTCATGATATAGCTGCAGCGTGGCTCTACCCCGTAAAGTTTACTATTAGCTTATTTACTATACATATTACAATTTAAATAATTATTCTATTAGGTCTATTGTCAAATGAGTAGACAAAGTTTTGGATGATATAGAAATATACATTCATACAAATAGATCAATCAAAAATATTACCCTCTTTTTGAGCTCACTTCCAACCATTACCAGTAAGTAAACTCCGGTGTTTTCTTATGAAGTCAAAATATTTGTAGTTATCAGATGATTGTCAGGTAGGTGAGTAAGTGTAGTATAGCAGGCTGCACATGAAAAGGCTTAAGAAATTACACCTTTTACCATGGCGAAATGTTTAGGCATATCTATCGTGTAGGGAAAGACGGGTTATGTAGAACTTGCATCAACTAAAACCCCATGGTGTTCCCTTCGCCACATATATGCAGGGTCACGGGAATTCTTCTGCACACACCAACGGTTCCCGCAGTGCCAGTCGCCAGCTTCTCCCGCTATTCTTCTCCTCAGACAAGCTGCATCGGAACACAGGCCTACATGGCCTCATCTAATGCGCAACGTGCCTTTAATAAAGATAATTTTTTATTTAGCTAGCATCGTGGAAGCTAAGCCAACCATATATGAGTACTTTAAAAGGGACTGAAGAAATCAAATATTAATATTTCTGACACGTAACAGCGTTATATAAACAATTTAGATTTGAGAAAATTTTAACAATTACAACAACAAAATTGTTAATTAAAAATTTCAAACACAAATAATTTTTCATATTGATTTTGATCTGTTATATTATTTCATCATGTTACTTCGCTCTGTGCTTACTTAAATAAATCGAAATTATAAAAATCCAAGTATGATGGTATGCAAATTATCTTCACAAATAAACATATAAGCAATATTAACATTTGGAAACGTAATAAACCTTCAAACAACTTGGATGTCGAAGCACTGGGGAGAATTTTTAAGTATGTTTACATAATTAATTGGATCCTTATTCTGGTTTAAGTTTACCGTAAATAAACTCAAACTGCGTACGTAGTTTTTAAGCTTATAAATGAATAACCACTGAAATGCTTATGATGTATAATTCTTTATATCATCTCATTCTTCGTTTATATACTCTTATATAACCAATATATATTTAATATCATCGCTAATACTAATTCTACGTGGTAGAGCTATGCTGCAACTCTATGTTATGATTGCAGCACGTATGGGTTGGCTCGACCGGGGCAGGATCACGCTTTCACAGAATACCGGTGTAAAATAGCAGCTTGATGCTGCTGTGTTTCATATGATGAATGTAGAGAACCGGAGATCCTTTTAACTGGAAACGAGGTATTCCATCTTAGTCCTCACGGGTGACAAAGCATTTGCATTTTGATTCTTAATCGAGGATAGATGTAGATCTCTATAAGTCGCAGCATCAGTTTACCATTTGTGGTCTGTGTGCTCGCTTATCACCCTTATATCTACCTTAAAATGTCAAAGTATAACTTACATCGTCAATTTATTTCATTTTAAAGTGATGAGGGTAATTTTGCTTCAGTAGTTTTTTTTACAGGATAGGGCGACAAACGAGCACACAGCCCACCTAATGGTAAGTGGTTGCTGTGGCCCATAGACATCTACATCTATCCTCAATTAAAAAAATGCAGATGCGTTGTCATCCATGAGGACCAAGATGGAGTGCCTCGTTTCCAGTGAAAAGGGTCGCCGGTTCTCTACACTCACCATACGAAACACAGCAGAATTAAGCTATTATTTTACGCTGGTATTCTGTGAGAGAGTGATCCTTCCCCGGTGGAGCCGACCCATTCGTGCTAAAACTATACTACTAATATAACTGCAGCATGGCTCTACCACGTATTCAGTAGTTGCTATGCCCTTATCTACTCAATCTCACATAGTTAAAAAAATACTTTTTTTATCCGATGTAGATAGATATCTTACAGAATAAATATCAGTAGAGTAGTCAATATAGCTGTCACGGTAGCGTCTATAGCTGTGACTCAAACAAACTTGTTGAATATATTGCGCTCTCTTACATTAACAACACATATTTGGAAGTAGTTGACTGGTTTCGTAGTTACTTGTTTGGGCGCCGATAGCCTATTCAATTGCGGGATGTTTTCTCTATGTGGACTGCTACCGTTGACTACAACCCAAAAGCTACATTGTTGTCTTCTTTAGTCTAAAACTTTCATTTAGTCGGTAAGTATGAACTGCCTTATAAGATGGCGATCTCCAAATTAGCACTCAATCTTCTGACACAAATAACGCAGATTTGACTTGCATATTGTAATGACGTAAATCGTATGGATTATTAATCATTAATACCCCTAATACTCAAACTACTACCCCTAAAAGTAAACTACACTAAAATAATTATTGGCAGTTCTAGTTTAGCGGATTAGGTTAGGTTAGGTAGGTGGTCGGTAATCTAGCACCTATTCTTCTCAATGGAGTTTTTGAGAATCTAAGAAAATCTATTTATCGGCGACAGAGGTTTGAAAATAAAAAGACCTAAATAGAAGTGAGTATGAGATATAGATGAGTAGATCTATATAGGGAGATAGTAGAAAAATCCCACTCGTTTCTGTAGTAGAAATAAAGTTCTACGCGCCAAGAGATTTTAATCGCAGTTAAAGAATAACATGGAATCCACAGGAAGTAAGTAGGTAACATGTTTGCAATGGTAACATGCAGCGCTAAACTTTTTGTGGAAACCTAGAAATTTTGTTCCCACTGTCATTAAAATACTCTTGGTTAGTCTACTTATATTAACCTACTTCTGATTATCATTAATTATGCTGATATTTGCATTTTAGAATTTCATAAGCATCTCAAGTGACTGGTGACTTGCCTTCGCAGGAACACTCTTATATTTTCTGTTTTCTAATGTGTTACGTAAAAGACCGCTTTGAGTTCATTTTCTTTTCCTAGGATCATCGTCTTCGTTTAGTAACAATATTTTTGTTCGTACTTCAGTTCATTCATTCTTTATCTTTACCAAATATATCTTTTATAACTGCACGCTTGTGAAACTCCTCACCTTTATAGTCTATTTCCATCCATTTAAAAATCTACTCAAAGCTCGTCCTTTCTTCTATTTATTTTATTTATCCTCAACTGTCATCATGTATTTTATTACCATTTTGATTTAGCCTTATATATAAATTGTGCAAGGCATCGCTTTTGCCGAAGATATAAAAAATATTAAAAAAGGACAACTATGCTCATCAACATTACGAAGGTAATCGCCATTTATCACGGACGGTGTGCTTCGAGTAGGTGGTCGGTTAGATCGTCTTTATCGGATTCCCAAAAGCACCCAATATTGCTACCAAAAAAGGGGCATATTGTTGATCTTATAATTGATTATTATCACTATAAAAATTTCCACGCTGGTCCTCAGTATTTACTTGCTGCATTACGGGAGAAATATTGGATATTATCAGCTCGCCGTGTAGTCAGATACCGCATTCATAGGTGTAACATTTGTTTTCGACATAAACCCAAACCAATTTACCCCATGATGTCTGCCTTGCCTGCTTGCCGCTTAGAGCAGTGTAATGCGTTTACACATACAGGTGTGGATTTTTCGGACCCACTTTATATCACATTGACGCGTAAACGTGGTGTATGAAGCCAGAAGGCTTATTTATGTTTATTTATATGCCTTGTTACTAAGGCAGTGCATTTAGAATTAGCGTGTGATCTAAGTTCGGCAAGTTTTTTAGACGCTTTTAAGAGATTTATTTCTCGTAGAGGTCCGTGTCGATGTCGATACAGCGATAACGGTACTAATTTTGTCGCCTCGCGTTCATATTTATATGAATTATATAGATTCTTTAAATCGGAAGAATATTATAAGGCATTCAATCAGATGCTTACTGATAATCGCATTGTTTGGAAACTCAACCCTCCAAGCGCTCCACATTTCGGGGTTTTGTGGGAGTCCAATATTAAGGTTGTAAAAAATCATTTGTTTCGCGTAATAGGTAAGCAAATCCTCACGTATGAAGAAATGCTTACTACTCTCTGCCAGATCGAATGTATTTTAAATTCTCGCCCACTTTATGTATTAAGTAGTGATCCATCGGAACCTACAGCACTTACACCCGCACATTTTCTAAATTTAAAACCACTGGAATGCTTACCGGCTGCAGATTTAAGCAAGGAACGTATTAATCTGTTATCACGCTTTTCTTTAATAGATTCATTAGTTCAGTCCTTTTGGAAACGCTTCAGATTCGCATACTTACATACATTACAGAGTAGAGTGATTTGGAATAAGAATGCTACTGCCATTTCTATAGGAACAATTGTTCTAATAGACGTGGATAATACTCAACCGCTTCAGTGGCCTCTAGGCGTTGTCACCGAATCGTTTCCCGGTAAGGATGGTGTGGTACGCGTTGTGCAAGTTAAACTTAAGAATTCCACTTTGAAACGCCCTCTTATCAAACTGTGTCCTTTACCAACACAGTGATTAATAAAGTTAATTTTGCATTATCGTTTATATATTTAGTTTTAATTCTTAGGTCATAACGTCGCTTCATTTCGCTACTATATAAGTATTTATCTATATATATCTATATTTTTATACTTGCTAGTTGAGGATACCTCAAGGCCGGGGGGATGTTCGCGGCACTTTGCACTATCGCCTAACGCTTATAAGAGATTCGTTAATTATCCATATCCATACTATTTACTAATATTATTTACTAATATTATAAATGCGCAAGTGTTTTTGTTTGTTTGTTTGTTTGTTTGTCTTTCACGTCGCAACAGAACGTCGGCATGGCATGATTTTTTGTATGGGGATAGTTGGGTGGCTGTAGAGTGACATAGATTACTTTTTTCTGCGGAAAAACATCTTATTCCCGTGGGAAAATCGAATATGTTGCAAAAGTTTGTCCTTCTCTCACGTCGCAACAGAGCGTCGGCATGGCATGAATTTTGGTATGGGGATAGTTCGGTGGCTGTAGAGTGACATAGGCAACTTTTTCCGCGGAAAAACATATCCTTCCCGTGGGAAAATCAAATATGTTGCAAAATTAAATTCAGCTAGGTGGCGCCACCGTGATTCTACAAGACGGACGACGGTACGATGGACGAACACAGAAGGTCAGAATATCTGGATTATTATGTCTTTTTACCAAAATTAAGATAAAAATGTATGAATCTGTATTTTTCCACGCAGGACCGGGCAGAGAGCGATAAAAAACATACAATTCACCAAATGATTTTCTTCAAACGTTTTGGTGCATTGTAATTCACAGAATAGGCGATAACCTCGCAGACGATATTAAGTAATCCGTTGATGCTCTGCCTACCCCGCAAGGATGACAGGTGTGATTATAAGTATGCATCAGAAATACTATCACCACCCGTCACGCTTTCACCCTTAACTATTACTAGAAAGAAACTAGAAACAGTTCTTAGTAAGCCTTATTAATAAGCCTTAGTAATATTTATTGAACGGAAATATGAATACAGTTCTTATATGTGGTTATGAATAAATCGGTATTACAGTAAAAAAATTGTGCAAAATTATAAAAAAAATATTTTTTCAGAGTTCTTATATAACGTATACATAGTTTAAATTGATTCCACTATATGTCGTTACTAGGTTTTTAAAACGCGGTAAAGAAATGTTTCCTGACATGTACTTAACTCCCGCCGTTGAGCCGCACGTCAACTTATGGTGCATACGGTACCTATACGCTTAAATTGTTTCTATTTCGTAGCTTATTCGACTACCTGCTTTCGATTTCGTTTGTTTGTTATTTGCTTTATGATTTGGTTAAGGTTGAATGGATTTATATTGGCTTTCATTTTCGGATTTGTGTATTTTCTTGGATCTAGTTTGTTGATTTGGTTGGTATTCCTTTATACATATTTAGACCTGGCTTTGATTTTGGATTTTGTTTATTTAGAATCGTGAATTGGTTTTCGTTGTTTTAGGTTGTTTAACAATATTTCAAAGGAATATTAATAGTATAGATAGTGTATACGGTACCTATACACTTACTTCTTTTTTCGTTGGTTATATTTATATTGACTACTGCGTTCGATTTCGGTTTTATGCGATTTGTTTTGTGATTTGGTTTAAGTTGATTCGATTTTTTTTTGGCTATCGTTATCGGATTCGTATTGTGTCTTGAATTGGTTTTGTTATTTTGATTTTAAAAAATATTTAAAAGGAATATTTATTCCTTTTAGATATTTTGGATTTGCTTTTAAAAAAAATATTTAAAGGAAATTTAATTCCTTTTAAGTATTTTAAAGTTTTTTTATAAATAATTTTTTTGTTACTTCATAAGGCCTCGCAAACGTAAGTCCAGCCTTTCAAGAGTATCTTCTCAAAGACAAGCGAAAAGATTAGCTCGATTGCTAGAATATTTAGAAGATGCTGAATTGAGAAGGCAAGAACAAGCGGAGCGACAGGCTACTTTTAGAGCATCTGAGACACCTTCTCAACGTCAGCAAAGGCGTCTTGAACAGACAGAGCGTCAGGCTGCTTTAAGAGCTTCCGTAACACCTTCTCAAAGTCAGGAAAGGCGTCTTGAACAGGCAGAGCGTCAAGCTACTTTACGAGCTTCTGAAACACTTTCTCAAAGTCAGCGAAGGCATCTTGAACAGGTAGAGCGTCAAGCTACTTTAAGAGCTACTGAAACACCTGCCCAAAGTCAGCAAAGGCTATTCAAACAAGCAGAACGTCAGGCCGCCTTAAGTGACACGGAAACACCTTATGAAACTCAACACAGACTCATTGAGCAAGCTGAACGTCAATCTACTATAAGGGCATCTGACACACTAGAACAGACACAGGCGCGAAGAGATGCAAATTCACAGCTCCAAGCTGAACGTTGACAAAATTTTCAAAGAAACAATTGGTCGGTTTTTAATGACGCAGCATTCAATTATGATCCGTTGATTGATTATAAAAATCACAGGTTAGTTGTTATCGGATTGATGGACAAGGCGTGTCGATTTTCCAGCGCTTTAAAATGGAAAGATGAGATCGCAGGCATGTGCTGTTCCAATGGCAAAGTGTCTCTTCCGTTACTTGGGAAACCAGAAGAACCTTTGAAAACTCTCTTTTTATATGATGCTAATGAGTCATGGCGCTTTTTAAACAGGATCCGGAAATATAACTCATGCTTTCAAATGACGTCCTTCGGAGTTGACCGGGAAATAATAATGCCGGGATTTTCGCCTACATTTACGGTTCAAAGGCAAATTTATTATAGAATAGGTTCACTTTTTTCAGCTGAAAACGATCAGCATAATTTTTTACAATATATTTAATGGGTGACGAAGAAATTGAGGTAGACCCTCGTTGCCAATTTATCCAGGGAGTTGAGAGAGACACAGTGTTCAAAATTCAAAGATTCTTGCATGAACGTAACATTTTAGTCAAAACATTTAAAACTGCTTTAGAAAACCTACCTGAAAACGATTATAAAGTTGTCATTCACGCAGATCGGACCCCTCGAGGAGAGCATGAAAGGCGCTACAATGCACCTTTGATAAACGAAATAGCAGCCGTAATTAGTGGTGATCAATTTTCTTCACGAGACATTGTCTTGTAAGCACGTGATGATATGTTGCAACGGGTAGCCGATATACACAAGTTTTATGACGCTCTGCAATACCCAATGATTTATTGCAAATGACAAGAGGGTTATCATTTTCAAATTCCACTCATTAACCCGGTCACAAAGGAGCCTACTCCGAACAAAAAAGTATCATGTATGGATTTTTATGCGTATCATATGATGTTGCGAGTAAATGATTTTAACCTATTAGCTCGGTGTAGACAATTATTTCATCAATTTTTGGTAGACATGTAAGTGAAGGTAGAAAGTGAACGTCCCGTTATATATCTTTAAATCAAAAACAGCTGCGCGTTGAGCATTATATACAAGATACAGTTTCTAGCGACGCCATACGGAACAGGGCAGCAGCAGCTATTATAAGCTGGTATTCTGTGAGAGCGTAGTCTTACTCCGGTCGGTTGGACCCATTCATGCTACAATCATAATACAGCTGCAGCGTGGCTCCACGTACGCTTAGCAGGCGAAATGACGTCCAGATGTCTCGTGATTTTGACGCGAGTCTGGGTATTTAACTTCTGACGTTAACGGGTTGGTTATATCGTCATCTATTAGACACCTTTCTGACATTCCCCATAATAGTCTCTTACGACGCTTACGGGATGAGATTTAAATATTAGTAAGATCCAGAATGACATATACATAACATAAACACTCACGCCTGTCACCCAGAGGGGTAGGCAGAGACTACAGACTTCCATTTGGCACGATCCTGACACACCTTTCTTGCCTCCTTCACATCCATACACCAACGCATACATGCTCGTCGGTTAAGGGTACTCCTCCCCTTATTTATCCAGAATGAAATGTGTATATTAGTAGGATGCATAGATTATACGAGAAGGCTTGTGTTAAATCGCAAGCACAGCAAGTGATATAGGTATTATATTTTAAATATGTTAATTTTAGTTCAAAGTAAAGTTATATTTTATGCTTATATTTCGCCTTCGCCTTCGATTACGATGCTACGGTCTCTATTATAAACCTGCATACTCGTATAAAATTGTTCTCATTGCATTCTTATGTGATGGTAATGATAGGAGATATTATGGATATTCCTTTACTCAATTAGCGCCTGCCTCGCGTCTTTGTCAGAAGTATTTAACACACGCAGCGCCAGCTACAATCGCTGTCTTTAGATGTTGTAGGTTTTTTTATGAAACTGAAGTAGCAAACGAAGCAACAGTCTACCTGATGGTAAGTGGTCACTGCATCCCATGGACATATTTTATATTCCATAAAGAATATTCTAGATAAATCTTTTTTTTATTGTAATATTCATTTTTTTTAATGTTTATCATTTATCATAGCTCTTGTTTTGTGAGAAAAGAAGGTTTTTGTTTTAAGGGACTTACAGGAGACGTTTATCCTTATGTTACCCTAATAAACTGATTTCTAATACATTCGTGTAAATGTTATTGTGCTAATACAGGTAATCATTGTCTCATTCATTCTTACAGCTTGTCACAAGTTCACTTACATTTTCATAAGATTTTGTATTTAAACGATATTTTACTTATTTCATATCTGCTTAGATGGGTATCATACCTAAGAAAGGCTCGGTCGCAGTAATTGAAGTTTTATTTTGCGCAATATCTAAGCATTCGCATTATTAATGCAAAGGATTTATTTAGAATGTTATTAATGTTTTCAAATTTTTGGTAACATCATAGTAGTTTTTTTTATCTTGTTCCATGATTTAAGTTTCTCGTTGAACCTTAAGAAGTAGATAAACCTACGTTGTTCATACTGATGTATTTGAAAATGATAGTTTATTTTCTATTATATTAATTAAGTTAGGTGCTAACATAAAGCGCCTATTGTTTTGGTTAAGTGCGTCGATTCTATCGGCGGGTATATTGTTAAAGTGGACGACAGATACAATGTAGTCACTTCTGAACGCGGCCATTCGTGTTATTTAAAGTGTCGGAGTATAGACTGGTTACAAAATTACAAAGACAAAATTAATATCGGTTTTCATCAACCGATGTATGTCAATATAAAATGTAAAATAGATTTCTTCAAATAACAATTCGGCTGGAATCTTCGTCGTCATGTGGTAATTTGTAATTTGTATAACAATTAGGTTTCCTAATATATAGCACACACGATAAGTTAAAGTTATAAATGTTTTCCACCGTCGACCAACGAGGGGGTCGACGCATCTTCACCCCTTTGTTGTCAACATCTGGGAATGGAAGGGAATGGAATGATCGGCTGCCGTTTGTCTTTACGCCTGATTACAATTTAAGCGTCTTCAAAGTAGGAAAGAATAGGCTTTTGTTATGCTAAGACAGTGCGATTTACCGTCGAAGGTTTTATTACCACTTATTTAAGGTTACGTAAAAAGACATAAAAAGTACACACATTTATAAGTAAAAATGACTAAAAAAGTAAACTAAGCGATATAGCGATGAATCTATATAGATGATATCTAGCAAATAATAAACACCACAATGCGGTCTCCAATACTGTAAACCTGCCTCGTTGATCTAGTGATTATAAACGCAACTGCTGATTGATGATGATGATGAGATACCAAGTTTGAATCTTGGGTCGTGCCAAAGAAAAAAAAAACTTATTGAGTGTTTCCGTAAAGACATTTTTAGTAACTGCACGGAGTTTGAAAGTTGGCGGTGTTTCACCCCGGTCCCTCGGAGAGCTCGTAAATCCGTTGGTCCTATGACTGAGCTCTCTCTAGTCGTGTCGGTGTACCGTCCCATCGGACTATGAGAGTGACGGAATAAAGAGTGCACCTGTGCTTGCGCATACACTTTTGCACTATAATCCTGTCCTGCGCCAACGTCTAATCTCCGTTGAGGCTGGCTGTCGCGACCAAAATTTGGTCTGGTGGACATTATTATAATTATATGATTACTGCGAACCAAGAGCGGTGATGTTGCAAGCCTTCATACAACTTACAATAAACGTTGTGAATCATTGGTATAATCATTGGCCTAAGTGCAGAACCAAAGACGGTTGAGGAATGTGATGCGGTTTGTATCTGAGATCTCACAAGTATATGACCGCAACAATGTTTATTTTGCTTTATTTTTTAACTTCCACGACTGAAAAAAATATTATTGTTTGAAGGAAACGCATTTAGAATATTCTAATTATTTGGCTAGTAATATATAAGTCAATGTTATTTGGTAAAAAATCAACTAAATTTAATGATACTATAACCTACAGCTGCGCTAGTCTCATCTGATATCTAAGAGGGTAGAGTATATATGCTTCTCTGCTATATTGTGCACTGCTATATTGAAAGAATTCACATTATGTTCACAAAATATTTTTATTTCTTAGATATGCAGGTTTCCTCACAATATTTTTTTTTCTCCACAAATCATATTGCCATAATAAATAAGAAATCAAACCGTAGGTAGGTGCTATAACCCTTCTTCTATTGTATTTACGGTACCCACAAACGGTATGGTGTGCGATGTCCACGGGAAAGCCGTATTGCTACAACAAACCCACTTACCACCGGCACTAAGATCATATGTCTAGGTCACATCGGTTAGCGAGTCCAAGTTTACCTCGGTCTCAGTTGCTCGTGAAGCAGCATACACGCCACGATAATAATTCTTTTCAGGTCCCATTTCTATTAATACAATGCTTTTACTCATTTGATACCTCCCACATATTTGCTTTATTTCATAGACCTTACTATTATATGTCTTTAATATAATAATGCTTATGCATCAAAGAGACCTTCTATAATAATGCTTTTGTATCATAGACCTATTTTTATTTTGTATCATAAGTCATTAATATTGTTGCGCGCCTAAGTTGACGTCAGGTACCTGGCACTAGCGCCATCTAGTGTCGGGGACCAGAGCGAGGAGGGCTTCCTAGAAAATGTCAATCTTGACTTTCGACCAACAGCGCCATCTAGTATCGAACAGAAGAATTAAGCTTTCTAGAAGCCCCACACTCGAACTTTCTGTGTCTGGTCGGTCGGCGCGCGTATCTAATGGAATATTCTAGATGTTTCGGTGTAAAAGGTGTTTTAAAGCCACTGCATGCTGCGATCGGGGCAGAATTGAATTTGGCGAGACAAGCGAAGCTTCGGAGCGATACAAGGTGAATCAGTGTGATTAATTATTAGTGTCTTTTAAGTTTTAATTGGTATAAAGTGAATTAAAGTGTTCACTTTGGTAATTCAATCGGCAGTTTTTATTGTCATGAACCCTAAGCTTGTAACAATTGGTGTCAGAAGTGAGATAAAATCATGCCAATTTTACCTAAGGAGGAAACAGAGGGTGTCCGTACCCAAAGTCAACGCCAGCAGGAGACGGATCAAAGAAGATTTGGTGGTGCAACTCCGCAGACGTCGGAGGGCCAGTTGCCGGCTGCAGACTGTCAGTAGCTCCTACATCTGCAGCACCTGACTTAGGTGCTCTGATGGCGATGCTGCAGAAGCAGGCTCGCCGACAAGGGGAGCAGGCCCGTTGGTTTAAAGAACAGCAGGAGGAACAGGCCTGCCAACAGGAGGAACAGGCTCGCCGCCAGGAGGAACAGGCTCGCCAGCAGGCGGAACAGGCACGCAGATTGGAAGAGCAGCTGCGAGGTGGACAAGAGGAACAGGCCTGCCGACAGGAGGAACAGGTCCGTCGTTTGGAAGAGCAGCTCAAACGCAATAAGGAAGAGCAGATGCTACTCATGAAGGACATCCACGCTACCTTCGGGAAAGAGATACGGGAGGTGAAGGATAAGGTTGCTCAACATGACAACCGCCTGTCGGAAGCTGAAACCCGAATCGACTAAGTAAACAATCGGGTTGAAAACGTAATGGCTGACATGAAGAAATCACTGGACAAACTCAAACTTGGGGATGGAACTACAGCTCCCGTAGTAGCTACTACGCCTTCGCTACCTGGGTTCAAAGTGCCGCCGTTCGACGGGAATTTTTCCTGGTCGGCTTACAAAATCCAGTTCGAAGCCGTTATGAAGGCGAACAGCTGGAATAAAAGTCAGGCCATGACTGCTCTCACACTAGGCCTGTGCGACCAGGCCTTAACTGTTCTGGAAGCTCTCGGTGAGGAAGTGACTTACAAGCAGCTCCTTGAGGCATTGGAGGCGAGATATGGCGACGCTCACCTGGAACACGTCTTTCGTGCACAGCCTAAAGATCGCGTGCAGCGCATCAATGACAACCTGCAGTAGTGGGCTCTAGAGGTGGAGAAGCTTGTGCAAAAAGCATACCGGTCTGTACCTGCGCTCACTGTAGAGAACCTGGCGCAGACATTCATCGACGGCATCCACGACCTTGAAGTCAGAGCTGCTGTGAGGCTCGGGCACCACGAAACGCTTAAGGACGCCTTGGCCCATGCACTGGAGGTGGAAGCCGTGCGGCAGGATCTTCCATCCTTCCTTCCCATCGCGTCAGGGAGGTTGCAGAAGCTACAGTTCGCGGCCGCAATAATGGATACAACCCTAGGTGCTATGGCTGTGGGGAAAGGGGCCATCTTCGATCCAGCTGCCCTAAGCGAACTGTAGAAAGGGGAGGTGATCGATCTCGAGAGGGTTATGCGGCTAACAGCATCACCCAGCAGCAGGAATACGACTTTGTGATTGAACACCGTAGCGGGAAATTGCATGGCAATGCAGATGCATTGTCAAGGAGACCTTGTCCTGAAGATTGCACTGTACTAGGTAAGAGAGTAAGGAAGAGATATCCGTGAGGATGCTCAGGACAGACCACCTCAGCAACGAGTGGAAGGACAGCTTACTACATGCACAGCAGCATGATCCGGACATTACGCCGATTCTGCAATGGATGAAGGCCCGTGCTCCCAATCCCAAGTGAAGCGACGTCTCAGCGATGAGTTCGACCACTAAAAGCTATTGAGCCCAGTGGGACAGCTTGCTGCTTCAGGATGGAGTTCTGTGCCGTAAATGGGAAAATGTTCGGGGAGACAGCTGTCATTTGCAAATGGTTGTCCCTAAAGCTAAAGTACCGGATGTTCTACAGCTGTACCATAATGATTGTACAGGAGGCCATCTGGGAGTTAAACGAACTCTAGTGAAGATCCGAGAACGGTTTTACTGGGTCCACTATCGAAACGATGTCGACGACTGGTGTCGCAAATGTACAAGTTGTGCGGCTGTAAAGGGACCTCAGACTCGTAGTAGAGGTGCATTGAAGTTGTACAATGTTGGTGCACCATGGGAGAGAATACCCATTGACGTAGCGGGGCCGTTTCCGGAGAGTGAAAACGGTAACAAGTATTTCATGGTTGTGATGGATTACTTCACTAAGTGGCCAGAAGTCTTTGCCATTCCAAATCAAGAAGCTTTAACAGTTGCAGATAAACTAGTTCATGAAGTCTTCTGTCGTTTTGGAGTACCTTTAGAGATTCACAGCGATCAACTAAGGAATTTTTAGTCTCAAATATTCCAGGAAACTTGCCGAGTTATGGGTACTCATAAAACAAGAACAACACCTTATCACCCGCAATCTGATGGAATGGTAGAACGATTTAATCAGACATTGGAGAGGTACCTAGCAAAAGTTGTAGACAATCGGCAACGAGATTGGGACATACAACCGTGCTTGCTGTCATATCGAAGCGCTGTTCACGAAAGTACATCAATGACACCAGCTTTCACACCACATTTATGAGCACGTCAGACAATCGCGCCAACAAATGTCCGAAAAGATGAAGACCCGGTATGACCGCAAAATGAACAACAAAGGTTCGACGAAGGTTCACTATTGTGGTTGCACAATCCAGTCCGCAGCAAAGGGAGATCTCCTAAGCTTCAAGCTAAATGGAACGGCCCGTACTGGATTATGACCAGGATCAACAATGTAACCTACCGGATACAGAAAGACGCAAGAGGGACTCCTAAGATCGTCCATGTGGATCGCCTGGCGCGTTACTATGGGGCCGATAATGCTCGGGACGAGCATGTCTTAGGAGGGGGCAGTGTTGCGCGCCTAAGTTGACGTCAGGTATCTGGCACTAGCGCCATCTAGTGTAAGCCCTCCTCGCTCTTAAAAGGTGTTTTAAAGCAACTGCATGCCGCGATCGGGGCAATATTGAATTTGGCGAGACAAGCGAGGCTTCGGAGCGAAACAACGTGAATCAGTGTGATTAATTATTAGTAACTTTTAAGTTTTAATTGGTGTAAAGTGAATTAAAGTGTTAATTTTGGTAATTCAATCGGCAGTTTTTATTGTCACGAACCCTAAGCTCGTAACAATATATAGGACTTCAACCCACAACTCTAGTATTGTAATGCTTATACTTCATAGAGACCTTCTATATTAATGCTTTTGTATCATAGACCTTACTATTATATGTCTTTAATATATAGGACTTTAACCCACAACTCTACTATTGTAATGCTAATTTCTCATAGAGACCTTCTATAGTATTGCTTTTGTATCATACCTTACTATTAATATCCTTAATATATAGGACTTCAACCCACTACTCTACTATTGTAATGCTAATTCATAATAAAGACCTTCTATAGTATTGCTTTTGTATAATAGACCTTAATAAGTCCCTAATATAGGACTAGTCATTGTACTATACTATAGCACAATATGCTATACAATAAAGTACTATAGCAGCTATAGTACTTTAAGCAGTCGGTCACCCGACCACCC
This sequence comes from Parnassius apollo, assembly GCA_907164705.1. Lineage (NCBI taxonomy): Eukaryota > Metazoa > Arthropoda > Insecta > Lepidoptera > Papilionidae > Parnassius > Parnassius apollo. Next base: position 10,798,769 of record CAJQZP010000885.1, read on the forward strand.
CATATATATGTACGACCTTAGGTATGCGTCTCCGGCAGCTCCCTCATACAAGCCATCTATACATGAACACCCTCCATAACTTAGGAAAATTTTCTTTTACACACGAACTCCTTCCAAGGCTTAGACAATTTTTAACCAATTTTCCAATTATTTTATAAATGTTATTTGTCTTTGTTCTTATAATATTTTCGACTTGTATATATATATTGTGTAAGTTTTTTAATAAATTTACTTATTTTGAAAGACAATATTTTGCCTTTAATTTACTTAATATCTGAAATGTATTCATTTTCACTTTATGCTTATTAATGTAATTTTATTGTTTAATATATATCTTTTAAGACAATTTTTTGACGCCCCCTTATATGGTAATTGATTATTAATTATTAATAATAATGATGGACCGTCACAACGCCATAACTTATTGGACAAGCTTGTGCAGTAATTTGGGAAGCGTTGAAGGACGGAATATCTGCATACGTTGCAGTCGCTGCAGAAATGTTATACAGCAGTTAATCAATTAACGGTTGGAACTGTAGTTATTCTCACGAAAGAGAACTCGCCACCTCTTCATTGGCCATTAAGGATCGTTAAAGAGGTTTTTCCTGGATTCGATGGAGTAACGAGGATAGCTCGTGTTAAGATTGCGACCGTGTCGTACTTACGTCCTGTTGTACGTCTCTGTCCTTTACATAACCAATAGTTTTCGAATTCCTTTTCTAGGTTAGGTTCGTAGTTTAAATTAGGTCTTAGTAGTAGCTTTAGTTAGTTTTGAAGGGAACCCTTCAAGCCGGGGGGGGGGAATAGTAGCGCCAAAGCACACCCTTGCATTTTTGTATTTGTTGATTTAGTTCGTTAGTTGAGTTGGCCGGCATAAACTCCTAATGGGGGAAGCTAGATACTGGTAAACGCATATTTGGTCATTCGTCGTGTCAGCCAACGCAAAACTAATTTCATAGCACCGCTACTTTGTTTGATTCATTGCCACATTTCACTTTGATCGTTCACCCCGCCATACCTTTCGTCACTTTCGCGCAGCCAATACACACAGTTTAAATAGGTGCGGCACACGAAACATCACGACACTCAAAAAAGGTGATTTGAGGTGTTGCGCGGCAGCGGGTGTCGCCGACTCGGCCCTACTTCCAGGCTTAGCAAGTGTCAATGTGTGGGTGCTGTAGCTCGTGCGTACGAGTCCGTGCCAAGATTGCATACTATTCTGGTTTCACACATTATTTCAAAATATGGTGGTACACAAGATGTTAAAGTAACTTATAGCCGACATATTTCACCCTCATTACGGGCATTACGGGCATACTATGCTATAGCTGTAGATGAGTTCCCTCTTGAGGAGACTATCCTGTCTGACTATACTGTTTATCCTGAAGATTATGTTTAGCAAACAAAATGAAATCGAAATACAAAGTTACGAGTCCATGCTACTAACCGTTGAAGAGTTTTACTTTAAGGAGATAATGCAGTTCATGATAAAAATCGTGGTAAATTATCAAAATTAAACTAACATCCAAAATTTCATGACCCTGCTTCTACCCGTTGAAGAGTTTCCTAGTGAGGAGATAATCCTGGCTGCAACACTAGGTTATATCTATCATATTTTTCTATTGTCACTGAAATTAGGGTATACAAAATTTCAAATCAATCAGACATCGGGAAGTGGTTCAAATCTTACTTGCAATATAAGAACTTAACACGCATACATACTACAGGTTGTAATAACAATCAAAAGGTAAAAAAGCACACCGTGTAGTACCCTCTTCTTATTAAAAAAGGATCATAAAGTAAATAAAGGTATTTTGTTTTATATTTATATTTTTTTTTAATATTATTAAAAAAAATAAAAAAAAATAAAAAAAAAAAATTTTTGCATTAAAATATTCAAACTTGCAACTAAAAAAGAAACGTGCGTTGCACTGACCCTGAGAATATCCACTGGCTGTGCCAGCGTAACCGGTTTTTTCCAGTCTCACCGCGCGTACGCGACAATCGGCCAGTGGTCACGCACACATGCCTTTCGTGCTTGTAGTAGTGTAACTGATTCGCGCGGTTGTATGAAGTTCTGTTTATCTACTCGCGTGGTACTGCCCTAATGCGTATTGGCGAACTTCACATATCTTCGAAATATTTATTTTTCTTATTTCTTATACATGCAGGTTTCCTCACGATGTTTTCCTTCACCGCAGAGCACGTGATAAATAAGAACTTAAAATTGCAATTAACAATTTAATTGGTGCTGGCGGGTATTAAACCCGGTTTGCTCGTGTACTGTCAAATTTACAGCGAGCACTAACTATCTGAGCTACCATGGCTTTGTGGCGGCGCTGTCGTCGCGCCACAAGCGAAACACACTGAAGCCTAAATCACGTTATCAAAATTACGAATCATAAACAGTATATATAGAACATCTCCGAACTATTACATGGAGCGTTGGCCGCTCTCCGGGCAGAACACCTTGCCCGGCGGGAGATCTCCCCTTTTCCTACCACGGCCACAGTGGTGACCCCGACGTGATCTGAATACGCAACCAACAACCTTCGGAAACTTCAAGCTTCATCATCGTCATAGAATATCCCACCCATTCGCTGCCAAGCAGATATCGTCTGCAGTCTTCATATTCTGCAAGCCATCTAGCTACACAAGGTTCATCGCAGCACTGAAATAATAATGCTTCCTGTTCTTTCAAGCTACTCTCTGCGCTATACAGTGTTCGGCACAGCTCTGAGCCTTACTGCTCACCTCTGCTTCACGGCACTATCGTAGATTACTTGCCTTCTTCTCGACTCACCGCTGACTACAAGGAAATCTCCTGGCACTTGCACATTCGTCGGCAACGAGGCTGTACTATCGACCTCCGGTCTGAGCAGGGGGGTGATGTGGCGGCGCTGTCGTCGCGCCACAAGCGAAACACACCGAAGCCTAAATCACGCTATCAAAATTCCGAATCATAAACAGTATATATAGAACATCGGCGCCGCCACAGCTTTTATACGGACTTATGCTTCCTAAGCTTTGTTCCACGCACAACATTGAAAGCTAAATAATAAAAAAGCTAAGTTAAATAAGAATATTATGAAAATCGATATAGTATTTATGTTTAGTTTTGTTGATAAAATTACCTAGTGGATATCGATAAAAATTTGTCACATAAAGCTGAAAAGTTACGAGCTCTGCTAAATGAAAAGTTTAATATACGTTACTGTAAACTCTTTTATGACCGAGAATGAATTAAAAAAAGAACTACTCGTTTTCAAGTTAGAATTCACATAAAGCTGGACTAATAACTGCATACGAGATAAAGGACATTACTGTTATATCGTTTGCTTTTTATAATATAAATTCTCTTCTTATTCTTCTTCAATGAGTTCACTACCAGAAATATATGACTATTGGCGGCGTAAGGAAATCCAAGGGTCTGTTCTCTCCGCAACTCTCTTCCTGCTGCATATTAATGATTTGTTTATGCCCGGTATCTATGGGTATGCAGACGATAGCACACTTGTGGAGAGATATCGATCAAGTGCTCGGGGCCAATCAGGATCAAATCCAGTTCGAAAGAGAGGCTATGATTGAGCGTGTTAATCTCACACTACAGGTAGTTTTCAAATAGGGCGATGCCAATCTCGTGAGTGTCAAAACACAAGCGTATCTTTTCACTGCTAAAAGCAGCCCGCTCGCCCTGGCTCCTACTTTCTGGAATGTATCCTTGGAGTACACTGACCGCCTTCAGTTGTTAGGGATTGAATTTTCTCCGAACCTCAAATATGGGCGGTTCGTTGAGTCCAGAGACAAAGCAGCCGCAAGGTAACTTGGTTTTCTTGCAAGGGTGTGGCAATACTTCACGCCGGGATAGCTCCTTACCTTACATAAAGCGCAAGTCCAGTCGTGCATCGAGTACTGCTGTCAAATATGGGCTGGTGCTGCAAAATGCCACCTGGCAGCGTTGGACTCAGTGCAGGGACGTGTTAAGAGACTTATTGGTAACCTTGACTTGAGACAGGCGCAGAGTAGTCAGCCTCTCGGTATTTTATAGGATGCATTTCGGAGAGTGTGCGTAGGAATTGCACGCAATTAATTTCTCCCTCTCCTTTACACCATCGAACGATCAGGCGGTCAGCGGGTCTTCATCCCTTTGTTATCGATATTCCACGAGTTAGAACCAAACGGTTACTTCGACATTTTTAATGCGTACAGCAAAGCAGTGAAATAATTTGCCGGCGTCTATCTTTCCGTCCGAATACAATCTGGGCGTCATTAAGGCAAGAGTGATAGGCATTTGTTACGCTAAGACAGTGCTATTAAGCATCTAAGGCATCATCTACACTTACCTCTAAGTGGGATTGTAGTCAAGCACTGGCTTAGAAAAAGTAAAAAAAAACAGGCCTATCTCACCAAGTTTAGTAGAGAAGCTGATAAGAGTACAGCTAGCATGCTCAGACCGATAATTACTCTCTTATTATTATACTATTATTACTCTTTTATTGTTATCTTACAATACTTATTTGAGGTGCATTCCTGTTCCCTATCATAATATATAATATTTTACGTGGTAAAGCCTCGCTAAAATTATTGCTGTTACACACAGAGGTCTGGTCTATGGGGAAAGGACTACACTCGCATAGAGTACCAGAGTAAAATAGTAGCATAATATGATTTCTTATATTTATTTTAAGCGAACACTAGACATTGAATAAAACTTTTTATACAATTTTATCGCGTTTAATTAACTTTTTATTAATTCACGACTTTTCGGGTCCTTTACACATCCATGGTCACGAGGGTCTGAGATGTTTGATGTGCAGTGCAGTTTTTGATATTAAATTTTGGTCATATCTACACAGAATAAGCTTACCGTAACTTAAAGTCTTGCAGTGGTATGCTTGGGTTTGGATTTAATTTCGTTAGTTATTATATATCCATCTGCTTATTTCGTTTATTAAATCTTATGTAATGTTGGGGACAATCTTGAACATGTTCACGGACTACAGACTTCCCGGAGCGTCGGTGCTTCACGTCAGCTATATGTACTTTCACGCGGGTTTTTATAGATCTTTTTGTTTGTCCTATATTATAAGAGAGACCATTTTAACAATCTAGCTTGTACACTCAAGCGTCTTGTAGAAGAATATTACGCTTGATGGATGGTACAAATTGACTAATGTTTTAATGGAAGCTCAAGATGTAGCCAACCTTGTCTGTGACTGCTTTGACATATGGTAGTACTGCAGGCACACGCTCGACTGTGGCCCGCTGCACTCGGTGACTGTGATATAGGCGCGGTACCCGAAGCTTGTTGTCTTGCAATACTTTATTGATGTGCTGAAACTCGGCGGCCAAATGTTTTCTGTCACAGATCCCTTGTGTTCTTCGAAACAAAGATTTACCCACGATATACTAACTGTGACGGATAATGGTGAGATTCACCATTTAAATATCGTTTCGTATGGGTCTTTTCCTATACACAGTGTGATCAATAGTTTTATCAGGATTTTGGATGAATAAAACATCTGTAAAAGCTAAAGAATTATTGGCTCTAACTCCATTGTGAATTGTATTATAGAGTTTATAGAGTTAAGATAGTCTAAAAATGCAGTTACTTTGTCACATGATAAAAAGCTGTAAGGCACCTGAAAGAGCGGAAATTAAAATTAAGTAAATTAAAAAGGCGATAAAATCCGTACAAATAGTTTTGTTCAATAGTAGCGTATTGCTTACAAAAATCACCGTACAATCCATAAACCACAACTACTTTGATAATGCTTAATACGTCATAAAGAACTTCTACAGTATTTTTTTTAGTATCATAGACCTTACTCCTCCTTGTCTTCTAACTATAAAGAATGTGATGAAATTTGCATGAATATGATTAAGCTTACATTACCATACTCTTTAGTTGCCATTGAAGCCATCGTTAATAAACAATTGTTAGAAGGAGTATTTGCCGTTGTTTGGAAGTGCTCATTGATCACACATGTACCTAAGAAACAGAAAATAGACAGCTTTGATGACCTGAGGCCAATAAGTATATTGCCTGCCTTGTCAAAAATAATTGAGAAGTGTGCACAGTCACAAATTACTAGCTATCTTAAAAATAATGTCATTTTTCTAGTTTTCCAATCGGGTTTCCGGCAAAAATTTAACACAGTTACAGCATTATTACACATTGCGGACGATATTCTTAACGCAGCTGATAATGGACAAAGTACCATTCTAGTGCTACTTGTTTTTCTCGAGCTTTCAACTGCGTTAATATACCACTTTTACCAGCAAAATTAAGATTTTGCCGGTATTAGAAATCGTTGGTTTTTCCGAAACGGCATGTTTGTGGTTTCAATCATACTGTCTACGGGCGGATTCAAAAAGTAAAATGCATCAATACTGAAGGTAATATTGATATTTCGGAGCCCCTATCAATTTCTAAAAGCGTTATTCAAGGTTCCATTCTTGGCCCAAAACTCTTCGCCATATACACAACAGACATAAAAAAACATAGTTCAGCACTTCAAATATCACCTTTATGCCGATGACACTCAATTGTACATCCATATGTCACCAATAAACGACAGTATTACAACAGCGGTTACCAGCTTAAATCATCATCATTCATCATCATTACAGCCCTTCACAAGTCAACTGCTGAACATAGACCTCCCCCAAGGTATGCCACAAAGCACGGTCCTGAGCTCTCCAACCTGCATGTCTTACCAGGTCGTCACTCCATCTAGTGGGGGGTCGCCTTACACTTCGCCTACCGGTCCGAGGCTGCCACTCGAGAACCTTTTTTCCCCAACGGTTAAATAATGATCTAAAATTTATAGAGCATTGGTCAAAGTCTCATGGCTTACTTCTGAATCCTAAAAAAAGTACATGTATAATTATGGGTACACGTCATCAGGTTGCATCCGTCAAAAAATTTGACCCAACTGTCATGATCAATGACAAAACTATTCCTAGAGATTATTGCATTCTTAACTTGGGTCTTAATATTGATGAAGGTTTAACGTTTGTACAACATGTACTACAAAAATAGGAAAAGGTTTTGGGTTTGGGTTGGGTTGTTAAAATCCGGCTCCGTCTTTGTAATAACCTTGTCATGTCACATTTGCATTATTGCGACTTGGTATATGGTCTTTGCCTCTCACAGAAAATCATAGGGACAATACAAAGGGTTCAAAATGCGTGTATGCGCTATTGTTTTGCTATACCTAAGACTAACCACATAACTCCTTATCTCCTCAAAAATAATATTTTAAGTATGAGTTACACCAGAAAATTAAAATATGCTTGTTTCATACACTCACTAAATAATTCGCAATGTCCTCATTATTTATATGAAAAATTATCTTCAAAATGTCAACTAACACTTTTGAGACGAAGAAGTAAACTATTATATATACTTCCAACTTATAAGCGTGTTAAAGCAAAAGAATGTTTCAAATACGCTGCCTCCGAAATTTGGAATGATATACCTCCTCCTTTGCAGGCGATCGTAAATACAAATTTATTTAGAAAGAAATGCAAAGTATGGTTACTTGAACAACAAAAGTTGGAGACAGGTATGAAGTATTATATATAACTACAGACTTAATTCTTACAATAGTAATGCTCTTTAACAGTGATGTTCTTAATTCTTACAATAGTTCATGATTCAGCTTAGATTTTCAAAAAATATTTGGGCTAATACCATTGAGGGTCGTTGTAGTTTCTGGTAGGCCCAGAGGCGATTGTCTCCTTTACCTAATTTACATAGCACATAAGTTTGTGGTGATTTTTCTTTGTACATTTTTAAGAGCCAGATACAAATAAAAAGCTTATTGTTATTGTAAAAAAAAAAAAAAAAAAACCCCACCAGGAGAAACTGGCGGACAATGCGGGCAGTATCGAGGAGCACCGCCTTCTGCATTTGCGCCTGAAGCGGTACGTCACGGAGTCCTAGTCGCCTCAGATGATCCTAGAGGCTAACTGGGATTAGCCCATTCGCAGAACGACTACAGGAATAATTTCGGTCGGCAGACCACCCCACATGTCGGTCACCTCGTGAGCCAGGTCCAGATATTTTGTTCATTTATCAGTTTCGGTTTTCACGAGGTTCTCATCATACGAAATGGTAATGTCGACCAAAAATATCCTTGACTGTGCCCGGACCGGTCAGCACAATATCAGGCTTATTCTCAAGAATAGTCCTGTCTGTGATGATGGCTCGGTCCCAGTAGAGCCTAGCGCGGTCATTTTCGAGCACGGCTTCCGGCAAGTACTTGTAATACGGCAATTGCCGGTCCACGAGACCGTATTTCAGAGCGAGCTCTTGCTGTAGAATTCTGGCTACTAGGTTGTGCCTGTGCAGGTACTCAAAGTTAGAAAGCGCAGAATAACCGGAGATGACATGCCTAAGTGAGTCCACGGGATGGCGACAAGCTCGACAGACGTCAACAGTGCCATCCTTTAGGATGTATCTCCGATAGTTGTTGGTCTTAATAATCATGTTATTCCTGTATTGCACAGATAAAACCCTCGGTTTCCCCGAAGAGGTCACCGAAACGTAGCCAGTTGAGGGAGGCGACTGTATCTACGAAGGGCTCAGAGCCCTATAGTACTTCTCGTGGAGCTCCTTCTCTTTCCATACTGCTGGGTCCTACCATTGCTCGTTGGCTAAGGATAGAGCGGTAAGCCCTTTATCACTAGAAATGACGTCCTTATAGAATGGATCATCCGATCTTGCCAGGAAGTAATGACGGAGGCTGCACACCTCGCGATTATGCATGGTGAGCGCGCTCAGGAAGCCACGCCCACCATTCTTTCGCGGCAAGTACACCCTTATTACCGACGATCTCGGATGATGCATTCTATGGGACATTATGGTAGTGCGGACTTCTCTATCCAGGGCGTTAAGTTCAGTCTGAGTCCACCTGAGTATGTCAAAGGTATACATGAGGACAGGCACAACCCAGCTATTATACTGGTATGCGTGTATCTTATTCACACCAGACAAAAGGTTAAGCACTTTGGTCAAGCGTGCATAAAACACGTCGCAAACTGACTGTGTCATACCAGCCTCATCGATACCGATGTTCTGTGACACACCCGGGTATCGGTATGTTTCAGCCTCGGAAAGGGTCCTTAAGTTGACGGGCATAGATAAGTCTATGCCCTCAGAGTTAGTAACCCTTCCCCATTCAACATGGAGTACTGCACACTTATCCGTCCCCAGCTCCATTCCAAAAGATTTGCTAAATTCACAAGTGATGTTTAGCAATTCCACAAGATGGGAGTGACTGGAGGCGAGTAACTTGAGGTCATCCATATAGAAAAGGCGGGTCACTTTTGTACCTCCTTTCCGAAGCCGAAATTCCCTCCCGGAGCCCTCCAGTAAAGTACTGAGAGGGTTCAAAGAGAGGCAGAACCAGATTGGACTCAGACAGTCGCCCTGGAAGATACTCCTTCTTATCCTTATGCGGCTTTCCGCGGCCGTCATCCGCTCACCCAGAAGACAAAGGATCGTACTCCACTACCCCATACCCTGCTCGAAGAAGTCTCTAACTGTACAGACAATCTTGTACAGCTCAAGGACCCTCTTTAGCCATGTATGGGGAACCGAGTCGAACGCCTTTCTGTAGTCTATCCAGACGGCGGAGAAGTTTCGACGGTTGCGTTTACCACTTTGCCAATGACCACGTCAATGAGGAGTGGTTTCTTGGTTCCACGGCCACCGCCCCGAAATCCATTTTGGAAGCGTGACATTACCTGATTTATCTCCAGGCGACGAGTGATTCTCGCGCTCAAAATGGATGTCAGTGTCTTATATATGGTGTGTAGACACCTGATAGGGCGATATTTGCTCGGGTCTGTGGTATCTTTAGGAAACAAGTGAGTGATCCCAGTAGTGAAGAGACTCGGGAGCGACTTCTGGTCGAGAGCCTCTTTAAACTGTCGGGCGAGCACAGCGTGACACACTATGAACCCCTTTAGTCACCCCGGACTTTTCCAGTTCGGGGCCCTACTGACCGCTTCAGCCACGTCTTCCGGCGTTATGGTGATGGGGTCTATAGGCGTAACACTCGCACCCTGGCTCGCCACAACTTCCATCCAAGGGCCCTCGCTGTGGTTTACGGGCTCTGACCACAGGCCACGCCAGAATGCGATAATGTCAGCCTGATCCGGTCCTGAGCCCGCTCCACATAACTCTGGTCGCTCCAATGATTTATAGAACCTCTTCTGATCACTCTCGAAGAAACGATCCTGGTTGAACCGCCTTGACCTCTCGGTAAATCGTCGAATCCGCCTCCCCCAAGCAGCGATTTTTTGCTTCAGGTCATCTATGCGCTCCGTTATTTTCTGCGTGATATCCGGCTGGGACAAACTGATATTTGTCTCAGCAAACGCCATTCTAACGGTGCGCACAATCCTCGATCTATTATTACCTGACCTGAACTAGAAAAACTATCGAATTTGTCGGATTATAGAGTACTGCCTGAGACCCAAAAACAAAGAGTACTTTGTAATCCGACAAATTACCGGTCATATGATAAGGTTTTATATGTTATATATATGTACTACATATAATATAATGAAGTATGATTTGTACTCTGAAGTACAAATCATACTTCATTATGTATGTTAAATTTAGTAAATTAAACAACACAATACAGAGCTTGCGTTTTATTATAAAAATTACGTCATTAATGATATAGAACTTACAAAAAATATGCAAAAACTTAACATAAGGAATACATATGGAAACATAAGAAAATAATTGTGTACAAATGTACATACGAAAATGATCAAAAATTATGAATCAATCAATTAAAGAAACATCAATTAAAGAGCATTATCAAGAAGCAAAAACGTTTTTGAGGAAAGTTATGATCTTTCAACCATTTTCAGAATCAAATTTTTCATACTGAATCAAAACAGTACCGTACGCGACCAGTACGCGTCAAACATAATAGTGGTGGTGCGTACAAGTTATAACTTTGGACCGTGTCGAATTACCAGGGGTCTACTGTATTTCTGAAAAATAATTAATTAGCGGGAGATTAAACCAGTAATTTTATTTTTAAGGTAAGATCAGTTGGCGATGCTTGTCTGGATATTCCTTTTTGGAATATTGGCCGAGTTATTCGACCTTACATGGTTTTAATAATGCAAAAATCATTACGACCACTCCAACTCAGTGCCCCTGGTTTCGATGAAGTATCTGTTCAGACATTTTCTAACGTAAGTTTTATATTTGAGTTGGCTATTTATACTGAGGGAAGCCACATACAAAGTTTTTTTTTCTTGCAGAACATGGCATCAGCTTAATCTTATTTCAACATATTACTACAGACAAACATTTAAAAGGGTAATAAAAGTAATGTAAGTTCAATTCCTAAGTAATAATCTAAGAAGTTAAACATCGCCATGAAGAGAACAAGGTAGACATAATATACAAACACCAACATCCGTTACATAAGTTACAATTTACTTGTTTAGTACAGGATAGTAGTAGTAGTAATAAGTAGTTTTTATTCAATTTGTACGATTTTTAGTAAACCCTAATTAATGCTTTTTTATTTAATTATGCACAAATTATATATATTTACTAACTTTAAAAATAATACCCGACTTTTTATTGTCACCAGATATTCTCATTATTTAAATTCATCGCTAAATTAAGTTCTAAACATAATAAAGTAATAAAAAACTGAAACTTTTTTATTGAGACATACTACCTATAGACATACATATAAAAAGTCCTTATACTAGGTTTATATAATTTAATAACATAAGTATAACGGAGTAACTAAATTTATGAAGGTCAAATTTTTATTAATTTAGATTTTTAGTTTTAAAGCATTACACCGTTTTGTAAAAATAATTGGTGCATGGCCAATAATACATTAAAGTTTACATAGATCAGAGCCTACGTGTTAAATAGAAACATCATCAGCATCATACTAAACATTAGAACCCATCACAAATCTACTGCTAAACATGGGCTTCCTACAAGAAATGTCACGGTTCTGAGTCACCTGCAATCCTGCAAATCCAATATTTTCATTTCGTCAAGAAATGAGAATATTAAGGAATTTTTTAACAAAAATATCTTTATATGTGAGGTTCCTTTATTTAAATATATTATAATTGGCCACCTGCAGGCTGTACATTATAAGTATTTTTGTACTTATATCAAATTTTTTCCTCATCTTTCAATAATTAAAAGCAATACCAAACTAACGTCAGCATTCAAATATGACTAAAACAAAACACTCTTCCAATGTACATTATATTTTTAATTTATCCTACACGAAGACTGAGTTTTTCCCCCATTAACCCTCTGAAGTTAAGCCCATATATAAATAAGCATGTTATGGCCTGATTCCCATAATTCTGTTGCAAATAGGTCAACTCGTCCAGGGAAATCACGTTTGCACAGAATACTTCCCAACCTGAAATTGTAACATAATAATCAAATGCCGCGTGACTAGAACTGGCATTATATTAGTAATAAGGCATTCCATCTTGGTCTCAAGAAGTAACAACGTTTCTGTAATTTCATTCTTTATCAAGGATAAATGTAAGTATATGTTGGTATAGCATGTTACATCTTCTTCTTCCCATCTTACTATCGGGTAGGCTGTGATCATTAATTTGGCATCCTTAGTCCTATAAAATAATCATCATCATCATCATTACAGCCCTTCACAAGTCCACTGCTGAACATAGGCCTCCCCCAAGTAATGCCACAAAGCACGGTCCTGAGCCACCTGCATCCATCGACTTCCTGCATGTCTTACCAGGTCGTCACTCCATCTAGTGGGGGTCGCCCTACACTACGCCTACCGGTACGAGGCTGCCACTCGAGAACCTTTCTTCCCCATCGGTTATCGGTTCTTCGAGCTATATGGCCGGCCCATTGCCACTTCAGCTTACTAATCCGTTGGGCTATGTCGGTCACTCTGGTTTTACTGCGGATATCCTCATTTCTGAGTCTATCACGCAGAGAAACTCCGAGCATAGCCCTCTCCATAGCTCGCTGAGCGACCTTAAGCGTCCTCATACGGCCAGCAGTGAAGGACCACGTCTCAGATCCGTAAGTCATCACTGGCAACACGCACTGGTTGTACAATCTAGTTTTTAGAGATTGAGGTATACCTGACGAAAAGATATGCCGTAATTTCCCGAACGCTGCCCAGCCGAGTTGAATCCGTCGATTGACCTCTCGGTCGAAGTTGGACTTACCTAGTCGGACTATTTGTCCCAGGTAAACGTATTCGTCAACAACTTCGAGCATAGTGCTCCCAACAACTACCGGCATAGGTGTGACATGGACATTGAACATGATCTTTGTTTTGTCCATGTTCATCTTAAGACCTATCCGTTGGGAGGCACTATTGAGGTCATTGAGCATAGTGCTTAAGTCCTCCAGCGATTCTGCCATAAGGACTATATCGTCGGCAAATCGAAGGTGAGTGATGTACTCGCCATTGATGTCAATACCGTATCCTTTCCAGTCCAGTAGCTTGAAAACGTCTTCCAATGCAGCGGTGAAGAGTTTCGGGGATATAACGTCACCCTGTCTTACACCTCTCTGCAGTTGGATAGGTTTCGAGCTCTGGTTCTGTACTCGGATAGCCATCGTAGCCCTACTGTACAAACACTTCAGCACTTCGATATACCGACAGTCAACTTGGCACCGCTGAAGGGACTGTAGCACCGCCCAAATTTCGACGGAATCAAAGGCTTTCTCATAGTCCACATACGCCAGGCAAAGTGGCAGATTGTACTCTTCAGTCTTCTGTACAATCTGCCGCAGGGTATGTATGTGGTCTATGGTACTGAAGCCTTTTCGGAAACCGGCTTGTTCGGGAGGCTGGAAGTCGTCAAGTCTGCGTGCGAGACGATTCGTAATGACTCTCGAAAACAGCACGTAGACGCGGCTCAGAAGGGAAATCGGTCTGTAGTTCTTTAAGAGAGCGTTGTCGCCTTTCTTAAAGAACAAGACCACCGCACTTCTGCTCCACGCCTCTGGAGTAGTGCCACCATGGAGGACGGAATTGAAGAGCTTCTGAAGGACTTCAAGTACCGGTGTTCCACCCGCTTTCAGAAGCTCCGCTGTAATTCCATCCTCGCCTGGGGCCCTGCCGTTTTTAAGGTGCTGGAGAGCCATTCTAATCTCGCTTAGACTGACGTCCGGGATATCATCGGAATAGTGTCGGATAAGACTTGCTCTTGGATCGTTACTCACACTTGCGTGTGGCTCCAACGATGATGTGTACAGCTGCCCATAGAACCTCTCAATCTCACTCAAAATCTCAGGTGTCCCGGAAACGATGTTGCCACACTCAGTCTTCAGCCTTGACAGTTGGCTCTTTCTGGCAGACAGATCTCTGGCAAAGACTTTGGAGCCCTGGTTCCGCTCGATCGCTTCTTTAATACGAGAAGTATTAAAGTTGCGTAAGTCTCGCCGTATGCATTTGGAGATCTGTCTGTTCAGTTGCCTGTATGCTGTCAAATCTGTTGACGATTGCAGCCTCATCTCCCGTCTAACAGCCATGAGATTAAGAGTGTGATCGGAGAGTTTTTGTGTTCTTCTGCGGCGGGTCTTGCAGAACTTAGCTCCGACCGCATGGACAGTTTCCACGAGCTTGTCGTTCATATCGTCCACTGCATTGCAATCTTCTAGGCACTGGAAGCGGTTACGTAACTCGAGCTGAAGGGTTTCGGGATTCTGGATTAGAGCACGAGGGGGACGGAGCGTTGACTTCATTAGACGAGACCTCTCCAACTTAACGTTTAGGTTCAGTGTGCCTCTAACCATTCGGTGATCGCTGCCAGTTTTCACCCTTGCGATCACTGAGACATCACTGAACAGTTGGCGTCTGGTCGTCATAATGAAGTCAATCTCATTTTTTGTCGAACCGTCGGGGCTCGACCAGGTCCACTTCCTGTGGGGCCGCTTCTGGAAGAAAGAGTTCATCATAAAGAGTCCCTCTTTCTCCATAAAGTCGGCCAGCTGCTGGCCCCTTCGGTTCCGTTGCCCTACTCCAAATTTCCCTACCTTCAGCTCACCGCTTTCTCTTGTGCCCAGTTTTGCGTTGAAGTCTCCCATCAACACCGTGTAGTAGGTTTTGGAATAATAAATAAACATTCATAATAAGTTAAAATCAGTTATAATTATACGCGAAAATCCACACATTATATAAATAATACACTGTTGACCCTACGTATATAAATAGACTTTAAATTATTAATATTCATATATTACTAGCTTGCCAGGCAGACGTTGTTCTGCCCTTTTCGACGACTCTTTGTCATGTCCTATTAAAAATTCTTAAATTTGCCAAAAAATGTGGGTCACTTATCGACAAAAAAACTATCCTATCTCTCAAGTTGGACCAAACTGCACACGGTGTGAAAATTTGATTAAAATTTGTTAAGTAGTATTGGAGTCCATCGAGGACAAACAACGTGACACGTAATTTATATATATATATATATATATATATATATATATATATATATATATATATATATATATATATATATATATTAAGATTATTGATACTAAGATAAGAGGGCTAAAAATAAGTGAAAAAATGTAGTTTTTCTAAACATACTTATTTGAAATTAAAATCGAAGGGATATATTAAGTAATTTTTCTAACGCAGTAAGTTTCGTATATTCGTATATATTATAGCAATAATTTTGGCGCATTTATTACTTTACAAATAATTAATAAACATATTATTAAAGTTATGAATTAAAGATTAAAATTTTTAATTACTCAGCCAAGCAAAGTAGAAAGTTAAAGAAAAATAATAATTAAAGTACGCCTTAGAAAGCTGTTATGTTTGCCTCAAAATACAACAAATAAGCAAATGCAGGAAATCGTAGGCTTTTTTTAGTTTAAGGACACTAAATATTTTTATTCTTCTTTCTTTTTCTATTTCCTACTTCTTCTTTCCATAAAGTCTAAAAATGTAAAAAAGTCATTTAGTTCCTTCTTAACTTCACAATGAATTAAAATTTAACCAAGCTAAAATGATTTCAGGCCGAAAGAAATCTGAAAAGTTATTCAGATATTGAAACAATTTATTAAATACCGAACAGAAAATAGATTAAAGTGATAAACATAATTATATGCATCTCTGACTTCTGATGTCAAGCTGTATCTTCGGTTTTAGATTTGCTTCGCTATGACAATAAATTTTCTAAAAATATAGCGCAATCTATACAAAGGGTAATAGCAGCCTTGTATGTCGTGTTTTCGGTTATTTTTGGTTTTAATTAGTAGTTAGTAGGATAGACAAACTCCTTTTTAATTCTTAGATTTTTAGAACATGGGAGATAAAAGTTATAACCAGTTTTAATTTTTACGATTATCTACATAGACCATAGACTAATATATAATATAATGTACTAGTGTTCCAATTTTTTTATTTAACTGGGTAAAACCAGTTAAATAAAAAAAGCTTTGGGTTCTAGCCCTTCTGAGCCTATCATTTCTTTCGTAATCGTCGTTTTTATATATTTTTTTCATCGCAATATGCTAATGTGTCACAATTTTTGGAAGATTAGATCAACATCAAACCACTTGTTTCGTCGTTTTCTCTAATAGTTCACACGCGCAGGCAATTCACAAAATCGCATCACTTTTACGAATCAAAATCTACTTCAAACCATTATTCAAGCAAGCAACAAAACTGGAGCGACAATCCGTCGACGGCCAAAACCTCTCCTAGTGTACCGATGTAGATCATTACATATAGGCAAATAAACATTGTTTTTGTGATAAAGTAAATATTCTATATTGATTTTCGCTACTTTGTAGTGCTTTACTAACCATTATTTTTTATAGAATAAGGGCGACAATCGAACAGACAGTCCACCTGATGGTTAGTGGATGCTGTGTCCCATAGACATCTACATTTATCCTCGATTTAGAATCAAAATTCAGATGCGTTGTGACCTCTGAAGACTAGGATCGAATGCCTCGTTTCCAGTAAAAAGGGTCTCTGGATCTCTACACTCACCATACGAAACACAGCAGTATTAAGCTGTTATTTCAAACTGATATTCTGGGAGAGCGTGGTTCTTCCCCGGTCGAGCAGACTCATTCGTGCTACAACTATATTATAGCTACAGCGTGGTTCTACCATTTAGTAGGTAGATTGAGATGAGGATCGGTATTATTATATGCATTTTGATCTGTATTATTATTAACAATTTGATAATGATGAAGTTCTGATGGGGTTTTGAGTGTAGGTAAATAAAATATTTTGTTTTTAAGTATGTTTATCTTATTGTACTTATAATTAATGAATTCTGTATAAAACTACATCTAAGAAGGGGGCAGGCCGGCCTCATGGTGAGCATGGCGTTGGTACCAAATAATACTAATAACATGTGAGTAGCATCCCACTGTTCTTAAACCTACAATGCAGTTACTGCAATAACTTCTGATTGCATCCCGCCCAATCATGTTTGTTTTTGTTTTAAACCATCTATTCTCTCTCGGGATACCTCTAGTGTATATACCGTACCGTCAGCAGAAGGTTGAACAGGGAAGGTGTATGATCTCTCACATCTGGGATCCGCGCAAAGTCATAAAAAGATCTACCCGCATGATGGGTTAAACGAGAACCAAGCTATTCAGCGTGGTGGACATTTAAATTACCAAGCATCATGATCTCTGCGGATGGGACCTGTTATAGCACGGAGTCTGCAGTTATTTGGATGTGGCCGATGAGTCGGTTTGTGTCAGCATTACAGCATTACAGTCAGCGCTTGATTGAGGTCACGAGTGTATGTGTGGGCAGTGCTTTACGCTAAGAATATGTCGTCTTCGAAAAGAGTAAAGTATGCAAGCTGTAATATAGTCATCAGTGAAGTGTTAGCATTTATCCAAAATAAATTGGACGTTATGGATGAAGAGAGCCTCATCCGCATATGTGAAAATGCCTTTAGTGTCGAAGATATTGAAATAGCAAAATCGTTACTTTTTGAATGGCTACAGAAAATCATTAAAACGTAAGGGTACTAACTCAGCGCAATCTGGATGATATTATAACTTTGTTTAAAGCGAGTGACCTCGAAAAAATACCATTGTTTGATTTTGATTGATTGATTTGGAGAAACTACCGCCGGTCACATTTGATCATGTAGATGTTACCGCGTTGCTCAAGTAATTCGTACTGTTACAAGATACTATACAAATATTCAACAAAACGTTGTGACAAAACAAGAATTAAAGGATTGTGTATCAGAATGTCTTCAGTCATCTCCTTTTAATAACAAGCGAAACAAAACTTAATATGCGGAAGGTATTTAACAAATAAATCGCTACTAGATAGTGGACCGATGGCACTTTCATTGTATGGTAATGAATCGCCTACGAAAGAGGACAACAATGTATGCTCATCTCCCTTACACAAAATTGATAATGAACCCGATGCGCGTGCATATATTCGTAAACATAAACAAAATACTCAAATTTTTAAAGAGGAGGAGATATTGCCGCAAGCAAAGCAGGTGTGAGATTCTGAAGCGTGTGCAAAAGAGACAACTAACGTAAATGTCTTTACCAGTAGCACTCGGCCGGCTCAGATCATGTTCAATGAGTCACGTAGTAATGTGGAGCTTATAAGTACAATGAAAAATAAATATATGAACTCTGATAATATACTATCTTTTACGGAAATGACTAAAGCTGGCAATAAGTGGAAAGAAACAAATAAAGATGAAGAGTGGATTTTAGTACAGAAAAGAAGGTTAAGAAACAGGTTTATAACAAAAAGTAGGAATGCTGTTGCGGAATTAAATGGTAGTGAAAAATTTAAGGCGGCAGAGGCCAAAATCCCTCTATTTATCTCAAACGTGCATAAAGAGGTGTTTGAACAGGATATTATTGACTATATTCATAAAAAGACAGGAGAAAACGTTTCTTTAGCAAAGATAAATATTAAAATACAAAGAAATTACAATGCATACAAAGTCTTTGTTCCTAAATACAAAATAGATGTGTTTTTAGACGATAGATTATGGCCCCATGGAATCGGCTTTAGGCGATTTATTAACTTGAGAGGAAGAAGAGAAAAAATAGGGGAATCGGATTTTGTGACTAGTAAAAATATAAATAGATAGATAGATAGATATTACACATATAAATACAATTCTTAAGGTATATATACAATATAATGGATAGCGATAATAAAAATTATTCTCGATTAATAAGTTTTAACTGCAAATCCATCAAGAGGTCATTTGAAGGCGTTAGGGAATTATGTCGCTCAGCCGACGTAATAGCCTTACAGGAGACCTGGCTTCTGCCACACGAGTTGCCTTTACTGAGCACAATTGACAGTGATTTTGGTGCTACGGGAACGTCGGCAATCAACACTTCTGCTGGCCTACTTACTGGTAGACCGTACGGAGGTGTTGCGTTGTTATGGAGGAAAAGTGTGTTTCAAACGGTATCTGTGATAAATTGTGATAATGTTCAGACAGCGGCGATTAAAATAACTGTAAGTAATAGATCCGTAGTAATTTTTAGCGTCTACATGCCGACAAACTGCAATGAGAACTTGTGTATATTCACCAAATGCCTTAGTTTAATAAAATCTATCATTGAACTGGAAGAGAATTGTGGTATGGAGGCATTTTATTTACTTGGAGACTTTAATGCGCATACAAAGGAAATATTTTATAATGAATTAATTAATTTCTGTAATGATTACAGGTGGTACTGCGCGGACGTTGATATGTTAGGGCTTCAGTCTAACACTCATACTTCTCGTAGTGATGCACATGGGTGTGAGAGATGGTTAGACCACTGTATAGTCACTCAATCTGCACAGACGACGAAAAATAAAGTGTCGGTGAAACATGACGTATATTGGTCGGACCACTCTCCGCTCATAATTAAATGTAGGTAACCTATACCAATTAAATCAGAAAGTTGAAATTTATGTTCCAATTGGCGAGTCCAAAAAATGTATAATATGGGGAGATAGGCAGTTGGAACAGATAAATAAATATCATGAATTGTGTCATTCTAAACTAAAGAATATCTAATTTCCGCTAGAGTTAGACCAATGCCGTGATTTACTCATGTAGTAATAAAAGTCATTACTTAATATTAGACAAATTGTATAGGGAGATTGTTAGTATTCTGTCAGAATCAGCTTCGCAGACCTATGTTAAAAGAAAATGTACAAGAAATAAAGGTTATGTCACTGGGTGGAATAAATACGTTGCTGGCGCGCACAGGGAGGCTAGACTTAAATTTCAGATGTGGTTATTGGCAGGTAAACCAAAAATCGGCAATATTTATAATGAAATGTTAGAAACGGGTAAAAAATTAAAATCAAAGTTAAAATGGTGCCAAGACAGGCAAGAGCAACTACAAATGGATTTACTTGCTTCAAATCATTCGGCTAAAATTTCAAAAATTTCTGGAAGAACACCAATAAATTGAATGTAAAACCTACGCTTCCTGTGAGTGTTGGCGGCGTCCACGATCATAAGATGATTGCCAATTTATTCAGCGTGCATTTTAGTATTCAGTCGTCCTCGGATCCAGTTTCTTGTAGTGTAAATGATGCTGCGGCCATTGTGACGGAACGTAAGGTGTCCTTCTTAGCAAAGCATGTATCGATAGTTATAAAAACATGAAGAGGGACAAATCGCCCGGACACGATAGTTTCTGCATTGAACATTTTAATTATGCTGGGGTGCAACTACCGCGCGTACTCGCGATATTCTTTAATTTATGTCTATGTCACTCTTACTTACCTGAGGCTTTAATGTGCACTATTGTGGTACCGATCTTTAAAAATAAGACTGGTGACACTTCTGATAAAAATAACTATCGGCCGATCTCACATGCTACAACAGCTAAGTTGCTTGACAGTTGAATAGCAATCTCGAAAAACATGCTAAGTTGAGTGATGCCCAGTTCGGGTTTAGAGCCGGATTATTGACCGAGAGTGCTATTCTGAGCTTGAAACATACAGTGAACTATTATACGAAGAGAAGGACTCCAGTATTCGCTTGCTTCCTCGACATGTCAAAAGCCTTTGATCGCGTAATTTATGACCGCATATGGGAGAAGTTGGGGTGTGCGGGTGTGCCGATGGAGTGCATCTCCCTCCTAAAATTCTGGTATTCAAACCAGAAAAATCAAGTGAGACGGGCCGGTATGCTTTCGAATGAATATAGATTGCAATGTGGTGTAAGACAGGGGGGGTTAAGCTCGCCTCTATTGTTTAATTTGTATGTCAATCAGCTTATTGAGCGACTCAGTAGTACTCATGTCGGCTGTCATATTGACGATATCTGCTTCAATAATATAAGCTATGCTGACGACATGATGCTGCTGAGTCCCTCAATCAATGCACTGATGACTTTATTGGTAATATGTGAAGCATATGCGGAAGCACACGGGCTTAAATATAACTCTAACAAAAGTAAACTTCTTGTGTTCAAAGCAGGCAAACACTAGCCCTCCCGTGTGCCTCCAGTAGCCCTCTATGGGGTGCCTCTAAAGCTGGTGGATAGTTTTAAATATTTGGGTCATATTGTGACAGCAGACCTCCGGGATGACGAGGACATAGAAAGGGAGCGCAGGGCGTTGACAGTGAGAGCCTATATGCTTGCTCGTAGGTTCACTAGATGTACAGATACAGTTAAAATAACGCTGTTCAAAGCGTTTTGTCAATCATTTTACTCTAGTGCCCTGTGGGTGACGTATACGCGTCGAGCTTACAATGCTCTGCGCGTACAGTATAATAACGCTTTCAGGATGTTGTTGCGGCTGCCGTGGCATTGCAGTGCTTCAGGTATGTTTGCACAAGCACGTACTGATACTTTTTCAGCGATCATTCGGAAGAAAACAGCCTCACTCTTGCAACGCTTACGAAACAGTAATAACAGCATCCTGAGAGCGATATCTATAAGATATGACTGTCCCATACAGAATTACTGGGTGGGAGTAGTCATAGGATTAAAATAATGTTGTAATTACTTACAATACTAACATAGTTTTAAGCCAATATTGTTACTTACAACATTTACTAACAATATATGGACCATGGTCTGAAATAAAATTATTATTATTATTATTTTTTATCTATATAGTTTTCTCATCTGGTTGGGTTCTATAAATATATAACTATAAATGAAAATGAAAAGATAAATATACATAAATATCAATAACATAAAATAAATATAAAAGTACATAAATAAATAAAAGCCCAACCAAATGGAGGCCCTCGGCAGGGGAGACCAAACGGCCGAGGGTTAGGGGGAAAGGGAAAGAAACCGGCGGACGATGCGGGCGGTATCAAGGAGCACCGCCTTCTGCATTTGAACCTGGAGCGGTCCGCCACGTAGTCCCAGCCGCCTCAGATGACCCGAGAGGCTGACTGGGATTAGCCCGTTTGCAGAGACGACTACAGGAATAATTTCGGTCGGCAGACCACCCCACATGTCGGTCACCTCGTGTGCCAGGTCCAGATATTTTGTTTGCTTTTCTGTTTCGGCTTTCACGAGGTTCTCGTCATACGGAATGGTAATGTCGACCATGAATGAATGTTATTATTATTATTATTATTATTACCGCTATGCGACCTGTAGAGGGACGCGTAGACGCGAGGATGGTCGTCGCTGTCTACGCGCAGCCATGAGACGGACAGGTCCGTACCTTCAGGCTGCTGAGGCGTCGAAAACAGATGCCAGGCACACCCAGGGCACAAAGGTGTGTTCTAATTTGTACCCCGGTCAGGAGAGATTCTAAGTATCAGCCAAAGAGGATACCTGCGTCTCGGTTAGAAATAGCAAGGCCGGCTTCGCCGTTTCCAGACGGTAGTAGACGGTAGACGGCGTTAATGTTTTAATAAAGTCCGATGATGTTGCAGAAATTTACGGATAGCGTGGCAGGGGGCGCCTTTGATTTATTGCTCCATTTGCTTCAAGCAGGTTTAGTATACCAGTAACCAGAATTTTGCCCCTCCCCCCCCAAGGATACGCATGGCAGCCTGAGCACCAACGAGAATGAATGCTCAGCGAGAGATTCTTCCGGGGTGCTGGTACCCTCTTGGGGTAATTTTGCATTTAATCCCGCTACCATGTTGATGGGGGAGGGGCGGGAATTGGGCCTTCGACCAATCCTCCCTGTGAGGTCATGGGGTACCACCCCGGAGCCGAGCCGGCCCATACGTGCAACAATCAGACTGGCTCTACTACTATTAAAATTTGGCATTATTTTTGGGAGCGACCTAATCATGGTTGGGATCTCCGATCCATAACCTGAAGTACCACATCAGCGGAAGAATCAGCAGCAACTTTTTCGAAAACATTTATAGACCTTTGTTTTTGATATTATTTCTATAGGTTGAAATCAGCAGCAACTTTTTTGAGAACATTAATAGACCATTGATATTTGATATTATTTGTAAAGTTTGAAATTTATATAACATAAATACACATAGTCGACCTGATGGTAAGTGTTAAACGTCTACAATTATCCTCGATGAAGCATCAAAATGTGAATGCATAATCACCTCCGATGACTAAGATGGAGTGTTTCGTTTCCACTTAAAAGGGTCTCCGGTTCTCTACACTCACCATACGAAACACAACAGCATGAAGTTGCTATTTAGTATTCTATAAGAGCATGGTGCTTTCCCTTTGGACCCGGTCTATTCTTGCTGCAACTATTATATACGAGTAGCTGCAGCGTGACTCTACCATTGTATATAAAATTCTAACGCTTCATTAAAAATGTGGAAAAGGCCAGAGTCCGAAGTTCCCAGTAACCAGTTCATCTTTGCGGTATTGATTTTGCAAGCTGGTATTGTTATGCGGTATTGTTTTGACGTTCATAATAGTGTTACGAGCTTGAGGTTCGTGACAATAAAAATTGCCGATAGAATTACCTAAATTAACACTTTAATTCACTTTACACTAATTAAAGTTAAAACACTAATAATTAATCACACTGATTCATTTTATTCCGCTCCGAAGCTTCACTTGGCTCGCCAACTTCAATACTTCCTCGATCGCATCTTGCAGCGCCTATTTATATAAATTAGCAAAGAAATATCCAGAATGTTCAAGTAAACACGCGCAAGGTACCGAGGGTTCGAGTTTTAAACTTCAAGAAGTTTAGTTCTTCGGTTCGAGACTAGATGGCGCTAGTGCCGTCGAATTGAGCGCGTAACACTGCCCCCTCCTAAGACATGCTCGTCCCGAGCATTATCGGCCCCATAATAACGCGCTAGGCGATCCACATGGACGATCTTAGGAGTCCCTCTTGCGCCTTTCTGTATCCGGTAGGTTACATCGTTGATCCTGGTCACAATCCGGTACGGGCCGTCCCATTTAGCTTGAAGCTTAGGAGATTTCCCTTTGCTGCGGACTGGATTGTGCAACCACACAAGTGAACCTTCGTCGAACCCTTTGTTGTTCATTTTGCGGTCGTACCGGGTTTTCATCTTATCAGACCGGTGATCAGGTCTGCAGGCAGCCGTAATTCTCTTCCAAAGTTTGCGAAAGCTGGTGTCACTGCTGTACTTTCGTGAACATCGCTTCGATATGACAACAAAAACGGTTGTATGTGCTTGTCCCAATCTCGTTGCCGATTGTCTACAACTTTTGCTAGGTACCTCTCCAATGTCTGATTAAATCTTTCTACCATTCCATCAGATTGCGGGTGATAAGAAGTCGTTCTTGTTTTAAGAGTACCCATAACTCGGCAAGTTTCCTGGAATATTTGAGACTCAAAATTCCTTCCTTGATCGCTGTGAATCTCTAAAGGTACTCCAA
The DNA here is from genome assembly GCA_907164705.1 of Parnassius apollo. Classification (NCBI taxonomy): domain Eukaryota; kingdom Metazoa; phylum Arthropoda; class Insecta; order Lepidoptera; family Papilionidae; genus Parnassius; species Parnassius apollo. The sequence goes on from CAJQZP010000885.1 coordinate 10,823,591, forward strand.
AACGACAGAAGACTTCATGAACTAGTTTATCTGCAACTGTTGAAGCTTCTTGATTTGGAATGGCGAAGACTTCTGGCCACTTAGTGAAGTAATCCATCACAACCAATACTTGTTACCGCTTTCACTCTCTGGAAACGGCCCCGCCACGTCAATGGCTATTCTCTCCCATGGTGCACCAACATTGTACAACTTCAATGCACCTCTAAGTCCTCACGAGTCTGAGGTCCCTTTACAGCCGCACAACTTGTACATTTGCGACACCAGTCATCGACATCGTTTCGACAGTGGACCCAGTAAATCTCGGATCTTCAGTAGAGTTCGTTTAACTCACAGATGGCCTCCTGAACAATCATTATGGTACAGATGTAGAACATCCGGTACTTTAGCTTTAGGGACAACCATTTGCAAATGACAGCTGTCTCCCCGAACATTTTCCCATTTACGACACAGAACTCCATCCTGAAGCAGCAAGCTGTCCCGCTGGGCCCAATAGCTTTTAGTGGTCGAACTCATCGCTGAGACGTCACTCCACTTGGGCTTGGGAGCACTGGTCTTTATCCATTTCAGAATCGGCTTGATGTCCGGATCTTCCTGCCGTGCATGTAGTAAGCTGTCCTTCCACTCGTTGCTGAGGTGGTCTGCCCTGAGCATCCTCACGGATACCACTTCCTTACTCTCTTGCCTAGTACAATGTCTGCAATCTTCAGGATAAGGTCTTCTTGACAATGCATCTGCGTTGCCATGAGATTTCCCGCTGCGATGTTCGATCTCAAAGTCGTATTCCTGCAGTAGTTCAATCCACCTCGCAACTTGTTCTTCTGGATTTTTAAACTGCAATAGCCATTTTAGTGCAGCATGGTCAGTTCGTAAGTGAAATTTTCGCCCCAAAAGATATTTGCTAAAATGCGTCTTGTGACACAATAGTTCCTTTCCGGTTTTGACAACGACTTGCTGAAGTACGCTATCACGACCTCTTGGTCACCATTCCGTTGAGACAACACACCGCCAAGTCCTATATCACTTGCGTCTGTGTCAACTATAAATTCTTTGCTTGCATCAGGGTATCCCAAAATAGTTGTTTTGCACAGACGGTCCTTGAGCTCCTGGAATGCGATATTACAACTTTCATCCCAGCAGAAATGTCGCTTCTCCTCGGTTAGCTTATGCAGAGGTTTGGCTATATCTGCAAAGTTCTTCACAAATCGCCGGTAATAGGAGCACAAACCCAAAAATGCTCTAACCTGCGTCTTGTATTTTGGAACCGGCCAATCCTTTATAGCTGCGATTTTCTCTGGATCCGTGTGGATACCTTCTTCCGACACTACATACCCCAAAAAGTTGACTTGCCGTTTGAATAGTGAACATTTCTTCGGACTCAGCTTGAGATTGGCACTCTGAAACTTCATGAGCACGCGTCCCAGGTTTTCAAGGTGTTCCTCAAACGTACGGCCCACGATGATGATGTCATCCAAGTAGACCAGACAGGCATCGCCAATTAGCCCGGTAAGTACAAGTTCCACCAGCCTTTCAAACGTTGCTGGAGCATTGCACAACCCAAACGGCATTACTTTGAATTGCCACAGACCCTTTCCCGTCGAGAACGCAGTTTTCTCCTTGTCCTTAGGGTCAATTTCAACTTGCCAGTAGCCACTTTTTAGATCCAGCGTGCTAAACCATTTTACTCCTGTAAGCATGTCCAGTGTGTCATCAATTCTTGGCAAGGGATAGCTGTCCTTCTTTGTAACGTCGTTCAGACGGCGGTAATCAACACAGAACCGCATGCTGCCATCCTTCTTCTTTACCAGCACCACGGGCGAACACCATGGACTAGATGAAGGTTCAATAACACCATCCTTCACCATTCCCTCAATCATGGTTTCCACTTCCTTTTCACGTGCTACCGGCAATCTTCTTGGCCGCTGACGGATAGGCAATTCCTCTCCTGTGTTTATTTTGTGTTGAACTAAGCCAGTCTTTCCTATGTCAGCATCGTTTGACGAGAATACATCGGCGTACTTGAGTAACAACTTCTTCGCCTTGACCAATTCGTTCGGGGAGAGAACACTGCGACAGTCTTCCAAAAGTGTGGTCACTCTCGTTTCTGAATCCTTGCTGGGGGTCCCACTCGATATATATTGGCACCGACGTAACCAATCCACTTCCTCACAAGTGCCAACCAGTGTGCCTTTTTCTATAATCTGTTCCCGGTCGCAAAGGTTCAGCACACGTATTCTCGAGATGTCAGTGGTTCTGACCAAGGTTCGAGCTACTTTCCATGGAAGGTCATTGTTTACCCTTTCCACAAGTACACAACGGTGAGCTTGCCCAGCGTTTCGGGGAAGACCAACCGGAACAACCGTTTCCGATCTCGGCGGAAGAACAATCTTCTTAATGCTGTACACGTTCCCTGGTAACGCACCTTCCATAAAAAGTTCCTCCTGTCCACATTTCAAAACACCTTGCTTAACGTCGATCTCACAACAATTATTCCTCATAAAGTCTAGGCCTAGGATGCAGTCGTCCATTATATCAGCCACGATGACATTATGCAGGTAGATCACGTTACCAAGCTGCAACTCCATCTCCTTCTCTCCACGGACGGGTATACGCTGACCGGTGGCTGTTACCAAATTAATGCGTTCTCGGTTGTATGCGGAGTCTCCAAGGAACTGACTTATAAGTTGGGAACTAACAACCGTACGAGAGGCTCCAGTGTCTATGGTCAGTTTACACAGCATTCCGTTGACCTCGCCCTTGATGATTAGACTGTTCCCATCATGGGTTTGTGAGATCGAGATCCTTGGGGCTCTTTTAACATCAGCCAGCACCCGCCCCGCAGTTCTGGCTTTTACTCGTTTCCCTGCTGCTGCTGGGCGGTGCTGTTAGCCACACTACCCTCCTGGGATCGTTCACCTTCCCTTTCTAGGGTTCGCTTAGGGCAGCTGGATCGAAGATGGCCCTTTTCCCCACAGCCATAGCACCTAGGGCTGTATCCTTTGTTGCGGTCGCGAACTGTAGCTGCTGCAACCTTTTTGACGCACGGCTTCTACCTCCAGTGCATGGGCTAAGGCCTCCTTAAGCGTCTCGTGGTGCCCGAGCCTCACAGCAGCTCTGACTTCCAGGTCGCGGATGCCGTCGATGAATGTCTGCACCAGGTTCCCTTTAATGAGCGCAGGTACAGACTGGTATGCTTTTCGAACCATCTTCTCCACCTCAAGGGCCCACTGCTGCAGGTTTTCATTGCTGCGTTGCACGTGATCTTTAAGCTGCGCGCGAAAGACGTGTTCCAGGTGAGCGTCACCATATCTCGCCTCCAATGCCTCAAGGAGCTGCTCATAGGTCACTTTCTTACCGAGAGCTTCCAACACGGTTAAGGCTTGGTCGCGCAGGTCTAAGGTGAGTGCAGTCATGGCCTGGCTTTTATTCTAGCCGTTTGCCTCCATGACGGCCTCGAACTGGATTTTGTAGGCCGACCAGGAAGAAGTCCCGTCGAACGGCGGCACTTTAAATCCACGTAGCGAAGGTGCTGTAGCTACTACGGGAGCTGTAGTTCCATCCCTCCCCAAGTTTGAGGTCGTTCAGCGTTTTCTTCACGTCAGCCATCACGTTGTCAACCCGATTGTTCACATGGTTGATTCGGGTTTCATGTTCTTCGATTCGGGTTTCAGCTTCCGATAGGCGGTTGTCATGTTGAGCAACCCTATCCTTCACCTCCCTTATCTCTTTCGCAAAGGTAGCGTGAATGTCCTTCATGAGGAGCATCTGTTCCTCCTGTCGGCGGGCCTGTTCCTCTTGTCCGCTCTGCAGCTGCTCTTTCAACTGACGGACCTGTTCCTCCTGCTGCTCTTTCAACAGACGGGCCTGTTCCTCTCGTCCGCGCTGCAGCTGCTCCTGTAGCATCGCCATCAGAGCACCTAAGTCAGGTGCTGCAGATGTAGGAGCTACTGACGGGCCGGCAGCCTCCGTGGCTGGCAGTTGGCCCTCCGACGTCTGCGGCGTTGCACCACCAAACCTCCTCTGGTCCGTCTCCTGCTGGCGTTGACTTCGAGTACGGACACCCTCTGATTCCTCCTTAGGTAAAATCGGCATGATTTAATCCCACTACTGACACCAATTGTTACGAGCTTGAGATTCGTGACAATAAAAATTGCCGATAGAATTACCTAAATTAACACTTTAATTCACTTTACACTAATTAAAGTTAAAAACACTAATAATTAATCACACTGATTCACTTTATTCCGCTCCGAAGGTTCGCTTGTCTCGCCAACTTCAATACTTCCTCGATCGCATCTTGCAGCGCCTATTTATATAAATTAGCAAAGAAATATCCAGAATGTTCAAGTAAACACGCGCAAGGTACCGAGAGTTCGAGTTTTAAACTTCTAGAAGTTTAGTTCTTCGGTTCGAGACTAGATGGCGCTAGTGCTGTCAACTTGAGCGCGTAACAATAGTTTAAAATATGCCTATATGTAATAAAATGTTTTGACGTTGCTTAATCTATTGCAATGTAATAGGGGTTATATTTTAATTTCAGAGAATCTTTGAACGTACAGTTTCTTTTTTGATAGAATAAGGGTGCCAAACGAGCACATATTTCACCTGATGGTAAGTGGATATTTTGGCCCATAGATACCTACATTTATCGTCGAATAAGAATCAAAATGCAGATGCGTTGTCACCCCTGAGGACTAAGATAGAATGCCTTATTTCCAGTAAAAAGGGTCTCCGGATCTCTACATTCACCATACGAAACACAGCAGCATGGAGTTGCTATTTTACGTTTGCATTCTGTAAGAGCGTGTTCATACCTCGGTCGAGACGACCCATTCGTGCTACAACCTTGATACAGCTGCGGCATGGCTCTACTATGTATATATGATATCTCGGTTCTAATTATACATGGTATTTTACGATAATATCGCTTATGATAATTTTAGCAAATTTTGCGTGTATTTCGGTAGGCGGTTTAAAAATATTTTCCGATATTTGTCATATGTAGAGTTTGTCATGCCAAGAAATGACGAATTTCCTGCACAAAACTTAAATTAATAATGTGTCTTACTTAGTTTGAAGAGGTCTTTCTGTCGAAATGATTTTTAATATATTTAATATTGTTTTTAGATAAAATAAGAATATATTACGTTCACACTAGTTCGTGTAATTAGGAATAATTAATTAATCGAATATTTCCTTTTTAGAGTTTAAGCTGCATTAAAATGTGTATGTTTACTACCAACTTTATGTATTTATCGTGCACTAACTATGTATCGTTAGTGAGTATCGTAGGTAGTAAGAGAGGGAAACGAATCAAGAGTTGGGCAGCAGAGTCTTTCTAATAACAACTTAAAAATTAAAAACTACAAATTTTACAAAAAAAACGTTACAAATCCACCTGCCATGCGAAGAATCAATAGCAAATATCACCATATGACGACATTCTTTTGGGAGGCAGTTCAGCAATCTACTTTTGATAGGCAGTAACGGTATCTATTGTATGTACATAAACATAAACACTCACGCCTGTCACCCAGAGGGGTAGGCAGAGTTCCAGGCAAAATAACGGAGACTAGCCATCGGCGCAGGACAGGATTATAGTGCCCAAGTGTATGCGCAAGCACAGGTGCACTCTCTATTCCCTCACTCTCGTAATCCGATGGAAACGGTAAACCGACACGATCGGGAGAGAGATCAGACGCAGGACCAACGGCTTTACGTGCTTTCCGAGACACGGGGGTGAGACACCGCCAACTTCCTGACTCCGAGCAGCTACTGAGAATTTCTTGACAGAAAAACTCAATAATTGATTAAGCTCTGTTTCGGACACATCATTAAAAGCTGAATGATAAAAAAAGCTAAGTTGATAAAATATTATGTTATTAAAAATGTTGTTATCTTTTTTGCTCACATGTGTGATAAAATTTATATTTTTACTTCAAACTTTTAGATTGACTTGGATATAGTATTTATGTTTAGTTTTGTTGGTAATTACCAAGTGGATATCGATAAAAATTTGTCACATAATGCTGAAAATTATGCGCTCTGCTAAATGAAAAGTTTAATACTCGTTGCTGTAAAATCTTTTATGATCGAGTATGAATTAAAAAAGAACTGCTCGTTTTCAAGTATTAATTCTCATAAAGCTGGAGGTTATTAATGACTGTATGCATGGTAAAGGAATTTGTTGTTATATATTGTTGCGCGGCTAAGTTGACATCTGGCACTAGCGCCATCTAGTGTCGGGTAACGGAGCGAGGGGAGAAGTTTCCAGAAAATGACACCACTAATCTTTCAACCGACACCGCCATCTGTTGTCGAAACGAAGAACTAAGCTTCTGGAAGCTGACTCTCAAACTTTCGGCGCTTTGTCGGTTGGTGCGCGTATTTACTTGAATGTTCTGGATGATTCGGTACTAATGTGTATTTATAGGCGCTGCAAGGTGCGATCGGAGAAGTATTGAATTCGGCGAGACAAGCGAAGCTTCGGAGCGGAATAAAGTGAATCAGTGTGCTTAATTATTAGTGTTTTAAGTTTTAATTTGTGTAAAGAAAATTAAAGTGTTAATTTAGGTAATTCTATCGGCAATTTTTATTGTCACGAACCTCAAGCTCGTAACAATATAATAGGACCGTTTGCTTTTGCCGCAATTCATTTTCGAGTAAAATATTAGCATAATGCTAACACAAGTAACAATCCGTAAAATATAGGTTTGATTTTCTGCGGTTACTCAGTCAGAGCCCGCCGAATCAGGAGTGTGCTTCAGGTGTATGCAAAGTTATAATTCGGCGATAAATAACATATTCCCCTTTACAACCCCTATTTTACTTTAAATTATCTTCTATGTAACCTTTGATTCTTAATTCACGATCTTATAAATTTCTGTTGTTAGTTCGGTGGCATAAATTTATAATTTTTACATTTTTTTTTCAAATTCTAGTCTAGGAAACATACGTATATGTCCAGAAAAAAGAGTTTAAATTTATTCAATTTCCATTTAGCGATGCAACCGTCGCGTCGTGCAATACGATGAAGGCAGTTTTTCTTGAGGATATATTGCATTTCGTCAAAGTCGCGTCATTACGTATTAATCGCGTCATGTTAGGTCATGTTAGCTCAGTTGATATGTAAGCAAGATAATACGCGAGAAAACGAAAGTTTAATTCCATGCTCTAAAACCATGCCAAAAATAGGAGGAAGCATGAAGCCAACTTTGGGGCACATACATTATGTTGCTTTCCTTTCTATTCTCTCTTTCTCTCTCTCTCTCTCTCTATATATATATATATATATATATATATATATATATATATTTGATACTATAATTGCTATATATAAGTGGCTACTGTGGTAAATATTTCTCTTATGAGGCACTTCCAAATGTGGAATTTTCATAGCCTGTAATGATAATGATGATGAATAAAACTCACTACCATTTATTTAGTTTTATTTTCTACCAACTATCTCTGATCTTAATTACTACACCTACTGGCAGGCTGTCCACAAAAAGATACCACCGTATTAGGCATGAATTCTATTACTTTTCTACCTTAAAAATAATTATTGGATAAAAAATAATTTAATGATATGAACCAAAAAAAATGTGTACTACAATTAGCAAAATTACTATTTACTGATTGCAATTAGCTACTACGGTAAAAATTTAGAAGAAGAACGTCACTTAATCCATTTCACTAAATGGATTATTACATACATACATAAACACTCACACCTGTCACCCAGAGGGGTAGGTAGAGACTACGGACTTCCATTTGGCACGATCCTGACATACCTCTTTCGCCTCCTTTACATCCATATATCTACACATACATGCTCGTCGGTTAAGGGTACTTCTAACGTGGCCCCTTTTCAAAATATCGCCAATTTGGTCGATAAACTTTTTTCTAGGGTGTCCCTTCCCGACTCGGCCGTTCACATCTGCCATATAAATTTGCTTTGTCACTCTTTCCTCATTCATTCTTTCTACGTGACCAAACCACCGAAGCATTCCTTTCTTAATCCTGGTCACAACATCATCTTGCATACCACATTTATCTCTTATCATGCAATTTCTCACCCTGTCATTCAGATTCAACTCCGAGCATACTCCTTAAAGACCGCATTTCTACAGCATTTATTCTACTCTCGTGCTTCTTCTGCCACACCCAGCTTTCACTACCATACATTAAAGTGACTAACACAGCATTATGAATTACCATACGTGCCTTTTTTGACACATTCTGGTTCTTCATAATAGAGTGTAGTGCCCCATTCACTCTATCCCCTGCATTTACTCGTCGTTCTATATCCCTATCATATCTACCATCCCTGCTAAATACACATCCCAAATACACAAACTCATCCACTTGCTCAATTAACTCTCCTATTCTTATTTCACATACCGTTTTGCTTTCTTCTCTTTCAAAAACCATCACTTTCGTCTTACTTACGTTCACTTTCATTTCCCTTTCTTTTAATTCCCATTTCAGTAATGTAACCATCATTTGCAACTCAGCCGCCGATGACGCAAATATGACTTGATCATCGGCATACAAAAGGCATTTGACGGTTAACTCGCCCATTCTTAACCCACATTCTTCATTTTTTCAAAGTTTGCAAACATCTGTCCATAAATAGGTTGAACAGCCAAGGGGCAAGCTACACAGCCCTGTCTGACACCTTTCTGGATGCCAAACCAGTCCGAGTAGACCCCATTGATCCTGACACAAGCACTAGAGTCCCTATAAAGAGACCTTAATGCCTGTATCAAACCAGCGCTCAACCCATATGAGTTCAGTGTTTGCCATAACACATTCCTGTCCACTCTGTCATAAGCCTTTTCCAAGTCCATGAACGCACAAAAAACTTTCTGGTTTTTGGCCAAAAACTTCTCCGCAATTATGCGCATAGAAAAGACTTAATCTGTACACCCCATTCCCTTTCTAAAACCCGCTTGCACATCCCAAATTTTTCCATCAGTTACTTTCATAATTCTTTCAAATAACACATTAGCATACAGTTTACCCACAATACTAAGCAAGCTGATACCACGGTAGTTTTTGCAGTCCTACTGTGACCCTTTTCCTTTATATATTGGTACTATAACCTTTCTACCAGTCATCCGGTACCCGTTTTAATTCCCAACATAAATTAAACAAGGTGTACAGCAGGCCTGCCACCACTCCCTCTCCAGCCCTTAGCATCTCGAGTGATACTCTATCATATCCAGCTGCCTCACCTGCTTTCATGCTTTTCATTGCTTTCATTATTTCATCTACACTTATCTCAATACCCCTTTCCACTTCTTTCAGAATTTCTAGTTCATTTAATTCAGACGACTCTTCACACATAAACACGCTTTCAAAGTATTCCTTCCATCTGTTTAAATTCGAAGCTTCATCATTCAGAATACATCCATTCTCGTCTCTTATAGCATTCATTATAGGCTGTTTTGTATTTCCCCTGGCAGTTCCTACGAGTTTCCAGAACATTTTTATGTTAGCCTGGAAATTATCAGATATCCTTCTATCATTCTTATCCGTTCTTTCTTTCTTTTTCCTTTCAACAACTTCTTTTGCTCTCTTAATTAGACGTCTAAATTCTGCCTTTTTTCTTTCAATCTCATCATTAATACCAGAAGAATTACCAGCTTTGGTTGCTAGTAAATCTAACCATGCTTAATGGATTATTAAGATTTAATATTCTATATGATATAATATTCATAAATTAACTGGGCTACATAATACAATATAGCCCGAGGCAAACCGTTAGCTCACATGTACTATATAATTTAGATCTTAAAGTTATCATATATTCTTTATAAAACTTAATGAAAGGCAGGACACTAAAATATTATATTAATTATAATGGTAAGACTGCTTTATTTTATATTGAAATAAATTTATATATAGCTTTTATGTTGATGTATGTAAGTACGTGAAGTTTAATCCATATTTAATTCTGATCAACATTTTCAACACCTCTGGTTTTTAATTTTGCTGACAGCAAAAACGTTTTGATTAGTTTAATACGTCAAACACGGCAAAAGTAATTTGCTATAAGCCAATTTTTTTGCTAAACGTTTTTAGCTCGTTGGTGTTTGGATTCTGCCTACCCTATCGGAAACTAGAGGCGCAATCCACGAGCACATTGCTTCACTATTCGATTTGTAATATATACAATTTGTGTGATGATGATTTTATGGGAAGTGTGCAGTCTGTGAAGATATTCAAGATCGACCCCACCATTACTAATGATCTATCCAAACTAATGATTGGATAGATCACAAATACTGGCAACAGAACATCGATTCTTACCAAAGATGATTCGCGAAGCTATTGAAATTAAAAAAAAACATCCAAATTTCTATAGAAAAAATGGATTGGTGCTATCATCTGCTTAGGATCCTATAATTAATAAAATTAAATCCAAACCCAAGCATACCCCTGCAATACGTCAGACTCATAGCTTTAAACTGTAAGCTCATTATGCATAGATTAGACCAAAAGTTAATACTTAAAAACTGAAGATAGCTATGTTATGATATTGGGACGTCTCTCCCGTGACCACGGTTGCAGCAAAGCACCCGAAACGTTGGGAATTAAAAAGTTACGGGATAAAATCCGTAAAATTTGTTTATTTATTGTGTGTTCGGGGAAATATGAGAAATCTTGATGTATATTGATGTGTAATCAATAATGCCTCAAAAATTTCGTAAAATTTCCTTAAAGATTTCGATTATGTAGTGTACAGCTCTTTATATAAACTAGCATAGCAATAGAGACCAAGTGCATACGTAATTGTGTATAATTAGCCACATATGCCTCGAGATTCTTTTTAAATTAATCATTATAAATCCAGTAAGCACTTGAAACATACACTTCATATAATATTTCTGATATTTGTAAGGTTTTCTTTAAGAATATGCTCAAAAAGTTTAAGGCTTTCCTTAACAAAGAAAACTTCGACAGTTCAAACGGATTTGTGGATCCGTATAAATATCACTTTACTTGTTATTATATATTAAAATATTTTCAAGTGCTAGATAATGAACCTATTTCAAAATGGACGTAAGATCCTTTATTAATGTCGTTGACTTTTTTTTTTGAATAAGTTGTAAATTTCACCTGAAAGCTTAGACAGCTAACTTCTTAAAAAGCTTACTAAATTTTACCACTGCATGATTTGGTCACTCGTACGATTGGTTGTCGGTGAAAAACTATTATAGCCGACGATTGTGTACCTCTGCAAAAAGTAGCGAAGTGTAAGCCAATGACAATTCAATTTCAAATAATATTTTTTATTTATAACTTTTAACATTTTCAGATATTTTTTATTAACAATTATGGCTATATGTGCTTCTATCTACATAGGCCTTTTTACCTTAACTGTGTACCATGGCATCGATATAAATGATTTACAAACTATAACTGAAGGAGGTTGTTACTTCATTATACTATTTTATGAAATGTTGATACTTTTATGCACAGTAATAAACTTACCGCAATACCACGATTTCTTACGAACTTTGAGAGCTGATTTTAAATACGTGTGCACAGAAGGGGCAAAATACAGGTTAATTTAACTTCGTTCACGTAATTTTAATTTTGTTTATATTCAATACACTTCAATTCAATACACTTTACAATTCTTTTGATTTCACAGGGACAGGTTTTTTGAAAATCAACTCAAAACATGGAAAATGTGCATTTTTTCCGTAATTTTCACAAGTTGCATTGGTGGAGGTATTGCGGTTTTTACAAGTTTTTGCTTATTGTGGCACGTTGCAACTCATGAAGCTGGAGATGGTTCAAAAAGACCGCTTTTATACCCATTTTGGTTCTTTGAAGCGGATTTTAGTGCATCACCACTCTATGAAATAGCATTTACTTTTTCCAACTTTTGTGCATTAGCTTATGCCTATAGTTATATATGTAAGTCACTTAGCTAAAGTATTTTTACTATGTTTAATTTACGGTAATATTAAGGAACGTGAATTGAGATGAGAAAATAGCGGAACTTATTTGTTGGTACGAGTATATCAAATTAATATTTTAAAACATATATATATATATATATATATATATATATATATATATATATATATAAAAAATATATATATCATTTTCAGTTATGCTTCAAACGCAAATATTGTGGATTGGCGAAATAACAGCAAAAGCAGATCTAATAATTTGGTATATCCAAGATCTGATGGAGGAGCTTCAATTACCGAATAATCAAGAAGAGGCTGATATGTTCATGTCAGTAATAAAATCTAGGATGAGAGAAATAATACGTGAGCATCATTCGATGTACAAGTAAGTCATGACTTAATAAATGTTCTACTTTAGATGGCTACAAGAGTGAGAGAGAGGGAGAGAGAGAGAGGGAGGGAAGGAGAGGGAGATAGATAGATAGAGAGAGAGAGAGAGATTTGCGTAATAATTTAATCTAATGTGGCAAAGATTTATTGATTATCATTCTTTACAATATCATCGACAGTATGGTCTTTATCATACGATCTCATTTTGTATCCACAGCTAGATATATCGCTACAGTTCACTTTAAAGCAACGGTACACCAGTGCCATTTAATTAACTTATTTTTTGTGTATATTATTTGGTAGTATTTAGTTTAGTAGTACTTTGGTTTTACTTTATATTTGGATTGATACTTGCAATCAGTGTTTTATTTTATTATTTTTAGACTTCTGAAAAACTATACCACAGTTTACAAAAAATTACTTATGTTTGAACAAAAAGCTGCCGGTCCTGTTGTATGTCTTACCGCCTACTGCATCGCTGAGGTAACTATTATTCTTTATTAAAATACAATTTTTGTGAATAAAGAATATAAAATTAGTATGACACATTTTGATATACTGATTTATTTCGATACAAAATATTATAAATTTTATATATTAATTTAGTTTTCTACCAAAAGCCGCGAGTGAAAAAGCGTTTTTATTTAATATAGCCAAAAAGACTTTACACGATACGTGTAGAGGCAACTAGCTGTTTAAGGTGGAATGGTTTGGTAATTGCATTGGGTCACTGAATGTGTCTCTGTTTAGTATTTTCTTGTGCTTAATAGTTGGCCGACTATACGGAAGTGGTAACGAGAGCTGAAAACTAATTAAAAATGACATTAACGGACCTGTTACTACTAAAGAACGAAATGTGTGTTCATTGTACAACCACAAGTATTATGGATCTCACAAAATAACCTCCGTAGCCATCCCACGAAGAGGGTGATTATGGCAATCTCGATCGTTCATTACAGCAGTGCTAAAGCTAAGCCAAATAAAGTTTATGGTATTCGTTTGTTGATGTACTTTTGATGCTATTCAGTATAGCTTCTTGCCATCTGGTGGCACAGTTACTGTTGACCGTTATTGTCAACATTTGCAAGTGACGCTGGAGAAGTTGACGCTCTCACATACAACCGAAGTTTGTGGAATGCTATTCGCCAATGCTTCTTTATCGTAACTCCCGGCCATAATGCGGTATGTGGCAAAATTAGATGTTGACAAAATAACAGACGTAAAGCTAGGCATCCTTCTTCGTCCACCATAATTTCCAGTTTTTAAACAAACAGACTTCCACCGTTTTCGAAGTTTTGATAAATTATATAGACCAATGGCAATATCATAGTGTAATGATTTTTCTTTAACCGTTACGAAATATATACGATTGTTGTTTTGTTGTGGAGTTTTATTGTTTATTTCATGGAAACAAAATTAAGTAAGAGATAGTAAGTAGTGTTTTACGCTATCCCTGACGTTTTAATTTATTTATTTAATTTCTAACGAGACAAGCCATTTTTATAATTTGTAGTATATACAAGTAGATTAGAAAGAGCGAGTGTCTTTCTATGGTTGTGTGCCAAAAAATTAAATTATCATCTGTGACGTTGACAATTTTTAATTATTTGTTAACTCATCGCCACGGTCATAATCAGGCCATGTGGACATGAAAATATAGTTTAGAAAAAGGGCACGTAGTGAGCATAAGTTTTCCACAAGAATACTCGTGTTCAAAGTATTTCTCGACGACAACGTTCTAAGTGGCTTTATTAATTTAAAATTTACTTTTACTTTGCCTCTGTAATAACTATAGCCACTTCAATAAAATAAAATAAAGGAGGCCAGTGTAAAACTTGACTTTTTATATTCCTTGCAGCGCAAATTATTTCATAATAAGCCATTTACTTAACAAGAGACCCGATTTTGGAATTAATTACCACTTAACATCCAGCAAGCAGAATGACACAGAATTTAAAAAAAAAACAACTTTAGGAGTACTATCTGAATTTTCAATCACAATAATGATAAGTATTCCCTACCCTCATTTTTGACAAAGTTATCTAAATACATATAATACTCGAAGAACCGATAACCGATGGGAACCTTCTTTAGGTCTCAGTGATACTGGCTTCTCTTTCTAGACCTGCATAGCTGTTCGCACATAACGAAAAAAACCGATGGGAAAGAAAGGTTGTCGAGCTGCAGCCTCGTATTTACACGAAGTGTATGGAAGCTTACCATCAGATGGGCGTGAAGATCTGGTCAGGAGAGTGCTTACATTCCTTGGTAGATGTCTATGGTCATCAGTGGCTTTGTGTTAGGCGGTAATGAATGATTGGGTTCAAGATTGTACTTTGTGACAATAGGAAGTAAAGGCATAGCATAGTAGCAGATGATAAAAAATTAGCAATAACCTTATTTAAAACCATCCTCAATAGATTCCATCATAGGAGATATAACATTTTGCCGCAGTTTTTTATTATTTAGAGTTGTTTGCAGGAAGATGTTGCTCCTTATCTCTTGTTTGCATTTCACACTATTGTATCTTCTAATATCCACGGTAAGATATGAGGTGGTGGAGCTGGACCTCTTATGCTGCCACTACAGTGTACTTGAATCTTGAATCACCTGGGTCTAATTTACGTGTGTATGATATATACAGAAAACGTTATATTAGTTTTACTTTAATAAATATCCTGTTCGATTATTTTTCTACTAGTTTATATACCATTCCAGTGTAATAGGAAAAACAATAAGGTAAAATATGTAATAGTAGGTAATAAATAAATTAGTAGTAGACCTCCACTCATCTCTGAGAGCGTTTTAGGGAAAAGTCCGCCGCGCTGCCCCAGTGCGTGCTGACGGACTTCACACATTTTTAAAGCTCTCAGACATAAGAATAAGATGTTTTCCGCGATGGTTTCCGCGACTAGCGCTTATCCATTTTATAGATCCCCATCCTTTTTATAGATGTGGCGGCAAACGCTCATGCGGCTCACCTAGTGGTAAGTGTAGATCACCGCACATGAACAGTAGTATAGTAGGTGCGTTGCCGGCCTATTAGAAAGAAGAAAGCTCGTATCGGGATTGCTATAAAGAATAAATAAACAAATTTTTTCAACAGAAACTAAAATCAGGAGAAGTTAACGGAATATTAATACTACTTTGTGGTGGAACCATAGTAGAAGTATTTATTCCAAGTTACTTGTGCACTGTTCTTGGCATGAAGGTAAAAATAACTTTATTTGAAATTTGTGTTTAATTATCAACTGAATTTTTTGTATGTTAATTCAGAACTTTTTTCTAGGTACTGATTTTGAAAGCTGATTCTTGCACCATATGGGAAATTTTTAATTTTTAAATTTTTTTATTTTTTAAATTTTTTAAATTTTTAATTTCGTATTCCATATAAATTGGTCAAGATCTTAACTATAGTTTTTTTTAAATTGACCTCAACTACATTAATGATGTTTTCATTTTATTTATATTGAAGTCGGTTGTATAAATTTTTTAATTTTGCCACTTGTTATTTAAAAGTATTTCTGAAGAATAACTAACTAGCGGGAGATTAAACGAGTAATTTTATTTTTAAGGTAAGATCAATTGGCGATGCTTGTCTGGATATTCCTTTTTGGAATATTGGCCGAGTTATTCGACCTTACATGGTTTTAATAATGCAAAAATCATTACGACCACTTCAACTCAGTGCCCCTGGTTTCGATGAAGTATCTGTTCAGACATTTTCTAACGTAAGTTTTATTTTTGAGTTGGCGATTTATATTGAAGGAAGCCACATACAAAGTTTTTTTTCTTGCAGAACATGGCAGCAGCTTATTCTTATTTCAACATGTTGCGACAGACAAACATTTAAAAGGGTAATAAAAATAATGTAAGTTCAATTCCTAAGTAATAATCTAAGATTTTAAACACCACCACGAAGAGAACAAGGTGGAGATAATATATAAACACCAACATCCGTTACATACGTTACAATTTACTTCTTTAGTATAGATAGTAATAGTAGTAATAAGTAGTTTTTATTCAATTAGTACGATTATGTAGTAAACCCTAATTAATGCTTCTTTATCTAATTGTGCAAAAATTATATATATTTACGCACTTAAAAATAATAACTGAAAATGATTTTATGGTCATCAGATTTTTTCAGTATTAATATTCATCGCTATATTAAGTTCTAAAAATAATAAAGTAATAAAAGGATGAACCTTTTTTTTATTGACATATACTGCCCAGACCTATAAAAAGCCTATACATATAAAAAGTCCTTAAAACACTAGGTTTAATAATTAAATAACATAAATATAATGAAGTAACTAAATTTGTGAAAGTCAAATTTTTATTAATTTAGATTTTTAGTATAAAAGCATTACACCGTTTTGTAAAAATAAGCTAACTAAAGCTATCTAAATAAGCTATCTTCACAGCGAACTATCAAGACTGGTGTCCCTCAGGGCTCAGTACTTGCTCCTCTGCTGTACATCCTGTTCACCAACGACATTCCCATCCCGTCGAAAGGTGATCAACTCTCCCTCTTCGCAGACGACACTGCCATCTACTGCAAAGGTGTCTCACTACCCTTCAAACGGAACAAGATCCAAAAGTCAGTTGATGACCTAGGAGCTTGGTTCAAAAAATGGCGCATCGATGTGAACCCGGAGAACAGCTCCGCCGTTCACTTCGATTATAAACGACGCCGTCTCAAAAACACTCCACCAATACGTATGCTAGGGACCCCTGTCCCCTGGCATACGTCCGCCAAATATTTAGGTGTCACTCTAGACACAGGGCTCACTTTCAGGCCCCACGTCAAAAGAGTAACCCGTCACGCATGGTTATATCTGAGTAGGCTCAACAGTATGTTGGGCCGACACAGTAAAATGTCCCTTCGAAACAAGCGTACCCTTTACAAGGTCTGCATACGACCAGTCATGTCCTACGCGGGCCCCGTCTTTGCCCACGCAAACCCTAATATTATAAATGAACTCCAAATAGTTCAGAACCTCTTCTGTCGTCGAGCTGCGAACGCACCTTGGTACGTCCGTAATGCCGACCTTCATCGGGACTTAGAGCTCCCAACAATTCAATAATTTCTTAAAAAAACTCTCTGAGAACTTCTTCAAAGCCTCAGAGTCGCACCTAAACCAATTAATTCGTGAGGCAGCTTCTTATGCAGCCCCACCTCGTCTTAGTCTTAGCCCCACCTTAGTCTCGCTATCGTGTCCGCAGGCCGAGAAACTCTCTCTCGGACCCGCCTAATAAACTGTCAAACGACCTGAACTGTCTCCTGGCGGCTCAGGCCAACTCTAATTAAATTAAATTATAGGCACTCCCTCAGCGGCTCTTAGCCGCCTGCGCCCTCTTTTCCCAAAAGAGGGTCGCTCATGATAAGGCACAATACAGCTTAATCAGCCGGCTGCCTGTCCCCAAAGGCGGTTTTTAGAGGGTATCACTTAGGGTCCCCGGTAGGACAGTGAGCCCCTCATAACCACGATAGACCGGCTATCGTGGTATGCGTAATGCATTTTCCGCCTCCCTACGTATAGGGTAGCCCTTTAATTGCTTCGGGCGCAAAAAAAAATTGTAAAAATAATTGGTGCATGGCCAATAATACACTAAAATTTACATAGAGCAGAGCCTACGTGTTAAATAGAAACATCATCATCATCATCATAAACATTAGAACCCATCACAAATCTACTGCTGAACATGGGCTTCCCACAAGAAATGTAACATTCCTGAGTCACCTGGAATCCTGCAAATCCAATATTTTCATCTCGTCAAGAAATGAGAATATTGAAGAATTTTTAACAAAAATATCTCTATATGTGAGGTTCCTTTATTTAAATATATTATAATTGGCCACCTGCAGGCTGTACATTATAAGTATTTTCGTACTAACATTAAGCTTTTTCCTCATCTTTCAATAATTAAGAGCAATACCAAACTAAAGTCAGCATTCAAATATGACTAAAACAAAACACTCCTTCAATGCACATTATATTTTTTAATTTATCCTACACGAAGACTGAGTTTTTTTTTTCATATTCCCATTAATCCTTAGAAGTTAAGCTCATATATAAATCAGCATGTTATGGCCTGATTGACATAATTCTGTTGCAAATAGGTCAACTCGACCAGGGAAATATCACGTTTGCACGGAATACTTCCCAATCTGAAATTGTAACATAATAATCAAATGCCGCGTGACTACTGCTGGCATTATATTAGTAATGAGGCATTCCATCTTGCTCTCAAGATGTAACAACGTAGCTGCAACTTTATTCTTTATCAGGGATAAATGTCAGTATATGTGGGTATAACCCCATTTTACCATCGGGTAGATTGTGGTCATTAATTTGGCATCCTTGGTCCTATATAATAATTTCGTATTTGAATAAAAAACATTCTTAATAAGATAAAATCAGTTGTAATTACGCGAAAATACATATATTATATAAATAATACACTGTTGACCCAACGTATAAACATAGACATTAAATTATTAATATTCATATATCATTATTGATACTAAGATAAGAGGGCTAAAATAAATGAAAAAAATGTAGTTTTTCTAAATATACTTTTATGAAATTAAAATTGAAGGGATATTAACAAGTAATTTAGTCACCAGCAGTAAGCTTCTTATATTTATATATATTATAGTAACAATTTTGGCGCATTTATTACTATACAATTAATTAACCAACATACTATTAAAGTTATGAATAAAGATCAAAATTTTAAATTTCCCAGCCAAGCACAGTGACATGTTGAAAAAAAAAAATAAAGCACGCCTTTGAACACCGTTAAGTGTACCTCAAAATACAACAACTTAGCAAATTCAGAAAATGGTAGGCTTTTTTTTAGTATAAAGACACTAATATATTCTTCTTTCTTTTTCTTTTTCCTACTTCTTTCCACAAAGCCTAAAAATGTTTAAAAATCACTATTTTAGTCATGTAGTTTCTTCGTAACTTCACAACTAATTAAAATTTAATCAAGCTGAAATGATTTCAGGCTAAAAGAAATCTAAAATGTTATTCAGATATTGAAACAATATATTAAATCCTGAACAGAAAATAGATTAAAGCGATAAACATAATATGTATGATTTCAATATATACTTTCACATTATATGCACCTCCGACTCCTGACATCCAGCTGTATCTTCGGTTTTAAATTTGCTTCGCTATAACAATAAAATTTCTAGAAATATAGCGCAATCTATACTAAATTTAAAAAGTAATTAATGTTTTCTTTAAAAACACATTAAATAATTAATACATTGAGTAAAATGACGAGTGTAAATTAATTTTATTTACACTTTTTAGTCCCATGGCTAAAGACATAATTTTATTGAAACTGCTTTTTAGGGTTCCGTAGTCAACTAGGAACCCTTATAGTTTCGCCATGTCTGTCTGTCCGTCTGTCCGTCCTCGCTTAATCTCTGTGACCGTTAGCACTAGAAAGCTGAAATTTGGTACCAATATGTGTATCAATCACGCCGACAAAGTGGTAAAATAAAAATTGGAAAAAAAATGTTTTATTAGGGTAGCCCCCCTATATGTAAAGTGGGAAGTGATTTTTTTTTTAATTTCAACCCTTACGTGTGATATATTGTTGGAAAGGTATTTAAAAATGAATAGGGGTTTACTAAAATCTTTTTTTTGATAATGTCAATAATTTCAGAAATAATCGCTCCAAAAGTAAAAAACAATGTGTCCCCCCCTCTAACTTTTGAACCATAGGTTTAGAAAATATGAAAAAAAATCTGAAAAGTAGAAATTTATAAGGACTTTCTAGGAAAATTATTTTGAACCTGGATGGAAACAGTTTTTTGTACAAAAAAGACAAAAAGTTGTACAAAATAATTTCTGGACTAAGTTTGTAGTATAATCGTTTAAGCAGGCATTTTTTTAACTTCATTTACATATTTTATTATCCTGAACGTATCTTTTTTCAAACAAAAAAAAGAATTATTAAAAAAATTATCCAAAATTACCACCGAAAACTTCTGGCACGTCTATGTATTAATTAGTAACCCAATTCCCCGAGAGATGGCGCTGTAGGTACTTATTACATTGGGTCGGGTATTATCGAATTGTTTGGTTGGTCTCTCCTTGGCATCGCCTGTCGTGGAGCGTGCAATGTTGCACGCTCCATGTTCGCGCACGTACCCACTACCGGGAGCAGTTGCAGGAGCGCGGAGCGCTGCTGGAGCGCGAACATAATGGATACCCACCTTTAAACTCATAAGTGGGAACACTTATTGTGACGGACAGGAAACTACGGAACCCTACACTGAGCGTGGCCCAACACGCTCTTGGCCGGTTTTTTTATTTATAGTAGAGAGGGCAAATAAGCATGCAGTACACCTGATCTAAAGCTGTATCCATACAAGATCCAAATAGTTCGAAAAATTAAGCCTTAAGATTATTTTAAGAGTAAAACTTATCCTGAACGATTGTTGGAAATTTTCTAGGAACAAACTGACTTGGAAGAGGTTTATTTTAGTGATGAAGCTCATTTCCACCTGGAAGCTTATGTAAACCGTAAAAATTGTCGGTACCGGGCTTCTCTCAACCCAAATCAAAAGCATGAAAAGATTTTATATAGTCCTAAGGTGATTATTAAGGTAGTATGGTGTGCGATATCTGCAACGTGGCACTACTGTTACAGTGACGAGTGAGCGCTATACAGCTATGACAAACTCCTTTTTCATGCCGAAACTAAGGCAGGGTGTCGGTAATTATCCAGAAGTATGGTTTCAACATGTTGGTGCCACTGCGCACACCGTCAGAGCCTCAATGAATGCAGTCTGGGCACTTTTTCCTGGAAAGCTCATCAGTCAGTTCAGTCAGAGACATACATTAACTATCTAAACAATAATATTTTCGTGTCAATGATTTAGTGAGACAATAAAAGTTCCAGTCCATCTGATGGTAAGTGGTAAGTGCAATCCAAGCATACGAGTGGCCAACTTCAAAAAGGGCTACAGATGCGTTGTTACCTCTGAGGACATATGGAATGCCTCACAGCCTATAATTACACTGTTTTCCCATAGCCTTTAGAATATATAAAACCAGTGCCCCAAGCACTGCCAAATAGCAGTGCTTCCTAAGCTCTGTTCCGGACACATCATTAAAAGCTAAATAATAAAAAAGCTAAGTTAGATAAAAAATATTATATCATTAAAGAATGTAGTCATCGTTTTGCTAACACGTGATAAAATGATTATTTATAATTCAAACTTTTACACTGACCTGAATATTGTTGTATGTTTATTTTTAGAAATGTTTCAGTAGATATCGATAAAATAATAAATAAAATAAAAAAGTAAAGTTGAAAAGTCATGCGCCTTGCTTATTAAAGAACACTTCAATACCCGCTACTATAAAATCTTTTATGATCGATAAAGAATTAAAAAAAACTACTCGTTTTCAAGCAAGAATTTTCATAAGGCTGGAGGTTGCTAATGTCTATATGGGAGTTACAGGACATAATTATTATGGTAGGAGAGCTTTATGTACGTAGATAGTTGAAAGTATTTTGATGAATAAGACCTTTTGTTTTTACATAATATAAATAAAATCCTTCTTATTCTTCTTCAATAGTGTCCGCTTCAATGAGTCCACTATCAGAAACATGTCATATATTGGCAGCGTAAGAAAATCCAACTTCCAATATCATCCCGCACATGTCGTAAGAGGCGGCAGAAGGAAACTGAAACATTTGGCGAATGTGCCTACGTAATAATGATGATAATGACTGAAAACAGGCTTTCCTCACCTAGTTTGGTAGAGAAGTTATCAACTTCTCCAGCACAGCTAGCACCCTTACACCGATAATGCTGTTCTCTATCATAATATAAAATTTTTTACGTGCTAAAACCACGCTACCATTATGGCTGGAACACGAAGAGCTCGGGTCTATATGGAAAGGACCACGCTGCACGCGTACAGAATACCAGCGTGAATTATTAGCATAATGCTAACTGGTCGTGAAATATAAATAGACTTTCGGATAGATTTTCCATGATAGGACATCCAGAGCCCGAATCCCGAATCCGAAGTGTGCTTTGGGTGCATTATTTAGCGAAAAAGCTAACATATTTCACTTCACATTACATTGTCTTCTATTAAACCTTTTATTATTTATGCATGATCTTGTAAATCTCTGTGGGTTACTACGTGGCAATCTTAATTTATATCTACATTTTCCACTTTGTCGGGATACATATATCTCCAGAAGTAAGAAGAAGCGATTTAAATTAATTGAGTTTCTGATTTAGAGAACAAACCGTCATGTAATACTGAAAGTTTTTCAGTGTAGAGAGCAAGTGTGATCATGCCTTACATAATTTTTTTTGGATAAAAACCAATTCCATGATATTGTATTAAACTATTAAATAGTAATGCTATTATTACAATACGCAAGAAATATGAAATTCTAGCTGCCGCAGCAATTTAATTAAAAAAGGAAAACGTTGTAATAAAAACGGATTATCAGGATATATCATATGCGTATAAATTAACTAGTCTATATAATCGTTTAAACATATTTCGCAATATAGCCCGAGGCAAACAGTTAGCGAGCATGTGCTATAAAGTGGATCTAATTATCATATATTCTTTATAGAACGTAATGAAAGACAAGACATTTTAAAAAGTATTATAAATAGTATAACTGCTTTAATACGTATTGAAATCAATTTATGTAAAACTTTTATGTTAATATGTCTCTTGATCAATTTTTTCTCTGGTTTTTAATTATGTTGATTGTTGAAAATTTTTATTATTATAATACGCGGAATACCACAATAATTTATTTTAAGACAATGTTTTTTACTAAACGTGATCCACTTAGATCTCTTGTGTTTGTACCCTCTCGGAGATTACAGGCGTGAAGATATTTTAGTATAATATATACAAGTTTTGTGTCGATGTATAATGAGTTTATTCAGTAAAATCCATACTTGATTTTGATTTACAGATTTTGCTGATTGCTGGAAGAATTGTTATTTTGACAATGAATGTTTTATTAACGTTTACAATATTTATTTAAATATCGTGTTTCATAAATATACGAATATCCCATTTAGATGCTGTTATAATTGGTCCACTTTTAAAATGTTTTATTAACGTTTACAATATTTATTTAAATATCGTGTTTCATAAATATACGAATATCCCATTTATATGCTGTTATAATTGGTCCACTTTTAAAAAGTCTTAATTTTAATGTCATGTAACCACGTTTTAGGTTCCTATATACTGATTCAATTGTTTTAAAACAATATATTATGTTTTGCGTTGATGTACGTTCATACTCATTCTACGGTCTATACTTTAGAAAACGTATCTGATCTCATTATACATAACATCACTATAAATTTTATTCAATATGTCATTACATAGTGCACATCTTATTAAAACTTTTTATTAAATTAAATTGCATAGATTTTTCAAAAAAAAAGGAAATAACTTTCAAAATTAAAGTGTATCCCTGACCAAAATGTTGCGAAAGTGCGTTTTTCAGACTCTATTACCTCATTAGTTATGAAAAATAAACTACATCTAAAAGTACATTATTAATCTTCGATATCTTATCATCACATTCCACGTTCTAATTTATTTTTATGTGCTATAAATACATTTAAAAATTTTAATAAAACTAATTGCACTCATGATTTTTTATTCAAATAATCAGTTCAGTTTTTTCTATTCTATCAATAAGATCAAAAAATATTATTTAAGTTTCATCAGTATGTAATTTATAAATGTAATTTAAAAAAAACGAGCAAAGCTCGGTCATCCGGGTACTATATATATATATATATATATATATATAAAAAAAAAAAAACATAACCACTTATATATATGGACGTATGTATGCACATATGTGTTCATTTAATAGCTGCAGCTGTTTGTTTATAATTTAAGGAAGTTAAAAAATTTGTAATCAATTTCTTACATTCAAGATAATAAAATTGACTTTACATTTTATTTTGTTCTATTTATTAATACCCACCCAGTATTACTAATCACAAATAATCACAATATCTCATTAGTTATTGTAATTGGGTAAAAAATATCTATTTAGTTACTAATGCCATATTTATTATTTTACCCAGTAGGTAGATATTAAAATAATAAATGTAGCATTATAAACAGTAAATCTCCGTCAAACTCAATTTACTAATATTGTTCCTAAATAAGGAATAGCTGATAAAAGATTAGTAATAACAGTTGCTCCTCAAAATTATATTTGACCTCAAGGTAAAACATATCCTAAAATTCTGTATCTAAATAAAATAATAATACCTACTATTCAAGTATATTTTCAATATGTAAGTAAATGAAAATAACAAAAATTAAGCACCATTAGCATGTAAAGTTCGAATCCATAATTAACATTACGACAAATATTATAATTTACAATATAAAAAGCTAATTCAATATTAGCAGTATAGTATATAGTTAAAAATAATCAAAATAGTCATTTTTATTATATAGATAATATATTAGAATACATAATTCTAATATAATACAACTAATATACCGAATAAAGAAAATTAAAATACATTTATCATTGTACGCCGTGTCTACTTCCATAGAATAGTTCATTGACATTGAAAAAATAATACTACGTTCGTAGCAGTAGGTGGCGTCTTGCAGATTTGATTTGATTTGACCGAACGCTCAAGGTCGTTCGCTAGAGGTATCGCCTTAAAAGAAGATGATAGTAAAGGCAGTCAGGTATACTGGGTGGTCCTTTTCTATCTATAGACCGTATAGAAGTCCGTATAGGTTTCCCATACCCTTTACCTACATATTTCTACCGCTAATTATCAGAGTGTGCAATACTGTGTTTTAGTCTGAAAGGTATGTCCATCTTAGTCCTCATTGGTAAACGTATCTGTATCAGGTAGGTTGTGGCACATATCTGTCTGCAGCCTTTCCTGTCTACTGTCGGCGCCTGCATGTGCTCATGGACTGAAGTAAAAACTCAGCATCTGGTGGGTTATAAGTTAGTTTGTCAATTTATTTTTATAAAAAACGACAAAACGATATCGAACCTATCATTTTATCTAAAAATAAAATAAAATAGCGCTGCTGTAACACTACTGATACTTCCTCAAACCGCTCCAGTTTAGTTTACAATGCATGTGCTAAGAGTGATTCACGAAAATATTCGAATGTTATATTCTAATCAACGATTTTCGGGTTTCACTGTCTGCATTATTTACTATTACTGCGGTTCTTTGAATTAACTAACATAGCAATAGAAACTAAGTCCATACGTAATTGTGTAATAATTTGCAATATATGCCTCAAGATTCGATAATCATTGTGAATCCGATGGGCACTTGCAACATACGCATAATATTATGTTTATATATAGTTTTTAAAATAATATGCTGAAAAAATTTAAAGCATTTCTTAACAAAGAGAACTTCGACAGTTCAAACGGATTTGTGGATCCGTATAAATATCATTATACTTGTTATTATATATTAAAATATTTTCAAGTGCTAGACAATGAACTTATTCCGAAATGGACGTAAGTTTCTTTATTAATTATTTAAATAAAGTAAAAACTTAAAAAACTATCTTCTTAAAAAGCATACTAAACTTTATCACCACATAATGAAATAAAAAAATGGTCATATGGTTGGTTGTCGGTGAAAAAATATTATAGCCGACGATTGTCACAGGTATTTTGTGACATTATGATGCTATGAGACGATGTACCTCTGCTAATTACAACAAAAAATAATATCGAAGTGTAAGCCAATGTCATATCAATTTCAAATTATACTTTTTTATATAACTTTTTACCTATTTCAGATATTTGTTATTAACAATTATGGCTATATGTGCTTCTATCGTCCTAGGCCTTTTTACCTTAACTGTGTACCATGGCATCGATATAAATGATTTACAAACAATAACTGAAGGAGGTTGTTATTTCATTATCCAATTTTATGAAATGTTGATGCTTTTATGCACAATAATAAACTTACCGCAATACCACGATTTCTTACGAACTTTGAGAGCTGATTTTAAATACGTGTGCACAGAAGGGGCAAAATACAGGTTAATTTAACTTCGTTCACGTAATTTTAATTTTGTTTATATTCAATACATTTTCATTCTTTTGATTTCACAGGGACAGGTTTTTTGAAAATCAACTAAAAATATGGAAAATGTGCATTTTTTCCGTAATTTTTACAAGTTGCATTGGTGGAGGTGTTGTGATATTTACAAGTCTTTGCTTATTGTGGCACGCTGCAACTCACGAAACAGGAGATGGTTCAAAGAGACCGCTTTTATTTCCATTTTGGTTCTTTGAAGCGGATTTTAGTGCATCACCACTCTATGAAATAACATTTACTTTTTCCAACTTTTGTGCATTAGCTTATGCCTATTGTTATATATGTAAGTCACTAAGCTAAAATATCTTTACTATTATTTTTTTTTAGGAAAGTGAATTGAGGCAGGAAAATAGGAAAACTTAGTTGTCGGTATATCAAATTCATATTTTAAAACGTATTTATTATGTTCAGTTATGCTTCAAACGCAAATATTGTGGATTGGTGAAATAATCTATTTGGAATCAAGATTTGATGGAGGGGCTCCAATTACCAAATAATCAAGAAGAGGCTGAGAGGTTCATATCAGTAATAAAATCTAGAATGACAGAAATAGTACGTGAGCATAATTTAATGTACAAGTAAGTAGTGTGACCTAATGAATGTTCTGCTTTAATATGAACTATATATATGTAATTTGGGTTGAGCAATTCTTGTATCTTGTGTGTGTGAGAGAGAGAGAGAGAGGGATATGCGTGATAATATAATCTAATGAGGCAAAGTTTTATTGGTTATAATTCTTTACAATATTATCAACAGCATCATCTTTATCATGAGAGCCCATTTTGTGTCCACAGCTAGACATATCCCTACAGGTCACCATAAAGCGACGCGACGGTACACTAGTGCCATTTAGTTAACTTATTTTTTTGGTATATTATTTATGGTTATATTATTTTGGTAGTACTTGACAAAGTATGTCACATTATAGTTGGATTATGACTTACAATCCGTGTTTTGTGTTATTGTTTTAGACTTCTGAAAAATTACACCACAGTTTACAAAAAATTACTTATGTTTGAACAAAAAGCTTCCGCTCCTGTGGTATGTCTCACCGCCTACTGTACCGCTGAGGTAACTATTACTCTTTATTAAAATACAATTTCTGTGAATGAAAGGATATAAAATTAATGTGAGACTTTTTCATATATTGATTTATTTTGATATAAAATATAATAAATGTTATATTTTATTTAGTATACCCAAAAAGACTACATGGTACGTGTAGAGACAACTAGCTGTTTAATGTGTTATGGTATGGTAATTGCAATGGGTCACTGAAAGTGTCACTGTATAGTATTTTCGTTTGTTTAGTAGCTCACCAACCATACGGAAGCAGAAAGAAGAGCTGAAAACTAACTACTGAGTTGCATATTTCATGATCACAGCACACGAACAATATATTTCAAAATGTCTATTCCATAATAAAATGATAATTAAATGTTTTATTATGGAAAACGTCTAAGTTGTGTAATTATGATGTTCCTAATCGGTTTCGTATATAATTACTAGTATTACATTACAATTGAACTTAATTACGGACGTTTCTCATGTATCAAATGTCTCACACCCTTGTTGCTGTTCACAATCGGATACGGAATACGGTCTATACCTATGGAATTGCTGTTCTACCTGTAGGTTTAGCTTGGAATTCCAAATTGAAATAAATTTAATTTTTAAGCATGCATTTTAAGCATGTTACTCCTTTTTCAAAATTATTTTATTAATTTTTTTGGTATTGTTTTTTGGTATTCTTTGCGTCAAACTCGACTCTCGATGACGAGGTGACTATGTCGCCGATCATCCCGCGGTGTGTGTACTCCACGCTGGAGGTGAGATTACTCCTACTCCCTAGGCGTATTCCCAAAATCATGGAAGATGGCATTCGTCCACCCGATCCCTAAAAAAGGTGACCGCTCAGACCCGTCCAACTACAGGCCTATCTGTATCACCTTCTTGTTCTCCAAAACAATGGAGTCCATTGTGAACTGCCAGCTCATGAGGTGCCTTGAGGATCACCAGCTGATTAGTGATCGCTAACACGGTTTTCGTCGTGGTCGATCAGCTGGTGATCTTCTGATCTACCTGACTCATAGATGGGTGGAGGCAGTAGAGTCCAAGGGCCTCCCCCTTGGCTGTTAGTTTGGACATTGCAAAGGCCTTCGATCGAGTTTGGTACAAAGCGCTTCACTCGAAAATCCCTTACCATGGGCTTCCCGAGAAATTGTGCAATTGGATCACCAGCTTTCTTGCAGATTGGAGCATCAAGATTGTTGTAGACGGTGCAAGCTCTGATTATAAGTCTATTAATGCTGGTGTTCCACAAGGCTGCGTGCTATCACCAACGCTGTTTTTCTGCATATCGACCACCTAATCCTTGGCCCACCCTACACTAGTTCCCCGGGTGGTGCTAAACGAGCGACAAGCCGTTAGTACAGACTCGGCTCATCGCCGTGTGGAAACGACGTTAAATATACCACCCCATAGTTTTGCTAAATGAGGCATCGAAGAAAAGAAATGGACCCGAGTCCCGGCACCCTTTTAATGGAGCAGGGGTGCAAACAATCTCCGAGAGGATAACCGGTGACGAGGTTCGCCACCCGTCACGTTCTGGCTCCCGGAGGGCTGAAAAGTGTATGTGGTGCATTGAATGATAAGATGGATGAAGTATGCGATGTGATGTATGATAGAAGAATAGATGTGTTATGTGTAAATTAGATGAGATGGAAAGGAAAGAATGTATCACACAGGGTACGTATACCGCAACTGGTCTGGTGTAGATGAGACCGAACGGGCATGGAAGGGAGTAGGTATCATGCTATCAGAAAGAATGGGTCAATGTGTGAAAGAGTATGAATGTGTAAGCCCGAGACTGCTATGAATACGAATGAAAGTGGGCTTAAAAAGTTGTTTGTGCTAGGGGTCTACACCCTAGACATGTCTAAGTCTACTTATATCCGACAGCAGTTTTGAAAGATCATAAGGATGGTGTAGATGAAGTGTAAGGGAAATAAAAATATTGTTATGTTAGGAGATTTTAATAAAAGGATTGGGGTGAAGAGGCTTGGTTATGAAAGGATATTGGGAACGTTTGGTGATGAAAGTGTAAATGTGAATCTTTGAGAACGAGAATTTTTTTGTGACCAACATTTTTTTCGTCATAAAAAGATTTACATGTATACTTGGGAAACAAGTGGTGATAGAAGCAAGGTAAATACATGGGTCTATCGGGGGGTCCAACGTAGGGATGGATCATTATTTGGTTATATGCCGAACTAATGGTCTATTCAAACGTTGGCGGCATCGGACATCTGTGTCTACCACTGAATTACAGCGTAATAGAACTTAAAGTTTACAAGATAAGGGTAAGAAAAACAAATACAATTGTAGACTGAAAGAAAATATAAGTGGTTTGGATGAATTATGTATGAATGAGTTAAACTTGGAGAATTTGTGGCAAAATGTTTAGAAAGGTTTAGTACATGCAGCTATCGAAGTAGGTGGTGTAAGAGAAGGAATGAAAGTAAAAATAATACGTTATGGTGGGATGATCAGGTACGTATGTAGTTTGAAGCAAAGAAGAGAGTATGGCTAACAAAAGCTGGTCATTCTGGCGGTACGAATAATGATATTGAAGAAAAAAGGCAGTCTTTAGATATCTAAATACGAGGGTAAAAGAAGTAGTTGAAAGGAAAAAACAGCGAAGAATGGATAAGAATTATAGAAGAGTACCTATCGGATAACTTCCAGGCAAAACTAAACAAAAGAGTTCTCAAAACTCGTAAGAATTGTCAGGAGATATTCAAAACTGCCTAGAATTTCGGTTGGTTGGTAGAATGTCGGTATGGTTGAAGAAGTTTCAAGTTTAAAGAGATGAAAAGAATATTTTGAAAGCGTGTTTATGAGTAACGAGACGGCGTATGAACTAAATACCAGAAATAGAAATTCCGAAAGAATAGAGGAATGAGTTAGGGAAATACGTAAAGAAGAATTAGTGAAAGTAATAAAAAGCATGTAAGCAGGTAAGGCAGCCGGATATGATATAATTTCACTCGAAATGCTAAGGGCTAGAAAGGAAGTGGTAGCAAGTCTGCTGTACACCTTGTTTAATTTATGCTGGAAACGGAAGTGGGTACCGGAAGACTGGTGCAAAGCTGTGATAGTCCCAATATATAAGAGAAAAGGGTTGCAGCAAGACTATAAAAACTACCGTGGTAACAGGCTTCTTAGTATTGTAAGAAAACTGTATACTAAGGTACTAATTGAAAGGGTCATGAAATAAAAATTTGGTATGTGCTAGCGGGATTTAGAAAGGAATGGGATTTATATATCAAGTCTTTTTAATGTAAAAACTTCTCCGCGATCATGGAGAAGTTTTTGGCCAAAAGCCAAAGAGTTTTTTGTACGTTCATGGACTTGGAAAAGGCTTACGATAGAGTGGACAGGGATATGTTATGGCAAACACTAAATAATTTGGGTTGAGCGATGGGTTGATACAGGCATTAAAGTCACTTTATAGGGACTCTAATGCTTTGTTGTGTTAGGATCAACGGGGTCTACTCGGACAGGTTTGGCATCCATAAATGTGTCAGCAGGGCTATGTGGCTACCCCCTGGCTGTTCAACCTTTTAATGGACAGTTTTTTAGAAAATTTGAAAGTTGAAGAATGCGGATTAAGAATTGGTGAGTTAACCGTCGAATGCCTTTTGTACGCCGATGATCAAGTTATTTTTGCGTTGACGGCGGCCGAGTTGCAAATGATGTTTTCATTAATGAACAGATCATTAAAAGAAAGAGGTATGAATGTCAACGCAAGTAAGAACAAAGTTATGATTTTTGAAAGAGAAGAAAGTAAACCGATATGTGAAATAAGAATAGAAGGGGAGTGTATTCAGCAGGGATGGAAGATATGAAAAAGATATAGAACGACGAGTGAATGCAGGAAATAAAATAAATGGGGCTCTACACTCCATTTTGAAAAGTCAGAATGTGTCAGGAAAGGTACGTATAGAAATTCACAATGCTGTGTTGGTCCCCACTTTAACGTATGGTTGTGAAAGTTGGGTGTGGCAGAAGAAGCACGTGAGTAGAATAAATGCAGTAGAAATGCGATCGCTAAGGAGTATGTTAGGGCTGAATCTGAGTTACAGAGTGAGAAATTGTGTAATAAAAGAAGAGTGTGGTTTGCAAGATGATGCTGTGACCAGGATTAAGAAAGAAAAACTTCGGTGGTTTGGTCATGTAGAAAGAATAAATAATGAAAGAGTGACGAAGGAAATTTATGTTGCAGAAGTGAATGGAAGAGTCGGAAAGGGACGTCCGAGGCAAAAGTTTATCGACCAAATTGACGATATATAAAAAATGGGCCAAGTTAGGAGAACCTTTAACCGACGAGCATGTATACGTAGGTATATGAATGTGGAGGAAGCGAGAGAAGTGTGTCAGGATCGTGCCAAATGCGAAAGAAATGAATGACCGTGCTTTGTGGCATTACAAAATAAGTCTGTAGTCTCTGCATACCCGTCTGGGTGACAGGCGTGAGTGTTTATGTTTCTTATGTTTATGAAGAAAGACCTGAAGAATAAATTATAGAAGAAGCTCTAGTAACATTGATATCAAATCAGGATTGACAAGTTTTAAGAAAGAGGATTTCAAGGTCCAAATAACATCTTAATGAAATTCCTTTAAAAGAAGATCACCAATTTTATCAAAAATAAAAATGAAAGAAATAGAAGCGTACGAGGAAGTACAAGCCCAACCACATCGGTGAGTTAACAACATCTTCGAGTGTCAGAGCAGAAAGAAGTCAGGGGTACAACGAGCGATCAGCCAAGTTTCGGAGCAGGTTCGAGACATATTTTGAACGCGCCGAATATAAGAAAAATTATATAATTTTATCGATGTCAAATATCAAATTATATTATTACTTATATAATGTTACACACGGTTCTAGGGAAAGAAAATAATCATGTATTAACAATTAGGAGAAACATTAGTATTAATAGAAATATTCAAAATGATGTATTATACCGCAACAATAAATCGGTAAATAACTACTTGTTAATAATAATAACCTTTGTTTTGCAATACTATGTCTGTACAATGGTGTTTAAGTATAATTCATCATCATCATCATTACAGTCCTTCACAAGTTCACTGCTGAACATAGGCCTCCCATAAGTAATGCCACAAAGCACGGTCCTGAGCCACCTGCATCCATCGATTTCCTGCATGTCTTACCAGGTCGTCACTCCATCTAGGGGGGTCGCCCTACACTACGCCTACCGGTACTAGGCTGCCACTCGAGAACCTTTCTTCCCCATCGGTTATCGGTTCTTCGAGCTATATGGCCGGTCCATTGCCACTTCAGCTTACCAATCCGTTGGGCTATGACGATCACTCTGGTTTTACTGTGGATATCCTCATTTCTGAGTCTATCACGCAGAGAAACTCCAAGCATAGCCCTCTCCATAGCTCCCTGAGCAACCTTGAGCGCCTTCATACGGCCAGCAGTGAAGGATCACGTCTCAGATCCGTAAGTCATCACTGGTTGTACAATCTAGTTTTCAGAGTTTGAGGTATACCTGACGAGAAGATTTGTCGTAATTTCCCGAACGCTGCCCAGCCAAGTTGAAACCGTCGATGCAACTGGGACCTCTCGGTCGAAGTTGGACTTACCTAGTCAGACTATTTGTCCCAGGTAAACGTACTCGTCAAAAACTTCGAGCATAGTGCTCCCAACAACTACCGGCATAGGTGTGACACGGACATTAAACATGATCTTTGTTTTGTCCATGTTCATCTTAAAACCTATCCGTCGGAAGACATCATTGAGGTCATTTAACATAGTGCTTAGGTCCTCCAGCGATTCTGCCATAAGGACTATATCGTCGCCAAATCGAAGGTGAGTGATGTACTCGCAATTGATGTTAATACCGTATCCTTTACAGTCCAGTAGCTTGAAAACCTTTTCCAATGCAGCGGTGAAGAATTTCGGCGTTATAACGTCACCCTTTCTCTCTGCACACCTCTATGCAGTTGGATAGGTTAGTTGGATAGGGTTCGAACTCTGTTGTTTGTTGAAAAAATTGACGTATGTGGCTTGCACATTTGGATTTACCAAAAGCTTTTTATTATTTTACGTTGTTAACGCGAAGATGTTGCTTCCTATCTCTTGTTTGCATTTCATTCTGTTATCTCTTGCGATATTCATGGTGTGATATGGTGGTGGAGCCGGTTTTCTTACGATGCCACTACACTAAGTGTTATATTTTATTTTACTTAAATATCTTATTCTATTATATTTCTACTAGTTCATATACCAATCTAGTGTAATGGGGAAAGCAATAAGGTTTAATAGTAGGTAACAAGTAAAATAATAGTAGGCCTCCTCTCACCTCTGAGAGTGTTTTAGGTAAAAGACTTCACACATTTTTAATGTTGTCAGACATGCAACACGTACACAAGTATACAGGTTTCTTCACGATGTTTTACTTCACCGCCGAGTTTGTGGTAAATCAACACTTAATTAGCATTTGATTGGTGCCAGCAGTGTGCTCGTGTACTTTTACGACTAGTACTTAGCCATTGAAGTACCGTTTTTTATAGACGAAGAGGCAAACGGGCATGCGGCTTACGTGGTGGTAAAACGACCACCGCCCATGAACAGGGGTATAGCAGGTGCATTGCCGGCCTTTTAAAAAGAAGAAATCTCGTATTGGGATTGCTATAAAAAATAAATAAACGGATTTGTTTACAGAAACTAAAAGTAGGAGAAATCAACGGAATATTAATGTTACTTTGTGGTGGAACTATAATTGAAGTATTTATTCCAAGTTACTTGTGCACTATTCTTGGCATGAAGGTAAGTATAACTTTATTTGAAATTTATGTTTATTTATTAACCGACTTCAAAAAAGGCTCTATTAGACTGTATTTTTAATGTGTGTTACCTTAGAAAGTTTTTATAGCTGAATCTATTTTGAAAACTGATGCTTTTAAAGTGGTCCCATATAAATTTGTCAAGATATGACCAGGAATTTTTGAGTTATCCTTAATAATTGACTTAGACTATATTGATGATGACTTCATTTTATTTATATTGAAGTCATTTGTACAATTTTCACAACTTGTTATCTAATAGTATTTTTGAATAATGATTAATTTAAGGGAGATTTCATTTTTAAGATAAGATCAGTTGGGGACGCTTTTCTGGATATTCCTTTTTGGAACATTGGCCGGGTTATTCGACCTTACATGGTGTTAATAATGCAAAAATCATTACGACCACTTCAACTCAGTGCCCCTGGTTTCGACGAAGTATCTGTTCGGACATTTTATACCGTAAGTTTTATTTTTGAGTTGGCGATTTAACTGAAGGAAGCCTTATTAAAAGCTTTTTTTCTTACAGAACATGGCATCAGCTTATTCTTATTTCAACATGTTACGACAGACAAATATTTAAAAGAGTAATAATGTAAATTTAATTACTAAATAATAATCTAAGATGTCAAACATCGCCATGAAGAGAAAATGGAAGAGATAATTTATAGATATAATTTATAAACATCAACAATACTGTTTTGTAAAAATAATTGAAACTTTGACAATAATACACTAAAATTTTCGTAGAGCAGCGCCTCCGTATCAATAATAATAATAATCATTATCATTAGAGCCCATCACAAATCCACTGCTATATATGGGCTTTCCCCAAGAAATAACAAAGCACGTTCCTGAGCTATCTGCAATCCTGCAAATCCAATATTTTTATCTAGTCAAGAAATGAGAATATTAAAAAAAATTTAACCAGAATATCTCTATATGTGAGGTTCCTTTTTTTAAATATTATTTAATTGGCGAGTTGCAGGCTGTACTTACATTATAAGTGTTTGTACTTACATTAATTTTTTAATCCTCTTTCAATAATTAAAAACAACGCCAAAATAAAAGTCAGCATTAAAATGTGACCAAAACAAAACACCTTTCGAATTTATACTAATTTTTTTTAATTTAACCTGCATGAAGACTAACTTTTTCCCATTAACCCTCTGAAGTTAAGCCCATATATAATTCAGTATGTTATGGCCTGATTGATATGATTTTAAACGTTATTCTTTTTTCGCCTTTTATTTAATACCGCATTCTTTCTGAAAGAAATTACTGCATAGCCATGAGGCCACTTTCTATTTTTTTCCTTGTATTTGTATATATTTTTCATCATAATCTTTTCTTTGTATAGAATAAAGAATATTAGTATTATATTGTATTTTATTAGATACTAGTAGTCGAATCTATGGGACAGACTCACGTTCAGCAGGAGCTTTTTAATGGGCAGTAATATTAGTCAAAAATGTTTTGAAATAGGTCAGCTCGACCAGGGAAATATCATGTTTGCACAGAATGCTTACCAAATGTTCAAATGCCGCCCGACGAGAACTGGACACTCATTATGTTAGTAATAAGGCATTCCATCTTGGTCTCAAAAAGATACAAGATATCTGCAATTTGATTCCATATCGGAGATAAATATTAGTATATGTGGGTACAGTCTCATCTTACCATCGAGTAGACTGTATGATCATTAATTTGGCATACTAAGTCTCGTATAATAATATCGTATTTAAATAAATAAAGATTCTTAATAAGTTAAAATTATACCAATATATATATATATATATATATAATATATATATATATATATTCTTAATAAGCTATAATTATAGGCGAAATATCCATACATTATATAAATTCTACATTGTTGACCTTAAGTATATAAATGGACTTTAAATTATTAACATCCATTTAATATTATTTCTAATAAGACAGTAGTAGAGTAAGAGAATAAATAGTAGAGTAAAGTGAGTTTAAAAATAAAGTAGTTTTTCTAAATGTATGAAATTAAACTTGAAGCGATATTACCAATTAATTTAGTCACCGTGTATCATTTTCTAATGCAATAGGCTACGTATATATCATAGTATTACATGTTGTACATTTATTAGCATACAATTAATTAACCAACCTATTATTAAAATTATCAAGTATACATTTCAATTCTAAATTTACTAGCTAAGAACAGTGATAAGTTGAAGAAAAAAAAGCATGCCTTTGTACGCTGTTATGTTTGGTTCAAGATACAACAACGTAGCAAATTTAGTAAATCATAGGCTTTTTGTTTAAATACAGTAAATGTTCTTATTCTTCCTTTTTTTCGTAAATAGTAAAGTAGTTTCTTCGAAGTTTCATAACTAATTAAAATTTAACCAAGCTTAAATTATTTCAGGCTAAAAGAAATCTGAAAAGTTATTCAGATAAAGTAAAACAATATATTAAATACTGTAGAGAAAATAAATTAAAATGACGAATATAATATGTATCTTCAATATATATCTCCGCTTTATATGTATCTCCAAATTCTGAGTTCT
This sequence comes from Parnassius apollo, assembly GCA_907164705.1. Classification (NCBI taxonomy): domain Eukaryota; kingdom Metazoa; phylum Arthropoda; class Insecta; order Lepidoptera; family Papilionidae; genus Parnassius; species Parnassius apollo. Next base: position 10,860,496 of record CAJQZP010000885.1, read on the forward strand.
AGTTCCAGACGTCAAGCTGTATCTTCGGTTTTAATTTTGCTTCGCTGTATCAATAATTTTTCTAAAATATATCGCAACAATCTATATAAAATTTAAAAAGTTATTAATGATGTTTTAAAAAAACACATTAAATAATACATTGAGGAAAATGATGCGTGCAAATAACTTTTATTTTGCACTTTATAGTCCCATGACTACTGATATAATTTTATTTAAACTGCCTTTTTAAAAATAGTTATAGACCTCTGATAATGCATGCCTTAAGCTCAAGGCGCGTAGGTATGTTCTACTAGCGCCTAAAAATCAAGAATTCAACGTTTTGTCGCATGAAGTCGTATATAATAGTCACATTGAACATATAAATGATATAACATGCACATTGAAAGAAATAAAAAACGATTATCATAATATATCAATATATTTCAACATACATTAATGATTATTATATGTTGAAATACAATATCGCTGTAGAAATACAAAATATTCCAAAAACCAAATTTCATACATACTTGACCAAGGCAAGAAAATATTATTATTTTTATAATCACAGATTTTCATTACAATATATTGTTTTGCTAAAAGTACGCAGGATTTATATAAAAACGTGAGAGTAACGTTTCGGACTTTCGGAAGGTGTACTTCGATATCTGCTATTGAAACTCTTCGCAGAGAACGAGGTACGCCGAGTTTGGCTTCGTTTTGTTAGTTATGACGAGATCTTACCTCTAGACTTAATAGAGTGACCTTTGGGAGGTGTACTTTGGTGAATGCTAAATAAAAATGCTGGTTATGAATAGTTGAAAACTTATTAAATATGAAATTAAGTTGATGAGACAAAAATATATTAACGAGTCAGGTAAAAAAACTCTAGTTCATACGATAAAATTAAATTAAAGTAATATTAAAGTTGATTTCTGATCATTTTAAGATAATTTCTTTTAAAAGTTTCGTCAATTAACAATAGTAAAAATTGAATCTCAATAATAATAACAGAAATAATAAATAATAGAATCAGGAATTACCTTGCGGAAATCCATTACGAGTATAATATAGTTGGTAAGAATTACCTCGCAAGAATTACCGCTTAATAAAATAAAATGATGTGTCTTACCTAGTTTGAAGAGCACCTCCCGTTCTCATTAAATTGCGTGCAATAATCCTATCACCACTAATCCCAGCACCACTACTCCCAACACCACAAAACTAGGAAAGACACACTATCAACGTAAATACGACACGTGTTTCGCCTATACACGAGGCATCCTCAGGTGATGTAGATTCTCCGGTGGCTGACTGCTAAGAGCGATCACTTAAGACACATGATTTTATTTTATTGAGCGGATACGTGCGAGGTAATTCTTACCAATTTTATTACAATAACATAGTAAAATTAAAAAAAAGTTTTTCTATTGTTGATTGAGAATTTTTTTCTACATTCTTTCACGATCATTATGATTCGTGCACTTTGGGATTTTCCTAATTTTTTTTTAACGTTTGACACGAAATTATTCGAAAATTGGAAGTAATAATAATGAGATTATCTTTGAAAACTTGTATTTATTTAAAATACTTTAAATAGTTGAAATCGCTTATAGATGGTACCACTTCTTCATAACAAATAATATTCAAAGCGTTTTATTCATTTTCAGTTAGGTGAATTCATTGTGTATCTTTATTTTGGTGTAATATATCGAGTTTGAATATCCGGCTTAACTTTTGGAGTTGATAAAATTTTGTAAATTGATGCAGAATCACTTATGATATCCATAGACTATGATCAAGACCAAAGTCAATCAATTATTAAAGAACGGGGAGCCAGTCGTGTCCAATGTGCCCACTGATTAAGTTTAAATCGTTTACAGCCTTCTGCTGTCTCTTCTCTCGCCACGTTCACTAACTTCTTGCCTTTGTTAAATCAAGGCATTATTCAAGGTGTAAATTAAAAAATATATAAATACTCAAGTAATGTAAGAAGGGAGAGGTAAGCTCCCTTGCGTTCAGAAACGATGTAATATTAAAATTGGAAAAATATTAGTATATGAATTTGGTTTAATGGTAATCCAAATCCACTTATGCACAATGAAAACTATTGTCAGACCTTTTTACTTGGCGCCCGAGCAGCAGTAGTAGTAGCGCATGCTACCTCAAAATTGAATTGAACACTCCTTGGCCGTAGCGTATTTTAATATTATTTTATTATGAATATAACGCTCTTTTTTACATATTAGAGAGGATTTTGAATAAAATGTGCTATTATTGAGTACGTTTTAAGTACTAACTAAATCAGGGTTTTAAGATATAAAAATAGCTAATTTTATTTTTATATTAATTTTAATTTATTTAGGTCATGTACTAAGCTGTATGTGGTATGACTGTGGTAACTTTAATGGAGATGCCAGTTAAGTCAAAAATATTCATATAAGTTCATGAACTTAAATTTAAAATGAGTGGAAAATATAATAATTTTAAAAATAAATATGTAACGATTTCGCATATTTACGCGAACATTACACATTTAAATAAAACTATTTTTTACCGATTTTATCGCGTATATTAACTTTTTTATATTCCCGACGATTCGAGCACTTTACAGCACACATGGTCACGGGGGGACTAAGGTTTTCGACGACGTTCGTACAATTAATAAAATTAAAACCCAAACCAAGCATACAACTGCAAGACTTCAAGATACTATAAGTTCATACTGTGTAGACCGGGACAAAAATTATTAATTTTAATCTGTAAATAACTCCGGGTAACTATTACATCGGGACGCCGAAGACCTCAGTCCCTCCCGTGACCATGGTTGCTGTAAAGTGGTCGAAACGTCGGGAAACAAAAAAAGTTACTATACGCGATAAAATCCGCAAAAACTGGTTTTATTTTAAAAATAAATATATGAATAATTTATTTACTTTAAATTCTATTAAATTTCTTCCTCGCAATTTAATGGAAAAATTGAGTCTTAAAGTCCTTTTTATCAGAAAAGACACATTTTTTCGGATAACTATTATACAGTTTTCTAAATCAAAACCCAAACCAAAGAATATACCTCTGATGCACTCGGACAAGAGCTCTGATTATACTTTTTTAACTCTTAAACTTGCTGATCTAATTCTTCACGTACACATCGATTGCTAAACTTACACTTAGACGCTTTTTAGAATAGCACATTCACTTTGCCGCTGTTTAAATATTGTTCCAAATGTAATTCAAAGGTTCATCATACACTAAAAAGCAATGAATGCTTGTTTGGGAAGTACGTGATTTTAATATATTTTTTAAATTCTACGCTTGAAAACAGTTAAGTGTTTTTAGCCGTGTTTTAGCTTCTACTACAAGTGTTTACTGCTTTTTAGCCTATAATTAGGTATAAGCCTAGCATGACTGCAACTAAGGAATAGAGCAGTTATTTACGCTTAATTGTCTCTTAGCTTAGAAAATGTCTGCATTTAGTTTTATAACATCAAATATTAAATTACAACCAAGAAAATAAATTGTTAAAATCTCTTAACGGCTATATATAGCGTAACGGTGCATCGTAACTGATTTCTAGCGTATGACAGCAAAGAAAATTTTGCACTTAACCGCCAAAATGCTTAATGTATCTTAGGAAATATCAATCGTAAAAATACAATTCCAATATTGGTCGATAGAGAATTTTCTGCTTAGTCTAGTGGTGCTGAAAGCTGAAAAACGAGGGAGAGGGAGAGAGAATAGAGAAAGAGAGAACAGGAAGCGAAGCAACAGACGGTATGTGCCCCAAAGTTAGCATCAGGCTTCCTCGTATTAGGGATCATTCCTTGTGTCCGGGTTTTAGAGCATGGAATTGAACTCTCGTTTGCACTTGCATATCAACTGGGCTAAAAGGCCTAATACGCGATTAATACGTAATGACGCGACTTTAACCTCTCAAACACCAAGCGGTCAGATTTGACCGCTTCGATATTCCGTCAAAATTCAAGCGGTCAAATATGACCGCACCCACCACAGCAATTTAAGCCATGAATACTTATATTTAGAGACTACCTTTCTACGAAAAAGTTTAGCATTATAGAATCAATATGAAATGTTCTATCCTCTAGTGGAATAAAAAAAACCGTTAGTCTATGAATATTAATTTATATTCTACGTTCATTACGTACGCCATTGTCATTTGGATGTTTTTGTGTTGATTTTTGGATTTTTCTAGTGTTTTATTATAAAATTGTTATAAAAGTTTTTGTGCGAATATAATTTATCTTTTTACGTAACTAATTTCGAGTAATATATAGAAATAAATGTGATTTTAACGCTGCCGACATCCGTTTGGTATATTTTTTTTAGTTATCAAAATACATAAATCTTTTTGTAATGAAGTAAAACCTGACTTTTGTTTAGACCATAGGGCAGAGAATTATGTATAGATTTTATAATGCCGGACTTATCAATAGAAAAGCAGTCCCTAAATATAAGTTTTATTGCTGTGGGTGGGTGCGGTTACATGCGACCGCTCGGGATTTGCCAGGCGCATGCGACCGCATGGGAATTTTACGGGAGTTGAAGGTTTAACGAAATACAATGTTACCTCAAGAAAAACTGCCTTCATCATATTACACGAAGGTTGGATCGCTAAATCTCTGAATAAAATTAAGACCCTTGCTCCTGGAAATAGTGAAGACCTGAAGCACTCTAGATTCGGCGGGTTTTGGGTGATTACGTGGTACGTTGTCCTATCCCTGTAGACCCAAGCTCTTCGTGTAACAGTCATAATTGTAGCGAGACAAAATATTATATATTATGATAGGGAACAGCGTTATCGGTGTGAGTGTGCTAGCTGTGTTCTTATCAGCTTCTCTAACAAACGTGGTAAAGTGGGCGTGTTTTCAATCATCGCCATCATCATTATTACTACCTATCGAAGTTCATTGCTGAACAAGGTTCACCTTCGTAGCAGGAATATTCGCAACAGATTCTACGCTGGTTGAGCTGAGGTTGTTTACATTCGCAGTTTTTTTAAAATTATTTTTAATTTGTAATCAGGAAAAATTGTTCTCTATCTCTTGTTTCCCCCTGTCATCTATTGCGACATCCCCGGGATGATATTGGAAATGGGATTCTCTTACGCCACTAATATATGACGTGTTACTAGTAGTGGACTCATTGAAGTGGACACAATTGAAGATGAATAAGAACAGTTTTATTTATAGTATAAAAAGCAAATGGTCTTATTCTTTAAAATTCTTTCAAATATCTACGTATATTAAGCTCAACAACCATAACAATACTTCTATATCCCGTACCTCGGATACATTAATTAGTAACCTCCAGCTTTATGAGAATTCTTACTTGAAAAGTTTTTTAAATTCATTTTCGATCATAAAAGATTTTACAGCAGCGGCTATTAAATTTTTCATTTAGGAGAGCTCATAACTTTTCAGCTTTATGTGACATACTTTTATTGATATACACTTGATAATTATTAACAAAACTAAACATAAATACTACATGAGTGAGGTGAGGAAAACGATAGTTAATTATGTAATATTTTTTATCTAGCTCAGCTTTTTTATTATGCTTTCAATGCTGTGTCCGGAACAGAGCTTAGGAACCACTGCTATTATATGCTGCGACAGTGCTTAGTGCACTGGTTTTCTATATTCTGAAGCCAATGGGGAAACAGTATAATTACAGGCTGTGAGGCATTCCATATGTCCTCAGTGGTGACAAAGCATCTGTAGCCCTTTTTGAAGTTGACCGGTGGTATCCTTGGATTGCACTTACCACTTTTTATCAGGTGGACTGCAACTTTTATTGTTTCGGTCAAATTGATTTTTAACATTTTTGTTGTTTTTTAGTTAAAATACGAATAAGTAACGTTAACACTAGTTAATATGTATAATTAGGAATAATTTATCAATCGAATATTTTCTTTGGAGAGTTTAAGCAGCTTTAAAGGATGTGTATGTTAACTATCAACTTAATGTATTTATTGTGCAGTATAAGGATATACACTACCCTATATCGTTCGGTGAGTATTTTAAATGGTAAGAGAGGTTAACAAAGCAAGAGATAGGCAGCAGTGTCTTCCTTACAACAATTAAAATATTAAAAATATAAAAAAAAAACTATCGTTAAAAACCCACCTGCCAAGCGAGGTAACAACGGCAAATATCCCCATATGGCGACATTCTTTTGGGAGGCAGTTCGGCAATGTACTTTTGATAAGTTGTAATGGTGTGTATTATTATGTGTAGAGTTTATTAAATTTATTAAATTTTAATATATTTTTGAACAGGAATATCTTCAAATACAAACACATGTTGTATGAAACGGACATATGACATGGTACTATATTTTTATTAAAATGCCAAAAAAAAATCAAATAACTTTGAGTTTTATAAATTGATATTAATTAAATGTAAGAGTGTCCGCAGTAGAACCAGAGTAACACAATGCTGAAAAGTAAAATGAGCTGGTTAAATAGCACAAAGGACCGATAACCGATGAAGAAGTATATATATATATATATATATATATATATATATATATATATATATATATATATACACATACATATATAAGCCGACGTTAAGCCGAAACTTTCTGATAGGCGAGGCCATACTAGTTACCAAAAAAATATAAAAAAATCTAAGTCATGTATTTCAGAAATTATAGTAATTTTTTTTTCGATAAAATGTACACCATGTGTCAGTTTTTTCACTCCTGTTGCTACAAATATTTACTTTTTGCCAATTTTTTTTCTCTTACGTCATCCTGAATAGTGCTTCTGTAATCTGTAATCCTAAACCCTATGCTGACCACTCCAGCTTGAAAGAAAATGTAATTTTATACCGAATCAAGTTTTCAGAATTAGTTTTTTACAGTACTTCAACTGACCGTCATGGAAAAAAATTGTACTACGCCAGTTTGACAAGTAGCTTTAAAAGTTTTATCGCATTTAATAAGGATTCTAACGTGGTATAACACTTACTCCATTATTTATTAGATCAGCCATAAAAAAATTTTTGTTAAACAAAGTTAGTTTTTAACAATTTTTTGGAACTTACATTAAAACGATTCTAGTGCAACCAAAGCGTCCCTAATGACCACAGCGTGGTTTAAATGAGATAGAGAGAGACATTCCATCTTTCTACTTTTTGTAATAACATATTTTACTAATTACGGATTCACTTTGACTTACACCGAGCTTGTCCGCTGTTGTGAGTAGATTACTGTGTGTTTCTTTACAGCGGCGCGTGATGAAAAATATTGATCGCTGTAGAAATACAAAATATTCCAAAAACCAAATTTGATACATACTTGACCAAGGTAAGATAATATTATTATTTTTATAATCACAGATTTTCATTACATTATATTGTTTTGCTAAAAGAACGTAGGAATATATAAATTTACTAATATGTTTTGGACTTCATAGAATGTCCTGTTGAATGAGACCTGTCCTGGCCTGTTGAGCTGTGAGAGTCTTAAGGTAATTCTGTTAAATATTAATTTTACAAACCTTTTTTTTGACGTTTGACAAAAAATTATCGGAAAATTAAAGGGTATTTATGAAAACTTAAAACGAGAGCAGGGGACCCTTTTGCTGCTGGCTTGGACGCGTACTTGAGTTGAGCACACGCCGAGGAGGCTGATTTTTTAGTCATAGTGGCGGTGGGGGATGGCAGGGCTGAGTTAATCTCGGCTGCCTTTTTTGTGGTCCTCAGGCAAAACTTGAAGATGAAGCCTTCGTCTTCGAGCTTGGGTGGGCCACACCTCTCGGTCTCTATGTCGAAGTCCAAATCGGAATCCGCCTGTGGAAGGTGCTGCGGACGCAGCGCCATTCACCAACGCGAGTGAAACCGGTGGTACCATAGAGGAGTAGGGAGAGAGGGGATTTTCCTCGTTTGATATCGGCGTATTCTTGCGCTGTCTTAAGAACGAAGACCAAATGTCGGGTAAGGCTCGACGCAGGAAGTTAGCGAGTTCGTCGTTTGAAAACGACGCCATCTTGCCGTGTGCTAACAAAACTTAACACAGATATGTACCAAGCTTCCGCTGATACAGCTAGCGCGTTGTATGCTAGGATGTGGAACCTAGCTGTTGTCTAATGCAACAAGCAACACAAAAATTAAAATAGATCGCCGCCTCTGAGGTGACGGGTGTGTATCAATCTTCTTACGGTTTGTCGAAAACCAGGAAATCAAGAGGGAAAGCTACGCACAAAACACTCTTTGCACGACAACAAGCATTCAATAAACTTCACTGTCAGACTGCTGTCACGCGGGACAGCGTGCTTCACCAATGTGAGCACCAATACAGTCACAAAATACAGAGCGCTAAGCTCGCTGGGCACTTAGTAAGTAGTAGGAATGGGTTAAGAGAGTGGCGTGACCTCAACCGACACGTCCGGAGTCTACCGAGCTCAAGCACAGAATCCCGCTTCAACAAGTACTCTCTGTGTGCTAAACTTGTGAGAAGAAGCGGCCAGAAACTTAAAGTTAGGCTTTCTTTTTCCCAACAGCTACAATTTAAGGTTATTAACTATAAACATAAGTAAAAATGTCTTAGGAAGCTCAGTACGTGAGTTGTCCAAATATTCTTATATTTTAAATAAGAATATTTGGACTATAAAACTTTTTGGAATATAAATACAAAATCTTATGAAATTGTAAGTGAACTGTGATAGGCTGTAAGAATGAATAAGAGAATGATTACTTGTATTAGAACAATAGCATTTACACGAATGTGCTAGAAATAAGTTTTTAAAACCTGTAAGTTCCTTAAAACAAAAATCTTCCTTTCTCACAAAACAAGAACCATAATATATGACAAACATTAAAAGAAATGAATATTACAATAAACAAAAATTGATCTAGAATATTCTTTATATAAAATATGTCCATGGGATGCAGTGGTAGATACTTACATTCAGGTAGACTGTTGGTTCGTTTCTTAATTCAGTTTCATTTTTTTTGTAGGAAAAGGTTGACAAGTGAACACACAGTCCACCTGATGGTAAGTGGTAGCTGTGGCCCATAGACATCTACGTCTATCCTCGTTTGCAAATCAAAATGCAGATGCGTTGTCAGCCTTGAGGATTAAGATGGAATACCTCTTTTCCAGTAAAAAGGGTCTCCGGCTCTCTACACTCACCATACGAAACACAGCAGCATTAAGCTGCTATTTGACGCTGGTATTCTGTAACTATTCGATTAATATAGCTGCATTATGACTCTACCACGTAAAAAAAAACTACAATATCTAAAGACAGCGATTGTAGCCGGCGTTTGTAAAATACTTCTGACAAAGATACGAGGCGGGCACTAATTGGATAAAGGAATTTCCATCTAATCCTCTATCATTACTATCACATAAGGATGCAATGAGAACAATCTTATACGAGTATGCAGGTTTATAATACAGACCGTAGCATCTTGAACAATAGGTGAGATAATGGTTGTTCTTGCCGATACAGTCGGCGAACTATAAACATAAAATATAACTTTACGTTGAACTAAAATTAACATATTTAAAATATAATAAGTAATAAGTCTTAAGATGAACATGGACAAAACAAAGATCATGTTTAATGTCCATGTCACACCTATGCCCGTAGTAGTTGGGAGCTCTAAGCTCGATGTAGTTAATGAGTACGTTTACCTGGGACAAATATTCCGACTAGGTAAGTCCAACTTCGACGGAGAGGTCTATCGACGGATTCAACTTGGCTGGGCAGCGTTCGGGAAATTACGACACATCTTCTCGTCAGGTACACCTCAAAACCTGAAAACTAAATTGTACAACCACCGCGTGTTGCCAGTGATGACCTTGGAACCGAGACGTGATCCTTCCCTGCTGGCCGTATGAGGACGCTCAAAGTCGCTCAGCGAGCTATGGAGAGGGCTATGCTATATATTCGCAGTAGAACCAGAGTAACTGACATAGCCCAACGGATTAGTAAGCTGAAGTGGCAATGGGCCGGCCATATAGCTCGAAGAAGCTGTGGAAAAAAGGTTCTCGAGTGGCAGCCTCGTACCGGTAGGAAAAGTGTAGGGCGACCCCCACTAGATGGAGTGACGACCTGGTAAAGACATGCAAGTCGATGGATGCAGGTTGCTCAGGGCCATACTTAGTGGCATATCTTGGGGGAGGCCTATGTTCAGTAGTGGACTTGTGAAGGGCTGTAATGATGATGATGATGATGAAGAGTATATTAAGGTAAAATAATGAGGTATAAATACTTATACATCATAAACATTTTCGTGGATATTCGTTTATAAACTTAAAATCTGCGTACGCGAGCTTTTTGAGTGTATTTACGGTTAACTTAAACCAGAATAAGGATCCAATTAGTTACGTAAACATACTTAAAAATTTGCCTCAGTGCTTCGACATCCAAGTTGTTCGAAGGTTTATTTACGTTTCCTAATATTAATATTGCTTATAATGTTTATTTGTGAAGATAATTTTCATACTATCATATTTCGATTTGAGCCGAGTATTCATCCTTTTAAAACATATATGACTCAAAGAGGTGGCTGTATTCTCTTCGCTATTTTGCAAATTAGAACAGATCAAAATCAATATGGAAAATTATTTTTGTATCAAATTTTTAACTGACATTTTTTGTCTTGTAATTGGTAATATTTTGTCAAATCTAAAGTGTTTTATAATGCTGTTACATGTCAGAAATTGATTTTTTCAGTCCCATCTAAAGTATTCATAATTGGTTTGGCTTAGCTTTCACGATGCTAGCTAAATAAAAATTTTTCTTTATTAAAGGCACGTTGAGCTACGTTGAGCTACGATGAGGCAATGTAGGCCTGTGTTCCGATGGTGCTTGTCAGGAGAAGAATAGCGGGAGAAGCTGGCGGCTGGCACTGCGGGAACCGTGCAGAAGAATTTCTGTGACCCTGCATATATGTGGTGAAGGGAATACCATGGGGTTTTAGTTGATGCAAGTTCTACATAACCCGTCTTTCCCCACGAGATGGATATGCGTATACATTTTCCGTCGCGGTCGCTCAGCTGATGATCTTATGGCTTACCTAACTCATAAATGGGTGGAGGCAGTCAAGTCCAAAGAGCAGGCGTTGGCCGTTAGTTTGGACATAGCGAAGGCCTTCAATCGGGTTTGGCACAAAGCACTTCTTACAAAGCTTCCTTCCTATGGACTTCCCAAAAAATTGTGCAATTGGACAACCAGTTTTCAAGCTTATCGGAGCATCAAGGTCGTAGTAAAAGGACAGATACTCCGATTACAAGCCCATTAACGCTGGTATTCAACGCTGTTTCTTCTGCATATCAATGATATGTTGCGAACCAGTAACATTCAAGGCTATGCAGACGACATCACTGGTGATGCTTTATATGCCAGCCGTGCCAATATTTCTCGAGAAAACGTTGCCGAGTACTGGGACAAACTTGTGTCGGAAGTTGAGACTTTGTTGCATAGAGTCTCTGACTGGTGGCGACTAAATAAGGCCAGTTTAATCCCCAGAAGACACAAGTTTGTGTGTTTACCGCTAAAAATAAACCATATGTTGTATTTTCTCAGTTTAAAAGCATTGCTCTTGTTGCCTCAGCCAGTCGGAATCCTCGGCGTCGACATATCGAGTGACGTGCAGTTTCGTGGTCACTTGGAAGAGAAGGCCAAATTGGCCTCTAAAAAGCTTAGCGTGCTCAGCAGAGTTGGACAGTATTTAATGCCGGCTCACGGCCTGCAATTTTACAAGGCGCAGGTTCGGCTCTGGGCCGGGTCTCCCCAGTGCTAGCTCCTGTCAATTGATCGCATCCAGCGCAGAGCTGTTCTAATCGTCGGCGACCGAACTCTTTCCGATCGGCTTGACTCACTGGCACTACGAAGAGATGTAGCATCTCTTTTCGTATTTTATCGAATCTTCCGCGGGGATTGATTTGAGGAATTGTTCGGACTAATTCCAGCCGCAAAATTTCACCACCGCACATCGCGACAAAAGGCGCGATACAATCCATACTATCTGAATGACTGGCGGTCCATCACCGTGCGATTTAAAATAAGTTTTCTTCCTCGCGCAACTTCTTTTACTGGAAACTTCTTTTACTTTTACTGGAAACGAGGCATTCCATCTTAATCCTCGTGGGTGGCAACGCATCTGTGTTTTGATTATTAAAATAAAAGAGACCATGTTCTGCAGTGTGTTTTGGTATCTGTACACAATTCGTAAGTAGTTCTAAATACATTTCAAAATGCCTCCATGATACACTAAAAATCCTTCTCGTGCTCGTCTAGCAGGCTGAGCTAATAAATAAATAAAGATGTATTTTACGATAATATTGCTTGTGACTAATTTACCAAGTTGTGTATATTTTGGTAGGTTGTTTTTAATGTTATTGATAATGTAATAAGTTCCTTTTTTTAATTTGATATATTTTTGGAAACGTAATTCATTTAATTCTTTATTACTAACAGGGCGCTAGAATCTTCAAAATTCAAAATAACATTTGTATTTCCTAATACCAATACACAAGCAAAAGATTTGTGACTAGTTTTGAAGCGTTGTGCAAAGCAATTATTGTAATTATGTTCTGTTTTTTTCACTGCACTACTTCATAATGTAATTTAAGAAACGAATCGTAAATCGATAGAAAGTTTTTACATAACATGAAAAAGTTCAAATTACAATTTAACAAAATAGAACTTAGAAGGGACCTTTTAAATATAACTTTAGAGGCATTCCATCTTAGTTCTCACGGGTGACAACGCATCTGCAATTTGATTTGTAATCCAAGATAGATGTAGATGTCTATGGGCCGCAGCAACCACTTACCATCAGGTGTACTGTGTGCTCGTTGTCACCCTATCCTATAGAAAAAACTTTTTAAATTTTGACAGTATTTATGGCTAGAATAGTTGAAATAGGATAGCGGTGTTTATATAAAATAAAACTGATTTGTTTATTTTTCACTAAATCTAGAAAATATAAAAGAACTGTAAGTGTCAGGTCCGACGCGTGACTGGAGTTTGCTCTTGCTCTTGTACAGGGTTATTTTGCAATAACTGGCCAAATTTGCAGAGAAGGTTCAGAATAATTAATTTAGGCAAATGGTGAAGAAAAAATAATTATAATGAATCTCAAAACTTCGGTCCTTTTTAGGTTTCCGTAGTTACACACTAAGGAACCATTATAGTTTCGCCACGTCCGTACATCCATCCGTCAGTCCGTCCGTCCGTTCGCGGTTTTCCTCAAGAGACCGTAGGTGCTACAAATCTGTAATTTGGCGTAGTTATAGATATCAATCACGCCTATTATATTTTCTTTTCTATTATATATATATATATATATATATATATATATACTTATATTTATATTTATAATTTCCCATACAAGTAAAAGGAGAATTTTGTTAACATGTATTCAATCGTGTGTATCGTTGGATAGATCTTTCAAAAATACTAGGGGTGTGGAGCAACATCTTTTCGATTTAGAGGTCCGTTATGTAGCTTTAAAGTTGCATTTATCATTAGAGTTATGTCCCCCTCGTCTCTACTAACTAAATCGCTGTTTTTTTAAATTGTGAAAATTATACACCATAGTAGCATATATAATGAAGTTAAAAGTGAAATTATTACATCTAAGTAGAATTAAAGAGTTATCGAGTAATAGTCGACCGACTTATAAAATGCACTTCGATTAGTAAAAATTTTTTCACATCTGCATAGAAAATGAACTTAAATTAGCTGCATTGTAACTTTGTAACGTAATTTTAAACCGAAAATAATAAACATTTTATGAAGAAAACAATTTATATGCATAAATTTTTCATTTTTTGTGGGATAAGAAGGGAGGATCTTTTTTACTTACTTACTACTTTCACTTATTTTTTAGTTGGTAGTTATTGTAGGCTTCAGTCTAAATATTCATACAATCATAATATAGCCCCATACAGTTTCATTCTCACACTTGGTTTACGCGAGAGATTTTAGGATATTTTAGGGCAGTGGTGGTTTACGTGAAATTTCGTTACTTTGGGATTATATAGATAGATAATCAATTATGATCATCTTTGTTTTTACTTGACATGTGAATTATTTGATGTAAATTGTGTTGTTTTCAAAATCAATTTTTTAAATATTTTTTAAATATCACTTTCTATTAGTCTGATCTGAAAATAAGTCCTTCAGTTACCATCTTCCTATTTGAGCCCATTTTTAGTCGCTATAACGGTCAAACTACGAACTCACTTATTATACCTACTCATTATCAGGAAAGCCCACGTATTGTGATGGGCAAGTACGGAACCCTACCTCTACATTGTGCGTTAATCAGCATGCACTTTTCCTTTTTTATTTTGCAAGTTCAGAATGCGCGGTAATGCATTATTTTAACTAATTGTCATTCATAAAAATGTAATGCCCACTATTTTACTACGCACGCACACATTCGTAATGGTCGATCGGTCAGCAAAAACGTTGTGAATTGAATCGCACACAGAGGAGCGCGCGGGTAGTTGTTGCCCATAAATCAAATTCAATTTGGGATAATTTACAAATTAAAGCAGAAGCCTTATTAACGCGTATTTAAAAAAATGCAATAACGATATATTATTATGTATGTATTTGAACTTAAGCTTACAATTTGGCTACTCTTTGAAAAATAACCCTGTATACAATAGGCAAAGGAAGTAAATGAACCCTTATATTTATTTATATTGTTAATTGTAACGTACATTATTGTAAGCTATTATTTGAAAAAAAAAATAGTCCCACTGGGTTTCTTGCTGGTTCTTCCTACGACAGATGTTTATTACGAACCAGTGGTAAATGTAAAAAGTGACTTATAATAAGTATTGTTTACAATCTATATTGAATAAAAAAGTTTCTATTTCTGTTTCTATTGATTTTATTAAAAGTATCATATAAATTATATTATATATAAATATTTGACTGATATTGTACATGTACTCGTATACATATCGTACATGTCAATATGAGTCGTATAATTTTGAATGTTGAATACTACAGTCAAATTATAGAAACAGTGGATACGCTGTAATGCTAGCCCGTAGAATACTATAATACACAATAGAAATATTGACTGTCAACCTTGTTTTACGAGACTGGTGTCGCCGAATAGAAACCCAATCCGCTCATTGGTTATACAAATTTCAATAAATAAATGTTACAAACGTATATTAATATCACATAAAATCGAACTTTATTCCAGAAAAAGGTATAACGACACGATCACTGTCATAATCAAAAAAGAAATCGCTTTAATTCTAATGCATAATATATATATATATATATATATATATATATATATATATATATATATATATATTTGGAAATAGTGTGCTAGTAACTAGTTGCAAATACAATCGCAGTAAGTAATATATTTTTCTTATCGTAAATAAATAGTTGTTGAACACATTTATGATGCGTAGCATCATATTAGTCTGTGCGTTTAAGCAAACTGTAGTATATTATGGTATCATAGCTGAGGATGTAGTCTTGTTTATTGATTATCGGCTACCGGTAAATCAATAAACAAGACTACATCCCCAGCTATATATATATATTGCAGCATACAAAACATTTATTCATTGAAATAAAATTACAAAGTAAGTTGCAACGAATACAAAAGTAAATAAAATAATTATTGGTCTATTAAGAAGGCGGTGCTTACTTCGTTGAATAAATAAAATAGTATTTACATAATAAAATGTGTTAAAACATCTGCCGTCTTTCATGTTTAGCGAAAATTTTAAAAACACATTTTTCATATTTTCCATAGATTAATTTTAAAAAGTTTTTCGTTAACCTTGGAAATATATATATATATATATATATATATATATATATATATATATATATATATATATATATATATATATATGTATATATATTTTTTTTAACAATTGCCGTTTGGTATTTTACCTCCTCAGGCTTTCAACAAGAAATTGTATTGAATATTGACATATTTTTCAAATATATATTTCACACATCGTTGCTTAAAGGATATTCCATTCGGTTAAATATAATCTCAGGAAACAGTTATTATAGCCTATGAGTGATTATAACGTTTCGAGTCATTGTTGATTTATCTTTTAACACTTACCGGTGCTAATGTTATGTACACAATTTTCTTTACGTGTAACGTGTACGTAAAGAAAATTGCAAATTATTTTCCTTCAAATATCTTTGGTGATGTATAGTAGATAAGAAGCCAGTCTAAAAAAATATTAATTAAGCCTTCCGTGATTTCTATTCACATTTTTAATATTCGGATCTTCAGGAAAACATGGTTATATCTTATCTTATTTAAAAAGTACCAATAGTAGTAACGAATACAGTATTGGTAAGCCAACACCAGGCAAGAGCAAAATCGGAAGAAAAAGTATGAAAATATATTTATATTATTACAATTTTATAAAAAAAATGTTATAACAATTTATTCGTAGGTCATTAAAATACTATTTTCCATCGTATTTGATTGCATCTATTTAGTTTGTCATTATAACAAGCTCAGTTGTCATTGTAACAATTTCGACTTATTGGTGAACGGATATAACACTTCTATTCAAATTCCACGTCCAGCTGTTTTCGGCTTTGGAATTTTTTTAAATTGCACCCAGCAACGATTGACACAAAATTTGGGCAACGCCTGTGACGTCAAAAGAGATGTGTTTTGCATTTATAGGTGTGAATTGATATGTTCGTGGCTACACGGTAACCGCCCACTTCCTCATTCTATTGTGTTTGTATTATAGTATTTTATGTGCTAGCCTCATAGACATAGAACTCTGTCTACGTCTAGCCTCAACACGCTTTTAAAAAGAGAGAGAGGGAGAGAGAAAGGAGCGCTATGAGGTGTGCTAGTACGTTGCACAGAGGAAAACCATAACGGCTTCATTCATTTATATTTCATACCGTGCGCTGCACATGAAACGTTTTTATGAAACGGTTAGATACTCGCTAAGCACAGACGAATAGACACGAGTACACAAATAATAACCATAAATACCTATGTAGTAGGTAGGTGATGGATTGCAGTAAATTATTAAGATCTATTGTAACCCATATATCTGATAAATAACCCATATATCGTATAAATGGATTTGAATTTGAAGGAATATGCTATTAAATTTATAGAAATTTGTTAAGCAAAACTAAAATGGGTTTCACAGAAACAAAAAGCCATTAATGATGCTTGGACTCGTATTATGAATGCAATGAACGTACCTATTAACGAATGAAAAAAAACCTTTTGAGTCTATAAAAAATTGTAGACATGACCTACATCGTAGACGTAACGTAACCTATATCTGGTAGACAATGAAACTATGGTCATTTTGATGTACTGTCACTATGTACTTACCTGTTAAAGACTGCATCTCAATTATAATTAGAAGACTGGAAGAAATAGTAGAATATGCAGTATTACTCAGACATTGCCTTACATCTACCTATTTTATTTACTTCTCTTATCTTGCCTTGCGTTTTGTTATTTATTGATTAACATTGTATTGTCTTGGTGGATGAGTGGGGTACCCAGTAATACAGATTCCCAACCTAGTACAGGGGCCCTTTCGACTGGTTTAAAATGTTTTCATTTTCACCTATTGTGAAAGGAGGAGTTCTACAAGCATGTAGATGGTGTGGCGATGGGCTTACCTGCATCTCTCATTGTCGCCCATGTATTCACGAAAGACTGAGGAGAAAGCCCCGCTTACTTCTCCTATAAATTCAAGATTCTGCAAGCGGTACGTAGACGAAAGTTTCATAATTCTACCTTTAGACAAAGTAACTGTATTTTTAGATCATCTAACCCCATAAATTCTAAAATTCAGTTCACAATGGAGTTGGGGCAAACAATTCGTTAGCTTTTCTAGATAGACCCATATAAATAAATATTTAATTTGTGATTCCTACCTCCATTCTTCACGCATTAAAGATAATATAGCTGATGTGGATAATCGACGGTCCGGGAAGTCTACAGTCTGTGAACACGTACAGGATCGCCCCCGTCAGTACATCCGATTTGATAGACCACAAATCCTCGCTAAGGAACACCGATTCCTTCCAATGATGTTTTGCGAGGCTATTGAATTCAAAAAATATTCTAACTTCATTAGAGAAGATGGCTGGATGGTACCATCTGCTTGGGATTCTATAATTAATAAGATTAAATCCCAACCCAAGCATACAACCGCAAGACTTCAAGATACTATAAGTTCATACTGCGTAGATTGGAACAAAAATTTATAATTTTAATCTGGAGGTAGTCGTGGTTAACATGATATTGCAACGTCGAACACCTCAGTCTTCCCCGTGACCATGGGTGCTGTAAAGTGATCGAAACGTCGGGAATATAAAATAAGTTAATAATCGTGATAAAATCCGTAAAAATTAGTTTTATTTAAATCTCTTGCCTGACATCTCAAGGGTAACTCTTTTAGAGCTGAGCAGCATCAGTAGCAGTTGAATTAAGTAAATAGAGTGAATATGAGTCTGCGAAATTATTACATAACTGTGGCACTCGCTGAAAGACTATCGGTCCGTAAAGTCCACGTACGGTGAAGTCCCTAAAGGAACTGTATCCGCGACTGGTTGTCACTGCTGGTGATAAGGGGGTTCGTTCTTTTCTCGTTTAAAGGCTAAGTATTGCTATTTAGCGTAAAAGAGCAGCCACGGTTCTTGGGACCATACCACGCGGAGTAGGACTTTATGACAATTTAAATTATTACTTAGAGTTTGTCTTTATTATAGTTTTATTTAAATATTGTGTTTTATGAATATGAATTGTAAATATTGCTTTAATTAATGACTTTAAATTAATTATTTCACTTTCTTCTATTTCAGAAAAAATCTGTAAGGTGAAGAATTGTATTTGCTTGCATTTGTAAATCAACTATTTGCGAGTCTTAATGTAAATTTGCGTCAGAATTCACTGTCTTCATTAATTCTTATTTCCGAAATGCAAGTGTCCTCATGATTTCGTCCTTTATCGCCAAGCGTGTGAAAAATTATAACTTAAAATTGCTATTAGCTAGTTACTTAAGTAATTGATTTTGGCGCAGCTCAGGTGCTGTACCTTATCTTTTTCTTAAGTCAGTTTTAAGAAGAAAAAACATCAATTCAATCAGAAAAAAAGTAATCTCTAACATGACTAATGTACTTTTTCATATTAATTGTTTGCTACACGCGAAACAAATGGTAATCCATTTCACGTTCTGTGTGATTTAATTTCATTTTCTGCCGAGCTGCGGTACAAATTGATTTAAAGTTGAAATCGAATGAAAAATGGAAAATTATACTTTAGAACGCATGTTTATATAAACTAATATTTTACCGTACGTTTGCTGCAAAAATATTTAATATTAGTTGCTATGTCTGTACTTATCGAAACATAAATATAATTAAATATTAATTTCATTACTAACATCCAATACAAAAAGCAATCTCGACCATACAATGCTCAACAACTCAGTTTAACTAGTAAACTTGTCGAATAACATTACATAGTTTGTTTTATAGTGTAATATCTAAGCATTTGGCTGAACTCTGCGAGACTAGGTATAAACCCGCAAGGAACAAGTGTCTATGGTTTGCAAATTGTTGTTCCGATGTGGTTATTTGTCCATGTGTAGTTTATGTATTTAAGATGCGTCTTCGAAAAACAAGAAAATTCTAGAGTGGGGTAAGATATTCTTTTAAAAATGAAAAAAAAATTCCAATAAAATACATACATAAGATGTAGATCGTCATAATATTATGTGAGATTACGGATGAGTAATTTTTTTATGGAATAAGGGTGACAAACGAGCACACAGTCCACCTGATGGTAAGTGGATGTGGATGGCTCATGAACATCAATAACTATCCCCAATTAAGAATCAAAATGCAGATGCGTTGCAAACCCTGAGGACTATAATGAAATACCTCGTTTACAGTAAAAAGGGTCTCCGGTTCTCTACACTCACCATACGAAACACAGCAGCATTGAGCTGCTATTTGACGCTGGTAATTTGTAAGAGCGTGGTCCTTCCCCGGTCGTGCCGACCCATTCGTGCTGCAACCATAATATAGCTGCAGCGTGGCTCCACCACGTAGAAAAATGTTTGTTATAGGTTTTTTTTTGCGCCCAGAAGCAAATAAGGCCACCCTCCGGTAAACAGGGGAGGGAGGTGGTGAATGCTCGTGCATACCACGCAGCCAGCTGCGTGGTTATGTGGAATTCACCGGAATGCCTTACCCACCAAACACCACCAGTGGGAATGGCTATAACCTGTTAGGATCTTTCAGCCGTACCTAACGCGACTCCCCTTGGGAGAAAGGTGGGCGCCGGCAGCGATAGCCGCTGAGAAGTGTGCCTAACTAAGGCAGATAACGAGATGAGGTGTGGTGACTCGGCGTGAGCCACCAGGAGGCAGTTCAGGTCGACCGAAAGCTTGTTGGGCGGGTCCGAGAGTGAGTTTCTCGTCCTGCGAACACTATAGCGAGTGGGAAGTGGGGTTGCATAGGCAGCTGCCTCGCGAATGAGGTGATTTGGGTGGAACTATTATCATAGGTCTGGTAGGTGCAATGCAAATGCCTCGGGGTCGTGATTAAAGACAGTCTTGGCGGGATACCTATGTAAAAAGTAGAAGTTAATGTCGTGCTGAAGTAGGAAACTTTGTGACTTGCTACCCTCTTACCATTATCTGCCACCAAATAGCAGTGCTTGCAAATTTTTAATATTTTTTAAAGATTTTTAATTTATGATAATACTTTTTCAGTGAACAGTGAACATTAAAAACGATTTTTCCAGTTAACTAGACTAGTGCTTTCGAGTGTGACATGCTATTAACGTTCTCGCCGCAATACTCCAGTATATTCATCGAATTAATTTGTCGGTTAATCAGAAAACTGAAGTAGAGTACAGGTCAGGGACTTAATATTCACGTGCGTGTACCAAACATAATAAAATTATGTATTGATACCGAGATAAGTAGTTTTCACGCTATAATTTGTGCTTGTTGTTACTAAGAAAGACAGTTTACCACCTTTTCTGAAACTCTTGACGTTATAACAGGTGAAAGACAAAATAATGCATTTGATCCTGTTTATTTATAACAGGTGAAAGACAAAATAATGGATTTGATCCTGTTTAGTTAGTAGAGTGAAAAACAAAGTAACAGTTCTTACACCTGACGGTAATTGACTTCTGCAGCCAAAGGGCTACTACAAAAAAAGTCACAGATACATAGTACGTTATCATCCCATACATCTAGGTGCATTTTAACGGAAAAATTATATTTTTGTAGCTGCATATACAAGACCTCTAAACTACAAACACGCACAGTTAATTTCCAAGCATTTTTGTTAGTTGACACTTGATCCTGAATTTTATATTACAAATTAATATTTAGACTATATTACAATTAATTAAAATCCTGCATTACGGTGATAGATTAGGATAAAGTTTCTTTCAAAAATGAATTTTACGTCCATTATTTTAAAAACACACGCGCACAAATAAAAGCTCACGCGTACGCAAGCACACACGCACGCATGGATACACGCACGCACGCATGCACACACGCACGCACGCAAGCACACACGCAAGCACGCATGCAAGCACACCCACATGCACGCTTGAACGCACGCCCGTTACCATTGCCACATCTGGTGAAACTAAACCTTAGGTTTATTACACGGAATTTACGAAAAAATTCAGTTTTCTGTTCTCAGTGCAGAGAGTCATAAATTCCAACCGAAGGTACCAGATGCCTGACAGTACTTGTGTCATCGATGACAATGACATTGATTCTCACCAGTAAAATGTTTTTGTAACTGCTAAACAGCACTACCTTTCGTTTCGTTCGCTTTTGACTCGCAATGTCATGACTGTACTAGCCATCAGATACCGGTTCGAGGTTATTTAATATAAGATACCGGTTAGAGGTTATCCTGAACTATCGGATACCGGTTAGAGGTTATCTTGCGCTGTCTGACACCGGTTGGACGTTGTCTGCAGTCAACAGGCACCGGTTGGAGGTTGCCTGAGGGTCGGCTGTCTTGTAATCTATGAGACGCCGTACCAATGTTATCTTGAGTGTTATCAGATACCGGTTAGAGGTTATCTTGAGCCGTCAGATGCCGATTGTATATTTTCTGTAGCCATCAGGCGCTAATCAAAAGCCGTACGAAGGTTGTCTTGAGACGAATCAAACGTGTGTGTGACCTATCAGATGGTATACCACCGTTGCTTTGATATCTATCAGACGCTGGATGTAATCTGTTTTGAGGGTTATCAGGCACCGAACGAAGGGTCGCTAGAGCCTATGGCAGTTTACTGTTCTAATGTGCTGTTTCACATGGTGATTTACTTTGTGTAAATTTAATTTTGTACTCCATTGACCTTTTGAAGTGGTTTCAAGAACTTTGTATTGCTACAAATAACGAACTGTAATCGCTTGTAGAGTTTGAAAATTACAGTTAATATATTTGCGGTCCGGTTGATCAAGGGAATACGTTTATACTGCGGAGACCCTCACTACCCCACAAGATGACGTGTGGAACGTCGAGATGGCCGTGTCGAAGCGTGAGCACACTGGCACCGCGTTCGGCAGTCACTTTTCAGATAACTCTCGTTTCTTAACTTTAGTTTGTATGCAGTGACAGTTATCCGGACCACGTTGTGATATGAGATGACGACTGGTCGAAGGAACGCTTTAGGTGGTTTTAGTTTGCATGAAGTTAAACGTAATCTCGTTGTGTAAATGTCCAAAGATAGGGACAGTGTACCATTTCAAGTCAGAATGGACGAGGTGATGAATAGGGGATTAATAGTGTTTGTTACAGGAATTCATAAAGAGACACGACCGAGGACGGTCCTATGTTGGGGGACCGTGTTAGGGCGTCTATAAAATACCCGTTGGATCGATAGTGAGTGTGTGGTTGCGCCACTCTAGCGGAGCGTCATTGCGATGATGAAATGATAGATTTGAGGGTATATCGAAAAATCCCCACTCATTTGTGCAGTATAAATTTCACTGTAGGCACCGTGCTCGAGAGATTCCGCTTAAGTCGTTCTACGAGTGAAGTCATTCTAGGAGTGTTAAGATAGTGACGTGGTTCTGTTCGTTGTAGTAATACTTTTGGTGCAGGCAAGGTTACAATAAGATGTGTGGTGTTGTTGTTGGTTTGCATACTTAGGTGTTATCATGTAATTATGTCCTTCACATTACACCAGTGTGTGATTGTGACGGGGACATGTTACGGTATGGTCGAACTTAGTTTGTCTGTATTGAATATGTAGTATAGTACGTTGTCTTATTACTGATAATGATTAATTGCATAAGCAAGAGAGTAAGTTGAACATCCGTTCTCACATTTTCATTATTTTTAACAATTAACCCCATCGTGATGTAATTTTCGATATCAGAAGTGTGATTTACTGCTGAATTTCTGTATATATGCATATATAGAAATAAGCGAGACACACTTTTAATTTTGTCAAACTGTAATATTTCTGTGAAAAGGTAAAGCTTGAAATTCTAAGCTTAATTACGTAGGCGGTCCCATTATGAATTGGCCTAACTATGAACCAATGAAGGAAATGAAACGAAACTAATTTTATTTTTCAATATAATCACCATGAATACTAACACACTTCTTACATCTGTGAATCTACATCTCTAAACCTTTATAAAAATAATCACATTTTTTATCCTCAAAATGACTGAAGACGGCCGCCTGCAACTCTTCATCGCTTGAAAATTTTCTTCCTCTTAAGTCCCGCTTTAAATTTGGAAATAAATAATAGTTGGACGGGGCCATGTCTGGACTATAAAGTGGATGTTGAACTTCTGTGAACCCGCATTGACGAACTGCATCCTTCGAAACACCAGCGGTATGAACAGGGGCGTTGTCATGGAGCAACAGGACACCTTTAGACAGCTTGCCTCTTCGTTTTTTCTTTATCTTGTCTCGTAATTTATATATTAAAGAAGCAAAATATTCGCCGTTCACGACTGTATTACGTTCTTTAAAATCCACCATCAAAATGCCTTAAAAATCCCAAAATATTGTGCACATCAGTTTTTTAGTCGGTTGTTGCACCTTTGCCTTTCTAAGGGGCTTTTCACCCTTATAACGCCATTCCATTGACTCGCGCTTGCTTTGTGGATCATGATACAAGATCATAGTTTCATCACCAGTCACTAGCCGCTCGATCACAGTCTTTGGATTTTCGCCACAAAGATCCAAAAACTCCGAAGCGCAGCGCACTCTTTCCTGTCTCTGTACCGCTGAAAGAAGTTTCGGTACCCATCTTGCACTCACTTTTTTGATGTGAAGATGTTCATGGATCGCGCGATGAATGGTACTCTTAGAGAGCCCAAGCCTTGCTGCAATTTCTCTAATCTTTCAACGACGGTCACTCAGAACATCCTCTTCGATAAGATAAATCGTTTCGGGAGTGAGCACTTCCACAGGTCGACCGTCGTGGCCAAAGTCTTCGACGGTTTCTCTCCCCGAGGCGAAACTCTTTCACCCAATTTTTCACTGTGCTATAGGAGGGGGCAGACTCCTTATACACGCCATCCAATCGTTCTTTTATTTGGGCAGGGGATAAACCTTCTTTAAACAGAAACTTTATGACACTTCGATACTCAGTTTTCGACATTTTGAAAAAATACGCGACTCTCGTTATTCAAATGCCTGTTAAACTAAGACTAAGCATTTCATGTCGATGCATGTTTCTTATATTAAGTGCACGATAAACGTACTATTTAATGCAACACAACATGTAGCGACATGTCGCGTTGAACTATATCAGGCCAGTTCATTATGGGACCGCCTGGTATTTTGCAAATTATTATAGTTTTATAGATCAAACTGGCATAGCTCGTTAAGGCAAATGGTGCCATAATTGCTTTCCTATCTTTATTTTGAATTAATTAAAAATATAATATTTATAAAATATAAAAGATTCCAGATGCCATATTGAGTAGATTTTTTCTGCCCAGGTGAAAACATCAAATTGCAGCGTGTAAAGAAGGCAGGCAATGTCCTTAATACATCCTTAATAATCCTTTATATATCCCACACCTGTACAGGCCTTATAATAATTATAATTTCGCTACAGGTTTCCTCACGATGTTTCATTCACCGAGTACATGACAATTTTAGTATTTCTGGCAAGGGATAAGCTTAAGACATAGCTTATAAGTTAACGTACATAATCTGAGCGGTACCAAAACCAATTAAATAACTCGTTAATAGCCATTTTACAGATTTTTTTACAAGCGTAGCGGTGATGGAAGTAGTTAATCACGAAGGCACTTGTATGTTCGTAAATACGAATTAGGGCAACCCAGTAGACTCTGATGCAAATTTTACATTAAGATTCGGAAATTTGTCTTACATATGTAAGCAAATACAATTATTAACCTTTCTTTTAAAGATTTTTTTTAAAGTTAAATAATTAAGCCAACTTTTTCGGATTTTTCTCATAAACACTGGAGTTCTTAAATAGTCTTCTCGATAGTTTTTCCAAGCAATTAATAGTGAGATTATACTTTCACAAAATTGGAGGTAGCACGGTAATTAATTCAATAATGGCTTGCTTTTGGGAATAGCTTTCCGACACAGAGTCGGTAGAATAAAGCCAAGGCTTAGTTTCCACCAGATGTGGCAACGGTAATTTAACAATCCGAAGAAATTAAATTGTACGAGAGTATTTTTGCTTAATACTTAACCCAATTGATATAACGTAAGTATAACTCTTCTGCATCATCAGCACTCTACTTTCTGGAAACCCTCGTATTGTAGTTTACTTTTTTTAGTTTATGCACGACAGTATTTTTACATAAACAGTTACTGGACGGTAATTGTATAATTTATTTAGATATCCTTTTTTTTCTTAATCATGTTATCCTACTTCCAATTCATAAAGCTTCCGTACACCTATTTTAATTATAGTAAACTTCTAAGTTTTATATTCGTTATGATGTCACTACTAAAGAAGATTCTCTGCTAGTATAAAAATCCAATTCAATATGTCAAAAACAAAATCCTCAACAAAAAACTTTGTGATGTTTCTATCTCTCGTCATAAATCTTTCCTTTACAGTTTTCAAATAGTAGGTGTTGATTCAAATAGAGAATTATGGGAAAACCGCCTAAATTAGGCTTGAATAATTTTTAAAACTAATTTATTGAATGTTTTGTCCTTTGTTTTTGTGTTAGGGCCAAGTTTTCAATCAAAACAATAAAGATTATTGAAAAGATATGTGGAAACATTGCTTTTTAGTTTCGTTTGATAAACTCTCTTGCAGCAAAGCTTATTCGGTGAGGACGTTGCTTTTCAGTTTTGTTTGATAAATATTGGCGTATCAAGATGATTCAGTGAGAATATTGGTCTTTTGTTTCATTTGATAAACAAGTGTATCAAGCTGATTCGGTGAGAACGTTACTCTTCCGTTACATTTGACAAACTTTATTTTAGAAGAGGGGGCAAACGAGCATGCGACTCACCTGATGGTAAGTGACTACCGCCACCAATCTACAACCGCACCACCAGAGTGCGTTATCGTCCTTTTAGAAAGGAGTAAGCTCTTTTCTTGAAGGTCCCTAAGTCGTATCGGTCCGGAAAATTCGCCGGTGGTAAACAATTCCACAGAAAAGTTGTACAAGGAAGAAAACTCCTAATAAAACGAACAGTAGTGCACCGCAAAGCTTCCAGATGGTGAGGATGGTATCGTGAATTTTGATGCAATGTGCGTTCGTGAAAATGGTGGCTGGAACTAATCTGAACTATTTCTCAGAACAATCCCCATGGTAGAGACGATAGAAAACACAAAGGGATGCAACATCCCTACGCAGCACCAGTGGATCAAGCCGATCAGAAAGAACTCGGTCGTCGACGATTCGAATCGCTCTGCGCTGGATGCGGTCAAGTGGAAGGACCTGGCACTGGGGTGCCACGGCCAAGAGATGAGAACAGTATTTCACGTGAGGCCGAACTTGCGCTTTGTAAAGTTGCAAGCGATGTGTCGGCATGAAATACTGTCTCGCTCTGCTGAGCACGCCAAACTTTTTAGAGGATGATTTATCCTTCCCCTGCAAGTGATCACGAAACCGCACACTATTCGATATGTTGACGATGCTGGCTGAGGTAGTAAGGGGAGTGTCTTCAAAATGAGGAGATACGACAAAGAGGTTCATTTCAGCGGTTAACGCGCACACTTGTGTCTTCTGGGGATTAAATTGGACTAGATTTAGTCACCCCCAAACCGAGACTTTGTTAAGCAAAGACTTGATTTCAGACAAAACTTTGTCCCGGTACTCGGCAACGATTTCTCGAGAAATATTGGCACGATCGGTGTATAAGGCATCACCAGTGCTCGTCTGCATAGCCTTAAATATTGCCGGTGTGCAACATATCCTATCCTATACCTTTAAACGAGCAATTCTTGAAATATATATATATATATATATATATATATATATATAATCGGGATCTCGGAAACGGCTCCAACGATTTTCATAAAATTTTGTGTCCAGGGAGTTTCGGGGGCAATAAATCGATCTAGCTAGGTTTTATTTTTAGAAAATCTCCTTTTGTCCGTGTTTTTAGGCTATAAAAAAACTCCTACAATATAAGACGGTAAATTTTGACAGGTTACCAACGATCGTAATAGCTCAGATGGGATGTTGTTCGGGCGTGATATCGGAGTTCCGTGGTTCGCGTCCCGTCTTGGGTCCGACTTTTTTTCCTTTTTTTTTTCAAGGTCCCTTCTTTTGTGAGAAAATCTATTATTTCAAACCCTTTTTTAGTATTTTTAAAAAAAAAAAAACGAAAATTTTAATTAAACTAATTGCTCTCATGATTTTTTATTCAAATAACCAGTTCAGTTTTTTCTATTATGTCAATAAGATCAAAAACTATTATTCATGTAATTTGTATATAAATGTAACTTAAAAAAACCGAGCAAAGCTCGGTCATCCGGGTACTCATTGATAATATGCAGAAGAAACGGCGTTGGTGACAACACGCAGCCTTGTGGTACACTATTGTTAATAGACTTGTAATAAGAGAACTAGTGACCCAATCGCACAATTTCTCGGAAATCCCATAGGAAGGGAGCTTCGAAAGAAGCGCTTACCAGACCCAGTTGAAGGCCTTTGCCATATTCAAACTAACAGTCAATGGGAGGAGGTGGGGGAGGGTGGAGGCAATACAGTCCAAGGGGGAGGCCCTTGGACTGTATTGCCTCCACCCATCTATTAATAAGGTAAACCAGAAGATCACCAGCTGATCAATCACGACGGAAACCGTATTGGTGGTCACTGATCAGCTGGTGATCCTCAAGGTACCTCATGAGCTGGCAGTTTACAATAGACTTCATTATTTTGGAGAAGAAGGAGGTAATGGCGATAGGCCTGTAGTCGAATTGGTCTGAGCGGTTACCTTTTTTAGGGATCGGGTGGATCAGAGATGTCTTCCAAGAATTCGGAACCACGCCTTGGGAGAAGGAGTACCGGAAAAGACGCTTTGATACCGGTGCCAACTCTGGGACACACGTCTTCAGCACAATTTAAAGTATTGAGGTAATCAATATATTTTAATAATTGATTTTTGGGATTCAATGGGAAGGGCTCCATCAACTTTCATGTATGAAGAAAATTCGAAGAGAATGTTGATCAGCCGTTTCAATTTATAAGCGTTCGTGTGTTAAACCAAATTAGGGAGGACGTTGGTCTTTGGTTTTGTTTGAAAAACGCTCGTGTATCAACTCGAGTTGGTGAGGACGTTGTGTTCACCGCCGTTGCTCTTTAGTTTTATTTGATAAATTTTCGTGTATCAAGCCGAGTCAGTGAATGTGAGACGATGCTCTTTAAATTCCTTTAAAAACGCTCTTGTATCAATACAAATTGGTGAGAAAGATGTTCCTCAGTTTTGATTGAAAAACACTCGTGTATTAACTCGAGTTATTAAGAACGTTGCTCTTCACGTTTGATAAACGTTTATAAATCAAGCTGATTCAGTGAGGGTGATGAGGCCAATTGCCCCGATTTTAATCCGGCTCGTAAGGACCAGAAATGGTTAGGCGACGGGCCTAGGGGTTCTTGAGTCCGATTCCCAGGTCGGGCCTTGAGCCTATTATGCGAGATGTTACAAGGTGGACTATATGTGCGGTTTCCTGATACCCTAAAACAAGATGGCTAACGTGGCACGCGACAGCCTTGGACGATGCACTCGCTCTTCCTAATCTACCACTTCACCAGTATCAAGATGGAGGTTCACTTGAGCCGGTAGGAGAGAAAATGTGACGGGGAAAACAGAAATAAAAAAAGGCTCAAGTAAAACAACAAAAAAAGAAAGGATAAATGGTAAAAAGCACATACTGGGGTGAAGTTCCCTCCGGTACCGCGGCCGACGCTCCTGGTCTGGTGGTGTGTTGGAAGAGAGGCGGTGCGCGACGATAACTCGCACTTCGCTTTTGCGAATGAGTATGGCCTTAAACGGACCATCAAGTTCTGACCTGGTGTGCATAAAGGGCTTTGAAGATTGTGTTACACGACAAGACCTAAGGTCCGTCATTTCCGGAAATGACGGCTTAGGACGTAATCGAAAGCAAGCCATACATCTGTGCATCCGATTGCGAATTAAATTACGTGCAGAAAGAATCCAGTAATTCTGACACAAAATGGACATCAACAATTCCGGGTCAGCTGACAATTCAATTTATGTTTGTAATCAACTAATAAGTTCAAAATATGGTCCTTACGCGATAAAACTATAGGGTGCCGTTGATCGAAACTCAACTGTAGACTTAACTTAGATAAGTACCCACCTACTCTAACGATCCCATCTTGTAAAAATGGCTTAAAGCGTTGAAAAGCGTGACTAGAAGTTATATTCGATTGTAATCTTGTAATTTCATCGAAAAAATATACACGTTGAAGTTCACGAAATACTAGCAACTCGGCATAACTATGTACGAACGTCGTGGTAGAAGCTTCGCGAATCGACGAACGTAATTACGCTACGCAATAATTTCGACCAGAAGGAGAAACAGTTCGTCAAAGCAATGATTGGAGAAACCTCATTCGAAGCATTCGCAACCAGAGCGTACCTCTTCTCTTCCGGTGGTTGGGACACTGACGAAGGGTTTAAATCGGCTATAAGCCACTGCAAGGGTTCCAAGTGAATCCAAGAAGGTCCTTGTAATCAAAGCCGGTGGTCCATTATTTGCATCGGAGTGAGTGCACGAGATAGACAATCAGCAGAGTTTTCCGTACCGGACACGTGATAAAAGTTCCGTGATCCTAACTCGTCTTGGATCTTGGCCATTCGGTTCGTGACGAACGTATCCCAATGTTGGGGTGAAGAATGAACCTAACATAAGGCGACGGTTGAGTCAGAAAAGGCAAATATTTTATCTACGTGAACTCGATCACTACATGCACTGGTAACTGCGGTGATAAGCTTGGTAAGGACAAACGCGCGCTTAGAGCTTTGCGCGACGCAAAGCTCTAAGCGCGCAAGAGAGACAACCCTACGGGGGGAGACCCTTGACTTAGAGCTGATGAGGCTGATCGAATTCTTACCATTGTTCTGGAAGTGAAAATATACAATGCCCCCGTAAGCCTTCTCGCTAGCGTCTGCAAACCTAACGACAGTGACGACGCTATTTTTATCGACGTTTATATGACGTGGTATTTTAATTTTGCGTTTCGCACACAACTTGGAGTGAGGAAGCTTTGTTGACGATGGATCCCTCGTTTGCTCTCCGAAAGCGAAACACAGACTCGTGTGGATTGGTGCCACGAAATGCGTCTACGTTTTGAAAACGCGGCATCTGGGCGTGTTTCAGAAATCGTTACTGGTGACGAGACATGAATCTATCAATATGATCCGGAAAATAAAAGGCAATCATCGGTATGGGTCTACTTAGAAAGACAGATACCGACAAAACTGCAAAGACCTCGCAACGTAGGCAAAAAATGGTGGTTAGTTTTTTTTTCGCGGAGCGGACATTTGTCGACGTCAATGCTGGAAAATTGTAGGCAACTCTGAAAGGTACACTACATTTGCATTACCCATAGCTTTTCAAGCTGTGCGGGAGAGAAGACCAAAGATCGGGTTTCGGGAAATCATGCTGCATCGCCATAACGCCTCTTCACATATCTCCCTTAGAACACCCACCCTATAGCCCTGACTTAGCTCCTTGTGATTTCTTTTTGTTCCCAAGAGTCAAAGAAAAAATAAAAGGCAAGTTTTTTTCAGGCGCCGAAGAAGCCGTGGCTGTCTACGAAGAAGCGATTTTCGACCTGTCTGATCAAGACTGGCAAAAGTGTTTTCAGAGTAGGTTTAGGAACTTTGTATAGAGCCTAATGGAAAATACTTTGAAAAGATGTGAAATAAATATTAATGGTATTTAGAATACTTTTTTATATCGCAAAACTTATTTAGTGTTCTACGTATCGATAATTATAAATATATAAATATCGGAGTTTTATATATAGGTAAGTTTATTTATTGATATATCGAAAATCTAATATTTAAAAAATATCAATATATTAGTTTGAACTGATCAGTTGGAATGATCAGTTGAACTGACCGTATATGTCGTCCATAAGCTAAGCTTCAATACTTTGACACTTTTAACATACAAATAAGGTTATAATACTTGTTTTTGTCGTTTGTTTTGGGTAATTGCACATAAATTATAGATTCCCGAAATTCTAGGAGGAAATGTAAACTCTTGTATTACATAGACTTTTAGTTTTACTGAACTCATCAGTTCTCAATTTCGAATGTTATTAGCGAATTTCACAATGCCACCACAAAAAAATAAAAAGGAGGAATAAATAATGTGCAATATATTTGGCTAAGCTGAATGATATACCACGTGGATAATGTTTAATGTTGATGATGTTGCTTGTTACATTGATAAGTCAATAAATACCATCACATGATTTTTATTTCATTTCATTGACATTAGCAGAAAAAACTTTTAGTGAAATGACTACTTACTACAATTTCAAAAACGAAAATACGATTTTTTTCAAACTTTAACAGAGACACAGTTTATCATATACACTTTTATTTCAATCTAAATGGAGTAGTTAATATACGCTTTGATCTAAATCTACTAGTTTTGTCTAGCTACATTGTCAACGGTTAAAAAGCAAGTATAAGCTTTTTCCTTTTGCTAGATTGCCACCATATTGTAATCTTTGTTTGCAAAAACTATATAACCACAAAAATTATTCTTACTGTCAATGCAGTGTTTATAATTTTAAAAGTATTGTAAAGATTTCATTATGTATGTTTTATCTTTTGATCATTAATCATTGCATTATAACCATAGATTAGAATTATAACTGTAGAAGGTATGAATTTGTTAGTAATATGCGTTAAAATAATATGTACTGTACTTCAAGTAAAACTAAAAAGTTAAATATAATAAATCAAATACGAAACTGCTTAATTTTCGTTTCCGCAATGGGTTTTATTTTGACTAGACCATGGAGTAGAGTAATATATACAGAAACTGACTATGGTCTATGGACTAGACCTTCGAGAGTGACATATATAAGATATATATCTCATAAAATTCTTATTTTATGATGAATATATCTTGTTTATCTACTAATCGATTGTAGGTTCTTAAGTTCTTCGCATTCTATAAAATAAAGTACCTCACCTCGT
Source organism: Parnassius apollo (assembly GCA_907164705.1). Taxonomy (NCBI): domain Eukaryota; kingdom Metazoa; phylum Arthropoda; class Insecta; order Lepidoptera; family Papilionidae; genus Parnassius; species Parnassius apollo. Next base: position 10,893,173 of record CAJQZP010000885.1, read on the forward strand.
CATAAATTTATACACATAAAAGTTGGCGCACATTTACAGTTATTTCGGATAGTAATTGTCTTTGCACATTGCGTTGAAACTTAACTTCACATTTAAAACAATTACTGTTTTAGTGTATGTTTTATTTCTTGCAGATGTAATTTTATTAAAATCGCAAATAAATCCAAAAAGCAACGCGACGAACGTCAATGCCGTATAGTAATACTCTGACCTGGAAGTCAATGACAAAATAGAGGTTTTGTCATTCATTTCGGACCTTCCTGCAGACTATCTAGGAAGTCTTAAGGGGATAGAGTAAGTCAGCTCAAATTCTAATTTCGTCCCCAATTGCCCGCGCGTCGTATGCTATGTACCGACATGTTTGTAATCACTAATACTGTAAGTAGAAAGGTCGTTAGACACTTATTTCATTAGGTTTATCATATTTATGCCTGTTTCTTAACGCCAAGCCAGTCGCTTCTTATTTTTATTACGGTTATATCCCATTTTAATTTTACGTCGTCCTGTTACGTAATGTATATTCTGATCGTAAGCGACACAACCTCCCCGTTCAAAGGCCGAAGCGAAGTGACCGTGCGGCAGGAATCACGCTTAAAAAGGCCGATAGTTCAGGTAATTTCTTTTTACAGTGAAAATAATTATTTTAAAAAAGTAAATAACATAAGTACTGCTTTATAGTTAGTTCAGTTAGTATGCAAATTTTCATGATCTTATTTAAAGTATTTTATGAATAACAGCGGTTTATTGTTTATTTTGGAGGTAACTTTGGATTTTTTTTTCTATCGAGAAAATTTTACGAAATCGTGTTTTCGTCTAACATAATCCTTAAAATTAATCCTCAACTTTACCATATATTTATTTCAAAATTAATGCTGCAATATTTTCGGCATAACGAAGGATCTTGCTAAGCCACTTGAGATTATATTTCCCCTTAAGTCTGTGAATACGTACAAGATCACCCTCGTCACTACATCAGATTTGATAGCCAACAAATCCTCACTAAAGAATGCCGATTCCTTCGAAGATGATTCGCGAGGCTATTGAAATCAAAAAACATCATAATTTCGATAGAGAAGATGGCTGGGTTCTACCATCTGCTTGGGATCCTATAATTAATAAAATAAATCCCAACCCAAGCATACAACTACAAAACTTCTAGATTCTATAAGTTGATACTGTGTAGATCGAAACAGAAATTAATAATTTTAATCTGGAGGTAGCCGTGGTTAACTATGACATTGGGACGTCGAACACCTCATTTCCCCGTGATGTTGTAAAGTGCTCGAAGCTCGAAACGTCGGAAATAAAAATATATGTAAACTTCAGCAATAGTTAAAAAAGCATTTTGTTTTGTGTATTCTATTTATATTATGCCTAATAAGGTTGTGAAGCACTTATGTCAAAAGTAAAGCGTAAAAAAAATTGTAACTTGCAATTTAAAGTATCAAGTATCAATATAATACGTTACTATTATTTGTTAACTAGCAATTTAGATAACCCTGCAGGACGTGAGACCTTTTCCTTATGTGATCTTTATGTACCGGACCAATATATGTGAAGCGCTGGTAGTCGAAAGCGTAGACTCCTCTCCTAACCGCATACGTGGCGATCACCAGTGCGTATAACAGTCCCACTTCCAGAACCGTTAGACTAATAAACTGTTTTCTCAGAAGCAGATATATTTTTTGACAAACCTAGCATAATGTATAAAATGTGTTAATTTTCTTAAATAATTTCGTAAGACAGAGGAGGAATTTTGGGTAATCAAGTTCAATTTATGATAAAGTAAAAAGATCTCATATTCCTGTGTCTCTCTAAATTATATTGTGTATGTTAATATTTAATTATTAGTGTTTTTTTTCTTGTTTATTTTATTTTATTTTGTAAGTTTAGTATAGATATAAGCGAATTGGTTGTATATACTGTAAGCTTATATTTTATCAATAAATGAATATGAATACCGTATGTTAATTACATTGATGATGATTATTATTTTGTTTACGTAATTACATCCCTTTTTAAATGCATTCGATTATAAAATTAATGACTCATCATCAATCGAAATGCCGACAAATCATAGTAAATCACGTACTGTGTTTTTGCGAAAGCTGCACATAAGTCGAGATTCAAATTATGTCATTCATCAATTAGCTATTAAAATATGCGTTATTTAACTCTTTTTATGTTTTTTTTTAAATTCATTTATTACTTTTTTAAAGTTTTCATTTAAATCCTCAGAGGCACATCATCAGCCTGTGGCAGTCCCCTGCTGGACGTAGAGTTCTCGCAGGGCGCGCCACTTAGCCCGATATTCGACTTCACACATCCAGTTGCTGCCAACCGCCTTGCGTAGATCGTCGCTCCATCTAGCCAGGGGGCTTCCCACACTACGTTTACCTAAACGCGGTCTTCACTCTATGACACGCCTACTCCAACAATTATCGCTTCTGCGACAAATGTGACCAGCCCATTGCCACTTCAGCCTGCAAATACGGAAGGCTACGTCGGTAACCTTGGTTCTCCGGCGGATTTCTTCGTTACGAATCTTATCTACCAGAGAAAATTCAAGCATAGCTCTTTCCATCGCCTGCTCGGTGACTTTGAGTTTGTGGAGTAGTCGTACCGTAAGTGTCCACGTTTCGGCACCATATGTGAGTACTGGCAAGACGCACTGGTCGAAGACTTTCGTCTTCAAGCTTTACGGTATGGGCAACGAGAAGACCTGACAAAGCTTCCCGAACGCTGCCCAGCCTAACTGAATTCACCTCTTCTTTCTCTTAACTGAATCAGCTTCTTTCTCGAAGTTGTTTTTATCTATCTGCATTATCTGGCCCAGGTTGATATACTCCTGCACAACTTCAAGAATTTCAACATCATACATCTCAGAAGCACATATTAGTAATATAAAGTCTTCATTCCATTAGCCACGAAAAGTCAGATGTAAATTCAGCTCGTTTGTAATTCTAATTCTATAAAAAATTCTATTCCTCGAATATCTACGTAACAAATATTTGTAAATGCGTGTTTCAAATTTTGACCTTATCAAAATTGCTTTACGGGAAAAGATTAAGACGTCTCTCGACGAAACTCTACGATTGAATTGCGAAGTAAAATGGATGAAAAAAGTTTGCTTAACATTAGCAACAGCTTTCAAATAAATTTGCATATATAATGCAATTTATTCAATTTATTCAGGAACTGAACCTGTGACTCGCAGTGCCGTAACCAAATGATGTTTAAATGCTGCCGCAACGGGACAACGATAAGCTATCTTCTTGATATTATTTTGTTGTAATATAAAGTGAACTAATGTTTAACACGAGGTGGCTGTTAACCGTAAATAATTTAGTTTACTTATTTGCAGCAACAACCAAGGATTAAAGGAAATGAATTTACTGAGGAAGGGAAAATGAAAGTTCGTTAAACTTATACGTGGAGAACGTCCGAGCAACAGCGTACGTGAATGTAGTTATAATAAAGTGCTGTATGAGTGCTTCCTCTAATGTTTGTTACATAGTGTAAACTTTTTGTAATAAAGCGACCAATTAAACTTTTTCTTATATTCAAAAAGACTTAGAAATGCTACACATTATAAAGAATATAACAAAAAATAATAATACTTGTGTAAACCCAGTAAATAAATTGTTTCCGGTTGTGAAGAAATGATCCAACCTACGAATTCGCCTAAATAATGATCCAGGGGCTCTTCTTTAGTCCACTTCCAAGTGTAATTCCTAATAATTCCTAAATCTGCATTCATTTATTTTATTAGTTACATAACACCATAGGGATAAATAGACACTTTCATAAAAAAATGTAAATGTTACACACATTTACTTTTAAAACTTGAATAATTTCATCATTTGATAAGTTGAAATTTCTGCCCAACACGGTCCAATTGATATTATTAGTGTTAATGCTTGTATTAATATTTTATATTACAGCACAAAGTAAAGGCAGGAAACTTAAAGGATTATTATTGCATTGTTCAAAAAGAGTTTTGAAAATTGGTTTAGACACATTTGCATGCGTCTGAACCAATTTTCAAAACACTTTTTTCAGTCCGCATCAGTCATCTATTCTACGTTCTGCTCGAACGCATACATCTTCCGGAGATGAAATCAGTATTAATTATAGCTGATTTTTTAAGGAAATAAAAAGAACATAAATGGCGCCAAATCAGTACTGTAAGAAGGATGACCTAAAAGCTCAACCCGTGTGCTGTCCTGGAAGTTCCCCGTTTTGAGTGCGCAGACACGTTGTTATTGTGAAGCAGTAGCCCGCGGAGCCCCGTAGTCGGCTGCTTGTTCTTATAATAGTAAACACTTCTGCTATGCAATTGGTTATATACCGTTTGGAGTACAGGCTGCATTGATTTCGTAAAGGAATTGGAGAGGTATCTTATTTTAATTCTCAAATCAAAATATTCCCCGCGCTTCTTGATCTCATCATTTTGGTAGGCATTGGTTTATTTTAAAACAGCTAAACCGTCGACTGGCTCTTCGTATCAAGATTCATCACATGTAATAATATCGTAGTTACAGCGCAATGAGTCTCTTTCGAATTTAGTAATAATTACACGAAACCATTACATGCGGGCCTGCTTTTGAGCATCGGTCAGTTTATTGGGTGCTCAACGCTTAACTATCCGTTTCACGTGACAACTTCACGTGTAAAGTCTAGTGAACACTTTCCGATCCAACTTGTCTATTCCTATTTGCCTATTCATACGTAATTTACCTATTCTCTTAAATTTTTCACTGCTAGCACTTTTCTTCCGTAACCATCGCCATAAGGTGACTATTTTTTATCTCTTAAAGTTAGTCGACCGTGTGACCCCACAAAACGAGAATAATTAAAATAAATATAAATTTGTTCTACAACTTTGAAAAAAATCATGTTTAAAATATTTTTTCATGGTACTAAATCCAACGCTCTACTACTACGCTCTGGTAGTAAATCCTGGTAGTAAAGTGAGTGAACATTCTTTATTATAGTGTTATAGTTCTTAATTAAGCTTTTTTTAACTTCCACCAGAGATTACACTATCCCTAGTGGCCGTTTACCGACTAATGTTTCACATTTTTACTAAAGTTTTGTTATAAATTCAAGCTTATTCTACAAACGGGAAATTACAAACACCACAGAGACTTGATACAGTGGTGTTGGTTCGAACGTATACATACAGATATAGTTATAAATTTACCTAAGAATTTCTACAATATTTACAAATTGTCTTGAAGTATAAATTAAATGTTTTGCAATTTTTAAGTATGTTTCCTAGTTAAATTTTGAGTAAATACAAATTGATATCAGAGTAAAGAGGTTTAAACAGTATAAATATAATATATTGAATGTAAATAAATATGCGTTTGTCACTTACACTGTATATAAATAAAAATTTCATTAATTACGGTCGAATTTCGACTTGACGAATACTAGTAATTTTCTTGCTGTCTATTTTAACAATCAAACTGATAATTATCCCAGCAAACTGCTATTTAATGGTTTTTCCCAGCCGGATATTAGACAGAAACTAACGGAGTGCGATCTTAAGCAGAGAACCGCTGCTTGGGGGAAGCAGTATCAGCGATATACAGAGAGGTCAAGGCATTTCAACTAAAATCGCTTCATCCAGGGTGACCAGAAGAGGCTTTATAAATTACTGGAGCGTACGTGTACAGGGTCAAGAGCCAAATATGGCCGATTCTGTCGTCTTCTGGCTCTCTACCACTGGGGTCTCCAAATAGGTTACTAAAGACCAGATTACCACAGGTTACTATGTAGAAGACACTAAAAGTGCATTCAAATGTCAAAATTATACACCACACTAATAATATCCTCCAGACCGAATTTCGGCTACGGCGTCCTGTCTCAACGTAGGCTAGTCATCACACACACACAGACAGGATAATAGTGCCCAAGTGTATGCGTAAGCACAGGTGAACTCTCTATTCCCTCACTCTTATAATCCAATGGGACGTTAAACCGACACGACCGGAGAGAGATCAGGCGCAGGACCAACGGCTTTACGTGTTTTCCGAGGCACGGGGGTGAGACACCGCCAACTTCCTGACTCCGGGCAACTACTGAAAATTTCTTGCCGAAAAAACTCAATAATTAACTTTTTGGCCCGACCCGGGATTCGAACCCAGGACCTCATGATCAGCAGTCGCACTACTACAACCACTAGACCAACGAGGCAGTCATCACCACACTATTCAGCGACACAAATGTTTTTGTAACATGTCGAAATCTGCTGACCGCTAAAATCAAGTTTAGCCCGTCGCTGCTAGGCAGGGAATTTTGGTTTTTCTTACAAGTCCACTGTTGATTTGTCCAAAATTTTATTTAACAATTCATTTATTATTCACTCACATTCAAACATCATAAATCTACTGCTTAACACAGGCCTTCCTTTTTTATATGCGGCCTAGCTACGCAGGTCTAGAGAGAGTGAGACCAGTACCATTGCGACCAAAAATATCTATTATGATCGTTGTTATGGCTATAGTTCACTGCTAAGCCTTATGTCTTCAATGAATAGAAAAAATTGCTTAGCTGTGAGTAATTTTACTTTTGGGCGGAGTTCATAATTTCCCAGGTGAGTGTTGTGTTTGCGCATTAAGGGTCCGCAATCAATTAAGATGTGCATAGGCATTTTTTCCATTAGAGAAGAGAACCGGCACATCCTTGAGCTGCTTAGTCCCATGATGGACATAATAATAATAATAATAATCCATCTGGTTGGGCTTTTATTTATTTATTTATTTTTATATTTATTTAATTTTACCGATATTTATGTATATTTATCTTTTCGTTTCCATCTATATATATATATATATATATATATATATATATATATATATATATATATATATATATATATATATATAGAATCCAACCAGATGCGATAACTATGTTGATACCCCCCAATAATAATAATAACGCACTACCATAAAACAATTTACTTAATAACTACTACTTAATAATTATTTTTCCACCAGTATCGTTTATACAGAACAATCGTTAGCCAACGAGCAAGGCAGGACCCAGCAGTACATGGCATTTCCGACCGGGAGACCGTATGGAAGGAGAAGGAGGTCCACGAAAGGTACTACAGGGCTCTACATGAGCCCTTTGTAAATACAGTCGCCTCCCTCAACTGGCTAAGTTTCAGTGACCTCTTCGGGTAAACCGAGGGTTTTGTCTGTGCAATACATGATCAGGTTATTAAGACCAACAAATGTCGAAGACACATCCTAAAGGATGGCACCGTCGACGTCTGTCAAGTTTGTCGCCATCCTGGTAAGTAATTTAGGCATGTCATCTCCAGTTGTTCGGCGCTTTCGTACTCTGAGTACTTGCACAGGCACAACCTAGTAGCCAGGATTCTACCCCAGGAGCTCGCTCTGAAATACGGTCTTGTCGACCTGAATCTGCCTTATTATAAATACTTGCCGGAAGCCGTGCTCGAAAATGACCGCGCCAAGCTCAACTGGGACCGGGCCATCATCACAGACAGGACTATTCTTGTGAATAAGCCTGATATTGTGCTGATGGACCGGGTACAGTCAGGGATATTTTTGGTCGACATTACCATCCCATATGACAAGAACCTAGTGAAAGCCGAATCAGATAAGGAAACAAAATATCTGGACCTGGCTCACGAAGAGACCGACATGTGGGGTGGTCTACCGACCGAAATTATTCCTGTAATCGTCTCGTCGCGAATGGGCTAATCTCGGTCAGCCTCTCGCGTCATCTGAGGCGACTGGGACTCCGTGACGGATCGCTCCGTGCTCAAATGCAGAGGGCGGTGCTTCTCGATACCGCCCGCATCGTCCGTCGGTTTCTTTCCCTTTCCCCCTAACCCTCGGCCGTTTGGTCTCCCCTGCCAAGGGCTTTTATCTGGTTGGGCTTTTAAATATTTACGTATTTTGTCTATTTATTTTATTTTATTGATATTTATTTAAATTATCATTTTATTTTCATTTAAAATTATATATAAATAAATATATTTATATAAATATAATTATATATATAATAAAAACTTTTATTATGTTGGGGTATCTATGAAGATACCCCAACATAATAAAAGTTTTTATTTGTCTTAAAAGAAGTACAAATTCATCAACATAAACAAATCTTATTATGCTAGTTGGAGATAAAATGGTCTATGGTTCAGTGAATATAGGAGACCCACAGACCCTGGTATTCTGCCATAGCCTAAACATTCATACATGGTAGTCTGCATATAGTAGTAAGTACTTATATTAAAATTATATTAAAAAAATATTAAAATTATAGTTAAAATCTAAGCTTTTATACAGCAAAATAAAACCTAAACGTATATGTATTTTTTGAAAGGGCCTGTTATAAAACAAGCTTGCAGTCAGTAATTGCCACTGACTGCCTGTGGAGCAGCCAGCCGCGACAATTTTAGCGGAACGTCGGCAGCGAGTGCTTTAACGACGATCGAACTGGCGATGGTAAATCATTCCATATTTTGGCTGTAGCATGTTTAAACAGTCTTTGACATCAACTAACCTCAGTTCCGGTACGTTAAGCTGATATCCCTTATCCCTTAGAGATTTTACATTTCGAGAAAGTTTATCATACAAGTAGGCAGATGACTTAAAATGATACAATGAGTGATGAAAACATGCATACTTCAAGGTACATTGTTTGGACATACTTAGTATTTTTTCTCAATTATAAATGGTGTTATATGGTGTCTCCTGTGGACATTGTAACAAAACCGCACGCACGCATTCTGCACCTCTGCACAATCTTGGCAGTTTTTTTTAAATAGTCAAGGAGCATAAACAATGCCACAATAAGTTAGATACGATAATACCAAACTATTACACAAAAACAGCCTAATTTCTTTCCTCAGAAATGCTCGAAGCTAGTGTAACTTTTGAGTGTTCCGAAACATAAACCCATTTTGTGTGTGCTGCTCAAGCCTTTGGGTTCTCGTCTATTAACAACCCGAGATTGCGTACACAACCCTCGCTAGGAATCACCGTGTCACATACCTTGATATCCGGGTTCGCTTTTTTTATTTTCTGGACTTGAGATTTTGTTCCAAGCGTAATAGCGACACTTTTCTTAGGGTTTAGAATAAGACTATGCCTCAGAGACCAGTCCTTAATATCATCCAAAATCCCTATTCAATTTGGCATTGGCAACGTAAACCTCATCAACAAAGGGCAGAGTATGGACACAAAGCTGACTGTCAGCGGTGTACAAATGAAGTTGCGAATGTTCTACGACTTTTACTATGCTCGCTGTATAGATCGAGAATAGTGTAGGCATTGCACTCTCTGTTTGCGGTCCTGAAAGTATGATCGAAACCAGGCACATGATTGCGTACCAACACCGCAATTCTCCAGTTTCAGCAATAACATTGGAATATCTATACAGTCAAATGCACAACTGAAATCAGGTAACACCAATATTATTCTCCGGCCTGCATCAGACGCACTAAGGATGTCATCGGTTATTATCGTAAGAGCGGACACTATGCTATGGTTTTTCCTGAACACTGATTGTATTGAAGGTAAAATTTTACTTTGCTCTAGGAATGATACTAATTGCACTTTAACACATTTTTCAATTACTTTTGATAATGATGGAAGAATAATAATTGATTTCAAATCTGAATAATAATCAGGCGCTAAAGTTTTTGGTATCGGAGTTACAATGGCATACTTCCGGAAATTTTCCCTCTGCTAGCGACTTATTCAGTATAGCAAGTATCGTAGGCATGGAGTATGGGAGGGTTAACTTCAATATAAATATCGATATTCCGTCACTTCCTTTGGAGATAGAAGAAGCTGCTGCGGTAACTATTTTACTTACCATCATGTCATTTACAAAGCGTGAGGCTAAGTTTTGAGTCATTACGTCTGTGGGAATCACATTCCTTCAGTGAGTTCAGTCACTTCCTTGAGTCTCAGTCTTATTTTTTTGTGGTACGCTATTTAAGAAAAAGCAATTTAAAGCATCAGGGTCTACCAGATGACTAGGCACTGTATTATTTTACTATTTGCGGTTAGAAGGGCATTAATATGACGCCACATAACATTAGATTTTTTGTATTATTGTAAAGATTACGTAGTTCATGATAAAATTGTCAACTAGAATCAGTTTTGGTATTTTTGCTCGTTGACATTATTTATCTCTTTCTGCTCTCATTTTTTTGAGTGTATCGGTCACCCAAAGCGTAGGAGGCTGTTTCAACAGGTACACATGTATCAACTAAGTCCTACACAAGAGACTAGATTACTAAAGAGAGTCAAGATGGGGTAATGATCCGCACCTAAATATTAAGCCACCCAGCGTGGTATCGAATTTACCCCCAGTAATCCCAGGTAATTCAGTTTTGTACTGCACTGTATAAAATCAGCTTGAATTTGTAACAAAACTTTAGCAAAAATGTGAAACATTAGTCTATAAACGGCCACTACGGATGGTGTATTCTATGGTGGAAAATAAAAGAGCATACACAGATATGCAGAGATACAGATAAAAAGACAAAATAATTATTTCTAGAACATAAAGGTAAGGAAACAAAACATTTTAAATAATAATTTCTTCTTTTATGTTACATTATCACGATACGTAATGAATTTTTGCTGTAAGAATCACTTTAAATATTGAAGATCAAATATAAAATAGACACATTTCATTTCGCACTCTTCCGAATGGAAACTTATTGTCGCCGAGAGTATGTAAGTAAAATAGATGGGCATAAAGTTTATGTTCAGACAGTGCTGCGTGCTTCGTTTTTTCGCTTGCTCGTTATTTCATTTAATTTTATTCTTGAAAGTTTTCATTTTTTATTGCTAAATATTTTTCAATATCGTCCAATTTGTCGGGCAATTATTTTTACAAAATACATGCTTAACACTTTAATGCATATGTGTTGGTTATATTTTGATTATTCTATTTTATACTGTACTCAGGGATACAGTAGCAAGTTAAAATAAAAATAGTAAAAAATCGTCTCAGAGAGCGCACCTCTAACCCGTTCGGACGCAACTCATTCAAGCTGCTCCAATACACATCAAGAGTATATGTAATGGTTATACACATTGTTGTACACGTTGTCGATACACACATCTTTCTCTTATTAAAATGGAAATATAATTTAACATGATATGAAATGCTAAAATACAGTTAAATATGGCACAAATAAATAATTGCGTATATAATATGACACGAGTAAAATGGTATACCTACTTAACACATTTCATGCAGGTAATCAGTTTAGCCAAAATGCATTACGAAGATATATATTCTTTCTTTACAATACTAAAGTATGGAAGGAACTTACAGTTACCTGATGGTAAGTGGATACTGTTGGACTGTCCATGGGCATGTCTAACAACCTGTAAATAGACTGGCTCTCTATACTCTGCAGATCGGAACTGCACTGCTATTTGGTTGCAGAAATAGGTCCTCCTTTTTCTAGTACCAGTGATACTAATCCTAGAAAGAAAAGGGCTCCCTACCACCTAGATATACTACGGTGTCTGAGTGAGTGCGTCTAACGTCACTAGTGGCTGTAAAGGCCGCCCCATTACATGACATCTATTTTGAACTCGCGAATCACTCGACACCTGGACTTATATCAGGTGTTGTCGCATGCTCAGAATGGATGTCATAGATGAATAGATGGCGGTCGTGGAACCAAGAAACCATTTCTTCTTTGCCACTCAAGGCTTCTGACTTCTGAAAGGCATTTGACTTGGTGCCTCGTACATGACAGAGACCTATCCCCGAGTTGCACAAGATAGACTTTACAGTTAGAGACTTCCTCGGGTAGTGTATAGGGCAGAGGAAAACGACCGCTTGTCATCTATGTAATCGGAAAACAACTGTAGAAAGCTACATAAGGGTAAAGAGGGGTATCTTCCAGGGGGATTGTTTGAGTACTATCTGATTCTGTCTCTCCATGAACTCTCTCAACCCCATATTGGGGGAATCCGGGAGGAGATTTCTGTATCGGAATGGAGAAACAAAAAAAAAAGTTTCGTGGAAAAACAAAGCTGATGCCGCATAGAGGATCGGATCTCTTTACTTTTGTAACGTTTGAAGTCTAACAAGTTCTAACTAACTTCAAACCCTACATACTCCAGGTTCCTGCAAATACAAAGAGACATTCTTCGTTCCCGATTTCTGCCCCCCCGTGGTAGTGTATCGGGAAAATTCCTCATAGGCGCGAAATTTCCCAAAATAGTCTTAAGTTATGATTAAGTTTTATATATATTTTTAAGTTAAGGTATATATTGCTATGGACTTATTTTCTTAATTTTACTTTCTTGATGACTGAAATGAAGTTATTGTATTGTATAAGATAAAGAACATATACATACATAAACACTCACGCCTGTCACCCAGAGGGGTAGGCAGAGACTACAGACTTCCATTTAGCACGATCCTAACATACCTCTCTCGCCTCTTTCACATCCATATACCTACGCATACATGCTCGTCGGTTAAGGGCACTCTTAATTTGGCCCATTTTTAGTATATCACCAATTTGGTCGACGAACTTCCGTCTAGGACGTCCCTTTCCGACTCTTCCATTCACTTCTGCAACATATATTTGCTTTGCCAGTCTTTCCGCATTCATTCTTTCTTAAGATTAAGACCTTGTTAATACGAATTAATAAAGTGCGTATAAAATTTTGACGAAACACACGTTTTAGATCTTGATATTTAAATATTTTATAACAATGCGGTAATAATTTACGTATATTCTATTTTCAAGAGTTTTTTTTAATTTTAAAGTGTCATTGACATGGTATAATAAACCTAACTCCAGTTAGAATCTATTTCAAAATACAAAGACCAAATAAATAACTTGACAGCAAATATTAAAATTAAGAATTTCGCTAAGACTTTTCTCGCAAGAAAGACTTTACTTTAAACCCGAGACTAACAATAAACCACGTTTTGTAATATTAAGACTGATTATGTTTGCGGAAACGAAAATCGAGAAAAATAAAAACCGGGCAAGTGTGGGCCAGACCTCGCTTCGTAAGGATTCTGCACATATTATGACGAATTCACTTTTTTCTGAAATAAAAATGTTAATTTGTTTTGGTAACAGCGTTCAAAATACATTTCTCAAACACGATTTTAATTTTAATTTTATTTATTTTCAGAATTTACATTTTACCACGATAGTGGCATGCAATTTCTTTACTTACATATTAAAATATTATTATAATATTACATTTCAATTAAATAAATTATTAAAGCTGTAATAAGGTATTAAAAATTCGTTTAGAACTAGTGCGTTTTGTATTTTTTGTTTAAAAATTGTATGTATATATGTTACATAATGTACAAAAATTTAAAATTTCTAACTAGTGTGGTTTTCAAGATAGACCCAATAACAAAAAAATCTTAAATTGACGAAATTGACAACGACCCATTATTTTATTTTTAAAGAAATAAAAAACTATTTACCCAATTTGCACCTAAAGAGCTTTAGACAATGACACTCCTCATGATAGCGTAAAATGAAGTTATTTGGCTTCCTTTTTTATAACCCCTTGAAATATATGTGGAATATATATGGGGGATGAGTCGCTCGCGTCCGTAGGCTTCGGCCAACTAACCTTAGGTCCACCCTACACGTGTCCTCCGGGTGGTTCTAAACGAGCAACAAAGCCGAAAGAATAGACTCGGCTCCTCGTCGTATGGTAGCGGCATAAAATCTACCACCCCTAGTTTCGCACTATGACGCATAATAAAAGAAATGACCCCAAGTTCCCGGCGCCCCTTTAATGGGGCAAGGGTGCAAAGAATCTCCAGGAATAAAACCTGCGACGAGGGTAGCCACCTGTCACGTCCTGTCTCCCGGAGGGGCGAAAAGTGGATTGCGGAAACCAGTCTGGCTACGCTGAATGTATGTGGAGCAATGAATGATAAGATGGATGAAGTATGCGATATGACGAATGATAGATGAATAGATGTGTTATGTGTGAATGAGACAAAACGAAAGAGAAAGATGTCACTGCACATGGCACATATATCACATATGGTTCTGGTGTAGCCGAGACCAAGCGGGCATGCCAGGAAGTCGATTGATATCGACTCCCTGGTATGCCCGCTTGGTCTCGGCTCATGGATCCATTCTTTCTGAAAGGATGATTCCTTTCAGAAAAAATGAATCCATGTGTGAAAGAGTATTAATGTGTAAGCCCGAGGCCGCTATGGATATGAATGAAAGTGGGCTTAAAGAAGCTGTATGTGCTAGGAGTGTACTACACCCCAGACATGCCTAAGCCCACTTATATCCGAGAGCAGTTTTAGGACATGGTAAGGATGATTTTGATGAAATGTAAGGAAAATGAAAATATTATTGTGTTAGAAGACTTTAATGGAAGGGTTAGGGTGAATAGGTCTGGTTATGAAAGGATGTTGGAAACGTTTAGTGATGAAAGAATAAATGAGAATGGTGAAGACCTCCTAACCATATGCGTAGAAAAGAATCTTTATATGACGAACACTTTCTTTCGTCATAAGAGGATTCACATGTATACATGGGAAGGAGGTGAAGATAGAAGCATGACAAATTTCATAATTGTGGATGAAAGAATGAGGAGCGCAGTCGTAGATACAAGGGTTAACCGGGGGTCCAAGGTAGGAATGGATCATTACTTGATCTTATGTCAAATTAATGGTCTATTAATGGAATAGAGAAGTTACAAGATGAAGGTGTGAAAGAGAAGTATAAATGTAGATTAAGGGGAAAATACAAGGTATTTCAATGAATTGTGTATGAATGAATTAGACTTGAAGACTGTGTGGAATAATGTTAAGAAAAGTTTGGTGGATGCAGCCACCGAAATATGTGGTGTAAGTAAGAGACCAAATGAAAGGAAAATATGTTGTAGTGGGATAATGAGGTACGAATGGAAGTTGAAGCAAAGAAGAGAGCATGGTTAGATTTACTAGCAACCAAAGCTGGTAATTCTGGCTGTAAGAATGATGAGATTGAAAGCAAAAAGGCAGACTTTAGACGTCTAAATAAGAGTGTAAAAGAAATAGTTGAAAGGAAAAAACAAGAAATAACGGATGAGAATGATTAACGGATATCTGATACTTCCAGGTAAATGTTAAAATGTTCTGGAAACTCGTAAGAACTACCGGGAGAAATTCAAAACAGTCTAGAATTAATGCTATACGAGGCGAGAACGGATTTATTCTGAGTGACGAAGTTTTGAGTTTAAAGAAATGGAAGGAATACTTTGAAAGCGTGTTCATGAGTGAATAGACGTCTGAAATAAAATAAACAAGAAATTCTGAAAGAAGTGGAAAGGGGCAGGGAGATAAGTATAGATAAAATAATAAAAGCAACGAATGGTATGAAAGCAGGTTAGGTAGCTGGATATGACAGAGAATCAATCGAGATGTTAAGGGCTGGGGTGGGAGTGGTGGCAGGCCTACTGTACACCATGTTTAATTTATGTTGGAAATTGAAGAGGGTTCCGGAAGACTGGTGTAAAGCAGTTATAGTCCCAATATATAAAGGAAAAGGGCACAGCAGGACTGTCAAAACTACTGTGGTATCAGCTTGCTTAGTATTGTAGGTAAACTGTATGCTAAGGTGTTAGTTAAAAAAGTTATGAAAGAAACTGATTGAAAAATTTGGGATGTGCAAGCGGGATTTAGAAAGGGAATGGGGTATATAAATTATACAGATACACTGTACAGATAAAGTATTTTTCATGCGCATGATTATGGAGAAGTTTTTGGCCAAAAACCAGTAAGTTTTTGTGCCTTCATTGACTTGGAAAAGGCTTATGACAGAGTGAACAGAACTGTGTTATGGCAAACACTGAACTCATTTGGGTTGAGCGCTGGTTTGATACAGGCATTAAGGTTTTTATAAGGAATCTAGTGCTTGTGTCAGGATCAACGGGGTCTACTTAGACTGGGTTGACATCAAAAAATTAGTCAGATAGGGCTGTGTATCTTCCCTGTGGCTGTTCAACCTATTTATGGACAGTTGTTTGCAAACTTTGAAATGGGAAGAATGTGGGATAAGAATGGGAGAATTAACCGTCAAATGCCTTTTGTACGCCGACGATCACGTCATATTTGCGTCATCGGCAGCTAAGTTTCAAATGATGGTTACATTAATGATCTGGTCATTAAAATAAAGGGGAATGAAAGTAAACGCAGCAGGACGAAAGTGGTGGTTTTCAAAAGAGAAGAAAGTAAAACGTTATGTGAAATAAGAGTAGAAAGGGAGTTGATTGAGCAAGTGGATGAGTTCATGTATCTGGGATGTGGATTTAGCAGGAACGCTAGATATGATAAGGATATGGAGCGAAGAGTGAATACAGGAAATAGAGTGAATGGGGCTCTACACTCTATTATAAAGAATCAGAATGTGTCAAAAAAGGCACGTATAGTAATTCATAATGCTGTGTTAATCCCTACTTTAATGTATGGTAGTGAAAGTTGGGTGTGGCAGAATGAGCACGAAAGAAGAACAAATGCTGTAGAAATGCTGTCTTTAAGGAGTATGCTAGGGCTGAATCTGAATGACAGGGTGGGAAATAGCGTTATAGAAAAATGTGGTGTGCAAGATAATGTTGTGACAAGGATTAAGAAAGGAGTGCTTCGGCGGTTTGGTCATGTATAGAAAATGAATGAGGGAAGAGTGACAAAGCAAATTTATATTGCAGATATGAATGGCAGAGTCGGAAAGGGACGCCCTAGAAGAAGGTTCATCGACCAAATTGGCAATATTTTCAAAATGGGCCACATTGGGAGTACCCTTAACTGACGAGCGTGCATATGTAGATATAGGGATTTAAAAGAAGCGAAAGAGGTATGACAGGATCATGCCAAATGAAGTCCGTAGTCTCTGCCTACACCTCTGGGTGACAGGCGGGAGTGTTTATATAATTCGTTTTCCGGTTACGGTTCTAGAACATATATCAAAATTTCAAATTCCAAATTTTTAAGATTCATTCCGTCTATGACGTAAAGATCCGTAACACTATTTAACGACCTAGAGATTGTTTAATTCTTTGGATACGGAACCCTCAAAATTAGATGTTTTACTTTAACGGTACATGTAATCAATTGCTCATCCGCTTTCACATCCATCAATATCAGAAAGTTAATGGAATCGAGTTTTACGAAATTTGTGAAAAATATGTTTCGTTTACATTAAACGAAAATTAATTCACAAGTTAATTTAAAACTTTACGTATTATGCAACGGTTAAACTTAATGCTAAATCATCAGTTATTTTGCAAAGCATATTTTTTAACATTAATTGGATCAAAATGTCACACAAACTAGCATAGAAAATCTTAGATATTGGTATCCTTCATTCCTCATTTTTTATAGAATAAGGGTGACAAGCGAGCACACAGTTCACCTGATGGTAAGTGGTTGTTGTGGCCCATATACATCTTAATCCAGTCTCGTTTGCAAATCAAAATGTAGACAAGTTGCCAGCCGTGAAGCTAAGATGGAATTCCTCTTTTCCAGTTAAAATGGTCTTCGGTTCCCTACACTCATAATACGATATACAGAAGCATTAAGCTGTTATTTTACGCTGGTATTCTATGAAAGCACTGTCATTCCTCGTACGACCTAAATATAGAGAAATTTTTTAACAAATGTCACACAAGCTAGCATAGAAAAACTTAGATATTAATATCCCTTATTCCTTTTTTTTAGGATAAGGGTGACAAGTGACACATTCCACCTGATGGTAAGTGGTTGCTATGACCCATAGACATCTAAATCTATCTTCATTTACGAATCAAAATGCAGATGCGTTGTCAGCCGTGACGACTAAAATTTAATGCCTCGTTTTCAGTAAATTGGGTCTCCGTTTCTCTACACTCACATTCAACAGAGCAGCTTTGAGCTGACATTTTACGCTGGTATTCTATGAGAGCGTGGTCCTTCACTGGTCGAGCTAACCCTTCTATGCTACAACTGTACTACTAATATAGCTGCGGTATGGCTGTACCACGTAAAAACCATGTCGTCATATCCATGGTAGGAATTTTTTTATTTGAAACAGTTAAGTTTTGCATAGGGTTTTTTTGTCTTCATAATTAATCGAGGATAGATGTAGATTTCTATGGACCACAGCAACCACTTACCGTCACGTGGACTTTGCGCTCGTTTGTCACCCTTATCCTATAAAATATCCCTCATAAGCTTTAGCTTTTTGTCTCATATCCAAATTACTGATAACTAAACGGAATTACTTTTTATTACGAAATTAAGTAAATGAATTTCAATTATCATACAATATGATTATCGATAATTACTCGTATAAGCAATCACTCACGTGAATATGAATAAGTTTCAAAGTGTTACGCTTGAAAAAACCTATTTAGTTCATGAAAAATCAGTACACTTTCAAATAAACTACGATGTTGTTACAGTACGAAACATGTCGAGGGAAATCAAATGACAATCATTACTGAAAAATAACGCGAGCTATGTGGCAGGTGAAAGATATTAAAAAAAAGTGAAATAAAAAATGTGGAAAAGTTAAAAATGTTTCGGAGCAGCTCGCTGCCTGTTTACACACTGCCCGTTCCGCCGGCAACATCCGGCCGATGCACGCTGAAATATTTCGCTTTAAGACGTTTAAGCCATTGTGCAAATTAAACGAAAATTATTTGGTTAATCATTAGAATATTATAATTAGTCTGTGTAAACATATATAAATAAACGTTTTATAATAATATATTGTGTAAACCTAAATAAATTTTTATTTATAGTCAACCAAATCTAAGAAATACATTTTGACAGCTGTCAGACTTATTGTACCAAGCATACCAACCAAAAAATGGGAACGTACAACATTCGATTCTAAAATCAATATTGATTATTTATAGTTGGTAATCATTTACAGTTTGGTTTGAATAACACCAGAATAAATTAAAAACAGATAATTTAAAACACAAGATTTATCAGTTTCTTCGTATTTGTTGTTACTGCTTATATCTAAAGGCACAGTTATAAAAATTTAAGATCGAAACTAGATTAAAAATAAATTTATTCAATCACTTTCAGTAGAACTAGTAGAGATGTTGTTGTTTATATTAATTATTATTTGATTTTCAATAAAGCAGTCAAAATCCATAATCATTTTTTTTTGTTTTTTCTACCACTTTTGCCCAATCATTTTTGTGACATGGTGACATGCTTCAACGAGTCCGAAAAGCCGAGTCACAAAATAAGAATACAAACACAAAATCACAAAATTACGCACAGTAAGCTCTCGAAACAGAAACAGAAACTTTTTTAATCAATGTAGATTATGAATAATACTGAAAGTCACTTTTTTCATTTACCACTGGTTCGCAAAAAAACCTCTGTCCTGGGAACAAGAAACTCAACGGGACTAGTTTTTTTTTTTTTAAATAAGAGCTTACAATCATGCGTGTTACAACTAACAACACAAAACAAATTAGTAATCGCTTGGTATCGATCACCCTTCCCAGGGGTTATTATCATCCATAAATTCCTTAATATTAAAATAATCCTTTTGATACAAACTTAATTTAATAAAGTTTTTGAACCTTGTGTACTTACGTTAAATTTTGTATATTTTCTGGGATTTTGTTGTAAAAGCATATATAATATATCGCACCAAGAATGAATTACTGACTCTGTGGAGTCGAGTAACTGGTACCGAAATGGCGGAATATTGAAATTATGTAGTAGTTATTTTAGCACGCCCTTGTATATAAGTTTCTTTTCCTACGCAAATTTACTTTGACAAAGTAAAAAAAAAAAACTTGTTTTATTCATGATTTATGTAATTTAAGGAATTTTGAAAATTAAAATTAAAATAAACAAATAATACATTAAAAAATTAATGATTCAATTATTGAATATTTTGCCGATCATTCGCATAACAATGAATTTTAATCATCCAAACACTACAGTAATATAATGATCTGATTACAGTAATGTACGTAGCTACATATAATTGAAACGAAGTCAAGTAAAACGGTATTAAAATCAATGGCGAATACATCACTCACCTTCTATTTGCCGACGATATATTCCTTATGGCAGAATCGCTGGAGGACCTTAGCACTATGCTCAATGACCTCAATGGTGTCTCCCAACGGATAGGTCTTAAGATGAACGTGGACAAAACAAAGATTATGTTTAATGTCCATGTCACACCTATGCTCGAAGTTGTTGACGAGTACATGTACCTGGGACAAATAGTCCGACTAGGTAAGTCCTACTTCGACCGAGAGGTCAATCGGCGGATTCAACTTGGTTGGGCAGCGTTCGGGAAATTACGACACAACTTCTCGTCAGGTATAACTCAATCTCTGAAAACTAAAGTGTACAACCAGTGCGTGTTGCCAGTGATGACTTACGGATCTGAGACGTAGTCCTTCACTGCTGGCCGTATGAGGACGCTCAAGGTCGCTCAGCGAGCTATGGAGAGGGCTATGCTCGGAGTTTCTCTGCGTGATAGAATCAGAAATGAGGATATCCGCAGTAAAACCAGAGTGACCGACATAGCCCAGCGGATTAGTAAGCTGAAGTGGCAATGGGCCGGCCATATAGCTCGAAGAACCGATAACCGATGGGGAAGAAAGGTTCTCGAGTGGCAGCCTCGTATCGGTAGGTGGAGTGTAGGGCGTCCCCCACTAGATGGAGTGACGTCCTGGTAAGACATGCAGGAAGTCGATGGATGCAGGTGGCTCAGGACCGTGCTTTGTGGCATACCTTGGGGGAGGCCTATGTTCAGCAGTGGACTTGTGAAGGGCTGTAATGATGATGATGATAATGAGTATGCTTGTGCAAAGTTATTGCGAAATGATTAATGTGAAACGTCAAAAGATATTTTTTTTTGATTTGGTTGACCATAATATATTTTAATTTATTTAAAAATATATACCTAAATACTTTTATTTAATTATAGTCATATCAATTAAAACGGAACATTTAGGAAACAAAGGACTTTATCATAAAAAAAAAAGAATATACAGTGGACTTATATGTTAAATATATTTTATCATGATTTTTATGTTAGCATTATTTGAAAAAAAAAAATTGTTTTTATATCACTTTTGAAAGGTCATATGGACTCCCCACTTTGTCCGTTTGCGTTGACTCCGTACTCTTTCTTATTTACTGGCTTGCAAATAATGTGGCATTGCATCTATAGATATAGATTAGTTAGTAGTAGTATAGGTAGTTGTATGGTTTATTATTATGGTCTTTTTTATAGTTATTTGCAGCTGTTTTTTGAATCGATGAGAGAATGTCAAAGGAGGGCACCATCCACATTTAAGACATAAAATTGAGATGCGATGTCATCCCCAAGGACTAAAATATAATGCTGTGTGTAGTTAAAAATATCTCTGTTTCACGTCATTCACTTTACGAAACAATGTCTTCTGTGCGAGCGTAGACTTCTCAGATCAGGCTGACTTATTTGTGCTGCAGCCTGGTTCTGCCACGAATAAAGTACACACACACACACACACACACACACACACACACACACACAATATATATATATATATATATATGTGTGTGTATGTGTGGGTGTATGTGTGATAGAACCACGATACATATTATGGTTGTAGCATGAAGTTATCGGCTCGACTGAAGCGAAAGCTGACCACGATTTCACGTTATAGCAACTTAATACACACATAACAAAAACAACAAACACACACACACACACACACACACACACACACACACACACATATATGAGAAGCGGAAGCCCGTTTTGCTGGAATCGAGGTTTAATGTAGATGTCTATGGACCACACCATCTTAAATAATACACACTATATAAAAACCGTTAGTCTCACCAAAACTCGAAAACGGCTAGAACGATTTAAACACAATTTTCACTGCTGCCTTTGAGTGGGTCCCTGTATGGTTGAGATTTACAATTGGACCCGGTAGGTGGCATTGTTATCGGAATTCAGAAATTACCCGTGCGGATTCGGGGCGGATTACAGTATTAAATATTTATACTATTAACTGACGTATTAAATAATTTACATTACTTATGAATAATATTTTTCTAATTTGAACTAAGTATCTTATGATTGCTATGGCAAAATAAATTAAATTTATTTTTGGCAGTGAGTTAGTCGTTACGAATTTATGAGATGGAGTAGTTGTCAAATGAACAACAAACTGTTTAATGTTCAGAGACCGTTATATCATATCAATAGTCGCGATAATTTAAGTCCTTTTAATTATGAATCTGAGAAGGACTGACGGTGAGGGTGTATTTAATTAAGTTGACTATATTGAAAGCACAAAACAAAAATAAATAGATATTTGACAAATACAAATACTTTTAAATTAAACAAAACAAGAAATAAATTAAAAATAAAGAAGAAATAATAAGGTACTCGTAAAAATAATGCAAATAAATCTCTAACAAAAATTTCAAATGTCGAAGGAGGAATGGAGTTGCTTATTCTATTACAATTTATAGCATTCTTTTAAAGTTCAGTCGAAGGACGAGAAAATTTCAAACTGCACAATACAACCCCGTAACATTGCATAATATGGCGCGTGTTCAGCCAAAGTATTCGCTATGGTATTTGCTACACCTAGCAAACGGGGGCATATGTTCTTAGATATGACGCCGAACGTCAGGTGTTCATCTGGTGACCCACATATTAAAATCTATTTTAAAATAAGCTGTTTAAGTTTCAAATGTGAATAACTGGGACGTTGTCATTTGAGTCACTTTAGAAGCAAATGTGTGTGAGCCCTCCCTTTTCGGGCAAACGTCGACATAGTAGAGAGTACTTGAAACTCTGGCGAGGTGATCAGAGCGGCGATATTTGCGAGACCGAGGGTCGCTCGCTGCATCCTTTTTGCTCGCGGGAACGCGCGGCGCTAGGCGGGCGGGAGGAATCAACCCAGCGTCACTCACGTCGACTCGGTCTCCTAGATCGTGTGTCCGAACCTCTCCTGTCCGCGACGTACGATCACTTTGAACCCTAACGGTACTAAGTTGAGCGTGCCGCGTCCTAGACTACTTAGCTGTCTAGATCTCTACCATTTATTTAAAAACGTACTTTTAACTTGACTCTTTTTTCCTTTATAAAGCTCTTTTTCTAACTTTAGTTTCATTAATTGAAATATTTTAAAAGCTGTTGAAATTGTTAAGATTACTTGTTCTGTCGTCTGAAACTTTTGTGTAATTGTTATTGGATTGTTGGCGAAGTGAACACTGTCAATAGACGAAAGCGGCCGACTCGTGCTGCTCGATCTCATTTAAAACTGTCAAGGAGGTAAGTACTCACTGTGCCTGCTTTTTATATCCGCTAATTATGTATTGCTTTGGAAAGGTTTTATTTAAATGATGGTAATAATTGACCTACATTAAATACTACAGTATAGTTGGGTATTAAATAAAGTTTATGTTAAAATATGTTAGCAACACTTTTTCTCCACTTTTACAAATATATATAAAAATATTATCTCTAATAATTGCAATTATAAAATTGGAGGCTGAATGCTATTTTTTACTTAAAATGTTAAGATAGTTTTACAAAGTTTAACTTTAATTAATTATATTAAACAGTTTTTAATTTAAGCCAGTTTTTTAATTTGACGTAATACAGTTGCTATTATCATTTATTTATAGAACTGTTTTTAACAAAAGTACAACGTACTCATCATTACTAAATTAGTGCCTATATTTTAATAAATTATTTTAGTAAGTTTTGATCTTTAATATGATTTAGCAATTTAAAATTACAATTTTAGAACGAAAATTCACCGAAACAATGTTTTAAAACAAATAATATTTTATAATATCAACCAAATCCACATAAAACAGAACATATCACGTCCAAACTCAACATAAAAATACTTCAGTTGACTGCGAATTACAACCCTTATTCGCGTACATGCACTACGAAAGTGCGAATTGGGTCGCCATAATAACATCCTGGCATCCTCTCCATATCCGTATATATATTATTTATATACGTATCTTTCTTAGTAGCAGTTTCGTAGTAGAACTAGTTTCGTGTATGATGAACTTAATTAGTTTGACTGTAAAAAGTTCTAGTTTTATATACATGATTTTGCAATTTAAATATAAATACATGGCTACAAATCAAAATTTTATTTAAGATCAAAGATAATCTTATCATTTAATATTATACGATGGGGATAGATTGATTCTTTATAACATATTTTTAATTATTTAAAAAAAAAAAAGAAATAAAAAATGAAAGATAAATAAAAAGGCAATAAAATGGGTAACTTTATCACGACTTTAAGAACTTTTGTGTCCATTCTAATGGAAACACCTTACTCAACTAAAACACTATTTAAGGAGCGCTCACGTAAACTCTTAACATAAATCTTATATTTACGCGAATACTACACATTAAATGAAACCAATTTTATGAATTTTATCGCTTTTAATTTTATCTTTGTGATTCCCGACGTTTTGGTCACTGAGATGTTTGACGTCCCGATGTCATAGTTAGCCCGGCCACCTTCAGCTTATGAATATTAATTTTTGGTTCGATCTACGCAAAACGAGCTTACAGTATCTTAAACTCTTGCAACTTGAAGTTTTAGTGGTATGCTTGGGTTTGGATTCAATTTAATTAATTATAAGATCAAAAGTAGATGCTAGGACCCGTTATTCTTCTTTGTTGAAGTTGGGATGTTTTTTTTACTCAATAGCCTCGCGAATCATCATTGGTTGAAGCCGGTGTTCCTTAGGAGGAGTTGTGGTCTACCATGTATGATATAATGGCGGGGACGATCTTGAACATGTTCACAGTCTGCAGACTTCCCGGAGTGTCATTGCGAAACGTCGGTAATTATATCGGGAAAAGATAAAATACGTAAAACTAGTTTCCTTTAACATATTATATCTGTTATAAAAAAGGGAAAAGCGATAGCAAAAAGAAAAAGCGGTAAAATAATGAGTCATAACTTGCATAACGTGCACAATGATGTTAGCCTTTAATTGAATTGCACGTAGCAATAGATTCGAGTAGTCATTACACAGATTAAATGCTTGAGACTGTTGACTACTTTAAATGTAAATTTTACGACAAACATAAGCATTTTTGTTATAACAGGTCTTTGTTATTTTATTTAAGTTTAATGGTAAGGCCTTATCACATAAACAATAATCTCCCGCTCACCAAATTGACCAAATATCGCCAATTGACACTGAGCTAAACTTTTTATTACACCATATCAATTAATTGAGAAGTTACTTTTAAATAAAACTTAACAGTTCCTAGAGTATTAATACACAAAAATATACCCCAGTGGTTTGCTCTTTGAATATTTGCGCATTTTTTTCTACTTTTATAATCATCTGTGGTATGGTTTATTTATTTTTAATCTAATTAATATAGCATATAACTAATAGTATATTAACAAACATTATCCTTTTCATTTTTCTTACAAATTAAGTTCCCCGCTATGAAATCTGTCAAATATTTACACCTCATTTTTAAGAGGCGCGACCCTGGCAGCCAAAGTCGTGGATCGTCGGTATTATGTTTGAAATGCTGTCATATGCTATCAATTGGATAGTTGACACCATCATTGTAAATTACAAAGTCATGCATGGCTGAGGGAATAAACGCTTGTCTTAAATATCACAGTACATCGGCAATCCGACTTCAAACACAGCCGACACCAATTATTAGGCGCTAGGACACTTTTTTTTGTTTCATTATTAATTAACTTCGTGCATGTACTGCTTATTAATAATTTTTAATGCGCAAGCAGTCTTACACCTGCGCATGCATATTTTAGCCCCTTGTTTTTTATTTGTATTTCTTAAATTATGTGTAAAATGAGATTATGAAATAAATGGTTTTTTCTTTTTTCATGCCTAGGAGTCTGTCGATACCACGCACTTGCCTACTTTGCCGCCCAATAGCATTGCTTCCACTGCTTTGTTCCTGTCTAAAGAGTATAGAGAACCAGTATAATCACAGAAATCGCAATAATAAAACAATAGAAGTCGCATATAGAGGCGTGACCTTGTCGCCGTTATGATGTGTTGACGAACATCATTCACCATTTTCTGATTTAGTTGCGCTGGAAACGTCGTACGTGAATTTATGTTACTATAATGATGAACTGCAGCATAATCAGTAGTAAAAACTCACCACATACGTGTAATTCAACTAATAAAGCCATAACATTTCATCGGTAAGACGATTATTAACTAATTATCATTGTTTTAACTAATTTACATCTAGATGAATACTTTACTATGATATTTACCTTTGTAAACTTTCATTTATTACTTTTCGTACTATACAATTACCATTGCTGCTTTTGTTCTACGCACTCACGCGACGTTGACAAACTCGCCAAGCAATGTGAAACATTAGATATCATTGTGCATTGCGTATGTTTATAATACAGCTGCAGACATCGGTCGCTTAATGCGTACGAGTATGTGTTAAAATGTGGTGACATCGGTTTTGGAAGTAATCGAGTGCTAATCAATTTCTATTGTCTTATTATTACTATTTCTGTGAGTATAATTACTGGCTTTGAGGTATTCCACCTATTTACTCAGAGATAAAACGCATTTGCAGCCTTTTTTTTGAAGTTGGTTGCAGGTGTTCATGGACTTTAGTAGCCACTCACCATCAGCTGGACAATGAGTTCGTTTGTCACTTTAATTTAAAAAAATATTTCCCTTAGACGGACCGTTTTAAATATTTATTTGTCACTTAATATCATGGGTTATTTTATTCATATAATAGAAAATGCAGTAATACAGAACTCTATTTTACTCATGGCGCACTCACTGCTCCATAGTAAGTAAAGTAAAGTTACAGTCTATATACGTCCCAATGCTGGGCATAGGGCTCTCCTCATTTCTGAGAGGGTTTTAGGGCAAGGAAGTGTCCGCCCCGCTGCCCCAATGCGTGTTGGCGAACTTCACATGTCTTCGAAATATTTTTTTTCTTATTCCTCATACATTCAGGTTTCCTCGCGACTTTTCCCTTCACCGCCGAGCACGTGGTAAATCAGCACTTAACTTACAATTAAGCTTCTGTGTTTTATTATTTGTCAAAATGTATCTATTTATATATTATACGTGGTAGAGCCATGCTGCAGTTATATTAGTAGTATAGTTTTAGCACGAATGGGTCGGCTCGACCGGGGAAAGACTACGCTCTCACAGTATACCAGCGTAAAATAGTAGCTTAATGCTGCTGTGCTTCGTATGGTGAGTGTAGAGAACCGGAGACCATTTTACTGGAAATGAGGCATTCCATCTTAGTCCTCACGGGTGACAACGCATCTGCATTTTGATTTGTAATCGAGGATAGATGTAGATGTCTATGGGCCGCAACATCCTATCCTATAAAAAATCAATTTATTTTATGGTAAATTGAGTATGTGTAAGTCACCAACAGCCTCGCGATCAAGTGGATAGAAACAACACAACTAGGTGTTTTAAGAATTAGATATTTTTTAATTTTTGTTTCTCATCTTGTAATGTTCTAAAAGTTTTGCTTGTTTTATATATCATTTTCATTTGCTATTAAAAATGGCGCTAAATTACTTACATTATTAAATCTATACGAGAATCGCAACATATTTTCATATTTTTACTTATATAAAATAAAGTTAACAAATGCACACTCGTTAAGGCCTTTAAATTAAGCATAAAAGCACACGCTTCAATAACATTATTAGCTAAAAAGAATTAAAAAATATTATTATTAGCTAGGAACGATTCAACTTGTATTTGAGTATTTTATAAACACCATTTTAGATTAACAACAACGGTTCCACCTATTTAAACATTTCATAATTTAGCAAAGTTTTGCGGGCATTACTTAAGCAAATAGAATAAATATGTCGCAAACTTTCTCTTTTAAGGGTCTTTATGGGTTAAATTATATTCGCTCGGGGACGCCAAAATGGAGACATATTCCACCACTGGGACAGTGAGAGTTATCGTTGGTGACCTAGTTGCTTCGGTTATAACAAACTCTATATTTCCATTCATTTTTCATACCTACCCCATTACTAAATTGATTTATATTTTATTCAGTAGTACTTTGTCAGTGTGAACCTAAAAGTATTTTTTGAATAATTCACATTTTTGTATTATTACAGATTGATATAATATAAAATTTAAATAAAATTTGCATTCAATTTATATTAATTATAATAACATTGGAAGGTAAGTTATACGATTACATTAATATTATATATGATCAATTCATTCGTTGTTCAAAACTGGCAGTTACTACAAATTAGTAATGAATAAAAGCTGAAAACCAAGCATTTCCTTAAATTGAAAATTGTAACGACAATTACAAGACATGGTATTTCTTTATACTTAGTGGGTACACCGCCGCACTATGGGACCTGAAAAGGACCAGGTTCGCGAGTCCTCTCAATCCGGCCGCGAAGGACCAATTGAAAAGGAACTCAGGTCGCGAGTCCTCTCAATCCGGCCGCGAAGGACCAATTGAAAAGGAACTCAGGTTCGGGCGTCCTCTTGATCCTGAAAAGGACCAATTGAAAAGGACCTAGCGGATCGGGTACTAAGAAACAGGAATCGAGGCTTCTCTCGATCCGGCCTCCTATCACGCCTACGTTGGGTTCGGGAACAACGTATGTGATCTCCGCAACGGAGTAACACACTAGGGCGATAACCTCTTCCTTTTCAGCAAGTAGGTTCAGACGGGGATTACGGGTCTTCCGAAGTCGTCCCGGTCCCGACGCCTTAATTCTTCGATGTGGACTGTATAACTTAAAGGATCTTGGGAATGAAACAGCAATTATCTTCAAACCGTTCCGTGAGAGAGTAATCACTTTTCCCTATACTGCTGGTTTTTCACTTTTCTTGAACTTTTTCTCGGATTTTCTTATTTATTTCCGAACTATTTCCGAACTTCCCCGAAGGATTCCCGAACGATTCCCGAACGAATTGCAATAAAACCCGTTCACTAAGCTACCCCAGAGCTATACGCGAAAGTGAGCCGCGCCATCTGCGCGCTTGCGCAACTTAATTACATGAATTTGTACTATTACTCTCTCACGTTTCACTCAATATCTTTATTTATTCAAATCATATACAAATACAATTTATCAATATAGGTAGTACAAAACAATATCTACACCATGATATATATCATATCTTCATATCATAAAAAACCTTTTATTTATTAAACGAAAACTGCCTATTTTACTCACAAGTTCGAAATCGAAATTTCTTAAATATTTAACACAGAAAGTTAAAACAATGTTTCTCACTTGAATTTATACATAAGCTAACCAATTCAATAGTTTAATTTACATTTTTTCTATTTATTTCACTATTTAAAACACTTTTAAATTTCTTATACAAAACTATCATTATTTCACTTATACACAGGAATTTTCACATGAAAATAACACAGAATTTACCTTTTTTAGCACGTACAATTAACCTGAAATATTTTACAAGTAATTTTTACATAAATCACTGAATTACAAACATTTTAAATTTTTACATATTCGGCCTCCTAAGGGCGTGGCTTAGCGTGCGTCTATGAACTCACACTATGTGAACAACTAACTTTGCACGGCTCTCGGCTATCAGAAAAAATTAAATTATGAAATACACCAATTTTGACCATATTAGGCAAATTAAATGCTTTTATACAATTTTCGAACTGTATGAAACTATCTTTAATCAGATAACAATATAAATGAATGTTCTCATTAATCAATCATAACAAATAGGCATTTGTTTTCGTGCAAAACGTATCAAACTTATACAAAACAACATTTATGCAATTAATATCCATTAATTCTGCCTATGCACAGAGTGATTATCTCGACCGGGGAACAAATCCGATCTTTAACTTCACTTTAATATTCTTATGAATTTACATCATTTGAAAGATGATTTCAACCGGGGAACAAATCCGGTAACATAATTTATATCTTAAATTCCTTACGAATTTATTAAGCGATATTACTTAGGAAAACAAACAAACTAGTCCGGCCTGGGAGTCGAACCCAAGACCTTCATATCATTAATTCGACATTTCTTAAAGATTTAACTAAGCATTCTCTTATCAGAGCGTCGTTGCTCGTGACTACCCCTTTTTTCATAGCAACGTCATCGGTTGATTTAATAAACTGAAACATTTTTATAGGCGCGTCGCCAACAATCTCCCCCCCGTGCGTTAGCACCATCATTTGGGAGGCGTCGCGGGTACCAGGACTATTATTCTGGATGTAGGTCTCCTCAAGATACCTGTGCTAGTAATGACGTCAACCACTCTGGT
Source organism: Parnassius apollo (assembly GCA_907164705.1). NCBI lineage: Eukaryota > Metazoa > Arthropoda > Insecta > Lepidoptera > Papilionidae > Parnassius > Parnassius apollo. Next base: position 10,923,507 of record CAJQZP010000885.1, read on the forward strand.
GTGACCGTCTGGTCCCGGTAACGTTCTACTAATTTTACCTTTTGGCCACGTATTTCGTGGCAACGAATGATCTATTATTAAAACAATATCACCTTCTTTAGGTTCCATGAACTTGCCGTTATCACCTGTTCGAGGTATTAACGTAGGCATGTATTCTTTCAGCCATCTTGTCCAAAAATGGTCGGCTAACCTCTGTGCAGCTTTCCAATTGAGTTGACCCGTCAGATGTCGCTCTAAAAATAATCCAGGTGGTCGATCACCACATGAGCGTCCCAGAAGAAAACGATTGGGTGTCAAACCCTCTTCAGGACTATCCATACTGAATGTTACCAGAGGTCTGGAATTTACCGTATGCTCTGCTTCTAAAAGTAACGTATGTAGAACCTCCTCTCGTGGGCTCTTCTCTTTAAGCGTAGCGGTCAACGCAATTTTAATCGATCTTACTAACCTCTCCCAGGCGCCACCCATGTGCGGTGCTCCCGGAGGTATAAATTTCCATTTAATATATTTCTTAAATGACTCGTTTTTCATGCCCTCATAGCATTCTTCGCATGCTTTCAATAATTCTTTATTTGCAGCTTTGAAATTTGTCCCGTTATCGCTGTATATAACGGCTGGTTTTCCCTCTTCTGGCGATAAATCGCCTTAACGCCATTATCATTGACGCTGGTGTCAATGAGGCTGCTAATTCCAGATGTACTGCTCTGGTGGTCAGACACGTGAATAAAACGCCCCAACGTTTTTCGTGTCGCCTTCCTATAGTCACACTCATAGGACCAAAATAATCTACAGCTGAGCATGTAAAAGGTGGCTCATGATGAGCTATTCTTTCCAGAGGAATATTTCCTTGTGGCACGTTTTGCGGCTTTGACCTGTATGTCCTGCACCACTGACAATGGTGTGACACACTTCGTACTACATTACGCAAGTTCAAGACGTAAAATTTCTGGTTCACCTCATTCATCACCGTCTGGTGATTGGCGTGTCCAAAATGATGATGAACTTCTCTAATCATCATTTTAACGATTTCGTGTTTACCGTCTAATATGACAGGTTTTCTACTTTCCTCGGTCAAATTAGACTTGAAAGGTAAACGTCCATTTAAACGGAGTAAGTTATCCTCTCCTATTTCCATAGATAATTTACTTAAGCGTGAACTTCTTTCAACGCTTTTGCCTGCTTTCAAACATTTTATTTCCGAATGAAAACACTCGTCTTGAATGAATTTCCAAATTAATATTTCCGCTTTTTTCAAGAGCGCTGTGTCCAACGCGCTATCGGGTCCTTTAACCGACTTTGCTAAAACTTTGTTGGAACACATAACCGACTTTTCGGTTGCGTCGTCGGGTCCTTTAACCGACTTTCTTAAACTCTTGAATTTTTCTACCGCTTGTAAGGTGCGTGTAGTTGCTCCAAGGAATTTCTTAAAGCTGCTAAATCGTCCGTAGTCGGGTAGACTTAACGGTTCTTGCTTTCTTAACGTATTTACGCCCTTTGGCGATTTTTCTTCACCTGTTTCTAAGCTATTTATGGTGTCCACTTGTTTGGGCCATAAATCAGGACTTTTCCTGAGGAATTCAGGTCCTTGAAACCAGCGATGACTTACATCGAAGGTGGAAGGAAAATTTCTAGTGGCGTCGTCTGCCACGTTTTGTGACGTTGGAACCCATCGCCATTCACATGGCTTACTGTGATCTTCGATCTCAGCCAATCGATGAGCAACGAATGGTTTAAAAGCGCGAGGATCCGACTTAATCCACGCTAACACTGTACGTGAGTCTGTCCAAAACACTCTCTCGGACATCTCGTACTTGCTCTCTTCACTAACCGAAGCAGCCAGTCTGCTGCCCATAAGAGCTGCTTGCAATTCAAGCCTTGGAATCGAAATTGGTTTCAATGGCGCTACTCTTGCCTTTGCGGCGATCAGCGTAATCCGCCTTATTCCTTGCTCGTCCGTGGTGACGTAATACACCGCGGCAGCGTATGCTTTTTCACTAGCATCCGTGAAAGTATGTAACTCTCCTTTGCCGATGCCTTCAACAACGGGTCTAGGTACTTCTAAGTGACCTAATTTCTTCACTTCCGATATCCATTTACAAAATAACACGTGTAACTCGTGTGAAACTTCTTCATCCCAAGAGATGCCTGTCCTCCATACTTGCTGGATCAGCGACTTCCCTTGAATCGTTATGGGTGATGCGAGTCCCAAAGGATCGAAGACTGACATCACAGCGCTAGTTATCTCCCTCTTCGTAGGCGGTCGTAAACCCTCCATCACCTCTTCCGGTGTGCTACGAAGACTTGTGGAAAAACTTATTATATCCCGTTTGATATTCCAAATCAAACCTAACGTGCGCTCTGTGTGCTCTTTATCTCCAAGCGAAGCACTGTCGCTCTTATATTTATTTTCCATATTACTTAAAACTTCGGGTCGGTTGCTAGCCCATCCCCTCAGTTGGAAAGAAGCATGCTTATGTAATTCATACATATCGTTTACTATCCTTTCGGCCGTCGTCACGTCGGGAAATGCCTGTAGGTAATCATCCATATAAAAATTGCTTTCCGTAGCGGAAGCTGCTTCTGGATAGATATGTGCGTTGTCCTGCGCATTTCTATTCTTTACATATATAGCGATGCATGGTGATGATGCCGCTCCAAATATGAGTGACGTCATTCTATACTCTTCCGGTGGCGCGTCACGATTGTGCCGCCATAAGAATCGAAGGCTATCCCTGTCTTCTTCCCGGATTTTCACTTGCAGGAACATTTCCTTAATGTCTGCCATTACTGCCACGCTTCCTTCTCGGAATCGTAGCAGAACTCCGAACAACGACTTCAATAAGTCCGGTCCGGTCAACAACGCATCGTTAAGACAACGTCCGCCCGTCCTTGCGGCGGCGTCGAAAACTATCCTTATTTTCTTCTTTTGTGGGTGAGTCACTGCGAAGTGAGGAAGGTACCACGTACGTGGGGAAATGGAAATATGGTTCGCTTTCTCTGCGTAACCGTTAACGATGAGATTTTCAATTTGCTTCTCGTATTCCTTTTTCAACTCGCTATTTTTGTCGAGCTTTTTCTCAATATTAAACAGGCGACTTTCAACCTGTGCCCTATTCGATGGCAAGCACTCATTGTCTGTGCGCCATAACAAAGCAGTCTCGTACCTATTATTAGGTATACGACGTACCGTTTTGTTCAAAATATTTAAAGCTCGTTCTTCTGGGTCGTTCACGGGCTTTCTAGCCGATACTCCCAGAGATTCCAAACTAAAATAATCCTTGATCAATTTATCCATATCTTCCTCCTTCTTGGTGGAAATGTGGTTAACAATCTTGATTGGTTTAATGCCACCCGATATGTGACCATGCAAAACCCACCCCAGTTTGGTGAGCGATGCTACAGGTAGGTTCTTACCTCCCGAAACCAATTCACGAGTAACTATGAGATGCCAATTGTCCTGACCAATCAATATGGTAGGCTTGGACCTCTCATACATCAACTCATCCTTGATCGGTGTCAAATGAGAACACCGTTGCAATAATTCTCGGCTTACCGACTGAGGAGCGAGGTTAAGTGACTTAATTGTTTGTACACTTATCTCTTCTAAGTCGCTCGAATAAATGCCTTTTATTTTAACGTTTAAGCGATACGAACTATCGTCGTTAATTCGCTTACCTCCCACGGCTTCGATACGTAATCCCTCTTTACGTCCGCGAGGCGCTAACTTCTGAGCCATCCACTCCTCTATGAGTGTCATGGTCGATCCCTCATCCAGAAGAGCTGTTGTCTTGACCTTTCCTCTAGGCCCATGCAACTCGACCGGTATGATCTTTAAATATGCACATGCCAGTGCATTTACTGTACTAACAGTTGTAATCTGAGCATCTTTACCCCCCTCGTCCCCTTGTGGCGAGGTATTTTCATTGGGGTATCGGTGTAGCATTCGATGATGTGACATTCTACATCCTTCTACACCACATTTTTTCGCTTTGCACTCTAACCTCCTATGGTTAGGTGACAAACATTGAAAACATACTTTGGCCTTTTTGACGGCTTCCCATTTCTCGCGAATATTCATGTCCTTAAACTTGTAACAACTCACTATAGAGTGCTCCTTGTTGCATATAACACACTTATGTGTTACCCGACTTACAGGCTTGTCCTGGGTTATCATAACCACTTGTCGGTTGTGCCTTTTATTATTTCGGCGTTCTAAACGCTCGCTCATATTACTTCGGCGCATATAGCGCTCGCTCTCGGCACAGCTGCGTACACCTCCCTTTGCAGTGTGTACAGTTTGCTTCCTGAATTCAGGACGCTTCCTTTTTTCAGGCGCATTTTCATTGCTTAAGGACGTTCCAAATTGTTCACTCAATAAATTTAAAAACTTGGCCATCTTCTGTAACTCTGGCTCCAAAGGATATTGAGCTCGATATTCAAACCATTTAAATTTAATCATAGTTCCAAGTTTCTCCACTATGCGACTCACTAACTCCGGTGAGTATAAATACTGTGGTTGATTCAACGCTTGTATTGTGGCAACCACGTTCGTAATACGACTTGCAAAAGATCCTATATTTCGGCAATCTTCTGCCAATCTTGGCATACGCTTTACATTCTCGATTTCGGCTAGAATGAGCATCTCAACCCTACCGAATCTTCTTTCGAGAGCGTTCATTATTTCTTCAGGTTCACATAAAGTAAATAACAGCGACTTAACCGCCTCTCTAGCGGTGCCCTTTAATGCCCTCCTAAGGCGTGCGACATTTTGCACCCCTGAAAATTGGCCTTTTGTGTCTTCAAACACCGTTTTGAAAATTATCCATTCACCCGGGTCTCCATCGAACACCGGTAATTCCTGGAGGAAATGAAGCTGGGAAGATTTATCTTTACCAGCTATTTTTATTGCACTCACAATCGCTTCGGTCAATTCTGACACCTCACTCGCGTGTGTTTTCTGTGCATTTCCTAGGTTGCGCTCGACCTCCGCCCCTTTGCGGCGTGATCCTTTACACGCTTCCTTATCAGTAATATCGGGTTGTGCTACACTAACCGGCGCGCTCATTATGGTTTGCTGAACCCAACTCCTTACGAAAGGTTCCACCTGAGTATTCCGCTCTTCATCATCCTCACTCGAGTCGATTTCCTCTTCTCGGTTGAGTCGTGCCAACTCCAATTGAGACTTGGCTAAGGCAGCAGCTGCCTGTGCTCGTTCGAGCTCTGAGCGTTCGAATTTAATCCGCGCCTCTAATTCGGCTTTCAGCCTCGCCGATCGCGATGACCTACTACCTCTCTGTGACCCTTTATCACTAGTGTGCCCGATTACTGTCCTTGACGATGCCGCTTCTTCGGTCCTTTGACCTACTTTTTCGACCACCGTTTCACTCCTGGATATAACGGATTGTTGTGCGGTGCTGGCCTGTGTACCACTGGTGTCCGTCCGGTTGCTTGTCGTTGCCATGGACGTCCCTGAGTCCCACGTGCATGTGGACGTGTCTGTGGTGGCTCCACTTGAAGGAGTTGCTCCATTTGACGCAGTAGCTGTGGTCGCTCCAGATGATTCCGCTTCTTTAGCTTTTCTTGAGAGCCCTGTCCTTGTCCTGCTCCCTTCGCTTCTCCCTGTCTGGTCTTGTGCCTTCTTCATCTTGCAGGAAGGTGATTGTTGGCCTACGGTCCCTAACTGTCCCTACGGTCCCTACAACCCCTTCTACACCCCAACCTAACACCACTACCCCTCCCCCCTTTATCTCCCAACCCTACAACCCTACTACCACCCTAACAGCCCTATCAGCCCTATCAATCCTGAACGGGGCCTACCGAGGTGAGCCGTCCAGGGATGGAGTCGTGCAGGAATGGAATGGAGGAAAGGTTTAGGAACTGTCCCGCCAAGGAATATGACGAAACAGTCGAGCGGTAGTGCAAGCGCAGTCTCGCTCGAGAGAACTGCTCCACCCGAAGGTGTTATGCCAGAGCCCAACCGTTTGGCACCGTTAGGTGGTCGGGATGTATGCTGTGCTCGCCGCCCAGTTGCCGGTGACGCCTCGTCCAAGCGCCCTCCTCCGGCCGCGATGCAGTCAGGTGCCCACGCGCACCCTCGCCCGGCAGCAGCAGCGGTGGATGCTTTTTGCACCCTGATGACCCGACGGGAAATGCCGGACACGGTCGTCCGACAGGAAATGCCAGACACGATCGTCTGACGGGAAATGCCGAGCACGCTTGCCCGACAGGAAAAATGCCAAGCCCTGCTTGGCCACGATGAGTGCCTTCACAAGACACCTGCGCCCGGCTGCGATATGTGCCCCATGCGAGCACACGCCCCAAGCTGCAATCCCGGTTTTCTTTCTTCCGGTAGTTCCAGGTCCAGCCCTTCAGTGCTGCCGTCCTGGTCTTCAGGCCTTTGGTCCTATTGCTTCAGCTCAAACCTCTGGCTTCCTTCGGTTGCTGATCTTCACAGCTGGTTCCTTGATCCAGCTGGCGGGGTTCGGGTGGTCTTCAATCCGGCTCCGAAGGTCCAATTGAAAAGGACCAGGTTCGCGAGTCCTCTCAATCCGGCCGCGAAGGACCAATTGAAAAGGAACTCAGGTCGGGAGTCCTCTCAATCGGCCGCGAAGGACCAATTGAAAAGGAACTCAGGTTCGGGCGTCCTCTTGATCCTGAAAAGGACCAATTGAAAAGGACCTAGCGGATCGGGTACTAAGAAACAGGAATCGAGGCTTCTCTCGATCCGGCCTCCTATCACGCCTACGTTGGGTTCGGGAACAACGTATGTGATCTCCGCAACGGAGTAACACACTAGGGCGATAACCTCTTCCTTTTCAGCAAGTAGGTTCAGACGGGAATTACGGGTCTTCCGAAGTCGTCCCGGTCCCGACGCCTTAATTCTTCGATGTGGACTGTATAACTTAAAGGATCTTGGGAATGAAACAGCAATTATCTTCAAACCGTTCCGTGAGAGAGTAATCACTTTTCCCTATACTGCTGGTTTTTCACTTTTCTTGAACTTTTTCTCGGATTTTCTTATTTATTTCCGAACTATTTCCGAACTTCCCCGAAGGATTCCCGAACGATTCCCGAACGAATTGCAATAAAACCCGTTCACTAAGCTACCCCAGAGCTATACGCGAAAGTGAGCCGCGCCATCTGCGCGCTTGCGCAACTTAATTACATGAATTTGTACTATTACTCTCTCACGTTTCACTCAATATCTTTATTTATTCAAATCATATACAAATACAATTTATCAATATAGGTAGTACAAAACAATATCTACACCATGATATATATCATATCTTCATATCATAAAAAACCTTTTATTTATTAAACGAAAACTGCCTATTTTACTCACAAGTTCGAAATCGAAATTTCTTAAATATTTAACACAGAAAGTTAAAACAATGTTTCTCACTTGAATTTATACATAAGCTAACCAATTCAATAGTTTAATTTACATTTTTTCTATTTATTTCACTATTTAAAACACTTTTAAATTTCTTATACAAAACTATCATTATTTCACTTATACACAGGAATTTTCACATGAAAATAACACAGAATTTACCTTTTTAGCACGTACAATTAACCTGAAATATTTTACAAGTAATTTTTACATAAATCACTGAATTACAAACATTTTAAATTTTTACATATTCGGCCTCCTAAGGGCGTGGCTTAGCGTGCGTCTATGAACTCACACTATGTGAACAACTAACTTTGCACGGCTCTCGGCTATCAGAAAAAATTAAATTATGAAATACACCAATTTTGACCATATTAGGCAAATTAAATGCTTTTATACAATTTTCGAACTGTATGAAACTATCTTTAATCAGATAACAATATAAATGAATGTTCTCATTAATCAATCATAACAAATAGGCATTTGTTTTCGTGCAAAACGTATCAAACTTATACAAAACAACATTTATGCAATTAATATCCATTAATTCTGCCTATGCACAGAGTGATTATCTCGACCGGGGAACAAATCCGATCTTTAACTTCACTTTAATATTCTTATGAATTTACATCATTTGAAAGATGATTTCAACCGGGGAACAAATCCGGTAACATAATTTATATCTTAAATTCCTTACGAATTTATTAAGCGATATTACTTAGGAAAACAAACAAACTAGTCCGGCCTGGGAGTCGAACCCAAGACCTTCATATCATTAATTCGACATTTCTTAAAGATTTAACTAAGCATTCTCTTATCAGAGCGTCGTTGCTCGTGACTACCCCTTTTTTCATAGCAACGTCATCGGTTGATTTAATAAACTGAAACATTTTTATAGGCGCGTCGCCAACAGGACCAAACGGTGCGTTCTCTCAAAAATCTATAACTTTTTTATTACTCGAAATTTTTAATTGTATACTTATTTCTGAATACCTAGATAATTGAAACATTGCCACTTTAAAAGCCTTATTTATTCAGTAAAAAAATGACATAACTAAAATTAAAAAAATCATATATAAATTAAATAAAAAAATAATATATATTCTTTATTGTTTATATTGTAAACAAACAATAATAGAATTTTTTGTATCCATTAATCTTATAAATAAGTGCAAACAACGAGAATCGTCAATTTATTTTTTCCCTCAATCGACATTTTTGCTTCGAGCTCGAAATGGCGCGGTAATGATAGAAGTTTTTTTTAATTTCCTTGTATTACTTGATGGTTAAAGAATCTAAAAATGTCATTAACTTGACATCGGAAACAGGTAAACAGAAACAGAAGGATAGAAAATTTCCTTGGAAATAATTCTTTTTAATTAAATTATAAATAATTTAATTTATTCGCAATAACCTTTGCGTTCACCATTGCTTTGCTTCGAGGAACCGTATTCCTGACGCTTGGATTATTTTACTAACTAAACAGTTTGTGAGAGGTTCAACCGCCAAAATATACAAACCAAACAACGGTTATTCAATGAGTACCAATCGAATCTACTATTCGATCGATCTCATATAATATTGAATAACAAAAGAAAATGTCGTCGTCAGCAGCAAAAGTTTAAGATACTTTTAAAATCGCCTACCGCTTCAACATATCAAAATTAGTGTTTATAACAACTTCATGTACTTATAAAACAATTATGTAAAAACGACACCAAAAAAATGGTTTAGTTACTTACCAAATTAAATCCTAAACATAAAATCTAAAGAATTCAATTAAATACAAAGAAAAATTTGAATGCGACTTTTAATTTGCTCATGTGTTACGCATGAGAAAATTAAAAAAAACTTTTAATTTTTTTTTTAATTAAATTTCTTAAAAAAATTGAAGAAACTGCTGCAGCACCGCCGTGGCGTATTTTTTTTTTATAGAATAAGGGTGACAAACGAGCACACAGTCTACCTCATGGTAAGTGGATGCTGTGGCCCACGGCTGATATTCTATGAGAGCGTGGTGGTTCCGCGGTCGAACCGACCCATTCGTGCTACAACCATAATATAGTTGTGGAACGTGGTTCTACCGCGTATAAATGACCAAGCGGCGTGTTCCAACTCAAAAATGGTTCGGACAAAAGTTGTGTTAGTGAAACCGTTTCTATTGTTTTGTATTCTGAGAAGATATAGCTATCTGATGTATGAAGATATAGATATCTGATTTATCAAGGAAATGTATTCTTTAAACAAACCGAGACGATAAAATCTGATATTTTGACAATTTGAAAAATACGGTAATTTAAGTTTTCTATTACCGAATATTAGCCTTTCTTCATTCTACCTGCTTATAACGCTCCTTTGATGGTTAAATAAAATCATCATCAATCATCATCATCAGTTTCTTACTTTTTTGGTAAATAATAACCCCTAACGTAGGTAGAGTTAGGCTACAGTTATATTATGGTTGTAGCTCGAACGGGTCGGCTAAACCAGGCAAAGACCACATTCTCACGAAACTGGCGTAGCACGTGTATTTCGTATGGTGACTGTAGAGATCCGGAGATTTTTAGTGAAAATGAGAGAATCCTTCTTTAGTGCTCAGAGCTATGAGCTACAGCATCCACTTATAATTAGGTAGACTGTGTGCTTGTTTGTTACTTTTATTCTATAAAATATTGATAGTTTTTAAGACCTCTAAATAGATAAATAAAAATCTGGAAATGGTTTTAGAATCAGCATGGCTTATAAATTTCTTTAGATAATGAATTTAATGTTGAACTGAAATGAAAATACGTATGAATAAATTATGATGTATAAGGCATTGTTCTATATGTACTTGTGTTCTTAACTGTACCCACAAGACAACCTATAATGTCATAACGTGCATAGCTGGTGTGGCGAGATATGTATAGTGAAACGCAGTAAGTACTGTGAATTGAAAACCGCTATTAACGGCGCTAGCTTGAATACTTTAGTTTTTACAACGTATCAAGCAGTTACCTTACGGTTAGCAGCAAAATAAACGTATGTAATAAAAGTAACATGTTTTATAAATAACATTAAGACAGCTGAAGTTATAGAATTCTATATTTTGCCATTATAGGTCATATAGTAGCTGACGCCCTATCATTTTCAGTCCTTTTATGACCAATTTCGCCACGCTAAGCAATTTCCAGGAATATTTTGAGACACTTGTAAGATATAAGTGAAAAAAAAAATATTAATGATTTGCACAAAAAACCTTTACAAAACTACAAACGTTTTTGTTTTTGATATTATTTTCATAAGATTTAAGTGTTTTAATATCTTTTTGTTCTAACAGTACTCGTAAACAACGGTACAACAACGAGATAAGGCGCATCATAGTGTCAACAACCTATGTTAAATCCTCATCCTACTGGATTCTTCCTGGACTGGTTGTCGATATGCGGCAGTTCTAATCGGGTTAAAATTTATGCAGCAACTTATGCGACGTCATGTGAAACTAATCTCTACTTTTCCAGCTACAGATAGTTATCGATTTTTTAAGTTCGAACTGTGAATGTTTTTAACATTTTAATTAAAACATCAAAGAACTGTTTCAGACCCTTCACAGTTAGGCACCTGATAAAACTTAAATAAAAAATGCAATAGAAAGCTTTCTTTTATTAAAAGCGATATGAAAATTAAAATTAATTATTTATTTAAAACTGTTAATTTTTGAGCATATTCTCATATTTCAATTGTTTCACAATAAATCAATTAACTTGTTGAAAAAATGTTAATTAGTTAAAAATATTTGTGTTTGGGATACAGCGAAGAATAGTACTAACTAATAAAGTTAATTCAATTTTATTGAATTTAACTGTTTCTGTTAGTCCATTTACACATACTTCAAAAATGGAGGAGGAGGTTCTCAATTCATCCGAATCGTTTTTTTCTTTCATGTATGTTCACTTATTACCCGAAGACGCCTGAGCCTTTCCAGCTGCTGACGCCTTTGGTGCCTTTCCAGGTGCTCAATTTTATCGAAATCGGTTGAGTGCTTTTAAAAAAATTAACAATAAATATTTTTTTATTATATTAAGTACGTTGTACAAAATTTATAAATTACCACTTGTTAAGTTTGAATTTAAATCACAGAAAAGTAATATCCCAGGATAAAATAGACTTTTAAAGCTATGCTAATAAATATGACATATTTCTAGACAGAATTTATACAAAAATAGTCTGCTATAATATTGAATTTAAATAAAAATCAATTGCGATGCGTTAGCTTCGAAAGATCTTGAAAATAGCTCGACCTATTTTGATGAAATTTTCGTATGTATGAGTGGATCTCTGGATGGTTTAGATTACAATTGGACTCGGTACGTTTCACTATTATCGAGATCTAGAAATCAATTGGAGAATAAGGTGGTTTTAATTTAATACGCTTCTTCAATACGAGTTGTACGGAAGTTGCGAAGTCTCATCGCATGCATTTGTAGATCTGTTTGTTGAGTTGTTTGTATGCTGTCATATCTGCTGAAGACTGCAGCTTCATGTCCCGTCTAACAGCCATGAGATTAAGAGTATGATCGGGGAGTTTTTGGGGTTCTCCTGCGGCGGGTCTTGCAGAACTTAGCTCTGACCACAGAGACAATTTACACGAGCTTGTTATTCATGTCGTCTACTGTATTTCAGTCTTCTTTCGTGACTTCGCGATATTGAAACTTGTCTTGAAACAAAACTCAAAAAAACTAGAATTAAAACAGAAAATTTTATCATGAATTTTCATCCATGTAATCCAGTATCCATAACGCAACAATTGAGTACTGTTTCCACTCAAAACCTGTAAATCAAACACATCAAAAAATATCAGGGTATTGTCTTCCATCGCAAGTCTCTTCTGTTCTCAAAAATTGTAGCTTCATTGTATAAGACCGAATGTGGTCAAATGAGATTCAAGCATAAAGTAACTATATTTATATTAATTGAGTAAAACTTAAGTAATATTGACCCGTTTTATAATATAAGTATAAATATAAAATCGTACACCTACAAAGTGCAGAAAATAAAAAAAACACAAAAGGAATTTAATTTAGTGAACAAATTTGATTGAAAATAACCGTGTTTTCGCATGGACAAGGCGAATATTGCATTTTACATGGATGATGTGTTGAATGCATTTTAAATAACTTAGCGAGCTACAGGCGAATGTTTTATATTGAATTTTGGTGTTTTCGATAAATTAAAATACATCCCTGTTTTATTATTTATATTTGTGGACATATTTAAAATGTCGCAAAAAATATTTAATTATATTTCCTATAATAATGCCCTCCAGACCGATTTTCGGTTACGGCGGCCGGTCTCAATGTGGACTAAGCTTCTGATTGGCATATTTTGGAAAAACAAATCATATCAGATCAAAGTAACTTACCTGTAAGGGTTCTTCGATCAAAATTATATGAAGCTGACGCCTCCCCTGTGTTTATATACTATGTAGTCATAAATTGACGGACCGAATCATACGAGTTTTAACCTTCCGGGGGAAAAATAATATATTTTTACTAGTATCCCAACCTATATGAACTCCCACTGGCAACACTATGCACCTCACGTCATTGTGAGTTTATATCCACCAGAATTAGTAAAAAAGAATTAAAATGCTAGTAAGCCCTAAGGGTGGGTAATATTGTACAGCAGGGTAGGGTTGTACACAGAGGAGGCGTCAACTTCATATAATTTTGATCGAAGGGCACTTATAGGTAAGTTATACTTTGATCAAATAATTATGTTTGTTAACGCCTTCTCTGTGTTTGTATACTATGTAGATGTTTAAAGATTTGATTGCTTCATTTTAATTATTTACTGTCATAAATTATCGTAATTGTCAATTTACAACAAAACAAACAATAAACATAATATTTAATTTAGATTATATTATTTGCCATTATGAATTATTGTTTATTTATTTCATACTGTATCAAATGGCAAAGCTAATATTACTCTTAATTAATAATGTCCTATTATAAAAAATGGAAAAGTTTTGAATGTAAGTTTGTTGTCTTTCTAACATTCTCAATATCAACACCACTTCTTCTCGGACGAGAAAGGGATGAATGTCTGGTACTAGCTAACTAGCAAACTAGCTGTCTGACTTATTGCAGGGATATAAAGCACTTTTGAAAATAAACAACTATTTTACTAAATTTAATACAGTTTTAGTAAAATACATGTGACATTGTGAGGTAACTGATGCATGTAACAAAATTAAAAACTTTGCGCATCTGACTTCAATATAAATAAAATGAGAACATCATCAATGTATTCAATCGAATTCAATCAAATAAGTATAATCATTGTTAAGGATAACTCAAAAAGTACTAGTCTGATCCGGATCAAATTTACATGGGATCACACAAGAAGCACTAGCTTTCAAACAAAAAATGAGAATCATCAAAATCGGCTCACTCAGATAAAAGCTATGAGGTATGAGGTACACACATAAACAGAGCATACAGTCGAATTGAACACCTCCTCGTTCTTAAAGTTATTTCGTAATTTTTTTCTGTATTCTTTGCATACGAAATAATTACTTTAAGATGTTATTTATGAGGCAAAAAGATATACATATATTTAACAAGATCAAGTTTACAAGCTGTCTTTTGTTGTGGTATAACATGCCACCCATATGGTTTATGTATGATATAGCTGTAGTGTTATACAAATTTTACCTATGGGGATTATAACATAACGTAACGTAAACGTATCGTATCCAAAGTAAAAAAGTACTCGTAGTACTTGCCCTTTGGTTTGAAAAATGATTTTGCTGTTAAATATATTAAAATATGTAAAATGTTTTGTTTTCATTAAGACACATATAGTTTTTTAACCAAAAAAATCACATTATATTTATATATACTATCACAGATTTTGCAGTGTTCATTTAGATTCAAAATTATTCTTTTTATTCTGGAGAAAGTACATAATAAATTCAAAATGTTTCATATACATTTACCCATAAGATATAGCTAGACAAAAAGATATTAATTTGTCGATTAAATTACCAAATGTCCTATATCATTGTAGTGGACTGCAATTAATTAATTGACTTTTTATTTATGTGAAATATTTGTATTTCAATTATGGTATGAAAATGCTATAATTTTATAAATTAAGACCAAGTAATTTTAATTTATTTTCAGGTAATAATTTTTTTTATTTCAAATTAGCTTTATACAATTAACAGCATCTGTGTATATATCATATCATGGTATTTACCGATAAGTAAAAAGAATAATAATAATCATGTGCAATGTTCGCGTAAATATAAGAAATCATTAAGTAAAAAGAAAATTAAGATTAGTCTTATAACCTACATTTACTGTTATTTTAATTGTTTACGTTTTACCTACATATTATAGTTAATATTGTGTATGCTCGTAATGAATTCCTTTATTTTTGTCTGTAATCTTTTTAATATCTTGTAAGTGATTTGTAACCTTCTGGGAAATAAATAATATCTTAAACCTAAAAATATAACCAGTCTTGAGCACAGACGCTAAATAGCCGGACTTTCGATGTTCTACAAGATACATTTCAAAGAATGTGACATAATGCCTCCCACTTTCTTCCGCCATTGGACAACTAAACGCACGCTCGGCCAATCTTTACCCCTTTGTCATCGACATACCGAATAGTTTGCTTCTTCATTCGTAATGCGTACATTAATGGAGCGGAATAATTTTCCAGCATCTGTCTATCCATCCAATTACGGTGTATTGAAGGCAAGATGTTGTGTTTAGTGTGCTTCACTCAGGTATGTTTTAGTTAAGTAAGTGTTTGCGTTTAGTTAAGTCAGTGTGTTTTTTCTATCTTTGGCTACATCACCATTTACTATCAGATATGTAATAGTTAAAAATAAGGAAAAAGCAGTTTATTTAGCAGTGATTTCAGTAAGACTGATTACTAAAGAAATTAGTAATATCTAAAATAGATTACAGAAATGAAAAAGAAAATATATGGAATGATTTGAATTTCATATTTTCGATATAGTAAGGGTGAACAAGCAAATACACAGTCCACCTAGTGGTAAGTGAAAGCGAATTAATCGAGGATCGTTAAAAATCTAAATGTATTATCGATTAATAATGTATATATGTATAAACTAACATATTGTAGTATATGTAATGCGTTTTGAATATTATTGTGTAAATAAGTTAGTTTTTATTTGCTGCGGCTCTCACCATACTACCAAAGGTTAGCTGTCAAAGAATGCCTTTTCGGCATTAAGTTCGCCTTTGTATCAAATTTTTATGCTTGAGTGCTACAAATAATTGTCTATCTACCTAGTAATCGTAATGCAGATTCTTTGTTACCCCATGCAGGTGTTAGGACTAAGATGGAATGTCTTGTTACTAGTAAAACGGGTCTCCGATTTTCTATCCTCACTAAACGAAACACAGCAGTATTATTCTGCTATTTTATGCTGCAGCCATAGACAGCTGTAGCGTGGCTCCATCACATAATAAAACTTGGAGGAATTGATATTTCACCCGATAAAAAAATGTAATTTAATATTGATGATAATGATTTTGATTCATAAACTTATATTACGTGCTACAGAGAATTCGTATCGCAATTTTGTTTAAACGGCAATGTGTAACAATGCGAACCCGGGAAGTTTATATGTTTTCGATAATTTTAAGTCGATCTGTCCTTCGCTCCCCGGTTGTACTGTATTCCCGTCAGTCGTCAATCTGCTACGCGTGACTGATCCCGTTCCTTTCCGAACCAGCCTAAATTCGTGCATCACTGGCTCGGCAATATCAAATAATTCTTGGAAACGTAAAATACATTACTCTGAATACAAAATTTACAAGATGTTATCATTTTAAGATAAATTGCTCTTTTACCTAACTTCATTTGTTTTTTACAACAGGGTTCGAAAAACGAGGAGTTTCTGTATTCGACGCGTATGTTATTATGTATGTTTACCGATTTCTCAGAAATGTATCCACTAACTGCTTTCATAACAGGTTCATCAGGTTTTATAATAATCTTATTGGTAACCTTTTAGTAAGTAAAGAAAAATTTCATCAGGTTATCAGTACAAGGTTGTCACTCGAGAATCTTTCTTTCTATTGTTGTCGGTTTCTGGTGTTATCGATCTTACCAATCCGTTGGAGTACGTCATTCACCATTGATCTGCTATGAATATCCTCGTCTCGGATTTCATAATGCAGAGAAATATCATACTTAGCTCACTCCATAGCTGAGGAAGTGACTTCATACGGTTAGCATAAAAAGAAAACAGACTTTAGTTCCGTAAGTTCACACCGGCATCACGTAATGGCTGACACTTTAGTTGTAAGATTTAAAAAAATTACCAAACGCGAATATCCTTAACTATTTCTGCCTGTCGTTTCATTAGTGGATACATATATAGGATAGAGGTTTAAAAGACAATATATTATTCCAATTTTTTTCTTCAAATATTTGCTGCCTACTAAAGGACTTGTTGAAGGAAAAAAATCCATCTCAAAATGCAAACATTTTCTACAGAATAATCCTGACACCAAATTGTTTCTCCGAATGTAGAATTTGGACTATTTTTAATTAAAAACAGAGAGGCAATGTTTGTCTTCCGGTTAATGTGAAATGGTTTAACGTTATTATAAACAATCTTTAATTTTATTAAATTAAGTAATTAAACATTAAAAAAATGTACATTGAATCTCAAAATACAAAAAGGTTATATTTTTAATACTTAAAAATTGTTAGCATCGATAATTGCTATTACAATAAGCTAGACTAGATTTGAATTCGGAAAATTAACAGTAAATCAGGTATAAAAATACCTGATTTACTGTTTGAGAGATTACCATACTCAAAAACTTACAATAAAATGTCTTACCGAATAAAGCGATATTGATATTGTATTTTGATATATCACATTTTAGACAGCGAAATTGTCCTCAATGAGATTTATAGACAGATAAATTCTATTAAAGGAAATTTGTGATTTTAGTTTTATTTATTTTTCATTATCGTATAGAAAATACACATTTTTTTCAACTTTCTTTTGAAAACTAATGGCATCATTGTATGATATGAGAATAAATACTTTTGCTAGAATTAGTGGTAACAAAACCCCTCTTCTACTTCAAAGGGCCGTCCAAGCATCATCATCACAGAACTACAACATATAAAACACGTCAACATTTAAAGCACACATTTTTGTTTTCGGGTCTTACTGTGTTACGATGCAAAACGTATCTTTGATAGACTTTTGATGTTACCACGTATGTAAAGTGGTTTGGACAATTGAGTTTATCAACTAATGGCCCTATAATATTATTTCCTGCATAGTTGGTAGCTTCCGCCATTCCGAAGTCTTAGTTGACGTTAAATTCACTATAATAAACGGAAATCAAACTTACGAGTATAATTAACAAAGCTGTTGAGCTAGACTGTTAAATATTTTCTTTTATATAACTGTGACCTTTAAAATGTGTTTCACGGACAATGATTTTGATAATCTTGCAATCCTAAACACATAACAACATCCAAACACAATACGTAACAATACATAACATATAACAACACAAACATCCCAAACAGTTCCTTATTTATGAGCAATATTTTAGCCCGTCACAAGTCAACTACTGAAAATAGACCTCCATCTAGGAATGTCTTCAAGTATCTGTGCTCGTTAGCCACCTGCACTCATCAACTTTCTACATCTCTTACCAGATAGTCACTCTCATAAAAAAGTTAAGATTACACAGTGTAAATAGGTCACACTGCTAGACATAGGCCTCCTCTCATTTCTGAGTGGATTTTACGACAAGGAAGTGTCCACCACGCCGCCCCAATGCGTGTTGTGAACTTCACAACATGCAGGTTTACTCGCGATGTTTCGCCGCCAAGCACGTGCTAAATCAGTACTTAAAATTGCAATTAACAAATACATTAGTGCCGGCCGGGATACATACATTAAAAAAACAAGAATAAAAACATGAGAGAGAGTCTTTAATTTTAAGAAGAAATTTTCATTTCATAAAATAAATTATTTAATTACTGTGATAAGTGTAGTATAAAAAATTATTAAAAAAACTATTTGTCTGTTGTTGTCGTATCTAGAACGTTGATCCTCTTTCAGACTTTGTAACCCGAACGCAACTCCGTCTTTCATATTATTTTCAATTGTAAGCCCATTATCTGACAGAAATACCTACCTGATGTAATACTATCCCTTCTTTCAAAGAAAGTGACTTAATATATCTCTGCCGCTAACACGATTCTATTAAACTTTACCTTCCAAGTGCATTTTTATTGACTTTATAGAACTCTGAAGTATTTTGTGTATGCCAATAAAATTTAAGGTACTAATATTACATTTAACTGCTGAGCTCTCGTTTCTGAGAGGGAGATCTTTTTTTCATTCATTCATTACAGCCATTCACAAGTCCACAGCTGAACATAGACCTCCTCCACGGAATTCCACAAAGCACAGTCCTGAGCTACCTGCGTCCATGACTTCCTGCATGTCTTATCAAGTCGTCACTGCATCTAGTGGGGGGACGCCCTACACTTCATCTACCTGCCACGAGAACCTTTCTTCCCCATGGGTTGTCGGTTCTTCGAGCTTTATCGTTATGGCCGGCCCATTGCCATTTCAGTTTACTAATTCGTTAAAAGGAAGATCGATTTACTAATATTTTTATGATGAAATTAAATTACTTTGAATGCAAAATAAGAAACAACGAGAATTGTTTAAATTATATATAGGTATTTAAAATTAGTGCAACGCGGCTTTACAGCATTTTAGAGATTACATTCATTCATTTACATTCTTGTAACGTATACCTCAAAACTCGAAAACAAGAACTTGTTGCCAGTGATTACATATTTATCGGAAACGTGGTCCTTCACTGGTAGCCGTAGGAGCAAGGTCACACAGGTCTCACAGAACACCAGCGTTAAATAGCAGCTGAAGGCCGCTATGTTTCGTGTGGTGAGTGTAGAGAACCGGAGACATTTTTAACTGGTAACGAGGCATTCCATCTTAGTCCTCACGGGTGACAACGTATCTGCATTTTGATTCTTAGTCGACGATAGATGTAGGTGTCTATGGGCCACAGCAACCACTTACCATCAGGTGGACTATGTGCTCGTTTGTCACCCTATTCTATAATATAAAAAATACTACGAAAATAGGTCGCTTAGCGAGCTACGGATAGGGCTCGAAGTTTCTCTGTATTATCGACTTTGTAATAAGATATCTGCAGTAGAAGCAGAGTAACCGACGAAATCAAACCCCAGAAAATATTTAATTTAGAACAAATAACCCAATTTGGAGTTAAATAAAAACATTGGTGTAACAATCGTGTTCTTATGCGTAATCAGTGGGAAACATATCAAAAATCGGTCGAGCTACGACAAAAAATTTCAGATAAATGTCGTTTTATTCAAGTTATTACATTCCCTGGCGTCAGTGCAATAGAATGCTTTCAAAGGCGTTAAAGTGGCGTACGTTATGGAGACCCATATTCATAAATATAATACTATGCTATTCCATTATTAACCGTAGACGTTTATAGAATGCACATAAATCGATATGAAAGATATATACTGATTTTATAGCGTACTGTTTTGAAGTTCGATGTAAGTACTTGTATCCAGGAGATTATCTCGACTAGCCCCCTAGTTCTCAACAGCTGTTTATAAGCACTGCACTTAGTGTTGTTAAGAGTAAACGCTTTTCTGAACTATTTTCTCAGTGCATTAGTGCTGCACGGATGCTTTCATTAGAAGTGACGTTAATGCTTTAAAACAATAAAGGTGGTGCATAGATGTGCTGTATTATTTTTTTAAACAGCTGTTCCCGCGACTTCGTATGCTTGAGAACTTACGATTTATACAAAGAAGTTCAGGAACAAAGTCCGCCCCAGAGTTATTTTGTAGGTTTTTTCATAGCATACTGGTGACAAACGAGCACACATCCCACTTAATAGTAAGAGAATGGTGTGGACCATTTTATTTTTATAGGAGAGGAGGCAAACGAGCACAAACACTAGGGGAATTTTAGATGCGTTGCTGTCCTTTTAAAAAGGAGTACGCCCTTTTCTTAAAGGTTCCTAAGTCGTGTCGGTCCGGAAAAATATCCGTTGATAGTCGATTCCACAAGGAAGTTGTACAAGGAAGAAAATCTCTTTTAAACCGTACAGGGGTGGACTGCCAGTCATCCAAATGGTATGCATGGTATCGCGAGTTTTGTCGCGATGTGCGATGGTGAAATTGTGCGGCTAGAATTAGTCTGAACAATTCCTCAGAGCACTCCTTGTGATAAATGCGATAAAATACACAAAGAGATGCAACGTCCAGTGCGTGCCATTAAGTCAAGCCGATCGGAAAGAGCTCAGTCGCGGATTCGAATGGCTCTGCGCTGGATGCGATCAAATGAAAGAAGCTGGCAGTAGAGAGCTCCAGCCCAGAGATGGGAACAGTATTACATGTGCAACCAAACCTGCGTTTTGTAAAGTTGCAAGCGGTGTGCCGGCATGAAATACTGTCCCGTACTGCTGAACATGCCAAGCAGTTTAGACGCCAATTTGGCCATGTCTTCGAAGTTACCACGAAACTACAAATCACTCGATATGTCGCCGTCGAGGATTCCGATACCGTCTGATAAGGCAACAAGGGAAATGCCTTGATACTGAGGAGATACGACGAAGGGTTTCCTTTTAACGGTAAACTTTTGGGGTTAAACTGGACTATATTCAGTCACCTCCAGTGCGAACTTTGTTCAATAAAGTCTCGACTTCAGACATAAGTTTGTTCCGGTACTCGGCGACGTTTTCCCGAGAAATATTGACACCGCCAGTGTCATTACCCGTACTGGAGTCCGCATAGCAATAAAAAAAAAATATATATATATATATATATATATACAATATGTAACATAATTAACGCACACCCTCAGACACCCCAATTAGTATATTATGTTACAATCATAATACATACACTGAATTTTTGGTTAAACATTTTTATGTATTGATTATTTATCAAATTAGTTATACTAATTCCGGAAGAATGCTGTGGTCACAGTACAAATCCACGAACGCAAAGACTTTAACGTGCTTGAAATAAAGTTCATTTTTCTTTATTTTTATTGAATGACAGAATTAGTAATAATACAAATAAAACTGCACTCTTAAAAGTCTTATTGCCTTAAGTTACGGTACATTTCAGTTTGTTTTGACTGTACAGATGTAGTGTGACTGTAATTTACGTAGTTTTAATTATTTTTGAGATAAAAAAATTACCTATATTTAAAAAATGATAGGAATCGATTCAGTAAACGATTCTGAACAAACTACTTTCTAAAAGTGCGTTATATTACATGTTGTATATATATATATATATATATATATATATATATATATATATATATATATATATATATATATATATATAACTATTTCAAGGTCTGTTAAATATTTATTAGAAAGTAAAATGTATGTATAAAAAATAAAAAATTATTTCGAATTTCTTTTATTTTCTTTCTTTTTATCTATATGCACCATGTAGTAACGACTTAAGGGAATACACTATACCATATCATCCCGTAGGTGTCTAAAGAAGGGATAAAGGAAAACTGAAACAGAAAATGTGCTGTCAGGTATCAGCTACTTGGTAAAAATAATTAAAAACTGAGATTTTGTCACCTGCCAAGTGTGGTAACTATGGAGTGGCCTAAGTTCAGTAGTCGTTATTTGATTGCCTGTAATATGATGATTATGATCTTCAGGAGCTGATTCATCACTAAGAGTCCATTTTCACAGCCCGTTTACAAATAAGACGCTGCCACTTAAGAACTTTTCTTCCCCATTTTTGTAAATTCTTTGAACCTTAAGGAAGTCTTATTACTACTTCAGCGTACTGACTCGTTAGTCTATATTATTACAGGATGCGTTGCGTTGTTTTTATAAATTTTAATTATAACACGCGAAAATCTCCCACACACCCACTGAACGACCTAAGGCTTCCTCGTCTAGTAAAAATAACCATGTTCGTGTTGCTATTGAACCTATCGACACGAAGTTACACAAGACATTAACGTAAATTTATACGTGATAGAGCTACGCTGCAGCTATATTATGGTTGTAGCACGAATGGGTCGGGGTAGGACCACGGTGTCACATAATACCAGCGTAAAATAGCAGTTTGATGCTGCTGTGTTTCGCATGATGAGTATAGAGAACTAGATACCCTTTTTTACTGGAAACGAGGCATTCCATTTTAGTCCTTAGGGGTGATAACACATCTGCATTTGCTGGCTTTGACTTTGCTTTGGAATATGGTCTGCCACAACCGGTTACCTTAATTACATGGATCTGTGGAGATGTGGAATATCATGTACATTCCCTGTTGGACCTTCTGCTGATCTCTTATCCGAATCTCGAATACCAGATCCGAATATCAGGTCTCCGTCGATGTCCCTCTTAGCTCTTTGGAACATTGTCTGATCCGGAGTATAGTGTCACTCATGCTCCCATCGCGGTTGCGTTCTGCAGATTGGCGCGATCGACGCGATCTTTTATTACATCCTACCATTGAGGGTAGGTTTGTTACTCGTGATGATTTCAAGGTCCCAGCGTCGTTGCTGATTCTGTCACTGATGTGATGCTACAGGGAATGGAACTTTTATTCCATCATTAGTGGTACCTATCGGAGGCAGAACACAGTATAATTCCGCCTCCAGGTCCATCAAAAGTGTCATACCCAAAACAAAGTCAGGGTACATCGGCAGAATTGGCCAGAAACTAATTTGACTTTCTTTGGGAACAAGTGCATTCTGGTCTCTCGCCAAGGCTGTCCAAGGGAACTTCTGTCAACTATCTCTCCCATCTCTGCACAAGGAGAACGACTTACTGGCCTATGGCGCAAAGGGCAATGCCGATCAGCTGGACTCTATTTGCATGCAACTCGACTCTTCGTGATAGGGGAATACATCGCCGATCATCCCGCGTGGTAAGTGATCCATGCGGAATGTGTTGCTTACCCAGCACACGGTGCGCAAGGCACTCCCCTCCCAGCATGTCAAGAAGTCGACTGGAACTGATGGCATCCCTCATATTTTGCTGAAGACGTGTGTTCTGGAGTTGGCACTGGTTTTGACGCGTCTTTCCAGTACTCCTACTCCCTTGGCCTGATCCCGAACTTATGGAAGACAGCTTTAGTGCACCCGATCCCTAAAAGAGGCGACCGTTCAGATCCGTCCAACTACAGGCCTATCCCTATCACCTCCTTATTCTCCAAAATAATGAAAAAATTATTAACTGCCAGCTGATGAGGTATCTTGAGGATCACCAGCTAGTGACCGCCATTACGGTTTCCATGGGAGTCGCTCAGCTGGTGATCTTCTGGGTTACCTAACTCATTGGTGAGCGGAGGCATTAGAGTCTAAGGGGGAAGGGTTTGCCGTTAGTTTTGACATAGCGAAGGCCTTCGATCGGATTTGGCACAAAGCGCTTCTTATGAAGCTTCCTTCCTATGGGCTTTCCGAGAAATGGTACAATTGGATCACCGGTTTTCTTGCAGATTAGATCATCATGGTCGTAGTAGTAGGTGCATGCTCCGATCCCAAGCCCATTTACGCTGATGGTCCACAAGGCTGCATGCTATCCAATAACCAACAATATCATATAACCAACGCTGTTTTTCTGCATATCAATTATATTATGTTGCAAACCGGTAACATTCATTGCTATGCGGACGCCAGTATGGATAATGATATATACACTGGCGGTGTCAATATTTCTCGGGAAAACGTCGCCGAGTACCGGAACAAACTTATGTCTGAAGTCGAGACTTTATTGAACAAAGTCTCGCACTGGAGGTGACTGAATATAGTCCAGTTTAACCCTAAAAGTTTACCGTTAAAAGGAAGCCCTTCGTCGTATCTCCTCAGTATCAAGGCATTTCCCTTGTTGCCTTATCAACCGGTATCGGAATCCTCGACGGCGATATATCGAGTGATTTGCAGTTTCGTGGTCACTTTGAAGACAAGACCAAATTGGCCTCTAAACTGTTTGGCATTTTCAGCAGTACGGGACAGTATTTCATGCCGGCACACCGCCTGCAACTTTATAAAACGCAGGTTTGGTTGCACATGATGCTGCCAGCTTCTTTCATTTCGCATCCAGCGTAGAGCCATTCGAATCCGCGACTGAGCTCTTTCCGATCGGCTTGACTTAATGGCATGAACTGGACGTTGCATCTCTTTGCATATTTTATCGCATTTACCACAAGGAGTGCTCTGAGTTGTTGGTGCATATAGATAAAAAGAAAGAAAATAAAATAAATTCAAAATAATTTTTTTATTTTATATACATACATTTTTCTGTCACTCCATTAGTCGCGCGTTCTACTATTGTAGAACAGGCATGCATTTCGTGGGATTTTAACATTAATTGTGGGTGTCTAACACACACACTCATAGCATATATTCCTCTATTACTAGCTGGTGATCACAATTAGTACCCTTTCGGCAAACTGCGCGATCGCACTTGTTAGAAATTTCGCACTAAAACTAAAATTCTACAATAGTAGAGCGCGCGAGCACTCGCGTGTCATTTTTGTCGGAAGTTTACCTATCGTTTTTATAATTTCTAAGTGTTTATATTATGTATAAATATTGTTATTATGAATTTTTTTCTTTGATAATATTATTTTTAACCAAAGTAACTATATTTCGCACAATGATGTCACATATTTTGAGATGGTTGGAAGAAGTTATTACTGATGAAGCAACCAGCAAAGTATGGGATAAACATATTTTTACTAACGAATACAAAGGTACCTTATGCCTACCATATGGAAATATACGCAGGTGCTCAGCCAGATGGTCCTTTTGCACAATCAAATAAAGTTGTGGACATTGTGCTACGAATGCTTACCCTATTGGATGGTTTAGGTTATAACGTCACAATGCACAATTGGTTCACGAATATACCTCAATGCTTAGAAATCTTAGGTAGCAAAATTACTGTCGTAGGTACTGTGAATAAAGATAAGCCACAAATTCCCAAAGAATTCAAAATCACAAGAAACAGAAGCAAAATGAGTTCAATTTTTGGCTTTCAAATACAAGGTACTTTAGTATCTTACATGCCAAAATCAAAGAAAGTGGTGCTTATATACTCAACTATGCACTATGATGATCATATCGATTTACAAACAGCAAACGTAAGGCGGAAATAATAACTTTTTACAACAATACCAAATATGGCGTGGACATTGTAGACAAAATTTTTAGTATTTATGACGTCTCCAAAAACTCTAGGCGATGGCCACTTACCATTTTTTTAATTTAATGAATATAAGTGCTTTAAACGGTTATATTGTACATACAATAAACAAGGACTACAGAAATAAGGCCAGGAAGGATTTTTTATATGAACTTGGTTTTCACCTAGTCGCGCCATGCATACAACGCAGAATAAATATTGAAAATATTCCAAATTGAAAATAAGGGAACATGCTTTTGGGCATGAAAGAGCCATCGGAATTACAACCATGTCCAGCACAACTCCCCAACACTGGTCGAGTCGGGAAATGTTCCTTTTGTGGCAGAGCGCGCAATAAGTCCACTAGAAAACAATGTGACACCTGTAAAAAGTGGATTCGTCCTCAACATCAAGTTCTTCAATGCCTTGACTGTTGTAAAAATGATAAAGACTGTGTGGAAGATATGAGCGAGTAAAAAAAGGAGACTGAGAAGGTTTGATGCCAAAAAATCATTGATTTTTCTCAAAATTCACAAGAAGTCTGATATTAAGTGCCTAATAAATGGATAACAGTTATGTTTCGTCTATTTTAGTTTCTTATTAAAGTTTGTTTTCATATGATATTGAAATATTTTTATATTTGTTTATTGTTCCTGTAAAATCTTTACACAAAATAGTTCTACGTATGTAGAGCGCGCGAGCACTCGCGTCCCAAACAGGGGCGCGCGTAATGGAGTGTTAAATAAATATTTAACAGACCTTGAAATAGTTATATATATATATATATATATATATATATATATATATATATATATATATTCACTTAATATTTTTTAACTATAACTTGTGCCTAAATTTAAAAATAGTTTTATTTTCTCTTAGCAAATAATATAGAGATTTAATAATTCTACATATAATTTTAACCAAAGATCAATTCACGTAAATTAAGGTCAATTTTGTCGATAGATGCAATGAGAATTTTAAGGCGCGCGTCTCAATATTACGAGAACGCGACACCGACGTTGCGACGTCTCGTAGCTCTACTTCAGTTCAAGTGAATTTTATTGTGTTCTAATGGCGCTTCTTTCCTTAAATAAATGTCGAAGTTACTTTTGTATTTTCTTATGACTCTTTATTTTTGAACTGTGATCTTCTTAACTAATATTTTATTCTAAACACGAATTTTTAAACATTAACTTACAAAATCTAAAATAAAAATTAAAATAACACCTACCTATTCGCACTTTTTGTTTAAACCATTATAATATATACTTTTTTACTGGAAACGAGGCATTCCATCTTAGTCCTCAGGTGTGACAACGCATCTGCATTTTGATTCTTAATTGAGGATAAATGTCTATGGGCCACAGCATCCACTTACCATCAGATGGACTGTGTGCTCGTTTGTCACTCTTATTCTATAAAAAAATATAGTTGTATGAAATTATTTCAACATTACATACCTAGAATATACCATTTTTCAATTAGTAATGACACAGTAATTAACTTCATATTTAAAACTAAAATTGTCCTGCTGATCAAGTGGTAATAAAGCACGACTGCTTATCATGAGATCCCGTTTTGGAATCCCGGATCGGAGAAAAAAATTCTGTCAAAATTTTCAGCAACACGTAGTCAGAAAATTGGTGGTGTACCTGATGAATGCAGCTGTCTTTTAGCACACACTCGTGCTAACATAATCCTATCCTGTTCAAATCCTTGTTCTAATCCTAATAACTAGCCTTAATTGAGAATGGCCACCGCGACCGAAATTCGGTCTAACATTATTATATAAGGCTAAACATAAAAACAAAAATATATCGAAATTCTAATATCATCCCCTAGTGTTTACAGGCAGTTTACAATTATTTAGTAGGTTATTTTTGTAATAACGTTCCAGGTACAAATAAAACACAGTAGGAGAAAAAGAGTAAAGCGCTTTTTGTTATTCAGGCAGTAAGTAATCAGTAGCATTTTAAAATTTAGCGCAAATGCTGATTATATCAAAAAAGCAACCGCATCTGTTAAAGAAATTGTTTATATTACGGTAATTAAAATATAAAAATATCATTTGTATACATAAATAAATGTCATAAAATAAAGTGCAATTCATGATTGTATAGAGACGGTAACTCAGGCGCTAAGCGCTCCCTGTACATTTCACAGTACGCGAACAACCCGGGTTTGATCCACGGCGGCACCGATGAAATTGTTAAATAAATTTTAAGTGCTGACTTACCACGTGCTTGACGGTGAAGGAAAACACCGTGAGGAAACCTGCATGTTTGAGAAATAAAATAAAATATGACGAAGACGTGAAGTCCGCCAACACGCATTGGGGCAGCACGACGGATATTTCCTTGCCCTAAAACCCTTTCAGTAATAAGAGGCGGCCTACTGCAGCTGACGTCCTATTTATATTAATTTATTATTACGTCCCGTATTTAGGCTATAAAGAAGATGGCCAAAAATTGTATGAACCTGTGCCCCAGACCGTATAGAGATGAAATCTATGCCATTTGAAAGTACAGATCTTCTATATAAAGAATTAGAAAAGTGCATGTATCTACGCAGTAGTGGACAAAAGTTATGAAGATTTAAAAAAGTTGATTTTGACAGTTGGTTTTTATCATTATTACACAATGTAGATATTAATAAAGTTCCAATTCAACAGTGTTATGTAGGTTAATGTATATGCGTGATGATTAAGATGTATCTTAACCGGGTTTGCTAAAAAAACAAGGACAGCAGTTTTCTTCAGTCTTTGAAATTATTATTTTGTAACTATTTTTGTAATATAATTATATCAATACTATTATTGATCGAAGTATATTAGACAGAAAATCATTAAACTTATGTATTACACCGTTTATAATAAGTGGAACACTCGCGTGGGGCTATGGCACTTATTAAATAAAAGTAAAATACGATAAAACACAAATACGACGGAAAAGCGTACATAATTATCATATACCGAGTGACACCTTGTATGTTTTGATGCTTGACGGACGGATTCAGTGTTGCAAGTACTAAAGTAAAATAACCCTATCCTATAATGTAACACTACATGTTTAAGCAGTTGCTGTATTAAACAAATAAATAAAATCCTATCCTTTAGTGTATTTTGATTATTTTGATGTATTAATTCATTAATTGAAGGCTTGTTTTTAATTATAACATATCATAAATAAATAATTTTTGTGTGTTTAGTTTTTTCACTACTAGATCTTTTCAAGTATTATATGGTCACATTAAAGGTTCTATAGAGTTACATCAAAGAGAATAAATCACTTTAAATATTTTTAAACTTGATTATTTTTCAACAGCTACTATGAAATGTTAAATTATTGAAAATTCTTTTTTTATTTTATTTAAATTAATAGCAATAGTCTTATTTTTTCAACAGCTTGGGCACATTTTGGCCATCTAATTTACTTAATTTTTCATAGTAATATAATTTTTAAACTATAAAGTTTCCAAATAGTAAGAAAATTGGAAGGTTTATTTTTGATAACTTATAGATACATAATCTTTACAAAATTTCGTACCCAAAGTTTTTCTCACCAGTCGACGGGTTTATTTATACGTCCATTACAGCCAATAAATGTCCACTGCTACACAAAAGCCTTCCCTATAGATTGTCTCATAGGAACAATTTTAACATAGTTGCCAAGCTTGACAGGCGGGTTGACAACCGCAGTAATTTATAATTTTGAGTTGTCAGGAAAATTGTATTTATACGTACTAATAGTTTTTGCCCGCAGCTCTACAACCTAACTTCACCCTTATTATTACAATAAAGGTGAGCTTTTTGTGGTAGAACTATGTTGCAGATATATTGTTGTTATGGTTGACTCAACCGAAAAACTACGCTTTCACAGAATATCACCATAAAATAGCAGCTCGAAATAGCCATGTTTCTTAGAAAACCGAAGGCCCTTTTTACTGGAAACTAGGTATTTCACCTCAGTGCTTAGAGGTGACAACCCATCTGAATTTTGATTCTTAATCGAGTATAGATATATACTTAAATGGGCCGCAGCATTCGCTTATCATTAGGTGGTCTATGTGCTCGTTTGTCACAGTTATCCTTAAAAAATATTTCGACCTAAATAATATTTATTATATTATATAAATATTATTTATATATACAATATCGCACATCAAAATTTGCAGAGAAGATTCAGAATAAATAATAAATGCGAATGGTAAAGAAAAATTTATTTCAAACATTCTGTCCTTTTTATCATTAAAATTCAGAATGCGTGGTAATGCTTTGTTTTAACTATCATTCATAAACATCTATCGCCTACTATTTTATTATAGTTAGTGCCAACTCGATTGAGAAAAACGACCGATGACCTCAGACATGAGCCGAGTGTCAAAAGACGTAACTTACAAAATCTCAATTTAGATGCGATAACAATATTTAAATATTGATATTATTCACACTTCTAGGTTAGCACATATGTTTTATTTATTTGTTTCTTAAATAAAATTGTCTGTGGTTCCTATAAACATCGTAAAATCTTACGGTACATCGCAAAAAATGTGTTATATTTTATATTTCAATTTATGGTAAGAAACGCAGCAATTCATTTAATAACATTTTCATATTAAAAAAAAAATTTAAAGCAATATACTCACTATATTGAGCTTTTGCAAACTCATCCCTATAAAATAAACAAAACGGGCGTTACGTCAGTTCGTTCTAAAAGAAACGTGAAAATGGCAGTCAGAGCAGCTTCACTTTTTTTGGGTCAGCCCGCATGCACCGAAAAAAATAAGGTACATATTGTAAATAAAGTTTTCTTTTGAATAAGTACGTACTTATTCGGATTCGTTATCACTCGAATCTTTATATGTGTTATAAAATAATGCTTTTTGTTGTTAAATGAATAAAGTACTTCATAACAATAGATGATTTTTCTTCTACAGCGATCTTTTACATAACTTTTTAATAATAGTTAATAAATATATATTATATCAATCATTAGAAAAATTATTGTACATAAAGAAAGTACTACATATAAAAAGTGCTATATGTTGTAGTTTTGTAGACCCTGGTTAAACGACCGAAAGGTCAATGTTCATTTTTCTCAATCGATTTGGCACGAACTATACGCACACGTTCGAAGAATTGACCGGTCGGCAAAACATTGTGATTTGAATTATACACAGAGAAGTGCGCGTACGCGTAGCTGTTGCCCATAAATCACATTCCATTTGGGATAATTAAAAAAAAATGAAGCCTTATTTACTCGTATTTTCTAAAACTGCAATAACTGTATATCATTATTTATAAATTTGAACTTAAGTATAAAATTTGACTACTCTTTGAAAACTAAGCCTGTATGTTTATACTGTTAAGTGGCGGTGTAAGAATATTCACTATCCCATATCGTCCCGTGGGTGTTGTAGGATGCGATAGAGGGAAACAAACCAGCATATGGACAGCATCGTCTTGTTAGTAACAATAAGAAATAAAAAATGGGCTTGCCAACCTGCCTGCCAAGCGTGGCAATTATTAGGAGGTAGTCTTTGGCTTATGTTCAACAGTGGACTTCGACAGGCTGTAATGATAATTATGCTACAACTCGACACGTCGTAATTTCAGGGGGTTTAGTTTATGTATACAAATAATCTTTTTATATTTTTATACGTGCCAGAGCCATGCTGCAGCTATGTTATGATTGTAGTACGAATGGATCGGCTCGACCTGGGAAGGACCACGCTCTCACAGAATACCAGCGCAAAATAGCAGTTCAATGCTGCTGGGTTTCATATGATGAGTGTAGAGAACCTTAGACCTTTTTACTGGAAACAAGGCATTCCATCTTTGTCCTCAAGGCTGGCAACGCATCTGTATTTTAATTCTTAATCGAAGATAAATGTAGATGTCTATATGTCAAAGCACCCACTTACCATTAGATGGACTGTGTGCTCGTTGCTCACCCTTATTCTATAAAAATAAATAAGTTTCTGAGTACGATTTCTTTCTTGTGGAATTCCTTAACTATAAACCTTTTTTACATGAATTTTTAAAGTAGGATGCTTATTTATCATTACACACATCAACAAAGCGCTTTTCGGGAGTGAAATAACAACTGGTTAAAACAAGCCGATTTAATTAAGCAATTTAAATTTGCCCACATTGCTGCGAAAAGGAGGATTAAATGTAAAATGTATCTTTAAACTACACTGTATGATTTATTATTTTCCACCAGCACGTGAATATTGAAACTTGCTGAAGGTACTCTGTAAATAAAATAAACAAATTCGAATTTAGCGATTTTTCAATACAACCCTTAAGGGGGAGCAGAGAATGATCAAATTTGTATGAATAAAAATTAATTATTGCTTTTATATAAAAATGGAAAGTGGTACATATGCTCTTAAATACAAAACAATAAAATTAACATTTATAGTTTCATCAAAAAATTAGCCTTAGGGTCTTAAAACGAGAAAAGTATAGTAATCGTATTAAGACGCCTAGCCAAAAACGAGACGTAGAAATTTGGACAGTAGCCTTTTATAACGTAGGCATTCGTTAAGAAATGGTTTTGGAAAATTCAATTAGATTTTTTTTTGTTATTTTACGGGGCGATTGACTCGAGACTTACTGAAAGTACTCTGTGAATGAAATAAATAAAAACGTAGTTTGAGATTTTTCAAAACAACCCCTTACGTTGGACTATAAGGTGTTCGAGATAGTAATGTTCTTGATTAAAACTATTTTTATGGATTTCATCGCGTTTAATTTTTGTATGTAGTATTCGTTCGTTCGTTCTTTGTAGATATATAGTAGAATTTAATTACAATTTTTTTAATCTACCCGCTTTAAAGAAAGAGGGTGCAAGATGTATATGAAAAATATAGTAGACGTAGAAGCATGAAATTGTGACAATATAGCTTGTGGCTGCGATCTATCTAAATCTGCGGTGAGTCGAGATGAAGACAAGTTGGACTGGCTTGCAGGAACTGAAGACTGCAGAAGACGATTCTCAGTAGTGAATGGTAGGGGTTCTTGAGGATATTGACGAAGGCTTGAAGTTGTAGTTTCCGAAGGTTGTTGGTTGCGTGTTCAGATCACGTCGGGGTCACTACTGTGGCCGTGAAAGGAAAAAGGGGAGATCTCCCGCCGGGCAAGGTGTTCTGCCTTACGTGTGATAGTTCGGAGATGTTCTATATATGCTGTTTATGATTCGGAATGTTGATAGCGTGATTTAGGCTTCGGTGTGTTTTCGCTTGCGGCGTGACGACAGCGCCGCCACAAGCTTTTTTATTACGTAGTAACACATATTTAAGAATTTTTGGATACTCCACGCCTAGAGTCTTACTTAAAATCTGCAACTATTGTCTTTACTAATATTATTCGAAACATAAGACAGTATCCATGTCATAGCTTGAGCTTGCCGTATTACGCGAGCTCCTAAAAGTTTAGGTCATGACTGTCTGGACGTTATAACGTGGACGCAGGTAAAATTCATAATGATACGTTAAGCCTTTGTAAAAAGTATATTAAAAAGTGTTTACGCTCCAAAGCTTTGTATATATCAAGAGGTTTTTTTTATAGATTAAAGGTGACAAAGATGTATGAATATAGCAGGAAATAGAAGGTCCGAGCGACAACATTCAGTTCAACGTAACTATTAGATAATATGCTCATTATAAAATAAGTGTTTGTAAACATGATATTTAGCAGTATTAAAAGTTATATAAAGAGTGTGTACGGTAAACCATGATTATCATCATCATCAGCCTGGGGCAGTCCACAGCTAAACATGTCTCTCTCAAGGCTCGACACTTAGCCCGATCTCCGGAGTTTCTTTCGCCCAAAAAATACACTTGACCAACTTAATATTATTTTATTACGTAACTTACTACTACGCAACTTAACATTAAAATATATTTCATTTATTTTTGAAACTCTGTAGAATTTTTTTTCTTACGTCGTTAAGAAATACATTAACATATTTAATTTAATTTATAAAATCCTAATGTTATTGATATTCATATTTAAATAACAAGGATGGATTAGAATAAAAATATCTAGCGATCCGGTTACCCATCATTGACTAACGACGTTCTCTAGCTTCTCTATAGAGCGTCCCCTCGTATCATAACCACTTCGCATACACATGAAGCCTTTTTATAGGGCATCAACCTGTTAACATTGGCTTGTTGTTACTAGATGGGGCTTAAAATAAAAAATCTTATTTTTTATTTTATATTTCATGTTTAGTTTATTTTCTCTTGTTTTACTCTTTTGACGCTGTTTCTCGCCGCCAGTTTTCAAATTTAAAATATATTTTTAAACCGAATTTGGAGTTAAACCAAATTCCATTCATTTTAATTAAACTTCTAAAAATATCGTTAACGGTAATCCATTTATAATGATATCCTGAATCTAATAAAAGTTTTTATGTACTTCTTCTTTGTTAGCCCGAAAAAAATCTGTGATAAGTAATATAAGTAAGTAACGGGCTTAATATGCTGAAAGTAGTATGTGTCCTAACCGTACGTTTAGCAGGCGCACGAACAAGATACGCCTCCGATACTGCTGCCCGTCGCTGGTATGGATGTTTTATGTCCTGCGTAAACGAGATAATCACTAAGTATCTATCAGAAGTCATAATATTTTTCTACTATTATATATAGTCGTCTATTATGACACTTGTGGTTGTAACATACTATACAAGGCAGGAAATAGGGAAATGGATTCTCTTCCGCTGTCACGACATGCCGCATTATGTACTTACTACAAAAGTTTCATACTTTTTTCAGAGATTTGATATATTTTATCAAATCAATGTATTATATCAAATAATTATGTCAATTATTGTCTCATCTTGTAATACTTTAATTCTATGGTATTTAGCACGACGTAAAAATGATGAGGTGTACTCGGTGTGATCTAGGTAAAAGCTGACTTACTTTATTATTTAGGAATATAAAGTGAGCTGTATCATACACTGTTTATACTTAACTGCTGGGATTAAAATCATATTTATTATAAATTAAATCATTTTACGCAGTCATTTATATTAATCTAAATTATTTCCCAAAGACTTTTAAATAAAAAAGACTATAATAAAAAAGAAAAGTTATATAATAAAAAAGAAATAAAAAATTGACTTTTAAGAATAAGTAGAAGCTGATTTCAAGAAACTAAAAATAATAAATAATTAGGAATTATTAAAAGCTTTTTTACCCTTTTCTGTGGACTAAGAAATATCATAAGCTGGATGTCGTTTAAAGAGTTACTCCAAAAATATATAACAATACTACACCCTTGTGAAGTTGTATTTTATTTTCACTCTTGAAGTAAAATCTTTGAACAAGAAAAATCCATTAAAATGGTTTTAAAATTGACCAAAATATCGCGCAAACAAGAACGTGCAGTCGAATTGAGAACTTCCTCTATTTTTCAAGCCGACTAATTAGGGTATGTACTTACCCTAATTAGTAATATAAATTATTACTACGAATTAAGGTAATTTGATTTTATACACTACTAGCTAAACTCGGCAGACATTGCCCTGCCAGTTAATATGATGTTCAGTAACGTTTTATATTTTAGCGTAAACAGTTTAATTTATTATTTGCCACCCTTGGTTGAAAAAAGCAAATACAATTAAATAAAAAAATTAGTTTGTTTCTAAAAAAAATTCTAATTTTTTAAATTTGTTAGTTTATAAATATAAAACTTCTCCATAGACAAACACACACACACACACACACACACACACACACACACACACACACACACACACACACACACACACACACACACACACACACATGCACACACGCACACACGCACACACGCACACACGCACACGCACACACTCACACACACACGCACGCACGCACGCACACACGCACGCACGCACGCATGCACGCACGCACGCGCACGCGCACACGCACACGCACAGGCACACGCACAGGCACACGCACAGGCACACGACAACGCAAATGCACACGCACAAGCACACGCACACGCACACGCACACGCAACGCACACGCACACGCACACGCAAACGCACACGCACACGCACACGCACACGCACACACACACTTATATATATATATATATATATATATATATATATATATATATATATATATATATATATGCGTTAACTGCATTTTAATAGTATAAAAGTTGCAGTATAAAAATCGTTAATTTTTAGGACAAAACTAAATTTAATGTTTAGGAAAAATAAACAAACTTCAATCTACAGAATTTACAAAAATATAAAGGGGAAAACACTCTAAACAATGATGTCCCGGTTTCTTTTTCAAATTTAACAATTAAGAGCAATTTTTTGGCGTTATTTTGAATAACATTCAAATGTGCGCCGCATTATGAATTTCCAAATTAATTTTCTAAGACTGACGGAATGACGGCAGATAGTCCTTCGATATCTAAAATAATTACTAAATGATTTACATACTTTCAATATAATATATAAGACAAATTTATCGAATTAAATAAAAATAAAGTATTTTAGGTAAAATATAATGTATAGTAATTTAAAAAAATAAGGCTTAATATATAATATATATAATATAATATATAATAAGACTTATTATATAAATATGGAAATTGATACCTACATAAATTTTGGTGTTAAAAAAGAAGACTATATATAATATAATAAACACTTTATGCTTTCATCTTTCAGTTTCGTATTTTAATTCGAAAAATTTCTTTAAATTTTAGAAGCCGTTAATTGATATTTTATTACGTACTTTGAAATTTGATATAAGATACATTTTTAACGTTATATGAATTTGATACGCCACTCTTATTATGTACGTTAAGGTTATTTACATAATTTCGAAGATATAAAAGAAGACTCTATTATTTTGTCTACGTTTCCCAATATGCTTTTAATTAGTTATTACACGCTAACGGTATGTAAAAAAAATTTTTGCAATATTAATTATGCGAACTCGACCGTTGATTTGATGGCCTGGTTTAATAAGAGACAATTCGGTATGACATCGGATTGAACAATATGCCAAACATAACGATTTAATGAGACCTTTATAGGGGCCGCTATTGAGCAGTAAAAATCATGACGAGACTCTGACTTCCATTTGGTTTAGTGATCATACGTGGTATCTGTTTTATTACGGGCATTAAAATTATCATAATCCGAAAAGGAAATGCCTTGAAAGTTTTATCTGCAAGTATTATGTTTTGTGCTTTGCATAATAAAGAATTTATGCGATTTGAGTTCTGCTTCATTAGCGAGGATTGTTTTGCGTTGTTAAGGGATTAATGTTTAATTATATTATTATGGGGAAATATTTTTTGGATGGAAAGTGTTAAGTGTATTATATTTATGTCTCGTTGGTCTAGTGGTTGTAGTAGTGCGACTGCTGATCTTGAGGTCCTGGGTTCGAATCCCGGATCGGGCCAAAAAAATTAATTATTGAGTTTTTCCGTCAAAAAAACACTCTATTATGAAGAACCAGAATTTGTCAAAACAGGCACGTATGGTAATTCATAATGCTGTGTTAGTCCCTACTTTAATGTATGGTAGTGAAAGCTGGGTGTGGCAGAAGAAGCACGAAAGTAGAATAAATGCTGTAGAAATGCGGTCTTTAAGGAATATGCTAGGGTGTAATCTGAATGACAGGGTGAGAAATTGCGTGATAAGAGATAAATGTGGTATGCAAGATGATGTTGTGACCAGGATTAAGAAAGGAATGCTTCGGTGGTTTGGTCACGTAGAAAGAATGAATGAGGAAAGAGTGACAAAGCAAATTTATATGGCAGATGTGAATGGCCGAGTCGGGAAGGGACGCCCTAGGAAAAAGTTTATCGACCAAATTGGCGATATTTTGAAAATGGGCCACGTTAGAAGTACCCTTAACCGATGAGCATGTATGCGTAGATATATGGATGTAAAGGAGGCGAAAGAGGTATGTCAGGATCGTGCCAAATGGAAGTCCGTAGTCTCTGCCTACCCCTCTGGGTGACAGGCGTGAGTGTTTATGTTTTTTTCCGTCAAGAAATTTTCAGTAGTTGCCCGGAGTCAGGAAGTTGGCGATGTCTCACCCCCCTGCCACGGAAAGCACGTAAAGCCGTTGGTCCTATGCTTGATCTCTCTTCGGTCGTGTCGGTTTATCGTCCCATCGGATTATGAGAGTGAGGGAATAGAGAGTGCACCTGTGCTTGCGCATACACTTGGGCACTAATCCTGTCCTGCGCCGATGGCTAGTCTCCGTTGAAGCATGCCGCTGTGGCCGAAATTCGGTCTGGAGGACATGATTATTATTATTTTTAAATTTAGTTATTTCTGTAATACAATAAAATATACAATTTACAAATATAACAACCGATTTTTTTGAATTCAATGGTTTTGTAGTTCATTATATCTTTTAAATTTATGATCGTTATCATATTTACCACTGGCAAGATGTAATAAAAATGAATCCGACGATACAGCTTCCACTCTAAAACTTTTAACCAAACATATCACGTACACGATTCACGATACATACTTCGGAAAACTTACGAACCTTATTTCATTAGGATAAGGTTCTAAACTTTTAAGAAATGTCCACATATTAAGAAGCAGTCTTGTTCTTGTTGTTTTAGTCGAATTAAAAATCAATATCGAAGCAGTTAAAGGTAAAGATTAAAGATACAGCCTATATACGTCCCACTTCTGAGAGCTTCCTCTAACTGCTGAGGGTGTTTTAGGGCAAGGAAATATCCGACGCGCTGAGAAAACTGCGTGTTGGCGAACTTCACATGTTTTCGAAATATTATTTTATTATTATATACATGATGTTTTCCTTCGCCACCAAGCACGCGGTGAATAAGCACTTAAATTTGCAACTAAAATTTCATTGGTGCCGGCGGGGATTGAACCCGGGTTGCTCGCGTTAAATCTACAGCGAGAATCTCAAATCTATCTAAATTTACAGCGAAAGCTTAGCGCCTGAGCTACCAGGGCTCGAAGTGGTCAGCTTAATAATAATCGCGATAGCATATCTTGTTTTAATGCACTGCAACATTATAATAAAATATTTTTCTGTAAGTTGTAGCTTGGAAATATTTTCCCTTTTATGACATACAATAAAATCTTCAGACTTTGTTTAATGCGGCTTAGAATCTAAGTTACCGGTTATTTAAAGCTCGCCATTTATTTTAAGTATAATACAGTAAAACTATTAATATTTATACCTATAAATAAATTTGAAGTGTTTTTCTTAGTTTTCGCATTTATAAAGGCAACGAAAGACTAATATTATATTTCTTGAGTATATGTGTACCTAAACACACATTTTACATAACACTTAAATTTATTTCCAATCTATTTAATATTGGTCAATACAAATTACAAAAAAAAATGTTTCGATATTTGTTAATACCAAGAAAAAATTTAATAATAAATCTATATTATGAAATATCAAAAATTCTAATAATATCAACCATAAAAATAAATACAAAACTTGCTTTCAACACTTGTAAAGGTTACACGCACTCATTTTATTTTTTTCTTAAAAGTATTTCAATTATGATATATATATATACAAACAAGCTCTCATAGCTCTCAATAAATTTAAATACAAATAAATATAAAGGCTTTCAATGCTATTTTTAGTAAAACTTAGATTATTCCTGATGACGAATTGCTAGCACAGCTCTTGGACACCTGAAATCAACTTCAAATAAAGAAGACGTAAATTTTTATATAGGACTGGGTGACAAACGAGCACACAGTCCACCTGATGGTAAGTGGTTGCTGTGGCCCATAGACATCTACATCTATCCTCGATTACGAATCAAAATGCGGATGCGTTTCCAGTAAAAAGGGGTCTCCGGTTCTCTGCACTTACCATACGAAACACAGCAGCAGCATAGTAGCTTAATACAATTTTACTATTATATTTTACATTACATTACATTTACATTATTTTTCTTACTTTAATTATATTTTGTTAGAGCGTGGTCCTTCCCGAGATCGAGCCGACCCATTCGTGCTACAACTATACTATTAATATAATAATAATGTCCTCCAGACCGAATTTCGGCCACGGCGGCCTGCCTCAACGGAGGCAAGCCATCGGCGCAGGACAGGATTATAGTACCCAAGTGTATGCGCGCAAGCATAGGTGCACTCTCTATTCCCTCACTCTCATAATCCGATGGGACGGTAAATCGACACGATCGGAGAGAGATCAGGCGCAGGACTAACGGCTTTACGTGCTTTTAGAGTCACGGGGGTGATACACCGCCAACTTCTTGACTCCGGGCAGCTACTGAAAATTTCTTGACAGAAAAACTCAATAATTGATTTTTGGCCTGACACGGTATTCGAACCCAGGACCTCATGATCAGCAGTCGCACTACTACAACCACTAGATTAACGAGGTAGTCAAACTATTAATATAACTGCTGCATGGCTCTACTACGTACACATATACAAGCACATGCGTTGTCACCTCTGAAAACTAAGATTGGATGCCTCACAGACTGTATTTACACTGATTATTTACACATTTTAGACCGGGTGAAAACAGTTTACGCACTGCTATTTTGCGGCAGAAATCAGTAAGAGAGTTGACATTAGAAGGACTGCTAGGTATAAAATAAGCCCTACCACTCACAAGTAACAATCATAATGCATTGGTGTCACGTCTAATAGCTTTAATGGTGAAGGCGGGGGTAGAACGTATTCTTACCTCTTGCACTATTACGATTCATATTTACTATTTGATGTCAAAACAATTGAACGCCACAAAGCATATCATATAACAAGTAACGGTTGGCTACAATATATAATGGTGTGCTTAATTTGTGTAGCAACTCGTTAATCAATAGAGAATGATTAATGGAAGCCAACACCCGATCACGTTCGGTTGATGAATTAGCCTCCATATGGCTCAGCATAATTCTCTAAGTGATAGCACCTGCGTTCTTGCTCGTTATGTAGTTAGTTATTACAAAACTTGTACACACTTTAAAATAAAACATTTTTTTAAAACACTCAAGGTAAGACTTTCTAGCTTTAATGTATTTTAAAAAAGATACCTTCAGGTTGTAGGGATTGAAACTAAAATCAAAAGGCAGCTCCTTTCTGCCTGGGAATTTGTCTAAGTAAGTATAGTTTTCTTTCCTACAGTCCATTCACAGTTATTTTAACTTTGCCATCTGTGATTATATTTTTTTTTGCTAGGTTGACATTACTGGCTGGTCGTATTGAAAAGCTTCTCGGTTTCTTCTGTTGCATCGCTGATTATTAATATTTTAACATGCTAAAAACGATTCATAGTAGCGGCAGAAAAATTGTGCTATCTGTGATAAAGTTTTGTGAACAGGAAAAAGTTAATAAAGCCCCAATAATTCCATTTGAAAATTTTAATCAACGGGTAGCAGCCATGACAGGTGAGTAAAAGTAGTGTTACCTGCTATTCGTGTTTTTCCCATATTAGCGAAAACTAAAATTATATAAATTGGTCACGATTTTTATGATGTTACGTTCCGTTATAAATAGAAATAGTTAGTATAGTTACGTAATTTTTGTATGAAAGTAATAATTCAATTTAGCTTTAATAACAAGCTAATTAAATAAATATAAACTTGTGTTTATTTTTCAGTTATATTCTATAAATACAATATAAAAATGTTTAAATGTAATATCTGAGAAAACTGTCTGATGTTACCAAAGAAGGCGAAGTTACTTCGACAGCTGTAGCTTCTATATCAACAAAAGTATTCACACCCAGAAAAAATCGGACAAAAAAAATCGAAAAAATAGAGTTGAATAATTTTGATCTCTGTGCAATCAGACATAAAATAAATTAAATGAAAATAGTCAGAAAAGAGCTTTCTACTTTGGTTAAATTATTAACTGAGTCAAAAATATAAATATGTAATTATTTATATTTTTGACTCAGTTATATAAATCAACTCAATTAGTAAAAATACCCTGTGAAAAATGTTGGCAATCAGAAAATGAAGAAGGTATTTTAAAGAGTGATTCAATTGGTGCATGATAGACTATTTTTCATGTAGGTGGTGAAATGGGCTTTATACTAAATGCACAATGGATATATAAATCACAGTCGAAATCAGGTGGATACCATAGTGACATGAACAGAACAAATTTTATGAAATGCTTACAATACAAACTTATACCTAATTTACCGCCTAAAAGTTTAGTGGTGTAATAATACGTCCTATCATTGTATAAAATGTGAATAAGGCACCAACATTGAGTTCTACTAAAGTTGATACAAAATTGGATCAGAAGCGGTGATATTATGAGTCTACTATGATGAAAGCTCAATTGTACGAAATTGTAAAAGAGCTTAAATAAACTCCAATATATGAACACAAAATTGGCTAGACTTCTACCGTACCACTGCGAGTTAAGTGCCATAGAACTTATGTGGAGCCTTTTGAAGAGGCGTATAGCTAGTAAAAATGGACAGTTAAAAGATAAGATAGTAAAATTAACCGAAGGAATCTATCTTATCTTTACAATCTATTACTGCAGAAGACTGGTAAAAGCAATGCGAACATGTGCACCATATTGAAGATCAGTTTTGTTTAAACTGACGGATGTATAGACACTGAAATGGACAGGTTTTCTATAGAATTGAATGCCGAGTCTGATACAGAATCTGACAACAGTTTTTATGATTCATGTACATCAGATAGTGACTTATCGGCATTTACTATCCGAATTGATTACTCGTATTCAAAATAAATGGAAATAATAATAATAATAATAATTTACTACTACTACTACTTACTACTACTACTAAAATATTTTGTCCAAGGAAATTATACAAACCTCATATGGCAACACAAAGCTCAAGTTAGCCTACTTTATAGTTAGAATAACTGTGAACGGACTGTATATAACATTTTTAAAGTAACAGTGCATCAACGAGATTACCAGTGTGTAACCAGTTTCAGTGTTAAGAGTACACAGAGTACAGGTTTTGAGGCATTTTGCCTTAATTTCTAAGGGATTGCAGTAATTACTTATTGTATGGTTGGCAAGCTCATTTATAATGTATTTAGAAATTCTTTATATGGACGATGAATTGACGGCATCAGTTTCCCCGAGCGATTACGACTCGATATTGGAGACTTAAATCCGTATAAATCTGCGTGGATATGTACTTTTTGTGGATTTGGTAAGACCTCAATCCGTGAAAAATGCATTCTCATCAAAATTCTTATATTTCCAAAAAATTGAAAAAGTATTTTTTGTATCATAAATGTTTTAAGATCATAATTTTACGTTTCTAGCTCGCCTCCTTTAAATAAAATATTTGCAAGTTGCAACGGTATTATTATTACATATAACTTACTTACGGATTATACTAAAAATAGACGGATTATTACTCAAACAGTCCACAGATAAAAAAACCTTAAGTTCCAAAATAATAATTCCAAAATATGGGCGTATTTCTTACGCGATATATTGTAGCGAGAGCGCGTGAGCGCTACTCCTAGCGAATAACAATTTCAAATAAAAAAGAAAATTTTTAATTGAATTGATTTGAATTAAAAAATAAAAGCGAACTTAAGAAATTAAATAAAACGTGAATAATATAGATTTTAAAATTATCTATCCATTAGTGTAATCCTCAATTGATTATAGCGTCGCCTTTAGCAACCGAGATTTCAATAATTTTAGTCATTTTTTTAATTTTAATTTTTAAACGTATTTATAACACATATAGACCAGGTCAATAATTTTAGAAACGAAAAAGAATTAAAGTAGGATGAAAGCATTGGAAAAGGAGGGGATTCCACTAAAATGATAGGAAAAATAAATTACGGGCGATGTGAGGTTAGGAAGGTGTAGGGGGGGGAGAGTTTTTAAGGGTAAAAATCGGTAAATCTCGATTTCCGGCAAAACTACAAGTCCTATCGAAAAACGTTCAATGGCAAAGTTGTAGATAATAAAAAGATCTACAACTTTTATATCTATAGTTTTTCTTCATAACCTCAAAATTCATGTGAAAAATCCAAAAAACCACATTTTGAATTTTTATTTTTATCTTTTACAAAAAAATTGTTTTTTTCATGATATTTGGTGAAAACTTACCTCTTGATATCCTAAACACACTGGAATTTTGAAGATTTAAAATATTAATTTTTTCACCCTATTTTGACTCGATATCGAAAAAGCACCCTAATTTTCAATCGAAAATTCTCACGTCAAAATATCTGATTTTTCAAAAAAAGTCGGTGGGATTTTTGTTCGTTGATATCTCTATTTTCTGATGGTGTAAAAAATATACATTACTATTGAAAAATTTTTCAGAAAATGCAAAAAAACGAAAAATACTAAAATTCGATATTTTTTAAATCTTTATGTACAATTTTGAGGTATTCATTAAAATTTTTACTTTAATTACTTGATAAACGTTAAGTTCCATGTTAGATTAATAAACAAAAAATTGCAAGTCGAAATGTACTATAATAATTAACAACTAAATAAGTTAATAAAGTTAATATTTAATATGACATCTACAAAATTTTGAGAAATTTGTCGAATTTGCTTTAAATTATATGCGTAGATGCCTATTTATTGCTATTTTAAAATAATACCTATATACCTGAGAGACCTTCGGAAAATTCGGAGATTCGGAGATTTGCCGGAAATCGAGATTTACCGATTTTCACCCTTA
This sequence comes from Parnassius apollo, assembly GCA_907164705.1. Classification (NCBI taxonomy): domain Eukaryota; kingdom Metazoa; phylum Arthropoda; class Insecta; order Lepidoptera; family Papilionidae; genus Parnassius; species Parnassius apollo. The sequence continues at coordinate 10,967,847 of CAJQZP010000885.1, forward strand.
AAAACTCCCCCCTACCCCTTCCCAACCTCAGATTGCCCGTAATTTATTTTTCCTATCATTTTAGTGGTATTACCTTCCTTTTCCAATAGGTTTCATCCTTCTTTAATTTTTTTCGTTTTTAATTATTTTTGACGGCTTTGACCCTGGTCTAATAAAACAAATTAGAACGTGGAATGTGATGATAGGATATTGAACATTAATAATGTGCTTTTAGATGTAGTTTATATTTATCATAACTAATGAGACAATAGTCTCTGAAAAACGCACTATCGCAAGGTTTTGGTCTGGGTATCGCCTTAAATGTATGTGAGCAACGAGAGTTCGATCCCCACTACCGCATCACAACACTGCTTAGTAGTCAAACATAATATGTAGTTATATTTGATTTTGTAACGTTCACTACATTGTTAAAAGATTTCATCCGTCGAGAAACTTTTGAGTTTACTTGGAAGATTTTACCTTCAAAAATAGTATTACGTGCTCATAAATTTGAAATACCGTTTCAACAATTAAGCCACATTGTAACCTTTAAATTGTATACAAAGTTTACAAGAGAGTGTCGTATTAAATTTATACAACGCTAAAATGTAGTTATATCAAATTTCAAAGTATGTAATGAAATATTAAAAAATAGCTTTAATAATTTTTAGGAATTAAATGTAAAAACTATGAGATTATAGCATAAAGTATTTTTTATTTAAGATATAGAGTTTATATTAAAATCTTCGATTCAACCCTTGTACTAATTTATTTATGCGTAAAGTCGTCTGGAAGATAATATACAATTTCTTTTCTTTCAACTACTGAGGACAAACGTGTATGCTCCAGAAGAATAATTGGAATGAACCATCCATACTGTCCGCTTTATAAAAACAAAGACGGTACTAGAAACGCAAGCTTTGCAGTCAAAACATAGTACTGTTGCTTCGTTACTGTTTTCAGAATATGTTTTCTTTATTCGTGAGCGCGTGTAGGCTGCAATATTATAAATATTTCACTTTTAAAGTTTCTCCAATAAAGTTTTATTTTGTTATAATGTTTAAGTTATAATTTTTAAAATATTCTTAATTGTATTACAAAAAGAGAAAATATCGCTCTAAATTAATGTTTTTCTCAGAATTTTTGTTATTACATTTTTGAACATATTCAACGCTGCAGCGTCACATAGCAGCATAATGCTGCTGTATTTCTAAACGTGAGTTTTGAGGTCTTTTCATTAAGATCAATTCAAAATTTTTATTTTAATCGAGTATTTATAGGCCACAGTATCCACGAAATCAGGTCGACCGTGTGGTCTTTTGCCAGCCTTACGATAAAAAAACAAATGTCATCACCACTGATATTATTTTTATTTATTTCAGAATGTCAATTAATATGCCATTAAAGTTGACATTTGTTGTTGTTTATTGCTAAAAAATAACAAATGCTACTTTGTAGTCAGGTGTTAAAGTAAGTTGGCTGTAATAGCGAATATTTAAGCGGCTCAAAACCGCTTGTTTAATTTTGCAAATGTTATTACTAGGGCGCGAGTTGTTCTACGTTCGGCGTGGTAAGGCATGTGCGACGCGTGACACGAGTGTTGACTGGCAAACAAGCCATAAAGGCAACTAATTAAGCGAGTCGCTGGCTCTGCTGGTTTCACAATTAACTGCTAATCCGTTTTCATAGGCGACCGCTCGATGCGTTGACTTGCGCCCGACCACGCCCGACTATCCACACTCACGCTTGACAGCTCATTATTTCGGAGTGTATAATTACGATTTCATACAGGGTCAGTCGTATCGATTTTGAAATTTATTTTGAATCTAAGTATCATATATTCCTATCATATTTATCATTTTTTTCGTTTTACACACACACATACACACACACACACACACACACACACACACACACACACACACACACACACACACACACACACACACACACACGCACGCACGCACACGCAAGCGCACGCACGCACGCACGCCGCACGAATTGTTCCTTTTCGACGAGAAATCACAACGACTTTATATATAAAAATAATATATATATGCAAAATTACAGAGTTACAGCTTATAATTACTTCCAAAACTAAATCCGTCTTACAGTTAACTTAGCCTAGTATTTATATTAAAATATCTCTTACTAAGCAACCCGTGCTATGACGCACGGCCTAATTCCTGTGATTGCTTGTAAAGCATATATTAGAGGGGTCATCACACTTAACCCACGCGCAAGCGCACACACACACACACACACACACACACACACGCACGCACGCACGCACGCACGCACGCACGCACTCACGCACGCACGCACGCATGCACGCATGCACGCACGCACGCACGCACGCACGCACGCACCCACGCTCGCACAGATGTTCCTTTTCGACGAGAAATCACAAACTCGTATATATATATATATATATATATATATATCTTCTCGTAGTTTTAGAGTTTTTTCACGTGATAAACTTTGAAGTGGCTTCGAAAGTAAAACCAGAGCAACCGATGTAGTCCAAGGAGTCAGTAAGCTGAAGTGGCAATAGACTGGCCAGATACGACATAATTAGTGTATGTAGGCCATACAAACACTTTTTAGGTACAGGAAATAATACGAGGAAGAGATAAATTTATATATATATATATATATATATATATATATATATATATAATTTTAGGAATATTAGGAAGATATTTAACAAAAATATCAGTAAGTTGAGGAACCAACAACCGATGGACAAGAAAGGTTCAAAGATAGGATAGAAAGGATTATGAGTGTAGCCCGGAACGGTATGCGAAGTGTAGGCCGGCCAACCACTAGATGGAAGGTGACTGGTAAGCGACGCAGGAAGTCAATGGTACTGGTGGTTTAAGATGTGCTTTGTAACATTTCTTGGGGGAGGCCTGTTCGGCAGTGGACTTGTGGAATGTATTGCTGTAATGTTCTATCACATGCAACGTGGTATTAACTATTCACGACTTGATGACATAACGTTAACTTTTCTCTACTAACTATACTACTCTTCTCAATTATAACAGTTAACCAAAATTTAACAGCTAAACATAGACTCCCCATAGATTTACCTTATGGGAGGTATATTTATGCCAGAGTTGCCACACTTGACAAGGTTGACTATCGCAGCTATATTTGAGTCGTTTTCGCGATGATGTTGCTTTCCATCTTCTTTTTCCTTTCCCTCCGTTGCCTCTAATGACGCCCACGGAACAATATAGCTCAGTGAATTTGCTTACGCCGCAACTACAGGATGAACTTTCTCAATAATTTTTGTCGATGGCGAAATTGGCATCTTAATCTAATAATTTAATTAAAAAGTTTTAAGCAAACTGAAACACCAATGAAAATAAGAGTTTTAATTTATATTAAGTGATATGTTTTATATCACGTGGAGTACGTATGGTATTCACGGTAAGAGGCTGTCTCCTCGCATTGAATTCAACTCGACTGAAAATAAAGTTTTTGTTTCCAGGTATCCAATCCAGCAAGTTGCTCGACTTATTCAATAAAACGGCAGTCTTCTTCGGTTTGACTGCATTAAGTTTTCTTTGCTTCAAAACTTTTGATTAGTTTCTTTGCCAATCTCGTGGTTATTCGTTTTGATTTTGTATGTTTCGGATATTCAATAAAATTAATTAGACACAAAGGTGTTCTATTGCTTAAAACCCGGTTTCATTCAAATGTGAGATTCGACTAAATTAAAATTGTTTCAACGATTGCCTACGTTTGAGTTTTGTATACGCCTAGTCTGAAAACCTCTCAGGTGTTTATGAATTCCATTTCATTTCAAAGCGGGGGAGTAATTTCGTAATCCATGAAAGAGCTTCAAATTTAAAGACATTTATAATGTTGTTTCGGAAATGTGAAATAGTGTTAAAGCTTTTGAAATAACTGCCTCCATTTAAATTCACAAATGCCTATGTGGTCTTTTTAAGACAAGTTAAATTTTCTCTTTAAAACTTTTATAAAATGTTCTCTTTATAACTTTTTCTCTTTATAAGTTTTATAAATTATGACGTATTTCTACAATTTAATAAAGAAAAATTATATTTTACCTTGTAAATAAATAATTTTTAAATTTTTCGAATACATAAATGTAATGGAAATATTAAAAAATTATTAATGCTTAATAACCAATTACTAGTTTTCTTTTCATTACTAGTTAATATAATGATTTCTTATATTTACGCGAACACTATACATTGATTAAAACTACTTTTTATCAATGTATAGTGTTCGTCGGATTTTATCGCGTTTAATTAACTACTTTAATTAATTTTAATTCCCGACGTTTCGGGTGCTTTCGCACTGCACAGTCCCCCGTGACCATGGGTGCTGGAAAGCTCCCGAAACGTCAGATATTAAAATTAATATAAATAAAACGCGATAAAATCCGTAAGAGTAGTTTTAATCAATACTAGTTAATATGTTTAATTATTTAAATTCGATCGTAATGCATTATTTTAAATTTGTACATGAAACCGTATTTCACTTTCAACCACATTAAGTTAAAAACACAGATATCTAATATTTTGTATATTAAATTTAAATAAAAGCTTATTTGCGAAGACATACGTCCACGCAGAAATCACACAAAATTCACAGCGCATTCAATCAATCTGTCAGTAATTATTTGTGTGCAACCTTAGTGTAATAGCATACACGTAGACAGAGAAACCTATAGACTAATGATTAGCGTAAGCTCAAGTGAGAAAGAATGATAACGTAGTTTTAGGTTATACAATAATCTTTATGACTTTTAAACATATTTAAATAAAATTTTTCATTGTTCTATGAACGAAACTGAACAAGATTCACCAATCTTAAGCTCACAAAACACATTTTTCTCACTTAAACCAACTTGTAAACTCCTGAGATCGTTACGAACTATCAAAGTTGTTTAGCAAAGTGTAGTTTGCTAAACAAAAAACCGGCACGGAGAAAGGGACAAACAATCACACCGCTCTGTCTCATTTCTATGCAAGACGTATGCATAAATCTATCTTTTTCGTGTGCGAATGCGAAAGAAGACGTCAATTTGTCTATAGGTTTCTCTGTCTACGAGCATACACGTGTGCATAGAGAGAACCTACAATTCTACATAAATTGAGTCAATATACTTTTCTAGCTTGTTCTAACTTAATTTTAACATAAGACAAAAAGAGACAAATCTATTGAAATATGTTGCATATAATTCATGCGTGGAAATAGAAATATCATCTTTGGTCTCTATAAGCTATGCCAAATACGGGAGTAAGTGTAATCGTATCTTCTGATTGACTAGAAAAATGACATTCCTATAGTGATTTCGTTCGCATTGTTAGCAGAAATCAACATCGATATACTCGTTTTTAGTTTTTTTTTACGTTATTATATGTCTTAAATTATAAATAAAACAGGACTAAAGTTATTGTTACTTGAACGATAAAGCAAATTGTTTTCTAAATCAAGTTATGATTATTATTATATTCGTTTTGCAAACTTGAGAAATATTATTATTAAAATAAAAACATTTTCAAAAAATAAGGTAAGGTAAGGCTTTTGTATCAAAAACAAAAGCGCCACGGATTATGATCCCATTTTCCTTTACAACACTTCTATCGCCTTATTCAAAGTAAGGTAGTAAGGATTCTTAATATTTTTTCACAAAAGGGATCACGTATATAGGTTTGGAATTATTTGTAAATAGAAAAATGCAATTTATTTAATGTGCTACATGTAAAGTTAATTCAAAGTCTATACACCAGATTCTTAACATAAACAATCAAGCTATATCCAAAATTTATTTTAGATTAACAGCTAATTTAAAACCGTGTATTCTAAATCGCGCTTCGAACGCTGTCCTCATTCAGTGAGTACAAATATTTAAAGTTTAGTTAGAGTGGTTTATAAGTGACAATAGCCTAATTGTTTAAGAAAGCGGATTGTTGATTGTAAGTTTGGATAGTCGTGGGTACGAATCTGTTAGTAGATCTGTCATGAACGTGAATTTTAAGCTAACTTGAAGGACTTTAAAAACGATTTGATTGGAAATGGTGGCTCGCCGAGACTGTAGAGTCAGCATACACAGTATGTAAAGTAAAAGAGGTTGTTATAATGCTACATCATTATATTATAAATAACGTTATTATAATAATTAAAACGTTATGTTAGTGTATTGTTTTTATTTATATTAAAATCGATTGAATTATTTACTTAAATTATTAACTGAATATTAAATAGCGATGTAAATCAATTGATAAATACTATTTGTTTTGTGTACTTTAATACTTAATTGATACTTTGTAATATAAATTAATACAAAAAGAAAATATATTTTTGTTTTATGACTCAGAATATATATATATATATATATATATATATATATATATATATATATATGTATATATATATATATATATATATATATATATATATATATATATATAAACAATAAATAAAAAAAAATCGTTATGCATAAATAACGTTATGTTTTTGTGGTTATTACCGACGGATGTGAGTACAGACATCGACGGTGTGCGAGAGATAAATAGATGAGCCACTTATAATCCCATCATCTTTATTTGCGCGAGTAGTCCTAGTACTAGTATTCTTTTAAAAACTAAAATGTAGTTAACGGGAATACACCTAATGTTAATAGAATGTCAGCATTTTTATTTATACAAACAACGAAAATATTTTTTGAAAAATACAAACATACAAAAAAATGCAAGTTACAGTAAAAACTTCATTCCCTTTTTCAGTCTTAGGTGTGGAATTTTTCTTCGAAATAAAATGGGACGATCCTTGACGTATAATAGCGTTTAATAAAAAATAATCATTCAAATCTGTTCAACCGTTTCTAAAAAATCACTAAACATTTATAAAAATAAATACGGTTGACCCTGCAGGCCATCTCTGCAACTTACGGTTTGCGACAGTCGACGCAGTTTTTTGAGCTTATCAAAAACATTTTGATTTTGATGCGGTTCGTGGGAATCGATGTCGTTTTTTATTAGAAGAGCTGATTAGATTATTACAAAATTGATCAGAATAAGGGTGCCGAAATAATTTTAAAAATAACATGTTTTGAAAATTAAATTAACTCGATTTTTTGAAGTTTTTTCAGAGTTTACCGTGCTAATCCAGTCTATATACACAGAAAATCTACAGTTCAGGATACACACACATACACACACATACACACACACACACACACACACACACAAAATGGTTATAGTTGTTAAAAATCACGTGGTCACCTTGGGATTATTCGTTTTTGTTCATTGACGGAAGAAACGCCTCTGTACATCCTAATTGATTCCGGACCCTTAACCCAGAAGAAGTAAAAATGCTCACAGCTAAGCAACTGCTTCAATTTATTGAAGATATAGAGTAGTACTACTTCGTAGTGTACCTATGTCATAGCAGCGATCACAAGAAATCCTTCTGACGACAGCGATACAGGTCTTATTAGACCCAGAAAAGTAACACCTACCTGCATTTGAATTAAATAAATTGTTTGCAACTTCATAATGTGTATTTAAAGGAAGTTAATACGCCTAATGATACACAATAATTAATATCGCTTTTCAATTGTATGTGTGTATGTCGCCATATAATACCAATACCGTTACGTATAGGCAGTCGACGGTTTGAGGTTTGCGGTCGTCACCACAGGCTATCGGATGGAATACGACGCTATATCGCGTTCACAGGAAAAACAAAACGCATATGTAATCGAATAATGGACTTCATACATGATTATAATTTAATTATCCTGTATATAAATCTCTCGTGCTTGGCTTCAACTGCATATGTACATATGGTTTAAATGTGCAAGAATTCGCACACAGATGTTATCTATATAATATAATTAAATCAATACATAACAAACGTGGTAGTTTTTATTTTTAATCGTTAAAAAAACTGATGTTGCCACTGTATTCCTGCTGTAAGTTTCTTTATCAGAAAGATTTTTGTAAAATATTCCCATAATAAAGAGCACTGTTGCCTGAGATACAAACTTATTGCTTAGTTCATGCATCAGCGCCTGCACTAAGCAATATATCCATAAATAAACATAAAAACGAAAAAAAAAAATAAATAAAAACCTAGCCAGATGGAAGCCCTCGGCACGGCAGGGGAGACCAATGAAGGGAAAGAAACCGGCGAACGATGCGGACGGTAACGCATATATTATTATTATTATTAGTGGGGGTTATTGATAGAGTATTCACATCTAGTTGGGCTGTACATAAATAAATAAGAGTCCAACCAGATGGAAGCCCACGGCAGGGGAGATCAAACGGCCGAGGGTTAGGGGGAAAGGGAAAGAAACCGGCGGACGATGCGTGTGGTATCGAGGAGCACCGTCTTCTGCATTTGACCCCGAAGCGGGCCGTCACGGAGTCCCAGCCGCCTCAGATGACCCGAGAGGCTGGCTGGGATTAACCCGTTTGCAGACACGACTACAGGAATAATTTCGGTCGGCAGACCACCCCACATGTCGGTCACTACGTGAACCAGGTCCAGATATTTTGATTATTTATTATATTTTGATCCAGATATTTTATTATTATTAATTATTAATATGTAATATGTATAGATATTTATTTTCAGTCAAGAGTTTTGTTTGCTTGTTTTGGTTTTATGTTTAATGATTTATTTGAATTGATCATTATGAGTTACATACCGTTTATTTGCAAAATCATAATGAAAAATATATAGTGACATGGATTTTTTACATTTTACGTGACAACTGACAAATTATATTTTTATTTGTTTCTTTAAAAAATTGTATCTTTGATAATACCATAGAACTTTAACTTGAGAAAATATTATGTATTACTTTAGCTAAAAAGTAATAAACAAAATTTCTTTTAAAAAGCACGGTAAAATTAACAAACGAATTCCGTTTTCAAGACGTTCAAAAAGCACTTTCATGTCAAAATCCACTTGAATTCGACTTCAAATAGAATCAAGACATTCCAAATTTTATCTCCGCATATTCCGTTATTAGATCTGTGGTCTTATTGAGGACAAAAGCGTTATTTAATGTAAATACAATTAATATTATAAATATATTACATTACTTTTTTATTACAAATAAGGAAGGGCGACTTTTTGGTACGTGATACATTTACGTAAAAGCGAGGGCTGCAGTTTATAATAACCAGATTTCCTCCAGACCGAATTTCGGCCACGGCGGCCTGCCTCAGCGGAGGCTAGCCATCGGCGCAGGACAGGATTATAGTGCCCAAGTGTATGGGCAAGCACAGGTGCACTCTCTATTCCCCCACTCTCATAATCCGATGGGATGGTAAACCCACACGACCGGAGAGAGATCAGGTGCAGGACCAACGGCTTTACGTGCTTTCCGAGGCACGGGGGGTGAGACACCGCCAACTTCCTAACTCCGGGCAACTACTGAGAATTTCTTGACGGAAAAACTCAATAATTAGTTTTTTTTGGCCCGGCCCGGGATTCTAACCCAGAACCACATGATCAGCAGTCGTGCTACTACAATCACTAGATCAACAAGGCAGTCAGAAGGCTGTAGTATATTACGTTATGAAAGTTATATTAAAAGAAAAGAGCCCATTCAAGTAATCATATTATGTAACTCTTTCACGATAACAGGTTAAATTATTTACTTAACGTCAATTCAAACATTAAAAATAACAACTTACATGATCGCTTAAAATGGTCTGTTAGGTGTACTTAAAATTTGTTTGCATTATGATAGAGTAGGCAAAATAATACTTGTATATATGTACTTAGTACAAAATTATATTACAATCATAATAAGTAGATTAAAACCTACTAGTACCGATATGACATAATTGTAATATATTTTAGGACTTCAATAAAACTTCAAGCTCGATGAGATTATCATATAATATCAAAAAATAGCTGTTTTTTTTAGTTCAAAACTAAAGTTTTGAGTTTGTGTTATTTAACATTTTCAGTAGTTACAAGTTTTACCCACATGGAATACAGTTCTCATCTTGGGCTGGGGTAACCCAGTACCAACTGCTCCTGCTTGACCGCATTCAGCACAGCTCGAATCGTCTATGACCGCATCGTTTCTGTTCGCCTAAACTCACTGGCACTACGAAGAGATTTTGCATCCCTTTGCATATTCTTTCGCACCTACCACGGGGAGAGGATATGTTCGGACTAATTCCGGCCTCTAAATTTCACTTTATTCGCAACAAAACGACCACTTATACCATCTGAAGTGTTCGCGGTACACTACTGTGAGATTTACTAGAAGTTTTCCTACTTGCACAACTTTTTTGTAGAATCTAAAAGTTATAAGGTATAGGATATAAAAGGTCCGCAACGCACCTGCAATTCTCCTAGTTATCACCTCATTGTCGGTGTCGAATTTTATACCACGCATGTGCTTTTTCAGGTGAGTAATCACTCGGAGCTAGGTTCAGAAATGTGGTGGGTGATGAATCAAACTACACCCAGCAGTTCGGATGGCAGCGCCTGCAACATCAGATCGATGGGCAGGGGCATTATTATGATGAAAAAGCACTCCAGCTTGCAATTTTCCGCGACGTTTATTCTTAGGTTTTCGAGTAGTTTTTTGAAAAATGTTGCGTAATACTTAATCTCCGGTTATATCCGATTATTATAATAGCATCTGCATCCTAGAAGACAGATGCCATTATTTTTTCAGCGCATCTGATTCAAGGTGTCTGCACACCTTCAAACTCTTGGCTGGCGAGGAAGACGGTCTTCCCACACCTTGCTTTGGTTTTTCGTCTCTGGGTCGAAATTGTTTGCCCATATTTCATCTACGGTTACGAAACGAGCGCAAAAAGAATCTGGATCTTCTTTAATTATTGCTAAATTTAGCTATTAAATGTCTCTTGCTTTACTTTGGGCGTCTGTTAACATACGAAGAACTGAGCGCTCGGCCACCTTTATGAATTTTAAGGTATGAGTTGAAATATACTGAATAGTGCCAAATGAAAACTTAAGAATCTCAACTAAATAACGGATAGTCACACGTGGATCTACCTTAACAATTTTATCGATTGTTTTAACGTTTTCTTGCGTAGTAGCTGTTGTTGGCCACCCGAAGCGAGTGTCGTCATCGCAGGCCGCCCACGCCACGAAAGACGGAGCATTGTCCGCCAAAGTAGACTGCAATTCATCAAAAACCCTTTTTGTGGAATTTTTTTCAGGCAGAAATACTTAATTACCGCCTGAAGTTCAAATTTCTCCATTTTGCATACGAATCAAATTCCCGTAAAATATCGAAAAACAAATTGGGTATAGTTTTAATTTAGTTTTTTCTGGCCTTGGCTACTAACAAATTTATGATTCGCAAAAAACGGAACGCATTTCCATAAGTCATTGACAAGTGTCCTATTCCGAAAATAATATTGTTTGTTATTTTATGAAAACCAAAATAATTTTTAATATACCAAATTTTATTTAGTTCTTTACAAAATAGTTCAAAGTTGTTTTATGTTCACATTAACTCATATGATATAAGTTATATGTAACTTAATTATCTATCAGAATGATATATTCCTATTATATCCCAAAAATTATTTTTGATCTGAGTACGTAGTAGTTTGTGCGATATATTTGACTGTAAGAGATAAAGGTTTGTGTTGTATTATTGATTTTATGTAGGATCAGGCATCAAAATCGCCTTAACCCATGTCGAGCTTATTTTAGAAGTTCTGTTTGCTGAAAATAGGATTTACTTTCCCATTCACTTTAGATTTTAGGGAGAAGATAAAAAAAACATTATCAAAAAGTTAGATTATATACATAGTCTTTACATTTTTATAGTATTATCAGCCTTATATTAAAGTATTTTTATTAAAAAATATTTGGAGAAAGTTATAAGATTATTGTATATATTTAAATTTATTTTTTTCAATAAAACCTGATTTATCTGATAGAAATGGAAATACAGTGACAAGTTAAAAAAAATATAAGAAAGTTACATTGTGGAACATTGTTTACGTAACAAACATAGTACAGAAATATTAACAGAAAAACAAATATAAAAATATCCACAAATGCAACTCACTCGCAATCCTTACTACAAATTATTACTTTGTATTTATTATGATTATCCCCATTATATTTTTGAGCCTGTAAACAAACCAATGAGTAAAGCTGAACATGGGCCTTTCATATTTCAATATAATATTATAATCTTAATTCCTGGCAGATTATTTGGTGATTTCAGATGTCTCAAACATTCGTTGTTGTTTCTTTTAACTGATCTGAACCTGTGTTTTATATATGTTGTAAATACGACATAATTTTATTACCTTGTTTTCAAGATTTTAAATCTTATGACATGATAACTCTTATGACATTCAAGACAAGAAAAAGTTAGGTTTTTACGTGGTAGAGCTACATATTTATAGCTGTTATTGCTGAAGCACAAATTAGTCGTCAGGATCTGGGAAGAACCACGCTCTCATAGAATATCAGAGTAAAATAACAGCATAATGCTGCTAGTTTTGTATTGTGAGTGTAGAAAAACGGAAACCCTTTTTAATTGGTAAACTTGGGTTATTCTATATATCAACAGGAGTGACAACGCATATGCGATCTGATTCGTAATCGAGTCTAAATGAAGATGTTCTTGTGCCACAGCATTTACATACTATTGGGTGAAATGTGTGCTCGTTTGCTATTCTTATTCTATTTTATTTTATTAGTTAAAAAGCTTAAATTTTACACCTTAAAGTTAAGGATATATAGGGCAGACTTAACGCCATGTGGTATTCTCTGTCAGTTAAGTCAACCCTGGTTGTCAACGCCAATTGTTGGCAGGTGCGGACATATTACTCAATAACACTTTAATTGAGTACTTATATTAAAATATATATACAAAGTACATACACTCATAACATATTATATTTTAATATAATATTAAACGTGATCTTGAGTAAGCAATGGCAATAATGGACAAGAATTCAAAGTAGATTCTATTTCAGTCATAATTGTACTAAATTGCTTAAAAGTAAAAAAAATGTTTGAAATAGAAATTCTTTTAATTGATATTTTGCAGACTTGACTGCATCCTCCCAAAGACCGCCATGGTTTGGACTATATGCGGAGATGACATGGAAATTAATTTCATTCTGAAGAGAATAGTTACTAAGTCTTGAAATTCTTGACTTTTATGCAATTCGTGTGACTGTATTCCTTGCACCTTTAAGGCCGATCCTCATTATAATGCCAGTTCGTTCTCGGTCCAATTTCGGTGTGATAAAATATTATCAAGTAAAAAATATGTTTGTGCATTCATTCTATCCGTAGCAGTCAAATTTCGGTTGAATCCCATTCTAATAATATAATAAATCAGACCGAGATCGGACCGAGAACGAACTGTAAACGGCAAATGAGGATCTGCCCTTAAACGTTGTGACATTCCCGCAATAGACGTCTGTAGGTACGAGTACTCCTCTACGCGATATAAACCATTGATTTATATATTACACTAGATCAGTAATAACCGCGCCAAAGCGTTGCCACTGCACATATGACCACAGCCATATGCCTAGGTAACGTAAGTTCAGTGTTCAATGTGACGCCCTCAGAGTAGAGCCGCGACAAAAATGGGTAAATGCGTAGTGAAAGAATGCTATTCAAGGTCACAAAAACGTAATAAATCAAGCGGAATCACTTTCAACACATAACTTTCAGTTCTTGTTTTCATATATACGTAAAAAACCTCAAATAATTAAATAAAATTATCGAATATTGCAATTTAGGTTCAATGTTGCCACTTTTCCGCATTTGTGATTATATCCTACATTAATGGGAGACTATATAATTAATGAAGTAAATTAATTTGTTACCTCTGATTTTAAATTATAATAAAAACTACGTTTTAACTTTCATACAAAATAATTAATTATTCTTATTTTAGTTTATTCATGAATTATCTATTAAATATATTTAATAACCTACTTATTTTCTATTAATAATTTTATATTAATTATAATTTCACATAAATTTTATATTAATTACATTTTATTACCTATTTTATATTGTTTGTATATTATATGTATATGTTGTATTATATGTATTGTATTAGTACAATAAAAACACTTATAAAAATATCTTTTATTTCATCATTATGTTTACTTCTATTCATCTGATAAGCTTTGTATCCTTTTTTTCTAAGGGGTCGCAATAAAGATTTTAAAATAAAATATACTTTTTTAATATAAAAACAATTTACTGCACTTAAAAAAACTCATATTTATTGCGTATTTTAGGTAAAATTTCATATAGTAAGCCACACCAATCCGCCATGTTTGTGTGTCTATCGTTATCTAATCTTAGCGACGATATTGTTTTCGCAACTTGTGTAAGTGAGATAAATATATGTTTATTTAAAATTGTTATTAGTTTCAAAGCTACGTCGTCGCATTTGGATAGTGGTTACACTTTTTTCGACGCGCGGTAATGTGGTTTGCTCCTCTAGTGTTGTATAACTCAATGATATAAACCTTTTAAAAGCTGCAATGAATGTATCAGTTGACAAGTCTGAAACAACTTCGATATGTACTGCCTTAGACATAAAGCATACAAATAAGGCTACATAACCCTTTGAGACTATACTGTTACGCTTTGTAGACTGTCTAATATCAAACGGGCCACAATAATATTAAGAAACCTTTTCAAATGCGCGAGCGGGATTTACACGGCTTTTAGGGAAATACCCCATTAGCCGTTTGGGCGTCTCAGCTTTATGCCTACAGCAAACAACGCATTTATGTATAACGCCTTTAATTTCTCTTACAGAATTTATAACATAGTATTTTTGAAGCAAACTGCTAAGAACGCTCTGCATTAAAGCTAAATGCTCGTGTATTATTACAATTTTTGTTAGTTGAAAACACATAAAAAGAATTATGGGAAACTTCTGACAGTAATCAACATTTGTTCCTATCGCTACCATAAAATAATCTGCTAACTCTGCCAAGTGGCGAATGTTGAGGTGGAGTGTTAGGGTTTTTTTTTAAATAATACCACAGTACCTTCCTTGATGTTTGCTAGTTTTTTGTCGAGTAGAGTGTTAGGGCTTTTTTAATAATACCACAGTACCTTCCTTAATGTTTGATAGTTTTTTCTGTCGAGTAGAGTGTTAGGGTTTTTTTTTTAATAATACCACAGTATCTTCCTTGATGTTTGGTAGTTTCTTTTGTCGAGTAGGGTGTTAGGGTTTGTTTAATAATACCACAGTATCTTCCTTGATGTTTGGTAGTTTCTTTTTCGAGTATAGTGTTAGGGTTTGTTTAATAATACCACAGTACCTTCCTTGATGTTTGGTAGTTTTTTTGTCGATTAGAGTGTTAGGGTTTTTTTAATAATACCACAGTACCTTCATTGATTTTTGGCATTGAAGTAATATGTACTTACGTACAACAGCTATCTCAAACAAAAAATGTGCGCTACTCTGTGTTCGCGCGGTTGTTTTTTTTTATCATAGAATAAACATAGGTAGAATGATCCGTAAGTAATAGTAGATTGTATTGTTAAATAGGTAAATTTTGTATATTATATTTGCTTATTTAATATACTATTACATATATTATATCACAATTACATTTTTAATGATATTTTTATTTGAATATTTTAAAAGTTATCTATGTCAAATATAAAAAAACGTACTAAATGTATGTTTAAAAAAACTTATTAATGTAACATTTAAATTACAAATATGATTATTTAAATTAGTATAAGAGTCGTTCATAAATGCTGGGCACGCGAGAGTTAAAAATAGACGAACTTATACCACTTTGACTTTGATGTGGAAACCTAAAAATAAAATGAAAGAATAATAACTTATATATGTTTCTACAAAAAATGTGTATAATAATATATTCGACCTATACTTAAGTGTAAGTGTAAGAAATATCGCATCTGAACATTCATAATCTATATTCCATGACACAAGATGGCGTCTTAGGAATAATTTGTTTTATTATTGTTCTATAATACTTTTTTATTGATTAAGTATCTTATTAACCGATGAAAAGTAATTCCTTGGTTTTTACTGACATTTCTTGAATTATTTGTGTAATATCTAAGTAAACACGACGGCATATTTTTATCAAAAGATTTTTTTTTAATCAACACAACACATGACAACTCTACAAGCGCCTAACGAGTGACTGATTAAAGTGCGGTGTATGCACCGCAGTTTGGAACAGAGTAATTCGCTCTAGTACATAAAAGCTCAATGATTTTTGGTAGTTTTTATTGTCGAGTAGAGTATTTGAGCAACTACTGAGTTTTTTTTTTCACTTTCTTCCATGATTATTCTCTGTAGATACAGCACCCCTGAAAATGGAAAAGAAAAAAATTAGAGAAAACAGTAATTATATTACTATTCAAAAATGTGTTTTTAATGCCTACTTAAATTAAAAATAATTGAATTTTGAATTTCGAATGAGTGAAGTCATATTCGTGAATTTTGTGTTTTAAAATCACATACTTCCAAAAATTGATTAACAGTGTCGGTTTATTAACTTTTATCGTACTCTAGTAGTTAGTAAGTACCTAGATAAATACAGCAAGTAACGTACCTAGGTAAATTTAATTTAATTAACGTAGATTAATTCCATCATAAGAAGAAGATAATAAACACAATTCGCACCACAAGAAACAGACTGACTTCCGTGGCCGTGGGACACGGTAGATAGCTCAGTTGGTTAGAGCATCGGCATGGATTTCAAACCCCACCCGGCGTCAGTTAATTTTTCGAATTTCTTATTGAATGAAGACATTCACTAATTTGGTTGGTCTTTCCTATGGCTATGTTAATTCAAGCTCAAAATGAACCTACTCTGTTAAGTAGTTTTAAGATCTAAAGTAACGTTTAATAAATAGCAATAGGCTAATAGGTAATTAGGTAGAAAATGCCATATGGCATTAAGTCCGCCGTTTGTACCTTTAGTACAATAAAGTGTAAATAAATAAATAAATAATTGCGAGACTGGGGAGACTCTTCCTGCAAGACCAAGACCAGGATCAAAACTGGGAGTACAATACCAAGACCAAGACCAGGTGTATTGGCGCAATACAAAGACCAAGACTGGCTAAGTCTTGTCTTGTTATTTCATTTGGGCAACACTAGTTGAATAACTTGCTCACAGCATTTCCAGAATCTTAATCTCTTATTGTATATTTCAGTAATGTCATGCTGCGGAATAATAGTTTAAAAAGTACCTCTTAAAATGGCCTGTGGTAAGCACGGAAAAGTTACTTATGCTTTTACAAATAGATGGATGCCCCGCGCAGTATGCATTAAATGTACGAAGTTTCTTCAACCAAATTAAGGACAAGGACCTGTTGGGTGGCCTGCACGTTCGCCTGATCAGACTTAGATTACTTTTTATGGGGTGTTATGAAGCAACGGGTGTATAGTACAACTGTAAATACAAAGGCTGAACTTCATGATCGCATCGCTCAGTGTGCTGATGAAACAAAAATGACCCCGGCATGATTCGCAGGTCTACGTGGCAAATTTCAGTTTGTGCAATAATGTGCTTACAACAGTCATGTTGAACACTTGATGCATTAGTTCAATTTTTTAATTAAAAATAAATACCAGATTTTGATTATGTTTTTTTTTTGTGTTAATGTTGCTCTTATAACTTCAATTAACACCTCGTAGTAACCTATGATAAAGATAGCATGTTGGTTGTGTTTTCGTGCACAGGTGCGTAACATATTACTCAAAACTAAAGTTAAACCAATATATATATATATATATATATATATATATATATATATATATATAAAAAAATATATATATACAAAGTACATACATACATAATAATGCTAATTAACTTCACAATGCTATGCTATTTAATTATTCATAACACTCCGCGGTCAATGGAAAATAATATACTTAAAACTTTATAATGAAATGAATGATTTTTATTCAATATAGGTTATTGTATAACGCTTATTGAAAGTAATTTTTTTTGTTTACCACTGGTTTCGCAAAAAAACCTCTGTCCTGGAAAGAACCAGCAAGAAATCCAGCGGGACTTATTTTAAACATATTTCAATTCACAATAAATTTATTTTGTACAAATTTTGTATGAATTTTATAGAGCCAACATGGTGGCGATCACCTCATTCCCAGGGGTTATTGTCATTTATGTATTCATTTATATTATAATAACCCTTCTTTTAATGACTAATTTTGTACATTTTCTGGGATTTTGTTGTAAAAGCGTATAGATTGCCCCATAAATGAATTACATGAATTACATTACATTGATTGATTGACACAATTACATGATTTTATATATGAAAATGTAAACCGTAATTTAGAAGATAACCACACGCCAAAAGGATTCGTTCCCCGTCAACAACATGTGATTGTTAATTGTAGTGACAGTTTTAAGAACTGTTTTATTACAGGTTCAGTGATGAAGAAAAACATCGTAAGGAAACTTGCATAATATGGGAAAATTCCGTGCTGTGCAATTTTTTCTGCTTCAAACCTATTTAACAAATAATAAAACAAAAGGGAAAGTCTGTGCAGCCGAACAGTAAGACATAAGCAGGCTGTTAATTTGATGAGAAAATTAATTATTATTAATATCATCGTATTTAATTTTACTACTTTTTCTTATTCATACTTCCTTATTAGGTTTCTCCTATATTGGAAAAGATGTGCTATAATCGTCTTGCTTGGCGGTCCTATTTAGAGCAAGAGATGACTCACAACTTTGACGTTATGAGTGACCTAAATATACATGTCATATGAGATAACAAGTTGTTGACGAGTACGTTTACCTGGGACAAATAGTCCGACTAGGTAAGTCCAACTTCGACCGGGAGGTCAATCGACGGATTCAACTCGGTTTGGCAGCGTTCGGGAAATTACGTTACATCTTCTCGTCAGGTATACCTCAAAACCTTGAAACTAGATACAACCAGTGCGTGTTTCCAGTGATAACTTATGGAACTGAGACTGGTCCTTCACTGCTGGCCGTATGAGGACGCTCAAAGTCGCTCAGTGATCTATGGAGAGGGCTATGCTCGGGGTTTCTCTACGTGATGAACGTAGAAATGAGGATATCCGCAGTAGAACCAGAGTGACATACATAACCCAACGGGTTAGTAAGCTGAAGTGGCAATGGGCCGGCCATATAGCTCGAAGAACCGACAACCGTTGGGGAAAAAAGGTTCTCTCTATAAGGACTATGTTATTAGAAGCAACAAATATTAGTCTAACGTCATAAAATTATTATACGTTTTAAGTATGTAGGACGTTATATTGAAAGAATTATATAGTTAATAAATATTTAATCAATACGTGATACGCGCCTAATTACTTAATATGCGAGCAATTTCAGTTCGATTTCCTGTGCCAACACATCTGAAACTATTATTTGTAATTATTATTAATTAATTGTGTAATTAATTATACATTTACTAGCTGATACCCGCTCGTTTCACTGGGCGCATGATAATAAACGATAAAAAGTAGATATAAAATGTTAAGGTATTTCACGTTATATATATATATATATATATATATATATATATATATATATATATATAGATACTGATGAAACATAAATAATATTTTTTGATCTTATAGACATAATAGAAAAAAATGAACTGGTTATTTGAATAAAAAATCATGAGTGCAATTAGTTTAATTAAAATTTTCGTATTTTTAAAAAATACTAAAAAAAGGGCTCGAAATAATAGATTTTCTCACAAAAGAAGGGAACTTGAAAAAAAAAAGGAAAAAAAATCGGACCAAAGACAGGACGCGAACCAAGGCACTACGACTTCGCGATCGCTCGATATCCACTTAATCTATTATATATGTCAAAATTTACCTTCTTATATTGTAGCAGTTTTTCATTGCATGAAAACACGGACAAAAATACATTTTCTAAAAATAAATCCTAGCTAGATCGATTTATTGCCCTCGACACTCCCTGGACACTAGTGCTCGTTTAAAGGTATAGGATATATATATAATGAGGTGGGAGATAATTTTCGAATTTGGCATTAATAATATAGAATATTATGATTTGCATATAATATACAAGCTTGTAAACATTATTTAAAAACCAGAATACAACAGTGCCAGGATTTTTACAGACTGTGAGGCATTCCGTTTTAGTTCTCAGAGGTGATATTGTATCTCTAGTCTTTTTTGCTTGAAGTTTGTTGTAGATATCCATGGATTAAATACCATCAGGTGGGTCGTGAGTTCGTTTGTCACTTCAGTCACAGAATAAACAATACTACCTTCAGATTCATTAAAAAAACTTTATAGTTAGATAACGTGAAATTATTCTAACAAGTCACATTTAAAACGGAATATGCAATGGTGAATTTCAAAACTTTAAAATCAGCAAATATTAGTGCTGCAACAATGCGTACCTATGCTGCAATAATCTAAATATTTCTGTACCTATTGTAAATATTCCAAATTATAAATAATATTAAATGTTCACTCTTTTTATTGCAATTTGTTGTAACAAGCCATGTATATAAAAAATTCAACATTATTTGACATAATAAATAAAAAATAATGGAATGACATGAAAATGTTTTGATATTTTCATTTGAAAAAGGTGACAGTAATTTTGAAAAAAAACCAACAACCCCCCCGGGGGGGCCCTCCCCCCATAAAAAAAAAAGCGGCCCAAAAGAAGGAAGACAAAAAAAAAGGCCTAACATAAAAAAAAAAACAATCACTTTTTGTTGAGGGGGCGCCGACCGCCCAAAAAACGCACACAAACAAAACGTTACAATACGGTTTAACAAATGTGGGCTTAATGATGAGAAATAGAATACGCGTCCCTTGTACAGTTTCCTTTTACACGTCTCTAATAGCTAGGTGTTTTTCTTTTGCGTCAGACTAAGTGCAATTTATATTAATGTCATCATATTTTCGCGCTGGTTACCCGCATTTTCATAATAACTGTTGTCCGGGCGACTGCTATAATGCGAGGGTCCCACCTTCGTCATTTGTTTGCGAACTGATTAAATTTACATGGTTAACGTGGTTTTCTGCATAATTAATTTATAATGTGTAGACATATTTTGTCATTTTATTTTATATAACTCTAAACTGGGTAAAACTAAATCTTACTAGGGACACATCAAAGTCTATTATAACGTGAACCAAAAAATCTTCAGGTATTTTTGTTAGTCGAACGTTTTTCGATTTTCTGTAATGCCATGCCCTACCGTAGGTGTAATATAGGTAGTGCCAAAATGATCACAAGGCATCCAGTGCTGCGAAGCAGCGTCCAAGATGTAAAATGTAGGTGTAAAATGTTTGGCACGTCCATTATGGTAAATCCTTCCTGCAATGTGAGAGACCTATTTTATATGTCACTTATGGACTTTTAGGGGATCAGTCCTTCAAAGTATATTGGTCTTAACAACTTTCATCGCCTTAGGGCGTAGTAAAGTTACGACGAATTAGAGCCTTGTAAGTTAGTATTTTGTTTCAAAAATGACTTGTTTACATCTTTTTCCAATTCAAATGTTAATTTTATAAACTTCCAAATAAAACAGTAATAATATGTTTATAATATTTACTTGGCAGAGCCATGCTCCAGTTATATTAGTAGCACGAATAGGTCGGCTCGACCGAGAAAGGGCCACGCTCTCATAGAATAACAACTTATAATAGTAGCTTAATTCTGCTGTGTTTCGTAGGATGAGCGTAGAGAACTGGGGTCCCTTTTTACTGCAAACGAGGCATTCCATTTTAGTCCTCACGGGTGACAACATCTAGATTTTTATTCGTAATCGAGGATAAATGTAGATGTCTATGAGCTACGGCCACCACTTACCATCAGTTGGATGGACTGTGTGCTCGTTTGTTATCCTTATTCCATAATAGAAATATTAAAACCCTTGCAGTGCACTTAGGAATATCACAATCTAAATGTCATGTAAAAGTAACATTAAAAACACCGTTCCCTATTTTGCCACCGTTAGGGAACTTTTTATTTAAATTTATATCGGATCACCCCCGAAGTAAAAACTATCCATTTCTTCCGTAATTGCTATTGCGATGGCGATGTAAAAGATTAGAAAATCCCAATTTGTCCCATGAATGTTATAAGTGATATTTATTAGGGGAGCCTTATTTTCTGTAGAGAACTTCTGAGGGGCTGCAATGATTGACAATGATGATGATGAAGCGCAGACGGGATGAATGTCACCGACAATATGTAGAATAGTTGTAGTACTTTAGTGCAATGACAATTTAGCAAAAAAATAAATCCTTGAGTAAAAATAGTCCTAACCCACCCTTAACCCGCGACGCTACAATTAAATTTTATCATTAATTAATTTTGATCATTAAATTAAGATATTTTTGACTTTTTGATTTGTTGAATCACACGAATGACATTGCTATCAATTAACAATCGGGATTTGAAGGATTACATCTTTCAAAAGGCAGGTTACTACTATTAACAGTAGTCACTACTATTCACAGTGCTTTTATTTAAAGTTTAAAAAACCCTCGCAATACGTTGCGAAATGTGAATTTAGAATGCGTAAGCACTTTCGGCTCTATTTCAAATGCTGGAGTGATTTCATTTGATTCAATTTACTATAAAAGTTTTACCTTATATACCTTACCTATTTTTTAAAAATATATAAAATAATGCTTTTCCTCTAAGTAATAATTAATGTATGAGTTTTTTAATTGTAGAAATATGTGTACCCTTTTCAATTGCTAATAAATACATCTTGTATAAAAATTGACAAAGAAATTACCTTTTTTAAATGGTATTTATACAATATAAGTATTTGATAACCACATATGCAAGACGAATGTTACAACTTAGTAGAAGAAATAGCGATAATTTGATACTAGAAAGAGCATAATTTATATAAGAAATTCGTACTTTTTATAGAATAAGGGTGACAACACAAAATCTACCTAATGGTAAGTGGATGTTGTGATACATAAACATCCACGTCTACCTACGGTTAAGAATCAAAATGCAGATGCGTTGTCACCCCTGACGACTAAATCGAATGCCTATTTTAAGTAAAAAGGATCTCCGTTTCCCTACACTCACCATACGAAGCACAAACGTATTAAGCTGCTATATTACGCTAGTATTCTCTAAGAATCTGATCTTTCCTCGTGCGAACCGACTCTTTCATGCTACAACTAGAATATAGCTGTAACTTGCCTCTACCACGTAAATATTTTATACCTTGTCAGACATATTTAAGGAGTTTCAGGAATGGTAGCAATACTTGAGTTTTGCTTTTACTAGTTCTCAAATCGAATAGCTAGTCAATAATTATTGTAATTGTTTAAATAAAATTGTACAATTGTGGTAGCATCCCTATTACGAAACTGACCCTCGCAAGAGTTCGAATGTGTAAGAATCATACAATCCAAATAATTTTATATTTATAATAAGAAAATAAGTAAAACACTGTTCCAAATATTACTGACTAGCTGTTACTCGCGGCTTCGCCCGCATGGTCACTGGTAAATGAACTATCCATTGCTTTTTGAATTGAAAGAAAACTGAGTTTTATAGATTTGTCAGAGATGCAGCCATTAAAAGGAGACTGAGAAAAATTGATTCGTCAGCCTATATAAATGTTTTGAAACACAGCATACAGGAAAGCATGAAAATAGTCTGTTTATTCCAAATGGAAATGGGATATTTTTTTAATTAAAGGAAACTGAGCATATTTTATTTTCCGTCAGGGATGCAGACTTTTGAAAAGAAACTGAGCTAAATTGATTCGTCAGAGATGCAGTTTTCTGAATTGAAAAGAAACTGAGCCAAATAAAGGATCCGTCAGAGATGCAGCTTTTTGAGTCGAAAGGAAACTGAGCTTAATAGGTCCGTCAGAGGTGCAGCATTTGGAATTGAAAAGAAACTTTTTTTTTATAGAAGAGGGGGCAAACGAGCATGCGGCTCACCTGATGTTAAGTGACTACCGCCGCCCATGATCAACCGCAACACCAGGGGAATTGCAGGTGCGTTGCCGGCCCTTTAGAAAGGAGTACGCTCTTTTCTTGAATGTCCCCAGGTCGTATCGGTCCGGAAAAATCGCTGGTGGTAAACTATTCCACAGAGAGGTTGTACGCGGAAGAAAACTCCTCTTGAAACGTACAGTGGTGGACCGCCAAGCATCCAGATGATGTGGATGGTATCGCGACGTTTGCCGCGTAGTGCGTTCACGAAATTTGGCGGCTGGGATTAATCCGAACAATTCCTCAGAGCACTCTCCATGGTTTATGCGAAAGAAAATGCAAAGAGATGCAACATCTCTTCGCAGTGCCAGTGAATCGAGCCGATCGGAAAACACTCGGTCGTCGATGATTCGAGCCGCTCTGCGCTGGATACGGTCAAGTGGAAGGAGCTGGTACTGGGGAGCCCCAGCCCAGAGATGGGAACAGTATTCCAAGTGCGGCCGAACCTGCGCCTTGTAAAGTTGCAGGCGGTGTGCCGAATGAAATACTGTCCCGCTCTGCTGAGCACGCCAAGCTTTTTAGAGGCCAATTTGGCCTTCTCTTCCAAGTGACCACGAAACTGCACGTCACTCGATATGTCGACGCCGAGGATTCCGATACTGGCTGAGGCAACAAGGGTAGTGCCTTGAAACTGAGGAGATACGACAAAGGGGTTCTTTTTAGCGGTTAACGCGCAAACTTGTGTCTTTTGGGGGTTAAACTGGACTAGATTTAGTCGCCCCCAATCCGAGATTCTGTTCAGCAAAAACTCGACTTCAGACACAAGTTTGTCCCGGCACTCGGGGACGTTTTCCCGAGAAATATTGGCTCGGCCTGTGTAAAGAGTATCACCAGTGCTGTCATCTGCATAGCAGTGAATGTTACGGGTTTGCAACATATCATTGATATGCAGAAGAAACAGCGTTGGCGATAGCATGCAGCCTTTTGAAACACCAGCATTAATAGGCTTGCAATCGGAGCTTGCACCGTCTACAACGACCTTGATGCCCCGATCTGCAAGAAAGCTGGTGATCCAATCGCACAGTTTCTCGGGAAGCCCATAGGAAGGGAGCTTAGAAAGAATCGCTTTGTGCCAAACCCGATCGAAGGCTTCGCAATGTCCAAACTAACGGCCAATGCCTCCCCCTTGAACTCTACTGCCTCCGCCCATCTGTGAGTTAGGTAGACCAGAAGATCACCAGCTGACCGACCACGGCGAAAACCGTAATGGCGGTCACTAATCAGCTGGTGATCCTCAAGGTACCTCATGAGCTGGTAGTTTACAATGGACTCCATTGTTTTGGAGAACAAGGAGGTGATGGCGATAGGCCGGTAGTTGGACGGGTCTGAGCGGTCGCCTTTTTTAGGGATCGGGTGGATGAAAGCCGTCTTCCATGATTTTGGGACTACGCCTAGGGAGTAGGAATACCGAAAAAGACGCGTTAAAACCGGTGCCAACTCTGGAGCACACGTCCTCAGCACAATTGGGGGGATTCCGTCAGGCCCACTCGACTTGTATCCACAAGTCCAGGGAGAGGAGTGCTTTGCAAACCGAGCGCTGTGTGAACTGCACTTCCGGCATGGAGCACTCACACCGCGGGATGGTCGGCGGCGTACTCCCCCCGTCATCGAGAGGCGAGTTGGACGCAAAGAAAGAGCCTAGAAGATCGGCTTTCTCCTTTGCGGTATGGGCCAGTGAGTCGTTCTCCCTGTGCAGAGATGGAAAAGATGGCTGACAGAAATTCCCCTGGACAGCCTTGGCGAGAGACCAGAATGCACGGGTTCCAGAAGGAAGGCAGACTAGTTTCTCGCCAATTCTGCCTATGTGCTCTGACTTTGCCCTGGCAGTGACTCTTTTGAAGGACCTAGAGGCGGAATTATACTTCTTTTTTAGAGCGCTGGTGTTTACATCCCGGGATGCTGATGCGTCAGCCCAGGCTTGGTGGCACTCCTGCTTATAGCATGATGCTATTTTACAGGAGCGATCAAACCATGGCTGAGTCTTGCCTCCAATGGGCACCACAGAGGAAGGAATAAAAAGTTCCATACCCTGAAGTACCACATCAAATCCGGGATCGTCTGGCGAGAAGCAAACCCGCCCCTAAGGGTAGGAGAGTCGGCGTTAGTAATCTGCTGCACGATTTAAGTGATTATTTTAGCTTTAGTTGACAGGCAATGATGCTATTGATTACCATTTAGCTGCTTTTTATGCCGGAAATCTTTATTTATCGAGATATCGATAGTTAAAGTTTTAAGGTTATATCGAGTTGGCTAGACATCCGGTACTTGATTTTGATAATGTTTTTAGTCTAGGAGGCTTGTTAGGGTTAATCTTAAACCTACTACACTGTTTTTAGATGTCGGAAATGCATTTTGAATTAACTACGATAAAAACAAATTTCACCAAAAATAGTGTAAAAGTCAATTTGTTCTCGTATTATGAAGTAGATTTCCGATACTTGATTTTTTAATTATGTTTTCAATTTAGGAGGATTGTCAGGGTTAAGCTCGAACCATTTACACTATTTTCGGATTTCGGCCTTTTGAATTAATTATTTACGATAAAAATAAATTTCACTTTAAATTACATATAACGAAACGCAAATATGTCAGTTAGTTTTTTTAACACAGATACACTCATAAAAAAGTTAATCACTCGGACCCAGACAATCCATTTGTTGCGGTGGAGATGGGATATACAACAAATTGAGTTGCAGTGGAGAGCAGTCAAGAGGTTTATCCGAAAACAAAATTATAGCATTCACATTACATTATTTCATTTATCACTCTAGTAGGAGAGTTATGAGCAACTAGACTTTGTAGATAAAATAAGTCGAATCGGTTCTAAAACCGAATTAGCACACCCCGACTCCACGTAGTCTTGTCTGCCCTACCCCTAGAGTGTTTTTGTAAAGCCGTAGGCACGGAGGGAGAGCAGCCCCCGCCCGCTGTAGGAAATCGCAGGCACCTAAGCGAGCCGTAGTGGCTGAGGTTGGTCGCCGAAGGCGACCAACAAGCCGAAGCTGCGGAGGCGAGCATGGGTGCCTGTGATTTGCTACGCAAGGGCAAAGGGGCTGCTCTTCCCGCAGTGCCGAAGCCGTTGCAGAAGTAACTGCGTCAATATTCATGTATAAAAAATGAGGTTATGATTTTACAAAAAAGGGGGGTTTCCGGCACTTCCCCTTTTAGGGCGAGTTTCCTTCCTCGGCCCCCCCCCCCCACTCGGTGACCATATATTCATGCGGCAGATTACTAAAAAAAATTCATAAAAAATGGGGGGGGGGTTCCGGCACTTAATTCTTTTAGGGGGAGGTTCCTACCCCTCCCCCTTATCTACCCGCCTACTCGGCGACCAATAATTCGTGCAGCAGATTACTAAAGAATTACCGGGTAGGATGCAAAGAAAGACCGCATCCCATCCTAATCGGCTGACCTATAGTGCCAAACATGGCGGCAGCCTGCAAATTGCAACTGCGATTTCAGCGTGAGTGGCACCACACTCCGAACAAGACAATGGTACGAGGAGCCTAAAGGGGCGTCAACGGAAATCTGATATCCGTCCGGGTGAGAGGTCAGCAGAAGGTCCAACAGGGAAGGTGCATGATCCTCCACATCTGGAATCCGCGTAGGCGAAGTAACCAGTTGTGTCAGACCATATGCCAAGGCAAAATCATGACAGTTCTCCCTGCATGATCGGTTAAACGTGAACTAAGCCATTCGGCGTGATGGGCGTTAAAGTCGCCGAGGATCACGATCTCTGCGGAAGGGATCTGCTGTAGCAACGTATCTGTAGCCATTTGGACGTGGTCGAAGAGTCGGTCTGTTTCGGCATTACCGCTATGGGACCTATAGAGGCACCCGTAGATGCGCGGATGGTCGTCGCTGTCTACGCGTAGCCAAAGGATGGACAAGGTCCGAACCTTCAAGTCTGCCGAGGCGTCGAGAACAGATGTCCTCTCTGACGTAAACGCAAACTCCAGCCCGAGGCACAAAGGAGTGTTCCAGTTTGTACCCTGGGCAGGAGTGATACGAGACATAAGCCGGAGAGGACACCTGCGTCTCGGTCAGAAAGAGCAGAGCCGTCCTCGCCGTCTCGAGATAGTAGGGGACACCGTTAAGGTTAGAGTGAAGTCCCCTGATATTGCAGAAATTCACGGAGAGCGTAGGAGGGGTCGCCTTGGTTTTGTTGCTCCGTTTGCCCCAAGCAGTAGTAGTCTTGAGCGGAATTTTGCCCCCCCCCCCCAATAATACGCGGGGCAGCCTGAGCACCCACGCTCAGAAGTGGAGAAACATGATCGTGGATGCTCAGCAAGGGATTCTCCTGTGGTGCTGGTACCCTCCTGGGGTAGTCTATCATCATTTAATTCCGCTACCATGTTGATGGGGGGGGGGGGATTTGGGGCTCCGGCCACCTGCACTCACCAGACGAAATGCGGAAGCAGAGCTTCCACTTCAGGCCGGTATTCTGTGAGGTCGTGGTACCACACCGGTTTGAGCCGGCCCATACGTGCAACAGCAAAGCTGCCGCGTGGCTCTACCACTGTTAATTGAGCTAAATAGGAAATTTTGAATTAAAAGGAAAGATCTGTGGGAATTCTGATTAATTGATTGTGGGAATTTTGAAAAAAAAAACTAACTGAACACTATTTTAAGACGCTACTCTACACAATGTTATATGTTTTTCCATTCGGGGAAAGAATGTGGAGATTATGGGCATTTGACACACGCGAACATGCTACATACAGCTGACCATGAGAGAAGCACGGTTTTTCTAAGTTGATCCCCGCTACCTGTAACGTTTGCCCTTGCGCTTTATTAATTGTCATTGCAGAACTGAGCTTAATAGGGAATTGCAACCTTTTGAATTAAAAAAGAAGATCTGTGGGAATTATAGGGATCCGTGGTATAATAACATTTTCACCTTTTCCTACGCCTGTCAAAATTGTAGCACCGATTAGGTTCCGTCCAAGATGTGTCACACGCAGCCTTGTCCCGTTACATAACCGAGGAGCATCTAAATTTCGCATTAGCATGACTGGGACGCCTAATTTTAATTGAAACTTATGTGAGAGCACACCTGACAACTCTAGAGAATTTAGAAACTCTACGGGATATGAAGTGCTGTGTTCTGTGTCCATAAATGTGTCTACTGACAAATACTCTGTTATTTCTCCTGCTACTTCGCTTAATATATCTGTATTTATTTTGTTAACGCTCTCATTTTTGGTGCAAGAATCGCCCTTTCACATAACCATTTGTCTTCATGCATATTGTTCGTTAAATCTGAATAAACGCTCGCAATTAATTCGGAAGGACTCCGTACTAAGTTACAAAAATCTCTCGTCAATTTAACGCAGGCCTCAGCATCCGTTTCCAACCGCCCATCGCCAATTTATAATAGTGTGTCAGCATAGTTTCCAGCATTGATATCATTATACAAATGCACTCTCATATTCGTAGTTAAACTTAATTTTGTGACCTTCACATACATGTCTACCAAAAATTTATGAAATAATTGTCTACACCGGGCTAAGAGGTTAAAATCATTTTCTCGCAACATTATATGATACGCATAAAAATCCATACATAATATTTTTTTGTTCGGAGTTCGCTCTTTTGCGACCGGGTTAATGAGTGCAATTTGAAAATGATAACCCTCTTGTCCTTTGCAATAAATCAATGGGTATTGCAGAGCATCATAAAACTTGTGTGTATCGGCTACCCGTTGCAACGTATCATCACGTGCTCGCAAGACAATGTCTCGTGAAGAAAATTGATCACCACTAATTACGGCTGCTATTTCGTTTATCAAAGGTGCATTGTAGCGCCTTTCATGCTCTCCTCGAGGGGTCTGATCTGCGTGAATGACGACTTTATAATCCTCTTTAGGCAGGTTTTCCGAAGCAGTTTTAAATATTTTGACTAAAATGTTACGTTCATGCAAGAATCTTTGAATTTTGAACACTGTGTCTCTCTCAACTCCCTGGATAAATTGGAGGAGACGATCTACCTCAATTTCTTCGTCACCCATAAAATATAATTGTAAAAATTTATGCTCGTTTTCAGTTGGAAAAAGTAAACCTATTCTATGATAAATTTGCCCTTGCACCGTAAATGTAGGCGAAAATCCCGGCATTATTATTTCCCGGTCAACTCCGAAGGACGTCATTTGAAAGCATGAGTTATATTTCCGGATCCCCTTAAAAAGCGCCGTGACTCATTAGCATCATATAAAAAGAGAGTTTTCAAAGGTTCTTCTGGTTCCCCAAGTAACGGAAGAGACACTTTGCCATTGGAACAGCACATGCCTGCGGTCTCATTTTTCCATTTTAAAGCGCTGCTAAATCGACACGCCTTGTCCGTCAGTCCGATAACAACTAACCTGTGATTTTTATAATCAATCAACGGATCATAATTGAATGCTGAGTCATTTAAAACCGACCAATTGTTTCTTTGACAATTTTGTCGACGTTCAGCTTGGAGCTATGCATTTGCATCTCTTCGCGCCTATATCTGTTCTGGTGTTTCAGATACCCTTATAGTAGATTGACGTTCAGCTTGCTTAATGAGTCTTTGTTGAGTTTCATCAGGTGTTTCCGCGGCTCTTAAGGCGGCCTGATGTTCCGCTTGTTCGAATAGCCTTTGCTGACTTTGAGCAGGTGTTTCAGTAGCTCTTAAAGTAGCTTGACGCTCTGCCTGTTCAAGACGCCTTTGCTGACTTTAAGAAGGTGTTTCAGAAGCTTTTTTTACGTGGTAGAGCCATGCTGCAGTTATATTAGTAGTATAGTTGTAGCACGAATGGGTCGGCTCGACCGGGGAAGGACCACGCTCTCACAGAATACCAGCGTAAAATAGTAGCTTAATGCTGTTGTATTTCGTATGGTGAATGTAGAGAACCGGAGACCCTTTTTACTGGAAACGAGGCATTCCATCTCAGTCCTCACGGGTGACAACGCATCTGCATTTTGATTTTTAATGGAGGATAGATGTAGATGTCTATGGGCCGCAGCAACCACTTACCATCAGGTGGACTGTGTGCTCGTTTGTCACCCAATTCTATAAAAAAAAGCTCTTAACGTAGCTTGACGCTCTGCCTGTTCAGGACGCCTTTGCTGACGTTGAGAAGGTATCTCAGATGCTCTAAAAGCAGCCTGAAGCTCTGCCTGTTCTTGCTTTATCAGTTCAGTATCTTATAAAGATTCTAGCGATCGAGCTAATCTTTTCGCTTGTTTTTGAGAAGATACTCTTGAAAGGCTGGACTTACGTTTGCGAGGCATTATGAAGTAACAAAAAACCTATTTATAAAAAAAAACGTTAAAATACCTAAAAGGAATTAAATTTCCTTCTAAATATTTTTTAAAGCAAATCCAAAATATCTAAAAGGTATAAATATTCCTTTTAAATATTTTTTAAAATCAAAACAACAAAACCAATTCAAAACACAACACGAATTCGAAAACGATAGCAAAAAAAATCAAATCAACTTAAACCAAATCACAAAACAAATCGCAGAAAACCGAAATCGAAAACATTAGTCAATATAAATATAACCAACGAAAAATGAAGTAAGTGTATAGGTACCGTATACACTAATGATTTCTTAAATTTACGCGAACATTACACATTGAATAAAACTATTATTTACGGATTTTATCGCGTTTTATTACTTTAATTTATTTTTACTATCCCGACGTTTCGGGTGATTTACAGCACCCATGGTCACGGGGGGGGGGGAGGACTGAGATGTTTGAGGTCCCAATGTTATAGTTAGTCCGAGTACCTTCAGTTTTTGAATATTAATTTTTGTTCCGATTTACGCAAAACGAGCTTGTAGTATCATGAAGTCTTGCAGTGGTATGCTTTGGTTTGGGTTTAATTTTGTTAATTATAGGATCCCAAGCTGCTGGCAGCACCCTTCCATCCTCTCTATTGAAATTTGGATATTTTTTAATTTCAATAGCCTCGCGTATCATCCTTGGTAGGAATCGGTGTTCTTTTGCGAGGATTCGTGGTTTATCAAATCGAATGTAATGGTGGGGACGATCTTGAACATGTTCGCAGACTGCAGACTTCCCGGAGCGTCGGTACTTCACGTCAGCTATATGTTCCTTCACGGGGGTTTTTATAGATCGTTTTGTTTGACCTGACCGTATACACTATCTATACTATTAATATTCCTTTGAAATATTGTTAAACAACCTAAAACAACGAAAACTAATTCACGATTCTAAATAAACAAAATCCAAAATCAAAGCCAGAGTCTAGGTATGTATAAAGGAATACCAACCAAATCAACAAAACCGATCCAAGAAAATACACAAATCCGGAAATGAAAGTCAATATAAATCCATTAAACCTTAACCAAATCACAAAACAAATAACAAACAACCGAAATCGAAAGCAGGTAGTCTAATAAGCTACGAAATAGAAACAATTTTAGCGTACAGGTACCGTATGCACTATAAGTTGACGCGCGGCTCAACGGCGGCAGTTAACATGTCAGGAAACATTTCGTTACCGCGTTTTAAAAACCTAGTAACGACATCTAGCGGAATCAATTTAAACTATGTATACGTTAGTTAATAAGAACTCTCAAAAATATTTTTCTTATAATTTTGCACAATTTTTCTTATTGTAATACCGATTCATTCAGAACCACATATAAGAACTGTATTCATTTCCGTTCAATAAATATTAATAAGGCTTATTAATAAGCCTTACTAAGAACTGTTTCTACCACAGTTAAGTAATAGTTAAGGGTGAAAGCGTGACAGGTGGCGATAGTATTTCTGATCCATACTTATAATCACGCCTGTAACCCTTGCGGGGTAGGCAGAGCATCAACGGATTACTTAATATCGTCTGCGAGGTTATCGCCTATTCTGTGAATTACAATGCACCAAAACGTTTGAAGAAAATCAGCTCGTGAATTTTATGTTTTTTATCGTTCTCTTCCCGGTTCTGCGTGGAAAAATACAGATCCATACATTTTTTATCTTAATTTTGGTAAAACGACACAATAATCCAGATATTCTGACCTTCTGTGTTCGTCCATCGTACCGTCGTCCGTTTTGTGGAATCACGGTGGCGCCTCCTAGGTGAATTTAATTTTGCAACATATTCGATTTTCCCACAGGAATGATATGTTTTTCCGCTGAAAAAAGTAACCTATGTCACTCTACAGCCACCGAACTATCCCCATACAAAAAATCCTGCCATGCCGACGCTCTGTTGCGACGTGAAAGGAGGACAAACAAACAAACAAACTAACTCACTTTCGCATTTATAATATTATACAAGTAAGTATGGATAGGTGAATTAATTACAAATGTTTAGAAAAATAAATTCCTTATATGTAGCTATAATATTCATTTTAAATATCTCAAAATATAAATTTATAAAAGCTGAGAAAATTATTTACGATAATTATTATGACAATATAAAGATTAATAATCCATTTTTTTTGGTAAATAAACAAAATAATATGAAACAAAAGCGATAAATATACAATGATTACTTATGATTTTTGCTTATATTCATGCAGAATCTGAACGACAGGGTGAGAAATTGTGTGATAAGATAAGCGTGTGGTTTGCAAGATGATTTTGTGACCAGGATTAAGAAAGGAAAGCTTCGGTGGTTTGATCATGTAGAAAGAATGAACAAGTAAAAAGTTACAAAGCAAGTTATGCAGAAGTGAACGGCAGAGTTGGGAAGGGACGCTCTTGGCGAAAGTTTATCGACCAAATTGGCGATATATGGAAAATGGGCCAAATAAATTATTCCTTTAAGCAACGAGCATGTATACGTAGGTAAATGAATGTGGAGGAGGCGAGAGAAGTGTGTCAGGATCATGCCAAATGGAAATTCGTAGTCTCTACCTACCCGTCTGGGTGACAGGCGTGAGCATTTATGTGTGTATTATAATTATATATAATAGAAATGATGTAACAATCACTGATACCGCATAATTGCTACGTTTGGCAGGAGGACTCACGGTACTAAATGTTTCGCACTTTGGACGCTGCGCCCTGCCGCCGGTTTAATGTTTCGTAATGGTTACATACCCCCACATACTCGCAGCTTTCTTTCTTGCATTTTCCATAATTTTCCCTTAACACATCCATGGTATAATGTGGGATAGTAAATTGTCTTACGCTACCACCACACACACAAGGACATTCTCTTGACTAAAACCCTTTCAGAATTGAAAGCAGGCCTACGGCTAGCAGTGGAACGTATATAGACTGTAACTTTACTTGGTTTTACTTATTGCTGTGTATTTAAACACTTTAAGTAAACAATTCTTGTTTAATATGTATATTTATGAAAAGCTATGTAATTGGTTTGGTGGTTTTACTTTCCATATCCATCTAGATAGGTGTCATTCTAGAGAAGATATTATTTTCTAAGCTGAAACCCAATCTAATATGTATATAATGAATAATAAAATAAACATGTACAATGTTTATTAAAATAAAAATTTCTGGATTCTGCCGCCTTTCTATCCGAAAATGTCAGAACAGTACAATTAATACAAAGCGGGTAGAGTGACCTTGTCAAGTCGACAGTAAAGGTAAAGCCTAACCTCTCTCGCCTCACATTCGAGGTGTGCATTAGAAAATATAATTGAATACACAAAAATCGCACAAAAACAATTATATGTACTTGCCCTTTATGTAAATAATTACAAAATAATTTTAACTTTCTGAATCAATGCGGTGTTTAAGATCTTTTAAAATAATATTAAGTTTTCACGCATCATCGAGGATTTTAATGATCGAAGAATTTAAAAAAAATCAATATATTAAATATAGTTATATAGTTTTCGGGTCACATTAGTATTCCATGCCAAAATTAGTAAAACATAGCACTTATTGAAATACCTCGGTGTCGGCCTGTGTGTCTGTCTCTTGTAAACCTTTTTCTCAGACTGCTTCAGGTTAATGATTGGAATTCGTCATGCTTGTAATATACAGTCACTCAAATACGTCGGTATGGAGAAGTTTGAAATTCGAAAATTCTAATAGTTTTGGCGGCAAAAGGGAAAACTAATTTTCTTGAAATAATCTTGAGACCTTTCAAATAAAATGACCTGTGTCGAATAAAATGTCTTAAAAGTAACATTTTATAAAAGCATATAAATAAATATTTCAACCAGTTTTTGGGTTTATTTTATTTAAAAAAAATCTCGTAAAAAATTGACCAAATGCAAATATCAGTTATCAATTTAAATCAAAAGATGTCCCGAATATTATGTATAATAACGTAAAGATTTAAGAAAACTTATAAGAGTTGCATAATTTATAATCTTTATTTATTTCTTTTTATTAAAATAATTTGGGATTTTGTAATCTTCTTTAAATTGACTGCTAACTGGCGTATTATATCTGCTAATTTTGTTACGTATTGATTTTATTGGTAGGCACCATAAAAAAGTTGCTGTTTTTTTAATTTTTAAAAATTAAAACTGTAGCCTTAATAAATCTTACAGCTGGCCTATTGACTACTTAGCGGCTAAAGTAATATTTTAAAATGTTTATATTTTACTAGTTTGCGTTGTTCGTAGTAGACGTTGTTCTGCCCTTTTCGACGTCATGTTTTATTAAAAATCCTTAAATTCGCAAAAATAAAATTGTGAGTCACTCATGGGCAAACAAAACTATCCTACCTCTCAAGATGGTCCAAACTGCACACGGTGTGCAAATTTGACTAAAATCGGTTAAGTAGTTTAGGAATCAATCGCGGACAAACAACGTGACACGTAATTTATATATATTAAGATAACGAACGAAACGAAATTGAATCGAAACAAAAAACGAAACAGAAGTAGAGATGGTCAGGATATATGAATCATAACAAAGTGGGGATGCGAAGATGGAGTGTAACAGAATGGTATCCGAGAGCCAACAGAAGGTTTACTTTTTAATATATTTTATAAGCTCGACGTCATCCCGCTTGAGTGATGGTTTCGTTAGTAACAGAAGTAGAGATGGTCAGGATATATGAATCATAACAAAGTGGGGATGCGAAGCAGGAGTGTAACAGAATGGTATCCAAGAGCCAGCAGAAGGTTTACCTATTAATATATTTTATAAGCTCGACGTCATCCCGCTTGAGTGATGGTTTCGTTAGTAACAGAAGTAGAGATGGTCAGGATATATGAATCATAACAAAGTGGGGATGCGAAGCAGGAGTGTAACAGAATGGTATCCAAGAGCCAGCAGAAGGTTTACTTTTTAATATATTTTATAAGCTCGACGTCATCCCGCTTGAGTGATGGTTTCGTTAGTAACCATTTCGTAAATAAATATCTAAGAAAGGGGAAAACATAATCCTCATTTTGCACTTTCTTAGTCTAATGATAAGTTGCCTAGGATCATAAGCTACCAACAATGCGTAGCATTGCAATTATACCAAATTTCTTGGAAACCAGTCCAATGGTTATTGCGTGAATTGTAAATACACATAAAGACTGATTGATAGACAGGTAGATAAAAAATTCTAAAACTCACTCATTTGTCTTCATTATCCGTTACATACATTATATTTCTTTTATATCCCCCTTAACTATGTTTCCAGAAAATACAAGAACTTTTAAGATTTATCATTAGTAGTATTGACATTGATATACACTTAGATTAAGCGACTAATCCAAATGCTTTTATTGAGCATAAATGCGTTAATACAGTGAGAATACTCCCAATTGCCTAATTAGGAGCGTTTAAAACTTCCTTTACAAGCTGGAATGAAAAGAGGCTTGATTATTATTAAATAACTTTCCCTGATGAGCAGATAAGAATAACCAACTGGCGTAGTCGAATAATTTTCAGATAGAATTAAATAGAATATAATTGAATATTAAGTAGGTATTATAAATCTACTTAATAATTTTTTGAAGAAATCTTTCGTTGGCTTTTGTGAATTTTATTTTCAGTTATTCGGACAAAAGATAGAAATCAAAATTTAAGGTATACTATTTTATATATTTTTACCTACATATTTATTACATCACTATGGAAAATCAGGTTGTACAGTAACAAGACGATCCGAAGAAATTAATAGTTTATTTTTAAACAATAGTTAATTTTAACTATAAAGTGTATGTAAAATATAATATAATACCTTTACTCGTAATTTGCTTGGTGGGAAGGCTTCTTTTATGTCTTAAAGCCCTTCTATGTCTTACCTACTGATTTCTTACGAGTATATACACACGAATTCTACACATTGAATGGAACAATTTTTAAGCATTTTATTGCGTTATTATTCACTTATTTTGACTCACATCGTTTCAAAAATAGGCCTTTTCATTTGATATTACTTTTACAGGACTTCATTATTTAATATCTGAATGGCACATGTACAATAAGCGATTTCATGTTATCTTTATAATTCAAAATTATAATTATAATTCGCGTGTATGTATTTACACAGACTACATTTCGGTAATTTATAGAGATTTAAAAAAGTTAAAAAATCATGATACCATTAAAAACAATAACAATGTAGCAAGGAAAAGAAACGAAAAACACTGTTTTTGAATAATTTCCCGCACCATCTTTGTTGACTTGTTCATATTTCCACATAAATAAACATTGTTCATTTATATGTGCAATGGGAATCGAGCGGCGTTCTTAAGAGATTTCAGTCCCATTTGCGTGATGCCGTTGCGGATTATTATCCCTGGGGTAGCAGAGCACGTTCGCGGCCATTACTGGCGAACTCTAAGCAATGCCAACGTATTTGTAACTTACCTAGTTGGTGCTTGCGGTCATGTGTTAGAATCCTAATTTATCTATACTCATTCCAATTAAACGTCTTTTTATCATTCAATAAAGTACGAAATAATTCACACATAATCCGATTTGAATCATTATTATCAACTGATGGATATACTTCTAATGTGCGCTAAATAATGCATTTCTTTAATCTTATGAACTTACCGTGTCGTGGCAGTGTAGAAGCGACAGAGGGAAACCAATCAAGAGATGGGCTGCAGTGTCTTCCTAATGATGACTAAAAAAAATTACAGTTGCCAGCCCTCTTGCCAAGCGTGGCAACTATTGCAAATACCCTCTATGAGGCAATAGTTTCGCAGTGGACTTTAATGCACTGTATCTGTATCGTACAATTTAGAAATATAGACCTACATGTTAAATTAAGTTGTAGTTGCATTGCAAAAAAGCTATAATGCCAATGTTCATAAACATGGTATAAAGCTAAAATAAGCATTCAATATCAAATAAATTGTCAAGCGAGAAACTGTACCTACGCTGCGAATTGAATCAGATTATTAAATAAGTACGCTACGACATACGATGTAGGTTGCTCGTATAGTCGTAGATACGTAGACTGCTAGACGTGGTAGTATTAATACAAGGTTAATACTGAAGCAAAGTTTAAATTGGTATGAATAAAGGATTGCTTATACTTAAAAGAGAATATAACCAGATTTATACCAGATACCGACCGAAGAGTACCGACGATATATACGAGACCGTATTGTGGAAAATGATGTAAGGGTGAATATTATTTCTCATAAATCATCGTTTTATAAATAATGCTAAAATAAAAAATACTTCATTTTGATATTTTTTACTTTTTATCCTTACCTTTAATCACTAATGTGCTTTCATTGCAAAAAAAAAGTTGACAAAAGTGGCGTTCGCGCAACGTTGTTTTTGCAATGTGGCCGGTAATTCTAAGCGTCGATGGTGGTTGTATCGTGGTTGCGTTGTGATCGGTAACACTCAAGCGGGCGATAATGACGGAAAAATGTGATACATGTAAATTGTACTATTCGTTTCCAATACAAAGTGCGCCCGCCCACGTGTTGTGGTTGTGGTACGTGTGGGTACCCTACCCTAAAATAGCGCACACTCGCCGCCAAATAATGCCATCTACTAGGGCCGAAATTTACGAGCACTGAAGCTGAAGTAATTGGCTGGATAAACGGTCAGTTTCAAAATTAATGTTTAATGTATAAACTCAGATGAACGCTGATCAAATCGGTCAAATCAGAGACACGAAATTCCGATCTAATCGGCCGATGGCGTTACACCTATTGTTTTTAACGAGAGGCTGCGTATGAGCCGTTTGTTGGTCGGTCAATCGCCTTCAGGTAAGCCACACGCCTTTAATGTTATTTACAGTATATATATATATTATAGACAATATTCCACAACCGACCTGTGATATTAGCTACTATACGTGTAAGCGTTAAGATCACTTGCCCTAGCTTATTTTTATCCGAACCTCTCTCACTCAAAGCTACTAATGAAGACAAAACTTTCAAGTAAACGGAGAATCAGAGAAACGTAAGTAAAACATACACCGATACTTGTATTTTAAACAAACTTGAGTTACTATCTCCAGATATCGCAACTCGGAACCGCAGTCCGACAATTTTATTCTATGACAACTACGCTTATTACTTAACATTACAAAGAAAGTATTTATGAAATATAAATAACGTATCTAGTCATTTTATATCGGTAGCGTTTGACTAGATAATCCAGTTAGAAGTAAGGTTGGCTTGCAGGACATGAGGGTTTCATGACGTACTCTGGCGTACTTATAACGTTTGGAACGACCCATTTAAATGCGAAGGGGATGTCATGTGTGTGGTTAGACTCGTATGAATATTTTGTATAAGTTATATTGTACTACAGCACAGCTGGTTTTTCTGTCTAGGTTTCTTGCCGGTTCTTCCCAGCACAGAGGTTTTTTTCCAAACCAGTGGTAAATAAAAAAGTGACTTTCAATAAGTATTATTTATAATCTATATTGAATCAAAAAGTTTCTGTTTCAATATTGTATATAAGTTATACTGTATTACAGCACAGTTGGTTTTTCTGGGAGCCTATGCCTATCATGTCTATCGACTACCTACCCATATCAAAAGACCGACCACGCTGGGAGAGTGGGGTGGAATTTTGCGTTGTAGAGCACTACCAATTGGTCTAACAGGCGAATTTTTTCACCCACCTGTGAATGGGTACACAACCTCGACCTTGCTAAACACTACCTATGCGGTACGATACTTAGATCACCTCTTCCTTGGTAACTCCTGATCACTGTCTGGTGAAATCTGTGTCTTTATATTTCCCACCTTAATAGCATTTCTAAAGAGTCTTGCGAATGCGGCGGTAGATATTTGTATAATGATTTAATACTACCAACTTATGGATAAAACAAGTTTTTACGGATTTTATTGCCTTTAATTTAACTTTTTAATCTTTTTAAAAACATCTAGGAAAGCGTGAAAATTTTAACTCCATAGTGAATTTAATTTAAGAGTTTATGAGTTTACGGTGGTCTAAAGATGCAGTAACTTTAACTGACGGTTAAATTGTGAGTGTTGTTTACATACCGCTTGTATAATCTTGGATTGGACAGGACACCTGAACGTGTAGTGAGAAGGGCTTTCTCTTCTAAGTCCTCCATGCAATACTACATATTCTGCAGGAATGTTGTTTTCTTCTACCTTACTAATCACAATTGAAATGCAGGCTTTAATAGGTAGGCATATATGTAGTGACTGGGCATCTTTGACCATAGTTTTATTGTCAGCAAGGTATTTTATATATAAAACATTTACCTATGTATAATAGACCTACACCTTACCGCAATGAACACATCGGCGCAAAGCTCTCTGCTAAATATCTGTCAGTGGGCCATTTTAGTCTGTGATCTGTTTTAAATTAGATATTAAACAAATTCATACTAGAAAACAGGACAGCCACTAAACGAGTCAGCGGCACCAGTGTCATTGCAGTGGCACTAAAGGTTATATATACAACTACGTTGAGTCGGCGTAGGACACAGTCTTTGTTTCGCTCTTCTAGCAGCTACAAGAATTCATATCCCATGTTGTCCTATAAGTTTCATAAAAATTAACTGTGGGCAGTGCTAGAAAATTTCGAGTACCAAATGCTTGCCGGATAAGGGAACATAAGGGAACTTGAGACTTGATTGTTTTGTCGTGTTTTTTTTTTGCAAAAAAGGTGTTGCTTATTTAACAGTTGGGATTAGCACAGTAGATAACGAAGATATGATCTCATTATTTGGTTAATTTGATATTATTGGACAATTTTTACCGAAAAACTGGAGTCGATTCAAGAAATAGACAAAAAAGAATGAACGATCTATGCATTATCAAGTTTACGAAGATCAGGTCTGGTAACTATGTGAGCGATAGGGGAGACTAGGTTCAAGACTGCTAAGAATATAAAACTAAAGTTGAGTTTGAAGAAGATGCTGAAGTAGATATAAAGCTTAAAAGAAGCAGTGATAACAAAGATCATAAGTGTAGAGTTAGAATTTTCACGACCATCTGAAACTATTCTAATATATAAAGAAGCTATTCTAATATATAAAAATTAATGTTTTTTGTTCGTATTATACGAGTATGCGCTGCCATACCATTCATCATTCATCAAATTGCGGTAAAACTGTCCACATATTGCTTGCTCTCCCGCAAAGGTTATAGGCATAGTTGGACCCGGTAGGTAGCGCTGTTGTAGGATTCAGATATCACCCGTGCAAAGCCGGGGCAAATCGCTTTTCTTAAATAAAAATGTAATACTCGTAATATTTATGTAGTAAATTGTGTTATTTAAATTTAAAAAGCGGACAAGAGTAAATTGAACTTGTGCCCTCAGGGTTCCGAATAAACCTAATTATCCATGTAGATAAAATTCATCCATCCGGGGAATCAAGTCCCAACCATTTTTGCATTTTTTTCAGTACTGATACACGACAAAGATGGGTTATATTACATTTATATTTAATAGATACAAATAAAGTACAAGCAGTTGAATAAGTACTTATTTGCATCAAAATAATTGACTTACTGAAATTCATAAATTAAAGTAAGCACCAAACATTGCTCTAATTTTTGTTGTTTGTTGATAAGTCAGGTGAAAGACAAACGTAACTTTGCAGTGAAAAAAATCCTCCCATACATCGTTCTACATCACGATCAATAACTCAATTGAACAAAATTTAAGTTTAATTTTTAAGTTTAACTGTCAACCGTACTTTTTATTTGATGTAACTACAAAATTAATGTTTAAGAATTTTTTTCTTTCACTTGTGTTGTGATACCTTGTTTCGTGATAATTTTTTGTGATTGTTGGCCAACGGAAATAACCTATAGGTTATTTGAATATATGAACAAGTTTGCGAGTGTCAAAAAATATGACATAGATGGCCGTATCTTCCAATTTCACTGACTTAGTCGTTTTTTATATATCTCCAAGAGAATATAGACCTTAGTATGTGATGTTTGATGTTAATTTTAATTTAACACCTTCCTCTTCGTTCCTGAGAATGGCCTTTAAGGGTTTCGGTTTTTGTTTAGAGGTACGGAACCCTAAAAATAAGCAAGGTTAATGAAAAATCAGCACACATCAATCTTAATATGGGTTACATAAATACTATAATATATAATAGAAAAAAGAGTTGAAGGTACTTTAAAGTGCATTTAACAATGCTTATTATGGTAAACATATTACAAGTTAGTAGATGTTTTTATTTACTATGGTTGCTATCAATTATATAAAACTAAAATGAATTTATAGGAAAAACGTGTTAATGTGTAAAAAATGTGTTATTACTTAAAGTTTTACATGAACTTACGTCTAACAAACACCTTTGTATTGTAAATGACAAAGAAAGTATTTCTACGTACAGAAATCGTATTCTACTAAAAGAAAAACAGTTTAAGTTGTAATAGGAAAAGGAAACACAATCTCTATATGTGTTCATCCGAGTGAACATTATCAAATTAAAGGATAAAGGTGCCATCAAAAACTTAATTTGCCGTTAGACCTTCTTCTAATTTGTTCAAGTAAATAGGCTTTGTTATAATACGCCTTCGTAATTTGGATTGTTAGAAAGTTTGCAAAATTACGATTTCTGAAGACAAATAATAAAGAAACTAATTTAAATAATTAATCACGCTTATTACAACATTTACTTATTACAACAACACTAAGCAATCGAATTTAATATAATATGTATTACTTGTGAGATACATTGTGCTTTCATGCGACGGCCTAAGTCAATCTGTTTATTTAAAACATAAAAGATTTTTAATATTGATATGATCAGAACAAGATGTTGTTATGTTAGCTAATTACGTAATAACTTAAGACAGAAGGACCCTTAAGTAGGGACTGAATAAATTAACCGACTTGGTATAACATGGATCTCACAACTTTTTACGATAGAAGAACTGAGTTGCGAGAATTGGTTTTTTGTACAAGTTATGTTTTTAATGTCATCTTTTATTCTAAAATAAAACGAATTATAATAACATGACTGTAGTAGTCTAATACTATTAAGCATTATGTTAATAAAAGTAACCATTATTTTAAAGTACAGAAAAAGATTTCAGATATTCATATCAGCGGCGATTATTAACAAGTTTATTGAGCTTAAAGTATGTGTTTGTAATTATTATTTATATTTTTACGAATACTAGTCATTGAGTTAAACTTATTTCACGGATTTTTGAATTAAATCAATGAAGTGTGTAAAACTAGTTTTATTTAATTGGATGTGTTTGTCGTATGGTTATAACATTTATATAAATTATGGATTCAAAGTAATTAATATTTAGATGGAAAGCTTGTCAATTCCGTTAAACATGTACATGACATGTAGCAGTAGTCTACCTTTATTATGTGATCAACTTGTACGGCAATACAAATTTATGTTTCGCTGCTTTCGGGAATTGAACATTGTCTTGCGATCCAGTTGTTATCATAAACTCATATACTATGTATAACATAGGTCTAACGTTGCGTTGTTTATTTAAGCTTAATATAATTATATCCTTTAATAATAATTATATCAATAATATAAAGAAGAATGTGTTTTAACTTCAAGTGTAAGTATCATGTGAGTGTATTTGTTACATTACCATGCTGTTGTTTAATATAAATCGTTAATTAATCTAACTCTATGATTCACAACTGTCAAATAAATCACAAATGACTTTCGCCTCTATCCATCCATCCACTTCATATCCTATAAAATTCCACTGCTGAACATAGGCATCCCTCATAGGTACTCTCATAAAGGGGGATTTTTAGTTGACACGCTTGGCGAGTTCAATTTCCCTCTGTTGCTTCTTACAACACCCACGGAACGATATGGGGTAGTGCATATTCTTACACGGTCACTACACGGTTTTTGCGCCTCTATATGACTAAATAATAAAAAAATAATCTTTATGACTCTTTTTACAAGAATTCATTACACATCACATCATTACGTGGTAGAGCCATGCTGCAGTTATATTAGTAGTATGTATTATAGTTATAGCTTGAATGGGTCGGCTCGACCGGGGAAGGACCACACTCTCACAGAATATCAGCGTAAAATAGTAGCTTAATGCTGCTGTGTTTCGTATGGTGAGTGCAGAGAACTGGAGATCCCTTTTACTGGAAATGAGGCATTGCATCTTAGTCCTCACGAGTGACAACGCATCTGCATTTTGATTCGTAATCGAGGATAGGTGTATATGTCTATGCGCCATAGCAATCACTTACCATCAGGTGGACTGTGTGCTCGTTTGTCACCCTATCTTACTTACTTACTTACTTACTTATCTTCACGCACAATCCCTAACGGGGTAGCCAGAGAGAACAGATCGCCAAGTGTCACGATCCTTACATACCTCTTTCGC
This sequence comes from Parnassius apollo, assembly GCA_907164705.1. Lineage (NCBI taxonomy): Eukaryota > Metazoa > Arthropoda > Insecta > Lepidoptera > Papilionidae > Parnassius > Parnassius apollo. Next base: position 11,012,537 of record CAJQZP010000885.1, read on the forward strand.
TTCTTTCAGGTTCATTAACTTCTTCATACATGCACGTCTAGGTATCCGAGTACTCTTGACCCTCCCCTCTTCGAGCAATTTGCTCACATGGTCTTCGAAAGTTAGTCTCGGTCTACCTCGACACCTTTTAATATTTACTTTCGCTCTATATATTTTCTTCACCATTCGGTCTTCACTCATTCGTTCAACGTGCCCAAACCATTGGAGTACGCCCCTATCAATTTTTGTGATAAAGTCATCTTTCAATCCTGCCATATTGCGAATCTCTTCGTTTCGCTTTCGGTCGGCTATGGTAACGCCACACATTTTACGAAGAGATCGCATCTCCACTGCATTCAACTTGCTTTTATGCTTCTTCTGTCATACCCAGGTTTCGCTGCCATATAACAAAGTCGGTACCAACACTGCGTTATGTATTGCAAGGCGTGCACTCTTCACCACGCCTTGCCTTTTTACTAATGCATTCAGGGCACCATTGACTTTGTTTCCGGTCAGCGACACGCCTATCCACATCTAAATCACATCTTCCATCCCGGCTGAAAGCACTCCCCAAGTATACAGTTTCATTTACCTGTTCTAGACATTCCTGATTTAACCCATATTTCACATTTCGTTCTCTCTTCGTCCATTTTCAAATATCAGAACCTTAGTTTTATTAGCATTCAAACGGAGACCTTGAATTTCACATTCCTCTTTCATACACGTGACTAATGCCTGCAGTTCTGCTTCTGATGGTGCAATAAGCACGGCATCATCAGCATACAGCAGACAATTAACTTTTATGTCACCCAATTTCACACCCAAACAGCTATTTTTCAGCTTCTGTAAACAGCTGTCGAGATACAGTATGAACAGCCAGGAAGACATGACACAACCCTGTTTTACGCCCGCTTGGACGCTAAACATGGGTGACAGGTCATGCCCTACCCGCACACAGGCTTTACAGTCATAGTAAAGTGACTGCACAGCCCTTAACAATCGACCATCCACACCGTATCCCGGCAACAGTTCCCACATTTTCTTCCTTATAACCTTATCAAATGCTTTCTCCAGATCCACAAAAGCACAGAAAATCCTCTGGTTAACACTCATAAGCTTCTCCGTGATCATGCGGAGAGAAAACATTTGATCCGTGCATCCTCTTCCAGGTCTAAATCCGCATTGTGCCTCCCATAAGAATCTTTCCGATTTCTCTTGCATCCTACGTGTCAAAACCTTCGAGTAAACTTTACTTGCTAAACTGGTCAAGCTGATTGCCCGATAGCACCCGCAGTCAAAATGTGAACCTTTACCTTTATATAAAGGCACTACCAGCCACACAAAAGCACGAGGCCCCCACCAGACTTCCGCCCCCCCCCCTCCCCCCCTATCTACGGCCGAGGCGCCGTACGGCGCACCCCCGCAACACGCATATAAAACCCCCCGGAGAAAACCCCCCCCCCCAAAAGGTTACCCCGAACTTTCTGCAGCTTATATCTTTCTTTCATCTTCTCTCTCATATGCTCATCGTTACTAGAGGCCAAGTAGTCTAACCATGCTTTTTTCTTCTTTTTTACAGCTTCTCTCACTTCATCATTCCACCATGCATCTCTTCTTTTACTACTACCTCTTTTTGTCGTACCACATACTTCTTCCGCTGCACTTACCATTCCATCCCTAAGGTTCTGCCATGTTCTCTCCACACATTCTTTCCTGCCATCGATGGTGTCAAGCTTTTCGGCTACCCTCGTGTGATATTTGTCCCTAGTATCCGCTTCCTGAAGCTTCCAGCTTCGGATGCGACAGACCGACTGTGGTTCTGTTACTGCCGTCCGGTAGCGCCAACCCGCGAACAAACCCCTAAATCTAGTAATTACTAGATAATTATCCGTTCCCAGGTCAGCACCCCTGAACACTCGTGTATCCATCACCTGCTTTCGCAGTCGGTCATCCACCAGGAACAAATCAATCATACTTCTCTCATTCTTTCTTTCTCTAGTGTACACATGGATTTTCCTGTGATTAAACATAGTGTTTGTCACAAGAAGACCCTTTTCCTTGCATACAGCCAGTATAAGCTTGCCAGCATCATTAACCCTTTTATCGCCAAACTTTCCAAGCCGACTCGTATCCTGGTCGAGCGATACCTACCCATCCATTCAAATCACCACATACAACAGTCACCCTATCCTATAAAAAAAAAACAAGAAGTAGTTTATAATTAGTCAGGATTAAACTAAGAATTGTCCTACGAGAGAAGTCGTGCTGATATATGCGGACTAAAATGTAAAACATGGAATTTGATAGCATTAAATTTCGCAGACTGTGTTTGGCGACGGCAGCGCCACTAAGGAAATCCCCTAGCCACGGGGCTAAGGGATTTCCTCAGTGAGAAAGTTTCTTCTCAATTCGTACTTTAAAGTGTTTAAACTTGAGATGATCACTAAACCACGTTTTGTAATAAGAATGATTATGTCAGTTTCTTTACCTCGGAAGAAGTACAAACTCCGACATTTCTTTGGTATTTTCATTTAATATCTCAGCAAGAATCCTTAGCAAGATTTGTTCCTAATTCTAAAAGAATATACAAAAAAAAAACACAAAGGAACAGTAAATCATAGTACCTACTTGGTTATTCTTTTCCCTCGACATTTCACCCGCTTTAGTAAACCCATTTTCCAGATTGAAAGCCCAAGTGAAAGAAAGCTATAAAAGACTTAAATTTAACAAAATTACAATGAAGTTTTTATATATAGCTTTACTAATGTTAGTTAAGCCGCCTTTCGAATTTCTGAACTCGCTACTATTTCTCTTGTCAAATACATGTTTATGTTTCTGCTATGAATGTATAACGCCACATGTAAGCAACCAAGCTTTTCACACTAAAGAGTACAAACTGTTAAATCAGTTCATAGCAGCAATAAACCTCAGAGTGAAGTTGTTGTAACTAAGTGCGACTCGAATCATAACTTCGGAGACTTGGTATTGAGTTAGGCACTTCCATTCAAATGTCACATCATACAAGTACAATTTGCAAGCAGTGGGGTGTATTTTAGCAGATTAAGTAACATTAAGCTAAATAGTATTTCACGCTGATGTTAAATAAACCCTAGTAACAATAATTAAAATTTAGAAAAATACATATGAACTTTTAAGTATAGTTGTAAATACACAAGAATTACAACTTATATACTTGTTTACGTTAACTTTCACTTTAAAATTGAAGGTACGTATAATTATATTATAAATTAAATATTAATAAAGGACTATGGTCAGGTTTTGTCTGAGTGACGGACTTAGAAATAAGGATATCCGCAATAGAACCAGAGTAACCAACAAACGCAACGGAATGATTTCTTAAATTTACGCGAACACTACACATTGAATAAAACTATTATTTACGGATTTTATCGCGTTTAATATCTTTAATTTATTTTTATTATTATCCCGACGTTTCGGGTGCTTTACAGCGCCCATGGTCACGGGGGGGACTGAGAAGTTTGACGTCCCAATGTCATAGTTAGTCCGGCTACCTTCAGTTTTTTAATATTAATTTTTGGTCCGATTTACGCAAAACGAGCTTATAGTATCATGAAGTCTTGCAGTGGTATGCTTGGGTTTGGGTTTAATTTTGTTGATTATAGGATCCCAAGCAGATGGTAGCACCCAACCATCTTCTCTATTGAAATTTGGATGTTTTTTAATTTCAATAGCCTCGCGTATCATCCTTGGTAGGAATCGGTGTTCTTTTGCGAGAATTTGTGGTTTATCAAATCTAATGTAATGGTGGGGACGATCTTGAACATGTTCGCAGACTGCAGACTTCCCATGTCCCTTTTGCAAGACTTCATGATACTATAAGCTCGTTTTGCGTAAATCGGACCAAAAATTAATATTAAAAAACTGAAGGTAGCCGGACTAACTATGACATTGGGACGTCAAACTTCTCAGTCCCCCCCCGTGACCATGGGCGCTGTAAAGCACCCGAAACGTCGGGATAATAATAAAAATAAATTAAAGATATTAAACGCGATAAAATCCGTAAATAATAGTTTTATTCAAAACGCAACGGAATTAATAAGCCGAAGTGGCAATGGGCCGGGCATATATTTCGAAGAGCGGACCACCGAGACAGGTAAACGGAGTGTGGCCCCCCATTACATGGACTGAGGTAAGATGTGCAGAAAGTCGATGCATGCATGTGGTTTAGGACCGTGCTTTGTGGCGTTCACATATTAATTCTTATATTAAAAATATCACTCAACAACTTTAACAACACTGAAATCGTAGATGCAGGATTATTGCAAAAAATATTTAAATAAAAATAAAATAAAAACAAATGTAAATCTATTTTTTTCTGATACAAGCGGAAATATTTATATTCTGTAAAAAATCTGAAAAAAGTCGAATTTTATTTTAACTTTGACAGGAAATTATTTAATTAAATATAAAAAAATTCTCCCTAATGTAAATATATATAGGTAACATCTTTTCCCAGTTAACTTCCTCGTTCTTTTAATTTACCTTTCATAAAATTTACGGCGTGAGATCGCTTGACCTCAAAATCGTTAGAGATATCGTTTGTTTCTCTCAAGGGGCCAGGCCAGAGAACAAAGCCGTTTTTCGTAAACAAACTGAGACGAGAGCAGGTAATGAATATGCTGAAACAAAGAGTCGAATGCAGAGCCTCATTAGCTATTCAGTTGTCGTACCTGCCTTAAAAATCATTTACGAAATTCTTGATTAATTTGGTTCCACTTTATGCCAGTCGCCTGTTAAACACTGCATTTTTATATCTATAATAAATATGCAGTGAGCAAAACAGAAATAGTTTTTGGGTGTGAATATATTGTGACTATCCCTTGGTGAAACTGCATCCTTGCTTACCTAAGTTAGGATCAGAAGCAAGCGCACAGTTCATGATGGCGAAAAGACTTTGTAGCCAATAGACATCTACTTTAATCTGCAGTTAAGAACCAAAACTAGTATGCGTTAATACAGCTAAAGTATCATATAAAATAGATTGAAATAGCAGTAAAAAGGGTCTCCTTGTTCTTTACCTACAGCAAGAAATACAAAAAGCGATAGTATTCTGTGCAAGCGTGATCCTTCCCCGAGTAATTATTTTTATTATTAGCTGGTATCGATACGCTTTTCCATTCGTCGTCTCACCAGGAAAACCTCAGAAACACACCTCAATAATCTAAAATGTTGTTTTCAAACTCAACCTAAATTAATCAAGCGAGTTACATATGTCTACCGAGACCTTGCAAGCAATCAGGAAGTCGTCTATCATACAGCATCGTCTGCTAAGCAAATAACAGCACGTGACTTAAAAATATTCAACACAATGCCATCAGGAAGTCACCTACCGCCTGCTAAGCAAAAACCAGCACATCTTCAAAGATTTGACTAAATTTACTTACGTTGTAATTATTAATACGGCGCAATTGTATTTAAATTAGTTTGTAAGTTATTTAGTCTAGTATTCCTGTGTACTCACATTGTCACAGTACTTAAGTTAGCTTGCAAGTTAGAAAATAAAAATAATATAGGAAAAGTCTTCATCTCCTTCCACTTCAATCCTCCCTAAACTACCGCAAACGTAAATAGCGTAATACTCAATCTAATGGTGGGTATCTGCTGTCGGCTACAGTTGCGTTATCTCTCTTGACAACTGTCATTGAATTCTGCACAGCCTATTATGATGTAGATTATTTATCACGTAGCTTACGTTTGCGGCAGCTTACGGAGGATCGAAGAGGAAGTAGACGAAGACTTTTCCTATATTATTTTTATTTTCTACATTACAAGTTAACTTAATTACTGTGACAATGTGAGCACACAGGAGTACTAAACTACTCAACTTACAAACTAACTTAATTACTACTGGGCTGTTTTAACAATTATACCGTGGTTTTTATATTATTGAATATTCTTAAGTCACGTTCGTTAATTGAGTCACAATTTCAAAGACGTGCTGGAATTAATTGCTTAGCAGACGATGCTGTATAGTAGGTTACTTCCTGATTACTTGCAAGGTCTCGGTAAGCATATGTAACTCGTATTCCTTACCTTGAAAATGAATTTCAACTACTTAATAGCCTTATTACATGTAAAAAATAGCAGTCTACTTACGTCACACAACTGAGCACTTGCCTCGTATTATTATTGAGATGGTTTTGGGGCAGAGAAGCGTCCGTCATTGCCTTAATGCGTGTTGGCAGGTTTGACTTACTTGATTTCTTTTAATAACTCATTTATTCTTTTTACTAATATAATCACTGGCTTATAATACTGAAACTATCTCACCTGATGGTATGTAGTGAAACGAATACTGCTACATTATATTGTTGAACACCTAATGGGTCATGTTCGCTATAACAAGTCCCTCCCACAAAAGAACTATCATGTCAGTATAATGCCATATAATAAATCAATAAAATGTCAAATATAAAAAATGCACTTATTAAATGTATAATTTAACGATAGATGCCAAGGGACATGCATGCATTTTTAATCACCGTTATCCTCGATATATTGATCAATTTTATAAGAAGTCTTTTAACAGAATCTTCTTTCTATTAAATGAAACTGAAAAAAGCATTTTGCAATTTGCAATTAAGTAATTTGCGCAGTTGGAAACTAAAATATAAGCTAACTACACCACATATCCAAAGTTTTTGTGTACACAGTAGTCAAAATTAAAAGTAGCCACTGCATTACACATGGTCATTCGCTACGTACGTATTAATACTTCGCGGCAATCTGCCCTCCAGGATTGATTTTGTGTGAATAACACAGAAACACAGACTTACATTCTAAAACCAATAATTTACTTTACAATATAATACAATAGAATAGATAATTTTTATTCAATATTGATTACATGTATTTCTTATTGAAAGTCATTTTAAAATCGAAGTCAATTTAGTATTCTTTATACAGGTTTATTTTGCAATAACGATCCAAATTAGCAGAGAAGGTGCAGAATAAGTAATATAGGCAAATGGTAAAGAAAAGTTAAATTCTATCCTTTTTACCTTTTAAATTCAAAATGCGTGGTAATGCATTATTTTAACTGATTTTACTGAGCACACATTCATAAAGGTCGATCGCTAGGCAAAAACGTTGTTGCCAATAAATGACATTCAATTTGGGATAATTTCATAGAAAAGCAGAAGGCTTATTTAGTCGTATTTTCAAAAACTGCAATAAAGTAAAAAAAGTAAAAAGTAAAGTTACAGCCTATATACGTCCCACTGCTTTTAGCGTTGTAGCCGTGGTAGCTCAGATGGTTAGCGCTCGCTGTAAATTTCACAGTACGCGAGAAAAATCGATATCGATTATTTAGAGTTGGTAATCATTTACAGTTTGGTTTGAATAATACCAGAATAAATTAAAAACGGACAATTTATAACACAAGATTTATCCGTTTCTTCGTATTTGTTGTAACTGCTTATTTCTAGAGGCACAGTTATAAAAATTTAAGATTGAAACTAGATTAAAAATAAATTTATTCAATCACTTTCAGTGCACCTAGTAGGTATGTCGTTGTTTATATTAATTATTATTTGATTATCAATAATGCAGTTAAAATTAATGTCTCTTTCAAAGTCATCCATAATAATTTTTTGTTTTTTCTACCACTTTTGCCCAGTCATCCTTTGTGACATGGGCACCTGCTTCAACGAATTTTTTTTATAGTATTGGGTGACAAACGACCACACGGTCCACCTGATGGTAAGTGGATGCTATGGCCCATCATCATCATTACAGCCCTTCACAAGTCCACTGCTGCATAGACCTCCCCCAAGTAATGCCATAAAGCGCGGACCGTGCTGAGCCACCTGCATCCATCGAATTCCTGCATGTCTTACCAGGTCGTCACTCCATCTAGTGGGGGGTCGTCCTACACTACGCCTACCGGTACGGGGCTGCCACTCGAGAACCTTTCTTTCCGGTTCGGTTCTTCAAGCTATATGGCCGGCCCATTGCCACTTCAGCTTACTAATCCGTTGGGCTATGTCGGTCACTCTGGTTTTACTGCGGATATCCTCATTTCTGAATCTATCATGCAGAGAAACTCCGAGCATAGCCCTCTCCGTAGCTCGCTGGACCACGTCTCAGATCCGTAAGTCATCACTGGCAACAGGCACTGGTCGTACAATCTAGTTTTCAGAATTTGAGGTATACCTGACGAGAAGATGTATCGTAATTTCCCGAACGCTGCCCAGCTGAGTTGAGTCCGTCGATTGACCTCTCGGTAGAAGTTGGACTTACCTAGTCGGAGTATTTGTCCCAGGTAAACGTACTCGTAAACTACTTCGAGCATAGTGCTCCCAACAACTACCGGCATAAATGTGACATGGACATTAAACATGATCTTTGTTTTGTCCATGTTCATCTTAAGACCTATCCGCTAGGAGACACATTGAGGTCATTGAGCATAGTGCTTAGATCCTCCAGCGATTCTGCCATAAGGACTATATCGTCGGCAAATCGAAGGTGAGTGAGTGACATGGCCCATATAGTATAGCCCATAGACATACACATTTATCCTCAATTAAGAATCGAAATGTAAATGCGTTGTCACCCCTGAGGACTAAGATGGAATGCCTCGATTCCAGTAAAAAGGGTGTTCAGTTCTTTAAACTAACCATACGAAACACATCAACATTGGGCTGCTATTTTACGTTGGTATTCTGTGAGAGCGTGGTCCTGCCCTGGTTGAGCCGACCCATTCGTGCTTCAACTATAATATAGATGTAGCGTGGCTCTACTACGTACAAAAAGTTATTATAGAAGAAACAGTCCAAAAAGTTAAAGCCGAGTCACAAAATAAGAAGACAAACACAAAATTACAAAATTACGCACAATAAGCTCTCGAAACAGAAACTTTTTTATTATATATAGATTATGAATAATACTTATTGAAAGTCACTTTTTTCATTTACCACTCTGTCCTGGAGAAGAACCAGCAAGAAACCCAACGGGACTAATTTAAAAAAAAAAGAGCTTGCAATCATGCGTGTTACAATTAACAACACAAAACAAATTAGATATAGCTTGGTAGCGATCACCCTTCCCAGGGGTTATTATCATCCATAAATTCCTTAATATTAAAATAGTAAATTGTAAATTGTATAGAAAGGGTTTCTATACAAATCTAGTTAATAAAATTTTTTGACCTTTGTGTACTTACGTCAAATTTTGTATATTTTCTGGTATTTTGTTATAAAAGCGTATACATCGCCTCAGAAATGATTTACTGATTCTGTGGAGTCGAGTAACTGGTACCGAAATTGCGGGATATTGAAATTATGTAGTGGTATTTTAGCACGGCCTTGTATATGAGTTTTTTCCTACAAAAATTTACTTTGACAAAGTGAAAAAAATAAACTTGTTTTATACATGATTCATGTAATTTAAGGAATTATGAAAATAAAAATTAAATTAAACAAATAATACATTAAAAAATTAATGATTCGATTATTAGAATATTTTTACCGATTATCCAAACACTACGGTAATATACATAGCGACATGTCATTGAAACGACGTCAAGTAATAAATGCTAATACTGGTTATTTTTTAATATTTTGCTTTGTTTGAAAAATTCAAATTTAAATAAGTAATAAAATACCATACACGTTTTAATGAAACATAGATAACTTTATAATTCTTCGGATTTACGTAAAAGTTTATTTTAAATCGTGTGAGTACGCTTGTGCAAAGTTATTGCGGAATGATTAATGTGAAACGTCAAAAGGTATTTCTTAGATTTAGTTGACTATAATTATTTATATATTAAATTAAGTTTAAAATTTGGTTACACTTTGAAAAATAATTCTATGTAGTCCACTGGACTTTTTTTTTCAAAAAATGAAAAAAAAATAAGAAAGAAAGATTCCAATAAGAGAAGAAAATAACAGACATTACTAAAATTGTTTTACATGAACCTTTACCACCAATTGTTACGATTAAACATACTAAATGCTAAATATAATTTACTTATTTATTTATTTGTTTATTGTTCAAGGGAAACATACAGTACAATAAAAAACTTATATTATAAAACATATAAAAGTAATCCTAAAACCAATTCGCGAAATTAAAAATTAAAGTTTCCACAGATATATATATACATATAAAACAGTTTAATATTATGTATAAATTATATTGACCATTCAAAATGGAATAAAACAGCGGGATAGACAGCTGTTTAATGGCTGAAACAGGTGTTACTTCTTACTTAGAATGACTCTTAGTAAGACAGTCAGCCTTACAACCTACAGTAGTTTATGTTTACATTAATCGTTAATTTAATATTAGACTAATGCAAATATAAGAAAATGTTAAGTTCTTAAATAATTATGAAGCAGGGAATTAAGTATAACTCGTTCGTAAATTAGTCATTTTTGCAAAAAGTGTTTGTCCAAATTTTTTAAATCAAATCTCATCAAATTCTATTTAATCAATCCAAATACGAATTTAATTCAACTTTCTATAATGATGCAAGGAGAAAAATCAATATTATTTAATAAAAATACGGTAATTTTCTTTAGGCCAGACTATTTTCTTTATGATGTTTTGTTAAAATCTTAATCGTCGTATCATAAAAAAAGGTAAAGAAATTATATCAGAAACTAACATATATATATATATAATTTAAACTATTTACAGAATTATTCTACGTAGCTTCAGCATATGAATTAGCGTAGTTATGAAAAATCTAAATAATAATAGTAATAATAATAATGCCTCAACATGAAAGGGCGCCGGGTCTTGGCGCCCCCCGTTAAATAACGCCCATTAAAATAGATGATGGAACATAGAAGGATGAGCACAAGGCCACCGCCTGGAGGTCGCCAGGGCGCATCTGGAGCTGGCGCTGGATGCGACAACATGCGAACCGCCAGCCGAGCGCGAGGTGCTGCACGACCACCCAGCAGCCCCTTGCATTCATCACCCCCACCAGCTGGTTTGGTGTCGACAGCGTCTTCGCGGGCTCAGCAATCGGCAACTGCCACTGGTGGAGCACGCCGCAATGGTTGGACAATGCAGATGAATAGCAAAGCAGTGCGGGCGTATTTTAGGGCGAAGGGAGGATAATTGGAGGTTTTGCCTATCGGACTAGGATGCATCGACTTTTTGCTGAGCTGAAGTCATCTTTAACCGTCACCGAGCAAAACCTGGCGGACCGAGTTCGATATATCTTGCGCTCAAATATATTTGATGTCGCCGAACTTGAACAGCTACTGAATGAAAATGCTACGGCCGAGAATGCGGCGACATAACTGGCAGAGCAATCCCCAAACGTAGATGCCGCTGTGAATATCTCAGTGGTGGAGTCAATACTTTTTGGCGCCGCACTTGCAATCTGCCATATTATAGGCACCAAATTTTCCACAACTGGATGCGCTACTGTACAAAGTAGCGCTATCCCAGCCTATAGAATAAGAATTGAAGAACGTATCGCAAAGGCTAGGACACTCAGCGGCTACCTGATATGCTCCAAGTTAAGAAATAACAGGCCAAGGATTGTGCGTATCCTAAATAACAATAAGAAGGACTAACGGTAAAGAGTGCTATTGGGGTTTGGAGTCTGTTCGATCTTAAAAGGTTATGGAAAGGGCAAATCAAAAACTTGCAATCTTTCTTTTATGAAAAATCAGCTAACAGTGCGTTACATAAAGCAGTCATTGAATCCGATATCAATTACACTCCTCTTTAATTTAAGTAATCAAGGTAATAGATCTACTACAGTAATTGATAATGAAAAAGGAAAGCTTTCAAACTGGCGTAGTAATGAATTACATGGTAGACATGCACACGATTTAGAACAACCTCACGTAGACTTACTGGCTTCAGATAAATGATTAAAACCTCTCTTTCTCCGAAAACCAAAGGTTTTGCTTATTGCTTTTTAGGATCAAGTAATCAATACAATAAACTATAAAAATATATATTAAAACACCCAAACATGCAGAATACGATAGCAGTAGAAAATGCCACCGCCAATCCGACATTACACAATATATCACCAGTGCGTGTCCCTTAGCAGCCTAGTATAAACTGATCCCCCCCTCCCCGTCCCACCGTAATAACCAAGTTGCTAATTACGTTCATTAAAATAAATACAATTTAAGCACGAACCAACAATTAATGCCCTACTATTAGTAAAATTGTTCTGGAGAGTGACAATCACAATGTTCTTTGATAGAGCTATTCTTACCGATAAAACAATTCATTATAATAGACCGGATATTACTTTAATCGATTAATTAAATAAAACAGCATACCTCATTGCGATCCCAAATACCCATAATCTACGAAAAACCATTACTGAAAAAAATCATAAAATACACAGAACTAAAAGAAGAAGTAACTAGAATCTGGAAAACGAATAAAGTATACATTGTGCCGCTGGTGCTCTCCAGTACTGGTGTGATCCCGAAATGTTTGTCCCACCTCCTTAAACGCTTAGATCTTCCTGAAAATAGTTATATTACCATGCAAAAAGCAGCTATCCTCAACACGTGTCTTAAATTTTTGCAAGAAGACTCCTTGAATTTTGATTCCCAAATGGATGCGCATCTGGCTTAGGCCCGTGAACATCTCTTAAAAACCAAGATTTTAGAAAAGCTTGAGAATTAAAAAATATACAATAATATAATAATAATAATATAACGTTTATTTCTCACCACAAACAAAGTTACATTTAGAGTTATGAGCAAATAATTAGTATATTACAACTTTGCCCGTGGATCGCTGGTGCCTATGGCGGTTAAGATATCGTATTGCAGGTCACCAGGTCTCCATCTCTACGAGGAATGCTATTTATGTCTAAACAATCAAATATAAAGATTAACACTATTTTCATATTTGTAAATAAAAATATGTTGTGAAAACATATAGCATTACTATGTTAGTTATCATATAATATGCGCTGTATAGAAATAAAAGCGTTGTATGTCTGGGATAAGCTTTTTAAAATATTATAGTGCGTCAGCAACTAAAACAATTGCAGCCGGCATTGCCAAATGTAAACCACATTACGAGTTATAAACGGGACAAGGTGGTCAAAATTGTAATCGTAATCAATCAATCGTTACCTTTATGGTTTTCTTTCAAATACAACAATCACTAAGTATATTAATAAATGTATAAATTTAAGATAAATCAAATAGTCCAGTGACATAAGACCATAAGAGATCGTATTCACGTGCAATAATTATGGCTAAAAGAAAAATATTTTCGAAAAAAATATACCGAATGTGCTGAGCGTGTTTGAGCCAATTATTTAAATATGTGTTTTTAATTTAAAGCTAAATGACATTACGCTGAATCTTTTTGGCCAAAACAATTTTAACTCAATTGGAGTCCATCACAAGACCAACGCTGAAGACATAGATATCCACCGCACTGCCGCATAATAGGTTCCTAAACCACATGGAAATAGAAATAGAATATGCATTAATAATGACAGTAAAAAGTGATTGTAAAGTTTATAAATATCTCATAAAACTCTCTGCTACGCTTCTTTTAATATTATTGATCATTCGAACAAATTTAATATTATTCATTGACAGTACCTTTGTAAGAGCTTTTTAGCATGGTTATAACTTTCTTATTTCCTTATCAAGTCGTATATTTGAGGGATGAACAGAAAAATATTATTTGAATTTATACCTAGGCCATCGACGCGTATGGAGGTCGTAAAACGGAGGGTTAGTGCCGGCAGAAGGTCATGTGTATACTCGGCCTTATGCAAATTTAACGATAACACGCCTTTAGGGTCAATAAACTGTTACCTACTCACTTTTACGGCATGATAAGTATATTGCTTGTCTTATTTCTTGAGACTTTGTTAGTATTCGGGTCACGTAAACATTGAGTAACTTGAAATATGTTTCTATGTTACAGATTGGACAGTCTTCAGTTTGCCGTCAGGTGAGACCAAACTTTTGGATATTTCAACTATATGTGTTCCTCACTTTAATAAATGTATACAGTGCATCCATATTTACCTATTTACTTAATAGTTGTTTATTATTTGTCCCTAGTCTCTGCCTACGTTTCTTGGTAACGGGCGTTTATGTATTAATAATTTTAAATTATTTTAAAGGTGTCCCTATATTAAGGCTTTTGATTTTGAATGCGACAAGGCCGATCATGCATACGCGAAGCCAATACTCTCTATTTTTTACTGAGCCCCGCAGAATTAGTGCTCAAATGAAATATAAAAATGTCTAATTTACTAATTAAAAGTTCTGAAAAAAAAATCACTCGAAGCGTCGGGAACATAAAACACGTATATAGAATCCGTAATATTATTTTAATTAAGTGTGTAGTATTTGCGTTTATGTAAAAATCCTTACGTATTTACGTATATTTATTACATTGCTTTAGACAATGAATGCCCTTGTATTAAGTTTAAGTTTCAGAACATTTAATAGTTTATTAATTCGAATTTATGTTCAAAGTAATATCCAACATCAAAAAACATTTTCGAGCTATTAAAGTCAGTCGATCGGCTTCTATTGCTAGAACTTTGAATGACTCCAGGATTAATAAAATCTTCTAAATATAGAGACAAAATTAATTTGAAAACTCGTAAAGATCTCAACAAGCCAACTGAATTTCTATTTCTATACTGTCGGTAATTGACCTTCGGTACAGAAATTTCCATTGGACGGGGATGAATTTATCACCAACATAATTATAGACTATCACAAATTCACAAAGAATGCCACAAAACACTTTTCTGAGTGACTATCTGCAAGTTTCATTAGAATGTCACCTCATTTAGCTTTACTACTATAGCTTAACGTTTTTCTTTGCGGGGTAGGCAACGAGGATCGATTGCCAAGAGACCGAATGGAATACCACTTTCGCTTATTTTTCAGTTAGTTGTCATTTGTCAGTTCATTTCTTGTTTCTTTTGGTGACGCGAGCGACCCTCGGAGAAGTTTAGAGAAATGGTGGTTTAGGGGAAGGATCGTTAGGGTATATCTTAGGGTCATTCGTTTCGTTCATGTATATCTTAAGATACTGCACCCCCGAGAACTAATACATGTAGATGGATAGGGAAAATAGCCATACCATTGTTGGTATGTAAATTATTTGATGCATATTGTATTATTTTCGAAATTGAAAGGTTTTTTACCGAATACCACTCCCTATAAGTCTGCTTTGAAAATAAGTCCTTTATTTTAGACCTATTTTTACTCGTTAGAGCGATCAAACCGTGAAAAGTATCAAGGAGGCCCCTTCTAAGTTCACATATTGTGACGGGCATTTTCGGAACTCTACCTACATGGTACATGGCGCGACATTTGACACATGATTTTTTTTAATAGCATTTACTAATGTTTGTGGCCAGTACGCACGACAACTACTAGTGGAGGAGTTGAAATTTTTTTCGTTTCTTTATATTTTACGTGACTTTAACGTGCTTGAAATAAAGTTAATTTTTCTTTATTTTTATTGAATGACAGAATTAGTAATAACACAAATAAAACTACATACTTAAAGGTCTTATTGCCAATAAGAAAAAAAAATTAACAAGCTACTTCCAGGATGTGCGTTAATTATGTTACGTGTTGTATATATATTATTTCAGATTATTATTATTAACGCTTATACATTGCGAATTACGCTTGAGTGAAGTATTTTAATTAAGGTAACATTACTGTGGGTGTTCATCGCCCCATCAATTTCTGCTTGACTTTCTGATTGTCTGAGGCGAGCTTGTTAACGCGCGACATTGCAAACCTTTCTCTTGTAAATCTGATCCTTTTGTAGAATCTCAAAGTGAACCCTCTTTATCCACCAGTAATTACTATTGCCAATTCTCATAATTTATCATTTTGAGTGTTGGTGTACAATATACATACATAAATTTAATTTTAGTACGTGAGCAATTTTTTAAATTAAAATCTTTTTATTTACAATTATATTGCTCTTTTATATGTTTTTCTATTTTAAGTACATTTTCAACACGAATCTAACGACTAAAAATATCTCCATCAAATTTGATTTGAAACCGAATGAATCTATAGAAATAAACACAAGTAGTATGGGGTCTTTAAGTATTCAATAATTCCAAACGTGGTAGAGCCATGCTGCAGCTATAATATGGTTGTATCACGAATGGGTCGGCTTGACCGGGGAAGGACGACGCTCTCACAGAATATCAGCGTAAAATAGCAGCACAATACTGCTGTGTTTCGTATGGTGAGTGTAGAGTTCCGGAGATTCCTTTTACTGGAAACGAGGGATTCCATCTCAGTTCTCAGTGGTGACAAAGCATCTATATTTTGATTCTTAATCGAGGATAAATGTAGATGTCTATGGGCCACAGCATACACTTACCATCAGGTGGACTGTGTGCTCATTTGTCACCCCTATTCTATTAAAAAATGAAACCAACTGGAGAGGCCACGCGCGTGAATTCCTAAACAAAAAGTCTGTCAATTTCAGGGAGAGGCGAGGAAAACACTCTACTGTTACTACTGTACTACTATACACGCACTCTACAGCATTTACATTAATTTGTGTTCATTGCATTTACGCATACCATTAAATTGTACACGTGTCAATACACTTTTGCCGCTGTCTACATGCGTAAGCAAAGTAGGGCGAGGACTATGTCGATATTTTATCGATAAACAAATCATCATAATCCGAAGTTCAGCATTGGTAAAAAGTGATTTTTAGTATTTTTTCATTAATTACAACCCTTCACAAGTCCACAGCTGAACTAGCTTTTACACAATAGCTCTTCCCCAAGAATTGCCACAAAGCACGGTCGTGAGCCACTTGCATTCATCGGCCTCCTGAATTTCTTACCGGTAGGTCGTCACTGCATCTAGTCTGTTCGTTTAGATAAAGTTGATTTTGTGCCGCACCGCCTCGGCACGAGCCACACTTTGTCAAAAGCGCAACATTAAAGGTCGTGTTTTAAAGCACCCGAAACGCCGGGAATCAAAAAGTCAAAATTAAACGCGATAAATCCGTAAGATTAGTTTCTTTAATGTGTATGTTCGCGTAAATATAGGAGGTCATTATTGTAAACTTTCTAAAATATTTTCAAGAAGAATAATATTGGTGTCATTGTTAATAATAAAAATATTTAATCTGTTGATATAATTACAGCTAGTCATTACCTCCCACAAGGTTGGTACAGCAGTATCGGCTAACCTTCTCTTATTGATAGCTTGGGCTATTGCATATAATTTATCAAAATGTTCAGAGCAAATGGTGCTAGTCCGTTTAGGTATCCAACATTCATTATTTCTATAAGCTGCGATCTAAGTCTGCTGCCTAAGAAGGTCTCTTGGAAATATGTGAAATCAAACCAACAATAGAAAAATTTACTGATTTTTGTAATACTTTATTATAAAATCTAAACAAAAAATAAAAACTAGTTCGGCAGATAAGCTCGAATGGTGTATTAATTTATCGTTAGCTAAAGTTGTGGTGTACATCACTACATTGCAGTACTTTCGGTTGCAGTGATACCTGTTTCTTTTATAAAAATTGCATACTTTTGCTACGAGGTGGCAATTGTCGTTTCGGCTCATTTGGTATTTATTTTGTATAATATTTTGATAAATACGAGTTATCGATTACATTAAATTATAATATATTCAGAATCATGTAGAGATTGAGCTGGAAATCCACTACACATCTCAACGTAATGATTGTAATAATCATCACAAACTGATTCAGTTAATAGGAAATAAATTTTCGTTAGAATATTTAAATTGTGTTCCAAATTGTATTTATTTAAAAATTGATTATTTTTCACTTCATGAACTACGATGGCAATACTTGGTGTTTTACGAAAATATTAAGAAAATACGAGTTTTAAGAATAATATTATGTTAAAGTAAAAGTCACATTGTCCTTTTGTAGATTTGACGTTTTTTAGTATTTTTGCATGAAAATACACTGCAATTCGGCATTTTTATCGGAGCTCGATAGACTGACATGACCACTTGCAAAATGGCGCACGACGCGTAGCAACTAGTTTTATATAACGGGCATGAGTCTGACTCTCGTACCTTTTACAGAGGAGTATGCTTTGCGATGCCACCTGCTTAGATTTAATACTCAAAGTATGGGGTATACTAAAAGTTTTGTGTTACTTTATAATAAACCAATTTATATGTAAGCTAATATATTAACTGCCTTTCCATATATTCTATATTACATTTAAAAAAAATTTCAATTGTTCAAGCCATTCAAAGAAACATAAGGACCATTGGTCTGAGGACATGTTTTTAACGTACAAGTTAAAAATTATCAAAGCCGCTTCTGGCACTGTAAATAAGCGAATAAGAAGTCAATAAGAGGTCAAACCTCCCATCAAATCTTTGATTTTTGGGAAAATAATTAAATCGCATTACAGTCGCTTACGGTGCTCAAATGAGGTGCTTCCCTCCGAAAAGCAATTTGAAGTCGAGCATTGCAATCTTGCGAAGAGATTCAAAATCGTAAAAAATAATCGCCCCAAAATCTTATCACGTTAATTCCATTTCTGCTACGGATGACGAACTTTAACTTGTGATAAAAGCAATTGACACACGACTTCCTGCCAAAAGTTGTGTTGATCTATATACTACTTTCTTATATTTTAAAATATAACACACGAATCTAAACATTTATGAGAGACCAGGAGCGAGAATTTTATACCCTACTACTACTATTTCCGAATATGTAAACCTTTTTAAGCATAAGGAAGGTACTCTGGGTTAACATTGACATCGGGACGTCAGTCACCTCAGTCCCCGTGACCATGGGTAGAAAGCATCCGAAACATCGGGAATTAAAAATAATTTAAATTAAACGCAACAAAATCCGTAAAAGTAGTTTTAATCAATGGTAGTAAATATTTTAATGTTGTGTAAATAAATGTGATTTAAGAAATAACTGTATCATTTAACACCAATAAATATTTTTAATTTACTGTAATTTACTGCAGACGGCTCCGTGGCGCAATGGCCTAGCAATGAGTTACAGCGCTAAGGGCCGCTGGTTCGCATTACGCACGGAACAGGTATTTGTATGGTCTACAAGCAATTGTTCCTGGTCTGGATGTTTTTCCTTGTGAAATTTATGTTTGTTAAACTATGCCCCCCACGATACAGTACAAAATACTAGTGTCGATGTAACGTTAAAAAAAGAACTACTAAATAATAAATACATACGTAAATAATACATAAATTGCAAGAAATTCTGTTATAAATCACCGAGTAAATGTACTATACTTATAAACTTGAATAATTTAACACCAAACGTCAAGATAAGTTTAGAACAACTTTATCCCGGTAGAGCAAAAGTAATCTTTTAGAGATTTCAGAAGTTAAAGTGTTCGGAAACAAGCACATTAAAATGTATTATTGCATCTGGGAGATGAATCTCCAAAAAACAAATAAGTAAGTTAATACTTAATACCTTGTTACTAAAAACTTCTAAAAGTTTCTTAATAGTTTTGTTTTGTGATTATAATGGAACAGATATTTAGCGTTACTCGTTATTTACATTGAATAATTAATATGATTTCTGATGTAGGACTAATAGGTAATGTAGGAAGCACTAGAGTATAGCTATCGCTCTGCACGAAAACTCATCACTTCGAGACACATAACATTCTTCATCATAATCATCAGCCCCAAAAGTTATTTCCCGTTGTAGCGAGGATATGCCTAAATCGTTACAGTTAGCAGGTATATCGACCATCGCAGCACCAGACGTCTTGCAACTTCGACGCTGCTGTACACGTTTTCTACGTCTAGTGTAAACGATATGATTATACCGCTCACTATTGAAAGAGTATTAGTCCGGAATTCGAGACAATCTCGGAATTGAACTAAATTCCACAATTTCAAAATTTCATTCTAATTCATACTCCACAAATTTTGACAAAGTGAATTTTAGTTTTAGCTCGAGATAGGTGAGTTTGGGTTTTAGCTCGAGATTGTCTCGATATACTGAAACCTTCTCCTTAGATATTTCTAAGATTTCCCATGACACACGACACCCACAGGACTAAATGTGAGGATGGATTCTTTTACGCCAACACCTCTCTTCATAAATATTGGGCTTTGCTTTGTTTTGCGACACCAGTGCAGTACACATCATTAATCCTTCGAGATGTTTCTGCAGCACTGGTGCCACGGTAGAACTCGTACTCGTAAATATACCGATATTTCATGTTTTCCATTGTGCGGTAATAAGCGACGCCAAAGAAAAAAATAACGAGGAAAAACAAATGAATGACTGTTTTCAAAACTCAAATGTACCAGCTAAATGAATTTATAAATTTGAATTCGGAATTCTTAACCAAAGAGGAGATATTTCAGATCAAAGTGGTCAGTACGACAAAACGCCAATTTCGTATGTAAGGACCCATTATTAGGAAATGATTTTAACTGTCATATTGAAAATAATAGAATTTTCTTAAATGTCTCTTTTATCATATTAATATACCTGATAATTTTACCCCTTTATTATTATTATAATATTGGCTAAGTTTTATGTAACAATTGTAAATTATTTGTTTTACGAACATCATGATTCTAAAAGCACGATTACTTAATAATGAGTTAAGATATGTGTGATGAATATTTAATCAAGGTAATATGATAAAGTGCTTGTACTCGTATTACTTCACCGCAGGTCAATAAAATTACAGTTTTATAAAATTACTGAAGCGCTTATTGTTTAACTTTTTTCCTGATATCACATATAAAACTTATTTTCATTTAAAACTAGCCGATCCACCCCGGCTTCGCACGGGTGGTTTTTGGATCTCGACAACAGCGCCAATAACTGGGTCACCATGTAGGGACCCATTCAAATAGACACAAAAAAATTCAACAAAACCGGCCAAGCCGTTTTTGAGTTTTAGTGAGACTAATGGACAGAAATTGATTTTATAAAGAAATATCAACAGAAAAAGCTTTGTGCGTGTCCGCTTCTCGTTAATTTTCTTCATTTTTCTACTCACGAAAAGACTGTAAAAGAGGCGGAACGTGTATTCTTACAAAGAAAGGTCACCAGTATAAAGAAATTTCAGATATAGCCAAACTCTCCATAAATGGGGTATTCGAATGTTGCGTTGATCTAATTAATTACAAAACTATTGTTGTCTGTATTTATAGGGTGCCAAAGTCTAACAAATTAACTGTATTTTTTGAACAATTGGAAAAGCTGTTACTGTTTCATATAGAAATAAAACAAAGAGAAATGTCGTAATTGCAGGTGATTTTAACATTGACTA
Source organism: Parnassius apollo (assembly GCA_907164705.1). Taxonomy (NCBI): domain Eukaryota; kingdom Metazoa; phylum Arthropoda; class Insecta; order Lepidoptera; family Papilionidae; genus Parnassius; species Parnassius apollo. The sequence continues at coordinate 11,033,811 of CAJQZP010000885.1, forward strand.
TCTTAAGCGTAATAATACTTTAATGGAATTGGAATGTTTGCTCTTAAATTTTAATCTAAAATTGGAAATAAATCAGCCAGCGCGACTTACGAGCATGACTTGCATCGATTACTTTGCACATAATCTAAAGAAGTATAAATCCGATGTAATACATATATATTAGACTTTGGCTTATCAGACCGTACAGCACAAATATTGAAATTACCGGTTCATAAAACTTTCATAATTAACCAGTGGCAAATAAATAGACGCGACTATAGTCCAGAAAACATGCAAAAATTTAAAACATATCTACAGTGTATTTCTTTCTCTGAAATCTATAATACTGATAATCCAAACACAGCCTTCAATGCGTTTATAGATACTATCAAACTTCTTTATAATTTATGTTTCCCTTTAAAAAAATTACAATTAGAACTAAAGAAAAATCGCAATGGCTAACACGTGGAATAAAAATTTGTAGCAAAAAAAAAGAGAGTTAATGTGGAACTATAGGCTTAAGCAAAATGAGATAAACAAAATAAAATTTAAAAAATATGCTAAGCTTTATAAAAAAAATTATCCAACTTACACAACGAGTTCAAAACAACCATAAAATAAAAACGGCGATTAATAAATCTAAAGCGACGTGGGCAATAATAAATAGATCAAAAATGAATGTGCCAAAGCATATGATAATTTACATAAAAGTAGGTAATAAAACGTTAACTAGTCTACAGGAGACCACGAATGCCTTAATTTTTATTGATAAAATAAAACCTATATCGGGCACGAGAAAGCAAGTAACTTCAAATATTGTCAAATCAACTCAGTCAATGTTTATAGCACCGAGTACACCATACGATATACTTAAAATCATAAGATCACTAAGAAATACTACAAGTGTAGGGCATGATGGCATCTCAACTAAAATTTTAAAGTATGTTGTTTATTACATTTGTGATCATCTCAGCCATATTTTGAATATTTGTATAAGCACAGGATCTTATCCCGAAAGTTTAAAAAAATCTATTGTTAAGCCATTGTTTAAAATGTTCAAATTTATAAATTTCTATAATGCAATATTAAGAGATTCCATTGAAATTGTTGCACATCTAAAATTATGAACGTAGGGTTAGTTAATTTGTCTTGTAGAATAATTAATATATGTAGTATAATTTTTGTACGCCATAAATGGCAAAACATGTAGCTCGTTTTAAGTTTTTTTAACACCTGTATTTTTTACTCATGTTTTACAAAATAAATATCTTTATCTTTATCTTTATTATCTTTATCTTTCAATTATTCTAACTAATACATAGAAAAGTGAAATGATTTCTAACACTTACGCAAGCATTACACACTGAATGAAACTTTTAGTTTATTTATTTTTATTTTCCTGACATTTCGCGTACTAAGAATCACTCGTGGCAACGGGGTGCCGGAAGTATGCAACATTTCAATGTCGAATTCAAACAATTCAATTCAATCAATTGGAATAGAAATCAATTATTAATTTCTATTCCAATCAAAAATGGAATGATAAACTAAAAATTCTCGCAAAAGAATACCGATTCTTAGCGAGGAAGATTCACAACTCTATTGAAATAAAAAATCATCTTAAATGAAGTAAAAAAAAATGGTAGGGTTATCCTATCTGCTTAGCATTGTATAATTAATAAAATTAAATCTCAAAGTATACAACTACAAAACTTCAAGATATTTTTTCAGCGTACAACTGACCAAAAATTAATTGAAACATAAAACTTCTCTGTCCCCCCGTGATCACGAATTCTGTCATGTAATCGAAAAATGGTAAAATAAAAATAAGTCAATTGAACTAGATAAAAGTTGTGCTAACTGGTGAACTAGTAAAATCCTAGTATATAAAAAAAGTTTCGTTAAACCTCAAAACTATCATATATACGTCCGTTTTATAAGTAAAGTAACGTATTTTAATGATCTAGCTTTGCTGCAGCTAATATTCCGGGTGACTTATTAAATTAAGCTAAAAATAATTCTGCTAAAAGTCTTTTACGACGGTAGTTAAATGCAGGATTTGAACATACGACCTGTTTGGTTTCAAAGTTCGCACCCTTGACCATTGGAGTACTGGCACTTCACATTAAAGAAATAATAATTTAATGAGACCAACACGGTCTTATTAAATTTGTTGGCAGAGGCCTCCTCTTATCTTTGAAAAGATTTTTTGGACCATGATAGAGTTTGCCGTTTAGTCCCTATTAAATTTAATGTTTAATATTTTTTGAGAGACGACTACAGAAGTTAAAACGAAATTAAGACATAATTACCCTATTTCGTTTTATCACGGAACAAGGAGGCGCGTTGTGAGCTCCATTGTTGCATTGTAGATATACCAACATTCAGGTGATTTCTTCATTTATAATGATGTATTGAATTTTTTGCCATTCAAATGCAATGTGGCTCTTCAAGAGGAGTGTAAATAGGCTTCTTTTAATTTTCTAATTTTCACCCCCCAGGACGGTTTCGCCACTCACCGAGATGGGATCATAGTCACGCACGAGATCATAATTTAAAAACGGCCCGATTTATAAGGAATAGACTCACGTCTAGTAGCCACATTGTGTCACGCAAATGACGTATATACTCTAACATATGATCATTTGAAGTTATGGTGAGGTTGCAGTACTTTTTAACTTTTTCGAATCTTTGTAAATCTACTTAAGTTTAATTATTGCACAAAAACAAATTTATTTTATTAAATTAAACATACGGTAATGGTTGTGAGAGGACAGTATAGTGAATCATATTAATTGGCTTGATAAAAAGTAAAAAAAATCATAAAGATGGCACTATATCGCTATTAATAGTGTACAGTATAGAGATTATAGTTTAAAATAGTTTAAACTTATATGAAATAAAAGGCTTGTTAATTTTTTGGGTCGTGTTGAGAATACATTTAAAATATATTTTAATAAAAATTGTTTTCATTTTTATGTTATGAAAAAAATATTAACGTAATCAAACTGTTCGCCCGTATTTTTCCGTAGTAGCTACACTTGGTTGACGGGTTGGTAATTGCAGAATTATGAATCATTTTAAGTTATTTTCAGGAAGTCGCTTCTGCCCTTCTTCCGTTTCAGTTTCCCTCTGTCGCCTCTTACGACACCTACGGGACGATAAGGAGTAGCGGATATTCTTGCACTGCTACTGCAGGGTCAAATATATAATATTTGATTATATTATTATTATTAATATTATTTAGAATAATTGATGAAAATGCAAAAATGTACTATTACAAGTTCATTTGTCCTAAGCTCACTTTTCATCACTTTGCTGGGATTAACTATCTAAACTAAACTAACAGGTGGTAAATCTATCACCATCTTAGTTCATTCCCATAATAATAATCGCATATAAGTTCTGATAACTCATTGTTACGTGCCATTCACAAACAAATGCTAACTTGTATGAGTAATTTTTTTTTCAACTAAGGAGTAAATAAGTCAACTCTGTTATTCTTTTCGATGCTTTATTTTAATAGAAAAAAGCTCTTGACGTCATTATTTTCATTTAAACATTCAAAGATTAATTTAATAATTACTCAAATAGAGTGCAAAAATATACCAATTTTATTAATATTGCAAATTACTGTATTATAGGCTCGCTACTTACATATTGTATCGTTCTTGAATACGTATTTTTGTACCCAGGTCACGTCTTGCTGTAAATGTCAGAAGGTCAGGGGATAACCTAAGGCTAGTGTCGGCTAAATTGTTCATGAATACTGCAATCCTCTGAACTAAGCATATGTGTGGATTTCTGATTAAAATCACCGTGTAACCATTCTCTGATAGACATCCTACACAAGGTTGCCTTTGCATAAACAAACGCAGGTAACATCAGTTTAATTCATTACGGGATATGTATAATTTGATTTGCACATTGCGAAAATGAATGTAAATTCAGAGTCAAAGCTGAACACAAATACAAACGCTAATTCACTATCTGGTGATCTCTAGTCGCTAACAATTCAGCCCATCACAAGTCCACTGCGAAACGTACCATACAATTTACTGCAGAATATGGTTCTGAGCGACCTGCATCCATCGACTACCTGCGTGTTTCATTAGGTCGTCTTTTTTACATAAGAGGAGTAAACGAGAGTGTGGCTAACCTGATGGTAAGTGACTAGCGCCGCTCATTAACAATTGCAATACCAGGGGAATTGTAGATGCGTTGCCGGCCTTTTAAAAAAGAGTAGGCTCTTTTCTTTTCATTCCAACTAGTATAGTTGCCCAGCACTACGCTGGCCAGTATAAGGCTGCTGCTTGAGAACCTTTCTTCACCATCGGTTGTTGGTTTTTTGAGCTATAATGCCAGCTCATTTCCACTTCAGCTGCTATCCGCTAGGATATATCAGTTACTCTTGTTTTTCTGCGGTTATGTTCGATACGGATTTTATTCCGTAGAGTACAATAAGCTTCCTTATATGTGAATGAAATTTCCCAGCAGTGACGGAACGTTTCATTTCAGACAGTCATAACTTACATTCTAATAAAATACAATTAAAATTCTAAGAACTATTAGAAGATACGCAAGAAGAGCACGGTAGGCTCGACCGGAGAAGGACCACGCTCTCACAGATTAATAGCGTAGTATAGCATCTTAGAGCTGCTATGTTTCGTAAGTTGAGTGTAGACAACCGGAAACCCCTTTTTCTGAAAACGAGGTTTTCCAACTTAGCTCTCACGGGTGACGACACATTTTGATTCGTAGTCGAGGACAGATGTAGATTTCTGTGGGCCACAGCAACTACTTAGGTATCATTAGGTGGACTGTGTGCTCGTGTCACCCTTATCATATAAAATAAAACTGTCTATAATATCGAAATTACTGTCTTTTATTGAGCTCAGAGGGTTACTGGCATGCTCTTAGGGCATGAATTTATAAATGGTTATAACTTTTTTGTCTATCAGTCTATAAGTCTGTCTGTATATCTGTATGTTTGGTCTGTCTGTATGCACTAATATTCAAAATAACTGAACTGACTTTCATAAAACTTGACGACCATATTAAAATCAATACCAGGAGTGATCTAGGCTACATTTCATCCAAAAAAAAAATCGAGATTATTTTTTATAAATCGAAAAGTTGATAAATTAAGTGGTATTTGATGATTACTTTAGAAATCTAAGCGATACCACATTAATATAACCCATCTAGGCGAGGCCAAAGCGGTAGTCACTAGTATAAAATAAGATTAAGATAAAAAAAGGATACAATAAAATATATAATATTCATATACCGTAAACTACCCTAACTTTGCCTGAATTTTGAACAATTTTACCCATATATACCTTAAAATATTTAAATCTACTGTATGAAAAGTAAAGCTTAAGTTAGGATCTTGTTTAGGTTAGTTTAGTTTTAGGATCGTTTATAGTGCTTGGACTCACATTGAATTTTTGCAGAAACTTAGCCCATTACCGATTTCGTAAGCAGGTAAAGATGGGATCAATATCCATAACATTGCCTGATCTCTTATTGAAAATAATTATTTTCAACTTATAAGCTAAAATGTACCTTAAGCTTCAGATTACTAGTTTGTTATTCTGTGATCGTTACTTGAGCCTTATTTCTTTGCATATATGACGAGGCAAAGTTAAGACAGAATAAAAGTATAGTAAAATAAATAAAACAAAACCAATCGTGAAAATCGTGTTTATTTACCTCTGTTACGGAGTAGTTTAAATTGACACTGCTTTACTGGCCATTAAGCTTCTTATTGCCATTTCGTAGAACCTTACAAGTAGCAGAAAAGTCCTAATAGATAAAAATAGATCAAGATTAAGAGTATTGAAACGATTTTCGTTATAATTCTTATTGTGATTTACACTTTTTTCTACACACATCCTTTTTACGTGTGTTAAATATATTTACGAACTTTTTCGTATTCAGGACGGTAAAATCAAAATGTCCACCATATATATGTATCGTCCCTTGGGTGTTGTAAGGCTGGGTGTTGGGTGGCTTTTAAAATACCTGATAGATCTCGTACCTTCTTATATAGCGATATAATCAACTCGATTATACGGAAGAGGTACATTATCCTTATATACTAATATTCATTGTTGCTATTTCGATTAAATTACGCTTAATTACTAACAAAGCTAAATTACTTATTAAATTCCTAACGATTTTATATGTTTACTGATTTAAAAAAAGATTATTTGACGTCAGTTGAGAGAAAAGAGAAGGTGTATATGACTAGTGACACAACAGGTCATGGGTTCAAATCGTGTTTCTTTTACTGCATCCAAACTTATATCAGATTATGTGGCACGAGTAAAACGAGTTAGTGCCTCTTGTTTGCCTGTGTGGTAGTGGGACTAAAATACCTCTTACGCAGTTGTTTTCAATTATTCAGAAGTAGTCACCGTGGTTGAAAATCGATCAGAAAATCAACTTCAATTGCATTGTATTGTTGTATTCTCAATATTCTACATAACATATAATCATATATTATCATATTTTCTGAATGTAATGGTTCAATTTTGGACAAAATTAGCACAGATAGTCTACGTAGTACTATAAATATTATATTCTCAAATACATCAATCGTAACATGAATTGAAAAATCTTTTCCCAACTATTTATAGTTGGGAAAAGATTAATAATCCGCTTATGATTATGAAAGCTTATTACGAAATCTTCTTAGTGATCAGCGAATAGCCAATTGAAATAAAGTGCTTTCTAAGTAACGTGAATGTAGTTAAGTAAGAATATCCTACGTTTTATTGAATTTATTTTCTCACAATTTTCCTTTCATGCTACATTTAATTTATTCTCAAAGCCCTTAAATATAAATAAATAGCCAGCTATGTAATTTTGAACAATTCAGAGGTTAATCGCTTTATTATCTTCATATATATAAATTACGTGTCACGTTGTTTATCCGCGATGGACTCCTAAACTACTTAACCGATTTTAATCAAATTTGCAAACCGTGTGCAGATTGGTTCAACTTGAGAGATAGGATAGTTTTTTTGCTCATGAGTGAACCATAATATTTTTTTGCGAATTTAATGAGATTTAATAGGACATGAAAAAGGGTCGTCGAAAAGAGCAGGACAACGTCTGCCTGGCAAGCTAGTATATTATATAATTTAGTAAAATATTTATCGGAAACGATATTTTTTTAATTTTATAGAATAAGGCCGGCACCAGATGGTAAGTCGATGCTGTGGCTCATAGACATCTACATTTATCATCGATTAAGAATCATAACGCAGATGCGTTGTTACCCCTGAGGACTAAGATGGAATGCCTCGTTTCCAGTAAAAAAGGTTCGCTGGATCTCTACACTCACTATACGAAACACAGCAGTAATAAGCTCCCCGGTCGTGTCGGCTCATTCGTGCGTGTGTGCGTGTGCACGTGTGCGCATGTGATCGTTTGCGCCTGTGCATGTGTGCGCGTGTGCGCGTATGCGCGTGTGCGTGTGCGTGTGCGTGCGCGTATGCGCGTGTGCGTGTGCGTGTGCGTGTGCGTGCGCGTGTGCGTGTGCATGTGCGTGTGCGTATGCGTGTGCGTTTGTGCTTACGTGTGCGTGTGCGTGTGAGTGTGCATGTGCGTGTGCATTTGCGTGTGCGTGTGCGTGTGCGCGCGCGCGCGTGTGTGTATGTGTGTGTGTGTGTGTGTGTGTGTGTGTGTGTGTGTGTGTGTGTGTGTGTGTGTGTGTGTGTGTGTTTTTTGTTTCTGTGTGTGTGTGTGTGTGTGTGTAAACCCCTTACAACTTTTGAACGGCTTGACCTATAGAAACGCGGTTCTTGACATTCGAAAGAGTACTATTGCCATTAGATTCGATGTGAATTTGAATCAATTCGGCTCGATAAATTTTGAGAAATCTAAAAAATTTAATGTTCAAAAAATTGTTTTTTGAGTAAACTTTTAAACTAATGAATCGATCGATTCTAAAATTTTAATCAACATTTAACCTCAAAAAACAGCATCAATTTCCTTAAACCTCATCAAAATCGATTTATTCGTTCAAGAGAAATTTCGACCACGATTTCTCGTCATAATATGTGGACTCTGGAGCGCTTTGCATTTGAAATTAGCAGGAAGTTGCAGGGAGGGCCTGTAGGGTCAACCGTATTTTTTACATAAGGAAATACATACACATAGCCGTCTCGCGGGGCCATGGATGGGTTATGTCACTTTCGCACTGACTAAAACCCCATGGTGTTCCAACTAACATATTAACAGGGCTGTGGGATCGCTTTAAAACACAAATCCGCTGCCCCACCTGCACCGGCCGCCCCTCCCCTAAAGAAGACAACTCCACCCCTCTTCTCATTCTCAGGAAAAGCGCATTAAATGCAAAAGATGAAATACACTAGATGCATCCTTCTCCGCGGTCTATTACTCCACCTGCGCAATGGAGCCTCCCCCTGAATTCAGTACGCGGAGACCATATGGCCCTAGCGATGGATCTGGTCTATGGTTCACCTTTAGATATGGACACCCCGCCCGTCATACTCCACTAACGCGCATTCGAAGTACAAACCCACTCGGAGCAGCCACCTTGAGCTAACCAAGTAGGTTCCTCTTTGTTTACCGTTGGTGATCAAGTCACGGCTACTAGGCCACGATAAGACAGAAACCCACTTAGGGGGGTATCTAATTCTGCCTAGACCAACTTAGACTCACACAGACTGCAGGTCCCGGTTGATTTACGTTCGTTTATAGCATGATGGTAGCCAACAGTGGGGCCTTTGGTGCGTAGTCAGAAAAATGACTTTTTGGAAACTAAAAATGATGCTTCAATATATAGGATTATTTTTCAAAGAGTGGCCGAATATTAAACTTAAGTTCAAGTATAAAAATAATGATTTGCCGCTTGGGCAGTTTTTGAAAATTTTATTTAAAAATAAAATTTCTACTTTTATTAGAAATTATCGGGTTGTTATCGTTCAAATTGACGGGATTTACGAGCAACAACCTTTTTGCCTACCGATGGACCCTTACGAATGTGTTCGTGCGCAGTAAAATCCACGCGTTTTTAATTTAAAAGATAAAAAGAACACAATGTTTAAGATTTTTTATGAATTTTACATCATTATTTGCTTATGTAATATAAGCAAATAATGATGTAAAATTCATAACCTTAATTACTTTTTTTTACCCATAATTCTGAACCTTCTACTCAAATTTGGCTGGTATTATGTAAAATAACCCTGTATAAAAAGTCAATACGCTTCCTATTAATAATATGAAGTCCACATTTATACATGTTGTTGATATATATACCTGTTCTATCCCGCTGCTCTTTAACTTTCATTTCAAAGAACAAAGGGGCTCAATTTTCTCCAGCAGTAATGAAATTATTAATTGCAATAATTTTAAGTTCTGGCTGGTCACGTGCACGTCTATGAAAGAAAACAACATAATTTTTTTAAATGTTTTAAAATTATAAATTCTTCGAAAGTATATGAAGTCCGCCAACACTGACTGAATTTTGTGTTAAAACCCTCTCAGAAATGAGAGGAGGCCAACAGTAAATTACAGTTAAGATTAAGAAATATTTACTACTTAATATGTACTCGGGTGTTAAGGGAATTCCTCAAAGGAAAACTGTATATTAACCGAAAAATGGACATGATTGCATCAAAGCGGACTCATCTATGCTTTTATAACCCATCCCGACAGTTTACAGACTGTTACATACTTTACTTACATCTATGTTATTTTTTGCAATATTAAAACGACAAATGTAACAAAAGTTCACCTGATTGTTTATGGTTAGTCTGTCATATGGGCACCTGCATCTAACTTCAAACAACCACAGATGCGTTGTCGCCACTAAATAAAGGGCTGATTTTTCAATCAGTGGATAAAAGTTATTCATAAATTATAACTTAAGTTATTGAATAAAACCTATGTACTTTTACACATTTTTTCGCGTTAATTCTACTTATTTTTATTTATTGCAGCACACATGGTCACAGTGTAGAGTTCGCGTAAATTGGTATAAGAAATCATTATATATCGTGACTCACTCAGAAATTTAAACAAATAACTATTTATTTCATACAACTTTAATTTTAAATTTCTTAATTTTGTATTTTTAGTTAATAAGCCCTACATTAAACTTCACTTTCACTTCACTTCACTTCACTACTGGCTGTATGAGGAAACTCAATGTTGCTGAGCTATGGACGGGGTTATGGTCGGGTTTATCTACGTGATAAACTTAAAAACGAGGATATCTGAAGTAGAACCAGCATAACCGACATAGCTCAACGGATTATTAAGCTAAAGTGGCAACGGGCGGGCCATATAGCTCGAAGAACCTACAACCGATAGGCAAGAAAGGTTCTCGAGTACGCTTCGCCTCGTACTGGCAAGCGAAGCGTGGGGCGTGACTAGATGGAGTGACGACCTGGTAAGACAAGCTAGAAATTGATGGATGTAGGTGGCTAAGGACCGTACTTTGTGGCATTCCTCGGAGGAGGCCTATGTTCAGCAGTGGACTTGAGAAGAGCTGTAATGATGATGACAAAGTCCTAAATGTAATAAAAAATTAGTAAATCGTTGTGAATCCACAATGCTCTCAAATGATTTTGTGCAATAATCAAAAGTTGTAAAAATACTCAACTGAAAAACTCCGAATTTATAATTATAAATATTTTTGAAATAATACAGCATAATATTATAAAGAGCCTATAAAGAACGAACTTTTAATATTAAAGTATGTTGTCAAGTATTTTGTTAATTGGCGAACGTCGGAAAACCAGCGGATGGCACAAAAATAAACCATCGCGTTTTATTTCACAATTAAAGAGAAAAGCCAGCAATGTTTTAAAACAAGAACAAAAAATAAATTAATGGTCGAAGTACATTGCGCAGCGAGCGGCCTTCTCGCTTTCATTTGGATAATGAGTCTGTAACTTACCGTAAGTAATTAGGATTGATAGGGTCCGCTGTTAATATTTAGTTGCTTTCAGGTAAAGTATATGTGTTGAATCTCAAGTTTGTCGCCATAAGCACTTTTATCTTATTTTGCAAATTAAAAATTAATTAACTTTCAACAACAATGTTTAAGTGCATACAATTTTTATTGCTAAAAATTATGTATTCACTATATTAAATTATTATGGTATGTTCAAGTAGTTTTATTAATTAAAAATTGTAGGTACTTAAATATTGTTGCTAATCAATTTATATTCTTTTTTATATAAAATGGTCAAATATCCCAACAAATTTTGGCTTTACCGTGTAGTGTCGCAGAAAGAATATACACTACTCCTTATTTTCTCAAGGGTGTCGTAAGAAGCGACAGAGAATAACTGAAACAGGAGATGGTCAGCACCACAGAAATAGTAATAATACAATAAAAATAAACAATAGAAATGAATTACTTCAAAAACCGATGTCGCCACTAGCAGCCGTATTATAAACATACGCAATGCACAATGATATCTAACGCTTCACATTACATTGCTTGGCAAATTTAATAGATATAGCAAATAAAAATAGGTAGAGCAAAAGCAGCAATCTTAATTGTCAATACAAAAAGTAATAAATGAAAGTTTACAAAGGTAAATATCATGGTAAAGTACTCATCTAGATGTAAATTAGTTAAAACAATTATAATTAGTAAATAATCAACTTACCGATGAAATTTTATGCCTTTGTTAATTAAATTATACGTCCCTGATGAGTTTTACTACTTTTTTTTTATTATTATGCTCCAGTTCACCGTTATAACAACTTAAATTCATGTACGACGTTCCCCGCGCAACTAAATCACAAAATGGTGAATCATGTTCGTCAAACACATAATAGCGGCGAAAAGGTCACGCATCTATGCGACTTCTATTGTCATATTATTACGATTTCTGTGGTCAGCACCAAAAGGTTGTCAGTCCGCCTACCAAACATGGCAACTGTGGGGAAATTCAAATTATGTGGGAGGCCTATGTATAGTATTGAGTTTTATAGGCTGTAAAGGAAAGAATAAAAAAGTAAAGTTACAACCTATATACGTCCTACTCCTGGGCCCAGACCTCGTCTCATTTCAGGTTTTTTGGCAAGGAATTATCCGCCGCACCGCCCTAGTTCATGTTTTCGAACTTGCATTGGAGCGGCTCAATATGAGGTAGTTATTTCGATGTTGCAGACGGACACTGTAAATTTAATTTATATGTATACGTATTTTTAATATATAAGTGTAAAAGTGCATTAATAGAATTAAAAAATCGGTATAATTACAAAAATCTTCGCAAGAATATACTTTTTCAAAACATCGAGTTTTTTGACAAAAGGTCTCTGATAAAGCTGGAAGACTCATGTTTCATATATGACACGAAGAAATAAATGTTTTAATGCGGAAATAATAACGTAGTTTCTTTTTTTTTTTTTCAATTCATTGTCATATGAGTTTTTAAACTTCAACTGCTAAAGACATTTGGAACGTTTTTTATTTGGACCGCTTGAAACATTTGGTAATTTTTATGACGCTAGACTGAAATAATGAATTTCCATTTATAATGCTGCCCCTTTATCAGTTTGGTTTAAGCATTTTGAAATGGATGCACCGACATTTATTTTGTTCATTCATTACTAACTAGCTTAGTACCCGTATATTCTCCGAAGTACATATACAAAATGTCACTAATTTACGCATATATATATCCAGATTTATACAACTTTTTTGGAGTAGCATCTTCTTGATAAGGACTCAAAATAATAAAATAAAACCGGTAAGGTCGAGTTGTGCCATGCTTTTTTAGGTTTCCGTACATGTCAATTATTTCACGATTATGACAAAATCATTACAGCTCAGGACAATGCGGGTTGTTTTACTTTTGATGTAAAATATCTCTTGACGCGCTTTGGCAGTAAAACCAACCCGCATACCGTGACGGCAAGCGACATGACGCGATCTTATGCCGTCATGCCCTTTCTACACCATCGCTCTCGACTTATCTATGTGTGCATGCGCGTATACTATACAATTCGTTGCTTATCTGTGTGAGATGTGGACTTCGTGTGCCTTTCTATTCGGCTATTAGTATATTAATTTGAAATATTTATTTTTATTTATTTAACTCCATATTTCTTTATTGCTTTTTATTAATTATAAATTCTACCATCAACTATTACGTTTCAAATCTGCATCTGACGGGCGTTCCGTGACGACCAACATTTTAACTCGAATTTTATTATATTTATGATTACATTACTAAAGTACTAAAATACATTCTCGTATTCAACAATCAACATAAATGGCATTTATGCGTACTAAAATCAACTCAAAACATCCTTAAATTATAATAATATGTTTCTTATATTTTGAAAATACAATAACATTTTTCTTTTAAACGCTTAGCTATATTATTGTCGTGATGTAATACATCATAATTTAATCTTTCCATTTTCCGTCCAATAAACTTCGATAGATTCCTGTCACATGATAGTAGTTAATGTGTCAAGTCAATGATGATTTTACTAATATCTTAGAGTAGGGTCTCTCCGTGAAAAGCCACTTACCTTTTCCCCGAGCTTTTGACGGAGATTAATGGTTCGATGTACAATAATATATTGCAGGGAATATAATTCCCATTACTGTTGGGAATTAGTTTTGGTGTCTTGTAATATTTAATTTCAATCACAATTTATTACACATCTGCAAACTTTTATAGAATTTTTCAGAGTTATAATTTCTTGTTATCAAACTATTTATTTAAATAAATAAATAAAATATATATCACTTTATTGCCACATTTGGAAAACATATTTACATATAAACTAAGTACTTAATCTTAAGGCGCTACTCCTAGTGAACAACCTTGAGCGTTCGGTCCTGTACAATCCACGCACTCTCGCTACAACATATTATCGCGTAAGCAGTACGCTCAAATTTTAAAATATTTCCTTTATAAAATTGAATTTTATTCCTTTGAAAAAATAAATAGATCAAAATTTTCATTAATAAATTGCCTATTCATTAGTGTCAATTGCAACCCAAAATAATGCTTACTTTGTGTGGACATGCATGTTATAAAAAATTATTTCACATTTCTGTGGTTTAGTTGTAGGAACATTCATCAAGTATTTACTCCCTTAAAAATTGGCTATTATGTAATTAAGATTATGTACAAATTTGATAGATTCTTTTATTAGTTGATATATCTTTTTAATAACAAGTAAATAGCTCCTAAATCACAAATAACGACTAGCTCGGCATTTTGCTCAAACAAGCGCCTTAATTAATCTAAGACCTCAATAGTGTCTCCCAACGGATAGGTCTTAAGATGAACATGGACAAAACAAAGACCATGTTTAATGTCCATGTCACACCTATGCCGGTAGTTGTTGGGAGCACTATGCTCGAAGTTGTTGACGAGTACATTTACCTGGGACAAATAGTCTGACTAGGTAAGTCCAACTTCGACCGAGAGGTCAATCGACGGATTTAATTCGGCTGGGCAGCGTTCGGGAAATTACGACACATCTTCTCGTCAGGTATACCTTAATCTCTGAAAACTAAATTGTACAACCAGTGCGTATTCAGTGACAGGATCTGAGACGTGGTACTTCACTGCTGGCCGTATGAGGACGCTCTAGGTTGCTCAGCGAGCTATGGAGAGGGCTATGCTCGGAGTTTCTCTGCGTGATAGATTCAGAAATGAGGATATCCGCAGTAAAACCAGAGTGACCGATATAGCCCAACGGATTAGTAAGCTGAAGTGTCAATGGGCCGGCCATATAGCTCGAAGAACCGATAACCGATGGGGAAGAAAGGTTCTCGAGTGGCAGCCTCGTATCGGTAGGCGTAGTGTAGGGCGACCCCCCACTAGATGGAGTGACTACCTGGCAGTCAAGACATGCAGGAAGTCGATGGATGTAGGTGGCTCAAGACCGTGCTTTGTGGCGTTACTTGGGGGAGGCCTACGTTCAGCAGTGGACTTGTGAAGGGCTGTAATGATGATGATGATGAAGCGCCTTAATTAAATTTAGATAAACGGACTTGACTCAGCTTTTGCTTAAATGAAATAAAGATCCCATGGCTGGTTTTCAGGCACTCCTGCCTCTTTGAGATGTTACATGGGTGTCGTAAGAATCGCGAGTTCCCCAATCACCTCCATCATTCACTCATCTAATGTTGGAATTTAACACAAAGTCGTGAAATTTCCTAATTATTTATAAATAACTCTTGCATTCGTGCGTGCATGTGTTTGCATGCGTGTGTGCGTGCATGTGCGCGTGTTAGTGTGTGTGTGTGTGTGTGGTGATGTGTGTGTGTGTGTGTGTGTGTGTGTGTGTGTGTGTGTGTGTGTTTCACCAATTTAAGCCACAGAACAACTTTTGAACACATCGTGAGTACTGCGCAAAGAAACTGCACTATTGCGCATAGTACTGCGCAAAGAATGTCATAAGTACATATAAACGTAAAAAGCAAAATTGCGGTGAAGAAGAAACCTAGCAATTATTCACTCAGGCACACTCAGAGTAAAAAAAATCAAAATAAATAAATCACCGTGTTTTTTAGACGGCTAAAAAACTTACGGTGATTTACTACGTATGCTGTACATAAAAATAAAAAAATATCTAAGATTATGTAAGTAACTATGAATTTGGCTTCTCATATCATAAAGGTTTTCAAATTACTAACCTTAAATACGCTGTAACGAAAAAGTGAAATGTAAGAGTAAAAAAATGGACAGATTTATAATGTTTCGAGGTTTCGAGGATTAAATGTTACAGGCTGCAAAATATCATTAGTCGTAACATTATTTATCTGGAGATAAACTTAGATATATTTTATTTATGATCAAGATATGCAGTCTGTCAACAGGAAAAGTAAACTTTGGGTCAAACAGTATAGGTACAATTAACTATAAAATGGAAATTATTGGTCGAAACAATAGAAATAGGTCCAATTCGATAGCAATTGGAATTAAAATTAAAATTATATACAATCAAATTAAACTGTTTTAATTAAACAAACAACACGGCCCTCCCTCAATCGTAGGAACTTAAATCCGAAAAATTATCTAAGAACGATCACTACTCTTTTTGTGCTAGATCTTAAGAAGCCTAGGTAATAGCTGCCTCTTTTCAGTTTTGCCATTTTTTAAGCACGAATCCCTCCTCTTCTCCTTAATTTTTTTTTTGACGCGACGCCGCCGCCTTCGTTGCCGGTCCCCCACCTGCGAGGGAGAACAGTTTTTTTTCTTTTTTCTATTACTTCAGAGACCACTCGAATTTCCCACACAAAAAAAAACCACCGCCCCCCCCCTACCATCCAAAAAAAAAAAAAAAAAAAAAAATTCCCCACCATCTGGATGCTTGGCGGTCCACCACTGTACGTTTCAAAAGGAATTTTCTTCCGCGTACAACCTCTCTGTGGAATAGTTTACCACCGGCGATTTTTCCGGACCGATACGACCTGGGGACCTTCAAGAAAAGAGCTTACTCCTTTCTAAAGGGCCGGAAACGCACCTGCAATTCCCCTGATGTTGAGGTTGAACATGGGCGGCGGTAGTCATTTAACATCAGGTGAGCCGCATGCTCGTTCGCCCCCTCTTCTATAAAAAAATGTCTTTGCTTGGGATTTATTGAATAATTATCTAGATGGTTCGCTTTCGGTTAGGTTAGGTAAGCCAATGATGGATATGAGCAAAACTCACTACTATCATGTGCTTTTTAAGCAAAACAGTCTATACAGAATTCTTACCAAAATGCATTACACATGTACATTTCTCAATAGTTTTTTTTTTAAGTAAAAGATAGTTTTCAAGTAGAACGAATTTTGAGCTACATCCATTATTTAATGTTATAGAAATGGTACAGGCGATTTAAAAGCATAAGTTATTATTAGGACTGATTTTACTGTTTAAAAAAAATCCGATATTTTGTCTACTTTCAATCATACGTAAGTACTCGTATATGCGGTAATATAGTAATGCAAAATTGAATTGCATTTTAAATTACAAGGAGTTTATATTTTTTGTCTACTGCTCTATTTACCCAGAATACGTATTAATGTCGTAATACGATACGAGAATGTAGAAAATCTTTACGATGTTACTGTACGAAAAATTTTCTATTTTCTCTTCACAGTTCACTGTATAGATTCTTCCCGAGAAGAGCAGGCATAATTTTATAAAAAATAAAATATATTTTTATAAAAATATCGACAACACATAAAATGTTGCAATGCTTTTCGTTTTAATGTTTGTTTTTTCATCTTAATATATTAATTAGATCTATATTACATTAATCAGACCCGCACTGTATCATGACCGCTGGTTGGTCTCTTGGCGTGAAGTCTGACCGCTAAGTAAGCATCGCTGAACGAGTTTTATCTTTGACAGCTCTTGTCGCTGCGACAAACTAGTACATATAGAGAGATTTCTCGCCGACACTGTGAACAATTAGCGAACAACTATTAATATGTGTAACTCTTTTGTGGACACGTGATCTATATCTATTATTCGTTTCTAGATCGAGAAAATTGTCGATAGCTAATCGTTTCCTCGTCGGCGGTGGACAAGTGCCTACAGCTAGCACTTTAGTTACAAGAATTCTTGTTAAACTAAAAAAAACTGTGACGGACTGGCGTAGATTCGAGGCTAACCTCGAATCTATGAATTCGGAACATTTAGAACAGGTGCCAGATGTTATTGACTCTAAAGAGTTATTATAGACTCTAGAGAGAAAAATATTAAAGGAAAAGATGGTTCTAGAAAAGAAAAGAAACAACAACAAAAACAAAAACTCTCGAAAAATATAAGGCAGCAAGATTTGTTTTCCGATGATGACATGGAAGTTGAGTATGCCGAAAGCGGTGACATTAGAAGCCATCTCCCACCTCTCCCCTTCACATAGAGCCCCCTCCTAGCTAGAGGAGCCTCACTCCAAAAGCAGGAATCGGGGTATCTCTATTCAATAGCTCGTGGGTCCTCACTCACGAGTCTATTTCGATGAAGGTGTAACGGCCGCAGGGCCAACAGCATACACTATCAGAAAAAAGAACGTCGACTGTTGGTCATGAGACTGCTTTATTGTTGGAAATTGTAACATATGCAGTGATAAACAGGCTTGGCAGGTGGATGGTATATTGCAGTACCAGATGTATCACCTGTATTATGGACATATTATGTATTATGACAGTCGTTTATTAATCGGCAAAAATTACTTTTTCATAGAATAACAGTCCACCTGACTGTGTTTCCTTTTGTCACCCTAGATATTAAGTTGATTTTCTGGTCCATATATATTTATTCTCGATTAAGAATCAAATTCAGATACGTTGTCACCATTGAGGACTAAGATAGACACATCTAATTACGCTAGTATTCTGTGAGAGCGTGGACGTACCCCAGTCGAGCCGACCCATAGGTGCCACAACCATAATATTCATGCAGTGTGGCGTGACGTATAGAACCACTACTTGAATTTACACTTTAAAGAAATTGTTTACATCAATTTTTTTTTTCAATTTAGAAGTTTCTCGCGTAAATACCTACATAATATAATATTTAATAATATATATTTTTGTATTTACAAAAAAATCAGGTTAATGTATTTCTTCGATTACACACATAGAATTGAGTGTAATCGAAGAAATACATTAACATGATTTAGTACCCAAACGACATTTTTATATAAGTAAAAATATGTTTGTATAAAAAAAAGTTACAATGCTGGGTACAGACCTACTCTCACTTCTGAGAGGGTTTTAAGCCAAAGAAGAGTCCGCCGTATTTCTCCACTGTGTGATTGCGGATTTCACATGTCTTAGAAATACTCTTTTTTATTATTTCTCAGACATGAAGATTTCCTCACGATGTTTTCCTTCACTTCCAAGCTAGTGGTAAATCTGTGTATTTTGGTATAATCACTTTAATAAAATACAAAACATTTTTTCATTTAGCACTACAATTTAGCGCCAAACAATGAATCGGAGTAAAACCAATTGTTAATATTTTTAATTTTGATAATAATAAAAATTATTAAAATTAATTATTATTAACAAACATTTGTAGAAATAATTATCTTTAATAAAAATAATTAAATTTCATTATAATTAGCAAACATTTGTAGAAATAATTATCTTAATAAAAGTAATTATATTTAATCATTATTAGCAAACATATGTATTAATAATTACCTTCAGTAAAAATAATTAAAATTAATATATGTGTGGTAGTGAAGAAAGTGAATCCATCACCCCCTTTTGTCACGTATTGTTAGTGATAACTCTGATATGCCGGAAAGATCTCATAAGTACCTAAACCTGCAACGGTAACGTCAAATGGTGAGTAGTATTAGAGTGGTGCAGTAGTAGAGTAGTAGTAGTAGAGTGGTGGTAGTAAGACAAATGGCGAGCGAAATGACAACCACAGAGTAAGGAGCTCATGTGATGAAAAACGCGATCGCCAATCCGCCAATCAAGTGTTTCGATTATGACGAAACCTAACAACGGGGCAGAGTCATATTCAGCAGTGGTATTTACTTTTCTTTATTATTAGATAAAGAATATGTAAGAGATATATTTGATAATTTTATTAGAAATTTTCAAGATACACAATAATAAAAAAAACATGTGTGCACTTCAGAAACGGTGACGGTGAAACCTTCAGATAAGGAGACCAAGAAAATATGAAACACTGAATTCTGTACTCTATCTCATTCTCTCGCAGGCTAAATCCCATTAAGTATATGTATGTCTCTTTTTAGTGGGGCGATTTCATTTCATCGAGTTTCAAATCACAACGATGGTAAAAAAGTTTTTACTTTAATAATAGATTTTTTTATTATTTGATCTTAAATAAATCACGATGACAAATTGTTATTTATACTGAATCAAGATAATATGAAACACTGTATTCTGTACTCTATCTCATTCTCTCGCAAGCTAAATCCTGTAAAGTATATGTATGTCTCTTTTTAGTGTGGCGATTTCGTTTCATCGAATTTCAAATCACGATTTCGGTAAAGGAGTTATCACTTTAATAATAGATTTTTTATTATTTGATTTTAAATGAACCACGATGACAAATTATTATTTATACTAAACTATTTCACAACCCCCATGGCATAACTTATAAACTACACTTAAAGTACCTCAACAATTTAAACTGAGTTAATATTATGCTTTGATCTTTAATAATAGCAGACGTTTGAGAAAGTGATACTTGACTATGAAATTTCAGTAAAATATTTTGTAACAAGTCTGAATTTAATATTATCTATTTCCGAGGTAAATTACATTTCCCTAATTCAAATCAATAATGAATCCAAATAGATCTTAATTTTTAATAGTGGTAGAGCCACGCGGTAGCTTTGCTGTTGCACGTATGGGCCGGCTCAAACCGGGGTGGTACCACGACCTCACAGAATACTGACGTGAAGTGGAAGCTCTGCTTCCGTGTTTCGTCTGGTGAGTGCAGGTGGCCGGAGGCCCAATCCCCCCCCCCATCGACATAGTAGCGGAATTAAATAATGATAGACTACCCCAAGAGGGTACCAGAACCCCTGGAGAATCCCTCGCTGAGCATCCACGACCATGTTTCTCCACTTCTGAGCGTGGGTGCTTAGGCTGCGCCGCGTATTCTGGGGGGGAGGGGGGCAAAATTCCGCTCACGACTACAATTGCTCGGGGCAAACGGAGCAACAAGACCAAGGCGACCCCTGCCACGCTATCCGTGAATTTCTGCAATATCAGGGGACTTCACTCTAACCTAAACGCCGTCCACTACCATCTCGAGACGGCGAGGCCGGCTCTGCTATTCCTGACCGAGACGCAGGTGTCCTCTCCGGCTGATGTCTCGTATCTTTCCTACGCGGGGTACAAACTGCAACACTCCTTTGTGCCTCGGGCTGGAGTTTGCGTTTATGTCAGAGAGGACATCTGTTCTCGACGCCTCGGCAGATTTGAAGGTTCGGACCTGTCCATCCTTTGGCTACGCGTAGACAGCGACGACCATCCGTGCGTCTACTGGTGCTTCTATAGGTCCGACTCTTCAACCACGTCCAAATGGCTACAGATTCGTTGCTACAGCAGATCCCCTTCGCAGAGATCGTGATCCTCGGCGACTTTAACGCCCATCACGCCAAATGGCTTAGTTCACGTTTAACCGATCATGCGGGGAGATCTGTTCATAATTTTTCCTTGGCATATGGTCTGACACAACTGGTTACTTCGCCTACGCAGATTCCAGATATAGAGGATCATGCATCTTCCCTGTTGGACCTTCTGCTGACCTCTCACCCGGACGGATATCAGATTTCCGTCGAAGCCCCTTTAGGCTCCTCGGACCATTGTCTTGTCCGGAGTGTGGTGCCACTCACACTGAAATCGCAGTTGCAGCAGGCTGCCGCCGTGTTTGGCACTATAGGTCAGCCGATTGGGATGGGATGCGGTCTTTCTTTGCATCCTACCCTTGGGGGCGGGTTTGCTTCTCGCCGGACGATCCCAACGTTGTTGCGGATTCTGTTGCTGATGTGGTACTTCAGGGTATGGAACTTTTTATTCCTTCCTCTGTGGTGCCCATTGGAGGCAAATCTCAGCCATGGTTTGGCCGCTCCTGTAAAATAGCATCATGCTATAAGCAGGAGTGCTACCGATCCTGGGCTGACGCACCAGCGTCCCGGGATGAAAACACGAGCGCTATAAAAAAGAAGTATAATTCCGCCTCTAGGTCCTTCAAAAGAGTCATTGCCAAGGCAAAGTCAGAGCACATAGGCAGAATTGGCGAGAAACTAGTTCACCTTCCTTGTGGAATCCGTACATTCTGGTCTCTCGCCAAGGCTGTCCAGGGGAATTTCTGTCAGCCATCTCTTCCATCTCTGCACAGGGAGGACGACTCACTGGCCCATACCGCAAAGGAGAAAGCCGATCTTCTAGGCTCTTTCTTTGCGTCCAACTCGACTCTGGATGACGGGGGGAGTACGCCGCCGACCATCCGGCGGTGTGATTGCTCCATGCCGGAAGTGCAGTTCACACAGTGCTCGGTTCGGAAAGCACTCCTCTCCCTGGACATCCACAAGTTGAGTGGGCTTGACGGAATCCCCCCAATTGTGCTGAGGACGTGTGCTCCAGAGTTGGCACCGGTTTTAACGCGTCTTTTCCTGTACTCCTACTCCCTAGGCGTAGTCCCAAAATCATGGAAGACGGCTTTCGTCCACCCGATCCCTAAAAAAGGCGACCGCTCAGACCCGTCCAACTACCGGCCTATCGCCATCACCTCCTTGTTCTCCAAACCAATGGAGTCGATTGTAAACTGCCAGCTCATGAGTTACCTTGAGGATCACCAGCTGATAAGTGACCGCCAATACGGTTTTCGCCGTGGTCGGTCAGCTGGTGATCTTCTGGTCTACCTAACTCATAGATGGACGGAGGCAGTAGAGTCCAAGGGGGGAGGCATTGGCCGTTAGTTTGGACACAGCGAAGGCCTTCGATCGTGTTTGGCACAAAGTGCTTCTTTCGAAGCTCCCTTTCTATGGGCTTCCCGAGAAATTGTGCGATTGGATCACCAGCTTTCTTGCAGATCGGAGCATCAAGGTCGTTGTAGACAGTGCAAGCTCCGATTGCAAGCCTATTAATGCTGGTGTTCCACAAGGCTGCGTGCTATCGCCAACGCTGTTTCTTCTGCATATCAATGATATGTTGCAAACCCGTAACATTCATTGCTGTACAGATGACAGCACTGGTGATGCTCTTTACACTGGCCGAGACAATATTTCTCGGGAAAACGTCTCCGAGTGCCAGGACAAACTTGTGTCTGAAGTCGAGTCTTTGCTGAACCGAGTCTCGGATTGGGGGCGACTAAATCTAGTCCAGTTTAACCCACAGAAGACACAAGTTTGCGCGTTAACCGCTAAAAAGAACCCCTTTGTCGTATCTCCTCAGTTTCAAGGCACTCCCCTTGTTGCCTCAGCCAGTATCGGAATCCTCGGCGTTGACATATCGAGTGACGTGCAGTTTCGTGGTCACTTGGAAGAGAAGGCCAAATTGGCCTCTAAAAAGCTTGGCGTGCTTAGCAGAGCGGGACAGTATTTCATGCCGGCACACCGCCTGCGGCTTTACAAGACGCAGGTTCGGCCGCACATGGAATACTGTTCCCATCTCTGGGCTGGGGCTCCCCAGTACCAGCTCCTTCCACTTGACAGCATCCAGCGCAGAGCGGCTCGAATCGTCGACGACCGAGTGCTTTCCGATCGGCTCGATTCACTGGCACTGCGAAGAGATGTTGCATTTCTTTGCATTTTATCTCGCATATACCATGGAAAGTGCACTGAGGAATTGTTCGGATTAATCCCAGCCGCCAAATTTCGTGAACGCACTACGCGGCAAACGTCCCAATACCATCCACACCATCTGGATGCTTGGCGGTCCACCACAGTACGTTTCAAAAGGAGTTTTCTTCCGCGTTCAACCTCTCTGTGGAATAGTTTACCACCGGCGATTTTCCGGACCGATACGACCTGAGCACCTTCAAGAAAAGAGCTTACTCCTTTCTAAAGGGCCCGCAACGCACCTGCAATTCCCCTGGTGTTGCGGTTGATCATGGGCGGCGGTAGTCACTTAACATCAGGTGAGCGGCATGCTCGTTTGTTCTATAAAAAAATAATTAAAAATGTTGTATTCAAAAACAAAACATTTTAAGGAAACTTGCATGTCTAATAATAAAAATATTCGGAGACATGTTAAGTTAGTAAGTTAGATTGGGCGAACATTTCCTTATCTTCAAACCCTCTCAGAAATGAGAGGCCTGTGCCCAGTAGTGGGACGTATTTATAGACTTGTAACACATCAATACATTAGTCAACAATTCGTCATTTCCAATGCCATAATCCAGGAGAGATCTCTACTTATTGCGGTCAAATTTACCTTAGGACACTCCGTGCCCTTGCCGCTGCTCTTTGTATCCGATCTGAGAATGTAAACAAGATAGCCACTTTCAAACTTTCAAAGCGGATTTTTCTATTCGGATTTGTCTATCAAAGTCTCAAGTTGCAATAATGTTTCGAGTGCTATAATAATTTACTGTCATCGTTTTTATCATGATATATTCTAGCGACAGGTAATTGATGTGTTGAAAAAATACACATTTTTATATTTTATTAATTTTAAACTTGGACAGCTTAAGATGACTTGAAATATTTATTACAATATAAAACAATCAAAAACTAAAATTATCGTAGTACGGTTTAACTTCTATATAGCAGCGGTATAGCGCCAAGAACGCTAGACTCGATTTCTTGTTGAATGGCTAAAATAAACTTTACTTATATTTGCAAAATTTAAACAGTTCAGTTACTTCTGATGCCATCCCCGCTCTAAAAACATTGCACCTGAAATAAGAGGCCGCTGAAGTTGCTATGTATATGTAGAATCCCAAACGTCGGATCTTCTGTCTAAATAATCCACAAAGCTCTGAAACTGAAGAAACAAAAACAAATGCTCTTCTATTGTTGTTGAAGTCGTCAAGAAACAAATGTTATCGTAAAACATCAGCAAATCTTTTGGTAATATAGCAGCTTAATGCTGCTGTGTTTCGTATGATAAATGTACCAGTGATCCTTTTTACTGGAAATGAGACAATCCATCTCAGTCCTTAGGGGTGACAACGAATCTGCATTTTGATTCTTAGATTAGGACAAACGTACACATGCCATAGCATCCATTTGCCATCGGGTGGACTGGTTTGTCTCTATCATTCTTCAAAAAGAATAAAGCAATCCCGAAAAGTAAAATAAAATATTTCCCTATAAGAATTCTATACGTACCATTGTTTAGCTTTGTGAAAACAACGAGCGCCAATGTTCTGTGTTATTTTTAAATAAAGCAAGTCAGCCTTCCGTCAAAATAAACGTCTGTGAATACTAATGTTGTGTGGCATCATAATACTCAATTTTACATCTGTGTGAGTAATCCAGGTTATTGATTCATGAATGCCTACTCTCTTTCTCTTATTCAAATTTTCGTCAGAGCAACAAGGATCAGCTTGCGTAATGACGCCAACTTGAGTATCCTAGGCAAGCTAAGTTTGTCATAACAATATTAAAAAGCAGAGAATTATATTTTTTTTTTACTTTGAAGAAAATCCGATTATTTACTAAATACTATCTTCATGTCGATAACTGTATAAACGGAATGGATAAGCAATATAATTGAATGACGGGGAATATCTATTGAGTTCACAAGTGCTCTGGGGCGACAAAGCAATCACGGTGTCAAAGCAAATAGCCTAAACGAGTAATTAGTTTACTCTACCGTTCGGGATAAGCTACGCTACAACCCGTACCTGAACATCATTAAGCATTCCTCAGTGAAGTCATTACAATTGTCTTTCTCAAGAGATTTATGTGCTGAAAGTGTTATTTATTATTAAAAGTAAGATAAAATATCTTGCATTTAATCAGATTGATGTATTTTGCCTTAAATAATTTATCTCTACATTACCTACTCTTTAATCTTACTCTTAATCTACTCTCTAATTATATTTTTTTATTTATGGCCATCCCAACAGAAATGTTTTCACTGCATATGAATAATTGCTTCATCGGTGACGAAATGGGTTACAGAACCGATTGTTGAAAGAAACGAGCTCTACATGATTCTGAAGATAGTGAAAAAAATGCTCGTTTTGGTAAGTAGTTCTCGAGATATCTTGTACATGAAGGATTTATGAACCACAGACTTAAAGACATCCACTTTTTTGTATTTTTTTTATAATAATACTTGTTGAATTAAAAAAGGCATCAGATTCAATAGCATTTCCTCTTTTTAATCATGGGCTTTCCGTAAGATATTAGTGCGATGTAAAATAAAATAAAAAAAACACCCCAGTAACCCCAACTTCTCCGCTTCGCGTTCGTGGTGTGCAAAAAAAATTTCATACAAATCTTATAGACGTAGAAACCGAAACCTTTTTATGCAATATAAATTATAAATAATACTTATTACCAGTCACTCTTTTGTTTAATTAACCTCTGCTTCGAGTAATACCTCTACGGAAAATACACATATTATCAAAGAGTATATAATCACGACGCTATATAAACAGTTGTGTCTATTTACGTCAGTGATTGCCTTGAGTGGAGCTTTCTGTTATCCTATACCTTTAAACGAGCAATTCTTGTATATATATATATATATATATATATATATATATATATATATATATATATATATATAATGTATATATATATATATAATCGGAATCTCGGAAACGGCTCCAACGATTTTCATAAAATTGTGTGCAGGTAGTTTCGGGGGGCAATAAATCGATCTAGCTAGGATTTATTTTTAGAAAATGTCTTTTTTGTCCGTGTTTTTAGGCAATAAAAAACTGCTACAATATCGTTAGAATGGGAAGGTAAATTTTGACAGTTTATAATGATTACAAATAGCGTAATTGGTATATTGGGCGGTCACAAAATCGTAATACCATGGTTCGAGCCCAGACCGGCCACCGACTTTTTTTAATTTTTTTTTCAAGTTCCTTTCTTTTTTGAGAAAATCTATTTTTTTGCCCTTTTTTTAGTATTTTTAAAAACACGAAAATTTAAATTAAACTAATTGCACTCATGATTTTTTATTCAAATAACCAGTTCAGTTTTTTCTATTAAGTCGCTACGATCAAAAAATATTATTCGTATTTCATCAGTATATAATTTGTGTCTAAATATAATATCCAAAACACACGAATTAAAAAACCGAGCGAAAAATACCGAGCAAAGCTCGGTCAACCGGGTACTTGTATTAAACAATAGACTGAACTATATTTATAAGATTTGGTAGCTTCTTTTTTGAAAAATACTGTCGTACAAACTTTAAAAATTATTATATGTAATTTTTAAAGTTTGTACAACAGTATATTATACTGTTACAAATAGAAACACAGATTGACTTTTTAAAAAGATTTTAATGGCCTTTGGCCTAACAAATATTAACTAACTTAAAAGCTTTAAACAAGATTTAAAATAATGACGCCAGTATTCGAGCAAGGCTTCCGAACTCCGTGATGACCGATGGCAAAAAGGGGCGAGTGACGCCAGCCGCCTATCCTATATAGCCCGGCGCGGCGTCGGCGCTCTTGATTCAGACCTTCTCTTCTAACACGGCCTCTCCTGACGGGGCTGCGTGCTCGAAGCCCTCAGCAGGAACTCGTGGATGGCTCAGCAACACTCACCGCGTCCCGCGGCTGTTCGACGTCACCATCGTCGATCTCTGAGAAGATACACACAATCTAAGAGACATTTATTTATATCGCGTATTAACAGTTGATCTAGATTCATATAGTTCATAAAAGCGTCAGATTATGTACCCAATTAGCCAAACAAGTCAGTCAGTCAGAACAGTCAACATGAACAGTTATCAACGCTACACAAAAGCGTTTCAAGTCACATAGGTTTTACACAGGTCTCTTCCCACGCAACCGAATACCCCGCACAAACTCGCGTGTGCAAACAGGATTTACATCAGTCTCTAGCAGGTCACCCCAGATACCTAATAATGGCTGGATTTACACAGGTCTGTTGTCGGCTGCGCCACCGACTCACCCCAGAAACCACCAGTGTCAGGGTCAACCCAATACCATGCGCACAGGATTTACACGGGTCTCTTCCACTGAACACAACACGTAACGTAGTCAAAATCAGTAAACACGGGCTTGTTTGGTACATAATCTAGCTCAAGAATAGGGAAAGATTATCTTCTCGACTGTCACAGCACCAACACATGACCAAGCGCATTCGCCGCGGCACCTCTAAAGGAACTCGCGCGATCGCGGTACGTGTAATCAGATTTGCGATTTCTGCAAAAGTCCCGTATGAGAGCTATAAACAAAGCATACATCGTTTGAGTCATTATAAAATAAGCTAACAAATTACATACGAATCAGGACAGCTCCCTTCGTAACACATTATCAATTCTATTTTGAAATTGATGTAATCGAGCTCCTCCTACTTCAATACACATAAGTCGTTACAATCACAAAAGCAAACCTTTATTCGACAAACATTTTACTTTACCCACTTAAAACATATTTAACATAAATCCATAAAAATAACATAGCTCTCGACACATTTTTTTTTCACCCCACAAGCTCTACGATAACATGCCTCACTTAAGTGACCCGATAAGGTAAGTTTTGGGTGAGTTTAAGTCGAGAGCCGAGAATACTGCAAATTAAGTGGTTTATGTAATAATTTATGTCCCGTTTGGGTTCACATTCTTATCACAAACATAGTTTTAACTTTTGGATAAGAAATATAGCAAAAAATATAGAAATACGTGGGAACTGATCGAGCTCCACAAGGCACTTGACATAATATTATGCGCCTTTGTTTACTCCAATATTCCAGAGGCCTGTTGACAGATGAGGGGTTATTAGGTATGTAAAATAACAAAGCAAATATAACAGCAATCGTACTACTAGTACCTTCAAAAAATGCAGCACATGTTTCGGGTGATAATTGCTCTGTGATGTAGTGTTGTAGCCCACACGACATAGATAGATATATTAGAGTTAAGTTTGTAATAAAACAGAATTTTAATTAAAGATTTAGTACCAACAAAACGTCTATTTTTATTGACACTTTTCAAATATTACAGCTCGGTCTAACCTGACCATCTCTTATAATCCTACCTAGGTATTCTATTCCGTTGGTAAGAAAGGTACATTTCTTTAAATTAATTGAAAAACCTATTTTGGTTAGCGTTTTCATAACCAAATCTAATAAAACGAGGTGTTTGTCAATCCCATCCGTCATTATTAATTCGTCAACGATAAAGACCATACTTTTCCAGCATCAATGAAGGATTCTAAGCGTTTTAGAGATAGTTTTCTGATAAAAACTCGGCACGTTTGCTAAACCGTAGGTGTACCTTGCAATAATTATACTGGGCCTCTGCTTTGGTGTAACGGGTGCGGTCTTATGAATCGACTCTTCTGCAACTCTAAGTTAATGGAAACCGGAAATCATATCCAGAGAGCTAAACCAGCGAGCAAAACTAAACTATCTATGTCGTCGCTGATCAAGAGGAGAGGATATCTAGTTTTGACGGTGATTCGATTCAGTGCACGATAACCCACGACCATTCTATCAGAACTACCCTTCTTTTTTACTAGCAAGATCGGACTAACGTATTCTGAATCGGACTCGCGAATAATTAATTTATCGAGAAAATCCTTTACTATAGTGCAGTGCATACTTTTAATTTTTCGTCATGCGATAATTGTAGGGTCTATAGTACACGGACACATCGGTTGTTAATTTGATATGCATCTCACTATCTTTCACCGTTGTGGTCGCGGTACCACTTAAAAAGAAATCGGAATACTTGGTGAGGATCTCTAGTAATCGTTCCCTATTATTTCCAGATACCGACGTATTAACTTGATCGGACAAAGAAATCAAATTTACGTGCAGAATATCGTTTACAGTCGCCTCGCTATGAATTATACGTTGGCTATCACCGGTCCTAACATATGTAATACCTTTCCTGTTTAGTACGTCTGTACCGATAATGACTGGCACACTCAAATTATTCCCACACACCACATAAAAATAAATTTCTATCGTTATATCGCTAAACTCGACGGGTAATGTTACAAATGATTCCGATCTTATTTCCATACCACCCAAGCCGCGTAGCAACTGATTCGTAGGCTTTACTTGACACGGGAAATGCTTAACAACATTCTTTGACATTAAGGAAACACATGAACCACTATCGATTAGTACGTCTAATGGTATTCCCGATATGACCGCAGTCGTGACGTCGCGATTTTTATAACTATCCGTGATTTCGCGACAAAAATTGACACCATTATTATTCCGAGAATTTGCGCGTTCCTTAGCAAAACAAGTTACCTCGGAATGACCTACCTTTTTGCAAAACCCACACTTTAACGGATCGCTACGAGATATCGTCGGTAACGCGATTGTTTTTTCGTTACTATAACTCGGGAGTGTATTCGACCGTTTGTTACAATTAAAACTCCTATGACCAAATTGATTACATTCGTAACACCTTATTGATTTTAAGTCTTCGGGATCATATCGACGTTTTAACGGTTTGCGGTTCGAGTTACTATTATTAGAGGGTCGGTCAAATCGATTGAGACCATTAGAATACACTTTCCTATTATGGCTGTTAGAAGGTTTAACAAAGCTCGATAAAAACTTCACTATAGAGTCAGGTGATAATTTGGCGTTAGCAGCCATAGCACGAATTTGTGGATCTGCAATTCCACGAATGATAATAGCCGTAAGCAGCTCGCTACTGAGACCTTTAACTATGCGTAACCTTAAAAGTGATTTACGAGCATACTCAGCATATGTGGAGTATTTATCTGACCCTGTCCGCATTACATCATAAAGCACGTTCGCGACATCGACAGAACGTGGGCATAGCGCTTTTAGTTCTGATTTGAAATTGGACCACGTGCGAATACTGCTTGTCCATTGGCTAAGCCAGGTGCGAGATTCTCCTTTAAAACAATGTCCGACACGAGCAAGGCATTCTCTGTCGTCCCAATGGTTCGAAATACGGGCTCTTTCTACCTCATCACACCACGTGTCGAAGTCATGAACATTCGGATCAAAATCAGAGACAAAATATCGGTTAGATCTGACCTGAGTACTGCCGATAGCGGTCAAAAGACGCTCTACGGCGTTCGTCACCACTTCTTCAGACTGCGTTGATCCCACGTTGCCAGTGTGCGGAGTCAGCGGCGGCGTCCCCACTCGCAAGGGCACAGGCGCACGCGGCGGTGTAGACATCCCGAACACCGATGCCGATGCCGATGCCGATGGTGTCGTGTTTGGCAGCTCGAGGGCGCGCCTAGGGCCCGAGCTGGTCGTTGCAATGGCTTGCGTCTCCACTGACGCACGGGGCTGCTCCTCCAGCACGCGTAGCCTCCTCAGGATCTCTTCCATCGGATTAGGGAAGGAGTTTGCCCACGGCGTTTTTGTTTGTTGCGTTTATCGTTGCTAGGCATCTCACAGACAAAAACTGTGCTCGAATATTAAATAAACAACTGAAAGGAAACTAAGTTTTCCTTTATAAAACCAGAAATATAGGCGTACAGCGGCTTTTCGGCCTTCTGATCCCACTTCTGATGTTACAAATAGAAACACAGATTGACTTTTTAAAAAAGATTTTAATGGCCTTTGGCCTAACAAATATTGACTAACTTAAAAGCTTTAAACAAGATTTAAAATAATGACGCTAGTATTCGAGCAAGGCTTCCGAACTCCGTGATGACCGATGGCAAAAAAGGGGCGAGTGACGCCAGCCGCCCTCCTATATAGCCCGGCGCGGCGTCGGCGCTCTTGATTCAGACCTTCTC
This sequence comes from Parnassius apollo, assembly GCA_907164705.1. Taxonomy (NCBI): domain Eukaryota; kingdom Metazoa; phylum Arthropoda; class Insecta; order Lepidoptera; family Papilionidae; genus Parnassius; species Parnassius apollo. The sequence continues at coordinate 11,065,160 of CAJQZP010000885.1, forward strand.
TTCTAACAATACTATATTTTGAAGATGTGCCCATATTAGTGGACTTTAACTTAAACAGGTATGCCGTGTAGCGGCTGTAAAATAGAAGTCACTACACCATATCATCCCGTGGGTGTGTGTCGTAAGAGACAACAGAGTGAAAGTGAAACAGGGGATGGGGAACAGCATCATCTAAGTAACAACTTAAAAAAATTAAAAATGCGTTTGCCAATCCATCTGGAAAATGTGCCAACGATCCCCCTGCCCCCACCCACCAGTGAGGCAATCTATAGAGCAGAATCATATTTGTTCAAGAGAAGACTTTTGTTCAGCAGGGATGGGAAATATGATAAGGATATTGAACGACGAGTGAATGCAGGAAATAAAGTGAATGGGGCTCTACACTTTATTGTGAAAAGTCAGAATGTATCAAAAAAGGCACGTATGGCAATTCACAACGCTGTATTAGTCCCTACTTTAACATATGGTAGTGAAAGTTGGGTGTGGCAGAAGAAGCACGAGAGTAGAATAAATGCAGTAGAAATGCGGTCGCTAAGGAGTATGTTAGAGCTGAATCTGAGTGACAGGGTGAGAAACTGTATGATAAAAGAAGAGTGTGGTTTGCAAGATGATGCGGTGACCAGGATTAAGAAAGGAATGCTTCAGTGGTTTGGTCATGTAGAAAGAATGAATGCGGAAAGACTGACAAAGCAAATATATGTTGCAGAAGTGAATGGAAGAGTTGGAAAGGGACCTCCTAGGCGGAAGTTTGTCGACCAAATTGGCGATATACTATAAATGGGCCAAATTAAGAGTACCCTTAACCGACGAGCATGTATGCGAAGGTATATGGATGTGGAAGAGGCGAGAGAGGTATTTCAGGATCGTGCTAAATGGAAGTCTGTAGTCTCTGCCAACCCCTCTGGGTGACAGGCGTGAGTGTTTTATGTTTTTTTTTGTAGACTTTTGAAAGACGATGAATGAATTAATGATGAATGAACTTTAACAGATACATTATAAGATAGTTTTTTTTAAACCAGATTAACAAAATACTTGATTTAAATAAGAAGAAACAAATAATTATTTTGTCTTTCGCTTTGTTATTAAACTGCAAGAGATAAGTCCATGGCAGCTGTCTCTTGTTTCCAGGATAACTCAGTGGACCTCATTTATATTTCGTAACAAATTAGCTATGCTCATTGTTGGCTTCAGTTAACAAATTCCTTATTCTGATAAGTTCTGAAGAGCGTTAAATTTTCATGAAATTGCTTTCTAACTTTTCCTCTTTCAATATGCCCGAGCTCGATATTCGAAGGCATAGTTTGCATCACGTTGTTGCTTGTTATGTATTAATTACCACCTGCTTACGCTCTCCGAGAACTCTCATGTTGCACCATTATTATGTCTCGCATGCATAAACACGTGATTTAACTTCTAATAAACAATATGATAAAATTTTCTTTTAATAAACTGTTTTTCAATTTTGAACAGCTAATGAACAAAACAATACTATATTTTGGTTTCCGCATAATGGCTAAAAGCTCTTTTTTAGCCATATCAAAAATAGTGGTTAACAATTCGACTGCATGTTTATGTTTTTGAATGTATAAATGTTAATATATTATATATGTTATTTTATTATGACCTGTTAAGCCAACCAGGAAGTCGATAGATGCAGGTGGCTCAAGACCTTGCTTTGTGGCATTCCTTGGGGAAGCCCTTTGTGCAGCAGTGGACTTGGGAAAGATTGAAATGATAATGGTGATGATGCGATACCTTTGTCAATAGTGAACAGATTCTAACAATTATTTTTTTATTGAATGGGAATTATTCAGTTTTATTCCGTTTTATTACAGAAGATGAAAAAAGAATGAAGATACGTCAAGATAAAGAAGAAACGTTAAAAATAGTTACATAAAAATATGAAGTCTTTAATGTAACTATTTCAACGACGTGCTAGTTGTTATCTTGAGCTTGTCATATTCCCAAGTTCATTCAAATGGTCAAATAGCTTAAATAATACTTTCATTTGCTTAAAAATAGCGCATCGGGATCTTATACACATCTATCTATCCTCGATATTCTTAAAGTATCTGTTGACAATCTAGATGATCAAGAAATAACGTTCATACATTTATTCAGATCAATTCAGATTTATGTATGCTACCCTCAAGCAGCAGTGGACTTGTAAAGGGATTTAATGATGATGATGAACTACACTCTAGGAATAAACTGAAATTACATTATTTTTTAACATAAGTTTTTGTTATTTACCATAAGAGTTCTTTGAAATGCTACATACACAGGTCGCACAAGGTCATACCACTGATAGATATAATGGACCAAATCTTCGCCTTTTCGAATGCTGTCACTGCATCTTAAAGGTTCGTACAGCGAAAAAGCACCTGTAACCTGTAGTTTTAAATAGGCATAGTTTTAAGCTACACCGGTTATTTACTATAAAGTAGTAGACTAGGAGCTTATTAGTCATAATCATAATTATTTAATTACAATATTTTGTATTTTTTATATAATATTTTACTTACAAAATCTTGCAGCATTGTATTTTCCCTCTGTCGCCTCTTACGACACACACGGTACGATATGGGATAGTGGATATTCTTATACCGCCTCTACACGTTAATATATAATAGTTTGTTTTTATAATATTGCAGTAACGCAAGTAAGACGAAAGTGATGGTTTTTGAAAGAGAAGAAAGCAAAACGGTATGTGAAATAAAAATAGAAGGAGAGTTAATTGAGTAAGTGGATGAGTTCGTATATTTGGGATGTGTATTCAGCAGGGATGGGAGATATGATAAGGATATTGAACGACGAGTAAATGCAGGAAATAAAGTAAATGGGGCTCTACACTCTATTGTGAAAAGTCAGAATGTGTGAAAAAAGGCACGTATGGCAATTCACAATACTGTATTAGTCCCTACTTTAACGTATGGTAGTGAAAGTTGGGTGTGGCAGAAGAAGCACGAGAGTAGAATAAATGCAGTAGAAATGCGGTCGCTAAGGAGTATGTTAGGGCTGAATCTGAGTGACAGGGTGAGAAATTGTGTGATAAAAGAAGAGTGTGGTTTGCAAGATGATGCGGTGACCAGGATTAAGAAAGGAATGCTTCGGTGGTTTGGTCATGTAGAAAGAATGAATGAGGAAAGACTGACAGAGCAAATATATGTTGCAGAAGTGAATGGAAGAGTCGGAAAGGGACGTCCTAGGCGAAAGTTTGTCGAACAAATTGGCGATATACTAAAAATGGGCCAAATTAAGAGTACCCTTAACCGACGAGCATGCGTAGGTATATGGATGTGGAAGAGGCGAGAGAGGTGTGTCAGGATCGTGCTAAATGGAAGTCTGTAGTCTCTGCCTACCCCTCTGGGTGACAGACGTGAGTGTTTATGTATGTATGTATGTATGTAATATTGCAGTAACTTATTCTTAAGATTACTTTAGTATAAAAAAATACAAAGTTTTTAATCTCAAACTATTGATCTATTTTGTTTAGTTAATGGTGTCGTCTTTTTATAAGTTTGTATTATTATAATATTAACACACTTATGTATTAGACCATCTGAAACAGGATCAAAAATAATATATTATCAAAAATAATATATATATTACTATGTTACAAAATGTATTACTTATATTTTATTATGTAGTGTATGTATAATGTAGCGCCACTACATGGCAACACAGCATTGTATACCTACGGTAAGAGAATCTACTACGCTATATCTCGCGTAAGAGAAGACAGAAGGAAACGTAACAAGGAAATGTGCAACAGTATCTTCTTCCTGATAATAATTGATGGATAATAAAAAAACTGCAGTTTCCAACCCGTTCCCCAAGCGTGACGAAGCTATGGAATATTTTCCCATATGATGCAATAGCGTTTTGCTTTTTGACAATTTATGTTTGGAGTCTGTTTTCAGTAGTTAAAATAAATAAATAAAAACATTTTCACGCGAAATTTTATATTTACGCAAATGACAGTAACTGCATTAAATAATCATGATATAATTTTGTAGCATCCGCCATTTGTTGGATCGCTGCCGCGGCTTATGCTTGTTTGCTGGCCACTTTATCCGAGTGTCAGAATTTTAAATGAGCTCTACAGTAAATGGACTATTACGTACGTTTATATACATGTAGAGGCCGACAGCCGGCAGTCCCACGAATATAGACCCAGCCAAACTTGCCTTAATAATTCAACAGTGCAATGCTTTTACAAAACCTGTCGGCGTCAATCCTAATTTGTCTCCGCCGATCGAGTCGCTTTTGGAAAGTGTCGCTAGATAAACATAATGGAACTTTCCTGTACTAACGGAGCACTAATTCAACTTACTAGCACGACTTTGCAACGTTTGTAGAAATTTAGACTTACTCTTTTAGGCTTTCTATTAAAAAATTAAGCCTTCAATTTAAAAATACAAAACTCTTTTGAGTATATTTTTAAATTTAATCTAATTTGATTTTTGTAACATGAGGTTTTGCTATGTGATGGCTGTGCATGAGAATCTATCGAACCTTAGTATACATAAGCCCTTTTTATCCTTAGGTGTCGAAAGGAGATTTTATGGATATTGACAGAAAGATCTTGTAGCTTACAACAGACGGTGATGTCACTATCAAGTTTTTGCTAGTTGCAAAAATACTCAGATCGGCGACTGGAAACAGCGTCAAAGATGCGATACGTCTAGTACTGTGATCGCAAATTTTGCTGTCAAACGTGGCAATTAAGGCAAATCGCTCTTACAACGGAAAAGGCCCATATGAAATGATCTTTTATTGGCTTGTATCTTCTAAGAATCCATTAAAGTGAGTGGATTTGTTGCTATTCACTTGTTGCACTTGTCGCAGACAGGTTTGTAAGCAAAATAGTAGCTTTACTACCACCACTGCCTATATTTTTAGGAACAGGAGTAGTTAGTTTCCATTTTATAAATTATTTTAGTTACATACATCACTTCTCATATTGATAGTCAGAGTCCAAAAAGTAGCGAGCTACTCAGACTACATTTAGCCCAGTAATTAATAAATATAAGTTTAAATGGAAAGTTTTAAAAGAATAGGTAGCTAGCTTATAGCCTTCATAATTGCAAACTCCAATATTAGTGGCCTTTTACGATATGATAAACAAGTAACATAGTTTGTACATTCTTTTTGTTATGTCTCGTTTAGATATGGGATTTGTTAGGGCCACACTATCATGGAACAAATGTAGTTTATGAATAAAATTAATGTACTTAATGAAAATAATAATAATTCATAAGTCCCAATGAGACGACCCACTAAACATAAAAGCAAAGTAATCAAACGAGTGATGTATGAAAACGAATTCCTCAATATATTTACGTTTACCTTTCGCTGGTCCGAAGTATGCTTATGAAAATTTTTGAATTCTTTTCGTAAATATTAAGGAAAATTCCTTTCAAAACTCATGTTATATTTTGAATATTTATATAAAGGGCAAGCGAAGCAATAAATTGATGACGGTATAATAGTTCACAATTTTAAAATTTTCATTCGTTACAGCCTGTCAAACGTTCACTGTACATAAGCTTCCCTAGAGATTGTCTTATAGGGGATATTTCGGCATAGTTCCCACGGTTGGGAGGCGGGGTAGCAACTGCAATATTTTATTATTTTCAATTGTTATCAGGAATATTATGTTGCCCGTCTCCTTTTTTAGTTTAAAAGTAAATAAAGTAAAGTTACAGCCTACATACGTCAGACTGCTGGGCACAGGCTTCCCCTCATTTCTGAGAGGTTTTTAAGGAAAGGAAATGTCCGCCGCGCTGGCCCAATGCGTGTTGGCGAACTTCACGTCTTCGAAATATTTTTTTTCTCTTATTCCTCAGACATGCAGGTTTTCCTTCACTGCCGAGCACGTGGTAAATCAGCACTTAAACTTTTTTAGTTTACCTCACAACAATTGTTATATAATTTTAAAAGGACCCTAAGATATGGATGGATAATAGAGATACAGAAACGCGAAGCGAGAAGCGACACCATGCTTTGTGGCATTCCTTGTGGGAGGCCTACGCTCAGCAGTAGTCTCTTAAACGGATGTAATAATGATGATGATAATGTTAAATGGGAATTCAATAAAAATAAAACATTATAGGCATTTAATAGGCCTTTGCATAATGACCAAATTAGAGCATATTGCTTTTTAATGATTCCGAACAGTCTTTCAATATTACTATCTAAGATATCATACTCGTAATAAAGTAAGTTCCTAGTCCTGTTGTCGAAATTCGACCGAAATAAATATATTTTTTCAGTTTGTACTTTAAGCAACTTGTATTTTTTTTACATATCGCAATGTTCTTTGAACTGTCATATATATTTACTTTTAAGAAATATTCATCTAATATACAATACATAAAAATATGAAATCACACAAAAGCCGCTTAGAGTAATTACTATAAGCGGCTTTTGTATGATTTAATACTTTTATTTATTTTACTTTTATTTTTTCACTGTAATTACATAGAGAGAGGCTACAATTCGGTTTCTCTAATTTAACATTCAAATAAGACAAAAAGAGACAAATCTATTGAAAGAAAATTTTAATTCATCGTGTAAATATAAATGCCAAGTGATCATATTTGGTCTCTTTATATCTATCCTATCTTCTGATTACTAGAAAAATTACATCCCATTTGTAGTAGTATTATGTGCGACGTTATTTTAAAATACATGACGTCTTTAACCTATAGTGATTTCGTTAGCAGCAATCGACATCGATATACTTGTTTTCGTTTATTTATTTTTATTACTTTATTACTAATCTAAAAGTATAAACAAAATATGTCTAGGCTTAATGTTATTCAAAAGATCAAGGAAATAGTTTTCTAAATCAAGTGATGATGGTCACATTACATTGCAAATATTTGTCTCGCAAACTTTAAAACTAACTGTCAGGGAGGTATGAATACTAAGTATTGACAGACACACGGTACATATTTAGCGAGTTGGACCCAATTTTTAATTCCATCTTTATATGCTGACTAAGAATTCAGCCTGGCTTCGCATGACTGCTTTATAGACCTCGACAACAGTGTCACGTACGTGAGAATGTTCATCAAAATCGATCCCGCCGTTCTCAAGTGGTAGTAGTAGAGTAGGCGTATGAGTCGAATACATGCGGCAATTGATTTTTTTTTTGTAAAAATTTACCAATTGCTTAGCAGAAAATAAAACCTTATTCAACAAAGTTTTATCTGCTTGGATGAAAATTATTCAAAAATATTAAATATTAAATTATCGAAAAAGATTTCGAAATCATATAGTTAAGGCAGGATCTTGATAATGCCGTGTAGCGGCAACTTCAATGAATCCACTATCTCGTACTACGTTCAGCAGTGGACTAATTAATGAATGAATGAAGGATAAAGATAAAATCTATCATTCATTCATTTATTTAATTTAGATTAAGGGAGCAGAGAAGAAAATGGGTAATAACATACGTTCAGTACCTAGATGTGATACAGCGACAAAAGACATAAATTTTAATATTCCGCATTACTTACTTGCATTTCATTTTTTTTTTCATATTATATTATTCATAAACTATAACTATGCTAAATCTCACACTCCCCCAAGTGCGCAACATTTTTTAAAAGGGGTGCAAAGTTTTCTCCTCACGTAATAATATACAGAAGAAGATGATTTTTTTTAATCCCTTATATTATGTTTCTAATTTGGAAATACAGGCTTATAAGTCTAGTTCTGTTACAATTTTAGTATGTTAGATGTCCTCATTGGTTTTTTACGATACTTTGTTTAAATTACTTCAATTTGAACTTACAATAACACAGTAAAATTTTAACCCTTTTGCCATTTAGTGTACTCTTACAAATTGTATTTTCTTTCAATTCATTAACACACAACGTTTGAATAAACATCAAAAGCGAAATATAACTGAAGCGTAAGGTTGCAAAAGCTTTAAACCGTTTCTTCTTTTATGTCACAGAAAACGACCGCGTTGGATAATAAAAATAGATACACAGAAGAAGCAATTGTATTATTTCTAATAAAGGCGACATCAAAGTTAAGAAGTTCTGATACTGTTGTGAATTTAACAAGTCTAAGCTCGCTTAGACTTTCGCATCCAACAGCTTTTACGAGTTATTCTAAGAAATATGTACTAAAAATGTGAATAGTACAACACTTTGTTTTATTCATTTGCATAGAATTGCACCGCACCGCAGAACAGCACCACTTTTATATTTATTTAAAAATATTTTTTTTACTAATTCCTGAAAAACAATTACATAAACAATCACATACAAGTACCAGAAGAATCGCCGATCTTTTTTGAAAGACGCTGCTGCCTCTCTTCTGTATATTTCTACTCCCGTTCATGAATATAGTTAATACCGGCACAATCAATGTTCAATCAATATTCAACGGGGCCAATGATTTGAATCGAATAACGCAAATAAACACTACGCCGCGTTCGAAACGTCGGGTATTTAAAAAGTTAAATATACACGATATATTCCGTAAAAACTAGTATTATTTCAATGTGTAGTGTTCGCGTAAATATAAGAAATCATTATAACTACGCCGTGTATTAATAAAAGACCATAAAATTCAACATTATTTTGTCAAAACTATATTAACTTTTATAATGAATAAATTTAAATAAAGAATTACTGATTCCAGGATAATTAACCCTTCATAAAGACATGTCCTTATGAAGGGTTAATTATCCTGGAATGACATGACAAGATATAAGAAATGTGTCGCTAGACGTCACGATATTAATGCAATTCTGATAAACTCACGTATGTGTTTCTGTGGTATATTATATTGCCAAATTTCAATTATCATTGTCCAATATGTACAATGAGATAACTATACAAATGATCCAATTGTGCTAATTTTGGCATTGAGTTACAATAATGTTTCTAAATTGAAGCCACGCGAGTGAAGCAGCGGGTAAAAAGCTAGTATAATATGTATAAATGTACAAAATAGATAATAATATTAATTTGATTTGCCTTATAGTGGCGGCGTAAGAGAATTCACTAGCTTACATTACCCGTGGGTGTCGTAAGAGGTGACACAGTGCAACAAAACAGAAGGAGGGCAGCAGCATATTCCTAGAAATAACTCAAAATAATTTAAAAAAAACTACCGTTGCCGAACCACCTGATAAGACACTGGCTAATATCCCACCTATACGGCAATCTATGGGGGGTGGGCTATGTTCAGCAGTGGACTTAAATAGTAGGTGACAGTGATGATTGCAATGAATTTTATTTTAAGCGTGCCAAAATTAAAAGCTTGAATAATAATTTGTTATTTGCAGCACAACACTTGAATTTGTTTTACATATTATGGGTCATGGGTGTAGTAGGAGTAGTTAAAGATTTTTTTTTTGTGAAGAATGGGCGACTTAAATACACAGTCTGTTACTACTTTTAATACTTTATCATATTGTCTATTTTTTCAAATTATATAGATATTATAACGTGCTCTACGCCACAACATCCACTTACCATCAGGTGGACTGTGCTTATTTGTCACTTTTATTCTAAACATGGCAAACATTTCACAGGTCTCTAGTTAACTTAGATCATGTGCCTTGCGCTACGCTGGTGGAATATAATAGAATAGTATAGAATAGAATAGGATATGAAAGAATAAAATAGAATAGAATATTTTTTTATTCAATATCGATCACATGTAATTCTTATTGAAAGTAATTTCATACTTTACCACTGGTTCGAAAAACACCTCTGTCTTGGAAAGAACCACCAAGAAACCCGGCGAGACAATTTTTTAAAAATAAATTCAACAATATGATATTAAAAACTATTTACAGAATTTATTTTAGAAACAGCTTGGAAAAGACCACCTCATTCTCAGGGGTTATTCAAATTCAAATTCTTTATTCCATAACTTAAGCTATTACTGCATATTGTTATTATTAACAATGTATTCATTTATATTATAATAACCCTTTTCATACAGTTTTTGTTTAATTAAATATTTAATCTTGGTAATAGAGAGACCTTATATATTTTTGGGGCTTTATTTTAAGAACGTATACATTTCCCCAAAAATAAATTACTGACTGTGGAGTCGAGAAAACTTGGGTACCACTTTTTTACTAAAACTACCTTTGTTTTTGTGAACATACATAAAATAAATATACTGAGAGGCCAAAATTAATTTTTTTATTTTTATAAATTTTTCTCTAAGAGACTCTCTCTATGGCCCCTTTTCTGCAAAACAAAAATAGTTTCTAAAGCGGCCACCATTCCCCATAGCGAAATCCCACAAGAAACTATGCTATGACATAACCGAAATAAACAAATCTAGCTGTCTTGACACAGTGACATCTCTAATCTTTTTACAGCATAAGCTGCAGAGCTTAATGTGCTTGCTAGTTTAGCTTGCTGCTTGCTCAATATCGCCCTCACTGAAGATTCCGTCGAAAGTGATGCCAACAAAAATAGAGAATTTAGCGGGGCTCAGTTCTGCTCTATTTAAAAACACATTGGTATTCAGATGTATAATATTCGTTATTGTAATTATTATATTATATAAATAATTTAATTTTATTGCCATTTAAAAGTTGATTACTAATGTTAAACTCATGCACTATAGTCCGTTCGCGTTAAGAAAATAGTGAGTCATCAGGCCTGGCCACGCCCCCAGTTAATTAAAATGTAAGAAATTAGAAAGTCAAGTTCACAGTGACCAGTTGAAGTCAGGCCTTCGAACAAAACGGACATGACTTATTTAAAAAAAGAATTATTAATGAAAGTTGCCGAAATCGCCCCACAATATAATAAATATTTAATAGATGAGACTGCCTAAAGTAATGGCATTACAATACCTATCGCCTACCGCCTTACCATTGCAAACTTAATCCAATTGCATTGGTTTGGGCCCAAATAAAAAATTATGTTGGTGCCAATAACTCCACGTTCAAAATAAGTGACATAAAAATTATTAGATGACGCAATAGCATTAATAGACGCTAATCGTTGGAAGAAGTGCTGCGACCACGTGATACGCGAAAAAAATACCATGTGGAATTTGGATGACATCATGGAACTTGCAGAACAAAATTCCTTCATAATTAATGTAACTGGATAATCTGGCGATACTGATTAGTGATTTAAGTAATTTTAAGAAAATTTGTTTCCATTATTTGTTTGTTCCAAAACTTAATTAAATGTTTGAAAAAATATTTACTCCACTGTGAATACACCTTTATCCTGTAGTTGCACTGATGACTCACTATTTTCTTAACGCGAACGGACTATAATTTTGACATTATTCACTTCGTCATATTTAAATAATTTATGTTTAACTTTAAAAATCAAAGAAATATCCCGCAGATAATACTATATCATGATTATCCTCTACAAGGGAAGGTAAGTCAATTAATATACACTAAAACGGAATGGGCCAAGACTCGAGCCTTAAGGGACACCCATTTGTACGGGCAACCCGGAAGAACTTTTACCATTTATAATTACTTTCTGCATTCTATTACTTAAATATGAAATAATATGTTTAAGCGCTGTGTTCTTGACACTATATTATTACATTTTACACATTATATTTCACTTTAGTTGTACAAACAACGTGACACGTAATTTTTATATATATTAAGATAGTTCATGTCACTCCCACAATTAAGACCGTAGATGCACAGACCGCGGCCCGCGAGCCGCATGCGGCCCTCCGGTCGAATACTGGTGGCCCGCCGAGAGCAAAAATAATACTCTCGTACATTCGAAAAATATTGAATTATATTCCAGAATAAAACCAAAAAAAATATGTTCGAAAAGTAATTTGAATGTCGCGCGCGCGCTCTTAAATGCGCTTATCGGTGCGCAGTGCATGCGTCGGTAACAACGGTCGGTAATGTTCGTGCTGATCTCGGTTAAATTCGTTTTCTTGAGGAACCGCCGCGGCCAGCGGCGTGGCGGCGACGGCAGCGCGGTGGCGGCTTATCCACGAGTTATATTGTTAGAGCAAGCGAAGTAGCAATAGTCCCGAATTCCCGATTGCTCGCGTAGGTACATACACGAAGCTTCCAGAGTCGGTTCCGTGATTTCTTCAGACAGTTTTCGACTCTATACGCGCGTTATAAAAGCCACGCTAACCGCAGCAACCGACAGTTCGGTTTTAATTTGAGTGAAGTGTCCATAGTTCTAGTGTAGATTTTAACTCGACTAGCCGGTGTTATATATTTTGATCCATATTAAACGTAGATTTGCCGTCAAGTGCCGTGTATAATTGTGTTGTGAAATCGTAAGTAAAACTCTGTTATTAATAAGTGTTTCCCTACCTATTTAATCAATTATTTTTGGTAATTTAAAAAAGGATGGGTAATTTAAGTAGGTTGGTTGTTTTTAGGTGTTGTGTTAATCCTAGCCACGATTAGAACGCAACATGGACAAGCCAGGACCCAGTAAAAAACGTAAGGTTAAAGATGAAAATCGGCAGTTTCAAGAAATTTGGACTGAGAAATACTTTTTTGTAAGGTCGCATAACAAAGTCGTTTGTTTAATTTGCAAGAATTCTGTTGCGATTGCAAAGGAATATAATGTAAAAAGGCACTATAAAACACAGCATCCTACTTTTACCAAGTTTACAGGCGAATTAAGAAAGCAAAAAATGTTATCTTTAAAACGGGAGCTTATTGGTCAGCAAGCTATGTTTACAAAACCTATTCAAGATTCAGAAACAGCTACAGAACTTAGTTATGAAATTTCTCGAATGATAGCAAAGCGAACTCGCCCCTTCAATGATGGGGATTCAGTAAAAGAATGCGGAATAGCGAATTTCTAATTGCCGCTAATAAAATGTGTCCAGAAGCAGCAAAGAAGTTTGAGAAAATTCAACTGAATCGTATGACTATCCAAAGACGAATTATGTCTTTGTCAGGTAATATTGCGAAACAATTAAATGAAAAAACTAAGATCATTGATTTTTTTTTCATTAGCACTCGACGAATCCACTGATATTAGTTCCACAGCTCAACTTCTGATATTCATACGAGGTGTTACTCAAGATTTTGAAGTCTTAGAACAGTTATTAGGAATGTGTTCATTGAAAGGTCAAACCAGAGGAGTTGATATACTCAATGTACTTTTGGATGAGTGTTCAAAAACTGATTTGGACTTATCAAAGTTATCGGGAGTTGCGACTGACGGTGCTCCTTCGATGATTGGTGTCAATTGTGGGCTAGTTACTTTGCTGAAAAAGCATCTGCAAGAAAAAAACATAAACGCTGAAGACTCATGCAGTTTCTTCAAGAAGCCCTCTGTTCTAAAAAAATTGAATTTCAAAATGTCATGAAAGTGGTAGTTTCGACTGTAAATTTCATAAAATCACGAGGACTCAATCACAGGAAATTCAAACAATTCCTTAATGACATCGAAAGCGAATATCTAGATTTACTATATTATACAGAAGTAAGGTGGCTAAGTAACGATTTCTAAATTTAATAGAAGAAATTAGAATATTTCTGGCGGAAAAGCAAAGGGATGTCTCGGAACTTACAAATCCTGATTGGTTGTGTGATTTGGCTTTTTTAGTTGATATTACAAATCATTTGAATGTCTTGAACACACGTCTTCAAGGCAAAAATCAACTGATAACCCAGCTCTACGCTAATGTATCTTGTTTTCAATGCAAGCTGATACTTTTCAGATCGCAATTAAATTCTGGAAATTACAATCATTTTCCGAATTATAAGAAAATAAATAGCTGAAAAATTCAACTTTATGTAGAAAAGATATTTTGATTCAATCTTTTCAAGACAGATTTTCGGAGTTTAAAAAAGTGACACCTCTGTTGGACATATTCAGCAATCCTTTCACGATTTCAGTTGAAAATGCGCCAGAGTCAATGCCGTCAGAAATAATCGACATTCAAAACGACCAAGATTTACGCAACAAATTCAACGAAGGAGACTTGCTGAACTTTTACCGCTGCATTGATAAAGATACGTACAAAGAGTTGCGAATAAACGCTCTGAAATGTGCCAGCTTATTTGGTTCTACCTATATATGTGAACAAACCTTTTCAATACTAAATAATAATAAAACAAAAAATCTAAACCGCCTTGCAAATGAAAGTTTGGAAGCAGTTTTACGTGTTGCTACAAGTAAATTTGAGCCATATATAAAAAGGATTGTAAGCACTATGCACTGCCACGCTTCAAATTAATAAATTCTTTTCAATTTTAATACATTATTAACAATTCTTTATTGTCTTTAATTACCTATACTTCTGGCGGCCCGCCATCAGTTCATAATTTGCCCGATTGGCCCCTAGTCTTAATAAGTTCGTGCATCACTGATTAAGACGAATCTAATCATGTGTTAAAATCTTGATCACAGAATGCTAAAAATAGACTTACATTCATAATCTCGAAAAACAAAATCCTCCTTCAGTGGCAGTCGGGTTAATAGTAACTTAATGCTGCCGTTTTGTGTGTGGTGCATATAGACTGCCTACTGGAGACGCTTTTCACTGAATAGAAGACATTACACTTTAATAAGTTTTGTTTTGTAGAATAAGGGTGACAAACGAGGATACAGTCTACCTGATGACATTTAACTTCTATTAAAATTCAGAATGCGTTGTCACCCTGGGGACTAAGATGGAATGCCTCGTTTCCATTCAACAGGGTCTCTGGTCTGCTATTTTAAGCTGTTAATCTGAAAGAGTGTGGTCCTACCCCGATTGAGCCCAACCATTCATACTACAACCATAACACATAGTTGCAGTGTGGCTTTATCACCTTAAAAGTGACAACTCATCACTTTTTACGTGGCAACTCGTCTTCATTTTGATTCTTAATCGACGATGGACATAGATATCTATGGGCCACAGCCTCTTTTACGAGTTTATGACTTCTATTTAACAGCGTGCTTAATATATCGATGAAATTATTCGTAGATTGTAAATTAAATACTAATGGCTTTATAAAATGATAATCCGACTAATACATGCATCGTGTAAGTCTAGTAACTTTGCATTCTCATTATAATCTGAGAACATGGAAAATATGCTAACTCAAATTTAACTTACCATTCGATTAAGCTTTTATGAAATACGCCCAAAAACTTTTACATACTTAATTTGCATCTCGTATAACAGTATACGTCGCACAGGCGAGAAGTTTTTCAATTATACTCATACTTGTTCTGTGTCAATTTTCAAAGGAATGCGATAACGTTTAAAATTTTAAACTGTTTCGGTCTATTCCACTTTTTGCTTTATTCATGGTTTCGCGTATTAAATCAAAGAGGCTTTGAGCTTTATTTTCCTATTAATAACGGTTTACCAGATGCGATATTTAAAACTTTAATGCGATATTTGAAAATATTTTAAATAAAGCAAAATGGTTAACGATTTATTTTAAAATACAGACTATGATGATTTAACAATACTTTGAGTACCTTTATTGATGATAAAGAATAAAGGATTGAACGTAAGAAAGCAAAGTAATTATTTCTTCGGGCTTCTTTTTGTGTAACTTTACAGAATTGAAGAAGACTTTTATTCAAAGTATCTTAATGTAAAATATATTCCGCTATGAACTAAAACAGTATTTGATATTAAATATCAATTATATACTATTGCGAAAATATTCATATCAAGGTAGAAAGGCAAAATTTAAGATCTATCATTTACGCTAGCTTTAACACACAGTACTTCTACATTTTTACCTTTTTGTATATCCGATAGAACGCAACTAACATTAGAGAAAACGTGGACTGTTAGGACGAACACGGAAATGAACGACTATAAAAATGAAATAGAATAGTACCCTATAACGTTCCACTTCTGGGCACTGGGAGTTCCCCTCATTATCTGAGAACATAATCCTTTCGGTAACAATTCAGCAACTATCTGCACCAGTGCGTGTTAATAATATGTCAAATAATCTAAAAAGTTGCAGGCCATGAGTCATTCCATCTTAGTCCTCAGAGGTGGCAACGCATCTGAAGTTTTCCTTGTTTGATATTGGCTACGGTTGTTCATGGACTTCAGTAACCAGTTACCATCAGGTGGACTGTAAGTTCAATTTTTATTCAGTTTTATATCCAAAGAAATGCGCTAATTTGTGTAAAAAGTTCATTAGATGAGCATCGTAGTGAACAATAATCACGACCCCGTGCATGTAAGGACCACAGCTGAAAATGTCCCTACTAATGTCCAGAGTCTAGGCGGCAATCCCAGAACATAAACTCAAAACCAATTGTAATGTTGAGAACACTAGCCTGAGAAGAATTCTACACAAAGGCCTCGGATTATTCGCTTACACGACCTCTGGTGTCAGTAAGATGGCGCGACACAGCTTATGAAACAATCAGTATTTTTGGCAAGTTCGGTAATCATTTAACCAGCTGTTTTGGCGATGTCAACTGCCTGCGTCCGAGCTGCAACTTGTCGGCGTTAGTGCTTATTTTTGTGAAGTACCTTGAAGGAATGATTTCATTTAGACGTTCTACAAAGTAATTAAGACCTTATGTCGAATATTAGCTAAGTCATTCATCAAATAGAGCCCAAAACCATAAAAGTCTTGCAAAATTAAGCTGACAGCATACGCTCCTACAAAGCCAGCCGAGGCAGCCCCATGAATTTAATCGTATTCTATAAATGATGTGAACATAAACTTTATTTAATAATCTCATACAATTCTTTATTTATATTTGGATGAAAAAGCATTTTTGTTCATTTTGTTGAAACTTTCTTTATTGGTGCACGATACAATTTAGTATACACTTTTTACTTTTAGTAAGTTACAAACGTAACAATAATTTCGATCTGAATACATGCAATGTAAATTTTCATAACAGACTTTGTATTACAAAACGAGAACTTCCACTTAGGAAGCAAACAATAACAAATATTCAGATATTCCATTTTTCATGAACAAAGAAAGTTTTAGGATGCTATTGTTATAACGTAATATTAAATATGTGCAGCTTTACTTCATATAATACACATTTTGTTCGTCTCATACGATATGATAATAAATATGAGCACGTTATGATAATAAATAGAAATAATCTACTCAAATATATTCGATTGTTATAATATATTAGATTATAAAGTAGATATTCAAAATGCGTTCTTTCTGGTGATAGCACAGCTCGCGTGGTTATTTTGTGGTGGAACAGTGGTTCAGCTTTAAAGCTGAACTAAATAAACGTAAATTGCTTGCAGCAATGGAGATGTTCCGCTCAGATGTTCTCAACTCACTCCTTAGACTAAGTTACACATTTAAATTGTTAAAGTGCAGCGATCGGAGTAACGAAACGTATTTCATTATAGATATACGCTGTTGGAAAAGTTACTGCAAAGTCGTTATGTTGGTTATTTTAAACCCTTTATTACTTAATAACTCACACCTCTTTTATGCTGGTAATGTTATCTGTACTCTTACATATATATATATATATATATATATATATATATATATATATATATATATATATATATATATTGCTTTTTTTGGCTGAAGGGTTTATTTATATGCCCTTAAGACCTGAACAACCATTATAAACAGTAATGACACCTTACGAAGAAATAAAGAGCTATACCAGGAGATTACATTTTATCCAAAAAACATAAAAATATTTCTTTTGCATAATTTAAGAATGGATAAAGTAAACGGTTTTTGAATCACAATGTAAAATGTGAATTAATAAAGCGACATATTCACATTATGATTAAGTTCATTAATAAAGAAAAACAAAAGATCTATCCAGGTTAAGTTGGGTCGGCTCACTAGTAAAAATACCTCAGCTTTATGCAATCGTGTTGATCATCGTTTTCTTACAACACAACCACGAGTGTATTCATTTGTGTTGTGAACTGTAGCGTGCAACTGTATCAATATTTAATCAAAAACAAATGTGCTATTGCGATAGCTGCCTTAGAAACTTCTTTGTTTTACCTCACTGCCCTAGAAGGAGGGTAATATATCTTTTGAGTATATTTGTGTATGTATGTATGTGTGTATGTATGTAAGTGTGTATACATGTATGTATCCATGTACTTATGTATGTATGTATGTCTACTTCACTGGCATGCTCTGCAGGCTTGATGGATTTTAACGTTAATGTCGTTAGACTCGTATTAGTCATGGAGTGACATAGGGTAAAATTTTAATTTTTTTCGAGATCAGTCGATTTTTTTAATTTTCCCGCTAAGAAAAATGAAAATTTTATGTGCGTGTGCGTGTGCGCGTGCGCGTGCGCGTGCGTGTGCGTGCGCGTGTGCGTGTGCGTGTGCGTGTGCGTGTGGTGTGCGTGTGCGTGTGCGTGTGCGTGTGCGTGTGCGCGTGCGCGTGCGCGTGCGTGTGCGCGTGCGTGTGCGTGTGCGTGTGCGAGTGCGTGTGCGTGTGCGTGTGCGTGCGCGCGTGCGCGTGCGCGTGCGCGTGCGCGTGCGCATGCGCGTGCGTGTGCGTGTGCGTGGACGCGTGCGCGTGCGTGTGCGCGTGCGCGTGCGCGTACTCGTGCGCGTGCGCGTGCGCGTGTGCGTGCGTGTGCGTGTGCGTGTGCGTGTGCGTGTGCGTGTGCGTGTGCATGTGCGTGTGCGTGTGCGGGTTCGTGTGCGTGTGCGTGTGCGTGTGCGTGTGCGTGTGCGTGTGCGTGTGCGTCTGCGGTGCTTGTGCGTATTCGTGTGCGTGTGCGTGTGCGTGTGCGTGTGCGTGTGCTTGTGCGTGTGCGTGTGCGTGTGCGTGTGCGTGTGCGTGTGCGTGTGAGTGTGCGTGTGCGTGTGCGTGTGCGTGTGCGTGTGCGTGTGCGTGTGCGTGTGCGTGTGTGTGTGCGTGTGCGTGTGAGGTGTGCGTGTGCGTGTGCGTGTGCGTGTCCGTGTGCGTGTGCGTGTGTATATAAACCTCTTATAACTTTTGAACGGTTTTACCGATTAAAATGAACTAAGCGGCTTTACAAAGTATTTCATCAAACATAAATTTCGTATGAATTTTAATTCGGACCGGTAGATTTTGAGAAATCTCAACAATACTAAAGTGACAAGGGAACTTACAATACACCTGATGGTAAGGGTATACGGCATTACCTCACCTGCAGCCAACTTCCAAGGCAACAAGTAAGACCACAAATACGTAATCACCACTGAGGACTAAAATAAAATGCTTTAGAAGCTCATATGTAATTATACTGGGTGATTTTTTTTACCGTCGAGAAAAAATATGGTTTAACAGTTAAACGGAATAGAAGCCCGTGGAAATGATATATTACATTTTTTATTTTACGTTTTTTTTAATTTTACATTAACATAATATTATGAAATTGATCTAACAATAGATATACTACTACTTTGAAATATACTTTCGGTACCAAAAATTAACAACAAAATTTTTAAAATAAATCAATAAAAAAACTATCGAAATTAAAATAATACGTATCCAATTAGTAGTTAAGTGCGTTGGAGTAAGAGGAGTAAGATCGGTGATGGGGTAAAACGGTAAAATTCAAATTTTCGGTGAATTATGCTATTTTTTTTTTCGAAGACATGTGAAGTTCGCCAACACGCATTGGGGCAGCGCGGCGGACTATTCCTTGCCCTAAAACCCTCTCAGAAATGAGAGGAGGCCTGTGCCCAGCAGTGGCACGTATATAGGCTGTAATTTTACTTTACTTTATGCTATATTTTTAAAAGCCTGCGATATGGTACAAGACGCTATTTTATTCTGCCCCGACCCCAAGTTCCAGCCAGTCGCTCCGGGAAGTAGGGCGTGTGCTGCGCGGCATTTTATAAAACAAGGTAATTTATGTATTTTTTTCGTCCGTCCGGTCTTTCCCTATCACTTTTATTTGCGATTTTTAGCGACGTTCAGTCTTACCACTTGATGGCCAACTCTTCAGCATGCATATAAAAAATTATGTCTTGTCTTCGCACACGTTTTAAGCAGAAACCGTTGAGTTTACAAAAGTAAAAGCTTTTCATAACTAAACTACGTTTAACCATTAACGATTTGCGCCATATTTCAGAAATCTGACGTATATGAATATCGAGAAAATAAAGTTTTTGCCAGACTCTTTTAACTACTCGAAAATCTCCGGTATTACCCCAACGCACTATATTTATTGATAGATCGATTACATAACATGTTAATGTAAAATAAAAAAAATTGTGAAATATCAGTACCACAGGCTTCTTATTCCATTCATCTTTTACACACTATGACAATTCTTCATTCACACTCTTACTTAACTGGAGGGGGAACGCGATTCCTTTACTATTTTCCTGTTTTCTTTTATCGGGTAAGGTTTACAAACGAGCAGACATTCCATCTGATGGTAAGTGGACGCTGTGGTCCATAGCCATCTACATCTGTCTTCGATTAAGAATCAAAATACAGAATGCGTTGTCACTCCTAATAAGTAAGATGGAATGCCTCGTTACCAGTAAAAATGGTCTCCGGTTCTCTACACTCACCATACGAAACACAGCAGCATTAAGCTGCTATTTCACGCTAATATTACATTTAATTTCTGGGTAAAAGGTCAAGAAGTTGTCAATTAAAACTAATTTACAGGGAATAATACTAAGTAAAAATAAATTGACTGCGATAAAATTCGTGAAATTAATTTGTATTCGTGAATTTAATTGGTTTGTGTGTGTTTAGTATAGTGTCAACTTTAGAAATGATTAAGTTGTTAACTAATTCTATCACTAAACACAAACAACAATAGGCTGGCAATTTACAACAACATGAAATCAAGTTGATCTCCTCCCGTTGGGAATTCAAATAGCCTGGGTCTATGTCGCTCCGAAATTTGCACGTAGACAGCTTTTATCCGTTGCCTGTAGCTTAACGTATACGATCATGAAGTAACTGGGCTTTATTTTGTTGATGTTGCTAAACTTGGGAAATTATTCCCTTCAAACACAAAATATATTTTTAAAAGAATACCTCGTTTTTCTAGTGGTTGTAATAGTGCGACTGCTGATCATAAGGTCCTGGGTTCGAATTCCGGGTCGGGCCAAAACATTAATTATTGAGTTTTTCCGTCAAGAAATTCTCAGTAGTTGCCCGGAGTCAGGAAGTTGGCGGTGTCTCACCCCCGTGCCTCGGAAAGCACATAAAGCCGTTGGTCCTGCGCCTGATCTCTCTCCGGTCATGTCGGTGTTCCGTCCCATCGTATTATGAGTGTGAAGTAATAGAGAGTGCACCTGTGCTTGCGCACACATTTGGCCACTATAATCCTGTCCTGCGCCGATGGCTAGTCTCTGTTGAGGCAGGCCGCCGTGGCCGAAATTCGGTCTGGAGGACATTATTTCTTTTTACTCGCATTTATTAATTGCTTTTGTCAGTAAAATATGTTTTAGGGTACAGATAGACTAGCCGCTACGTAGAGTTGCATTCTAAGATTATTAACATCTGCCTTGACTCTTCTCATAGTCTAATTTTATACTATCATTGAACTTAGTGAACAGAGAAAAGTCAGTTTCACGGTTTCAAGGCCAATTTACGTGCCAAGTGTGGTGAATATGAAATTTTTTTCCTTCTACTGGATTTTTCAACGGTTAATGAAGAACTAAATTAAAAAGTCACATAGAACTGTCTGGAACTTCAGTACTAAAATATCAATTTCACTTTGATAATGTTTCAAACTGTCATACTGTCGTCAAATTACAAATTTCCTAAGTCTTTTCCATGCCTTTGAAACGTGTCGGTTTTCGTAAATAAGATTCATTATCCCTTGACGTTTGCAACTTAATGTTGTTCCACTCAGACCTCTGCCCTTTAACCATTAATAAAATCTGATTGCGCAATCTTGATTTGATGCTGCAAATTAAAAATCAATATGTCTACGTAAGTATGAAAACGGATGAAAAAAAACTTCTTAGCTTCCCAAACTTGTAAACTTTAGTTTTGGATTGTTAAAAAAATATTGGAAACTATTTGTTACTAGGGTGGTATAAAGTAATAAAATTTTCATTTATTGAGCTGTTTTACTCAAAAAAGAATGATTTTTATCTTTAAAATTCTAACAAATTTATAAATACATATCAATCTTATAAAGTTTAATGAATACGATTTTCAACATTACTTTCATCAATATTATATATCTCAGCGTGACAATCACGCGATTTCAGTGCTTTTTCCACATCCCAAAAGTACCCAAAATGCCTAAAGAAATTTTCACTTCAAAAATTACTTGGCGTCAAACTTACAGCCTATATACGTCCCACTGCTGGGCACAGGCCTGCCCTCATTTCCGACAGGGTTTTTGAGGTAAGGAAGGGTCCGCCGCGCTGCCCCAATGCGTTTTGGTGAACTTCACATGTCTTTAAAATATTTTTTTCTTATTTCTCAGACATGCAGATTTCCTCACGATGTTTTCCTTCACCGCCAAGCACGTGGTAAATCATTACTGGAAATTGCAACAAAAAATTTCATTTGTGCTGATGAAAATCAAACCGGGGGTTGCTCGGGTTCTGTGAAATTTACAGCGAGCGCTAGCCATAACTGAGCTACCACGGCTTAAAATAATGATAAAAATATCAAAACTGTCACAAACTATTATGATATTCTTTTTTGGAAGCCACTTGACCTTAATGCGGTATTCTGGGACATGGTCATGTTTACGAAGTCCAAATATGAACCTTATACATAGATTTTGGAGTCGCTCAAGTTTGTTAAGTTGCTCTTCGGTAATGTCTAGATAATTTATTTCAGCATATTCGAGGATGGGGAGCAGTAGAGACTGGGTAAGCATAATTTTGGTGAAGATGAGTAAGAATTCATTCTTCGGAGCGAACCATAAGCTGCAAACATTTTACGAAACACTGCGTTGATTTGAGGAAACCAAGAAACACCAGAATTTTTCAAGATTCCGAAGTTTTTCACTACATCTTTATAAGAGATTTGAACACCATTAAATGGTATGGGATTTAATTGAGTTTTATTAAATTTGGAGATTATTTTTGAACTACCACTAATATAGCTTGGGATTTTATCGGATTAACAGTTAACAGGCTTCAGTCAAGAATTGATGGTAGATCCTTGTTTATATCACAAATTGATTTTAGCAGATCCTCCACAGTGGTTTGTAGATATATCTGGAGATCATCAGCATACAAGTGGTAGAGAGAAGATATTGTGGAGGTAATGGAATTTATGAAGTTCGTTTAATGTTGGGTTGAACACTAAGAACGTTCAGTGCTTTATTTTCGAACTCTGTTCTGTAGAACTGAAATTATTCAAAAAAATTGACATAAAAATTTGTTCTCTATAGCATAACTGCTGCTTAGGGTGCAGAGAATGTAATTGGACCTGATATGGTACTTCGCTGATATGTGCATTCACAGTTGGGCCCTTCTTGGAAATGTTCACCTGCCGTTATTCTTGCTAAGCGTACTGGCCTGCACTTCGCTAGGATGGTCGGTGTTTATGATTATTCTATCGTTCCTATGGGTCGTGGAGTTGGGTTATACTGCTTATAATATTTCACAATACTTGAATATAATAATAAAAACGATTTTATAAACCAGACCGGTAATTCTTGAATTTAGCGTGTTCAAACACACAAAGCTTTATAATATTAATAGTTACTATTGGGATCAAATTAATAAACGAAAAAGTAAAGAAGTCCTATCCATGTAGGATAGGACCCCCAATTGGATGCACCCGAACACTAATGCTTAGCTATGATAAAGAAAAATATATTATTGTTCGTCCTGTTGCAGATCAGTAGTCTCTTTCTAAATATTTGGGGACTTTAAGTAGCTAAACGGTTTCATGTAAATAGAAGAAAGATACTTCGTAAAAATTAAACCGCTGTGCCTGTAAATTGTAGTAGTATATTAAGGTGATAAGATTTAAAATTATGAATTAATTCGAATTTTGTGAATTATATTAATTACTTTTATTTTTGATTTATTTAATTCATTTCTTACAGTATTTTACGTCTGGTGTAAGCGTTATATACCGCCATCTAGCGGAAGCCATAACAAGATTTATCTGCCATTTCCAACAGTTGTCTCTAGCGACACGTACCGGACGAAATAAGGTGATTTATTTTGTTATCTTCTCTGCTCTGTTCTATTCGACCACACAGTATCAGCTCGCTAGAAAAAATATATTGTCTTACGAATGAAGTTCATTACTTTTATCCATGTATTTTTTATGCAAAAGTACTGTTTTAATCACTAAATCGCATACTTGCGGTTTTAAATACTAATGATTTAAAAACATTATATTTTATAATACGTATATTTATTACATCGTTTCGAAATATTACCTAAGTATTTGTAATTGAAACTAAAATTAAACCAAACCCAACTTAAAACCAAATCAAAAACCTATTAGGTATTAGTTTATAAAACACAATAACAACTCAAACATATCGCGGTATACAATCTCACATGTTTTTATTCACGTGTCACCAAACTTATGAATTTCCGCTTTTATGGGTTTTCATATTTGTAATTTTCCACGAGCAACGAATATGGAACATCTAAAAATAAATATTTTTAATTCTGGCACAAATATTCCATTACACATTTTAATATGTAAATGTGACTTCTTAAAAAAGTACTTCTTAAAAAAGTACTTCTTTAAAAAAGTACTTTTTAAAGTGTACTTCTTAAAAAAGTGTGGCTAGCGCAGATTTTTCATTTGTTTGTTGTAGTCAATCAAAGTGCACTGCTGACAATAGGCCTACCACAGATTGTCATAATTGCCACGTTTGGCAGGCATTGTTCTGCATCGTCAGTAAAGGTTCACTACTAGGCAATGATTATGCTCCCCCGTGCCAGTATAGGTATGTTGCGCCATGAAATTCCTGGCTCTTACACGTTCCGTTCGGTCGCGATTTTACATCGCAGAAATGACACAGAGAGAGCAGTACCTTCAAAGTTTATTAATAGTTAAATAAATTAAAAAAAAGTAGAAAATAAGAAGGAAATGAAATTTTATTCGTTTATTTAAGCTCTATTGACTACTGAATGTTTATTTACGTCCAGATTCACAATTTGATTCGTATTCTCGTATTATCAGAGCCGTTTCGTATACGCCCTATCCCGTATGAATTTCGAAGTCACACATTAAAGTATGTATGGATTGCATTGCAGTTCAGTTCAGTCAAACAGAGGGTTCGGATCACGTAATGTGTGAGCGTAGTTCATATATATTGATGACTAGTAATCCGCCCCGGTTTCGCATGAATGATTTTTGGATCTTGACAACAGCGCCACCTACCGGGACTAACTGTGAATCTAAACCATCCAGGGACGCAATATATATATATATATATATATATATATATATATATATATATATATAAGAAATTTAATATAATATAAGACATATAAATATACATAATATACTGATGAAACTAATGTACAGAGATTACAACTATAATGATGACTGACCAGTTATGAAGCAATTATAGAAAATGAGCCCGAACATTCGTCTAAAATGTTTGTTTGCAGGTAGGTTGTTTTATATTTTCAGGCAGGTCATTCCTTAGGTGTGCGGCTTGAACAGCAAACGATGAAGATATGAAACTCGAACAGTGAAGGGGTATAAAGAGAGCAAGAGTCTCCGATGAACGAAGCGGGAACTGAAACTTATGTTGGAAATAATTCGGATACTTAGAAGGATAAGGAGGAAGATAATCGTTGAATCGACCCGATCACAGCAACTTTTTTAAATAATTTTACCTTAATTAACTAATAACGTCAAGGGGCTTGTGTCACACTTAAATAAATAGTACCCGGATGACCGAGCTTTGCTCGGTTTTTTTAAGTTACATTTATATACAAATTACATGAATAATAGTTTTTGATCTTTTTGACATAATAGAAAAAACTGAACTGGGTATTTGAATAAAAAATCATGAGTGCAATTAGATTAATTAAAATTTTCGTATTTTTAAAAAATACTAAAAAAAGGGCTCGAAATAATAGATTTTTTCACAAAAGAAGCGAACTTGAAAAAAAAAGGAAAAAAAGTCGGACTCAAGACGGGACGCGAACCACGGAACACCGATATCACGCCCGAACAACATCCCATCTGAGCTATTATGATAACCTGACAAAATTTTCCTTCTTATATTGTAGCAGTTTTTTTATTGCCTGAAAACACGGACAAAGGGGCATTTTCTAATAATAAATCCTAGCTAGATCGATTTATGGCCTCCGAAACTCTCTGGACACTAAATTTTATGAAAATCGTTGGAGCCGTTTCCGAGATTCCGATTATATATATATATATATATATATATATATATATATATATATATATATATATATATATATATATATATATATATATATATAGACAAGAATTGCTCGTTTAAAGGTATAGGATTAGAACTATATAACTCAACAAATAAAGTTTTGAACATGAAAAATTTGCTATTATAAATACTTAACTAATTTAGGTTATAATTATCCATACATTAGCGCACCTTGCCCTGTAATACAGATCTATCGTCATTAAATTA
Source organism: Parnassius apollo (assembly GCA_907164705.1). Lineage (NCBI taxonomy): Eukaryota > Metazoa > Arthropoda > Insecta > Lepidoptera > Papilionidae > Parnassius > Parnassius apollo. The sequence continues at coordinate 11,091,640 of CAJQZP010000885.1, forward strand.
GCCCTCTCAATCTCACCTCGACCTTGTTGCCCGAATGATGTAGAAACTCCTACTAAATTAGAAATTCTTTTAGTAGGAGACTGACACACGGTCAGTTCAACTGATCAGTTAAACTAAAACTGTTGATATTTTTTATAAATAGTGGATTTTTGATATATCGGTCATTATAAATATATTAATATCGGAGTTTTACATATAAGTTTATTTATGGATATATCAAAAATCCGATATTTTAAAAAATATCAACAGTTTTAGTTTGAACTGATCAGTTGAAATGATCAGTTGTACTGACCGTGTGTGGCCACCATAAGTATCATTAATTTCTGTATCAGGGTAAACTATAGACGTTCGGTACTCGCGTACGGTTTTGGGAGGGGGAGGGGCGGAGAGGGGGTCGTGGGAAGCCCCCCTACCCTTCTCCAGTTGCGGAAATGTATAGTTTATGAGTAATATTTTGTTTGTAAAATAATTACCTCACTTTTTTATACAGGAATATTGATGCAAAGTTACTTCTGCAACGGCTTCGGTACTGCGGGAAGTGCAGCCCCTTCGCCCTTGCGTATTGCTACGCAAGGGCGAAGGGGCTGCACACAGGCATCCATGCTTGCCTCTCCCTCCGTGCCTACGGCTTTACAAAAACACTCTAGGGGTAGGGCAGACAAGACTACGTGAATTCAAGGTGTGCTAATTCGGTTTTAGAACCGATTCAACCAATCTTATCTATAAATAACATAATGTTACCTACGTGAATTGTTATAATTTTTCTGAAAAACCTCTTGACTGCTCTCCACTGCGACTCAATTTGTTGTATATAAGTCCCGTCTCCAGCCACAAATAGATTGTCTGGGTCCGAGTGATTAACTTTTTTATGAGTGTATATGTGTCAAAAAATAAATTGACATATTTGCGTTTCGTTATATGCAATTTTCAGTGAAATATTTTTATCGTAATTAATTCAAAAGACATTTCCGACATCTAAAACCAGTGTAATAGGTTCAAGCTTAACCCTAACAAGCCTCATAGACTAAAAATATTATCAAAATCAAGTACCGGATGTCTATAGCCAACCCCTGTATTAATCAGATTTCAAGGCCAGGAGTAGCAAATATAGCAAATAAATTATGCTTAATAAGTCGTAAAGCAGCATTGGGTTGAATGTAGCTCTTAATCAAAAGAGCGATGTATATCTATCAATAAATTCACTGTGAAATAGATGACAAGATTCAATGTCGTATCAATATTGGATTAATGTTGTGCATGTGTAACTAGAAGTGATTCTATTTATCTGGTTTCATGGTTGTGAATCCCATGATTTTGAAACTATATTATGTTTTTTGGTTTGTAATTTTATCTTTCTAAAATTTTATATTGACAGTGATTAAAATTAAGATATATCAAAGCTAATACGTAGGTCACTGAATAAGTTTATAGATGCTCGAAATTTTAAAATGGAACGCACCCGTGTTATATGTTTCTAAAAAGCAAATGTATTTAAAAATAGTACTCCATAAGCCAATTGCTCAATATTAAAGAAAAAAAAACAAAGTTCTATTAATTTTCCTGCAACGCTTCCCGCGCTTTTCATTTAAAACGATGGATCTTAACCGTGAACATTTGCGCGCTATGATTTATTTTCTAAATTCAAAAGGGGTAAAATTCACCTTAAAGACGACCAAAGAACCGGGGCCCTGCAAAAAGCAGTAACGGCAGAAAATGTATGGACTACTGAAATATTGGTGTGAGAAGACCCACGAATCACATATGCGGACATCTAAAAGATTGTAAGCATTAGTTCGGGGAGCATTCATACCATCCTTCATCAACGTCGTGGAGTGAGGAAGCTTTGTTGTCGATGGATCCCTCGTTTGCTCTCTGAAAGCGAAAAACAGACTCGTGTGGATTGGTGCCTACGTTTGTGCGTCTACGTTTTGAAAACGGGGTATCTAGGCGTGTTTTAGAAATCGTTACTGGTGACGAGACATGGATCTATCAATATGATCCGGAAAATAAAAGGCAATCATCGGTATGGGTCTACTCAGAAGGACAGTTACCGAAAAAACTACTATTTTTTTTGTCGACTTAAATGCTGGAAAATTTTAGGCCAGTCAACTCTGAATGGTATACTACAGTTGCATTATACAAAGCTTTTCAAACTGTGCGTGAGAGAAAACCAAAGACCAGGCATCGCGAAATCATGCTGCATCACGATAACGCCTCTTCACATACCTCTCTTAGAAAATAAGCATTTATTGAGGAATCTGGTGTTGAAACTCTAAGTCACCCACCCTACAGCGCTGACTTAGCTCCTTGTAATTTCTTTTTGTTCCCAAGAGTCAAAGAAAAAATAAAAGGCAAGTTTTTTTTTCATGCGTCGAAGAACTTGTTTTTTTTACAAGTTATGTTTTTGATGGCATCTCACTTCTTTTTGTAGATAAGATAGTCATACTTTTTTACCTTTTCGGTACCTTCTACTTCTTGAATACCAACAACGTACCTATCTACACCTATTAAACATATACAAGTACACTGATTCATTCACTGCAAATGTAACTTTGTAATTCTATACATTTATATGATATTACAAATTTATTTACGCAGTTGGTGTATCTAGAAAACTGGACCAAAATTAAAAAATATTTTAGTTTTTCCTTAATTTATATACTAAACTCAAATTGCATTCTAGATTTGAAGCTTCTGTGTCTGCTAGAAGTGCCTTAGAGTTTTGATGATCGGTCAGTCAGTGAGTGACAAAATTAAGAAACTTTGACTAGTTATAACTCTTAAACTACTGGTTCAAATTGAATGAAATTTGAAATATACCATGTTTATACAATGCCAAACTTGAAAATACCACATTGATAAACCTAAATTCAGGCTTTTAGTTTTATCCACTACGAAGTTATAGGGGGTCGAAAATGGCCTGAATTGCTTCGAGAAAAGTATAGTACGGCCGTGCCGTTTTCTTGTTCGATTTGGCAGATAAAATTTTTATTTTAAAATAATATAAAACCATTTTAACATATGTTGACATACATAGGATATAAGTAAATGTACGGGACATTTTCTTATATCTTATTATATTGTATTATGATAGATAGATAGATAACTATTGCATTTGAACAAAGTTATTACAATAACGGAAAACTTATGAATACAAATGGCGGTCATATCGCTTTAAGCGATTTCTGCCTGACAAACCGAACATAAAAGGACATTATAATTTTATATTTTGACGGATAGGTGCAACGTGCAATATGAAATAAACAGAAAAAATATTAAAAATAATACTTATAAAAATATATTAATAATATATACAATATTTAATGATTATATATATATATATATATATATATATATATATATATATATATATATATATATATACAATAATTTTAATTTAATATATTCAAACATATACTGCAGAGAAAATTTAACAAAAAAAAAACAAGTATACATATATGAAAAGAAGAAATACATATAATTTATTATTATGACGGGAACTTCAAATAATACTCCTTAAGTAGTTTTTAAAAGACTGTAAAGATTGCGCTTTCTGAATGTTAAGTGGTAATGAATTCCAAAGTCGCGTTGCTAGTGAAGTAAATGATGTATTATAAAATGAAGTTACGCTGTAAGGAGTTATGTATGTACATTTTACTATATTATGTACATTTTTTAAATCTTAAATCTTTATTAATAATTTTATTTAGAAAACTGTTTGTACTAATCAGTTTCTCAAATAATCCAGGTTTCACGGGTAGAGAATTTAATTAGGCATTAAATCCGCTCTTTACATCCCTTAAAATTAGGTGTGTTTAATAAAGATTAAATAAATCATTTTAATTCCATTAGTTATCAAAATTATTCATTGATTTTATAAAATTAAAAATAAATAACATTTGAGGTCACAATGAAGTCCAATCATATCAGCCTTTACCAACCATTTATTTAACTAATCTCCATTACTAACGACTTTTCGGCACAAAAGTTTTGTTGCTATGATAAAATAAACTTATGTGAACTACTAAATCCTGATGCTGCAGGTGTACTGCCTATTTCAGCCGAAAAAACAATGAAGTAAAAATCTGCGGGTATTAACCTTATTCACTTGCATCACGTCGTTTTTGTGCTTAGGCGGGTGTATAGTATTGCAGGACGAAGGCAACGACCGCACGGAGCCGACGGCTACATAAGCGGAAGCGTATTGTTCCTGTACTGTATGAAAGCGGCACGCTTTTTGTTATCTGTCATTCGCGGCACAGGCAAAATATATGCATAAATTTAATAATACATGAAGATTAGAAGTCAGATGTTGCATAAAATTTCTTATTTTATTTTATTTTAATGGTTAAGAATTTCATTTGTCCTTTTATCATTGAAAAAGAGAGTTCCTTTTATTTTGTTTACCGTTTTTGTTGATACGAGATAAACTCGCATCTGCATAAAAGGTAACCTGTAACAGTGGCAGGGCCACACGGCAGATTTTGCTGTTGCATGCATGGGTTGGTTCGAGCCGGGATGGTACCATGACCTCACAGAATACCAGCGAGATGTGGAAACTCTGTTTCCGCGTTTCATCTGGCGAGAACAGGTAGCCGGAGGCTCAATCCCCCCCCCCATCAACATGATAGCGGAATTAAATGTAAGACTATCCCAGGATGGTACTAGCACCCCTGGAGAATCCCTCGCTGAGCATCCACGACCAAGCTACTCCACTCCTGAGCGTGGCTGCTTAGGCTGCCTATTCTGTGGGATGGGGGGCAATAACTGCTCGGGACAAGCTGAGCTGAGTAACAAGACCTAGGCGACCCCTGGCACGTTATTCGTAAATTTCTGCACTTTCAGGGTACTTCACTAGAACCTAAACACTATCCACTACCATCTCGAGACGGAGAAGCCGAAAAAGAACTAAAGGCTCGGCTCTTTCTGGCCATGACGCTGGTGTTCTCCCCGGCTGATGTCTCGTATCTCTCCTACCCGGGATACAAACTGGAACACTCCTTTGTGCCTCAGGCTGGAGTATGCGCTTACATCAGAGAGGACATTTGTTCTCAACGCCTCGGCAGTCTTGAAGGTTCGGACCTGTCCATCCTTTGGCTACGCTTAGACAGCGGTGCCTTTATAGATCCCATAGTGGTAACGACGAAACAGACCGACTCATCGACCACGTCTAAATGGCTACAGATTCCTTTTCACGGCAGTTCACCTCGTGATCCTCGACTATTTTAACACTCACCATGCCGAATAGTTTGATTCAAGTTTAACCAATCATGCGGAGAGATTTGTTCTTTAGCCGTGACTTCATCTACGCGAATTCTAGATGTGGAGGATCATGCATTTTCCCTGTAGGACATTCTGATGACTTCTGATCCGGACAGATATCTGGTCTCCGTCGATGCTCCTCTGGCTCCTTGGACCATTGTCTAGTCCAGCGAGTGGTGCCACTCACGTTGAAAACGCGGTTGCATCCCGTAGGCTGCCGCCATGTTTGGCACTATAGGTCGGCCGATTGTGATGGGATGCGGTCTTTCTTTGCATCCTACTCCTGAGGATTTGCTTCCCGCCGGATGATCCCCACATTGTTACTGATTCTGTCGCTGATGTGGTACTTCAGAGTATGGAACTGTTTATTCTTCCTCTATGGTGCTCATTGGAGGCAGGTTTCAGCCATGGTTTAATCGCTCCTATAAAATAGCATTGTGCTATAAGCAGGAGTGCTACCGAGCCTAGGCTGACCCATCAACGTCCCTGGATGTTAACAACAGCGTATTAAAAAAGAAGTGTAATTCTGCCTCCAGGTCTTTCAAAAGAGTCCTTGCCAAGGCAAAGTCAGAGCACATAGGAAGGATGGGCGAAAAATTAGTTCGCCTTCCTTCTGGAACCCAGGAGTTATGGTGTTTTGCCAAGGTAAAGGGAATTGTGTGTCCAAGAGAATTTCTGTCAGCCATCTCTTCCATCTCTGCACAGGAAACTCACTGACCCATGCCACAAAGGAGAAAACCGATCTGCAAGGCTCTTTCTTTGCGTCTAACTCAACTTTTGATGACGGGGGGAATACACCGCCGACCATCCCGCGGTCTATACCGGATGTGCGGTTCACACAGCGCTCGGTTCGCAAAGTACTCCTCCCCCTAGATATCCACAAGTCGAGTGGGTCTGACGGTATACCCCAATTGTGCTGAAAACTTGTGCTCCGGAGTTGGCACCGATTTTAACGCGTTATTTCCGGTACTCCTACTCTCAAGGCGTAGTCCCGAATTCATGGACGACAACTTTGGTCCACCCGATCCCTAAAAAAAGCGAACGCTTAGATCCGTCTAACTACAGGCCTATCGCCATCACCTCTTTCTTCTCAAAAATAATTGAATTAACTATAAACCGCCAGCTCATGCGGTACCTTGAGGATCAACAGCTGATTAGTGACCGCCTATACGATTTTCATTTGAGTGGATCAATTGGTGATCTTCTGGTCTACCTGAGTCATAAATGGGCAGAGGCAGAGAGGCAGTAGATTCACGGAGGAAACACTGGCCGTTAGTTTGAACATTACGAAGGCGTTCGATCGGGTTTGGCACAAACTGCAAAGATCCCTTTCTATGGGCTTCCCGAGAAATTGTGCAATTGGATCACCAGTTTTCTTGCAGACGGGAGCATCAAGGTCGTCGTAGACGATGCATGCTCCAATTTCAAGCCTATTAATGCTGGTGTTTCATACGGCTGTGTGCTTTCACGAATGCTGTTTCTTCTGCATATCAATGATATGTTGCAAACCGGTAACATTCATTGCTATGCGTATGACAGCACTAGTGATGCTCTATACACCGGCCGTGCCAATATTTCTCGGGAAAACGTTACCGAGTACAGGGACAAACTTGTGTCTGAAGTCGAGTCTTTGTTAAACAAAATCTCGGACTGGGGACGACTAAATCTAGTCCAGTTTAATCCCCAGAAGACACAAGTTTGCACGTTTACCGCTAAAAAGAACCCTTTTGTCTTATCTCCTCAGTTTTGATGCATACCACTTGTTGCCTCGGCCAGTATCCTCGGTGTCGACATATCGAGAGATATGCAGTTTCGTGGTCATTTGGAAGAAAAGGCGAAATTGGCATCTAAAAAACTCTGCGTGCTCAGCAGATGGGGACAGTATTTCATACCGGCACACCGCCTGCAACTTTACATGGCACAGGTTCGACCCCACATTGAATACTGTTCCCGTTTTTGAATGGGGCTCCCAGCGCCAGCTCCTTCCACTTGACTGCGTCCAGCGCAGTGCGACCCGAATCGTCGACGACCGAGTGCTTTCCGATCGGCTCGATTCACTGGCGATGCGAAGAGATGTTGCATACCTTTGCATTTTCTTTCGCATCTACCACGGGGATTGCTCTGGGGAAATTTCCAGATTAATTTCAGCCGCCAAATTTCATGAATACATATCGCGGCAAAACTCCCGATACCATCCACGCCATCTGGATGCATGGCGGTTCACTACTGTACATTTCACTAAGAGTTTTCTTCCGCATATGACCTCTCTGTGTAACAGTTTACCACCGGCGATTTTTCTGGACCGATACGACTTAGGGACCTTCAACAAAAAAGCTTATTCTTTCTAAAAGGCAAGCAATGCACCTGCAATTCCGCTAGTAGTAACTTAACATCAGGTGAGCCGTATGCTCGCTTGCGCCCTCTCCTATAAAAAAATAAAAAATCTCGTTTCTTAAAATACTTAGCTTCTAAGCCACAAATCCTGAGTAAAAAGCTCAGAAGGAGCTAAAATTTTAACAATATCATAAAAGCTAATCACAAACGTGTTCGTACATAATTTCAGATGGTTAGATCGAGTCTCTGAAACTGAATCCTCAATTTCCCTCTGCCTAAAGCAGTATGAATGAAAGACTCAGAGTTGGTACGTTCATTTGTTGCATTGCAGCTGTAGTATCCTTTGCCTACTGCGCAGTTAATATTTTTTTTTTGGTTTAACAGGAGTTGTCCGCAATTGTCTAAGAGTACTTGTCTAGGAATAGATAAACCTGAGCTATTACAAATTTCACGCTCACATTATATCTAACACCGATGAAAACTAAATAGCCAATATTATACGGTACCATAATATTTACCAGAAAACGGAACAGGCAAAGTGGAAATTACTTTTATTATTCGTTGAAATTTCTATTTATAAAAAAAACAATTACATTAAAAAAAAATAATAAGACGCCTTTTTTTGTTGTCATTTGAAAAAGTAACCAGTATTAATCAATTTTACACCATATTCGCCTTAAATATACGAAGTGATAGTCGCTAATAATTTTAGGATCAAATAATTTTTTAAGCTATTGCATAGCTTCTATCGCGGGCCTTGAGCGCGGGGACCGAATCCAGAAATTCCGTAACGAAAAAAACCTCACGCTCCCTACTCCGACGGGCACGGAGGTGTGGCATTGAAAGCCGTGCATCGTCTAACGTCGTTTCAGTTCGGCAGACTTCGGCACTCGGCAGACTTCGGCACGGTGTTTGTGTGCGTGCGACTAGACGTATGCGTGTACACTAGCTGCTAACTCAATGATAAAAATTCCTGAATAACCTACATGTATTGTAAGATATTAAAAATATTTTAAACAATATTAACTTCTCATTTATTCAATAAGAGAAAAAAAATTGTTTTCTTATCAGTCACCACGCTCAAAAAGTGTAACTTGATTTAATATCAAAGACTTAACTGCATAAATAAAATAAATAAATAATTATAATTGCATAAGTTGATAAAAAATGCTATGCAATAGCTTTACCGCGGTAGTCACCGAGTGCCACACGTATTTTTATTTTTACAGTTTCAACATGCAAAAAGTCAACATATGCAGGTGGCTCAACATCATGTTTTGTGCATTCCTAGGGGAGGCTTATGTTAGGCAGTGAAGTTATGAGGGATACTTACAAACGCCATTGGAAAAGAGCGCGTGTAATTTCTGTAAAACATAACCATACTTGAAATTTTGATGATTAGTTGTTGAATTTTTTATTAATAAAATATAATACACACTGACTTAGCTTAGCAAAAATCTTTTCACTCTTGCCTTGAAAACCATCTACATTAAGATATTTAGCAGTTTAAATATTAAACAAGTATATTGAGATTTATTATAATTTGTTTTGGGTGGGTAATTTTAATATCGTTTGTCAATAGCCACGTTCCTTAATCAGTAGTGTACACTCGAGATTGGTAAAGGGAGAGAAAGTTAGCATATTTTATCTTAAGCCCGTACATAGTACGTAAGTAAACATGAACTCAAAAATCATAGCATTTTTCTTGGTCAGTCTGATAAAAATAAAATGTAGAACATACGAGGGTGGATTGAAAAGTACACGGCTTAACCAAGAAAATAAACACATACTAAATCAGTTATATTTTTATTTTTCTACATAATCACCATCAAGTTCAATACACTTTTGCCACATCCCCTTCCAAGCATTTAGACCGTTGAAAAAAAATGATTCTTCCTTAGAGTCAAAATATGCGTCTACAGCTGCTTTGACCTCGTCGTTTGTCGAAAATCTTTGACCTTCCAAGTGCATTTTTAGGTTAGGGAACAGAAAGAAGTCTGATGGTGCCAGATCAGGTGTGGCGGATGCGGTAACAGTTCAAAGCCACAGTTGTGAATTTCAGCCATTGACTGTACTGACGTGTGAACACGGGCGTTATCTTGATGAAACAGGACTTTTCTTCTGAGCATTCCTCGACGTTTTTCTTTTATTTCCTCTCGTAAACGACGTAGTAAGGTGCAGTAGTAATCAGAGTTTATAGTCTCACCCCTTTCAAGATAATCAATCATAATCACACCTTTCGAGTCCCAGAATACTGAAGCCATCACCTTATTTGCCGACAAAATCGACTTAGCCTTTTAGGGGGTGGTGAACCAGGTCTTCTCCACTGTTTTGATTGTTGTTTTGTTTCCGGTGTACAGTAATGAACCCATGTTTCGTCCATAGTAACAAAACGTTTCAAAAAATCATCTGCATCGGCTTCAAATAACTCTCTCTCTTCAAATAACAGTCGCGTGAAATAGTCAATCGCGTCCTTTTTCGTTCAACTGAAAGCAGTCGCGGAACCCACCTCGCAGACACCTTGTGGAAACCCAACTCGTTGACAATGATGTTTTGAGTTCGTTCATAAGAGATGCCTATAATCTCGGCTATCTCTCTAATTTTTAATCTGCGGTCTCCCATTATTAAATCAAGTACTTTTTTAATATTTTCGTCAGTAGTTGACGTCGAAGGCCTTCCAGAGCGGGGTTCATCTTTCACACTCTCTCTACCACGCTTAAATTCTGCTATCCATTTTTTGACGGATGAATATGACAGAGCACAATCGCCTAATATACTGACCATGTCATCATGGATGGCTTTTGATGATAGCCCCTTCTTATGGAGGTACTTAATGACGGCACGCTGCTCGATTTGCTCCATTCGCGGAAATTATGTCCGATTACTTTGTTAATAAATTTATAAAATCACAACTAATTATCGCACACGTTTCGAACTTCACACAATGAACTAGTTTGAACTGAACTAAATAATGTGAGTAGATTTGATTTTTAGAATTGAATGGATCTGTGTTAGGCCGAGTACTTTTCAATCCACCCTCGTACAAGAGTAGTGTATATTTTTAATTTCTACTTTATTTTCATGCCATCTTAATTAATTGTAAACTAAATTGAGCTAATCTAAAATTATACATAATATTTTGTTTAAATATGAGTATATTATATTATGATACACAAGTTCGTGACAAACGAAACAAGAATAAAGCGCTTTGGAACAATACCAAAATAAAAAAATAAAATATTACTTGAGAGCATTGTATACCTGGTTTAATACATTTTGATTTTCGTTATATTTATCTTCACTATACTATTATTCAAATTCACAGACCCGCTAAAGTATCAAATACAGGAAGTACGAGTATTGAGAATTTAGCGTCGACTTTTTTGGCAAAATTATTTTTATACGGAAGTCCATTTGAAAAATTCAAGTCGCCTCATTCACTTTGTACTTGCGATATTTCCTTTTTTAACTTTTAATCGGCAAAATGATACATATTTACTTGTATTATTCTTAATATACCTCCTGTTAGATTAGTATAATTTACATAATATCACGGTTCGGTACAACATAGACTAAGCGTTGTAGAAATATTATTGTTCCGGTGTTCATTTTGTGCATCTTAATACTTTGAACAAACATATTGTTTTACTTTCCAAGTTTATCTCGATATGTTTCATCCCTGAGAAAGTTGTAAACTTTTTACCTAACACCGAGAGAATCTCGGTCGCTCGAATAGGATCTGTATAATCTATATTTTTAAAATACTCACATGAGAAACTTTTAGTGTAACGTTTTTTAACTGAATTTTATTTTCATAATCTGAAGAATGTGAAGTTGAGGTGATTTTTAAAAGTTTACCTATATAAGGAAACAAAACACAATATTTAAATGCTTTCTCTTTGCAAAAATCTGTGATCTCATAAAAGGAAACATACCCAAAAATGTAAATATGCCAAAAACCGTATCTTTAAATAATTTTTTCACCCGAACGTAGAACTTAAAAGTCATGATATTCGAATCAGCCATTTTTCAATTTTGAAGCATACCGAACACATTTTAAGCTTACTTGTAGTTGTTGACCGGAATAACAGTATATTATAGCAGAGCATTGCTAAAATTAAAAAAATAACTGTGTCAGTTATTTCCGTGTGACGCTAATGAATTAACATGACACCGCAACAATTCATTGCTTTCAATCACAAAAGAACGTTGTTCTAAATACGTAAGTAAGCACACGTACGATAATAGACTATGAATTTCTAATACTATTTCTGGAGCGCGACGTTGCCAACGGGGAAAGAGCGTGGGGAGAAGCAAGTCTGAAAGCATTACATTATATTATTGCCAAAATAATAACGTAGAGTAGACAGCGGCAGCCCTTCCCATTTCAGGGTTACCCATACGAGGGTTTGTACATTATAATCAGACAAAGACTTACATATTTTCGTTTCCCGAAATATAACATAAAAGTATTTTATATTGTACGAATAGTATGTTATAACATAAGGAAGTCATGTTATTATTTCTACACAAAATTGCAAATATTAAATCTAATAACGAAAAAATGTCCCACATTTGTAATAGCGTTTTGTTATTGTTGGCTACGTTATAAGATTTGTATTGTAATATGTATTTCATATTTTGTTTTCAGTGGTGACTTTTACAGTGGCCTTTAATTATTAATCATAGACAATGGAAATAATTTCAAGATTATGGTTTTACTACATTTTCTTTGATTGAAATTTTTGCGTAGTAGTATGAAATTTTTGCTAAGATTGATACATTTAGACTGTTTTTTAAAACTAATTTTGACACTTATTTCACAGCGACAGACATAGGCGTTCTGGAGTTATTTTACCATATACATATAATCTTTAAGCCAGAATCCTCCTAAAGACACATGAATATCTCCGTTTCCGTTAAAGCAATATGCTTTAATTTCATTATATAGAAGTAACCAATAAGTCAGTAAATCTTAAAATAGGTATAACATCTCGGACTTAGCCAATAATAGAGTTTTCGAGGACAAAGACCGAGTAAAATATTTTTATTAAAAAAAGACTATCTCCTAAAGTATTAAGTTACTAATTTTCTTTTAAAGTCACTAATTGTCACCAGTTCCTCACTAAATCTTGAGAAAATAAAAATTAAGATATAGTTAGAGAGGATTTCAGGTTGAAGGACGCCTATTTCACGATGGTATTCTATGCGATTCTTCTCGTGGTTTTTTTTGGCTTAGTCGGCACATTCACGTTGCATTCATGATACGCTGCATCGTGACTACTACGTAAGAGCTGGTAATGTCCTTTTATTTCTTAATTAAGGCTTCCACGCGAAGGCCATTAATTACAAGTTTTTAACTATTTCATTGTTCGTTAGTAAGCGGAATGCACCGCGTGCAGAGAAGCATATGCAGAAGAAGTAAATAAACCCTTCTTACACCCCATGGAAATTTTATTTGAATCGGAAATGGGGAATTATAATTCCATAAGGGGGAATCTCAAAACCAATCAGTGAGTTAAGCCTATTTGCATATGTAGTAACGAAGTTATTCCCAGAATAATAGGAGCAACCAACATAGCGAATTAGTAAGCTGCTCTTGCAATGGGCCTACCATATTTAGGATGAAGAGCTATGAACCGATATGAACTAAGAACTGAAAAGGTTCTCGAGTAACAGTAGTCACTTCTAGTGGGCGACTCTCCACTAGGAGTGACTACGCGATGAAACGTGCGAGGAGCTAATGGTTGCAGTCTTTGCTTTATGCAATCAAAAAAAAATTACCATATTTGCCACGCCTGGTGGTCGGGCTGGCAACCGCAGATATCTTATAGTGCTACAGAAGATAGTGACAAACATTATATATTTTTTTTTATAAAAATGTGCAAGTATCTTCCTATCTATTTGAAGATTTTTTAACATTCGATTATGTTTCTAAAACCTTAAATAAATGTATGATTATATATTTGGAAGTTTTCCTTCTTAGTAGTATTCCTACCATCGCCAACATCACGATGACTTGTCGCATAATTTATTTGCTCGTTAGTCAATTACCGGAGCGTGTGATAGGCACTGAAGTCAACAAAGCGTAAATCATTGCCAGACACGTAATGTTAAATGTTAGGTTCATTCCTAGTTGATAAACATATTCCATGAAATAAATATGATAAAAAAATTGCCTAGAAAAAAATTACTTATAAATTAAATCTGTGTAACTTATAAAAAACCATCTTGTAAGGTAATAGGTAATTTTTGATCACATTGATATTTCAATATATAATTAATGAAGGTACTTACGTAATAAATAATAAAATATAATATTTTTGATAAAATAAACTATGATGAAAATAAAATATGATTGAATTCACCTGAAATACGCGGATAAACAACGGTGCTAATCTACATCGGGTTGTACACTATGACAAGATTTTTATTATTGAGTTTGAAAGTGATCGAGGAAATATGCTATGTTACATTTAAATAATTTTGTTCAAGAGAAAATTATTTCCTCCTTGATGGCGTTAGAATAGGGCATTTTTTGAATTATATTAGGGAGTAGAGCAAACACAGAAGTGAATTTTCGAACGTATATATAAATTTATAACCGTATTACTGGATTATAAAGTGTTTGCTTACATAATTTGAATTGATTCGATTGTAAATTTAAGGTGATTTTGACGAATTACATTGTTAGTCGGAACCGCCATAAGGAAATTGGGTTGAAACACTCCTATCTAATGGTGGGGATATATTTACATCACAACTACTTACACAGTATTTAATGCATGGCACACAGGTACATGAACCCGGTTTACAAAAACTGAATATTGTCGGTGTTAATAATTTTGCTAGTCAAGTTAAACTCAAAGACAGAGTATTGATGCCGCAGAAATAATTGTGGAAATATCGTTTTAAATTTTAAAGAGTTACGAGTACATTGTTTAATAAGGAATGATAATGTATTCATTAAAATTTAATGATATATGTATAACTTTCAAATTAATTTTTGGTATGATTCGCGCGCCACGTACTGTAAGTTAATTGTGCTATGCCGTATACCTTCAAGCAAGTGCAATCAATAATTTGACAAAGTTTTACCTCAATCTGATGTACAGTAAAGTAAAGTAAAATTACAGCCTGTATACGTTCCACAGCTGTGCACAGGCCTCCTCTCATTTCTGAGAGGGATTTAGGGCAAAGAAGTGTCCACCGCGCTGCCCCAATGCGTGTTGGCGAACTTCACAAGTCTTCGAAATATTTTTTTATTTCTTATTCTTCAGACATGCAGGTTTCTCACGATGTTTTCCTTCACTGCCTGGGAAATCAGCACTTAAAATTGCAATTAACAATTTCATTGGTGCCGGCGGGGATTGAACCCGGGTTACTCGCGTTCTGTTATATTTACAGCGAGCGTTAACCATCTGAGCTACCACGGCTCATGAACGGTATGCCTGCACATAAAATACAAGCAAACAAACATTATTTTTTTGTATATTAGATTGGTCCTTACAGAGAACTTTTTGAACGTCAAGAAACGCCATCGCTCACAAGGTCTCATTGGGTCCCTAACCCAAGGAGACCTCGTGAGAAGAAGCGGCAAGAAACTCACAAGTGGACTATTTTTCTCCCAACAGTAACAGTAACCTTATGAAATATTTATACACTTACCCAACTTATAATTAAGGCCTGTTTAAACCTTTTTATTAGTGTCATCCCTGCCGATGGGCTTCAAAATTAAATGCCCGAAATATACTGCCCAAAGTTTAATCGCTAGACAGGTGCACTCGACGTGTCCCCGCCGCCAGCCATACCTCCCCTCGCATCGCATTCTATTTATTGCCCTTAACTTCGATGCAGATGTAGAGCCGGTATACAATGACCACCAGTAAACAGCGTTGTATATGATACCTGATAGAGTAGCTTTAATTAGATCTTCGGGGTCGTGCATAAAAGCCTGCTAATAATTAACTTAGGTACCCTAAAGGAGTAACAATATCGGTGTAAGGCTTTACTCATAAAAATCGAATTCAGTTTAAGAAAAGGTCAAACATGCTCTCTCTCTCTCTCTCTCTTTGCACTAAATGACATTAGAAAAATACAGGTTTAGATATAATTAATACTTACGTTAGATTAATAAATAAGGCTGTATCAACATTATTTAATCTGTGGTCGTACTTATTAAGAAATTAAATGTTGATGCTATTGAGTACTTCTTTCCTGGGCCGCACAGTTTCAATCCTCTATAAATTGATTATCTGTAGGTACTTAATTTTATTTTATTACAAACTACATAATTCTATCTTATTTTTAAAAACAACATCAACGAAAACATTTACTGTTAAAATCCAATAAAATTATGTCCATACGTATCAAATACCCCATTGAAATCTCTAAATAATATTATTCACACCGATTTTATATATCTCTGTAAATTCATAATGAAATACATTAAAGTTTTTAGATTCGTGGTAGCTTGGTAGAGTAAGGAGTTAAGTGCTCACGAAATTTCATAAACACGGGCAACCTTAGTTTGGTTTCCGCCATCAGCACTGAAATTGTTAATAGCAGGTTTAAGTGCTGATTGCTACATACTCGGTGGTGAAGGAAAATATCGTCATAAATCTACCTCAAATTTTAAAATATGTACGATACGAGACCTGAAAAAACCCGTATAATTGGTAGAGCCACGCTGCAGCTATATTATGATTGTAGCACGAAAGGGTCGGCTCGACCGGGGGAGAACCACGCTCTCACAGAATACTATCGTAAAATAGCAGCTTGATGCTGCTGTGTTTCGTTCGTAACGTGAGTGTAGAGAACCGGAAACCTGTTTTACTGGAATCGAGGCATTCCATCTTAGTCCTCAGAGGTGACAACGCATCTGCATTTTGATTCTTAATCGAGGTTAAATATAGTCTATGGGCTGCAGCATTCACTGACCATCAGGTAGACTATGTGCTCGTTTGTCGCCCTAATTCTATATAAAAAAACGTTAGACACGCGGTAGGCCGTAGCTTTACTTAACTCTTAACTAACATTATAGCTAATATTCTTCAAGATCCGACTCAAGTCATTTGAGCAGGACAAGGATAAAGTGCGCAAGCACAGGTGCAGGCCCTATTCCCTCACTCTGATAGTCCGATGGTACAGCAATCTCTCTTCGGTAGATTTTAATGCACGTTTAACTTTATACGCTTTCCGAAGCACGGGGATGAAGCACCGTCAACTTCCTGACTCCAGGCTACCGAGAATTTATCGACAGAAAAACCCAGTATAGTAACCCAATATAGATACTCATTTTGCAATGTAGGCGCTCGCTAAGAACGGATTTTTCGGTAGTCCCATAGAACAATTACTTGATACTTTATATAACAACGTTATTATCGTGCGCTCAGCAAAGCGAGCGGGTATCAGATAGTACAGTATAAAACTATCCATTGAATTATAAAACAACTGTTTTTCAAAACGAGACTTTTAAAGTATTGACAGTTCGGTAGCTTATTGGCTAAGCGGTATTCAGTTAAGGAGCATCGGACCGCTGTTTGAATGGCCTATAAATAATTCTTTCTGGTCTTAATGTTTTTCATGTGCCATTTATGTACGTAAATTGTAAATAGCCTCCACAATACTAAATAAATTCCAATTTGGTGTTAAAGTTTTTTTTTATTCAAAAAAGGAGAAAGACAAAAACTTTATAGAATGAAATAGAAATCTAAAGGATTTTTCTAATTGAAATAAAAAAAATTATTTCTGAAATTTATGCGATCATATTTGTATTCAACTTGTTTATTACTAGGGCCTCGTCCCGCTTTTGATTGGGTAATATCCATTAATGTAGTGCTTTTAGATTTAAGATTGTATTCAAATTTTGGATTTCTTAAAAAATCTTCATATAAAATAAAATATATGTAGTTTAGATCACTCCTTTTTCATTAAAATCGGGTTATTCATTCCGAAAATTAACCCTGAGAGACTGACGGACAGACAGACAAAATCTTAATGGCATCCAATTAGCTCAGATTCCCTTAGCTCAGTAAACGGCAGTTATTTCGATATTATGCAGACGTACTCTTCAATTTTATTTACTATCTATAAGTACATTAAATGAGAAAAAGCCTAATCCCACCCGTGGGACTTATATGTAGGCTGTAACTTTACTAAATTTAGTTTTATTTATGATCCAAGCAATAATTACATGAAAGTAAACACTATATAACTTTCCGAAAATGATGTGTCGGTATTGATACCGCAAATCATGCCCATAAATATGAAAGCCAGATACGCGAATAACGTTATTATTATTGTCCTTGATATTAACACAATAGCTGTAAAGGTTTAACTGGTGACGTTAAAAGATAGTTGACGCACTTCATTCCGCGACTTGTCCCAGCTTGTCCAGCACAAAATGAAGCGGTGGCTAAGTCTTTTGTACTTGTGAGCTTTGTGCGCAAAGCTAGCTACCTACCAACTCATCTGTATGATGATGAAACTTGCCAGACATTGCTTTTAAGCTTGCTTTATGTCTCGAATTAAAAGTTTACAGGAGAAAATTAAAAATGGAATGTATTCTCCGTAAACATATCCACCTGAATTTGACTGTAGAGATTTTGTCGTGTATTAGGTTTGCAAAACTCCATTGAGATAAACTACATTTGAACTCTAACATTGAGATCCATTTAAATTCAAAATATTTCAAGTGTTTCTTTGCTCACTACTGTACAATGAAGTTTTAACATTCTCGTAAATAACAAATGGTACTTATTACTTAATAAACTTTAACAGATATTGCAATAAAAAAGAGATTTTTTATATGAGAGGAGACAAACGAGCACGTGGCTCACCTGGTGGTAAGTGACTACCGGGGTAACAACTGCAACAACGGGGGAATATCAGTTGCGCTGCTGGCCTTTTAAAAAAGAGTAAGCTCTTTTCTTGAAGGTCCCTAAGTTGTATTGGTCCTAGTGGTCGCTGGTGGTAGTCGGTTTCACGAAGGAAGTTGTGCATGGAAGAAAACTTCTTGTAAATCGTACAATAGTGAACCGCCAATTTTCGAGGTAGTAAGGTTGGTATCTCGAGTTCTGTCGCGATGTGAAATTGAGCGACTGAAATTAGTCCGAACAATTCATCTGAGCACAACCCGTGGTAAATACGCTAGAATACGCAACAACTTTTCGCAGCGCCAGTGAGTCAAGCCAATCAGAAAATGCTCGGTCGCCGACGATTCGAACCGCTCTGCGCTGGAAGCGATCAAATGGAAGGAGCTGGCACCGGGGAACCCCGGCCCAG
Source organism: Parnassius apollo (assembly GCA_907164705.1). NCBI lineage: Eukaryota > Metazoa > Arthropoda > Insecta > Lepidoptera > Papilionidae > Parnassius > Parnassius apollo. The sequence continues at coordinate 11,110,522 of CAJQZP010000885.1, forward strand.
AGATAGGAACAGTATTCCATGTGAGGCCGAACCTGTGCCTTCTAAAGTTGCAGACGGAGTGTCGGCATGAAATAAAAAAGGCGACCACTCAGACCCGTCCAACTACCAGCCTATCGCCATCACCTCCTTGTTCTCCAAAACAATGGAGTCTATTTTAAACTGCCAGCTCATGAGGTACCTTGAGGATCTGACAGCTGATGAGGAAGTGCCCGCCAATACGGTTTTCGCCGTGGTCGGGCTGATCATAGATGGGCGGAGGCAGTAGAGTCCAAGAGGGAGGCATTGGCCGTTAGTTTGGACATTGCAAAGGCCTTCGATCGGGTTTGGCAAAAAGTGCTTCTTTCGAAGCTCCCTTCCTATGGGCTTTCCGAGAAATTGTGCGACTGGATCACCAGCTTTCTTGCAGATCGGAGCATCAAGGTCGTTGTAGACGGTGCAAGCTCCGATTGCAAGCTAATGCGTGATCAGATGCGTGCTATCGCCAACGCTGTTTCTTCTGCATATCAATGATATGTTGCAAACCCGTAACATTCATTGCTATGCAGATGACAGCACTGGTGATGCTCTTTACACCGGCCGAGCCAATATTTCTCGAGAAAACGTCTCCGAGTGCCGGGACAAACTTGTGTCTGAAGTCGAGTCTTTCCTGAACAGAGTCTCGGATTGGGGGCGACTAAATCTAGTCCAGTTTAACCCCCAGAAGACACAAGTTTTCGCGTTAACCGCCAAAAAGAACCCCTTTGTCGTATCTCCTCAGTTTCAAGGCACTCCCCCTTGTTGCCTCAGCCAGTATCGGAATCCTCGGCATTGACATATCGAGTGACGTGCAGTTTCGTGGTCACTTGGAAGAGAAGGCCAAATTGGCCTCTAAAAAGCTTGGCGTGCTCAGCAGAGCGGGACAGTATTTCATGCCGGCACACCGCCTGCGACTTTACAAGACGCAGGTTCGGCCGCACATGGAATACTGTTCCCATCTCTGGGCTGGGGCTCCCCAGTACCAGCTCCTTCCACTTGACCGCATCCATCGCAGAGCGGCTCGAATCGTCGACGACCGAGTGCTTTCCGATCGGCTCGATTCACTGGCACTGCGAAGAGATGTTGCATCTCTTTGCATTTTATTTTGCATATACCATGGAGAGCGCTCTGAGGAATTGTTTGGATTGATCCCAGCCGCCAAATTTCGTGAACGCACTACGCGGCAAACGTCCCGATACCATCCACACCATCTGGATGCTTGGCGGTCCACCACAGTACGTTTCAAAAGGAGTTTTCTTTCGCGTACAACCTCTCTGTGGAATAGTTTACCACCAGCGATTTTTCCGGACCGATACGACCTGGAAACCTTCAAGAAAAGAGCTTACTCCTTTCTAAAGGGCCGGCAACGCACCTGCAATTCCCCTGGTGTTGCGGTTGATCATGGGCGGCGGTAGTCACTTAACATCAGGTGAGCCGCATGCTCGTTTGCCCCCTCTTCTATAAAAAAAATACTGTCGCATTCTGCTTAGCGTGCCAAGCTTTTGAGAGACTAATTTGGCCTTCTCTTCCAAGTGACCACGAAACTGCACGTCATTCAATGTGTTGACATCGAGGATTCCGATACTTGCTGAGGCACCAAGGGGAGTGCCCTGAAACTGAGGCGATACGACCAAGAGGTTCTATTTAGGGGTAAACGTGCAAACTTGTGTCTTCTGGGGATTGAACTAGACTAGATTTAGTTACCCCCCAATCCGAAACCTTGTTCAATAATGTTTCGACTTCAGCCACAAGTTTGTTCCGGTACTCAGAGACTTTTTCCCGAGAAATATTGGCACGGCCGGTGCATAAAGCATCGTCAGTGTTGTCGTCAATATATATATGAATTTTACCGGTTAGAATCATGTCATTGATATGCAGAAGTAACAGCATTGTTGAAAGACGGATCCTTGTGTAACACCAGTCTTGATGCTCCGATCTACAAGAAAACTGGTGATTCAATTGCATAATTTCTAGGAAAGCCCATAAAAAGGAGGTTTCGAGAGAAGCGTTTTGTGCTAAACCTGATCGATAGCTTTCGCTACGTCCAAACTAACTGCTAAAGGCCTCCCCCTTTGCTGGATCATCTGCACCCATCGGTGTGTTGAATAAACAAGAAAATCACCAGCTGAGCGACCCCGATGGAAACCGTACTGGCTGTTACTATTCAGCTGGTGCTTCTCAAGGTACCGCATGAGTTAGCAGTTAATAATAGACTCCATTATTTTGGAGTACAAGAAAGCGATGGCGATAGACCTGTATTTGGAAGGATCAGAGCAGTTATCTTTTTTAGGGATCAGGTACACGAAAGCTATCGTCCATGATTTCGAGTCTACGCCTAGAGAGTAGGATTACCAGAAAAGACGCGTTAAAACCAGTGCCAAATCTGGAGCACACGTCCTCAGCACAATTGTTGGATTCTGTCAGGTCCACTTGACTTGTTGATGTTCAGGGAGAGGAGTGATTTACGTACTGAGCAATGTGTGAATCGCACATCAGGCATAGTGCACTCGTACACCGCCGTATAGTCGGCGGTGTGTCCCTACGTCATCAAGAATCGTGTTGGATGCAAAAAGAGAGCCTAAAAGATCGGCTTTCTCTTTTACGGTATGGGCCAGTATGCCGTCCTCCCTGTGCAGAGATGGTAGTGATAGTGTACAGAAATTCCCTTGGACAGACTTGGTGAAAGACCAGAAAGAAGGCCAAATAATTCCTCGCCAATTCTGCCAATGTACTCATACTTTGCATTGGTAATAACTGTTTTGAAGGGCCTACTTCTTTTTAAGCTTGCTAGTGTTGACATCCCGAGCCACAGAAGCGTCAGCCCAGGCCTGATAACATTCCTGTTTGCTGCATAATGCAGTCTTACAGAAGCGATTAAACCATGGTTGAGATCTGCCACCGATGGGTACCATAGATGATGGAATAATAAAATAGTTCTATTCCCCGTAGCACCACATCGGTATTAGAGTCAGCAACACCGTTGGGATCATTCGGCGAAAAGCAAGTTTGCCCCCATGATTCGGACGCAAAGAAAGACTTGTATTGCCAGACACGGTGGCAACCTGCAGAACGCAACTGCGAAGGGAGCATGAGTAGCACCAAACTCTGAATCAGATGACATGATATCCATCCGGATCAGATGTCCGTAGAAGGTTCATCAGAGAAGATGTAAGATCTTCCACATCTGAAATCCGCGTAAGCGTACTTCGCTTTTGTGTCACCAGTTGTGTCAGACCATGTGCCAAGAAAAAGTCATAAACCGATATCCAAGCATGATCTGTTAAACGTGAACCAAGCTATTCAGCGTAGTGGGCGTTAAAATCGCCACGTACGTATATAACAATCTCTGCGTATGCGATTTGTTGTACCAAGGACTCTGTAGCCATTTGGGCGTGTTCGATTAGTCAATTTGTTTCGACATTACCGCTATGGGAGCTATAGTGGCACCCGTGAACGCGCCGATGGTCATCGCTGTCTACGCACATCCAAAAGATGGACAAATTTGTACCTTCAAGACTACCAAGGCGTCAAGAACAGATATCGATATCTCTCTGACGTATACGCAAACTCCATCCCGATGCACAAAAAAGTGTTCTAATTTGTACCCCGGGTAGGACAGGTACGAAGTATCAGCCGGAGGGGACACCTGCGTTTCGGTCAAAAAGACCAAGTCTAGCTTCACCTTCTCCAGATGGTAGTGGACGGCGTTAAGGTTCGAGTGAAGTCCCCTAATGTTGCAGAAGTCCATGGCTAGCGTGGCAGGGGTTGCCATGGTTTTATCGCATTGTTTTCCCTGTACAGTGTTAGTAGTGTGCGGGATTTTGCCCCCTCCTCCCCCAGATTATGCGGGGCAGCTTGAGCACCCACGCTCAGGAAGAGAAAAGTAGCCTGGGCATGGATGCTCAGTGAGGAATTCTCTATTACCGGGGGTGCTGGCACCCTCCTGGGGTAATCTTTTTTTTTAAATTCCACTACCGTGTTATGACGGTTTGGGCCTCCGGTCACCTGCACTAACCAAGCGAAACGCACTTCACGCTGGTATTCTGTGAGTTCGTGTTATTCCCTCGGTTCGAGTCAGCCCATCCATGCAACAGCCAAAGTTACCGCGTGGCTCTTACCACTGTCAGTATGGTTTTTTTTTATAGAAGAGGGGGCTAACGAGCATGCGGCTCACCTGATGTTAAGTGACTACCGCCGCCCATGATCAACCGCAACACCAGGGGAATTGCAGATGCGTTGCCGGCCCTTTAGAAAGGAGTACGCTCTGTTCTTGAAGGTCCCCAGGTCGTATCGGTCCAGAAAAATCACTGGTGGTAAACTATTCCACAGAGAGGTTGAACGCGGAAGAAAACTCCTCTTGAAACGTACAGTGGTGGACCGCCAAGCATCCAGATGGTGTGGATGGTATCGGGACGTTTGCCGCGTAGTGCGTTCACGAAATTTGGCGGCTGGGATTAATCCGAACAATTCTTCAGAGTGATGTGACTAATGTACAACAAATAAACAAAATTATATAACTAAAGATATTATACAAGGTAGTAAGATATGCAAATATTCAAATATATATTCTGAAGATCTGAGTCTAGAACGTTAGAATAACTAGCTAGCTATACGTCACCGATTCCGGGTACGAATCAGAGAACTAACATTTCCGCAAAATGCGTACCTTCGATCTGTTTAATATGCATTTCATTTTGCATAGACGGGATAGGTTGAGTGTGTGCATCTGTGTTAGAGTAAATAAATATTTTAAGGCACTATTCTGTTTGATTACGTCCCTTTACAAGTCCACCGACGTATGTAGGCCTCAGCCAAGGAATGCTTGCATAAAATTTTACTTCAGTTACCCTTCTCAACAGTACGATACAAATACTTGTAATGAATCTTATTATATTGTGAAACCCAGAGACTGTGATCATATACAGCTCGTCATTACGCAACCCTCCCTGATGGCAGTAGCAACCGGGTACTGAAATTACTCACTGCATCTCTTTTTTTCCTCTTAGTAGGCATTTTCAAAGTTCTTTCTCTTCATTTGTTCCATCCTGGATTAATCGCCAAGCGGAACAAATTCTCGAATGCATTTCAATACATCTTCGAAGCGCCTCTTTAAGGCCAGAGTCCCGCAGGGATCCATTCTCTTCCACTCCTCTTCACGCTCTACATGAGTGACCCAGTTGTCAATACCCTCTTGCTTTTTCGCCGATGAAACGACCCTCTTTGTCGCCCATTACAACAAAAAACTTCTTCTCACTAAAATGCTTCATAGATCCGTCAATCGCTTAGGTGAATGGTTTCCCTTATGGAGTATCGAAGTGAATTCTGACAATAGTGTAGCAATATACTTTCAAAGGAACCTCTCTCTAAATCGTTGCAACACACATCTGAAAAAATCATTAGGTGGCGTATAAGTTAGGCGATCACTCTATTCGTCTGTCAGATCCCTGGGAAAAGACGGCCAATTACCTAAGGGTCACTTTTGACCACGGTATGACCTTTGCAAAACATTCGCAATGTCCGCAATCGAGCCCAATTCGTTTGTACTTTAGACACAAGCTCCATTTTTATAAAACTTTTGTAAAACCGATCGTGTCCCACGCAAGCGTAACCTCTACCCAAAACTAATATCTACGACCACCAAGTCGTCCAAAATTTCTTTTCAAAGCCACCAAAGCCCGGTGGTATCAACAAACCTTCGACCGGCACAGGGATCGAACTTCTGTCAATATCTGAATAAAAGTAAAGTAAAGTTACAGCCTATATAAATTCCACTGCCAGGCACAGGCCTCCGCTCATTTCTGAGAAGGTTTTAGGGCAAGGAATTGTCCGCTGCGCTGCCCCAATGCATGTTAACGAACTTCAGATGTCTTTGAAATATTTTTTCTTATTTCTCTGACAGGCAGGTTTCCTGATGATGTTCCTCACGATGGAGTCAGCAGCCTTGAGGGAAGCCAGTCGACCAAGTTGGTTAATAAATGTTGTTTTCTCCGCACGTCAGTTAAGAGCGCTTCTTAATCTCTGAATACTTCAAAGAAATGTCTCAGCACTATATTGAAAGAGCCGAGATACATTCCAACCCGCTAGTGCTAAAATCAGCCACTTACGCTCCATCTCCAGACGTCGAGACAGTCTTTGGAGACCCCGTAACACTTTTATAGAATCTCCAATTACACTAGATTCCAACGACCCAAATATCATCGGTTCGTACACATAAATATTAAACACACCTAATATCACAAACACGATTAGAACAACGGATGGGACGCAGTATGCTCGCAGACAGGCTCGCCGCATACCCCTAAACACCGCGCATACACCATACATCCGTACCGTCCCTGGGTTGTCCTCACCGCCTAGAACCTCAAATGACACGAATGAATAGTGTAACTGCTAATTATAATTAACAGTCATAGACGGGGCCCGCAACACCTGTTCGGACGGCAGTTAGATAACTTATCTGTACACTAAAAACTTGTATAGGTGAACATCATTACAAAAGTAACGTTGGAAATAATAAGCCATCCCACCCTCCCATTTTTATAAGTCAACGTATCAAAATGAGTCCGATGAAGCTGTAAAAGCCAACGCTAACAGAACTAGCACCACAGAAACTAGACTCATGGCAATCGTGGAGCTCTCCTCGACTAGGCCTCTTCCGTCGTTAGCGATTTGCCTAAACGATAGGCATACAGACTGGCGGTCGTTATACCAGATTTCTCGCACTTCTGAAGCTGCTTACAGTCGCTAGGTTGTATATTTTACGTCTAACGTAAGCGAAACGGTTACACGTCATCTATGAATCATAACCATCATTAAATGCATTGAATTCATTCTGACATTACCCAGAGTCACTTTTTACGTCACCCACGGGCGGAAATGGGGTGACGGATGATATAAACTAAATTTGTGTTTTGATCTAAATCATTCTACTAAAAGAAATATAACTTTGTTCAGATATAGTGTTTTGTGTTTCGAAGCAAACTTCAATGTCGGGTTTTCTTCAGAAAAATTCAATGTGTACAGAAAGTATTCATAAAACAGTTCCTTTGGCTTAACAACATATATTTAGGGCAAATTTTAGCGTAACATATTTTTACAATAGTAAAATTATTTTTGTTCCCCTCTTGGAAAACAAATTCCACTTGTCAAAATGTTCACGCTATGTTCAAGGAAATCACAAAGCGAGACGCTTACAAAGAACAGCCCTAACAAATTGTTTCGTCAGACGTCATGTTTGCGTAATACGCGCGGGTTTACACGATCACCTACACATGACAGTAATAACCTAACAATAGCTGGAATGAAGCTTTCAGTGTAAATTTTTATAACCATGAAAAAAAAAATATTTCTAATTACAACATTGCACATGATTAAAACACTTTACGGATTACCCCCAAAAAAAAAATCGTAAAAGTAGTTTAATAAAACTAAAATTAAAAACTTTAAATTATTAAAAACGCTAGCTGCGTTTCCTTGCTAAATGGCTACTTATACTTAGCCTTAGAACGAAAAAATGAACCAGCACTTTTATCACCAGCAGCGACGACCAGTCGTGAATTCAGTTCCCTTGTGAACTTCAAAATATTTGCTGTAAATTCAACTTAGTTTTATTTCGTATGTATTTTAATTTAAGCTAGTATTAGGTTAAGCCCAAACATAAAACTTACATTTTTGAATAATGCACGAAGTATAACAAAAAGGTTAATATTAAAAATATTTCTCTTTTAAATTATGTTTACTTCAAACATAAACATTATTGACATTTAATAAACAAAATTGCAGAAAATGTTTGTAGCCATAATCCAACTGAGAAGAAAAATATTCCCTGGCAAGAGGAAAAAGCCAAAGGAAAAAATTAAATTAGATTGTAAGACCGTTTTAACAAAATCGAAGAAATATTTGTTGAAATGAGAACAGAAATAGTATAATACGAAATTTCCCTTTTATTCATATTGCTTTTGCAAGGCAGATTTTCTACAACGTAAAGATTAAGTCTATTGTTCTGTCAGTCGCGGAATCGCGTTTCTAACAATTCTTCTTCACGTAAGACGAACCGTGTAACTGAAGTAATATGACTCGTTTTACCTATTTATATAAAGGGTCCTGCTATTCTACTTTGTCTGAAAATGAACCGTGATTGGAAATCGATAGGCATACAGTTACAAAATATTACTGAAATTTGTAAGTACACTTTTCCAATTTGGTTACGTGCGTACCGTACATTGTTAATTTTAGCACTTTATCGCGTTTTATAGATTATTTCATTTTATAATAAGAGTTTTTCTTATATTATGAAACTTGAAAATATCGTAGGTGTAGTTGTGATTGTAAATATGCTACAAAATACATACTTAAAAAACTGACTTCAAAAATTAAAGATAAAATAAATAATTTTCATATGATAGCGGTACTAAGACAGTTTATGGAAGAACTAAAAAAACTGTTTTCATTTCAAAGAAATGTTTAGGAGATTTTCGTGACTAGCTTACAGTTTTTTAAACTGCTTTGTTAACTGAAATCAAATCAAATCAAATTCATTTATTTGCATAATACAGGTACAAGAGTTGTTACAAAAAATTTGAATATGTACACTGTATTACCTTATGAGGTGTGCAAATACTCTACAATATCGTCTACGCATTACTAATTCAATAATGGTGCGTGAGAATAAGAAGAAAAAAATATTGTCAATAGTTGAGTCTATAGTGATAATTGTTGTCATATGAAATACCTTTATGTTATATAAACTCGAAATTAAATATTTTTGATAATACGAACAATCAAATTCAAAATTTTGTCATATAAAATTAAAGTTTTTTTATAATTATAATTTAATATACTAATCTTATTAAATTGTTACAATCTGTCACATATATTAGGTAAATGTATAAATTACTATTATTCAATTATAATTAAATTCAAATTATTATCATTAAGTTACAATTAAATTAAAACTATTGCTATTAAATTATAATACTTTTATCCTCTAGGTATTTGACAAATAATCAGAAATTTGTGTAATATCGTCTTAAATCGTGAGATAGGCAACTTTCTGACTACATCTGGCAGTTTGTTGTGAATCAATGATGCCATACAAAGAATACTTTTATTGAGTAGTGCTGTTTAGCATTATAATTAATATTTATCTATATTAATATAAAAAATCCCTAAAAAGATTTATAAATATAATATATATAAATATTAATGACTATAGTGTACTAATTTTAAATATTTGTCACTGATTGTTATGAAATCTCTGATTCTCAAGTGATCACACAATTTGTCATGATTTTTATTTTGATATAGTTTTAATTATAATAATGAATTCTTAAAAAATCATGTTATTTTTTAATATGAGACGCAATACCAATGACGCAACTGTACCTACCATTACTAGCGAAGGACTATGCACAATTGCTTCAATCGCTGTCGCCCAGAAAATTTTTGATTTAAAAAATGAGCCCGGTAACCACCTGGATAGTAATGAACTGAAGGCAGATGGTAGAAACGAATCCATCTTAGACTACGACTGAGCTAGCATCGGCTTTTGATGTTTCAAAACAGTATTCAATAACTTGCAGCAAACCGGTAAAACGAAAAAGCTTAACAGACAGAGACCTTACGAACTGAGTGACGGATAGAGGGAAACCAAACCAAGCTTACGTCATACTGCTGAATCTGTAAAGAAAGGTGAGAATTTGAAGTCAAATTGTTACTTGAGCTGAGATGTGGATCCTATATGACAATTACAAGCGTATATTAGTGGTTAGATCCAAGTATCTAAGTCAAACATTAACCAAAATGAAAAACAGCTAGAATAATCTCATGATTTAGTGATATGCTGTAAAAGTTATTCACAATAGCTTCCTGCCATCACGTGCCACAGTTGCTAATGCATGAATATAAGCAGCTTGACTCAGAACATTTATGTAAGGGGTTAAAGTATGAAATTGTCTTTTTCTAAGGAAAAATATATTTATCAATGAAGGTGTTTGTCCTTTCATTAATGTCTTTGAGATCGAACATTAAAGGATCTGGAATCTAGGACTCTAAAAATAATGAAAGCATTTTGTGCCGCTTCTTTAGAACAAATTACTTTTTCTTTCAGAATATTGTCCAGATTTTCAAATTTTTGAAACGTATATTAGCAATGTAAATATAATAATCATCACTTGATTGAGAAAATTATTTACTTGATCTTTCGAATAATTATAAGTCTACTCTTATTTTCGTTATATTTTAGTCATATAATAAGGTAATACAAATTAATAAACAAACACGAGTATATCGATGTCGATTGTTGCTAACATTGCGAACGAAATCACTATAGATTAAAGACGTCATTTCTTATGTAATAACGTCACACAAAATACTACTACAATAGGGATGCCACTTTTCAATTAAGTCAGAAAATACAAGTGTACTCACTTTCATATTCGGCATGATATAAAGAGACCAAAGCTGACCACTTGACATTTCTATTTACATGCATGAATTACACGCAATGTCTTTCAAAAGATTTGTCTCTTTTCCTTATTTGAAAATTAAATTAGAAAAAGCGAGACAAGTAAATTGACTCAATTTATGTAGAATTGTAGGTTCTCTATACGCATACGTATGTATGTAATTACTGTAAGCGAAAAGCAGAAAGAAGAGATAACCGCCATTAAAATTTGCTCTTGTTTCATATTAATAATATATATTTTTTACTATGGAAGTTGCACCAGCTTGAACACGATAAAATAATTTATATTGATTTAACCTTTATGTTGTTTTACTGCATTTTTATTATAACAACCTACAAAATTGGCCTATCCTCCAGTCTTGTCGAGTCTGTCAAGACATTTTAAATTCTTATACAAAATTATTTTCTTAAACCTTTCTTTTAAACCAATCCAAAAATTTTATCTTTAACGCAAGATTGAAATTTTTTCTCCTTAATATACTGCTCAGATGCAAATAAATGCCGTCAGGTTTACAAAAGTTTTTTGTTTATACATAATAAGTTATTTACTTGCGAAATGAACAATCATAAAGAGTTTATAAAAATAAATGAATGTGTATCAAAGTTTGAAATTTAAAAGATAGGTGCTAAGTAGTAGATTGAATGCTAATATAATTTTGTGAGTTTACTAGATCAAAGGTACTTCAAAGGATGTATTTTTCGAACGTAAATAGATTAATCTGATTCCATTTACACCTTTTTCTTATAAATGCTATGATACCGTGTACATAAGACTATTTAATTTTAAATAAAAAAGCTTCATAATTCACTGCAATAAAACACAAAATATACATAAGTACTAGAGTATTTAGGCTTTTGTGTAAACATTTTGTAGTTTTTAATCAGTATAATAAAATAGAAATGCTCTTATTACACTTTAAGTCAATTGAACACTGGTAACTGTAACTTTAACAAAATGTTCTTAGGTTAATAGACTACTTAGACTTTTGCTCAAGTACACACTACGTTTAAAACATGTTATATGTTACATGTTATATTTATGTTCAAGATTATTATATAAGAAATTGTAGGAAAATATAACCTTTATAAGATTTTTCATTAAATCACAAATGTTATTTGTAACGAACAATTTTATAAGCTCTCCTTGCCAAAGAAAACCGGCAAAAAGTTGTCAGATCAAATAGAAAATACAAAGAGGGAGCATCAGCCGAGATAAAGTGAACCTAAGTGATTTGTCGTGTTGTGGTCAATCCGTCCGGGATTTAGTTTTTTCTTCTCATCTAGTATTTTGAATTTATGACCTCTAAACTTGTACAACTTATAATTTTATTACTTCAACACCAATGTTGCGACAAGCAACCAGCGAATTGCATTATATGTAATTAAAAAGTTACAACCATATTGAAATGTACTCATGTATCACTTTGATTCATTAAAGCCCACCTACAGTCCACTGTTGACAAAGCTTTTTTGGCCCTATAAACAGCCTATTAAAGGCCACCGCTGAACACAGGCTTCCCCCACAGGCTGCCCCATATGGGTATATTTGCCATAGTTATCACGATTTGGCGGATTGGTAACCCCAGTTTATTTTTATTTTTAGTCGTTATTAGGAAGATGTTTTTACCCATCTCCTGTTTCTACTTCCCTTTCTTGCCTCTTACCACATATACGTTATAATATGGCAATCAGATGATATCACGTTTTATTTAAATTTTCAAATACAATTGCCATCAAAACCAACCGTTTGTACTTTTGGGCAAAGTTAGCTTCAAATTGCATTCGACTTGAAACCGAAATGTATAGGATATTCTGTCTAATAAGTATATGTCTTTAATAAACTCTTAATGAAGTAGGCGCATTTTTTTTTTCGTAATTTAATTCATTTCCTAATGTTTAACGGGTTATTAGTTGCTGGCTGTTAGTATAGTGTAACAAGAAGTTATATATATCACATAGTGTAACAAGAACAACTTTGTTACACTATGTGATATTAAAATCAATTTAGCTATGACAGTGTTGTTCCAATAATAGGATTTTCATATATCGGAAAACGTATAAAATAATACGTAATATCAACGCCAAATTCTATACAAATCAAATTTACCCAAAATTACTTCAAATCCTCCAAAAGTCATGCAATAAACGAGTTTAACTTTCCATACCCAAAATATTGATTGTAATTAAAATAGAAAACAGACCTTTGAATTGGTGATAACGAACAACATAAAGATATAACAAAAGTCGGAGAAAAATGTTTCGAGGATTTTCATGCCTTAAGGCTCACTGTAAAAAAGTGCAAACTTTTCCTAGCGTTGAAACTGTAGAGGCGGAAATTTTCCAGGTTCTTAGTTAATTGTTTCATAATAAATTAATTTTTAATATAACTTAATATTCCAGTAATGTAGTGCATAATTTGGATCTTAATTTCTTTTTTTCTTAAAGTACACTGCGCAACAGGAGCGATGCATTCTAAGTGCGCTCATTACTTACATTATGCGTTTGCATACATAACTTGCCTCACTGCAAAAACTATGGGGCAAAATACTATGAACTGATTGTTAGTGTACAGAGGCCCAACGGCCGTGGACTAAGAAAACGGATAATTAAATTCCAGCTACGTGAAAAGAGATTTTAATGAACCCCGACGTTCTGCACGCAATAAGAGTTTATTATATACATAAAAGTCTCATAATTAAATTATAAAAGCATGAAAAACATTATTCAGGTTAAACTACACTATACAATGAAAGAAGTAGAAAATAAATTTTCTATGACTTACTGGTCTGCCCATTATTATTACTTTATTATTGCTGGAATAGTCGATCATTATTAAACGCTACTCTACAGAAATTTGATGTTAATATTGTATCGATATATCTTTATCTAAAAAAAATTCGTTGGGGAAAACATAGGAAAGCTAAAAAATTATGGCAGCAGCATGTTCCTGATAACAACTCAATAATACATTTCGATTGCAAAACCCCGTTTTCGATCCCCACCGTCAATCGATCCCCACTATCAATGAAACTGTTAATTGTATTTTTAAGTGTTTTATATTGTAGACAAATATTGCGACATTTGATTCCTCAGACATGCAGGTTTACGCATTGGAGCAGTGCGGTGGTCTAATAACTCCTAAACCGCTCAACTATTAACACTAAAACCTTTAGATCAGTCATTTTACGAGCTTGAAACTAAACAATTATTTCCTTTATTTCTGGTAGTTGTCCTTTAATTGTCATCGCAGTCTTTACCCTAACGGACTTTTGCCTCCTTCAAAACGGTCTAAGAAATGATTGGCTTCTGCTTCAGTTCCTTGAATGCAGGATGCATTGAGTCACTTCCCTTTCATCAGCCTGTAAGAGACTACTGCTGGACCTCTCTTGTTATTGGGTAGATGTGCGTTACTAAACATCTTGAACCATTTACAGTGCTCCCCGTCGTCATTCTAAATATTTAACATCTGGCGTAAGTGAGGTGGTTATACCATCATCTATTGGAAGCCAAAAGATCTTATATATCGCACAGATCCGCTATCTTACGACACCCACGACACAAATTGAGGTAATGTTTCAATGAATTCACCATAAGGAACAAAAACAGATTTTTTTCAGGTTAATGATAAGATCAATTTATAATTTTGTCTTTTTCCGGTTCTAGAAATCTGTGACATACACATACATACCATGTAATTTGTCAAGCTATTAAAAGCATGTTAAACAAAAAAGCAGAATAATTGAATAAAATTTTAAAAAATAAACCAATTTAAAGCAATCAACTGCCCCAACAGTGATTGAAAACTAATGGAAATTTAAGTTGCTGACATCAAAGGTATCTCGAAGGGAGCCTGTTTCGCATATAAATTGACGAATTTGCCTCCACTTACGCCTGTCCTCTATACACGCTACGATATTGCTCTAAATTCCATAGTAATTTATAATCGCTTTAGTTTATTTTCACCGATTCTACTTCGACGTACCCGCTCTACTACGCATACTTTTTTTGTACGTATACGTGTACACCACTTTATTAAAACATACTATTCATTGGGTCCCATTAACCCAGAAGACCATCACGTACTTTAATCAGTTTTAATTGTATTTTTGTGTATAATCTTATAATGAACGAGCTTGATAGTATAGTTTAGTTACATAGTATAGTTTCAGACAAACTTAAACAACACGCATTAAAAGTGAGCTGCGATGATACAAATCATTTGATATATTTACGCCAACACTACACATCGAATTAAACTTATAATACGGATTTTTTTATTGCGCGTTGCGCGTTGCGGCATGTGTGATCGGGTGAGGCGAACAGGAATTCAGTAGGGGATAAAAGCGAGAGAGAGCAGTGCGCACGCACATTTTCTTTCCCTCTTTCTCTCGTAGCCAGTTATTTTTCGTAATTTTATTTCGTTTTCAACAACTTTATGAATTAATATTTGTTGTGTGAATTTTGTTCAATACATTACATATTCTACGTTTAAAGTGAATAAAATTGTAAATTCATTTTAAAGTTCATGTTTTAAGAATTTTCGGTTGAATAATAACACATTGTAGAAGGAAGTCTTAAAAATTAATATATGTGTGTGTATATACATGTATGTATTATACATAGATGCATATATATATATATATATATATATATATATATATATATATATATATTATATGTATATATATTTTTGATTCCCCACTTTTCGGCCTCTTATACCACCCATGGTCACGGGGTGGGGGGCTGAGGTGTTTGAAGTTCCGATGTAATAATAGTTAACGAAGATTACTTTCAACTTGATGGTAGCCTTCGCAGTTAGTTTCATTCGATGTGATGATACAAGTAAGAATACTAGGTCACGGACATGAAATTAATGTATTGTTATGGTTTCTCAATATTTCTAACAAAATTCAGATATAGGTAAAAAAACTGAATCACAAAATTCCATTATACTTATTTATACATTAATATTTAAATACATGTCAAGCTAATATAAATTGTGTAAAAAGAATAAAATAATTTCTACACAATATCTTCTTAAGTCGGTACTAAGGCATACGTCATACAATTGAATATGATTTATCAAAAACTAAAACACCTGAATTCGTAAACTATCTAGCGAAAATTATTTTATTATTTTTAATTTTTGAAATCTTTACTGTTTACTTTAAGTTTTTACTTTTTGAAATGTTTTTTTTTTTCTTTTGAGTGCACTGGGGAGTATCATAAATTCAATAACCGGAAACTTCATTTCCTATTTTTCCAACCTTGTCTTGGAGTATTTCTAAAAATTTATATAGAATCACCTCTGAAGAACAATCTTAAAAATATATAAATGAGTAAAATATAATTTTATATATATATATATATATATATATACATATAATAATAATAATATAATTTTGACGGCTCCGTGGCAATGAGTTACAGCGCTAAGGGCCGCGGGTTCGAATCCCGCACGGAACAAGTATTTGTATAGTCTACAAGTAATTGTTACGGGTCTGGATGTTTGTCCTTGTGAAATTTATATTTGTAAACTGCCCCCACGATACAGGAGAAAGTCCTAGTGTGGAGGTAACGTTTTAAAAAAATTGTTGAGTTAAATTGGTTCAGCCGTTTTTGAACTCGGTTAAAAAGTTAAGAAAGGAATGATTTGATAACAAACAGAGAACACGGGCGTGTTTAAAGGTACTCTTTTTTGCTGAACCCTCTTATTATGAGCTTGCACGACTTGCTACTTGAACACGTCGGCTTACCACAATCTTAACAAGTCTTTTATTTCACCATTCCTTTAATTTCCGTTCCTCCTTCATACTTATTTGTAGGTCAGTGAAATCAAATAACACATTTTCCACGAGTTGGATAAAGCTATTTGCTGTCAAGTAATAAGTGACAAATTGCGCTACTTAAAATCACTGTCACTTTCATGTTCGTTATATAAGCATTTATTTCCCGGAAATTGGAATTTTGTTATGAATATTTAGATATTACGCATCCTAGTGCGTACCTCAGCGTAATTATGACGAAGTTACAATATTCATAACGTTGTCGCCCCTTTTCCCTGCTCTCGCCCCTCATGTCCCGATATGGTTCATTTCATTAAAAACCAGCCTCAACCCCTATTTAATTTCCCTCTTAAGCCCATTTTCGTGTGCCGTAATTAATATTATTATAATTATCTATACACCTTTATAGACATATATGACTAAAATTGCAACTACTGTCTGTAATATTTGAATTCTATTAAGATATGAAGAATCATTTTTAAATTGTTCATCTGTATCAAGATTAATCTTAGAAATAGCTAATAATAGAGAGGCCTAATCTATATTTTATCCAAAAATCATGATGGATTTTTTGTGAAATCGAAAAACTTACAAAAACAGTGATTTTGATAATAATTTACTTACTAACTATATATAAAAGATAAGTATAAAATGTAAAGAGATAAGTATAAAAAGTATAAAATATAAAGGCGTAGTGTAGGGCGACCCTTCACTAGATGGAGTGTCGACCTGGAAAGACATGCAGGAAGTGCATGCGTGTGGCTCGGGACCGTGCTTTGTGGAATTACTTGGGGGAGGTCTATGTGAAGCAGTGGACTTGTGAAGGGCTGTAATGATGATAAAATGTTTCGAAGTAAACATTTTTGGTTTTTAGTTACATTCAGAGAGGTATACTCCAGATCTTCTATCTCTTAAAGTTTTCATGCAAAATAGTTTTTAACGTTTTTTTTTTTACCTCAAACACTATTTTACAATTAAACTGTGAGTGTTAAAGGATAAGATGATAGGTCTTTTTACTTTTTACTGAAAACAATATCTACACATTTTATTGCTAACATTTCCCATATCTCACATGTTTTTCGAATGCTTCGTTGCCAGTAAAAATAGTCTCTCGCTCTCTACCCTCACCATACGAAACAGGAGAATTAAGCTACTATTTTACGCTGGTATTCTGTGAGGCCATGTTCCTTCCCGGGTCGGGCTGACCCATTCTTGCTACAACCATAATATTAGCTGCAGCGTAGCTCTACCTCGTAAATATGGAAGTTATTCATCAAATAAAATATAACCCGACTGAATACAAATGCTAAAGTATTTTTTTAAATAATACAAGTCCCACTTGGTTTCTTGCTGGTTCTAACGACGACAGAGCTTTTTTCTGAATCAGTAGTGAAATAAACCATAGATTATCTTTTAATAGGTTTTATTTATAATCTTTATTGAATAAAATATTTGGTTTCTGTGCCTTAAACAATTGTTTTATTTTATCACTACAACCACATGAGTAAAGAAACCGACTACTCAACTTACTTACTTTATTTTATGAATAACTTTTATCTGACGATATTTGCTCTTAATCATTATACAGGGTTATTTTGCAGTAATCGGCCAAATTTGAGTGAAGGTTCAGAATAAGTAATACAGACAAATGGTGAATAAACCTAAATATTCTGTCCTTTTTATCTCTTAAATTCAAAATGCGTGGTAATGCATTGTTTATAACTGAGTTTACTGCACACGCACACATTTGTAACGGTCGATAGTTAGGCAAACCGGTGTTGCCCATAAATCACATTCAATTTGGGATAATTTCAAACAAAAATAGAAGCTTCATTTACTTTTATTTTCAAAAACTCCAATAACGTATTATAAATATTGAACAATTGGATACTCTGAAAAATAACTTGTATATATTATTATATAAATTGTATGTTTCTTAACTCATACGTGACGCGATGATGTGTACATAAATATGGCTTTAAAACATATTTTGGATAGACATGCTGAGCCATAGTAGAACCATGCTGCTGTAATATTATAGCTGCAGCACGAATGGTTCGGCTCGACTGAGGTAGGACCAAGCTCTCACAGATTACCAGCCTAAAATAACAGCTTAATGTTGTTGTGTTTCTTATGGTGAACGTAGAAAGGTGGAGACTCCTTATACTAGTAACGGGGAATTCCATCAATTCCATCTTGGTCCTCAGAGGTAAAAATGCTTTTTGATTCTTAATCGAGGATGTACTGTCTATAGGACACAGTATCCACTTACCATCAGGTGAACTCGGTGCTAACTTGTCACCCTTATTCTATATAAAAATCATTAAAGTCTGATGATTGAAAAATCGGTTCTAAACATTACTTAAAATCCAAACCCTAAATTTTCAATTTATACACGGTTTCTTAATTTCTATTTTTGAGCCTAAGCTTTACGTTCGTTGCGAAAAAATACATTGTGTTATTTACTGAACGTAAAAATAATGTAAATATTTATAACAATGAATATTTATTGATCTATTCATTAGAAAACAAACATTGCATATAATTTAATTAATAAAATTAATTTATTGAATTATTAAATATTATTCTTTAAATAGTAATAAATTTGACCATATTCTAAATATCTCTCTGTAAGCATCAAATGCCACGAACAATTTTTAAAAACATTTGTCTCTATTTACATTTATACTCCTTAGGTTTGTGTTTTTAATGAAATGTTTAATTTTCATACAGAGTAATAATAAATACATAAAATGTATTAATTATTCTATTTAGTTATTAATAATTTTAAATATTTTTTCATGTGGTAGAGCCAAGCTGAAGCTATATTATAGTCGTAGCATAAATGGGTCGGCTCTACCGGGGCAGGACCACGCTCTCACAGAATACCAGCGTAAAATAGCAGCGTAATGCTGCTATGTTTCGTGTGGTGAGTGTAGAGAACCGGAGACCCGTTTTACTGGAATCGAAACATTCCATCTTAGTCCTCAGGGGTGACAACGCATTTGCATTTTGATTCTTAATTCAGGATAAATGTGAATGCCTATGGGCTACAGCATCCACTTACCATCAGGTGGACTGTGTGCTGGTTTGTCACCCAAAGCTATAATTTTTTTTAAATAACTGGAAAAAATTACTTTTGCTTACTTAACCTTTTTATTTTTTTTTCAAAAGGAGACGGTCTGAAATTGCATGAAGCGTAGGCCTGGTTTTGTACAAGTAGGGAAATAAATTAAAATAATAAATTATACAACTTTTGGTCATCCACGAAGTTGCCTTTGTTTCAGTGGTATTATTACTTTATTTTTACCAAAAACTGCAACACTAATGGCGAATTGATGTTGTTTTGACGTTAGCTGTCCACTTTAATGAGGTTATTGATCAATATATTGACAGATTTTTGAATCAATATATTGACAGATTTTTGAATTCTGAAATGCTGTGTTATTCTTTTCACTGATAGCCTATCAGTTCTTTCTTCTCTAGTCAAAGTATCAGGTAGATTCATTATGTACAATGGCTAAAATGTCTCGAAACTTGGGGATGTGCTATTTTGGTCTTGGAACAAGTAACGTTCTTGTTGATATTTGCATATCAATATCAATGCAGTCGAGGAGCTCGGAATAAACAAAAAATATCACACTACCTACATAATTTCATGACTCAAGTCAGGCATGACATTTGACATATAATTATATGACTGGAAGAGCGGCATCTTGTAAAAATCATCAAAAATTGGGATTGCATTTTTATTTTTAGCAAGTCATTTAGTTTGATTTATTTTCTTATTTTATTTTTAATAAAATCCCTGAAGTTTTCCCTTTTTTACGGTATACGGTGTACATACATACTCGTATACTAGGCCTAAAATGGACCGTCTCCTTTACTTACTAAAATTGTTTCTGTTTCTTGGAAATGCAATGTGATGCTTAAATTATAATGCATAATTAGCTTTTTCCTTGACTATTTCTTAAGATTTAATAATAAATTTGTCCCATTACATATATAATATACAGAATTTTTAAGCCAATAGTCATACCTAATGAAATTTTACGTATTATAATCCCCAAAAACTATTATTTATTGTTGAAACTTTGAATTTCGAATTCACTTCTTTGTTTAGACAAACTGTACAACTCTATACCGAATTTCATTTTATAAATAATAATCTTTTATTTTATATTACTAATTTAAAATTTTAAATAGCTTATATGTAGGGCATGTAATCGAAGATATTAAGGAGATTATATATTCTTTAAATATTTATAAAAAATATTTTTACAATGAAAATTTAATGTTTTATTTTAAACTATATAAATTATGTTAAAATAAAATATAAATAATAGAAATATTAATGATTTTAATCACTATGAATCAAGTTGTTTACTATGAATCAAGTTGTTAATTTTAATATATTTCAGGTTTAATTGGAATATAATAATTCAATAATATCATTAACAGTGATATACCTCTATTTGTTTTCAATTAATAAATAAGGAGTTGAATAACTCATTCTTTTAAGTCGAAATTAAATACAATTTATGGCTTCTCATTTAAGATATATTGATAAATTAATATTTTTTGGATGCAAGTCAAATGTTTTATTTAAACTATAATCCTTAATAAGTTCAATTGAGTATATTTTGATTTCATTCATGATATAATCCTAATAATAAAATAATTTAAAAAAAAAATTTTAATTAATATAATAAAATTTACTTAATTAAAAGATATAATAATTGGGAAAAGAAGAGCAATTTCAATATCAAAAATTACTGTAATTAAAAAAATGTAAAGAAAATGGAATTCGTGCAGACAGACACAAGACAGTGGCATTGCATAAATGCTTAATTTTGTAATTTTGACACGGTAGTAATAGAACTCGATTATAAATGTTTAATTCTATTTATTAGATAATAATGTAATATTTCTGCCAAAACATTATTTATTTCACAGAAGGCATTTTGTAATCTTTCTACAAATAAAATTAAAAAATGATGGCACTCGGGTTTATAATTTTAATCAAAGTGTATAAAATAAGCATGACATAGTTATATCTAATATTTCTTTAATTTTCTATTGCAAGCGCGTTTTACTTACTTTTTTTATAGGAGCCCCCTCTCCGAGCATACGGCTCACCTGATGGTAAGCGATTACCGTCGCCCATGAACAACTGCAACACCAGAGAAACTGCAGATGGGTTGAGAGCCTTTTAAAAAGAAGTATCAGCTGCAGAGGACACCTGTGTCTCCGTTGGAAAGAGCAAGTTCGGCTTCGCCGTTTTTCAGATGGTAGTGGACGGCGTTAAGGTTTGAATGAAGTCCCCTGATGTTGCAGAAATTCACTGATAGCGTGGCAGGGGGCGCCTTTGTCTTATTGCTCCGTTTTTCCCGAGCAGGTTTAGTCTAGAGCGAAATCCCCACCTCCCCTTCCAGAGTACGCGTGGCAGCCTGAGCACCCACCCTCTGGAATAGTGGGGTAGCTTGGGCGTGGGTGTTCAGCGAGGGATTCTCCGTCACCAGGGGTGCTGGTACCCTCCTGGGCCAGTGTTACATTTAACTCCGCTACCATGATAAAAGGGGGGAGGGGGAGAATGAGGTCATGGTATCACCGCGGTTCGAGCTGGCCCATACCTGCAAAAAAAGCGGCAGCAAAAGCGGCCGCGTGGCTATAACACTGTTAAATCACCTCACATTGTTTTCACTTATTAAATTAAAAACAATCTGAGGCGATAATTAAACAAATTTCACCCGGCTTAACTTAATTTAACGTTTCCCATAAATACACAATTACTGAAGTACCTTTCAAATTATATAGTAAAAAATAGACAGCAAAAACATAAATCACTTTGTTGTTGGAAATGTTCAAACAACTTTTCTTATTAATTGAAAAGGTGGCCTTATGAGGAACCCGTGCAATTTACCGCGAAATGAATTTACGCAAAGTTATTCGGTATAATTGCTAGAAAATACGAGAGTAGATTTCATATTTTGCGATAATTGTTTGTAATTGACATTTTCTAATTTCCTTTTATTTCCGATCTATTATGATTTTTCTGATCGCGAAACATGAAACGTAAATAAAAGAACTTTATAAGCGTAAATGTAGTTATTAAGTTAATTGTTATTTCTATGATAAGAGGGCCGTATACGTACGTAATATAACCTAGTACAAAGGATGGTGTAATGAAGCTTTGCCTCCCCATGATATTTTTTTAAATTCAATTTCTGTGCCACCCGCTTCAGTACTTTATTTAATGTACTGCAGGTATACTTTTTCTGAGCTGGGACGTTTCTTATCTCAAAGGAAATATTGTCCGACGCTTATTTAAAACAGCAAGTCGGATTTCCACCGAGGTGCGCGGTAATAATGAAAACCTTTGTTTTAGAAATGTTCTATTGTTATTATATAAGAGCATAATTTAGAAATAAGATTATTATTGTCTTTTTACAAAAATACTTTTTTTTAAATACATCCCAGAGCTAAACTGTTATATAAAGGGAGAATATTAAAAGAGTATTGACATAAAAACAAACTGCTACAGTAACCAAAAGCCCATCTAGCAAAATTGCCATCCGCTCGCTCATTACCGTCTGAGCCAACCGCGGGATCCGATATCCTTGTGCACGTGACTAAAGGAAATTGAAATCTCTATCGGTTAATCGAAATATTGAATGGAGTTTCTAAAATATTTTTTTTTATTTGACATCCAATAGTCTTTGCGCAATAATTACTTTGTATCTTACAACTAAGCTTCTGTGTTTTATTATTTGTCAAAATTTATCCATTTATATAGTATACGTGGTAGAGCCATGCTGCAGTTATATTAGTAGTAGAGTTGTAGCACGAATGGGTTGGCTCGACCGGAGAAGGACCACGCTCTCACAGAATACCAGCGTAAAATAGTAGCTTAATGCTGCTGTGTTTCGTATGTGAGTGTACAGAACCGGAGACCTTATTACTGGAAACGAGGCATCCATCTTAGTCCGCACGGGTGACAACGCATCTACATTTTGATTCGTAATCGAGGATAGATGTAGATGTCTATGGGCCACAGCAACCACTTACCATCAGGTGAACTGTGTGCTCGTTTGTCACCCTTATTCTATAAGGCGGAATCGATTGTAATGCAACTTCACGAACAAATAGAGAGTAATACCAGGAGTGATCTAGGGTAAATTTTATCCAAAATAAATGTTCTTTAATGTTTATCTTAAACCAGATCGGGTTGTACATCGGAATTATCACAAACTGGGGACACTGGGAAGATTTTGATGTTAATTGACAGACAATATTCACTTATTCAAGCTTTTAAATTTTCACGCGAAAGATTAATAAGATCTCTTATTCTGTTAGCACGTTAATGAGTTTCCACGATAACAGTTTAAAAGCGCCCGCCCAACAAAAAGAATAAAGAAAATATTATGAATATATTTACTTTATGAACACCAAAATTTATTCAAGTTTTAAAACAAAAAAATAAATATATGTAGATGTTTTAAACATTATTTAATACTCACTACTTTAAATAGTTAACATTAAAGCGATAGCAATTTCATTAAAGGTTAACTTTACCAACTTGAACTATACCAACTTGGATTTATGTACGATTTACGTACGATATCGAATATATATTATATATATTCGATATGATAATGGCGGGCGCGTAAGTTCTGTCTATTTTTATAATTCACGAATACGGAAATCAGGATCCTGTTGCAACAGTTTCAAAAAGTCTTGGAAATTATTCAGTCTGGTTACTTAACATCGCATTCTAGGTACCCAAAGTTTTATCCCTAAGCATTTAGTTAAAATGGCAAAAAAAATATATATATATATATATATCACTTATCTGCTAAAACTATTTCATCGACTTTTAAACGTCGTTTCGGTAACTGTTATCGTAAAGCATCCCGGGAGAAGGTCATCCTAATTTTTGTTGGATATTCATTCACGTTTTTATTCGACGCACCAACACGCCACTCAGCTCAAATAATATTTATGGGGTATATAACCCCATAAATATTATTTGAGCTGTTTCGAATTAACATTTAGAAGCACAGATATTTAATAACAACGGGTAGTTTAATGGTTCTCAACACGCTACTACAAACCGCAAATAAGTAAAGTTTATTTTTTAAAAAATTTGTTTATTTTTAGGTAACATACAGATATTTAATATTTAGAAAAGTAATAAATACTGGCTAAAGTAAATACTATACCAGCCATTTTAACTCCTCTTGTAAATACTATAAAAATTAATGGAAAAATTGGAAGTGATTAGTTTTATTATAATACATAAATGATAATATGGCTAAGTATTTTAGGTGAATTAGACTAAATACGGAGGGCAATAGTTTGATAGCTTAACATTGAAACACGTCCAGCAGGCTGAAGACTGTTTATGGATCGATGATGACTTCTGTAGCAAATTATCATTAAGCAAATAAAATGTAGAGCCGTGGTAGCTCAGATGGTTAACGCTCGCTGTAAATATAACAGAACGCGAGTAACCCGGGTTCGATCCCCTCCGGCACCAATGAAATTGTTAATTGCAATTTTAAGTGCTGATTTACCACGTACTCAGCGGTGAAGGAAAACATCGTGAGGAAACCTGCATGTCTGAGGAATAAGAAAAAAAAATATTTCGAAGACATGTGAAGTTCGCCAACACGCATTGGGGCAGCGTGGCGGACATTTCCTTGCCCTAAAACCCTCTCAGAAATGAGGGGAGGCCTGTGCCCAGCAGTGGGACGTATATAGGCTGTAACTTTACTTTACTCTTACTAAATAAAATGTTATAAACCCACCTTTTATACCTGTTAGAGTTAATAAAAGACAAGAATAGATATTCATAAGGTCCCGTTGCTAACAAGGTAAAGCTATGCTTACAACCCCTTACGCTTTGTAAGTATTCATTTCTTTGAAATGAATATGCAGGACGGCACGATATGTATTGTCTCTTGGAGTACGGCCAACAGTTCACGACCCGGTAATATTTTTTAAATTCAATTTCAGTGTAGCCACAGAGCTCTATACAGACGGCTTAATGCACACCTGGTGAACGCTTAAATGAGATATTACTAAGTTCTTTGGCTACGTTAAGGTGCACAATATTATATTTTTAGTTTAAAATTAAATAAACAACAAAGTAACATTACTTTAGATACATTACATATA
This sequence comes from Parnassius apollo, assembly GCA_907164705.1. Classification (NCBI taxonomy): domain Eukaryota; kingdom Metazoa; phylum Arthropoda; class Insecta; order Lepidoptera; family Papilionidae; genus Parnassius; species Parnassius apollo. The sequence continues at coordinate 11,135,968 of CAJQZP010000885.1, forward strand.
GATTATGCCGTCAGGTAAAGCTCGTGCACATAATACATAATTTGTATTTGTATGTATCAGTGTCAGAGAAAATGTCAATATAAGATTACTTATAAGGCTCAACGTCAAATATTAATACTTAATTGTTAGGCATTATATAGTGTTAATTACGTACATATGTATGTTAAAACTCTAAGGTGAATTATAAGTGATACACTTCCAACTGTCATAAATATACATTATTTGTGTATTTATGTCTAAATTATTAACTATATAATTATGTTACTCTTAATATCTTAATATATATAAATTACGTGTGACGTTGTTTGTCCGCGATGGACGATGCCAACCTATCTGCCAAGAATGATAACCATAGAATACTATAATACACAATAGAATGGCTGTCAACCTTATTTTGTTGAGGATTGGCGTCGAAAAACCCGATTTGCTGTGTTGTCAGACTGAGTAAATTTACACATTTTAGACTTTTAAGTAATGTTCAAGATCATCATTTAAAAATATCGTTTAAATTTTAATACATATTTATTTGTAAATAGGGTGCAATTTGGCATTTTCTAAATAATTTACATGCAACAAATTTGGAAACGATTGTAATGTCAAAACACATCTCGTGTTGACTTTATACGTGTGAATTGACATGTTAGTGAGATTTTAGTGGCTACGCGGGCTCCACCCACTCCCCCGTTCTATTATGTATGTTATTATTATATTCCTCGACCGATTTCGGCCACGGCGACCTCTTCAACTCCGATCCTGTCATTGGTGTGCTCGCGCATGGCTAACGTAGCCGATCTTATTTACAAATGTTCGCGCGCAATGCTGGCAGGTGATCTCACCGATACAGAAATTATAGTTAATCGCACAAGGTGGGCGTGCTTTGAGTTCATCGCGTCGGGCATCCAATTCAGAGCAGCGATTCTCCTCAAATATTTTGACCTTGGCTTTCACCATAAACCTCCACTCCGGTCGTCGAGCGGCTGCTTGCTCCCACTCTAAAGGCTCAATGTCGCACTTCTTTATGTGGCGCTTAACAAGTAAGTCAAAAGCGCAAATCTTTGTACCTGAGGAGTTTTCCGCCATGCTTACGCTTGCCCTTCTCAAGTTCAGAGAAAAAGATGCACTTTGCCGTACGCTGGTCTGACATTTGCGATAAGTGTCCACACCAACGGAGTTGTTGCTCCATAAGATAGGCCTCAATCCGCATGGTATGGGCTCTACGCAGCACTTCCGTGTTTCGAGTGTGATCTGACCAACGGATGTTGAGAATTTTGCGCAGACATTGCAAGTGGAAGCGATCCAGTGTCCGTATGTGACGGCGGTAAACTGTCCATGACTCTGAAGAGTACAATATGTTAGGCAGCACTGCCGCCTCATAAATGTCAATTTTGGTAGCCAGCTTTAGGTCATGTGAACCAAAGACCTTGCGATCCAGTTTACAGAATACCACAGCAGCGGCACCGATCTGACTGTTGATTTCAGTATCAAGGTCACACTTTGATGTTAACGTGCTCCCCAGATAACGAAATGTATAGATTTGCTTAAGTATGTCCTCACCGAGCTTTATGGCCAGTGTCTCTTGACCGTGGATATCTAAAGACATCACTTCCGTCTTTTTAACATTTATCTTTACACCTTTCAAGATAATCAATCATAATCACACCTTTCGAGTCCCAGAATACTGAAGCCATCACCTTATTTGCCGACAAAATCGACTTAGCCTTTTTTAGGGGGTGGTAAACCAGGTCTTCTCCACTGTTTTGATTGTTGTTTTGTTTCCGGTGTACAGTAATGAACCCATGTTTCGTCCATAGTAACAAAACGATTCAAAAAATCATCTGCATCGGCTTCAAATAACTCCAAACAGTCGCGTGAAATAGTCAATCGCGTCCTTTTTTTGTTCAACTGAAAGCAGTCGCGGAACCCACCTCGCAGACACCTACCACCAACCCAACTCGTTGACAATGATGTTTTGAGTTCGTTCATAAGAGATGCCTATAATCTCGGCTATCTCTCTGATTTTTAATCTGCGGTCTCCCATTATTAAATCAAGTAGTTTTTTAATATTTTCGTCAGTAGTTGACGTCGAAGGCCTTCCAGAGCGGGGTTCATCTTTCACACTCTCTCTACCACGCTTAAATTCTGCTATCCATTTTTTGACGGATGAATATGACAGAGCACAATCGCCTAATGTACTGACCATGTCATCATGGATGGCTTTTGATGATAGCCCCTTCTTATGGAGGTACTTAATAACGGCACGCTGCTCGATTTGCTCCATTCGCGGAAATAATGTCCGATTACTTTGTTAATAAATTTATAAAATCACAACTAATTATCGCACACGTTTCGAACTTCACACAATGAACTAGTCTGTACTGAACTAAATATTGTGGGTAGATTTGATTTTTAGAATTGAATGGATCTGTGTTAGGCCGAGTACTTTTCAATCCACCCAGGTAACATAAATTCACGTACGAAGTTCTCCGTGCAACTAAATCACAAAATCGTGAATTATGTTCGTCAACACTCATGATAGCAGCGACAAGGTCACGCGTTTATGCGACTTCTGTTGTCTTATTATTACGATTTCTGTCAAAAAAACTTAAATAGCACACATTGATCATGAGCTGTGATGATCCTGATAATCATTTTATTTTATCCTGGTGATCCTGATTAGGATAATAGGATAAAATTATTAAATTATTGTAATGTCATCGGTCGTTGGTACGACTGAAAGTTTTTAAGTAAATCAGCCGTCCACAAGTTAGTGAAAATTACATTAAAAGATCCCGTTGATAGATAGATAGATAGATCCAAGCAAAGCTGACAAAATCGTGTTAAAACAAGTGGTAAAATTAAAAAAAATTATGCAACCGATGTAGTCGAAATAAATTAAATACGCATTATTAAAGATAACTCATAACTGCTGGCCAGACCTTGATCAAATTTATATGTGGTCCCACCACATGTGAAGCATCAGCTTTCAAATAAAAAATGGAAGACGAGGAAAGAATCATCAAAATCAGTTTACCAAGACAAAAGGTAACACATATTCAAAAAAACATACATCGGATAAAAAAAGGAGAATATTAAACCAAATTAGGCACCGCGCTGTCTCGTCTCGTGGTGTTATGGATTCTCTTACGTCGCTATCACATGTCATATGTCTTATGTTCATGTTTCTAAAACTATTAACTATTATAGATATCGCCATATGGTTGTGAATTAAGAACCTCCACCCCCTTAAATTATAACGCGGCTATCGTAAAAGGTGACTGAGGGAATTGGAATAGGATATGGGTAGCAGTGTCTTCCTGATTAAAACTCTTAATACTTAACAAAAACTGCGGTAGCCGCCAATCATAGCAACTTAAGCAAATATCTATCTACTTAGGCATTCTATTGGAAAGTGTTAAGCAGTGAACTCTTGCTAGGCTGTCATTAAATAATACATGAATGAGATTTTAAAAGTAATTTTAATAATAATACTAGTACAAATATAATGATGATAGCAAGCTGGGCAATTTTCTATCACGGAGATCATATTCGAATATTTAGTAGCTGTCAACTGCGCAGGAAATGTTATAGTATCACAAGGATCTTACTCTTACGATTCATTGTCAGAGTCACGGAGTCGTGTCAATCACAACAGAAGTAACCTCAAGATTCTGCGTTTTACATAAATGTTTGCTACGGCTGTAAATCGAACCAAGGACCCACGCCACGGTTATACGACCGAGTAATCTGTCTAAAACCTCGCGGTAAATTAATTACAATGAACATATTGTTTTAATAAGTCTTATTATTTTATACGTGGTAGAGCCATGCTGCAGTTATATTAGTAGTATAGTTGTATCACGAATGGGTCGGCTCGACCGGGGAAGGACCACGCTCTCACAGAATACCAGCGTAAAATAGCAGCTAATTGCTGCTTTGTTTCATTTTTTTATGTTCACACGCATTCTTTAAAGCATTTTATTTAAATAAAATATTTAATATACGTTCCCTACCTGACTAAAATGAAGGTGTAATACAAACAAGAATTACCTTATAAAATGATTTTAAACTAAATCTTTAGATACGGATGCGCCAAGAACGTAATTTGCCGGCGGGGTTAAAGTTGATTTACGCAGCTAGCCACGGGAATATTAAAAGAAAGGTAACGTGAAAAATGCGCTTATATAAAAGTAAAATCTCTGTTAAACACGGTGATTTCTACCGCATAAACTACTATTTCTTCTACTACTTTTATACAAAAAAGTTTGCCCAACGAGCAACCTGTAACTGTGGTTTAAAGATACCTAGATAGGTACTTGATTAATAATCTAAATGCACAATGCATTATTTACCCTTGAGGACGACATAGTAGTATTATTCGGCTATTGTACGCAATTACAGTACCTACTACAAAATAATAGTCTTAAAACTTATTTCATTATGTATTAGCAGGTTTTAAGATGATATTAGGCGTACTATTTGTTTTAAAATAGGTGAATTGATGCTAATTTAATATGCTATTACGTTTTAAGTATGCAATTAAATTATTAAAAAACTAATAATTTTATTTGTATAATTTATGTGAGAAATATGTTTACACTCTGTCTTTTGTAATCTTTACAAACTTGTTTTCAAAAAAAAAACTTGTAAAATATGTACTTGTTCATCCTCGTTGCAGACAAATCTACATAACTCGTGTATGATATTAATTGCATTATTCATTTTAAAATTAAAAAAATAGCATAGTCATCAGTAAATTATGTAATTTCAGTTTTATTTTTTATTATTGATAGTATTACAAGGGTATCAGAAGCTATTTAAAATGACCAAAACAAAAAAAAACAGACTACGTCCTATAAAATAGGTACGGGAGGTACAACCAAAGTTCCCCATCGCACAATAACGAAATACCTATTCAATCGACGATGTTTCGGAAGTATACAAAACAGTGTTGCCTCCCTATAGAACTTTTTGCATTAACTTGCGTTCAGTTTATTTTGTACCTTAACCTGTTCCCACACGAAGTCTAAGTTTGAGGTCTCGTTTTAAGCTCTTTGCTTTCACTCGGGATAATTTTCATCATAAAGAGACAATAGAGGCGATAGTATTCGTGAAAATTTCTGCAGTATTTTTACCGCACTGCTTCGAATGCACGAGAAATTCTACGCTTCTTTCATGATAAAATTCTATTAACATATTTTGCAATTAAGATAGAATATACAATGCAATAACTTTTTTTTAATTAACCTCTTTAAATATTCATTCTATTAAAAATGTTCATTTCCAACCAATTATATTATAAGTATTTCTTATAGCGTCATTGTGTCTAACAGTATCCCAAGATCTTCGGCACAAGCCTTCTCACATATCTGAGATCAAAAGTTAAAAACTAAAATTTACAGCTTATAAACGTCTCAATGATGGGCATAGGCCTCTTTTCACTTCTGAGAGGGTTTTTAGTGCAAGGAAGTGTTCGCCGCTCTGCCCCAATGCGTGATGGCGAACCCCAATGCGTGTTGGCGAATCACATGTCTTCGAAATATTTTTTTCTTATTTCTCAGGCATGCAGGTTTCCTCACGATGTTTTTCTTCACCGCCGAGCACTAAAATTGCAATTAACAATTTCATTGGTGTCGACGGGGATCGAACCCGGATTGCTCGCGTACTGTGAAATTTAGAACGAGCGCTAAGCCTCCGAGCTACCGGGGTGTATTTATCTGAGATTGCTATGGAGCAATTGTCCACCGCCCAACTTCAATGCGAGCAGATAGACTTCAAATGTACTTGAAATATTTTAATCCTCGATCATGTAGGTTTCCTCGTGATGTTATAATTCACCGCCGAGCACGTGGACTTTTAATTTCCCTAAATAAAATTAATGAAGACTAAATGCCAATGAACCTATTAAAACATGTTTTCACTTAATTATAAAAAGCACTAAGGCATTGCGTTCATATGCAATTCACTGCTAAAATTCTGTTTATGTTTCACTATCTTTAGCTCGTTCGCATGGAAAATTTATTTGCTTACTTATTCGAGCGAAGAATTCATTGACACTCGAGTTAGGAGGAAGACTTAAATATTTTGAATCAATCGAGTAGATAAAAAATATAACTAGTGAATTTTATAATAAAGGCCGCCGTCTAAAATCTGTTAGCTACGTCATTGGAATTTTGTTAATATTCTGTGATAATATCAGAAATTTATCTTAAAGTATATTTTCACATAACACGCATATTTTACCGTGTTTGAACGAAATATCTCCCGTGAATTTAATAGAAAATGTTACCATATGAAATTTTCATTCAGTAAAATACGGAAATAGTAAAATGATGGTACTTTACAATCATAGACCTTTTTTACCTGCAAGTTTTAATTACTGTATATAATAAACATTTGCCTCGTTGGTCTAGTGGTAGTAAACGTGATTGCTGGTCATGAGGTCCCGGGTTCGATCTCAAGTCGGGCCAAAATCAGTGTTTCATTCACCCCCGTGCCTCGGAAAGTACGTTACGCCGTTGGTCCTGCACCTGATCTCTCCCAGGTTGTGTCGAATTACCGTCTCATTAGACTATGAGAGTGAGACAGTTGAGAGAGCACCTGCACTTGGGCACTATAATCCTGTCCTGCACAGACTGGTTTTTCTCTTCTCTTCGTTGAAGAGATTGTTGTTATTATAATACACATTTTATACTTTGAACCTATTTTAAGCATATTGCGCGCACAGAGGAGAGTGAGGTTTTGCTTAGTTAAGTTAAGGTTTATATGGAGGAAGTTTATACAAAGCTAAAATTTACTACTGACTAAAATCGGTTAAGTAGTTTAGAAGTCCATCGCGGACAAACAACGTGACACGTAATTTATATAAATTAAGGTATGTGTAAGAAATACATTAAATAAAATAAAATAAAACATACATTGTTTACGGTCATACTGGACAAATGTCATTTGTTGACATTGTGTGTCTGTGTTCAACTGACAATGTCTTAGATTAAGTACAACATATTTATACTGTGGTACAAGCATATGTATATTATTAAGCTAAGACCAATGTCAGGCATTTAATATTCTGTGGTCAAAGTTAAATACAGTTTGCTTTATTGTACAAACCCATAGAATACTGTAATACATACATAATAGAAAGGGGAGTGGGCGGAGCCCGCGTAGCCATTAAAATGTCACTAACATGTCAATTCACACGTATAAATGTCAACACGAAATGTTTTTGACGTTACAATCATTTTCAAATTTCGCATGCAAATTATTTAGAAAATGCCAAATTACACCCTATTTACAAATAAATATGTGTTAAAATTTAAACGATTTTTTTTAATGATGACTGCTGTAACTTTAACTTTAACTTTTTTTTATAGGATAGGGTGACAAACGAGCATACAGTCCACCTGATGGTAGGTGGTTGCTATGGCCCATAGACATCTACATCTATCCTCGATTACAAATCAAAATGCAGATGCGTTGTCACCCGTGAGGACTAAGATGGAATGCCTCGTTTCCAGTCATAAGGGTCTCCGGTTCTCTACACTCATCTTACGAAACAAAGCAGCTACTATTTGACGCTGGTATTCTGAGAGAGCGTGGTCCTTTTCCGGTCGACCCGACCCATTCGTACTACAACTGTACTACTAATATAACTGCAGCACGGCTCTATCACCTATAAAGTAAAACCACGTAAAAACTTTTTAACGATTAAATACGCATTATTAATAATAACCCAAAATCTACTAGTGAGATCTTGATCGAATTTATATGGGGCCACACGAGAAGCACCAGCTTTCAAATAAAAAAAGAATCATCCAAATCGGTTTACCCAGAAAAAATTTCTGAGGTAAGACACATAAAAAATCATGTCCTCGTAGTCGGATTGATTACCTCCTTCTTTTTGAAGCTGGTTAAATAGGACGATGCACCGGCAATGTGTATATTTACACAAACCATTTGGAGCCACTCTCGAATCACTCTAACTCAAAAGCAACTGAAACGTGATTTCTTGAGTAATAAAGGTCTAAAATTACTTTTTTTATTATTCACTGATTCACTCATCAAAAATTTAGGCAACTTCAAGGATGCTTTGAAACTTAAAATTTGATATCAAGGTATCCCACCCCTTTTTCTAGAAAATATTCATTCCACCTTAGTACTCAGGGCTGGGCATAGAAAATAACTAGCCCGCCATCTTGGATTTAAAATGACGTCACTTAGCAAACCATGCATTGTCATCCAAACTAAATATGTATGCAAAATTTTAGCTCAATCGGTTGAGATAACTGCTTTAAAATTCAGTTTCAAGATTTAACCCTAACAAATATACAAACATTGCAAGTTAAATAGAAGCTTTTAAAAATAGAAAACCGTGAAACACAAGCGCAAGAAAAAAACTTCAGTCGTGGGAAACTTGTAAGTTGAAAGTTGTTGCTAAAATATATTTTCATTAGAAATTCTTTTTATTTACGTATTAATCCATACTAATCCATACTTCCATACTTTATTTTTAATATTATAAATGCGAAAGTGTGTTTGTTTGTTTGTCCTTTCACGTCGCAACAGAGCGTCGGCATGGCATGAATTTTTGTATGGGGATAGTTCGATGGCTGTAGAGTGACATAGGTTACTTTTTTCCGCGGAAAAACATCTCATTTCCGTGGGAAAATCGAATATATAGCACAAGTTTGTCCTTCTTTCACGTCGCAACAGAGCGTCGGCATGGCATGATTTTTTGTACGGGGATAGTTCGGTGGCTGTAGAGTGACACAGGTTACTTTTTTCTGCGGAAAAACATCTCATTTCCGTGGGAAAATCGAATATATAGCACAAGTTTGTCCTTCTTTCACGTCGCAACAGAGCGTCGGCATGGCATGATTTTTTGTACGGGGATAGTTCGGTGGCTGTAGAGTGACTACTTTTTTTCAGCGAAAAAACATATCATTCCCGTGGGAAAATCGAATATATTGCAAAATTAAATTCAACTAGGTTGCGCCACCGCGATTCTACAAGACAGACGACGGTACGATGGACGAACACAGAAGGTCAGAATATCTGGATTATTATGTCTTTTTACAAAAATTAAGATAAAAAATGTATGGATCTGTATTTTTCCACACAGGACCGGGAAGAGAGCGATAAAAAACATAAAATTCACCAGCTGATTTTCTTCAAACGTTTTGGTGCATTGTAATTCACAGAATAGGCGATAACCTCACAGACGATATTAAGTAATCCGTTGATGCTCTGCCTACCCCGCAAGGGTTACAGGCGTGATTATAAGTATGGATCAGAAATACTATCACCACCTGTCACGCTTTCACCTTAACTAATACTTAACTGTGGTAGAAACAGTTCTTAGTAAGCCTTATTAATAAGCCTTAGTAATATTTATTGAACGGAAATTAATACAGTTCTTATATGTGGTTATGAATGAATCGGTATTACAATAAGAAAAATTGTGCAAAATTATAAGAAAAATATTTTTTGAGAGTTCTTATTAACTAACGTATACATAGTTTAAATTGATTCCGCTAGATGTCGCTACTAGGTTTTTAAAACATAATACATACATACATAAACACTCACGCCTGTCACCCAGAGGGGTAGGCAGAGAATACGGACTTCCATTTGGCACGATCCTGACATACCTCTTTCGCCTTCTTTACATCCATATATCTACGCATATATGCTCGTCGGTTAAGGGTACTTCTAACGTGGCCCCTTTTCAAAATATCGCCAATTTGGTCGATAAACTTTTTTCTAGGGCGTCCCTTCCCGACTCGGCCATTCACATCTGCCATATAAATTTAAATAATATTTTTATTTTTTTTTTTTATTTTGTTTTTAAAACGCGGTAACGAAAAGATTAGCTCGATCGCTAGAATCTTTAGAAGATGCTGAACTGAGAATGCAAGAACAAGCAGAGCGTCAGGCTACTTTTAGAGCTTCTGAGACACCTTTTGAACATCAGCAAAGGCGTCTTGACAGACAGAGCGTCAGGCTGCTTTAGGAGCTTCCGAAACACCTTCTCAAAGTCAGAAAAGGCGTCTTGAACAGGCAGAGCGTCAAGCTACTTTAAGAGCTTCTGAAACACCTTCTCAAAGTCAGCGAAGGCGTCTTGAACAGACAGAGCATCAAGCTACTTTAAGAGCTACTGAAACACCTACTCAAAGTCAGCAAAGGCATCTTGAACAGGCAGAGCTTCAAGCTACTTTAAGAGCTACTGAAACACCTTCTCAAAGTCAGCGAAGGCGTCTTGAACAGACAGAGCATCAAGCTTCTTTAAGAGCTACTGAAACACCTGCTCAAAGTCAGCAAAGGCGTCTTGAACAGGCAGAGCATCAAGCTACTTTAAGAGCTTCTGAAACACCTTCTCAAAGTCTGCGAAGGCGTCTTGAACAGGCAGAGCGTCAAGCCACTGAAACACCTGCTCAAAGTCAGCAAAGGCGTCTTGAACAGGCAGAGCGTCAATCTACTTTAAGAGCTACTGAAACACCTGCTCAAAGTCAGCAAAGGCTATTCGAACAAGCGGAACGTCAGGCCGCCTTAAGAGCCGCGGAAACACCTGATGAAACTCAACACAGACTCATTGAGCAAGCTGAACGTAATATACTACTATAAAGGCATCCCTCAATTAATCAAATTCTACTCATTAACCCGGTCACAAAGGAGCCTACTCCGAACATAAAAGTATCATGTATAGATTTTTATGCGTATGATACGCATGATGTTGCGAGAAAATAATTTTAACCTCTTAGCCCGGTGTAGACAATTATTTCATCAATTTTTGGTAGACATGTATGTGAAGTAGAAAGTGAACGTCTCCATTATATATCTTTAAACCAAAAAAAAGCTGCGCGTTGAGAATTATATACATTTATAAGATGCAGTTTCTAGCGACGCCAATGTAAACCCCAGAGATTTAGGTAAAATGGTAATTCTGCCCTCATCATTCGTTAACAGTCTCCGCTACCTACATGAGTACACACAAGACGCATTCGCCTATGTACGAACTTACGGAAAACCTGATCTTTTTGTTACTTTTACTTGCAATCCCACATGGAAAGAAATAACCGAGGAGCTAATGCCGGGCCAAAAAAGTACTGACAGACACGATTTAGTTGCTAGAGTATTTAGATTAAAAGTACAAAAATTAATGTATGTAATTAAAAGGGAAAATTTTCGGAGAGGTGCAGTGCTTCCTGTATTCAATTGAATGGTAAAAAAGAGGATTACCGTACATTCTAAAAGGGCTTAAAGAGAAGTTGCGGCCCAGCCAAATAGACGATATAATAAGCGCCGAGATTCCGGATCCTTAGCAAGATAATGAATTGTATGATACCTTTGTCCGAAATATGATTCACGGTCTATGTGGAGCACGAAATTCAATATCGCCATGTATGAAAGAAGGAAAATGTACAAAGAAATTCCCTAATCAGCTATTAAAAGAAACAGTGCACAATGACAATGACTACTCTTTGTACGGACGCAGAGCTCCCGAAGATGGTGGCAGGAAAGTTACAATCAAATCTCGCTCTGGAGCATTCGAAACCTTAGATAACAGCTGGATTGTCCCGTATTTGCCCATTCTATGTAAAATGTTTAATACCCACATTAATGTAAAAGCATGTGGCTCTGTCCGCGCAATCAAGTATATCTGTAAGTACATAAATAAAGGAAGCGACCAAGCAATATTTAATCTCAGTTGTGAAGGTGAGGCAAATCCCATTAATGAAGTACAGAACTTTCAAGCAGGGCGTTATGTCAGCAGTAATGAGGCAGCGTGGCGTCTCCTTGGCTTCCCTTTACACGAAAGGCACCCAACAGTTACTCACTTTGCTGTGCACTTAGAAAATGGAGAGCGTGTATATTTCACCGAAAGAAATTTCCAAGAAAGAATTGCATCACCGTCAAAAACTACACTAACAGCCTTCTTTCAACTTTGTCAAACAGCCCCTTTGCAAAAACGTTGTTATATTCTGAAGTCCCCCGCTATTATACTTAGCATACATCTAAGAAGGAATGGGAACGCCATATTCAAGGCGCGCCTGTTGCAAATTGGACCGGTGTAAAGTCATGAGATGCCCTTGGTCGTGTGTATACCGTCCATGTAAATAATTTTGAATGTTTCTGTTTACGATTGCTGCTGCACCATGTTCGGGGTCCTACAGGATATAAAGACCTTAAAACTGTCAACGGTCAGGAATGCCCAACTTATGGAGTAGCATGTGAATCTCTGCATCTGCATGTTTTAGAAAACGATTATCACTGGGATGAAACCATGGAGGAAGCAGTGCCAGTCACCAGCCAAAATTAGGGATCTTTATCCAACTCTCATATCATCTTGCAGGCACATGAATTGTGGGACAAATATAAAGAGTACATGGCGGAAGATATTTTGCGAAGGTTACAGCAGACACACGCGAACATGACATACAATGAACACATTTATAATGAAGCACTTGGAAAAATTGAAGATAAAGTAATGGCAATAGTAGGCAAAAAATTAAGCGACTTTGGAATGATAAGCCCTCAGCGAACAACCGAAAATGAACTAAGTGATGAAATTATACGTGAAACAAACTACGATATACCAGCTTTGCAGCAGCAAGTAGCCGAATTTGTACCCCGCTTGCTTACCGAACAAAAACGAGTTTTCAACAAAGTATTAGGACAAATTGAATCTGGAAATGGTGCACTTTTCTTTTTAGATGCCCCTGGAAGAACTGGGAAGGCATTTTTGTTAAATTTATTATTAGCGCAAGTACGGAATGATAAAAACATTGCTGTGGCCGTAGCTTCCTCCGGTATAGCCGCCACGCTGCTAAGCGGGGGCCGCACTGCACATTCTGTTTTAAAACTCCCTCTAAATCTAGCCCAGGAAGAATCGCCGATCTGCAACTTTAGCAAAAATAGTGCACGAGGTATAATGCTACGATAATGCAAACTTTTTAGTGTGGGACTAAAGTACAATGTCGCATAAAAAAGCTGTAGAAGCACTAAATCGAACGCTCCAGGATTTGCGCAGCAATGCCGATGTAATGGGAGGAATGGTGGTTTTTACTGGCTGGTGACTTTCGCCAAACTTTACCTGTCATTCAAAAGGGCACACCTGCAGATGAAATTAAAGCATGCCTCAAGTCGTCTATTTTATGAAACAAGGTGACAAAATTCAGTTTAACTACGAATATGAGAGTGCATTTGTATAATGATATCAATGCTGGAAACTATGCTGACACACTATTAAAAATTGGCGATGGGCGGTTGGAAACGGATGCTGAGGGCTGCGTTAAATTGACGAGAGATTTTTGTAATTTAGTATAGAGTCATTCCGAATTAATTGCGAGCGTTTATTCAGATTTAACGAACAACATGCATGAAGACAAATGGTTATGTGAAAGGGCGATTCATGCACCAAAAAATGAGAGCGTTAACAAAATAAATTCAGATATATTAGGCGAAGTAGCTGGAGAAATAACAGAGTATTTGTTAGTAGACACAGTTACGGACACAGAACAGAGCACTTCATATCCCATAGAGTTTCTAAATTCTCTAGAGTTGTCAGGTATGCCCTCACATAAGCTTCAATTAAAATTAGGCGTCCCAGTCATGCTAATGCGAAATTTAGATGCTCCTCGGTTATGTTACGGGACAAGGCTGCGTGTGACATATCTTGGACGGAACATAATCGATGCTACAATTTTGAGAGGCGTAGGAAAAGGTGAAAATGTTATAATACCACGGATCCCTATAATTCCCACAGATCTTCCTTTTCAATTCAAAAGGTTGAAGTTCCCTATTAAGCTCAGTTTTGCAATGACAATTAATAAAGCGCAAGGGCAAACGTTACAGTTAGCGGGGGTCAACTTAGAAAATCCGTGCTTCTTTCATGGTCAGCTGTATGTAGCATGTTCGCGTGTGTCAAATGCCCAGAATCTCCACATTCTTTCCCCGAATGAAAAAACATATAACATTGTGTAGAGTAGCGTCTTAAAATAGTGTTCAGTTAGTTTTTATTCCAAAATTCCCACAATCAATTAATCAGAATTCCCACAGATCTTCCCTTTCAATTCAAAATTTCCTATTTAGCTCAGTTTCTTTTCAATTCCAAATGCTGCACCTCTGACGGACCTATTTAGCTCAGTTTCCTTTCAACTCAAAAGGATGCATCTCTGACGGATATTTTATTTTGCTCAGTTTCCTTTCAATTCAGAAAACTGCATCTCTGACGAATCAATTTAGCTCAGTTTCTTTTCAAAAGTCTGCATCCCTGACGGATAATTATGCTCAGTTTCCCTTAATTAAAAAAATATCCCATTTCCATTTGGAATAAACAGGCTTTTTTCATGCTTTCCTATACGCTGCGTTTCAAAACATTTAAATAGGCTGACGAATCAATTTTACTCAGTTTCCTTTTAATGGCTGCATCTCTGACAAATCTATAAAAATCAGTTTTCTTTCAATTCAAAAAGCAATGGATACTTCATTTCCCAGTGACCATGCGGGCGAAGCCGCGGGTAACAGCTAAATCATCAGTAAAATTTCCATTTATTGCATTTTATCAAAATTTAAGCAACTGACTTTTCAACATTACTTTCATAAATTTTATTTATCTGAGCGTGACGTTCACGCGAGTTCAGTGCTTTTTTCCTCATCCCAAAAACGCCCAAAGTGCCTAGATTAGATAGACTAGTTTAGATTAATAATTTGAAAAGAATACTAACAAAATGACGTCCGCGTTCAGCTCTTCGAGGAGACGGTGTACCTACTACTGTCCGACTTAGCGGGGTCGTGTATTAACTAATATCGGTCTTAACTCGGGGCAAATTCTAGCGATGGTGCAAAAAATTCAAAATGGCTTAAAACAAAATGGCAGTTATACCAATTTTAAAGTTATAAACTCGGTAAAGGTAAGGGGTAGACTGATGGTGCTGGAACAAATGTTGTAGGGGCCGAAAAGAGTCAACTGCTGGTGATAAAAAAATCAAAATGCTGGATCTAAAATGGCGATTAAAAATCAACAATTACGCATTAAATTAAATGAACAGACTTAAGAACATGTCCAGCGATAACTAAAAAATAAAAATATAAGTTAGTAGTAAAAAAATTAAAAACAAGCTTTTATTAAAATGTTCTCATCATCATCATCATTACAACCCTTCACAAATCCACTGCTGAATATAGGCCTCCCCAAGTTATGCCACAAAGCACGGTCCTGAGCCACCTGCATCCATCGTAAATATTTCCCCATGAGTAAAATTTTTTAAAAAGAAGAAAATAAATTTTAAATTAAATCAAACCTATCAATTTATTACACAATTTGTAATATGATATAAAAGGTTGTCGCAATAAATACAATATGTAACTTGAATTGATATTGACAATTTAAAATAAATGTATTTTATAAAATTTTCCACGGACAGAGTAACGATCTGATGAAACATGAGATAGAACAGCTATTCGATGGTCGCAGGTGGCTTAGGAGGTACTTTGTGGCACTTTATGGGGGAGGCCTATATTCAGCTGCGGGAGTTAGGCTTTAATAATGACAATAATAATGATGACAATAAATGAATGAAAGTCGCTTCTACGCCGAAGGAAATAACATTATACATTTTGACAATACCTCTCAGTATCAGCTTTTAGCTCGTCGCCATTTTGTTAATTAGGCGCTGAAACAAAGTGTCCGATGTATTTATTTTAATAGCTTTTAAATATGACGCCTTTAGTAATGATTAAATTTAAATGGCGTTTATGAGTTCATAGCATTATATCATGATTCAAATTCAACGCTATTAATTTTTAAAGTTACGAACGGCGAAACTAAATAATCTTCTTCTCCCCATACGAATTTTGACTATGATTACAAAGAAAGAAGCTCTTATTAGAAGCAAATTGTTCCGATCAATAATGTTGATATTCTATGTCTATAATTTCTATCATCTACGATGAACCAACCAATTTTACAAGGTGGGATACCCACCGCGTTGTGAAATCGACTATAACGGTCGTCATTTTATTCGTATTCTTTTCAGCGAACCTTTTCATTTGATATCCATGTCAGGGTAAATTTCACTTTACTCTCTTACCCGTTATGGAGGGTATAAGAGAACCTGTATAATTACAGATTACAGGCTGTGAGGTATTTCATCTTAGTCCTCAGGGATGACATCGCAACCTTAGTTTTATTTGTATGTAATTGTCTGCAGTAGAATAAAGGTGAAAAAGCACACAGTCGATCTGATGGTAAGTGGATGCTGTCAACCATTGATATCTACATCTATTCTCCATTAAAAAACTATGTTATGTTAAATGCATTGTCATCCCTGAGAACTAAGATGGAATGCCTTGTTTCCAGTAAAAAGGGGCATCAGTTCTCTACACTTACCAAATCACAATACACAAGCAGCATTAAGTTGCTATTTCACGATGGTATTTAGGTATTTATGGACTGCTGTAGACACTGACCACAAGGACTACAATTCAGTTTGTTAATTTAAATAAAAATCGTTTATACTGGTAATACCAGTTATTGATTTTTTGATGGTCTATGTTTTGAAATTGTGACTGATATTTGGTGAATTATAATAAATAGAATATAGAAGATTTAAGTACATTTTCTTCATTCAAATTTAATTTATTATGGAAACATTACTATATTGTAAATAGGTACCTAGAGTTTCTTTTGACTGACACCATTATAGAAACATTTAATTTATTTCAAAGAGCGTCTTCACGCTTACGTTCATACACCATTTATTCCCAAGTTTCTGTTTATATTTCACTCAATCTTCAATCCATTCATCTAGAAACTTTATTTTCTTCTACGTTTTCGAATGAAATATGGACTGACATATAAAAAAGGTAACCCATATTACAAACCAATATTTTTCAAGTTGAGAAATTACGTGTATATGAATAGAGAAATAAGATGAAAAATGAGAGTTAAGGACTCATAGAATACGATTATTATTGTTATTGTTAGGTTATTGTTTTTATAGTACAACCTACAAAAAATTCGGGACTCAACGTTTTAGTTATTTATTTATAGTTCGTCCAATTACGGACATACTGCCTGGGGCATTAACTATAAAGGCGGCTACTCACTTGCCTGCCGCAGGGGCAATCTAGGGTGTACAGCGACCGGGGCGACATGAACTGTCTCTACACACATACCTGCCGCTCAGTATGAGAGTGTACGTCTCGCTGAATCCATGCGTTGAGAATGGCGCCAGTTTTATCGCAATATCAATGAATCGGTATAGCCTTGGTTTTTTTTAATCTATCTACATATAACACAAAAATGTTTCTACATATCTCCGTTATAGACTTCAACACTATTCAACCGATGTGCCGAAATGATTAGGAAGTCAATAATGCGAAGATGGTCTTAGACCACAAAAACAATGCATTAGGCACTATATTGTTACGAGTTTGCGATTCGTGACAATAAAAACTGCCGATTGAATTACTAAAATTGACACTTTAATTACCGAACACCAATTACAACTTAAAACACACTAATAATAAATCACACTTAACGATTTAGTTCGCAGTTATATTGCTTAGAAGTATTCGCTTGAATCGCCAATTCAATAACGACCCGGGTCGAGGGCAATACCAGTCTTACTTTTCTACTGAAACATCTAGAATGTTCGAGCACATACTGTTCACGATCGACTAGGTGTAGAAAGTTCTACGATGGAATTTTCTAGAAAGCTTAGTTCTGCAACTCGTTACTGGATGGCACTAGTGCCATGTACCAGGCATCAACTATGGCGCGCAATAATATAAAGAGGTTAATAATTAAACAAGATTTCCTTTTTATATGACTAAAGAAATGTATTTCTTTTTAGTGTAGTAGCACATGCCGGGTATCCGCTAGAATAGAATAAGAGTAACAAATGAGCACAAAGTCCACCCGATGGTAAGTGGATACTTATTGTGAATATTAATTAGTAATTACTACCATAATATAGTGCTTATAAGCTGCAGCATGGCTCTACCACTTTTAGAGTAAGTTACCATGTTTGAAAACGTTACCACGTTGAAAAACGTTACCACGTTCATATAAAGTTTTTTCTGCGGTGTTACCGCAAAAAAGAGAAAAAAGTAATACTTGGTGAAGAAGATGCTCTTAATACACTTCTGTCACCCGTGTTCAAATTTCACACTCTTAATTGGTATCTATTGTTACTTGTACTCACACGTTAGTTAAGCGCAAAAGGCGCCAACGAACTGATTGAAATTACTAGATAATATCTGCCTAGATAATATCTGCCGCTGCACACACGGCAGTGGCAGATATTATCTAGGGAGCAAGGAAGGTCTTGCGCCCCTGCAATCCTGCAGCAGGACCGAGCTAGAATATTGCCCCAGCTTGCATACACACATCACAATTAAGGAGGCAATTAAGAGTTATCCCCACTCCCACACCCTAGATGGTTCTTGCGGCAGGCATGTGAGTAGTCGCCGTAAAGTAACGTAGTAGTGTAGTACAGCCCTCGTGTCATTTCGAGAAGGTATTGGGTTACGGTATGGTCCACCGTGCTTTAATAAAGCGTGTTGGTGGGGTTCAAAAACGATCGACTTTCTTTTTATTTCTTTTTTGTTTTTAGATATTTTTCCAAAATATCACCAAAGCACATCGCGACATAATTCGCGATACCATTCATACCATCTAGATGATAAACGGATTTGGTGGTCCACCACTGTGAAATTTACAAGAAGTTTTCTTCCTGGCACAACTTTATTGTGGAATCAGCTATTGAATTTTCCAAAACGATACGACTTAGGAACCTTCAAGAAAAGAACCGACTTCTATTTAAAAGGCCGGTAACATATCTGTTATATCCCCATGCACTGACCAGCAGATGAGCCGCATGCTAATTTGCCCTTTCTTCGATAAAAACGATAATTTAAGAAAAAAGCGTATGGGGTCCAAGATCATCGGCTTCTTTTATATAATAAAATATATCATAATAAAGATATTACGCGAGTAACCCGGGTTGGATCCCCGCCGGCACCAATGAAATTGGTAATTGCAATTTTAAGTGCTGATTTACCACGTGCTCGGCGGTGAAGGAAAACATCTTGAGGAACCTGTATGTCTGAAGAATAAGAGAAAAAAAATATTTCGAAGACATGTGAAGTTCACCAACACGCATTGGGGCAGGGCGGCGGACATTTCCTTGCCCTAAAAACCCTCTCAGAAATGAGGGGAGGCCTGTGCCCAGCAGTGGAACGTATATAGGCTGTAACTACTTACTTACTTTACTTTTATAAATATTATAACGTATAAATAGTGAATAGTGGTATTAAACTATTGTTATGATAATTCAGCAAATCTATTCCGAAACCGTTCCTATACAGTTCAACTTGAATGCGTAACCATGCTAGTAGTACTGATTTCGAGTGCCTTCCAAAGAAGAAGAGATTGAAAAGGGCAAGATGAATGAACAAGTCCAAAACTTTGAGAGGGATACTGTAAGTACTGTATAAGTAGAACGTTGAACGTTGATTTAAAATTAAACGAAGCCTTTTAAAGCGTACTTAAATTTTTATGCTTAATACATATCTATTTTTCAAATTAGGAAGTTTAAAGAATAGCGAAATAGGATGAAAAATGGGAATATATATATGACTACTGATTGGTGACTATATAACTACTGATTGGTGACTGTAAATAGTTGAATGTCTTACTTTCCTTCTATTATACTTTATTATTAAATCTATATAAAGAAAAAGAAAAATGACACAGTTTTATATGTCTTTTTAAAATAATATAATAACACAAAATAAGGTTTTTCATAAACATTATTTATATCCTTATTGTAATATTCTGTAATAGTTAAAATAATCATATATCAAAAAATGTCATACATAAGTATCGGTGAAGTTAAATAACCTCAAAGACCTAGTTAAGCTCATTCTTGCCTTATTAAACATCACAACAAAGTTTTGTAAGTTAGGCGTTAATACGATTTACTTTTATTATAGTCGTGTCGTAATTTGTTTGTTGATCTCAGTTGCAGACTCAAGAAAATGTATTATATAAGAACATTTAACGTTAAATCTATGCGGGAAGCCTATGTTTAGGAGTGAACTTTTATAGGCTGTTATGATGTTATTGCTGGTTTAACTTTACGGTACTGAGTTTAACGTATTGTACTTAAACGCTTAATGATAATATTTTTCTTCTATACCAGCTTGATAGCTAATATAATCGCCATACTTGGCAGACAACTTTTTGTCGGCTACTTGGGTATTTTACATATAACATTTATATTTTTGAATTTTAGTTATTCATTAAATATTTCTTGGTATTGCTATTAGTACACCTGGTATTGCGCTCTATCTGTTCGTGAAGTTCGGTACACGTTATACACCTATATTGAAAGTTAACTATCCGGTACTCTTCAAAATCAGCGTTGTTAGCCTTAATATTTTCTGGTTTAGTTTTCATTTTATTCTACTTTTGACTCTAACTTTGACTTTAACTCTAACTCATAACTTTAAAACATAAACTATATCCCGGAAAAAATAGAAACAAATTCAAAAACTATAGTTTATTTACACTTATTCAATAGGTATTAATTTATGTGATCTCCCCAGTGAGGCCGTTCGACGAAAGGTATTACGAAAATTTAATTGAAGTTTTGATTAAGCACTATCGCACATGCCAGACTCGTCGCTCCCGCTACACATATAAGTACTCGTAAATATACATAATATTGTAAATAACCTCGCTTCAAGTATGAAAATAATGTAGCTCGTCAACATGTGCCTTATTACTATATAAATATAATAATGATATAAATATAATACAGTATATTTTTATATTAACAATACAAAATATACCAAAACTATATTATATTTCTCTTACAACCATTTACAGGTTTAAATTTATTTGTTTCTTCTTTATTTCGTCTTCTCAATTTAGCGTAAGCGCTTTGCTCTGTACAGTGTGTAGGTTAACGATCAGAAAAAACAAATTGTACAATTGTGTCAAACAGTTGGAACTTTAAATGTTAACTGTAAACATATTTGATTCTAGCATTTCTGAGATTTTTTTATAAACCACCACACTTACTAGGTTTTTCCAGTTTTTAGTTATTAATTTTGGATCATATACACGAAACGAAATAGTAGTGATGGATTTTCCGGCTACATTTGTCGAAAGAATGTTATACTTACTTTTTATTTATACTTTTTTGCTATAATTTAGGTAAATATGTAGATTTATTTTTTTTAATAATCGGACCAAGGTAACATTTTATCATGAATTTTTAATTTAGACGTCTTTGAATGGAGATGAAGAGCATCTCAATATTTCATTAGCTAGATTAATTTCGGGATTTGACCTTTACTTTGTAAGCAAATAATGGAAGCAGGGGACTGATGGAAGTGAATGAATTCAGATCCTAAGCTAACGTCTGTTGTAACCGAACTCCGTCCGACCTTTGTGATATATTCAAAACATGAGCACAGATTCAGCCATTAGAACATATTGATCTGTTTATGTATATTTAAAATACAATAGTATTTGAATATGGTATTTCAAAATAATTTTATCCCGGAGAGTAAGTTTATATTTTTTAAATTAAGAGCTGGAGTTTAAAACGTAGAATAAAATGAAAAGTATTTAAAAAATATTAAAGCTAACAAAGCTAACGTATCGGACAATTAAATATCTACATATAAGACGTGGGCCTCTTCAGAGTTTCGAGGACATGATCAATCGGATACGTATACACGTATACTCTGTCGCCTCCGTCGCCTCTTGCACTGATATTAATTTTGGATAGAAGTATATAGTATCAAGACGTCATCAAGACTGCTCGACTGATATTATAGGAGTCGCAGAAAGGATAAATCACTTGAGGTTTGCTTTACTACAGTTACAGCACGAAAAAGTTAATCGTTTAAATAATATCACACAATGGTGGTAGCCTACCCCTACTACCTATCAAAACTGAACCTAGCAACAGTTCGAATGTGTAAGAATTATACAATTAAAATACTTTTATAATATGAAAATAAGTTAACAACTGTTATAAATCTTACTGATAAGTCAATTAATTACAAATGTTTAGGAAATGAAATTACTTATATATAGTATTCTTTGCAAATCTCTCAAATTCTAAATTAAAAATAAACTGAGAAAATTATCTATGACAATACAATAACTTATAATCAATTTTATATTTGTAATTATGAGAAATAATATAAAAGAAAAAGATAATTACATAATTATTATTTAAATGATTTTAGTAGCAATTATTTAACAATCACCGATAACACTAAAAAATCCTTACAGTTGTCTTCATACTAATTTCGTTTTGGAAATTTTTTATAGTTTTCCAAAGTTAACGACGTCGATGAAATCCATTGGAATTGTCAAAAGTTGATCATGAATGTAACAGACTTTTATATTTACTACAGTTATGTCGTAGCTGATAGGAGGAAATAAAAATTATTTAACCGTAGTTCTTCCGTATTCAAATTAAAATAAAAAAACTCCAATGCCTTATTTTTTTTATTTGTGTAAATGATCTCAACTGGAAACTTAGTTAATTCTAATAAACGACCCGCTAAAAGCGCCAACTCTTCGAGGTTTATGCCATTTGTCTCCTGTCAGCCCGGGGTAATGAGTACACACTAATGGGCTACCGGCCGACCACCAGTTATTTAGAAAAATGAATCTCAAGACTGATCTCGCCATTTCTCAAATGTACTTAATAATCAGAGTAGAGTATAATGACAATAATAACTTATTTAATGCTCCATTTTTATTATTTTTATATAAAAGTGCAATTCGGGGGGAATAAATGATCAAATTAGTTCAAAATGAATTTGCTGAAGAAATATCTAGACGTCTTGTTGGTGTAAGCACAAACACTTAAGGAAACGAGTGGTTTACTTAGGACCCTTGATCGACGCTACGGTCTGAGAGACAGTTAGATTAGTTGCTGTGCTTGAAGTATCATAATATTGCCAGCCTTTGATTTAAATAGCAATAACATTTACTTGTCCTAATTTACTTTGTCTTTTCCAATGAAACAACTCAATACTTTGGTTACACAACTGTAATTAGAAATTTCTGTGTAAAAGCCTAACGTTATAACGTATAATAATTTACAACATACTTATAAAAAAATTCACATACCTATCGAAAATTTAATTCAAAGTTTGAAAAATGTATACTAAAGTGGGATTTGCTGTCTTTTATACTAATACATTTTTTTCTTTTTTTTTTTTCAGATTAAAAGATCTATCTTGACTTGGCTTGAAAGAGTAAGTACATATCTACTCGTACATTACGTTACGTGGTAGAGCCATGCTGCAGTTATATTAGTAGTATAGCTGTAGCACGAATGGGTCGGCTCGACCGGGGAAGGACCACGCTCTCACAGAATACCAGCGTGAAATAGTAGCTTAATGCTGCTGTATTTCGTATGGTGAGTGTAGAGAACCGGAGACCCTTTTTACTGGAAACGAGGCATTCCATCTTAGTCCTCACTGGTGACAACGCATCTGCATTTTGATTTGTAATCGAGGATAGATGTAGATGTCTATGGGCCACAGCAACCACTTACCATCAGGTGGACTGTGTGCTCGTTTGTCACCCAAGCCTATAAAAAAAAAAAAAAAACATTAGCATTAGCCTTCAGATTATCTCATCTTAGCAACTTTGTACCATAAAAGCTGCTGCGTGTATTATAACGGTGTAAAACGAAAAAATATATTTAATCTCTAACTTTGATGTATGTATATCAAGCTGTTTAATTTGCAGTTTCACTCCAAACAGGCGAAAATATAAATATTAAAAAAATATGTATATAATCATTTTTCAAACAAGACGAGATTCGCTCCTATTCACCGGGTTGGGCAGGCGAGTTTTTAAGATCGTTGAACGTCATTCTGCTCATGCTAAATTACTCGGTCGACAGAAGCTCGATTGTTAATCAGCATAATACCCTGTGGTAATAGATAAAGTTGTAATATTACTCTCCTTTACACTTTTTTATAAAGTCTATTGCTATATATACGCACTTAGCATTTTAAATTAGTAACATAACAAATCATGTATAAATACTAGCTTTGTGAACTCACTCAGGGCCCAACAAAATAAGTATATTTCTCTCTGGCTCTAAGATTCAGAGTGCATAAGCAGGACGGCCAGCAGTTGTTCTAGATATGTCTTGGACATTCATCTTTAATAAGTTTAGTAGGTATATCAGAATAAAAATTTGATTGGTTTTAAACGTTCATTAAGATTGCGTTTATAGTTGATTATTTTAACAACATATTGTAGTTTTTTGCGGGCTAATATTTTCAAATATAATATGAGTTAAACAAATATAATAAGTACCTCAACATCAATCATCAACTAAAAAGTTCTCTTGTTACTACTTGCATAAAACAATGCTGAGTGAAAAGTTTGCAATGAACAAACTTGCTCTTAAGCATGCACATGGCGATACTAAAACCCAGTTTACCCCAAATGTTATTTCGCCGCTGCATAACTTTACCATACACCAACAACATTAATTAGTTTATTCTAATCCACTAGTGTTTTGTTTCGAGTAAAGTAAAAAATTTACTGTTTTTGCTTTACCTACAAAACCAAAACCGATCAAACTAAACAAAGTAAATAAAATTATGAAATAAACAAAGTACAGAAAACATTGTAAACAAAATCGACGTAGATATGCTACTCGTAGTGCCGTGAATAACCGCAACAAGCGGCTTAATTGGCGTAAAAATAACGAACTAAGTAACTATTATTTCGATCTGGCACAGACCAATCGTGGCAACTCTATTTAATATAATTATAGTAATAATTTTAATATGTTACATATGTGAAAATGTTACAGTTTACTACACTTTTAACGTTACAAGTAACATTAAACTAAATTATTCTCCTTCCAAAAAAAAAGAGGAAACTAATTACTGAGAGATATATGAATATTATACAACTTTCCAATCCTATATCGTTAATGTGACACATGCTACAAGCTCACAGTATCGTAAGTAAGGTTTATAACTCAATTGTGGTAAAAATTTCTTTTAATCGTATATTAAGTATCAATGGATTAAAGATTCAGAAACGAATAATATAGCGAGTTCGTACACAGGTTCTACTTATTGCAAAATTTTCTGAAATATCTTCCAGTAGACCTAAAAAGGAAATATATTATTAAAAAGGCAAACATAACTTTTTTCTATTGATAAAAACAAAAAAAACATACGTTTTTCGTTTTTACGTTTTTGTTTCCGTTTTAAAATAAACTTTACCTCTACACCAGGATTTTCTCCTGTATCGTGAGGGGAGTTTACTTACACACATAAATTTCACATGGCCAAACATCCAACCTCGAAATTGTTATTTGTAGACCATAGTAATACCTGTTCCGTGTGGGATTCGAATCCGCGCCTGTCCATGTATACAATTGGCCGCTGAGTAGCCAGCGACCATTTTCAAATTTTAACCCTCTATTAGTTTTCGTTTTAAATCAACAGTATTTACACTGTTTACAGACGTAACTTTAATTTAATCAATTCTACAGAAAGTAGCTGCCAGTCCATGGACATTCTATAATCAACTTTTAAATAAATGGAATAATGGAATGAGACCAAATGGAATGTCCGCTGTCAATACTGTCGGAATACGACATAAATGTTTGAAAACGTATTATCTGTCCAGAGAGATGGTAAAGAAAAAACAGTCCTGTATCTATCTTTATTAAGTTCAACGAAGGTGCACGACCAGATATATTCTTATTAAGTTCCACGATTATTAGCTTAAGAGCCAGTGGGCGGCTGACTTATGGTATTTCAATAAGCTTTTCATTTTTTTCAGTTAATCCCTTATACCTGAGGTACATGAAATGGGGACTCTTAATTTTGACCGGCGGTCGATATAGAGATGCTCAGGTGTTAAAGGTGTAAACAAATGACCAAAAACAACGTGATAGCAATAAGTCTGCCGCTTTGACATCTTGAAATATTTAATAAAAGTTACTGAAAAATAACTGCCACAGCTTCCTCGTTTTTCTTTTATTTTCGGAAATAAATAAAAATCGCAAGGTGCGAGGTCGGAGCTATAGGGCAGGTGACTCAGTAATTTCACGTCTGACGTCGCCGAGTAATCGAACATTTGCTTGGCGGTGGGCGACGAGGCGTTGTCGTGGTGAAGAAAGATCCTACAGCGAGGTCGTTTCTCTCGAACTTTTTCCAAGACATGTGACAAACAATTGTTAGTGTAACATTCTGCAGTAACTGTTGTTCAATCCTCTAAAACAGTTGTTGCGTAATGACCTGTCCTTCCGAAGAACGAGGCCACCATCTTTTTTCCCACACTTCGACCTCTCTTCACTTTAGTTCGCAACTCCTCTTAAGGAAACGCCCAGACAGCAGACCGTCTCTTAGTTTCGGAATCATAACAATGAATCCAGCTTTTGTCCCCCGTAAGTATGTTGAACACAGCATTTTTGTTACCTCCATTAAATCTTTGAACCATTTCACGACACCAATCAACACAACGGAGTTTTGGGGCCTCTATCAAATTATGAGGTATCCACCGCGCACAAAGCTTCCTGACCGCTAAATATTAATGGAGGATTTTGTTTACTTTTTTTTGTTTGATTCCTCAGCTTGTCCGAATTAGCTGATAAGTCGCTTTTTTGTCAGTCTCTAACATACGCCACACAACACCGATGTTATCTTCAGTCGTCGCTGTAAAAGTCCGTCCCTCACGCAGATCATTATTGAGATTAGTGCGTTTAAACTCATCAAAACAGTTGTAAACAGTGGTACGAGATGGGGCTTCATCTTGAAAGGTCAATCGAAGTCTTTCATAACTTTTTTGTTGACTTAAATGACATCGAAAGTCATAAAAAATCATTGTACGAAAATTTTCTCGCGTTAAATTTATGCTGACGTGCAACAGGCAATTTTCAATTTGCCGCCAAATCGTGGAAAAAATGACAAATTAATAAAATACATACATAATGTTGGCAAAGAGTTCTATTTTCATTAGTATGTGTTTGTGTGTGTGTGTGTGTGTGTGTGTGTGTGTGTGTGTGTGTGTGTGTGTGTATGTGTGTGTATGTGTGTGTATGTGTGTGTGTGTGTGTGTGTGTGTGTGTGTGTGTGTGTGTGTGTGTGTGTGTGTGTGTGTGTGTATGTGTGTGTGTGTGTGTGTGTGTGTGTGTGTCTTTGTGTGTGTGTGTGTGTGTGTGTGTGTGTACACGTTTATACTACTGTTGATGTGACAATAAGTAAATAAATGGTTTTCTCTGTAGAGAAATATTGTAATATTATGTGTATAACGTAATTAATAACTTTCGGCAT
Source organism: Parnassius apollo (assembly GCA_907164705.1). NCBI lineage: Eukaryota > Metazoa > Arthropoda > Insecta > Lepidoptera > Papilionidae > Parnassius > Parnassius apollo. Next base: position 11,163,325 of record CAJQZP010000885.1, read on the forward strand.
GAGCTTAAAGCTGTCATAAAATGACCGTTAAATTATCGTTCTTTTTCGAAGCATGTACTTGTAAAAGTATGAGAAATATAACATATTTTACTTGCGAAGAATGTACCTATTATAAAGCATAAACTTACCTGAAAGAGTGAAGATTTTTTATCATCATGTATCAACGTTAACAAAGAGAAAGTGAAAAAGCGGTCAAGTGCATGTTGCAAACTCAGGCCTTCTTAAATTTTTCTGTGAATTCTAGCGTAATTTCACAGTATCATATAAAAATTTCATGTCAAACAATAATAATTCAATCGGATTGATTCAAAGGTTCAATATTAGATAAAATTATTATTATTCAATGCCAAATTATATTAAATTGTGCCTTTGGGTGTTTATGCACCATTTACTCATTAGTAAAGTTTTCTTTTCGCTTTATAATGGCAACGTAAAAATATCCACTAACCCTTAATATCATCTCATTGGTTTCGTTAGTGGTGACAGAGGAGAACTGAAATAGAAGATGAGCAGCTGCATCTTCCTGATAAAAACCAAAAATTAAAAAAACTGCTGTTGCAAGCATGGCAACTATGGCAAAATACCCTTTATGATGCAATCTATGTTGGAAGCCTATATTTAGCAGTGAACTTTTCAGAGACTTTTCACATGAACGAATTAGGTAATTAAACTTTTATTTTATCGTATGAAATCTTAATGTTCATGGACCTACAATAGACTAATCTGACAGACTTCTCTCAGAGGAATCTTGTCCCCGGTCTACGAAATATTTTAACATTTTTGGAGTAAAAAGTCCGAAGTAGGTTTCCTGGTAAAGGACAACCGCTTGCCATCAAGAAGGCCTTGGTACTACTCATTGGTCTTCTTTATTTAAATAAAAACTAAATATTACTTTTTTGAAAATAAATGCGAAGAAAAATAGGAAGCTAATTCTTTCTCTACTTAGTACACGAAAAAGATTATTAACCTCTAAACACAGCGATTAAGCAACCATCTTTGTTGTGGAGAACATTGTTTCTCAAGTTTCCTTTAAATTAAATACTTTGGTAATACTTTACAATACAGCCTTTTTATTTATTGTTTAATCAAACTATTTCAGCTTAGTTATTAAAACTTAGTTTTGGAATCGCAGATTAAAATAATCTGAAGACAAATATTTTTATCCATCATGAATATATATAAAAATATAATACCTACATTGTCTTAGAATAAAAGCTGAATGAAGTAAACTAACAGATGTTGTTAGAGTTTATAAAAATAAAAAAACTTGTGTGCTGTTTACGCGCGGTGGAAGTGAAACCTTAGAATAAAATCAAAAATTTCAAGGCAATGATTTACTTAATATGATAATTTTCGTCCACAAATGTGACATAAAATATAAGATAAAAGTTTATTCTTATAGGAAATAAATGTTACATATAGAGCCTTAATTTTAGTGTAATATCTCAAAGGAATATTTTCTTTCGAATAAAATTACTTTGCATAGCGCCATCTACTTAATTTTATAGGTAGTCATTTTATCTAAAAATATTGATTTACTCTCAAGGCACGTCAAATAGACGCTAGATGGCCTAAACACGACTAATTTAATGTAATATTCTATCTCATTTTCTCGCAGACTGTAAATCCTTTGAGGTATATGTGTTTGTCTCTTTTTAGTATCGCTTTTTCATTTCATCGAGTTTCAAATCACACTGATTCTAAAGAAGCTATCACTTCAAAAAATTACAAGACTACAAGTATTTAGTCGACGTGACTTGGTATTAGCCAACATTTCCAGTTATTTCTTCAGCATGCTTGGTAGCGAAATAAAAATTAACTTATTTTTTTTTTTTTTTTTTTTTTATAGAAGAGGGGGCAAACGAGCATGTGGCTCACCTGATGTTAAGTGACTACCGCCGCCCATGATCAACCGCAACACCAGGGGAATTGCAGGTGCGTTGCCGGCCCTTTAGAAAGGAGTAAGCTCTTTTCTTGAAGGTCCCCAGGTCGTATCGGTCCGGAAAAATCACCGGTGGTAAATTATTCCACAGAGAGGTTGTACGCGGAAGAAAACTCCTTTTGAAACGTACAGTGGTGGACCGCCAAGCATCCAGATGGTGTGGATGGTATCGGGACGTTTGCCGTGTAGTGCGTTCACGAAATTTGGCGGCTGGGATTAATCCGAACAATTCCTCAGAGCACTCCCCGTGATAGATGCGATAAAATACGCAAAGAGATGCAACATCTCTTCGCAGCGCCAGTGAGTCGAGCCGATCGGAAAGCACTCGGTCGTCGACGATTCGAGCCGCTCTGCGCTGGATGCGGTCAAGTGGAAGGAGCTGGTACTGGGGAGCCCCAGCCCAGAGATGGGAACAGTATTCCATGAGCGGCCGAACCTGCGCCTTGTAAAGTTGCAGGCGGTGTGCCGGCATGAAATACTGTCCCGCTCTGCTGAGCACGCCAAGCTTTTTAGAGGCCAATTTGGCCTTCCCTTCCAAGTGACCACGAAACTGCACGTCACTCGATATGTCGACGCCGAGGATTCCGATACTGGCTGAGGCAACAAGGGGAGTGCCTTGAAACTGAGGGGATACGACAAAGGGGTTCTTTTTAGCGGTTAACGCGCAAACTTGTGTCTTCTGGGGGTTAAACTGGACTAGATTTAGTCGCCCCCAATCCGAGACTCTGTCCAGCAGAGACTCGACTTCAGACACAAGTTTGTCCCGGCACTCAGAGACGTTTTCCCGAGAAATATTGGCTCGGCCGGTGTAAAGAGCATCACCAGTGCTGTCATCTGCATAGCAATGAATGCTACGGGTTTGCAACATATCATTGATATGCAGAAGAAACAGCGTTGGCGATAGCACGCAGCCCTGTGGAACACCAGCATTAATAAGCTTGCAATCGGAGCTTGCACCGTCTACAACGACCTTGATGCTCCGATCTGCAAGAAAACTGGTGATCCAATCGCACAATTTCTCGGGAAGCCCATAGGAAGGGAGCTTCGAAAGAAGCGCTTTGTGCCAAACCCGATCGAAGGCCTTCGCAATGTCCAAACTAACGGCCAATGCCTCCCCCTTGGACTCTACTGCCTCCGCCCATCTGTGAGTTAGGTAGACCAGAAGATCACCAGCTGACCTACCACGGCGAAAACCGTATTGGCGGTCACTAATCAGCTGGTGATCCTCAAGGTACCTCATGAGCTGGCAGTTTACAATGGACTCCATTGTTTTGGAGAACAAGGAGGTGATGGCGATAGGCCGGTAGTTGGACGGGTCTGAGCGGTCGCCTTTTTTTAGGGATCGGGTGGACGAAAGCCGTCTTCCATGATTTTGGGACTACGCCTAGGGAGTAGGAGTACCGGAAAAGACGCGTTAAAACCGGTGCCAACTCTGGAGCACACGTCCTCAGCACAATTGGGGGGATTCCATCAGGCCCACTCGACTTATAGATGTCCAGGGAGAGGAGTGCTTTGCGAACCGAGCGCTGAGTGAACTGCACTTCCGGCATGGAGCACTCACACCGCGGGATGGTCGGCGGCGTACTCCCCCCGTCATCGAGAGTCGAGTTAGACGCAAAGAAAGAGCCTAGAAGATCGGCTTTCTCCTTTGCGGTGTGGGCCAGTGAGTCGTCCTCCCTGTGCAGAGATGGAAGAGATGGCTGACAGAAATTCCCCTGGACAGCCTTGGCGAGAGACCAGAATGCCTCCTTATTATAATCATGTTAATAGTGTGACGTATAAGTTATTAATCCAGAAGTTTGTATCTATAAATATTTCTCATTCATTTGAAAGCCTTGAAGAATATTAAATGGTTGAGAGCGTTGACGATAAACTTCGATTCCTTGATGGATTGGTAAGAATTTAATGTGAGACGCTATGTGCTTGTGTGTGTGCTACGTAAATGACCCAAACATGAGTTTTATAGACATTTCTATGTTATATTTGTACTGTTTGTCTATCACTCCATAAGGTCCGCATGCACTATGAAGTTTCTACATAAACTAAAAAAGCAGTCGCCCTTTTCGGCGCTTGGTGCGAGAAGCTATATTATGACCACTATTATTAATTTACAACTATTTATTACCTATTGTAAATTAAAAAAAATCTTCGTAGTCTACATAAATATTTAAAAGCCTGCTAGAACGATGTAAATGAAAAAAAAAATATTACTGAAATGCTTTATAAAGTCATTGTAGGCAACTACTTAAGCAAGATTTCCCCAGACACCACAATTTATAATCAACCATGTTTCATTATACTGTGAAACTTTTTCTTACAAAGCACGTTAGTGCTGTACTCTGTATTTTAATACACGCTTAGTGTTAAAAGTACGCCAGTATATTCTAAGTATTTAAAATAGCAACTGCCAACTGTAATGACATACATCTCAAGATAAGTAACAATGGCAATTTTCATAATATCCTAACTACGCAGATGTTCTTAGTATATTTAAAACTTTTAAGTTACTCCATAGAGTCACTTAAATATTTATGAGATGAACCTTTTTCTTTAAGCTTAAAAACCCGTACAATGTGAAAAATTTACTGCTTCCCTGACCCTTTAATTTGATTTAGAATGGAATTTGATTACTATAAAAACTCTGTTTTTTTGTCATATTTATCTTCAAAATATTTGTCAACATTTAGTATTAGATTAATTATAAATTATAATATTTCTTATAAAAATTAAAAATAAATAAAAATTTCGCAATATCTCAATAATTAATGTCTTCGATAATTTTATTTCTTATACGTATTCCACTGATAGATACCGGCTTTACAAAAATGCTCCTAAAGTCATAATGATTTCTTAAATTTATTCAATGCTCCTAAAGTCATTAAAAACTTTGCCACTCTTAGGCACAGTTCTCCTTTTATTTCTGAGAGGGTTTATGGAGCAATACAATCAGACTACGCATGTCTTCGAAATATTTTATTTCCCAGACATACAGGATACCTCACCATTACTCAGCAATGAAGTTTTCCTACCGCCGAGCACGTAGAAAATGAATAATTATAATTGCAAATTAATAATTTCATTAGTCTGGGCGGAGACCGAACCCAGGTTGATCGCATACATATAAATACACACATAAACGTCCACGCCTGTCATCCAGAGGGGTAGGCAGAGACTACAGACTTCCTATTGGCACGATGCTGACACACATCTCTCGTCTTCTTAACATCTATATAACTACGCATACATGCTCGTCAGTTAAGGGTACTCTTAATCGGGCCCGTTTTCAATATATCGTCAATTCTCGCGATAAACTTCAGTCTACGGTGTCTCTTCTCAACTCTTCCGTTCACTTCTGCAACATACATTAGCTTTGTCACTCTTTCCTCTTTTATTCTTTATACATGGCCGCATACTGTCAAATGAGCGCTAAAACCCTTGACCATATTATTCGTTTCCAGACCGAATTTTTGCCACGGCCGCTAGTCTCGACAGAGATTAGCCATCCGTGCATTACAGGAATTTATACATAAACGCATGTACACTCTCTATTTCCTCACTCTCATAGTTCGATTTTTTATAGTATAAAGGTGGCAAACGAGCACACAATCCGCCTGATGGTAACTGGTTACATTGACCCATTGACCCATAGATATCTACATCTATCCTCGATAATGAATCAAAAGGCAGATGCGTTGTCACCCATGAGGACTAAAATGGAATGCCTCTTTTCCAGTAAAAAGGGTTTCCGGTTCTCTTCACGAATAGATCGAGCCGACACATTGGTGCTACAACTATACTTGTAATAAAGCTTCAGCATGGCTCTACCACGCAAAAAATTATAGAACGATAATAAAACACGACCAGAGAGATATCAGGCGTAGGACCAATGGCTTTACGTGCTTTCCGGGGCACGTCGATGAAACACCGCCGAATTGCGAAGTCCAGACTGTCACTGAGAATTTATTGACAGAAAAACCTATTAATAAATTTTGATATTCATCAATTTACGACCACTAGGACAACGAAGAAGTCTACCATATTGTCATCCTACATCATAATACTTAATATCCTGTGACTTTAAAAAAAAATCCTAAAATGGATTAATAACTGTTGAATATTTTGTAACCATCACTGACCTTTATATATACAAGTACGCTGGACTGGCTATACACCGTGACATGCTGAAGCGATTTGATTTCCGCCATTTTGGCGCTGACAGCAGAAGTGCACGTCCACGGAACTAATAATAGGGATAAGATAATGTACCAAATTATATCGATAAAAATTCTATACCCTACCTATACCTAAATAAATAGAATGGACTCTATGGATAGATGGACTCTACCCGTAACGTCCATTCTATTAGTGTATCATATTAATATAATGCCATTATCATTCATCATCATTAAAACCCTTCACAAGTCCACTGCTGAACATAGGCCTCCCCCAAGGAATGCCACAAAGCACGGTCCTGAGCTACCTGCATCCATCAACTTCCTGCATATCTTACGAGTTTTGACTCCATCTAGTGGGGGAACGTCCTACACTTCACCTGCCGGTACGAGGCTGCCAATCGAGAACATTTTTTCCCCATCGTTATTCGGTTCTTCGAACCATATGGCCGGTCAATTGCCACTTCAGCTTACTAATCCATTGGGCGATGTCGGTCACTCTGGTTCTGCTGCATATATCATCATTCCTAAGTTTGAACCCCTGAGCATAGCCCCCTTCATAGCTCGCTGAGTGACTTCAAGCTTCCTCATACAGCCATCAGTGAAAGACCTCGTCTCAGATCCATAGGTCATCACTGGCAACACGCACTGGTTGTACAATCTAGTTTTGAGGTATTCCCGACGAGAAGATGTGTTGTAATCTCCTGAACGCTGCCCAGCCGATTTGAATTTGTCGATTGACCTGTCGGTCGAAGTTGAACTTACCTAGTCGGGCTATTTGTCTCAAGTAAAAATACTCGTCAACAACTTCAGCTAAGTGCTCCCAAAAACCACCGGCATAGGTGTGACATGGACATTACACATGACTTTTGTTTTGTCCATGTTCATCTTTTTGTACCTATTTGTACCTTTTTGTACCCATCCGTTGGGAGACACGATTGAGGTCATTGAAAATAGTGCGTAGGTCCTCCAGCGATTCTGCCTTAAGGACTATACTATCGGCAAATCGAACGTGAGTGACGTACACGCCATTGACGTTAATATCGTATCCTTTCTAGTCCAGTAGCTTGAAAACGTCTTCCAATGCAGCAGCGAAGAGACGGATATAACGTCACCCTGTCTTACACCTCTCTGCGGTTGGATAGGTTCAAACTCCGGTGCTGTACTCGGATAGCCATCGTAGCCCTTAGACCATTCAACTAAAAATTATTCAGATTAAACTAACTACACAAAATAAAAATTAAAAACTGAATTTCTAAAATAATTTATTGTCAACCGTTCATTTAGTTCTGGTATTATAAAAACAAATCAGCTGCTATAATAACGCCTCTTCTAATCAACTACAGGTCTGTCTATAGACAGTAAAATATTTTCTACTATAAAAAAATTATGTTTGTTCGTACTTTTGTTCATCAAATTGCGGTCAAACTTAGTCAACTTATATTGCACTTGTGCGAAGGTTATACGCATGGTACAATTAACTGACACTAGGTGGCATGCGTATTATACCGACTATTTATTAGAAAGTTATAGGAAGTTATATATCATTCTAATTCAATGATTGTATTATCATTCCTTATTATACAATATAACTGTTCCATATTTTTAACGATATTTCCACAATTATTTCTTCTGCGGTGGCAATGCGCCGGGTACGAGCTAGCAAGATGATATAAAAAAATAAACTTTGAATTACATAGTTATCAATTATTTACAACCTCATTTTCGAAATTGAAATTACAATATTAAAAAAATAACTGAATTTATCATAAAGTCCTACTTTCTGTAGCATTGTCCCAAGAATGCTGGCTACGTGTCCTCACTGAATGGCTATACTTAGCCTTCAAGCGAGAAAACAACAAACTAAACAACTTCTTATTACCAGCAGCGATGATCAGTCGCAGATACAGTTTTTTAGGAACTACACCGCACGTGCACCCTACGGACCAATAGTCTCTACAGCAAATTGCACAAGTATGTACTTATCTTCCAGATACTCTGGGCTATTTACTTGGTTAAGTTGCCTCTAATGCCACCCCTGCTTTAGACGAGGTACCCCTGAGATGGGATGCTGTCAAAGTGTTCGCAAGTAGTATCCCACACTACAGCTTTATCTCTCTCTCTCCCTCTCTCCAAAAGCAACAAAGCAATCAAACTCATACCGTCGGGTCTCCTGGTATCGTCTCTAAATATTCTACAAAGATCTTGAACCGAGGACACATTTATAGAGATACGAGCTGCACTACGGACTCCTCGAGCCCGATATGTGAATGGAGCCAGGGAAAAACGAGCACTTGGAAGCATCAAGTGGTGCAGCCTTACCAAAGTCGCGAAAAATAGTCCAATCACCATACCAACACTCCTCTTCCCTTACGACTCCACCTCGACTACAGCGGTCCAGGGAGAGGAATCTCCTCTAACCGCAGCTCACTAACACACATCCAACGTGGCTCGACAACATCAAGTGACCCTTCGACACTTGACTATGGCCCTAAAGTTTAGTGGAAAATGAAGAAAGAAGAAATAAAAAAACATTCGAAATAATAATCTAATACTTAGTACTTAGTAGTTGGTAGTGCTTGGTGCTGGTACTACCAGAAAATATTGTCGGTATACTGCACTTTTTCAAAGTGGTGTAGTTCTCATGTCTAATAAAACAGTCGTCTGTGAAATGTTTGGAACAAATATGATCATTTTGTTTCGGACGCCAATTCACAATATTTATGATTTTAAGCCAGTTGGAAACCCGTTAATTCATAAGTTACTATATATTATATATAGTAATTTATGTATTGTAATTACTATATACTAATAATACATTTTCTCCTCCTTTTCTACTAATATTATGTCCGGTCGATTACGCCGTCCGGTCAGTTAAAATTGACCTGTCCCAATAAAGTTGGGTCAAATCATTCTCGAGTACCAGGGATGGATTGTATTTCCAGTAGGGTTCTGTCTCCTTAAGAAGATCGTATTTTACTGCCAGCTCTTGGTGCACAATTTTGCCACCTTGTCATGGTGCTGGGTGTACTCGGTTCCAGCAAGAGCCTGGCAGCCGCCAGTTATGTGCCGGATGGTCTCTGGCTTTTGATGACACCGTCGGCACTGGTCATCTTCGATACCTGTCTTGACAATGTACTTAAGATAATTTTTCGTAGGCACAACCTGATCCTAAATCGCCACCATGAATCCCTCAGTTTCAGCAAAGATCTCACCATGTCTGAGCCAGTTGTTCAACGCTTCAATGTCGACATGTGGTGGACTCAGTTCATTAGCGAATCGATCGTGAAGAGGTTTTGAGGCCCATCGCTGGAGCTTGGCTTCTTTGTATTCAGCGTCAGTCTCTAACCGGCATGAAGGAGATCGAGCGTTATTAGACACTCATCAGCCTTAATCACTGCTTGATGCAGGGGAGAGGAGGTTTGCGAAAGGAAATAACTCGAAGACTATAAATCTCAATCTACGAATATCTATCAGCCCTCTACCGCCTTTGGCTCGAGATAGAGTTACCCGCTCAACGGCTGATTTTGGGTGATGTATAAGATATTAAGTAAGCATGACGCGAGTAGACCTCTCAATTTTCTCCAGTTCGGTGTCTGACCAGTTAACTACTCCAAACGTGTAAGTTAATTCTGAGATGGCAAAGATGTTAATTGCTTTAGTGAGGTTGCGTCCATTCAGGCCTGAACTGAGGATTCTTTTAAGGCTTTGATTGTATACTTCAATCATCTTCACTTCACTGTGATTGATTCGAAGTGATTGGATGATGCCTAGATATTTATAGATGTCATTTTCTGTCATCGCGTCGATCTTTCCACCTTTCTGAAGGTCACAACCTTTAGATGACTCAATTCGTCTGCGGTAAACATTTACAGTTCTACACTTTTCAAGTCCAAATGACATATTAATGTCACTAAAGAACTGTTCAGTGCAGTGAAGCAGCGTTTAGAGCTCTCGTTTATTTGCCGCATAGATCTTAATGTCGTCCATATACATTAGGTGAGTCAACTTTCGGTGATATCCTTGAGCCCTTTTTATAAGATATCCATGTCCTGTTTCATTCAGGAGTGAAGAGAGGGGGTTGAGCGCGAGGCAGAACCATAAGGGGCTAAGGCTATCTCCTTGAAAGATTCCTCTTCGTATCGGTATGTACCCTGTTGTGAAATTCTGATTAACGCCATGGTTCGGATGAAGAGAAGTTGCCCAATTTGTCGTAAAATTTTCTAATAGAGTGACAACTAATGTTTAAGTACCTCCCTTAACCAGGAATACTGGAATGAGTGGAATGATTTATTTTAGGGTATTAGTAGTGTATTCTCATCTGGTTGGGCTGAATAAATTATAAAAGGAAATGATAAATATACATCAATATATATTTCATATACTAATATAAATCAATAAATAATACATAAATAAATAAAAGCCCAATCAAATGGAGGCCCTCGGCAGGGGAGCCCAAACGTCCGAGGGTTAGGGGGAAAGGGAAAGAAACTGGCGGACGATGCGGACGGTATCGAGGAGAACCGCCTTCTGCATTTGAGCCTGGAGTGGTCCGTCACGCAGTCCCAGCCGCCTCAGATGACACGAGAGGCTGACTGGGATTAGTCCGTTTGCAGAAACGACTACAGGAATAATTTCAGTCGATAGACCACCCCATATGTCGGTCACCTCGTGAGCCAGGTCAATATATTTTGTTCGCTTATCTGTTTTGGCTTTCACGAGGTTTTCGTCATACGGAATGGTAATGTCGACCAAAAATATCCTTTACTGTGCCCGGTCCATCAGCACAATATCGGGCTTATTCGCAAGAATAGTTCTGTCTGTGATGAAGGCCCGGTCCCAGTAAAGCCTGGCGCGATCGTTTTCGAGCACGGCTTCCGGCAAGTACTTGTAATACGGCAATTTCCGGTCCACGAGACCGTATTTCAGAGCGAGCTCCTGGTGAAGAATTCTGGCTTGTTCAGTTCAGTAGTTCAGTAGTGTTCAGTTTTTGATTTATTATTATATATTATTTATTATTATATTATTATTATTACTATTTATAATATTTCACCATTTTTAACGTTTTTTTTTGTCAAAAATTTAAAAAATTACTTCGCAGACACTACTTACCGACGGCAGCGCGGCTATAAATTCTACAAATTTTGGGGGACAGGCGGGCTATACTTTAGCACGTAGCTATCGTTCTCCTGTTCTCTAACCTCCATGGTTACAACCGAGGAATATGATAGCCTCGCAGCCTACTAACCTATACGGGTTCCTATTAGCCTTTAGAGCAGAGCACGGCAGCTCACGCACTGCTATTTGGTGTCACATACAAGTTAAATAGTGGGACCTACCCAGTCGGATTCATAGACATAAAAAGAGTTCCAGCACCTAGCTAATGGTGACAATGAAAATACGCAACGATTGTAATGAAAAGAAAAGATGTTCATGTCCTATTCTAAATTCAATTAATATTTCAAACAGAAGTGAATGAGAAGGTTGAATCCGGATTTACTCTTTACACTCAAATGCACATAATACTGGCGTCAGTTCCCGATCTATCGCTAATTAGCTATTTTCACATGAAAACTATTCTCAATGCCGCCAGTGGGAAAAGCAAGGCAATTTTTTTTGTAAATGCAAATACACAGACGGCAAAGATGAAAAATGTGCTGATAAATTCTTAGTTGACGTCGGTGTTATTCGAATATGGTTGAAATTTTTAGAGTTTTCTTATTACTTAATGATTTCTTATATTTACGCGAACACTACACATTGAAATAAAACTGTAATCATGGATACTTTAAGTGCCCGAAACGGCGGGAATATAATATAAGTTAATATACGCGATAGAATCAGTAAAATTAGTATTATTTAACTTATTACTATTTATTATTAACAATATAATAGGTTATATACTACACGAAAGTAAAACAAGTCATTTTACTTGTAATTTTGTTAAAAAAAAGTACCTAGGATATATTTCACATGGTTCGTGTAAAACAAATAATATCGTTTCACATGAACCGAGTAAAATGTCAAGTAACCAGCAAAGTATCGAGTAGGCGAGGCGCGAACTCATTGGAGCGATACATACTATGCGGACGTAGGGATAATCCCGTTGAAAGATTTGATTTTCTGCTAAATTTGATAAAAGTAATGAAATACTCCCTTCGGATTTCCTCGCAGCCCGAATAGAAATTGGAAGAAATTTTTAAGAGATTGATATTGATTTCACGGACGCACATTTTTTGTTGATCCAAACCTTACATAAAACTTAGATAAAAATATTTGCTAAAGGAATTTCGAACCCAGGGCACATTCCTGCGGAAACATTTTTATTTAGTTACATCAAAACATTTCGTTTAAAACAAACTATAAAGTTCAATGTGTGAGCTAACAAATTTCGATCTCCGATACAAGCGTCACTGAATTGTTAATTCACAATTGTGAAGTTATAACGAAGCAGCAATTCAGGCCTGGAAAAAACCAACATGGTAAGATCTATTTTAATATTTAAAAAATAAAATGATATAAAAAGACTTGGATGCAGGTGGTTCAGGACCGTGATTTGTGGCATTTCTTGGAAAAGGCATAATATCTTCAGCTGTAAACTTGAGATGGGCGTAATGATGACAATGATGATGATGAAAAGATATGTCTAGCCACCTTGGAGCAGGTTGGCCGACTTTTTTCTTTCAAAATAGAGAAGTAGGCTTTACCTATGAGTATACATTCAAATAAAATTGGAAGGTCTGTGTTTTTTAAATATAGTATAGGATGACAAACGAGCACACAGTCCACCTGATGGTAAGTAGTTGCAGTGGCCCATAGACCTCTACATCTATTCTCGATTACGAATCAAAATGCAGATCCGTTGTCACCCGTGAGGACTAAGATGGAATGCCTCGTTTCCAGTAAAAAGGGTCTTCGGTTCTCTACTTTCACCATACGAAACACAGCAGCATTAAGCTACTATTTTACGCCGGTATTCTGTGAGAGCGTGGTCCTTCCCCGGTCGAGCTGACCTATTCGTGCTACAACTATACTAATATAATTGCACTAAACCAAAAATCGTCTGTCTGTCCCGGCTTATCTTCGGAATGGCCGAACCGATTCTGCTGAAACTTAACGGAAAGGTAGAGGACAATGTCATGATCTCTCACGGCATTGCTTTAAAACTTAAAGATGTTTTTAAAAACGAAAAAAATCTTCGATTATCTTAAATCTAAATCACGCCAGAGATACTTTAAAGGCGAAGCCGGGGTGGTTCGCTAGTATTTAATAAGACGTTACATACTAGGAACAGGAATCCAACCCGCGACCCTCCCTCTACAATAGCCCTATTACTTGGGTTAAAGAGGTGGAATAACTGAGGGTAACATTAGATCATGCATAAAAGCTGTCAAAAATAAGGCAAAATTTCTAGTATATCGCCTTTTCGCCTTAACACACAAAGCCGAAGATATTCCTGCGTACGTCCCATTATGACGTAGGCGGGAGAGTCCTTAGCCCACGCTCAACCTTGTCTACTTCAGCAACTTTAAGTTGTCCAAAATAAGTTCCTGCGTCGTATCACAGGAGCCCCATTATATGCGAGGAACGTAGATCTTCACCGCAACCTCAACATATCCACTATCTCTTCGTATCTTAAGGAGTTATCCTTAATATACTTCGACTCGATAAAAACCATCAAAATCCGTTAGTGGGGGAGGCGCTTTCGTACTCCCTAGAGAGGGAACACGAGGCCACACCGCGTTTTACGGCGAGTGCGTATTTCATAGACCACCCTGTACACGAGGTTTAACAACCGCGATATGGGACGTTTTTAGTTTTGAACCTTTTCCCCACATTGCAATAGTGATTCAAGCCGAGGTTGTTGCTTCTCGCCGCCTCGTTGCACTCAATCTGTTACTTTGAGATACAACATAATATCACAATCTTTTTTAATACTTTAAACGTTCTGAAGCTTAGATTATATCATTTATTATTTTCAAAGTATTTTAATAAAAATGTGGGTTATACAACCATAAGGCTTGAGTGGAGAACGTTTGGAGGCGTGTTGGGTAGCCGCTTATTCGACGTATATTTTAGCGGTCCCTATAATACAAGAACATTGTTTTTACCACGTTGTGTTTATCATGTTCGCTAGTAAACGACTATTGCAAACTTTTCACTGAGTATTTCAAAAATAAAAAATATAAACTTGTTAAATAAAACTATTACAAAGTTTTAAACGATAATTTACTTGAACTGAGCAAAAAATATTAAAATTTTCTTTGAATATACAAACACAAAATACCTAAAAGATCTTCATTTAATGAGCTAATAATTTGAATAAAAGAAATAGAACGTGTTTAAACATGCAATGTAAACGAAACAGTTTCTAAAGCCACAGTTTAAATGCATATTTCCCTCATGCCTTTCCCTGATTCTTGCCTCGACTGAGTATATTTCGCCGGTACATACCTGTTATTCAATTTACGAGCGAATCAGTTCCGCCAACCCCATTATCTTTAATTTCGGGATTTACACGCTCTCAAGCGCTTTTTACGGAATATTTGATCACTTTTATTAAATATTAATTTATTTTTCATTTAATCTTCATAGTGTTTCTTATATAAAAAGATTACAAAGGCTGTACTTAATGCCTCAACACATTCTCTGTCTGTTAAACCTGGTTGAAGTGAAACAATATGATAAGTGATTTATAGTATAAAAGTTACACAAAACAAGAGCGTTACTTAAAATATATGTGTAACTACAAGTTTATAAGGTGGTAGAGTCACGCTGCAGCTATATTATGGTTGTAGCACGAATTGGTGTGCTCAACCGGGGTAAGACCACGCTCTCACAGAATAACAGCGTAAAAGTACCGATGTGTTTCATATGGGGATTGTAGAAAACCGGAGAACCTTTTTACTGGAAACGAGGCATTCTATCTCAGTCCTCAGGGATGATAACGCATCTGTATTTTGATTCTTAATTGGGAATAAATGTAGATGTGTATGGGCCATAGCATTCGCTTACCATCATCTAAACTATGTGCTCGTTTGTCTTCCTTATTATAAAAAAAACATAGTGAGTATGGAGCCGAGAGTCATTTTTAACTCGAATATGTCAGACGTGCCCTAAATTAATTCCTGCAGCTTAAGAGAGGTGGATCTATTAAAACGATAAGGTGGTGTGAGGTGTGAGCAAGGTGTAGCACACAGACACGTGTTCTTTCTTTGGAAAGTAAGCCCGTATTACACCAAATCGTACAATACATTATAAGCTTTTTTTTTTTGAAAAACACAATTTAATGTCTATACGCGAATAATGTTTTGTACTTACCATGCTGCCGAAATGTACTGCAAATTACAAAAACTTTTCTTGGAAAATTTCAGTTTTGTGAAAAAAAGGAGTAAAGTTTTCAAAGTTGATGAAATAACTGTCTTGGATCGTGTAACCTTTTAGTAATACAATGTACAATACTGCCCCTTCCAGTAGGACTCTGCTCCTCTGCTGCTCTGTCACAAGACACGAAGATAACGACGACTAGACCAACGAAGCATTTAAGTAAGTATATAAATACATACCATATATATATATATATATATATATATATATATATATATATATAGATACTAAACATGTGTCATTCATTAATTTCTAGTGATCCGATCATTCAAGTACTGATTCACCCGGGTCAAATGAATGAATCATACACGATTGACACATGTCTGACAGTTAAAATTAGTAAATTACACTGTTATTTTTAATAATCTCTGTGAATGTTTGTTCTTCCTTCACACCTCACACACGTCATCACACTGCATCACAGACTATTAAGAGGATATTACGCACTCCACACTTCACTTATTCGAGACTCAAGAACTTTTTCCATTTATATTCTCACGTCATTCTATATTTTAATTTGACATTTTCTATATTTAAACAGGAATATTCAAGTATAAACAAAACATTAAATAAATAAAAACAAACAATTTAAATATACCATTAGTAATAAAAATTATAAATACCTAGTTAATTTTTATTTAAATACTATGTTATATTCTCTTTTAATATGTAAATAAAGAAGACAAGTACAAGTTTACAACATTAAGTTTGGCGAATATTTTATTCCGCTTGTATCTGACATGGGTAGAAGTAGTGTTCAAAGTCAATGACGATCCGCTTAAGGGAATCTTTTGCTACAGCAACAGATTTTTTATTAAGTTGTCGACCGCTACTGTTTAAGACCCAGATAAAAGTAATCATATAGATTAGACATAATAATTATATTGATATAATGAATGAAACTACTTTTACGGATTATTTCGCGTTTAAAACTACATATTTATTTTTTAATCCCGACGTTTCGGATGCTTTGCAGCACCTATGATCACGGGGGACTGAGGTGATAGACGTCCGAGTGTCAAAGTTAACCCGGAGTACCTACAACTTTTTAATTATTTCCTTTGGTCCGATCCATGCAGAATGAACTAACTGTGTCTTTAAGTAGTAGTAGCAGTAGGTTCGTTATAATTTTATTTATTACGGGATCCCAAGCAGGTAGTAGCACCCAGCGTCCTTCTATATGGTAATAATGTTTTTTGTTTTATAATGACGCTATTGAAATTATAAGTATTATTAAACGAGAAAGAATCCGTAAGAGTAGTTTTATTCAATCTGTGGTGTTCGGGTAAATATAAGAAATCATTATACATTGATATAAATAAATACATTTTGCATAGAGTGCGACTGAAAGCTTATTTATAGCGTTTACGTCCTTCCTAGTTAGTGATTCGTAGGACATTAGAGGCTTATTTCAGGAGCTAACATCCGCTCCATCTTAAAACTTAATTCGATTTAGAGGCATTTAGACAATGATTACACTCGTCTGGAAGAAACAAGGAGACTAAATATATAAAGAGTACCCCTATAGTGCAGTGTGAAGTATAACGAAAAACGTCGTTTTTTAAAAGATAAAATGAAATGGAATAATGGTATAAAGGGACATTAAGTTATGTTTTTATATAAAATGGAATTCAAATCAAATGAAATCTAAAATATTTTATGAAAGCTTGAGCTTACATATTATAGGTGTACAATATTATTTACATATTTACATATTTTAGGTGTACTTATAATTAAGTTTTTAATTTTCGGGGAAAAAGTTTCTTCTTGTTTTGTTTATATAAAATTGAAGAAAAATCTCTTCGGTTGTACTGTTTTGTATATGTTTATCTGAATGGTTTTAATATAAATATGTATAGGACATTAAAAAAAAAGTAAAAAACACTTTCCCGCCATTTTTCAATTGTCTTTCTGTCCGCCAAAATTAGTGAATCTAACGAAGAAATTTGATCCATTCTGAAGTTTTATCACAACAAAAACTGGCCAAATGCGTTTCGGACAACGCACAATGTAGGGTTCAGTGGTTGCCGGTCACAATACGTCCCCGCCTATCCCGCTAACGAGAAAGTAAAACTATAGTAGTAATGCATATAAGTCGCTTCTAAAATGTTCATTTCCTCAGTTTACAATAAATTAACAAAGATATATTGCAGCCACTTTTAGGTAATTTTCTATGGAGTTTTAACCAAATTTTAACTAATCCAAGTGCATTTATAAGCTGGTCGATTATTTCTCGTTAACTTGTTAATTCTACTGAGCTGTGATAGTTTTTCTATATATTAAATATTTAACAAACGGACCCCTGAATTGAAAAGGTGTTGTTACATACTCCCAGTATTTTAAAAGACCTATGCAACGATACCTACACGATAAAATAGACGGGTAAAAGGCGTTTTGAACGCGTTTTTTTACCCGTCACAAAAGTGTTTTTAAGATTTTACTTCACAGTTTTGTAGGCGTGATTAATATCTATATGATTAATATATATATATATATATATATATATATATATATATATATATATATATATATATATATGCTAAATTACAGATTTATAGCACCTAGGGTCTCCGAGTAAAACCGCGGAGGACGGAAATGGCAAACTATAAGGGTTCCTTGTTGTGAACCACGGAACCCTAAAAAAGGAGGAATAATGCGACTCAAGCCGCGAAAAAGAATTTTGACGTTTATGGACCTAATGCCGTGTTAGCAGAATAACACAAAGGTGGTTCAAGCGTTTTCGGTCCGGGAATTTTGATGTCAAAAACGCAGCTCGCTCCAGTCGTCCTCATACGGATAAAGTATCGATGCTATTTTTTGAAAAAGTGGAGCAAGATCGGCATATTAGTAGTTACCACATAGCCGAGGAATTAAAGATTGACCACAAAATAGTTTTGACCCATTTGAGAAAGTCTGGCTATACAAAAAATCTTGATATTTGGGTACCACACGAACTCACAGAAATAAACATAACAAATCATGTTCGTATTTGCGATTATCTATTATAACTTAATGAAACCGAATCATCACTGGTGCTGAAAACTGGATCACCTACGACATTAACGTGCGAAAAAGATTATGGTCCAGGTTTCGCTACAGTCAGTGGAGTAGTCAAGCTCCACAAACTGTAGCGAAACCCGAATTGACACGCAATAAGGTGATGCTATATTGGAATTGAAAGGGAATCGTTTATTATGAGCTTTTACCGCTGGGCAAGCCCATTCAGATCTCTAACGCCAACAGCTAATGAGACTCAAGTAAGAAATTGAGAAAATACGACCGGAATTGATCAACAGAAAAAGAGTGGTCTTTCATCATGATAATGTCAGACCACATACATTTTGGCCACTCAGCAAAAATTGAGAGAGCTTGATTGAGAAATGTTAATGCATCCACCATATAGTCCTGACCTTGCACCCTCAGATTTTTACTTTTTTCGGTCTCTTTACAATTCTTTGGGTAACGTTAGGTAACATCAAGAGAGGACTGTCAAAACTACTTTTCGCATTTTTTTGATAAATAATCCCCAGATGGCAACAAGTTATGGAATAAAATGGCACATATATATTATAATCATAAAAAAAATAAAATCGTATTTGAACCAAATACTATGCTAAAAATTGAACGGGAAATGCCGCTTTTTAGAATTTCGAATAGGTTGCCAGTTCATTCTGGAAAAAATAAAACACATTTAATTATATGTACGAGTACATATAATTAAATGTGTTTTATTTTTTAAGATTTAAGATCTAAAAATTAGTAAAACCGACGCTACGTAACGGAAAGAAGCTAGGACGAAGAAGAAGATATCTACTTCTACCTTAAATCTCAAGACCCAAATCTAAATTAAAAATTACATCCAAAAAGCTATGTCAAAATGGGGCACTATTAGTGATAATAAAATACAAAATATAGAAAAGGTAGTACAGGGTATTTTCCTTATCTATTTTACGTCACAATAATATATATATATAATAAAACCACTTTGCATTCGAAGCAGCATAAGTCTTATAGCTCAAAGTGTTGCTGTTAAAAGCTTACCATAATTAAGTTTTAAATAAAAGGTGAATGTCGAAGTCAACAAAAATAAAATAATTGTCACCTTATTTGACGGCTTCTGAAATCGGTGCTAAGACAAAGTGGGTCGAAGAGAAAGGCCCGATTTCATATCTTCATAAGTATGTGGAAATGATTTTATACTTATAAGTTTTTACTTTTTATTTTAAAGATTTATTATTTAACCCTTTCCAGTAAATGGATTAAACAATAATACAAGCTCAAGGTAGGATAACTTTCACGTAGTCTATTTCAATAGCCATTTTTCGAAGATAAGGGTAAAAGATTTCGGTCAAATTTAAATGACCTTTGGAGTATAATCTATATAATATTATAATAATTATGAAAATTTAGCTTTTTTTATAGTTCTTTCAATTTTTAAAATATTTTTTTGTTTTTAATTTTAAATTATATTTTTTTCTTTTGTTTATCCCTGTTTGAAGTAAGAGTGATTGAATTGGAGGGGATTCCCTTTTAAATTGTGTCCGTCATTTCATACACTAACATCGTATATTAGTAGTATGCATTATGGTTAAAATAAATAAATTTAGTTCATAAAATAAATAACGAAGTAATAATGTTGAATTAAGAACTTTTTAAAGTCGGCTAAAAAGCAACTAGTGCTTTCTATAACGGGTAAGTACTTGGCACATGTACAGAGTTGGAAGCAAGGGGCCACTCGGCTCCGTAAATATTTGCCCAATAATTGCGAGTCCTCAGTTACGCTTCTGGAATAATGATTCGCTTTCCCCGTGAGAAATGTGCGAACAAATGCCTTTAACTCAAAGCATTTCTTTATTGGACAAAATCATGACTTATTGTTTTATTAACAAATAACTTCGGTGGTTCGCCGCCTCTTATTTGTTTAGGTCTCTTATTGTTTTAGTTCATATATTGCGAGCAAGGTAGGCAACAATACAATTCTGTTCAAACCGCTGAAACATTGACACTTGGTTAAGTAAACCACAAACATTCAACGCAACAATAGCGTTTGCTCTCATGTCAATTATTTCAGTGAAAGCAAACAATATTATGTATTGTATGTCACGCTACAATATGTTAACGAAATGTTGCTTTATAAGAAAAATACTCTGTAAGCAACCTAGTATCTATAACAAATTAAATTATTCAGCCTAACATATCAACTTACATTTGCGCAAATATATTTTAATTACACTACAGTGAGAATATTATTCTTGTCTATTATATGTTCGATGATTTTAACTAAAGATATTTCAAAAGATTAGTCATGAATGCGCCGCATGGTCAAAGTGTAAGTTTAAATAAATTTGACCGTCAAAAACTGAAAAAGTTGCGACTTGACAAAAAAATCATGTCTTACTTTGACGTGGCACATTTCGATATGCAAAATAACTTAATAATTATCAAAATTATTGGTTAAAATATGTATAGTATTAATATGATTAAGCTAGAGAGTAATAAGATTCTAAGAAATCATATAAAATTGAACAAATTCGAATAGTTATATTCGAATAGTTATATTCTCAGTAACCGAAAGTAAATATTAGCGACAAATCTATTCTAACTTAATTTATAAGCAAAGCAAAATACCAACAAAGCTATAATACAAAATTCAATACTATCGAAGTTAAGTTTAGTTAATAAAACAGTTGGGATTGAACGATTCGCTTAGCCGAAATTCAAAATTAAATTAGCATTTAGTAGGTATCGGATTAAATTGGTTTTCCGTAGCACAAGCCCAACCTCTTCATATTTATTTATTAGACCTTGAAATAATATTAATAATAATGCGACGAGCTTACCTGCCTATTAGAGCTCATAATTGAAGTTTACCGATTATAATTTTCCTTTGGTAGTATTTACACCATTACAATATTTTACATATATCTAAAAAAAAACCTTTTTATCCTTGTACGGAACATTGTCGTCTTGACTTTTTAAGAATACGCCATTTTGTTCCTAGTTGCTTGAAAAGAGTTATAACATTTTTTACATAGAGAATATTTATTTATAAATATCTATAATACAAAGGTTTATTATCTTGATTTTTTTTTACAAAAATTAAGTTATTTATTATGAGTAAGTATATTTAAATGATTAATAACCTATTTTGTAACAACAACGTGCTTATTATACCACATATTCACAGAAATGGTGATAATAAGACAAATTATTACGATTTCTGTGCACATATTATTCTAAACGTGTTTACGAGCTGACGTCTATAGAATATATCTATAGATGTATATTATAGATGTATAATACATATTAGTGTCCGTCTGTAAAATTAAACTGGTTTTTATTGAGCTGAAGGAGTTTGCATGCTATAAAGACATGAACAATCTTTTTTGAAATTTTTGTTTGTCTGTGCGTCTCTACGTTCGGCCAAGTCTTCGGAATAGCTGAACCAGTCGTAATGAAACTTAATGCACAGATGGAGAGAAATGTCTATGGTATATTATAAAGAAATTGATTAAATATTTGGAATTTGATGATTATATCAAATCTAAATAATGCCGCATTTAATAAATTCTACCCAGGCGATTCCATTGCGAGATTTATTTATTTATTTATTTACACTTTCATGCACAAAGTAGTACATATGGCGGACTTAATGCCATAGGGCATTCTCTCCCAGACAACCATTAGGTTAAACCGAGATAGACATTTAGGAGGTGGTGCATCAGTAATCTAAATAGAAAGGGTGATATATATATATATATATATATATATATATATATATATATATATATATATATATATATATATATATATATAACAAAATTAAATTATGTACAATAGGCGGTCTTATCACTATGAAAGTGATTTCTTCCAGACAACCTTTGCGTAGAGAAATGATTCAAAAAAAACTTAAAATAGAGGGGGGGGGCATACAAAATAATAATAAAAAATACAATAATACATATAAATAAAAATAAGTGAAAATTATATATAAAATATCATATAATAGATTAAATGAAAAGAGTACGAGAAAGTTAAAGTAATTTATCTAATAGCGTTCTAAATAATACAATTTAACAAGACTTTTGAAAGAGTGAAGAGATTTAGCACGACGAATATGGAGAAGTAAGGAGTTCCACAATCGCACAGCAGTTACGGTGAAGGATTTCTTGAAAAAGGAAGAAGAGTGCAAAGGTGTAGAGAGAGAAAGATTGACGGAGGATCGAAGGAACCGATTATGGGTAAGAGAAAGATACTGGAAACGGTTTTTTTTTTAAATAAAGAGGAGTGGAAGGATTAAACAGCACGCTATGCAACGCGGAGAGAATGAAAGTATTCCTGCGAAGGCGTGATCTATATATACATATATATTATTGTCTTTAGTCTATTATGTAAAAAATATTACTATAAATAAAATTTAAGACAGGAAACACTTTATACACAAATCAAATAATTTTATAAATGTATTTAATAATTACGACATGTGTATTTATTTATTTTTCTGTAGATGAGACCAGATACTGTCATAGCACGGTTTGTCGGAACGTTATTCTCTATTTCCTGTGACGAGGACAGGTTCTGCCATGAGCGCTGATAATGGAGCTTTACAAAAGCTATTCAACTACTGTATTCATTTGAACAGGCACCGTTCTCAGTTCTTTGTAAAAACGTATGATTCAATTAAAATTCTCTTAAACATATTTCTTTTATAAATGTATGCTTGAAATACAGACAATTTATGGTTAAAGATATTTTATTCTCAAAAGAAATATACATTTCACTTAATGAGAAGTTACAATATTCAAGTTATAAATAGGTTATGAGCATACAGATAGCAAAATATATATATATATATATATATATATATATATATATATATATATATATATATATACAACTTCTTACTAGTTTAGACAAAAAAGATAATATTGGAAGTATTAAGTTGTTTCGTGACATACAACTTAATACTTCCAATATTATCTTTTTGTGTATTGATGTACAAGTTAGCTATATTTTAGTAGATAGTAATAAATAAAGTGGTTAGTAAGTAAGGTATTTCTTATCGTTACCGATAACGCTGATTAGCGGTCGGCATATGGACAGGGTTGGATTTAGAATTTATTCATTATATGTTGTTTTAGTTTACTTTTAAAGATGTTAAAACTATTTAATGTTTTTATTTCTTGTGGTAGTTTATTATATATTTTAACTCCATCAAAAAGTATGTTCTGCTTACCATAGTTTGTTCGTACCATAGGTATGTAAATATTATTAGTGTTGCGAAGTACTTTCTTTCCGTTGCCTTTATTTGTTATAAATTTTAATTGTGTGTGTATTTTATTATCTAAAATTTTCTTTATTAAAATACAAGTATTATAGCAATATGTTTGATAAATATTCATAATTTTTGTTTCACTGTACAGTTTGTCTGTAGGTGTAAAGAAGTTATAATTAAATAATAGTTTTAATATTTTATTTTGGTTTATTTGTAGGTCCTTTAATGTTGTTCTGTAGGTGCACCCCCAAATTTCAACTAGATAATCCAGATGTGGTTTGACTAAAGCATTATAAATTGTTCGGCGAACACGGTAAGGAAGGCATCGAATACAACCATAAAGTGAACCCAGTAGAGAAGATAGTTTCCATCTTATTTTGCCTATATGACCCTTCCATGACAAGGTTTTATCTAGTACTAAGCCCAAATATTTCTCTTCGGCTGACTAGTGTATTTTAGAGTTGTCAATGGTGAGTGGGGAATAACTGCAAATGTTTTTTTTTTTTGGGTTTAAATATCATGTACGAGGTTTTTGATGTATTTATTGTAGGCAAATTGGATTGGAACCATTTATGTACTATATTTAGATCTACTTGGGCTCATGCGATAACTTCTTCTATGGAACGTCCAAAGTAGAAAATACAGGTATCATCTGCATATAAAGAAATTTCGCCATTTATTTAAGATCAGTTATGTTATTTATATAAATCAGGAAAAGAAGTGGGCCCAATATTGAGCCTTGGAGAATACCGTACGTAATGGGTTGTGGGGTACTTTGATAGTGACCAATCTTTACAATTTGATATCTTTTATTTAGATAACTATCAAAAATTTTAAGGCATGGCCGTTAATACCTATATGAGAAAGTTTATTTAATAGTAGTGAGTGACTTATTGTATCAAACGCCTTTTTAGGTCAATAAAAATTCCAAGCCCTAAGTTTTTTCATCAATGTTTTTTTTTATTTTGGTAATTAAATCTACCGTTGCGGCTAAGGTATTTGACCTAGGCCGGAAACCATACTGACAGTTTGAAATAAAGTTAATTGATGTTAGGTATTTATTTAAGCGGTTATATATTACTTTTTCAAAAATTTTAATTTAGTTATTAACATTTTCATATGCATTATTAAAGTTCTTTTTATATAAAAAAACTATGTTTGATAATTAATTTACAACTCTATAGGATCACTTTGTTGTCCGTCTGTCTGTCAATCAAGGCCCTTATCCCTAGAAACGGGTAGATGTATTTAATTGATATTAATATAATGGCCAAATAATAAGGAGTACCTTCATTAAGCTATTATGTACTACGTACTAGAGGCGACACTGCATTCAGCTACTCTTAATTATTTCTTAAATTTACGCGAACACTACACATTGAATAAAACTAAATTTACGGATTTTATCGCGTTTAATTTACTGTTTTTACTTATTTTTAATTCCCGACGTTTCAATGATGTCAAAACATACACTGGACAAACCGACAATAAAGGTATTAGCCAAGGGAATAAACTTCGTTGATCTTGACACGAGCTTCCATTAAAACATACTACAAGCAGCCGAAGAAGATTAGTCATTTTTTACCATCCGTCAAGTGTAATATTTCTCTACAAGATGCAGGAGTGTACAAGTTAGATTGTGAATATATATGTCTCTCTTACATAGGTCAAACAAAAAGATCCATAAAACCCCGCGTGAAAGAACATATAGCGGACGTGAAGCACCGACGCTCCGGGAAGTCTGCAGTCTGTGAACATGTTCAAGATCCTCCCCACTATTACATCAGATTTGATAAACCCCAAATCCTCGCAAAAGAACACCGATTCCTACAAAGGATGATACGCGAGGCTTTGAAATTAAAAAATCCTAATTTCAATAGAGAAGATGGATGGGTGGTGCCATCTGCTTGGGATCCTATCCTCGTTTTGCGTAGATCGGACCGAAAAATTAATTAAACAAGGTAGCCGGGCTAACTATGACATTAGGACGTCAAACATCTCAGTCCCCTCCCCGTGCCCATGGGTGCTGTAAAGCACCCGAAACGTCGGGAATTAAAATTAATTAAAGTAGTTAATTAAACGCGATAAAATCCGTAAATTTAGTTTCAGCTACTCTGTTCCATTCAACTGTGGTGTTAACACCGCTCTTTAATCAGTCACTCGCTAGGCGCTTGCAGAGTTGTGACGTGTTGTGTTGATTTTAAAAAAAATCTCTTGACAAAAATATGCCGTCGTTTGTACTTAGATATTGCACAAATAATTCAAGAAATGTCAGTAAAACCCAAGGAATTACTTTTCATCGGTTAATAAAATACTTAGTCAATAAAAGGAGTATTATAGATTAATAATAAAACAAATAATTCCTAAGACGCCATCTCGTGTCACGGAATATAGATTATGAAATTAATTTGTTCAGATGCGACATTTCTGTGGGTATTTAAGTATAGGACGAATATATTATTATACACACTTTTTTGAAACATATATAAGAAAAAAAAACCCCCTTTTAACCTCCCCCCCCCCCAAAGAAAAAAAAAAAAAAAAAAAAAAATTTGTTAAACATACATTTAGTGTGTTTTTTATATTTGACATAATATAAAAATAAGCAAATATAATGATTTCTTAAATTTACGCGAACACTACACATTGAATAAAACTATTATTTACGGATTTTATCGCGTTTAATTACTTATAATAAAAATAATTTAAAGTAATTAAACGCGATAAAATCCGTAAATAATAGTTTTATTCAATAAGCAAATATAATATACAAAATAAATGACAAAATTTAAAAATTGTTCTCAATATAATTTACCTATTTAACTGTACAATATACCTACCGATCGTTCTATCTATGTTTATTCTATGATAAAAAAACCAACCGCGCGAACACAAAGTAGCGCACATTTTTTGTTTGAAATAGCTGTTCTAGTACGTAAGTACATATTATTACTTCAATGAGTACCTTGGAGTTGTAAAAATTGAAGCCTCTAAGGTAAAGCATTCAAAAGATACGGCTTTTTACGTAACATATTTAAATACTCGCAAACTCACTCATCAAAATCTATAGGATACTTCTCGTAGATCTGGAATCGAGAAATTGTCTAGAAGTAAGGTCTCATTTCAAGTAAATGTAAAAAAACATATGTGCAGTTAGTGCTTGTAGTAGTGAAACTTTCAGAAAACTAAACTTCAAGAGAATGAGACGCATTCAGAGTATCAACAGTAGGATAATTGTAAGGTCATTTATAAGAATATTGTTACCAAGTTTTAATTTATTTTTCATTTTATTCTATCTGTTTCATCAAGTCGAGCTAAAAAGAGGCACGACAGTACCTTTCTTTTTTCGAAGCAGTTTAGGTCATTTTCGAACTCCTATAACTTTGTTGTGGATAAAACTAGAAGCCTGAATGTCCAATAACTAAGCAGGTAATTTTGCAAATTTAATTTAATTTGAACCAGTAGTTTGAAAATTATAACTATAGTCCGTTCGCGTTAAGAAAATAGTGAGTCATCGCTGTCCTCCGGCCTGGCCACGCCATCCAGCCAATTAAAATGCAAGAAATTAGAAAGTCGAGTTCACAGTGACCAGTTGAAGTCAGGCCTTCGAACAAAACGGTTGTGTATTTTGCGTGTTACTCGTTCAACATTAAATTTTGAAAATGAATACCTCACCTATTCGAAAGAAGAAAAGTGGATCAATAATCCATAACGGAGAGAGACGCGTAATTTACAATATTTATAAGTACTTTAAACTGTGTGATTTAAATGCGACTGTGGAGAGCACAGTAATAAAAAGAGCAAGTGCATGTGGTGTGTCCGAAAATACTGTTTATAAAATTATTAAGGAACAAAAGGATACTAACACATTAAAATCACCCGTGAAAAAAGAGCTCGACTATCGACGGTCGATAAATTAGATGAACTAGACAAATGTGCAATAAGGAGAAAAGTTTACTCAATATATTTTAATAACGACTACCCGACATTGGACAAAATTATGACACTTTGCAAAGCTGACGAAGATATTCCTGTTTTCAAACGTACCACACTTCATAAAATAATGCACGAGCTTGGTTTCGATTTCAATAAACAGGATAGCAGAACATTGTTAGTCGAAAGAGAAGATATTGTTTTATGGAGGCATAAATAGGAATAGGAAGGATTCGTGGAAGATGGTCTACTAGTATTTGAATCTAAGTCTACAAAAGACTATCATGAAGAGATGGATGGTGAAAGATTCCTTAATTGGTTCATTAATATAATGCCTAAGCTAGAACCAGGAAGTGTGGTTGTCATGGATAACGCTCCCTATCATTCGCTAAGAGTCAAAAAAATACCAACAACCAGCTGGAACCAGCAGCAAATAATATATTGGCTGCAAATCAAAGGAAAATCCATGGACATGACTTATTTAAAAAAAGAATTATTAATGAAAGTTGCCGAAATCGCCCCACAATATAATAAATATTTAATAGATGAAACTGCCAAAAGTAATAGTATTACAATTCTTCGCCTACCGCCTTACCATTGCAAACTTAATCCAATTGAATTGGTTTTGGGCCCAAATAAAAAATTTTGTTGGTGCCAATAACTCCACGTTCAAAATGAGTGACATAAAAAAATTATTAGATGATGCAATAGCATTAATAGACGCTAATCGTTGGAAGAAGTGCTGCGGCCACGTGATACGCGAAGAAAATACCATGTGGAATTTGGATGACATCATGGAACTTGCAGAACAAAATTCTTTCATAATTAATGTAACTGGAGAATCTAGCGATACTGATTAGTGATTTAAGTAATTTTAAGAAAATTTGTTTCCATTACTTACTTAAACTTAAACTTAATTAAATGTTTGAAAAAAAAATAATTTTTACTCCACTATGAATACACCTTTACCCTGTAGTTGCACTGATGACTCACTATTTTCTTAACGCGAACGGACTATAGTCAAAGTTTCTTAATTTTGTCACTCACTGACTGACCGATCATTAAAAGTCTAAGGCACTTTTAGCAGACATAGAAGTTTAAAATTTAGAATACAATTATTGTTTAGTGTATAAATCAAAGAAAAACTAAAACATTTTTCAATTTCAGTCCAATTTTTTAAATACACTAACTGCAATAATAACTTTGTAATCTCATATAAATGTATAGGATTAAAATGTTATATTTGCAATGAATGTATCAGTGTACCTGTAGATGTATAATATAATGGAACAATAGGTGTAGACAGGTACGTTATTGGTATTTAAGGAGTAGAAGGTACCGGAAAGGAGAAAAAGAAGGACTATTTACAATAAAAAGTGAGATGCCATCAAAAACATAACTTGTAAAAAACCAAGTCTCGCAATTCAGTTCTTCTACCGTAAAAAGTTGTGAGATCCATGTAACACCAAGTCGGTTACTTTATTTAGTCCCTAGATAAGGGTCCTTCTGTCTTAAGTTATAACGTAATAAGCTAACCTAACAACATCTTGTAGTGACCATATCAATATTAAAAATCTTTTATGTTTTAAATAAATAGATTTACTTGGCAATCGCACTAAGCAATCTAATTTAATACAATATGTATTACTTGTGAGATACATTGTGTTCATGCGTTGGCTAAGTCAATCTATTTATTTAAAACATAAAAGATTTTTAATATTGATATGGTCACTATAATGTGTTGTTAGGTTAGCTAATTACGTAATAACTTAAGACAGGAGGACCCTTATGTAGAGACTGAATAAATTAACCGACTTGGTATTACATGGATCTCACAACTTTTTACGGTAGAAGAATTGAGTTGCGAGACTTGGTTTTTTTACAACTTATGTTTTTGATGGCATAGATATTACATTACATAATATACAGACTCCAAGTTATTAATTTCATCATCCGAAGTACTTAAATATTTTCTTATCAACAAATTTCGTCCTTAAGCTTTACTACTCATATATCACATGCATAATCTCCATACAATTAGGAAACACTGTATACTTCTATCACATTCTCTCGCAGGCTAAATACTATAAATGTATGTTTGTCTCTTTCTATTGTCGCTTTTTCGTTTCATCGAGATTCAAATCACAATGATTCTAAAGAAGCTTTTAATTCTCCTTTGGAGCAATGACTGTGATATAGACAGATACATGGACGAACATTTCTTTGTACTGCTAAGTTAACTTTGTGCTTCCAACTTACCTTTTAGTTAGAGCAATGTTTGGTGCTTACCTTATGTATAATTCCCGATATGGAGGAACTACCTACATACTTAACCGATATGCTTGTGGAAGGTGCGAAAATTTACTCCTTACGTTTGAAAAAATGCAACGTTGCGACGATGTTACCCAATCATTTTTTAAACAAGCGTAATTACAAAGTGTGTTTACGGCTCTATAAACCCTCGTCACTTCTTAGAAATGTTCAATGTATCATCATCCAGCATGAATCATATTTCAAATCAAAAGTAGTCTCCTCTAGTCCTCTAGTCACAAGTAATTCAAACCTAGCGCGGAAACATTGTTCTTAATTTCATAAGAGCTAAAGACTAGCTCACGTCCAGAATCCGTCCGTTGTAGTCCAAACAATAGCAAGTGCTAGAGGACATGGTCTGCCTAAAACATTGAGTAGACCATGTCCTCATTGAAAACACATTGAGTTTCTCAATAAATCTTTAAGCTAGCAGTATCTATATTCTCATGCAAACAGTGCATAAATGCATAGATTCGTGGCCAGAGACTGTGTAATATTTTTAAATTAATCACTAAGACTTCGATAACAATTTATTTTAATTTGTAACAATATCCCTACTACAAGTAAGAAGGAAAGTAAAATTTCAATATATTATCTCCACTTTTTGGAGTCATGTCATGTCTATGCGTTTGCATGTGAGCGTACGTCTATACGTGAATGCGTAAGTGTGCGTAATTTTTGTGTGCGTGTATAGGTCGTTAGATTTGTATGTTACTTATTTTAATGTCACATATCTCAACAACAATTGATATCGCCACCACACAGTTTATTTCAACTCGTATTTTCGTAATGAATTTTCATTTCCTACACTTGCGATACGAAGCACAACAGCATTAAGCTGCTATTTTACGCTGGTATTGTGTGAGAGCGTGATCCTTCCCTGGTCGAATAGACACATTGGTGCCACAACCATAACGTAGCTGCAGCATGGCTCTACCATATAAGAACTGCTTCAGCGTTTCGTTAAATAAGAACTCTTGAGGTATTAAATTATAATATATTAGCTGTTTTCAATTCCTTTTATTTTATGACATTATAATTATATAACAATAACTATTTTCAGTTGGTTTTAGTTTACATTAAAGACTTGATAAATAATTATTATTCGGTATTTACAAATTTTAAGTGACAGAAGAACAGAATCACAACATATGTTGTATCGGCATTAAATCATTTGTCAACTTATTAAAAAGTTACCTTGCAGGTTAATTAACTAAGTTTCAAATGACACACCGCATACAGAAACTACGAAACAGACAAGCTTGCAAGTGGCTTGCTTGGTGATGTAACCTGGCGACCAAATGGCTGACTTTGTCAAACTACTGAAAATTAGTTTCGAAATTCTGATGAAAAGTTTAATTGGTTCTTCAAAGCAAATGTGTGCTAGCTTCTGTTAGCTTAAGCGAAAAGTCCATATGAGACTCGTTTAACAAGCAGGGAAATTAAATTTAACTTCGGTTATATGCTGTTACAAAGTAAAAATCTAGTTTATTTGCCTTCAAACAATAATATGAATATGTTATGATGATATCACTCTGGCTGATGTTCAACTACGGCGACAACTTCAAACAATCGAATGCTATTCACTGCAGAGGAGATATCATATTAATGTCATGCCACAAGTGAACATGCAAACGCAATGACAATATCCTATACTAGCCATACTGAATATAAAACTGACGTCTCTGATCTAATAGCACAAAAAGATCAAAGATAGTTACAGATGCAGTAACACAGAGATATTCAGAACCAGATCCAAAAGCGAAACATGTATTTCCGGGATAAAATATATTGTCTATGTTCAGGTGTATCAGCATAGGTTTTTTTATAAAATAAGGGTGACAAACGATCACACAGTCCACCTTATGGCAAGTAGATGCTGTGGCCCATAGACATCTACATTTAACCTCGATTAAGAATGAAAATACAGATGCGTTGTCACCCCTGAGAACTCAGATGGAATGCCTCGATTCCAATAAAACGGGTCTCGGGGAGGTACAAGCTCTCTTTACTTTTCATGAAAAATTATCCAAAATTCACATCAATATGAATTTATTATACCGAAGTTTGGTATCAAATGGTTTATAGTTGTAGATGAAATCATCGGCTTAGCTTACAATTTAAAAAATAAATATTTATGGATTTTTTTTTAGTAGTAGCTTAAATTGATGTAGTAAAATTTGTATACATAAATAAAAGCACGCCGCCTGACGTGTATAAGGTGGTCGGTATTATTTCGGGTGCCATTCTTCTTGGCCGAGGCGTCTGCTCTCTGAAACCTGATTAATAACAGCAATATTCAGCGTGCTCCCGTGTAAACTTTAACAATTGTATGACTAATAACATAAGCAGATAACGTTGCCTTGTACTTCGATGTATTATTCGAATATAATAAAAACATGGTAATAATATTGTAATTAAATAATATTCTAAAAAAGCGATCCACCCTGGCTTCGCATGGGTGGTGATCTGGGTTTTGTTAACAGTGCCACCTACTGGATTCAATTGGAATCAGAACCATCCAACTCAAACAAACAACCAATACGAACAAATTTCATCAATATCGCCTAGCTATTTTCGGGTTTTATCGAGAATTTTAGAAAGCAATTTATATTTATATATAGAGTGAATCAGTAATTTTTAAAAAATAAAGCAAAATATCACACACTATTAAGCCGTTTCCTAGGCAATTAGATTTTTTGAAGAATTTATTCTAAAGTTGTATTTAAAGTGAGGCCTTGATTATTGAACTAAACCACTAATACCTAAAACAGGAAATCTAAATATCTTAGAGTGTTTGATGTCCAATTTCTTAATTCTTATTACGCTGTCTGTTCGATACCACATTATTTGATTAGATTTCCTTTAGTCAGTTCTTTCAATAAATTAGTACCTGGATGACCGAGCTTTCCTCGGTATTTTTTTTTTTTTTTGGAAATCGTGTGTTTTGGAAATTATATTTAAATACAAATTACATACTGATGAAACATGAATAATATTTTTTGATCTTATTGACATAATAGAAAAAACTGAACTGGTTATTTGAATAAAAAATCATGAGTGCAATTAGTTTTATTTAAATTTTCGTGTTTTTAATAAAATACTAAAAAAAGGGCTCGAAATAATAGATTTTCTCACGGAACTCGAAAAAAAGGAATAAAAGTCAGACCAGAGACATGACGCGAACCACGGCACTTCAATTTCGTGACCGACCGATTTCCCACTTGAGCTATTACGATCGTTAATACACTGTCAAAATTTACCTTCTTATATTGTTGCAGTTTTTCATTGCCTAAAAACACGGACAAAACGACATTTTCTAAAAATGAATCCTAGCTAGATCGATTTATTACCCCCGAAACCCCCTGGACACTAAATTTTATGAAAATCGTTGGAGCCGCTTCCGAGATTCCGATTATATATATATATATACAAAGAATCGCTCGTTTAAAGGTATAGGATCTGTGCTGTGGTATAGAATATGTGGTATGTTAAAGTCAGTTAGTGTTTGTTTCACTCAAAAAGATAAAGAATCTTCTTTTTTCTCTGTATTATGGGCATAAAGATAACTTTTAATGAGTTAGTTTAAATTTAACTCGTAAATATTTATCTGGTTCCATTCATGTACACTGGCAAAGCTAATTCTGCTAGTAAAAATTCAAATGTTTATCAAAACTTGGTACTGGGCGGTGGGTGGTCTGAAAGAATCCATCAACTTATTTCGTCCCGTATGTAGCGTAACGGGTGGCTGTGGCGAAGGTTAAATCTAAAGTGATATCAATTTATCTTTCATTTATTGTTAATTGGATGTCTAACGAATCGGCGGTATGAAATTCAATATTGTAGGCTAGAGACAAAGGTCATGATTTTATTTGGGAAGATTTATTAGTATTAAAGTAATTTGATATAGTTGTATTTATTGTTATAACTGCTCTGTAAATATGAGAGACGGAATAAAAGCACAATGGCTATGGAATTTTATGCACGTTGTTGCAACCCTATATAATTGTGAATTTGTAATAATTTGAACCCAGATCAAAATTAGTTATTGGATTTTTACTGTCGAGAATGTTTTGGTATCAGCCCGAAGTCAGGAAGTTAAAGGTGTTTCACCCCCATGCTTAGGAAAGCACGTAAAGCCGTATGTCTTCCGCTGATCTCTCTCTATCGGTTCGTGACGGTTTATCGTCTCATCGGATGAGAATGAATAAATAGAGAGTGCAATTGTGCGTGCGCAAACTCTGGCGTTATACTCCTGTCTAGCCGTAATAATATTAATTATTATTGTGTGAGGCGAATTAATCATTCATTGATGCATTTAATCATTCAAATATCATTTTCCATTCGCAAAAATAAAAAGTGTATATTATGTTACTTCAAAAAAGGACTAGCTTTACCTTTTCATACGCATTATACTTATATAGCACATGAATGATTGCTAGTTCAGAATCCAAAACTTGCTATAAAAATTAACAAATTAGTGATCTTTGTCAGTTCAGATCATTTCATGTAACGAATATAATTTATAATTTCCTTATCACTGTTGAACGTAGAGTGAGATCAAACATGTTTTTATTAGGCGTTTTTGATACCTTTCAAATTAATTAAGTCGGGTCTCCTCCGTTAATGGAAGTTGAATGTTAAATTGAAAATTCTTATAGGCTTTTATTATAAAGCCTTGTTCGTTTAATTTTGTATTTAATAAACAAAACCTTTTCATTAATTAGCATGAAATTTCCC
Source organism: Parnassius apollo (assembly GCA_907164705.1). Classification (NCBI taxonomy): domain Eukaryota; kingdom Metazoa; phylum Arthropoda; class Insecta; order Lepidoptera; family Papilionidae; genus Parnassius; species Parnassius apollo. The sequence goes on from CAJQZP010000885.1 coordinate 11,198,084, forward strand.
CATTCTTATTGCTTTTGCCATGTTATCGGAACGAAAAGCTTTACGAGCTAATTGTTGTAATTCAAAATATAATGTAAAATTTAACGTCATTAAATTTAACAAATTGAGTTGAAAAGTTACAAAAATAAATATTGTGTGCACAAACACTCTTCCTGTCACCCAAAGGGGTAGGCAGAGGCCACGGACTTCTATTTCGCATGAACCTGAGACATCTCCCTCGCTACATTCGCATGCATATCTACTAAAGAAATATTTGATATATAATGTATTGATAAAGAATTAACGTGTACTACCTCAGCTATTTAACTTTTAAAATGTAATTTCTGTATCTACCATATAACGCCGTCGAACGGTTCTCTTTGCGAAGAGGTTCTGAATAAAGTACACAGTATGATCTTTCGTTTCGGATAAAAAGAAGATACAAAAGATGTCGGAAAGAAAGCAGGCGACGGCAAAGAAGTAGAAGACTAGACCCAAGCCAATTTTCTTGACGAGCGGGTTGAAGACGAAGATAACGATTAAAGCGGAGACCAAAGATCATTCGATGACAATCATTGAGACAGTGCGTTTGATCTAAAAAGACGGTTTTTACTATAAAATTACAGTGATAAGTGAACTTACAGTTTAACTGGTGGTAAGCAACTACTACAGCCCATGTCTAGTGAAAAATTATTATTCGAAAAAAGTATATTTTAAATATTACCACGCAGTTAAAATCTATCTGTGTTAAATTTAAAATCAAAAAACCTACGCAGAGGAAAGTACTAATTTTCCTACAAGCTTACCTGACCTTATATATTACATATACATGCATGACGGTTAAAGGTACGCTTTATTTGAAATCTTCAATATATTGCCAATTAGGTCCAATAATTTGTCTGGGGTGTATATAAAACTGTCTCGTTTTTAAAGAAAAACTTGTCTGTGATCAAAATTATGCCTAAAAAAAGTGTGATCCATACCTCCCCATCCTCTTTCTAAATTCAGCATGCACATCCCAAAATTTTTGTCAGTTACTCTCATAGCTCTTACAATCAACATCTTAGCATTATCTTAGCATCTTATACAGTGGGACTAAAATGACTTTGCTCCAGTCTTTTTTACTCGTTAAGTTCCTGGCATAAATTAGAGAACTTACAGCAGGTGCCACCGTGTCACCACTCACTCTCCAGCCGTCAGCATTTCCAATGATACTTTTTTGACGTCTTCGCCGTCGTTCGTCGTACGTGATGCTGTACTTGCTTTTATGCTTTTCATTCTTCTCCTTCTTTAAGTGTATCTCCATTACTGTAGGTCGGCAGTCATCCTCCTAAATTCTTCTTAGTTCAGGGCTAGCCTGAACAGATCTTCCACATTATTTATCCCAGTCCATTTCCGGATGTTACAGAGCCAGGACATTTTCCTTCTACCAACACTTCTTTTACCCGCTACTTTGCCCATCATAATAGTCTGCAGCATTTGGTGACGTTCGTGCCTCAGCACGTGTCCTAGGTACGCAACTTTTCTCTGTTTGATGTGTTTGACATGTAGGGGCTTATTCCTTTTCATCTGTTTGAGGACCTCAACGTTGGTATCTTTGTCAGTCCAACTATTAGAGCAAGGCAATACACACAAAAAAGTCCAAGAAACGCATCCGTATAGTATGATAGGCCAAATATAGCATTGCATGAGACTTGTACGTAGTTCAGTTGATAGTCTCCTTGTAGTAAGGACTTTGCTCATCCTCATGAAAGAGGCTCTTGCAGTTTCATTGCTTCCATTATTTTATCCATACTTATTTTACTACCTCCCTTCTTTTCCTTCAATGTTTCTATTTCGTTTACTTCACACATATTTTCACATCTTTAAGCTCGAAAATTCGTCACTTAAAATACAGTAATTCACAGCTCTATTCTGTTCTTACCTGTACCCGGCAGTTATAATATATTTTAATATTTATTTTGAAGTTATTAGACAGTCTTTTATTATTCTTATACGTTCGTTGTTGCAAAAACCCTCCTGCTACTTCTTTTAGTCGCTTAGTAAGATGCAATATGATCTTTTTTCTTTCAATTTCGATAATCGACAATGTTATATATATATATATATATATATATATATATATATATATATATATATATATATATATATATAAATATATACAACTGCTAGCTTTTGAAATTATAATTAAGTAAGAATAAAGTAGATTCACTAGAAAAGTTAAGTAATGTCTAATAATATTTTCGTAAATACCCGCAAAATCTCTCCATAAAGTTACGAAATATCTCTATGATGTTACATTACGGTGTTGGTTATACAATATCATTTATCGGAACTGCCTCGTGACAGTGACAAGTGTTTCCGTAAGCATTTGCCGTTGCGCTTAACAATGGCTACCCTACATCTGGTCTACCCACTATCGCATTACGAGTCTCTTTCTAAACATTTTGTAAAGGCATATATTTTCGTGCCACATTGACACGGTATCTTCAATGCATATTAAGATGTCCACAGTTAATAGATAACACACTATCGTTTGTAAAAGATTTTAACTTAATAAATTTTAAAAAAATATTTTGAAGATATTTATTTTGAACACATTTAATATTTCCTTGATTTTAAAATGAGTGCCTTTTTAAATGTTTTTATCTATTACATACTTTACTTACGTTGTAATAATATTACGTTTTCGCCAAAGAACTGTAATTAAATATAATTTGATGAGAGTTTTCGGACTTAAATTTTATTTATTTTGAACTTACGACGGTTTGAGTGCCTTGCAGCCATAGATTTAATTACAGTAAACTAGCAGGAAAAAAGCGTAGAGTACTCGTTCTTCCAGGTCTGTGCTTGCAGCATCCTAGACTTGGAGGACTAAAGTGTTTGACGTACTGATGACTTAGTTACAACATAGACTACTTTCAGCTTTTAAGTATTCATTTATGCAAAAAAATACCCTTAATTAATAATTAAGACTGATACTCTTCATTGATGGTTTGTAAGATATTATTGTATGACATTTAAATTGTTTCTTTAAATATAACACTAGTTACCGAAGTTATGAAACATATTCACAAATCTGAATATTAATGCTGTCACTTCGATTTATTAAACATGTTAATGTAAACAAACTTATTTTTAACCCCAGGTGAAAAAGAGGGGTGTTTTATGTTTAACGTGTACGTGACGTGATGTGTCTGCCATTTATTAATTTGAAAGGGTTATAGGCCATTAATCTATGAATAACCATATATATTTCTTATATTTACGCGAATGCCACACATATAAATAAAACAAATTTTTACGGATTTTATCACATATATTAACTTATTTTATTTTCCAGACATGTCAAGCACTTTACAGGGGGGATTGAGGTGGTCGACGTTCTAACGTTATTCACGGCTACCTCCAGATTAGAATTATATACTTTTGTACCGATCTACGCTGTTTAAACTTATAATATCTTGAAGTCTTGCAGTTTTATGCTTGTGTTGGGCCAATCTGTAAGTTGATGAATCGATTTGGCTCACTATTTGTCGTAGTAGAGCATTGGACTTGTGTATTTGCCTTGAATTTTTATTTTATTTATATTTTATGTGACGCAATGAACCGATTTCTAATTAATTTTTTTTGTAAGGTGACTTGATCGGTAGTGTTCTTACCTATGATTCAAGAAAATCTTTTCAGCCGTTTGAAAATCTTCAGCTTCTTTTGTTTCGAGTTTGTTTTTTAATGTTTAATTTATTTTATGTAATTTTGATGAAGTAAAGGGTGTGTAAATATGAATGACCATCACTCTTTTTTTAGGGTTCCGTAGTCAACTAGGAACCCTTATAGTTTCGCCATGTCTGTCTGTCCGTCTGTCCCTCGCTTAATCTCTGTGACCGTTAGCACTAGAAAGACTGAAATTTGGTACCAATATGTGTATCAATCACGCCGACAAAGTGGTAAAATAAAAATTGGAAAAAATGTTTTATTAGGGTAGCCCCCCTATATGTAAAGTGGCAAGTGATTTTTTTTTAATTTCAACCCTAACGTGTGATATATTGTTGGAAAGGTATTTAAAAAATGAATAGGGGTTTACTAAAATCATTTTTTGATAATGTCAATAATTACGGAAATAATCGCTCCAAAATTAAAAAACATTGTATCCCCCCCCCCCCCTCTAACTTTTGAACCATAAATTTAGAAAATAAAAAAAGTCTGAAAAGTAGAACTTTATAAGGACTTTCTAGAAAAATCATTTTGAACTTGGATGGAAACAACAGTATCCACTACCGGGAGCAGTTGCACCACCCTGGAGCGCGAACATAATGGATACCTACCTTTAAACTCATAAGTGGGAACACTTATTGTGACGGACGGGAAACTACGGAACCCTACACTGAGCGTGGCCCGACACGCTCTTGGCCGGTTTTTACTGTACTACTATATAATACTGTCCAAAGTCTAAAACTTTTATTAAATTTTTAAGTGAACGTAAAACAACTTACGGAAAGCAAAACATTTCAAACTAAATACTTTTTGTAAAAATATGTTGAGTTTATATTCCTCCTAAAACTGAAAAGACCCGGAGTTAACAGAAAAAAGTGATAATAATAGAATAATACTAGTCAAGATATTTTTACATGTAGGCATAAATAGCATATTGCTATACGTACGTGTCAATTAACAACACCGTTGACAAATTGTAATGTACTCGTTCTTCAATACCACCTGCACACAATATGTTTATTGAGCTGATAGACAAGGTCTGCGACTTCTTAGCCAAGTATTTATTTATAATTAATAAATAAATTTAAATCGTACGAGTTGCCAGTAACAGGCGGTATATTTCAAATTTCAATTTGCTTTTAATTTTCAATTTATTTTAAAACGGGCAAAAATCACTGAGATTTTATGAACAGTGCATTATAATTCAAATAAAGATCTTAAAAATAATTAATAAGGTCCTCGTAATAAAATAAATTGACGTGTCTTACCTAGCGTAATGAGATATTTAATACGCGGTAGTACATTTTTAAGATCCTTAATATAATGGATTTCAGCAAAGTAACACCTGATTCTATTAATTATCTTATACTTTAGATGACAAAAACTAATTACTCTAGACTTAGAAAAAGCAAATGCTATTATTTATTAACTGCAATAGTCCCAAAAGTAACGTAAATAAATTTGTAAATACGTAGAAAGTATTATTTATCGGAATTTTATATGAAAATCAGACGTACATCACATACTTTACTAGTTGTTTTTTTATAGGATAGCCTAATGGTAACCGGTTGCTGTGGCCCATAGAGATCTATATCTATCCTCAATTACGAATAAAAATGCAGATGCGTTATCACTCATGAGAACTAAGATGGAATGCTTCATTTCCAGTAAAAAAGGTCTCCGGTTCTCTACACTAACCATACGAAACACAGCAGCATTAATCTACTATTTTACGCTGGTATTCTGTGAGAGCGTGGTCCTTCCCCGGTCGAGTCGACCCATTCGTGCTACGACTATACTACTAATATAACTGCAGCGTGGCTCTACCACACTTAACTTACTACACAAATAAAAAACACAAATATAAAAGTCCATATTAATTCTTTAACCACAAAAATGTTATATGTGCCCGTATACATATAATACATAATATAACAGCTACAAATACTGTAAGATATTATTTATTTTAGTAAATCTTAATTTGAAAAGTACAAAATTCAAACCACTCTTAAAAGTTACAGTGCAATGCAACTAGGAGCACATATAAAAGACGCAAATCGACTGAAAATATTTTAAATTGGAGCTGTGACAGAGTAATTTCGATGTAAATCATGCCATCTTTTTTGTTGATTTGTGTATGATAAATGATTACGAGAAAACAAGGATTTATAAAATACTAACTCCATTGACTTGTTTATTATACTTGAACACAATTTCAATGTTATATGTGGCACCCTTCATGATAAGTGGTTGTGGCTTGTCAAATTGTAAATAGGAACACGTTGGTAAAAAAAACATACGAGAAATGATTCTACTAAGAATTCACGCAATTGTAAAAGTTAAAGTTACAGCCTATATACAAGCCTCTTTTCTGAGAGGGTTTTCACGCAGTTTTCACAACATATTACATTTTAAGGCCATAAATCAACTAATTCATACAATTCTATGATACAGTAGAATATCACTGCTTCTTTCAGCCACCTAAATAAAAAAGTAAAAGAAAGTACACGAATAACATTAACAAAGTGAACGTCTTTAAAAGACAAGCAAAAAATTCACAGGTTAAACTATCCGAGTCGAGTTAGTATTTTGGAGGGTAACATCGATTCTTCGGGGGAAATAGGTCACGTTGGAATAGAGGACATGTTGATTTCTAATGACTTCAAACAATTGTACTTCAACGTTTCGAATCTATTCTTGATGTGTGTCAAGTTGACAACAAGACACACTTGAAGCAAACAGTATACCAGACAGATATATTCCATGTGATTTTAACCTCACTAGTGTCACCACCATTAAATGATTCCAATGTTTTCAGTGTGCTCGAACAAATTACCCATTTCCTATAGAGATCTCGGTTGTCTCCTTTCATCTTAACCCTAAACAGTTGTTTACTTCCTAATGATATGAGATATGACGCAATATAAAAACTAGTAAGTTAAAGATTTTATGAAACTTGTTATCTTCGTTTAAATTCCACTTTGCATCCATTGGCTTGCAGAAACGTAGTTTACATACAGCCATAATTGTAACTAAAGCCTTTCGATTCGGATTTATGTCCTACATAATCTTCCGGTCTTCGTGAGACGTGACCAATCGATATTATACATCTCACGCACCCCATGGCCGAAGCGAATTTTCTCGTAATGGATTCGATCTTATAATTCCGGAAATTTGGATGACGTACCGTATCTTGTACACTGGCCACATCTCGCTTACTCGCTATCGCGCTCTTCCATCTTATTAATAAGCATTTTAAATAAATTTTTAAAAAAGTTCGACAATGGGTACGGGTAATTAGATTCGTGTAGTTTCCGCTGAAGAGAACCCAGCACCCCATATCATTATTCCATGGGTGCTGTAAGAGACGACAGAGGGAAATGAAATAGAAGATGGATCTTCCTGATAATAACTCAAAATTAATTTAAAAAGCTGCGGTAGGAAACCCACTTCCCAAGCGTGGCATATTTGGCAAATATCAGTCAGCAATTTATGTAGGAGGTCTATGTTAAGCAATGGATTTTTGATAGGCTGTAACGAATGGTTGAAAAATATTCCACAAAAAATTTTACATAACCGTTACGGAACGTGTGCCACCACCATTTTATTCACTCAGTTTGGAGCGTCTTATCTTTTTACACTTCAATAAGAAATTGCTTTCGCTCCAAAGCTCTCCGTTTGATATTGTTTGAAAAGATTATTTATACATCGGTGAAATAAAGCATTATTAATATTATTATATTAATAATTTTTGCAAGGAATTGTTTAATAAGCATATCAAAGTTAATGTATCAAACATACAGTTTTAAACATTTTTCGCATCAACTATCACTATTACATTTCTACACTAGAAACTAAATTAAAATGGTTCACATTAGTGGGTATTACAAATGGTACGACTTTCTACCTAGGTGTATGTCTATATTGAAAGATGGAGCTGATCTCTTACCCATTTCTGTCCGCAAAGATTAGTGCATCCAATACCGTGAACCAGTTTGAACAGTAAGAAAAGCAGTATAATTACAGGACGTGAAACATATCACATTTTTCAGGTATAACAACGTATCCTTGGCCTTCTTTTTTAGGTGAATTTCAGGTATTCAATAGCCTGACACAATCAGATGGGCTCTTTAGCTCGTTACCACTGTAGTATTATGATTAAAACAACTTGACGAACTACAAGTTATAAAAAAAATTGTTTGTCTGTAAAGATGGTTTACGGACGAAAGTTTAAGGTGACAACGTCATAACAAAACATTGATGAAATAGATGTAAGTTGTGTGCTGCCGCTGTCTTTCTTCTCCACGGACGCATAGGCCTATCGAGTGGGAGAGAGGTAGATGCGACGCGAGTCAAACGCTCAAGCCGATCGTGCCTTTTGATCGCTCGTACAGCGCTCTCACTCCGATCGTAACGTTACAACGAGCGTAACGTTACAATGAGTCATCCTTTTTCGTGCGTGCAGCCGACGTTCATCGATTTATTAGGCGTTATCACGTCAAAAAATACCTATAGATTTACTCGTCGTGCGGTGGTAGCGTGAGAGAATACCATCCCATACCTGCAGTATCTCACTAGTACTAGAAGATCTTATCGTTGTTTTAATATTATGAGGGTGACAAACGAGCACACGGTCCACCTGATGGTAAGCGGATGCTGTAGCCCATAGACATCTACATCTATTCTGGATTACGAATTAAAATGTAGATTCGTTGTCACCCTTAAGGACTTAGATGGAATACCTGGTTTCCAGTAAAAAGGCTCCCCGGTTCTCCACACTCACCATATGAAACACTGCAGTATTGAGCTACTATTTTACGCTGGTTTTCTGTGAGAGTGTGGCCCTTCGCCGAGAAGCCGACCCATTCGTGCTACAACCATATAATAGATACAGCACGGCTCTATTACGTTAATTACTTATGAACAACCTGAAAGTATGGACTTTAACAATTGATAACAATCATTATACAATAAGACATTTTAAAACCTATTACTTAAATGACATGATATTGGCATCAATTAATCATAAATGTACGAAATTGAATTCTCACTTGTTATTTAATTTTTTTATGTATACCTATAAAATATTTGCACACCATATAAAGTGGTAGAATGTAAATGGGTCATTAGATATAATTTACGATCATACTTTATTGTAGAAATACATTCTGGCAAATAAATGAATTTGAATTTGAATTCATACGAGGGTGAGGTAAAAACTTTCACAGAATGAAAGGAAAAGGGGGTGAAATTAAACATTAAATTATTTTTCCTTTTTGACATATTTTTAACCCAAAAATACTTCTCAGACCGTTTCTAATAAATTATTTACACCTTCAAAAAAAATGTTTTGTCAAGACCCTCAAAATAGGCAGAAATCTCCAACTTCACTTCTTTGTCATTTGCAAATTTATTTTCCTTTGAAGCTCTTTTTCATATTTGGGAACAAATAATAATCCTAAAGTCGTAATCTGGGCTATAAAGAGGGTGGTTTAAAGTGTCAAAGTTGCGCAGGAAGCCATCGCAACTTGACTCTTGTGTACGGGTGCGTTGTCGAGCAAAGGCAGAACACCTCAAAACCATTTTCTCCTTCTTTTATCTTTAAATACCTCTTTTATTTTTTATTTACATAGCGCAATACTATACCGTTATATTGACGCCTTTTTCATTATAATCGATTAATAAAATTCCCTCTGATATTCCAAAAAACTGAAGCCATTGTCTTTCCAGCCGATTGTGACACCTTGAAATTCTTAGGCGATGCTGCGCCTTTTTATGCAACTGCTTGGACTCTTGCTTTGGCTTAAATTCATAGTGATGCACCCAAATTTCATCCCCAGTCACAATTTGGTTCATAACATTGTCCCTGTTCTCAATATATAGGTCCAAAAACTAGCGCGAGCACTCGACTAGTGCTGTTTCCGAGGCGGTGTGAGCATACTCGTCACCCAACTTGCACTGACTGACATGCAAAGATGGTCATGGAGAATGTTTGAAACGGTCTTAGATGTTACTGCGGTTACTTCTGTGATTCTTTTATTCTTGAGACGATCATCTTCAATAACAAGTTTTTTTAAATTTTTCGTCAATGTCTGAGGCAGTTGCCTCAATCGGTCGGTCGGAGCGCTGATCGCCTTAAATTAAGTCTCTGCTTAACTTGAAAAGGCTATGCCACTTTTAAATCATTTTCTGAAACATGTATATTTACGTGATACTGAATCTCCATGCCTTTGTAAATTTTGGAGGATAAAATAATACTGAGTTTTAAAAATAAAATTCAAAGAGTTAATTAAAAGAATACATTTCTGCGATTTTAACTTATTTACGTTTTATAGAAAATTTTACTAATAAATTATGTGTATAAGAATTAATCTTACAATATATCTTGAAATATGTAATCTTTGAGTGCTTGTGAATGGTTTGATCGAGGAAAATCATATCCATACAATGGGTGCGTTTGGCAGAAAAAAGCGCTAGCAAGCGCTTACAAGCGCTGAAATAGTTTTCGGCCAGGACACGATTGCTACTTCAGTAGCGCTGACATAATCCGCCATTTTGCTTATTTAATTTGTTTGTTTTGAAGTAGAGTTTATAAGTTTTTTTGTGCAATATTAGTTTTAAGTAAAATAATGACATGAATAAACATATACATGTTATTAAAAATTCATGATTGGTAAGTTTTTAATATGAATACTTTACAAACATATATTTAAATTGGGTTAGGTTCCCCGGTTAAAACTAACTTCGTGTCCTAGAGGAAAATAGCTACTTACGATTTGACAGCGCTTACCGCTTACGATCGCCATTTTGTTTACAAGCGCTTGCTAGCGCTTTTTTCTGCCAAACGCACCCAATATATTTGTTTTATTTAGATGATGGTTCATAGATATGCAAGGATCATATAAGTTGCGCGCGCTGTGGTCGAATTAATTATAAACTTTATATTTACGTTGTAAAAGTCCGATGTGGGTAAAATTTATCGTGTCACATACCTAAAAGAACAGAATAACGTCTACGCGGCCAGTTAGTATCTATAGATGTATAACATCAGTAGAAAGGGAGCACTGTTGAAAACTATTTATTTAGTGCCCTCGAGGGACAAAGTAGTTCTTCTACCTCATAGTTCACCATATGTTTGCAAATTTATATTATTAATATAAAAGTCTTAATTTAATAAAATGTACTCCAAAGTAAGTTACTAATTCAACGTCAATTCTTTAATTTACTGTAATTTTAACATACTGTTTTTGCAAGTGGATATTATTGTATCAATGAGGCCCATACATAGTAATGTGTGGTAATTGTATGTATTAGCAGTTTGGCAATTTGAAAGCTCTGTGATTTAACGGCCTGTTTAAGTCGACTAAGTTGTAATTGGGCTCTATTGCTTACCTTCAATTATCATATAAAATAAAATATTGTGTTCTTTCGTATATTTAAAAATTACTTCCATTATGACCGTTCAATCCTTTAGCCAAAAATTTTAAACGCGAATTGTGTCTGCTTTTTATTTTATTTTTATGTTCTGTAATTATTGCTTATTTTCGAAATTTTGTGTTTAAATTATTTTATTAGTAAAAATTTATAATATTTTAAGGCATTTATCTTTTTGTTGAGATTTGGAGAGATTAAGGGTGACCAACTGCACAGTACGAGTATGTAATATTATGCTGGTTGCCCCTAAATATTTTATCATATTACGTTTTAATAAACAACAAAAACAAAAATTGTTATTATTCTGTCATGTATATTACAGAATGCAAAGGTAAAACGTGAACATTGTATTTAAAGTTTTAAAATTTATAGCAATAAAAAGTCAATATAAAGTAGAGTCTTTGACCGGCGCGGTGCCTTGAAATGAATAAAATTTGAATTTTGCACCTATTGAACAAGTAACGCTTTAACAAATTTCACAGTGTGATTTAAATTTTAAAATGCGTACCTGTTTTGTTATAAATGTTTTAATAGTAATTAAAATCATCATCAACATTATTACAGTCCACTCCTAACTAAGTGTAATCCTTACTTAAAGAATGTCACAGAGCATCCAGTATCCAGCGAATGGCTCATTAACTTACATACAATGTTGTCGCTTACATATTTGCGAAATCGTCTTATGTTCTATTACTATCGTTTATACAATCCATTTACTGCGTTAAAGTCATCATAGCAGAATATCTGGAAAATCTCAGCACTATGTTTAATAACCTCAATACTTTGTTCAATGACCTCAATCCTAACGAAAAGTCTTAAGATAAACGTGGAAAATACAAAAATCATATGTAATTGTACGGAATACTACGCTTGAAGTTGTTAGTAAATAGTTCGATTAGGTTAGTCCTACTTCGACCGAGAGATAGATCGACGTAACCAACTCAGCTGGCAGCGTTTAGAAGATAAGGTCCTTCTCGTCAATTATTCTTCAAAACTTTAAAATACGAGTATAAAACCCACTGTAGGGGTTTTCCCAGTGATGACGTATGTTACTAAGTTAAGTAGTGTAGTAGTAAAGTAAGGTCCTTCACTACCGGCATTATAAGTAAACAGGTCGCTCAGCGAGCTATGTAGCAGACTATGCTTAGAGCTTTTCGGCATCTTCAGTAGAACTAGAGCTACCGACATAGCCCAAAGGATCAGCAAGCTAAAATAGCAATATTTTGGCCATAATATACTATGATGAACTAACAACCAATTGGAAGAAAGATTCTAGCGTAGCAGCCTCATACCTGCAAGTGCGTGCAGGGCGGCCTCTCACTAGATCCGTAGATGCATGATGACCTTGTAAAACATGCTAGAAATCAATGGTGGCTTTACTTCAGGGACGGATTATTTGTTCAGCAGTGAACTTGTGAAGGTATGTAAATGATGATGACGGTGATGACCATAACTTGCTTTATCTTTCTTTATCTCAATGATGATGATTCTATTTTACAAAAGTCATTTAAACAATGAATACGAGACTACGTGACGACGTGAAGCGGGTACCTTATTTTGAGACTTTATAGATCACGGGATCTGGGTTGCAAGTTTTCCATAATAAAAAATCTACTAGAACTTGGATATACATTATATTGTTGTCGCATCCAAACACAGTCCACCTGATGTTAAGAGAAGGAAATCTATCATCACTTAATGCGTTATCAATCCTGAGGACTAAGGTGGAATCTCTGTTTATCAGTAAAAGTGGTTTCCGGTTCTCACTATTGTATCTGTTATTTGACATTGGTATTCAAACTTAGCAAATCAGAGTACGTAAGTACCTATGTGATTAAACTGTGTTTTACACTATAGTAGAGCGTTACTCGGAGCTGATGCCTGCGTTAGGTAAAGCTAGTATTAACGGAGACTAGCTAACTGCGCAGTACTGGATTAAAGAGCGTAAGTATTTGCGCAAACACAGGTGCACTCTCTATTCCCTCACTTTTATAGTCCAATGAAACGGCAATCAATGAGCAGAGAGGTCAGGCGCAGGACCAACAGCTTAACGTGCTTTTCGAGGCACACCTCCAACTTCGTGACTCCAAGCTGATCCCGAAAACTTCTTGACAGAAACACTCAGTAATTGATTACAAGATAACAAACTAATTTATTAAAAAATTTAAATTGTTTGCAGAATACAAATTTTTATACTCTGGAATCAGAATATTATAATATTTATCTTTATATTTCTTTAAAATACTTTACCACTATACTAGGAATTTGTATTGTTAATGAGTTTAATATAAACAAATTATACGTGGACAAACATCTAGACCCAGAATAACTATTTAATGGAGATACAAATAGTTGTTCCATGAGAACCCGTGGCCCATTTTGCCTCAGTAAAACGCTACTGCGCTACCGAGCCGTTATTTAAACCATTCATAGATGGATATTCAATTGAGAGATTTTCAATTATTAAAATATTTAAAAACCTTTAACAAGATTAATTTAAAAAAAGATGTGATCTAGTCAAAATTTAATTTCAACTGTATCTAAAACGCTCAACGTGTTTTTGAAAGAGAGCGCGAGAGCGCATGGCACCGTGGCGATATAAAGTAAAATTGAATTCTTTTATCTTTGCAAAGTCCGGTTGAATATCGCCTTTTACAAGGTGCTTCGTTCAGTTTTACCTTTTTTGGGTTTGCGTGAAACAGAAATCTGTGCACCAGTAAACTAACAGAAATGCACAAAGAACACATGACTAAAATTAAATAGTTAAACTTGTACAAGTAACTTAATTGCGTTTTAAATTATGCTAGGTTTTTATCTACGAGAAAGAATTGATTACCCATTACAATCATTGTGTGTATTTCATCTATAAACCGTTTTCTTTTACAAATTATTTCTTCACCTACTTATTAACTCAAAATAAAATCACTAAGTTTTAGAATTGGCATTCCGTGTGATAAAAAAATATGAGATTGAAATCAGCACGGGTAAAAATTTAATATCGTTTATAAGACCACTGCAGCCAATTTAATTGTGAATTACTTGTTTGGAAAAAAAACAGGTATAATTCAAGACATTAAAAGGAACAATTATTTTATGTTATTTATTACAGCCTATCAAAGGTCCAAGAAAGGTACAAGAAACAATTGGTTCTCCATTACAATCATTCAATTCAGTACTTCCACTATAAACCGTTTCTTTTACAAATTATTTCTTCACCTACTTATTAACTCAAAACTAAATCACTAAGTTTTAGAATTGGCATTCTAAAACTTAGTGTAGTAAAAAAATGTGAGATTGAAATCAGCACGAGTAAAAATTTAATATCGTTTATAAGTAAGACCACTGCAGCGAATTTAATCGTGAATTAATAGTTTAAAATAAAAAAACAGGTATAATTCAAGAAACTAAAACAATAACAATTATTTTATATTAATTATTACATCCTATAAAAAATCTCAACTAGTAACGAGACAACTCATTTGCATTTTGATTCTAAATCGATTATGATATCTTGGTGTGTGGGCCACAGCATCCACCTACCATCACTTGCACTTTAGGCTCGTTTGGCACCATTACTTGTTCAGAAAATATAACCTTTAAATACCTGTTTAACATTTTCACAGAATCATTTCTTTACTTTTACTTGGTAATTTCCATTTACACATTTAAATAATTGATTAAAACTCTTTTTAAGAACTTTATCGCGTTTTATTTATTTTTAATACCCGACGTTTCGGGTATGCTTCACGTCAGCTATGTGAATCATCAACGTTCCGGGAAGTCTGCAGTTCGCAATCATATCCTAGATGGCCCCAACCATTACATCAGATTTGATAGACCACAAATCCTCGCGAAAAAACATCGATTCCTACCAAGGATGATACGTGAGGCTATTGAAATTAAAAAAAAACATCCTAATTTCAATAGAGAAGGAGGCTGGGTACTACCACCTGCTTGGGATCCTATAATTAATAAAATTAAAACTAAACCCAAGCATACCACCGCAAGAATTCAAAATACAGTTAGTTCATTCTGCGTAGATCGGACCAAAGACAATAATTAAAAAGCTGAAGGTACTCCGGGTTAACTTTGACATCGGGACGTCAGTCACCTCAGTCCCCCGTGACCATGGGTGCTGGAAAGCACCCGAAACGTCGGGTATTAAAATTAATATAAATAAAACGCGATAAAATCCGTAAAAGTAGTTTTAATCAATGTATAGTGTTCGCGTAAATATAAGAAATCATTACATTTAAATAACATAAAAATTATAGATATATTTGGAAGAAACTTCATTCATGGATCGGTATTAATACGTTTTTATCCCCTCCCCCATTTAGTAGGAGTATTATAGTTGCTGTGATACTAATAACTACACCAGGCAACTAAAAGCTCTTGCAAGATAATTAACATAATGTTATATTTCTCGCTTGAAATCATAAAGATTAATTTCACTCGAACAAAACTCTTTGGCTTGTTGTTTCATGAGCAAAGAAACAAAGTTCGTTCATCTTAACGAATAAACAAGCTTGTAATTATTCGACAACGCGATAGCGAAATACTATACAGTTTTAATTGAAACGAAACCAGTATAAATTCAAGTGTGCTTGACCTGACAGTGAGAAGTTGCTTATTACAGCAGTGTTATGTACTCGTAGAGTAAACACGTTTGTATATTTTGTTTTAATTTGTTTTAATATACGTAAACACTAATTATACAGGTCATAAAAAGCTGCGGTGTAAGAGAGGCGTTTCTAGTAATCGCGTTGTAAAATGCCATTCCAATGTCAGGTGGACTGCAATAGTACAAATGCAAAAATGTCAACTCTTCGTGGTTAATATGTGAAATAACATTATGTTATTTAAATAACAGTAGTTTTTACGGATTTTATCGCGTATATTAACTTTTTTGTATACGCAACGTTTCGAGCACTTTACAGCACTCATGGTCATGGGGGGGATTGAGATGTTCAACGTCCAGATGTCATAGTTAACCGCGGTTACCGTAGATTAGATGGAACAAAAAATCTGAACAAAAAATAATCATCTTAATCTATGGTAACTGCGATTTACTATGACATCTGGACGTTGAACATCTCAATCCCCCCGTGACCATGGGTTCTGTAAAGTGCTCGAAACGTCGGGTATACAAAAAAATTAATTTAAGCGATAAAATCCTTAAAAACTAGTATTATTTAAATATATAGTGTTCGCTTAAATATAACAAATCATAACATTATAGTATATAATTGGACTGCCTCGCTGGTCTAGTGGTCGTTAACGCGATTACTGATCCTCGGAGGTCCCGGATTCGAATCCCGAGTCGGGTCAAAATCGGTTATTAGGTTTTTCTCAAGGAATTCTGCTGACCTCTCATCCGAACGGATATCAGGTCTCCGTCGATGCCCCTCTTGGCTCCTCGGACCATTGTCTGATCCGGAGTATGGTGTCACTCATACTCCCATCGCAGTTGCGTTCTGCAGGTTACCGTCTGGGTGTGATCTTTTTTGCATCCTACCGTTGGGGGGAAGTATTGGATTGGGTGGATCTAGGTATCACAGTGAATGGTCAGATTATTAACAATATCCGTCATTCCGATGACACTGTGCTTATTGCATCTACAATGTAGGAACTTCAGATCCTTATAGATAAAATTCAATCTGTTAGTTCAGCGTATGGCCTCAGTATCAACATCAGGGAAACCAAATATAAAGAAAAAACAAAAAACCAGAAGATGTATATTTAGTAAAGAAAAGAAAGCTTGAATATCTCGGCCACATAATCAGAAACCGAAAATACGATCTACTACAACTATATACAGGGGAAGATCCAAAGAAAACGAAGTGTGGGTCGAAGAAGATCATCTTGGCTGAAAAACCTACGCCAATGGTTTGGAAAGAGCACCAGTTCCTTATTCAGAGCCACGGCATCAAAGATTCAAGTTGCCTTAATGATCACCGACCTTCGAAAGAAGATGGCACTTTAAGAAGAATAAGAAGTTGGGGCGGGTTTGCTTCTCGCCAGATGATCCCAGCGTTATTGCTGATTCTGACGCTGATGTGGTGCTACATGATGTGGAACATTTTATTCCATCATCTGTACTTTTGATTTGATCGCTCATGCAGAATTGCATTATGCCATGAGCAAGAGTGCACAGACGTCTCGAGATGCAAATACCAACGCTCTTAAAAAGAAGTATAATTCCGCCTCCAGGTCCTTCAAAAATATCATTGCCAAGACAAAGTCAGAGCACATCATCAGAATTGGCGAGAAACTACTTCGACTTCCTTCAGGAACACGTGCATTCTGGTCTTTCGCCAAGGCTGTCGATGGAAATTCTGTCAACCATCTCTCCCATCTTTGAACAGGGAGGACGACTCACTGGCCCATGCCGCAAAGGATAAAGCCGATCTGTTGGGCTCGCTCTTTGCGTCCAAGTCGACTCTTGATGATGAGGGAAACACTCCGCCGACCATTCCGCGGTATAAGTGATTCATGCAAGATGTGCTGTTTACCCACCCGCTCGGTGCGCAGAGCACTCCTCTCCCTGGACCTCAACAAGTCGAGTGGGCCAGATGGCGTCCCTCCTATTGTGCTGAAGACGTGAGCTTCTGAGTTAGCACCGGTTTTAATGCGTCTTTTCTGAGACTCCTACTCTCTTGACGTAGTCCCAAAATCATGGAAGATAGCTTTAGTGCACCAGATCCCAAAAAAGGCGACCGTTCAAATCCGTCTAACTACAGGCCTATCGCTATCACCTCCTTGTTCTCCAAAATAATGGAATCCATTATAAACTACCAACTCACGAGGTACATAGCGAAAGCTTTCGATCGGTTTTGGCACAAACCGCTTCTTACGAAGCTCCCATCTTATGGGCTTCCCGAAAAATTGTGCAATTGCGGGTCGGAGTATTGAGGTCGAGTAGATGGTGCATGCACCGATTACAAGCCCATTAACGCTGGTGTTCTACAAGGCTGCGTGCTATCACCAACGCTGTTTCTTCTGCATATCAGTGAAATGTTGCAAGCCGGTAATATTCTTGCTATGCGAACGCTAGTAATGGTGATGTTTTATACACCGACCGTGGCAGTATTTCTCGGGTAAACGTCGCCGAGGACCGCAACAAGCTTGTGTCTGAAGTTGAGACCTTGTTGAACAAAGTAAGTGACTGGGAGCGACTAAATCTAGTCCAAGAACTCCTTTGTCGTATCTTCTTAGTTTCAGGTCACCGTGTAGCCTCGTGTGCCAGTATCGGAATCCTCGGCGTCGACATATCGAGTGACGTGCAGTTTCATGATCACTTGAAATAGCAGGCCAAATTGGCCTCTAAAAAGCTTGGCGTGCTCAGCAGAGCGGGACAATATTTCATGCCGATACACCGCCTGCAACTTTACAAGGCGCAGGTTCAGCCGCACATGGAATACTGTTCCTATCTCTGGGTTGGGAGTCACCTGGCACTGGCTCCTTCCATTTGGTCGCAGAGTCGTTCGAATCGTTGGCGACCGTGCTCTTTCCGATTGACTCACTTGCATTGCGAATAGATTTTACATCTCTTTGCGTATTTTATCGCATTTACCACGGAGAGTGCTCTGAGGAATTGTTCAGAACAATTCCGTCCGCATAACTTCACCACCACCCATAGCGATAAAACTCGTGATACCATCCATACCTGGATGACTGGCGGTCCACCACTTTGCGATTTCAAATAAATTTTCTTTCTCGCACAACTTCCTCGTGGAATCGACTACCACTGGAGATTTTTCTCGACCAATACGATTTAGAGACCTTCAAAAAAAGAGCCTACTCTTTTTTAAAAGACCGGCAATGCATCTGCCATTCACCTTTTGCTGCAATTGTTCATAGGCGATGGTATTCACTTACCATCAGGTGAACCGTATGCTCGATTGCCCCTCTCCTATAAAAAAAGCAGCCTGGAGTTGGGAAGTTGGCTGTGTTTCATCTCGTGCTCGGAAATCACGTAAAGCCATTGGTTATGCGCCCGATCACTTTCCAGTTGTTTCGATTTGCCGTTCCATTCGACTATGAAAGTGAGGGAATACTTTGGGTAGTGTTAGGTTAACATCAAGAGAGGACTGTCAAAACTACTTGTATCATTTTTTTGATAAAAAAATCCCAAGATGGCAACAAGTTATCGAACAAAATGGCTCATTTATATTATAATCAAAAGAAGAAACTTTTTTTCCGACGTAATTTGTATATAATTACTCTAAACATTAAATTTTAGTTCGGTGATTTTAATTGCAAAAACGTAAGACAAATATTGGTTGGGCTGAAAAGTTCGTATCGTCTCTATGAGATGGCGCCACTAGAATAAAATCCATATCATTTTTAGGTAGTACCAACCTTCAAAAGAAACGTGTATAAATTTGACAGCTGTCTGATTATTAGTTTGTGAGATACAGCATTTTGAGTGAAGCAACTTTTGTTATTTTGAAAAAAAATGGATAAAAAGGAATGTCGTGTTTTAATGAAACACTATTTTTTTTGATGAAAAAAAGTGCTGCTGATACCAAAAAGTGGCTTGATGAGTGTTATCCGGATTCTGCGCCGGGCGAAGCAACCATTCGTAAGTGGTTTGCCAAATTCCGTACAGGCCATATGAGCACCAAAGACGATGAACGCAGTCGACGTCCAAAAGAGTCTGTTACGGACGAAAACATAAAAAAAATCCACAAAATGATTTTGGAAGATCGTAAATTGAGAATGATTTGTATAGCTGGCACTCTAAAGATATCAAAGGAACGTGTTGGACATATCGTTCATGAATATTTGGGTATGCGAAAGCTATGTGCAAAGTGGGTGCCGCGCGAGCTCACAATCGACCAAAAACAAGAACGTCTCGCTCGAACGAACGCTCGATGCTTCAGAGCAATGTTTGGAGCTGTTCAACCGCAATAGAAGTGAATTTGAAATAATACTAGTTTTTACGGAATTTATCGCGTATATTTAACTTTTTAATACCCGACGTTTCGAGAGCTTTACAGCACCCATGGTCACGGGAAGGACTGAGATGTTCAACGTCCAGATGTCATAGTTAACCGCGGTTACCATAGATTAAAATTTAACTTTTGTTCCGATCTACACAGTATGAACTTATGGTATCATGAAGTCTTGCAGTTGTATGCTTGGGTTGGGTTTTAATTTTATTTATTATAGGATCCCAAGCAGATGGTAGCACCCAGCCATCTTCTCTATTGAAATTAAGATGTTTTTTGATTTCAATAGCCTCGCTAATCATCCTTGGAAGGAATCGGTGTTCTTTAGCGAGGATTTGTGGTCTATCAAATCTGATGTAGTGACGGGGGCGATCCTGTACATGTTCACAGACTGCAGACTTCCCGGAGCGTCGATTCTTCACATCAGCTATATGTTCTTTGACGCGGGTTTTAATTGATCTTTTAGTTTGTCCTATGTAGGAGAGACCACATTCACAATCAAGCTTGTACACTCCTGCATCTTGCAGAGGGACGTTACACTTGACTGATGGTAAAAATTGACCAATCTTCTTCGGCGGCTTGAAGTATGTTTTGATGGAAGCGCGCTTCAAGATGTAGCCAATCTTGCCAGTGACTCCTCTAACATATGGCAGTACAGCAGGTACACGCTCGACTGTGGCCGGCTTCACTCGTTCTCTGTGACGTAGGCGCGGGACCCGAAGCTTGTTGTCATGCAAAACTTGGTTGACGTGTTGGAGCTCGGCAGCCAGGTGTTTACTGTCACAGATCCCTCGTGCTCTCTGAAACAAAGATTTACCCACGGTAGCTAACTGTGAAGGATGGTGGTGAGAATCACCGTTTAAATATCTATCTGTATGGGTCTTTTTTCTATACACAGTATGGCTCAAGGTGTTATCAGGATTCCGAATTACTAACACATCTAGAAAAGCTAAGGAATTGTTTGCCTCTAACTCCATTGTGAACTGAATTTTAGAATTTATAGAGTTAAGATGGTCTAAAAAGGCAGTTACTTTATCTAAAGGTAGAATTGTGAAAGTGTCGTCTACGTACCGCTTGTAGAATCTTGGATTTATGGGAGAAGTAAGCAGGGCTTTCTCCTCAAAGTCTTCCATGAATATGTCGGCGACAATGGGAGATACAGGTGAGCCCATCGCCACACCATCTACTTGCTTGTAGAACTCCTCCTTCCACAATAAGTAGCCAGATGTAAGGCAGTGTCTGAGTAATACTGCATATTCTACGGGCATGTTGTTTTCTTCCAGCCTTCTAGTTACAATTGAGATGCAGTCTTCAACAGGTAAGCATGTAAACAATGACTGCACATCAAAACTGACCATAGTTTCATTGTCTGCCAGACGCAGGTCTTTAATCTCGCTGACAAAATGGTAGGAATCCTTTATGTGTGCTCTTGTGTGTCCCCTAAGCGGTGAGAGTATTTTCGCTAAGTGTTGAGCCAATCTGTAAGTTGGTGAATCGATTTGGCTCACTATGGGACGTAATGGAGCATTGGGCTTGTGTATTTTTGGTAACCCATACAACTTTGGTGATTTGGAAAATTTCTTGAAGAGATGCCGAGACCATAATCTCATTCCTATGTGTGTCAAAATATCCACCAAAAAGGACATTCGAGGAAGCGCTAAGATCTTAAATCAGGCGAGTAAAAAGTTGTTACGGGCGGTAATCTAACAAAAACGCTCCGATCTATATGACATCAATAAATCCATAGACACATCATCCAGTGAATTAAAGAAAGTTTTAACGACGTTTGATTATAATTTTTGCATGGAAACATTAAATAAACGCGAAATTAGTAAATATAATGAATGAAAAAACAAACATATAGAAAAATCTCAAAAATTAACGGCCAAATCAAATGTCAAACATCCGAATCAATGCCAGAACCAAAAGCAACCATTAACAAACACAGATCATAATCAGTTCTATAATCTGTCAAAACAAACACTGGATGATGCAACAATTAAGGTTTTATCCAAAGGACTCAATTATGCTATAAGTCCGCGCAGATTACCGTACGAAGAAATTATTTGTAGCGTTGAGGACTGTTTATTTAAAAACAATATGCGGAAAGAAGATTTGGAGGCGATACGTCAAGACATTTCGTCTATGTTACGTCGATGTTCAGTGCCTAAACCGAATCTTCCCAGAGACGAATTTATAGCGTTAAAGAACCTACGCAATAAACCAGAACTTACGATTCTCCGCGCAGATAAGGGAAACGCCACGGTAGTCATGGATACGTCAGATTATAATTCTAAAATACAAGAACTTTTGTCGGATGTAAGTACTTATAAAAAGGTTAAAAACGACCCAACGAATAGTACACTAAAAACAACTAGGGACCTCATAAAGAAACACTCCGAAAAATTAAATCTGGACGTAAAATGGATAATACCTACGTGCGACAAATCACCAAAGTTGTATGGGTTACCAAAAATACACAAGCCCAATGCTCCATTACGTCCCATAGTGAGCCAAATCGATTCACCAACTTACAGATTGGCTCAACACTTAGCGAAAATACTCTCACCGCTTAGGGGACACACAAGAGCACACATAAAGGATTCCTACCATTTTGTCAGCGAGATTAAAGACCTGCTTCTGGCAGACAATGAAACTATGGTCAGTTTTGATGTGCAGTCATTGTTTACATGCTTACCTGTTGAAGACTGCATCTCAATTGTAACTAGAAGGCTGGAAGAAAACAACATGCCCGTAGAATATGCAGTATTACTCAGACACTGCCTTACATCTGGCTACCTATTGTGGAAGGAGGAGTTCCACAAGCAAGTAGATGGTGTGGCGATGGGCTCACCTGTATCTCCCATTGTCGCCGACATATTCATGGAAGACTTTGAGGAGAAAGCCCTGCTTACTTCTCCCATAAATCCAAGATTCTACAAGCGGTACGTAGACGACACTTTCACAATTCTACCTTTAGATAAAGTAACTGCCTTTTTAGACCATCTTAACTCTATAAATTCTAAAATTCAGTTCACAATGGAGTTAGAGGCAAACAATTCCTTAGCTTTTCTAGATGTGTTAGTAATTCGGAATCCTGATAACACCTTGAGCCATACTGTGTATAGAAAAAAGACCCATACAGATAGATATTTAAACGGTGATTCTCACCACCATCCTTCACAGTTAGCTACCGTGGGTAAATCTTTGTTTCAGAGAGCACGAGGGATCTGTGACAGTAAACACCTGGCTGCCGAGCTCCAACACGTCAACCAAGTTTTGCATGACAACAAGCTTCGGGACTCGCGCCTACATCACAGAGAACGAGTGAAGCCGGCCACAGTCGAGCGTGTACCTGCTGTACTGCCATATGTTAGAGGAGTCACTGGCAAGATTGGCTACATCTTGAAGCGCGCTTCCATCAAAACATACTTCAAGCCGCCGAAGAAGATTGGTCAATTTTTACCATCAGTCAAGTGTAACGTCCCTCTGCAAGATGCAGGAGTGTACAAGCTTGATTGTGAATGTGGTCTCTCCTACATAGGACAAACTAAAAGATCAATTAAAACCCGCGTCAAAGAACATATAGCTGATGTGAAGAATCGACGCTCCGGGAAGTCTGCAGTCTGTGAACATGTACAGGATCGCCCCCGTCACTACATCAGATTTGATAGACCACAAATCCTCGCTAAAGAACACCGATTCCTTCCAAGGATGATTAGCGAGGCTATTGAAATCAAAAAACATCTTAATTTCAATAGAGAAGATGGCTGGGTGCTACCATCTGCTTGGGATCCTATAATAAATAAAATTAAAACCCAACCCAAGCATACAACTGCAAGACTTCATGATACTGTGGCCGATGAGGAAGGAAAAGGGGAGATCTCCCGCCGGGCAAGGTGTTCTGCCCGGGGAGCGGCCGACACTCCGTGTGATAATTCGGAAATGTTCTATGTATACTGTTTATGATTCGGAATGTTGATAGCGCGATTTACGCTTACGGCTTCGGTGTGTTTTCGCTTGTGGCGGCGACGACAGCGCCGCTACATCACCCCCTGCTCAGACCGGAGGTCGTTAGTGCAGCCTTGTTGCCGACGAATGTGCAAGTGCCAGTGGATTGCCTTGTAGTCTGCGGTGAGTCGAGAAGAAGGCAAGTAATCTGCGAGAGTGCCGTGAAGCAGAGGCGAGCAGTAAGGCTCAGAACCGTGCCGAACACTGTAGCGCAGAGAGTAGCTTGAAGGAACAGGAAGCATTATTATTCCAGTGCTGCGATGAACCTTGTGAAGCTAGATGGCTTGCAGGATATGAAGACTGCAGACGATATCTACTCGGGAGCGAATGCGTGGGGTACTCTATGACGATGATGAAGCTTGAAGTTTCCGAAGGTTGTTGGTTGCGTGTTCAAATCACGTCGGGGTCACCACTGTGGCCGATGAGGAAGGAAAAGGGGAGATCTCCCGCCGGGCAAGGTGTTCTGCCCGGGGAGCGGCCGACACTCCGTGTGGTAATTCGGAAATGTTCTATATATACTGTTTATGATTCAGAATGTTGATAGCGCGATTTACGCTTACGGCTTCGGTGTGTTTTCGCTTGTGGCGGCGACGACAGCGCCGCTACAATACCATAAGTTCATACTGTGTAGATCGGAACAAAAGTTAAATTTTAATCTATGGTAACCGCGGTTAACTATGACATCTGGACGTTGAACATCTCAGTCCTTCCCGTGACCATGGGTGCTGTAAAGCTCTCGAAACGTCGGGTATTAAAAAGTTAAATATACGCGATAAATTCCGTAAAAACTAGTATTATTTCAATGTGTAGTGTTCGCGTAAATATAAGATATCAGAAGTGAATTTTTGCATCGATATGTGACAATCGATGAAACATGCATCCACCACTACACTCCGGAGTCCAGTCGGCAGTCATCTGAGTGGACTACACGCGATGAACCGAATCCAAAGCGTGGAAAAACTCAACAGTCGGCCGGTAAGGTTATGGCGTCCGTATTTTGGGATGCACATGGAATAATTTTCATCGACTATCTTGGTAAGGGAAAAACCATCAACAGCGACTATTATATAGCGTTATTGGAGCGTTTGAAGGACGAAATCGCAAAAAAACGGCCCCATTTGAAGAAGAAGAAAGTGTTGTTTCATCAAGACAATGCGCCGTGTCACAAATCGATGAAAACGATGGCAAAATTGCATGAATTGGGCTTCGAATTGCTTCCGCATCCACCGTATTCTCCAGATTTGGCCCCCAGCGACTTTTTCCTGTTCTCAGATCTCAAGAGAATGCTCGCTGGAAAGAAATTTAAAGCCGATGAGGAAGTAATCGCCGAAACAGAGGCCTATTTTGAGGCTAAACACAAATCGTGCTACAAAAATGGTATTGAAAAGTTGGAAGATCGCTATAATCGGTGTATCGCCCTCGATGGCAACTATGTTGAATAATAAAATCGAATTTTGCCAAAAAAATGTGTTTTTCTATAAAACGATACGAACTTTTCAGAAGTCATTAATAATTGAATTATTTAAAAATTCTTGTCAAGCGAATCGGTTATAGAAGCACCATACATATTGCACCTTAAGCATTTTTACTCTTAAACAGTATTTGTGTAAACGTAACTTTTCAAGCTTAAAACTAATTTTGAAACATTTGAAACTTTCAACCATTTAACCTCAGGTCTTAGGTTAACTAGTCACACTTAATACTTTGCCTGACTTTCTCAATTAATCAGGACTTTATGTGGGCAGAGTAACTTTTTGACTTTCAATATGTCCCATAAACTTACAGGAAATATCAAAACTATATAATTAATACAAACTACGTTTACTTTGCAAATATGTTGTTAATTAAATTAATAATTTCTCTCTTTACCCAAGCATTTTGCTTTCATAAACTTTCTACAACTTTTGTTCGCGTTTAACGTCATGAAAAATGGAAATAAAAATTATGCTTGTAGATATATTTTAGAATCATACACTATACACTACACGAAACAATGCAGCGCTTTGTCATTGCTAAGTAGCAAAACAAGAACCACTTAAGTTTTCTCCGTGTCCGTCAGTCAGACGTTAAAGTTCTACAATGCAAGGCTTTAAGTTTTATGCAAACACGGAACTAGGTGTTTATTGTTTTTATCCATGCATAAAACTGGTGGCAATCTATAGTCAGAAACGGTAATAATCATTATTGCAATACACAATAATATGAGTTTCAAAATTATGTTTAACCTTCATTATCAGATCATATTTTAAAAACAAGAAGTTTTTAAAGCCTCAGCTGGACGTAGGCTTTTTTAACATTACGGCAGGTTTTTTTTAATTAGGACAAATATTTCATTACCTTCCATGCAATACAGTAGCAATCTAGTTTATATATCCTCAAGCACAAGACAGCTCACACACACGGCTCTGCGATAGTCATATTATATTTTTCATTCATTCTGTTTTTTTTATAAGCTATTGCATAGCTTCTATCGCGGGCCTTGAGCGCGGGGACCGAATCCAAAAATTCCGTAACGAAAAAAAACCTCACGCTCCCCACTCCGACGGGCACGGAGGTGTGGCGTTGAAAGCCGTGCATCGTCTAACGTCGTTTCAGTTCGGCAGACTTCGGCACTCGGCAGACTTCGGCACGGTGTTTGTGTGCGTGTGTACACTAGCTGCTAACTCAATGATAAAAATTCCTGAAAAACCTACATGTATTGTAAGATATTAAAAATATTTTAAACAATATTAACTTCTCATTTATTCAATAAGAGAAAAAAAATGTTTTCTTATCGGTCACCACGCTCAAAAAGTGTAACTTGATTTAATATCGAAGACTTAACTGCATAAATAAAATAAATAAATAATTATAATTGCATAAGTTGATAAAAAATGCTATGCTATAGCTTTACCGCGGCAGTCACCGAGTGCCACACGTATTTTTTTATATGTATTGATTTATATATTATGTATTGAATCGGCGTGCCTTTGATACTACAATCAGCACTACATCTAAAACCTAAAGAGTCGTCCAAAAATTTTTGTCTAATACACGTCTCTCCTAATTACTGATAGGATAATAAATATTATATCCACAAAAATATAGAACAACTGACATCCATGGTCCAGAGTTACCTACATCGTAACGTCAGCTTCCTGCAACCCTTCATCATCATCATCATTACAGCCCTTCACAAGTCCACTGCTGAACATAGGCCTCCTCTAAGGTATGCCTGCAATCCTTACCAAGTTGTAACTCTATCAGTGAAATACCACGCTACACCACGTTTGCAGACACGGGGCTGCCACTTGTGAAAGCTTCTTTCACGTTTACAGTCGATTCTTCGAGCTATGTGGCGGACACATTGCCTCTCCAGCCTACTAATCCATTGGACTATTACAGTTACTCTGATTATACTACCAATATCTTTATTATGGGCTCCATCACTCGGAGCAACTTCTCTCAAATGCTTTCTGAGCGATTTTATCCTCATACAGCCAGCTGTGAAAGGACGCTACTATATGAGTTGTAAGACACTTTAACTGGCCTAGATCTTTGAGTGTAGTATTTAAAGTTCATAATTATTTTATAGGAGAGGAGCAAACGAACATACGGCCCATTTGATGGTAAATGATTACCGCCGCCCATGAACAACTGCAACTCCAGGAGAATTGCAGTCGCGTTGCCGATCTTTTAAAAAATAGTAGGCTCTTTACTTGAAGTTCCCTAAGTAGTATCGGTCCGAAAAAATCTTTGGTGGTAATCGATTCCACAAGGAGGTTGTGTGAGGAAAAACAAATTCCAAATCACACAGTGGTTGATACCGCCAATTATCAGGTGGTATAGATGGTATCGTGAATTTTGTCAAAAATAGGCATAGCATTATTTCACCAATTTCTTTTTGTATCAAATACAATAAAAGTAATTGAAAGTTAAATGCACTGTGAGATTTTTAAATAATTGATGGAATATATATATATATATATATATATATATATATATATATATATATATATATATATATATATATATATATATATATAATTCCGTTGATCCAGCCCTACTTTTAATGAAATTTTTAAAACAGTTTGTCATATACTAAGATAGATGTAATTTTTGAGACAGTCCCGGTTTCATAGTTCACGTGAGTGAACAGGTTCTTGTGAAAAAGTACTAAATATCAAAGAAAGCAAATTTTAAATACGGGTTTTTTTTTATTTTATCTATGAGTAGAACTGCATTGATAGAATCTTGAAAGTCATCTGTATAATCTGGTAATCAAACCAATCTATACGTAAATTTCGTAGTAGGTACGTAAGCAACCCAAATTAGATCCGCGCCGACTCCACTCATATTTTAACTGCAATTTGAATTTCGATTTACCACGTTCTCGGTGGTGAAGAAAAACATCGCAAGGAAATCTGCATATCTGAGAAGTTGGAAAAATATTTCGAAACTCATTCTTAGGCATAGGTATGTGAATTCGATCATCCCACGGTGGAGTCAACTTAATCAACTCCTTTTAGTCCTAAAACTCGCTGTGGCCTGTGCCCAGAGGTAGGATGTATTTAAGCTGCTAGTTTTTAACTTTTAATGGGGCTAAGCCAGATCATAATGGGGAAAGCCTATTATCAGCCTTCACGGCTGATCATAGGCTTCCCCCATTGTTTGTCTAATAGACCGGGTATCTGCAGTAGTATTCACGCTTGGCAAGCGGGTTGGCAACCGCAGCTCTTTATTACTTTGAGTTGTTATCAAGAAGATGCCGCCCATCGCCTATTTCAGTTTCCCTCTGTCGCCTCTTAAGTCACCCACGGGACGGAATGGGGCAGTGGTTTCTCTTTTCGCCGCCTCTACGTGGCTGACATATTATTTTCTACACTAGTTCATCAATTATATTTCCTCCATAGACTGCCAAATAAGTTGGATATTTTCCATAGTTACCACGCTCGACATGCTAGTTGCCAACTGCATATTTTTATTATTTTGAGCTATGATCATGAAAACGCTGCTGCCTATCTTATGTAGATTTCTACTCCTGTTCATGAATTTAGTTCTTCTCACACGTTCACCGTGAGTAGAGCTACATTTATAAACTTTTTAAGTCTACTCGAAAATAAAAATAAATACTAGCATGTGGTTCCAATCAATATTCAGTGGGACCAATATTAATAAAGACCATGAAATTAAACCTTATTTTATCAAAACTATATCAACCTTAATAATGAATATTATGTAAATAACGCATTTCCGATTCCAGGATAATTTTCGCTTCACAAAGACACATCGGAAGATATGCCCGATATAAAAATGTGTTGCTTGACGTATGATATTTATGCGATTCTGATAAACTAACTTATGTGTTTCTGTAGCCTATAATATTGAGAAATATACACAGATACAAAATAGTATTATCGATGTTTCTAAATTCAAACCCACGCGGGCGAAACCGCGGGTAAATAGCTAGTCATAAATGTACACAAAACATACGATGATAATAAAAATGGTTGACATATTTTCGAATCCACGGCAAGCATTGAAAGCAACGCTGTGTCAAAATGTTATTTATTCAGTGCCCTCAGGGTATACTCGTAAATTTAGCCGCAGCCAATGAAGCTACATTTGCCAATTTGCATTATTAATGTGATAAGTGTAATTGTTTTTTATAAACAAAATATATTTTATTTTAATAACATAATAACGTATAATATTTCATGAAACAAGAATAAAAAACAAAAAATTTAATTTAATTTTAATATATAATATAATTAAGGTCAAGATATATATAAATTTATTTTTTGTTTTTTACTTTTTATTTTGCAATCCTACTCACTGTGGTAAAGTGTCAAGAACGCTATTGCTGAATGTCTTCACTAAGCTTTTTGGGGAGAAAAGAACTATTGGAATTAATTGAATGTTTTAAATTTTATACTGATTTCATAGTCAATTTTTGGTACAATTTAAGTAGAGGAATTTAAGCTTGAATTTTATTTTATTGATTATGGGATTCCAAGCAGATGACAGAACCGAGACTTCTTCTCTATTGACATAAAGTTATTTTTTTTTTAATTTCAATATCCTCAAAAATCATCCTTTATAGCATTCGGTGTTCTTCTGGAGGATTATTTGTCTTTCAAATCTGATGTAATGTGTAGGACGATCCTGAACATATCATACACTGTACTCTTCCCGGAGCGACGGTGCTTCTCGATGTATCCTTATATTATTTGACACGGGTTTGTTCTTTGTAGTCGAGACATTCCTTCACTTTGTAGAAGGATATTTACACTTGACGAATGTTAAAAAATTACTAAATTTCCGGCGGCTTGTATTATGTTACGCCCCCCTTAAGATGTAGCCAATTTTGTCTGTGACTTCTCAAACATGTGTTAGTACTACTCGTTACAGCACTCGTTTACTATGAGGTAGGAATGGAACCCAAAGCTTGCTATCTTGCAAAACTTGCTTAAGATGTTGAAACTTGGTGGTTCTTTAATTGTTCTCATGGATCTGTCATAGTCTGATCATGAAAAGGTTTTTGCACAGTAATAAACTATGATGGACGGTGGTGCGATTCTTTTTTTAAATGTTGGTTAGTATGGGTCTTAATTCTATACCCAATATACTAAGAGCGATGACTAATGGTGATACTAAAGATAACTTCATTGTGAATTAAATTTTAGAGTTTATGGCGTTAAGGTGGTCTTAAAATGTTATTATTTTGTCTGATTGTGAAATTGTGAAAGTGACGTCTACGTACCGTTTATAGAATCATAAATTTACAGAAGTAAGAAGGGCTTTTTCCTCAAAGTTCTCTATGAATATATCAGTCACAATGAGAAATACTGGAGAGCTCACCACACTATCTACTTGTAGAACTCTTCCTTTCACATAAGATAATATAAATCACTGTCGGATTAATAACTGTAAATATTTCGTACCTATTGTTCTCTTCTATCTTCCTAGTTAAAATTGAGATGCATTATAAAATTATAAAACAAAAATTATAAAACAAAATATTTATAGTAAGTTAACGATATTTGACACAGAATGCTGTAATACATACACATGTGTCTATAGAATACTATGTGATTTGATATTTTTCAGTTTTTTTTTTTAATCTGATAGACTTTTCTTCTTCCATTTTTATTCTATTAGTTCATTGTTGTCACCGTAAGTTTATTATTTCATGTTGTTGTAAACATAAGATAATCCATTTCCCAATATTATCCCGAAAGTGCAATTTTTTTTTAAGAATAGGGGTGACAAACGAGCACACAGTCCGCTTGATGGTAAGTGGATGATGTGGCCCATAGACATCTTCATTTATCCTCTATTAAAAAACAAAATGCAGTTGCGTTGTCAACCCTGAGGACTGAGATGGAATGCCTCGTTTCCAGTAAAAAGGGTCTCCGGCACTCTACACTCACCATACGAAACACAGCAGTATTAAGCTGCTATTTTACGCTGCTATTCGAGCCGACCCATTCGTGCTACAACCATATTATAGCTGCAGCATGGCTCTACCACGTTCAAATGATGATTGTAGGAAATACCAAGGAGATGTTATTGGTAACAACAAGTGGGAAGAATCCAGATTTAAAATACCCAAACCAGACCGTCGATGGAGTGCAGCATCGAAGATGAGTCGTTTGGTATTGCAATTGCCAAAAGGTCTGCCAAAATTAATACAAATAAAAAGGCATATGCTGCATCCAACAATGCACTATTACAGGCTGATGATGAAGTCACCTTACAATAAATAAACTTCAAATCAGCACAAAGACAAATAACTTATTTTCTTTGATATTTGCGGAACTTCATTGGCACAAGAAAACTAAAAGAATTATCCGTGTAAGTCACGGCACTAAAGCGGGCTGAAAAAGTTTTTCATGAATATTTGCTCAAGAATACTTTTCACTTTGCTGGCCCAATATTTTTAACGTTTACTCCGAAAGTTGAAATTGAATTAGCATTTTTTGTCCAAATCAAATGAAGCGAAGCTTAAAGTTTTATTTATTGGTTTTGCAGTAGAAATATATCAGTCGGGTTGGAAACCAATTTTTTTTAAAGTAATCAAACCGTTGTCGTGGAGGTCGGATCAAAATGACCCGACATATATTAGTTTGCTTATAGTTTTGTGACTACGCACGCGACAGTGACTTTCTTCTCAGGGGCTGAAGTGTAATATTACTTTAAACATAGATGGCAATGAATCAGTCGAAAAGCGACTGTGGTTTTAAGGAAATTTTAATTTTATTCGTAAAATTTTTATTAAAAATTAAAAATTTTAATTATAAAAGAAAACAATTATTTAAATAAATAAAAATATTTATTCTTTGTTTAGTTACTGAGATGTTCACATAAGTTATGTTTAAGTTATAGATATAGATATTTCATACCCGATGGTAAGTGGTGATTCAACTTTGGATAGTAAAACACACTTACGGTTTTTTTTTAAATTTGGCCTATTCACTTTTTATTAAAACACATTCTATTAAAAAATCTAATGTGGGATAAGCATTCCAATAGCTCTAATATGCATTATTAATGACGAAGTCAAAATACTATGTCAGATATACTGTATATCTAATACGCTATGGTGGAAACTAGATTTCGTTTTTCCGATGATAGAAATGCGATGGACGAACGACACACTCCATAATTAATACAATAAAACATAGAAAGACTAATCACCTTCCGCATCTGCGTCAGGAAAAGCAGTTTGATAGATACCAGAGCAGCCAACCAACAAGCCTCATAGTCTATCTCTCCATTGAGTCTTACCTTTCACTAATACAGCCTATGAAAAGTCCATTATTAAACATAGGTCACCCCTTAGATTGTGCCATAGGGGAATATTTGTTATAAGTTATTATAAGAAAGATACAGCTGCGCTATTTGATTTCTTTTTTTATAAGATCCGGACACCTAAAGGTAAGTGGAATTGAATATCCGGTGTCAGCCGTTTAAAAAACGGTATAGGCTTTTTTCTAAAAGGCATTTACCTCTGTCTCCTCTTACGACAGCCACGGCATATAATATGGGGATAAAATATTTTCTCATGCCGCCAATCCATGACTGAAGTGAAGTACATCCATACTATAATTCTTCTTTCAACTGCTTTCACCTTAAACTTAATGAACCCCCATAACCGACAGTATATGAATATAACTGTAGACAGTCTGTTTATTCTGCAGATATACTTTCATAAGAAGAAACCAAGATGTACAGTCTTACTTCTTATTCTAAATACTTCTTCTTTTTAGTCTTGCATTTTGGTGTAGAAGATTATTGCAGGACAGACGCCGAAGGAACTCCGGTAAAATCTAGCTCACGATAGACTCAAACAAGTACCTATCAATAACCACTCGTAAAGAACATCTGCTTTACAGATGCTCAGATCGCCGGCAAGGCTAACGTGTAGTACGCTGTCAAATGAGCCGGAGTAAGATAGTGCTATGGTGGGAAATTTACAAAAATCCAGCAACTTATACTTAATCGTCAAGTAGTACTGCTCCTAAACTTTTCAAAAATGTTACTACTTATAGGAAATCGAAATTCAAGTAACATCAAATTGATTGCTAAGTTACTTCTTTTTCATTACAAAACCTAAGACTTTTTACTTTGTATGATCGTGTTTCAATTAGAACTGAAATAATATTGAGAATGTACAAAATAATTATCAACAGACAAAATAATGAATATTAGGAATGATTTTTTATATGATAAGGTGATAAAAGAGCACACAGTCCACCTGATGGTAAGTGGTTGCTGTGGCCATAGACATCTACATCTATCCTCGATTACGATCAAAATGCAGATGCGTTATCACCCCTGAGGACTAAGATGGAATGCTTCTTTCCAGTGAAAAAGGGTCTCCGGTTCTCTACACTCACCATACGAAACACAGCAGCATTAAGCTACTATTTTACGCTAGTATTCTGTGAGAGCGTGGTCCTTCCCCTCAGCCGACCCATTCGTGCCACAACTATACTACTAATATAACTGCAGCATGGCTCTACCAAATAAAAAACAAATAACAAATTAGCATTGTAGCAAATAACTTCCAAACTCCTTAGAACTGCCGACAAGTAAATAATAAGAAAAATAAAAATGAACTTAACAAACTTTATACAAATTGTATTCGATGAAAAAACTATAAAACAATTTGAAGCAATAAAGTTTCAGGAGATTGGTTCTGTAAATCAAACCGTTTGTTCAATCATACTAAAAGCTATGGAATATGCACTTAAAAAACACAAAAGCGGGCAAACATATGCGCCGATAAAGTTTGATCTAAAAATATGTTGTTTCTTTTTAAGTATGCATAGGTACAAACAACTCCCGCATTTATATCTTTGTATATATATATATATATAGATAATAAGGTATATATATATATATATATATATATATATATATATATAATCACATCACTTTGACAGCCGTTTTACTACCTTATGTTTAATAGCATTGAAATATTTCAAATATTATATAAAAGTAGAAAAATTAAAATTTTTGTACAAACGACTTCAATATAAACAAAATGAGAACATCATCAATGTAGTCGAAGTCAATTAAATATGCATTATTAAGGATAACTTATAAACTATTCGTCAGATCTTGAAATAACTTTTAAGAGACTACATGAAAATCATCAGCTTTCAAATAAAAAAGGAACATCAAAATGTGTTTAGAAAATATTCTGAGGCGACACATAAAAAATACAGTCGAGTTGAATACCTCCTCTTTTTTGGAGTCGGGTAAAATGTTTCAATAGAATTAAACAAGAAATATTACAGACTTCTCAAATCATTATCAATCATCATCTCTTCTACTCTTTTTAATACACTGCTGTGCTTTGTGAGCTTTTCAAACAGGCTCAGCTGAGAGTATCAACTACTTTGTGACCCTGAAACTAGGGCCTTAATTTTGAATTTTTAGAAATATTCTAAACCATATGATCATTCTGCATTTCGCATTTGTGAAAATATATACGTACACATAAACAATCACGCCTCCACGAAGGGGTTGGCAGAGACTACAGACTTCCATTTAGCACGATCCTAACACAGCTTTTTCGCTTTCTTCACGTCAACTTACTATATGTTCGTCAGCTAAGGGTACGAGTACTCTTAATTTGGCCACTCTTTAACATATCGCCAATTCGGTCGATAAGCGTCTGTCTATGGCATCCTTTGCCGGCTTTGCCATTCCCTTTAGTTACATAAATTTACTTTGTCACTTTCATTCATTCTTTCTACATAACCAAACTAACGAAGTATTCTTTTCTTAATTGTGGTCACAACATCTTCTTGCAAACCACACTTTTTCATATCTCACAATTTTGTATCCAGTTATTCAGAGTCGGCCTTGACATACTTGACATAGCTTTTATTCCGTTCTCGTGCTTTTTCTGCTACACCCAACTTTCACTTTGTGAATATATAGATTTCTCAGCACAGAGTGGAGAACCTCATTTACGCACTTTGTGTCCTGCATTCACTTGTTGTTCTCTAATCTTGTCACTTCTACAGTCCATGCTAAACACACATCCTAAATACACAAATTCATCCACTTGCTCAATCAACTCCTCTTCTACTCTTATTTTATATATCATTTAACTTTCTTCTCTTTCAAAAAAAGTAATGAAGCGACAGTAGCCTAATGGCAGGTGCGGACTGTAAACTCAAGAGGTCGTGGGTTTGAATCCGCATTTCGACTAATACTGAACCGCTACTAACACAAAAATGAAAGCTTACCAGGAGAAGATAAAAACGATATTAGTAACGTTATAAGCTTTGCTAGTATTTTTTTAAATGAAAATAAACAGTTTCATCTTACTTGCGTTTACTTTCATTCCCCTTTCTTTTAATGACCTGTTCTTTAATGTAATTATAATTTGCAA
The DNA here is from genome assembly GCA_907164705.1 of Parnassius apollo. Classification (NCBI taxonomy): domain Eukaryota; kingdom Metazoa; phylum Arthropoda; class Insecta; order Lepidoptera; family Papilionidae; genus Parnassius; species Parnassius apollo. Next base: position 11,234,072 of record CAJQZP010000885.1, read on the forward strand.
ATCGCCCGCCGATGACGTAAATACAACTTGATCATCGGCGCACAATCGGCATTTGACGGTTAACACACGCATTCCTAATTAAAGTTTTTCTACTTCCAAAGTTTCAAACAAATCTCCATAAATAGGTTGAACAGCCATGGAAAAGCTTTACAACCTTATCTGACACTTTTAGGAATACTAGACCAGTCCGAGTAGGCTCCGCTGATTTTAACACAAGCATTGGAGCCAGCCTATAACCCAAAAATCCAATGTTTGCCATAAAGCAACCATGTCTACTCTATCATAAGTCCTTTCCAAGTACGAATATTCTACCTCAGACTCCTAAATGCGTTAAAACTAATTGAAACTAACTTCTAATAAAGAAAATAAATGAAGTTTTTAAAATGTTCCATGCGAAAACAAACCGGCATAATTGCAATTTTATTCCCCGGTCGCGCAAATAACATCCAACTAATTTTTATTCGCTCTTTTAATTTTTTTCTGCAGCTTCGTGCTTTCCAAACGAAATTTGAGCTATGCAAGAAAAGTTTTTAAATTAATGCCATAAACTGAAAGGTGGGAATAAAAGGTGAATTTTTAAAAGTTTTTTTTTATATATGCTATTAAAAGTTTACCATTCTTTACTTCTTTTTTTACAGCAGAAGCAAGTTAAAAGGCACTACACCTACTGATGAATTAATTGTTAGCTGATTAGCCCACTCAATTTTACAGCATGAATAAAGTCTACATAAGTTGCACAGCTGGGTCCAGGTGTCCTCTCATTTATTAGAGTGTTTCTGAACAATATAGTGTACGGATGGTGTTGGCGTATTCCACATATTTCTAGTACGAAATATATTTTTTGTATTTTAGACATATAGATTTCTTTTCCCTCTCAATGTTTGTCTTCAATGCCAAACACAGGATAAAATAAAGGTTTACAATATATAAAATTCGTCGAAGTACGATGAAATTGTAATACGAGTGCTTATTTAACAGTAGACGTTTACGGGCTGGTGAAGAAGAAGGATATTTTTCTCAGAGTCACCTCTTAATACTTATGAGACTAAATTGGGTGTTCAATTCTCATTTGCCACCGCCTCTCCAAAGCATATACAATTACTATACAAAATTTTAAAGAACCTTAAATTAAGTAGTTCAATTACAAACATATTTACCCTTTAAATTAATTCAAGCAGTTTTAAAAATACTTTAAGAAAAACACATTAGAGAAAAAAGCTTCTATTTTTGGAATCTTCCTAAGAAAAAACAATACTTTGGGAAAAAAATTCTACATCAAAATATTTATATTCAATTCTCATAAATGCATTGAAAGGGCTTCAATAAAAATGATTCAAATTATGTTTTCTACAATAGTGCTGTAGATGTTTAGAAGCGATAAATATTCAAAACGGATGCTGACAACAAACTATAAAGACATTATCAGGCAATAGTGCCGAAAAGAAGACGAGGGTTGAAAAGGGATTCGGAAAATGGACAGATGTCTATACAAAATCAAAAACATAGAAATACTGATGTTTATGTATGGACATAATATGTACATTGAGATTTACTAAATTAATTCTCAGTGATCGAATTAGTAATATTGTCAAATTTTATTATTGTACGTTTATTGTATACAACTCACAATAATACAAATATATTTGTAGCGAAGATTTTTTTTCTTTTGGAATGTTCAATTAATAATGTTCTGTATACGTTCGAATGAACGTCAACATTAACAGAGTTACACGTCAGAATTTTGTAATTCCAAGGGTTTTGAATTGGTAGGCGATATAGTTTATAAATTTATTTATTTATACTTCAATGCATAAAGTAGGACATATTATGGCAGACTTAATGCCATAGGGCATTCACTGTTCCTTCCAGTTATCCTGTTGAATAATATCAAGGGTTTTAATTTATTTAATGATCGTTATCATTATAATACGATCAATCAAAATTCGAAACTAAAATATTATAATTGTTTCACGAAATTTTCTTGTTCTGCTTAGCATCTCAGATATAAGGCGCAAGTACTTTGGATGCTGGAAATTATTAACATATCCAGTGAAGAACTCACTGCAATTATCAAACAACGAAAATCTACACAAATAAATATTGAAGTGCATGTTTGTAATTTCAAAATATCAGCTTTTTACTAAATACATATGAAAATATATACGGTACTTATGATAAAAAACAGTTTTTTAAAATTTTTGTCCGTCTGTCTGTTTGTTCCGACAAATCGCCAAAATGGCTGGACCGATTTAGATGACAATTTAACTGACAAATAGCTAATATTATAAAGAGTAACTTAAGCTTTGTTTATTTTAGAAAAAGTATTAGGGTTCCGTGCAAAAAAATAATACCCATATAGTTCAATGGTAATAAATTATATGCGGACGAAGTTGCAGGGTACAACTAGTACTTAATATAATATGTTGATAATCGTTACAAAAGTAAACATAGGTAAACTTACTAATTATTATAAAAATATTTGTACTATGGACCTAATTACACTATCATTATTATAAAAAAATCAGATTTCGAATAAAATACCTTTACTTTCTTGTCCCTTTATGTTTTTAACTTTTCATAGAGGTTAATATCCATGTAAATAAACTTTAGAGTTATTTCGACCTTTCGCAACTTTTGGTAGCATAAGAGATTAATCTCCCCATTTCTTCCAGTGGGTGTCGTAAGAGGCGACAGTAGGTAATGTCACGCTATGTTAAAAAGTGACAGCCGCCTTCAGAAAAAAATATATTTAAAAAAAAAAGAAAGAGTAAGACAATTCGAGGTATTAAAGCCCCGATTCAGAAGCAATCAAATTATGTGTATACTATTTTATGCTCTTTAATTTTCTGAAGACGGTTTCCTTTTTTGAATTTAATTTTTGTGTCTATTACCTCGATACCTTCTTTTTTTTAAAGTCGCTTAAAAACTCTTTCACTATCAAAAGTGCTTTTCTTTCAAAAATATTTTACAAAACTCGCTTTTACTTTATTTTTTAAGAGTATTGTAAATTCAAAAGAACTTTTATTCAGTTCAGAAAGGTGTATTAATCTTGGAAATATTTTGGGATCAAATCTTTATCAAAGGATCACTGTAGACGATTCAGCGAAATACGTTAGCATCAGCACAATAGGATCTTTCGTTCCGCGGACCTACTTGAAAAGGTTGAAGATTTAAAGAGTAGGGGCTATACAGGTCACCATTTATTGAATTGGATCATACAATCCCAATAAATATTATGTATTTCAATATTTATTTGTAGTTTATATGATCTAAGTTATTTTGGATTTCAAGCATGTTCCAATTTCGGTATATACCTACGAATAAAGCGTGTCACACACTACGTAGTTACGATAAGATATCTGTATCTGAGCCTAAATCTTATCTCTCTCTGTATAAAATTCAATGAACTAACACAATCGACGCTGTTTATATTTTATCGTTAATAAAAAATATGCAAGCAATATTTCTTTTAACCAAATATTTCATTCGGACTCATTTTGGGCTAATAAAAAAATTTGAAATGATAAACTTATTTACACAATTTTTGAAAGGAAACATTTTTTCTGAAACAATAATTAAAATAAATTTATTAAATAATAAAAAAATTAAAAAATAAATTTACATATATCGATTTGTCCCATCTCTAACATTTTTGCAACTTGGGGTAACCTTGTAAGGTGGTAATAAATTATTAGGCTTATTTTTTGTGATATTCAATTAATTATAACTGGTTAATTTTAAAGCAAAATATATGTGTTATGCATGTTTTTAAGTGAAGAACTGTCATTAAAAATACTGTTCACTCGCCAGAAATTAACAATTTTTCGTTTGCCAATATTAATCAAATCACTCGTTACGTTAGACGCTACTACAAAGTTATGTCATAACTTTTGTTGACAGCTTCATTCTATTCAAGCTATATTTTAAGAACTATAAAACATACAGCGAGTTCCAGTTTGTCAGATAAACTAATTTTAACGAACCGTAATTAATTTAATAGCGAAATCCCGGGAACGGGCTCTTCATCTCGTTTCTGTTCCCTCTGTCGTCTTTTCCGTCACCCATGACCCGATATGGAACAGTTGATTTACTTATACCTTACACCCGTCTCTACACAATATAAAGCCTATATTATACACCCTAAATTCACTTCACGGCTGGGCACAGGTCTCTCATTTACAAGACTAGTTTTTTTTATAGAATAGGGTGACAAACGAGAACACAGTCCTCTTGATGGCAAGTGGTTGTTGTGGCCCATAGATATCTACATCTATCCTCAATTACGAATCAAAATGCAGATGCGTTGTCATCTGTGAGGACTGAAATGGAATGCCTCGTTTCTAGTAAAAAGGGTATTTAAGCTAATAAATAACAGTTATCTATTATCTATTATAAATTATATTAAAATTAATCTAAACGTTAGATGTGCATCAAAGGACATCTCTGGGATGAATGTTTCTTTAATGAGCGTTGCTACATATGCCGCGAAACAAGTGCTGAAATATAATACGATAAAAAGTCAATATTTTTGGCATTTTGGGAGAGACGAAATTCCTTAGTTCCTGCTATAAGCTTCAATGAATAAACAGAAACATATCTATATACTTCTATAATATACAGAAACAGTTTTTTAGAAAGTATAAACAATTTTTTAACTTATTTCATATGACAACGATCGATCTCAGCTCTGTCGGTCAGTCGGTCGGTCGAATATGATTGTCCATAGATTTGCACGGTTTTCAAGGAAAGTGAAGCTCACATTATTCAGAGTGAATTATAGTTAAAGAGAGAGAGAGGAGAGATTGCAAGCTACGTACTAATAGGACCTTCCAAATTTAGTACTGGTAACGAGGCATGCCATCTTAGTCCTCACGGGTGACAACGCATCTGCATTTTAATTCGTAATCGAGGATAAATGTAGATGTCTATGGGCCGCAGCAACCACTTACCATTAGGTATACTGTGTGTTCGTTTGTCACTCTCTAATTAAAAAATGTATGAAACAAAAATAAAGCTGGTTTTAGCGGCATAATATTTTATTCAAAGGACAATATGGCGCCCGTTAGGATTCATTGCTAACTAACGCAGACTAACAGGCGTAAATTTGATACTTAAAACAATGCAGTCATACATTTTAAATGCTATACGATGTACAACAATGCCATTCCACGTTCCACTTAAAACGTACTATGTTCTAGAGTATTAAAGAGAACTATTAATCATATAAAATATTATTAAACCACAATGTTCGACATGATGTTTATTTAAATACACGCTAATATTGTTTCATAACCACTTAATTATTTTTGCGGTGCGACGGTGGCGTATATTCATCCTTCCTTTTTCGTAATAAAAGTCAACTAAAGAAATACCAACTAATTAATTGACTAATAATAGTTATAAAAATCAATTGCTTTCCGTTGGTCTCGCTAAAACTCGAAAGCTTCTCGAATAATTTTGATGATTTTATTCTGTGCATTGGAATAGATTCCTAAATGGTTTTGATTCACAATTAGACTCGGTAGGTTGCGCTGTAGTCGTGATCCAGAAATCACCAGTGTGAAGCCGGGGCGAATCGCTAGTATATTTCTAAATGAAGTGCTGTGTAGTGGCGGTGTAAGAACATTGACCACCCCATCACCCCGCGGGAGTCGTAAGAGGCGACAGTGGGAAACAAATCAGAAGATGGGCAGCAGTGTCTTCCTAATAACGACTAAAAATAAAAACAAACCTGCGGTTGCCAACCCGCTTGCCAAGCGTGGCAACAATGCCAAATATCCTCCCTATGAGGCAATTTATGGATTTTAATAGGCTTTCACGGTTACGGTAGATGAATGGCAGTAAATGCTGAATAATATTGTATATATGGTATCCGACAGGTGAATCAAAACAATTGCAACATTTTTAACTTAAATACCCAACTACTGACAGTATCTGGAATCGAATTCGTCTATTAAGCTTAGCATCCACCCAAATTCCTGGAAATAGCTTGGAACCTATATCGGATAATTCCATCTTAAATGGATCCATCCAATCATTACAACCTGTAGTCCACTGCTTAACAAAGCCTCCCCCATCGTCATCATTATCATCACAATTCCTCACAAGTCCACTGCTGAACATAGACAACCTCTAAGGAATGCCACAAATTAAAAAAACACGATTCTGAGCCACCTGCATGCATCGACTTCCTGGAGATCTTACGGTCGTTACTCCACCTAACGGGAGGCTACCCTACACATCGCTAACCGGTACCATATTGCAACTCAAGTACCTTTCTTCCCCACACTGTTGTCGGTTCTTCGGGCTATAAAAGTTCCTAAATCCATAGGGCTATGTCGGTTATTCTGGTTCTGCTACGGATATCCTCATTTCTAAGCATATCTCGCAGAGAAAACCCGAGCATAGTTCTTTCCATAGCTCGCTGAGTGACCCTGAGCTCTTCATAGGGCCAGCAGTGAAAGTCCATGTCTCAGATCCATATATCATAATGGTAATACGCATTGGTTGTAAAAAAGTGACGAGAAGTGTGAAAATATACTTGTCGACAACTTTGAGCTTAGTAAAGTAAAGTAAAGTTACAGCCTATATACGTCCCACTGCTGGGCACCGGGCTCCCCCTTGATTTCTGAGAGGGTTTTAGGGCAAGGAAGTGTCCGCCGCGCTGCCCCAATGCGTTTTGGCGAACTTTCACATCATCATCATCATCATTACAGCCCTTCACAAGTCCACTGCTGAACATAGGCCTCCCCCAAGGTATGCCACAAAAAACTTAACATGTCTTCGGAATATTTTTATTTCTTATTCCTCAGACATGCAGGTTTCCTCGCGATGTTTTTCTTCACCGCCGAGCACGTGGTAAATCAGAACTTAAAATTGCAAACAATTTAATTGGTGCCGGCGGGGGTCGAACCCGGGTTACTCGCGTTCTGTTATATTTACAGAGAGCGTTACCCATCTGAGCTATCACGGATCGATGACATCACTTTAGGTCTTCGGCATCGACAGTTGGCTCTTCTGAAATTGAGAAGCTAAAACAAAGAGATGCCTTTTAGCAATGAACGCACAAATCTGTGTTCTAACAGGGCTCATTAACGTTTTTCGTCTTTCATTAATCTTAATTAAATTATTTATAATTATATCGCTATTCATATTTCCAAACCGAACCTGGCCTTATATCTATGTCATGGCTAACCTCGAGGACCTCCTGCTGAACTGTACTGTCTCCGCCCATCGATGTCTAAGGTAACTTATAATTTACGTGACTTATTGACCCCGACGAAAACCTTATTGGTAGTCACTAATTAGTTAGTAGTCATCAAGGTAAATACCTACCTCATGGGCTGGTAATTTATAATGGAATACATTATTTTGTAAAGAAAGGAGGTGATGACGATAGTCCTGTAGCTTTCCGGGTCTATCTGAGATCCTAAAAGATTGGCTTTGTTCTTTATGGTATGGATATATAAGTCGTCCTTCCAGTGCAGAAATGAGGTGTGAAATGTACGAGTAGTCTATTTGACTACTAATTTGTTTGTCAAATGTAAAGGTTATGATAAAAAAATCCCATAAACAGATTACTTTCATATGTCAGGCTTTATAACATCTACGCTAATTATTCAACAAATAAATAATAACATTAAAACATATAACATTACTAACGTTAGTACAAAACCATTCCTAATTTATTAAACGTTATTTGACAACATACAGCTTACAGTTACATTCATGGCTACACTATCGTGTATAGCAACTAGAACTCACTCTATCGGGTGATTGCTTGCAGCTTTTAACAGTTATTGGACAGTATACGTCGGTTGTTGAACGCTTTTCCACTTCATCGATATCCTCCAATTTATTTTCACTACTATAACAGTTATTCAACCCTTTAATAGTTGTAAAGATTTTAAGTTGAGAAAATGAAAAAAAAATATAATCGCAATCATCAAATAATATTTCAGTAAATATGTATTTCAAGCATTTTAATCATTTTCTTGTGTTATGTTTTTTATAAGTTCACTAATCAAGAATCTAATGATTATTAACATCATTGTTGTACTTTATCTTAACAGCTTTTTTACTTCATAATAATTTATTTTTTATAAAAATGAAATGACGGACGACCGTACAGGTCACCTAGTAACAAATACCTACTGAAGTCCACGTCGATTCCCTGCAGCGAACTTCAAAAAAGAAGACTACAGAGAGACTAAGGAATCGAAATATCCCACAGCCTCTATTTAGTCTGCTGTCTACCCTTAGAAACAGGCACGAAGATGGTACATATTTTGACGAACTTCCTAATACAAAAAGAAACCCACCAACTAGTATATTGAAATTATATTGATCGAAAAATACATTTAAAAATTATTTAATGAATTATAATCGTGGTTTTGCTTTCAATCAGCAAATGTTATAAGATCTGAATTCAATTGGCATTTCAAATCTCAAGCTGCATTAGAGATTGCGCAGATTGATACTTAAAGTAATCAATGACTTTAAATATCAGTCTACGCGTCGATCGGTGTGAGGAATATTCGTCAGCAGTAATAAATTAATAATCATCTATATAATTCATTAGATTCGAATTGACAGAAGCTTTAAAAATAAGCCATAAAAATGTAACACGAATATTTACGCGTTCAAAAAGCTAGATAAGAATGTACTACATGGGTATTTCCTTAAATGTATTAATATGAATAATTAATTCGTAATTAAACCTCGATGCTTCTAAGTATTATAAATAAGTCGACTTGACATGCGACCTTCACCCAAAAAAGTTTAGTTTTGCCTGCATATTCGGCCTTCGGCTAATATTAGCCGCAGATTTGGCAAAAATTTTGATAAAACAGCGATAAACGAAAGAGTTTACACGCTTCACCCTCTCTTTATACATTACATTTTTACATATTAGGTGGCAAATGAGAATGTAGCTCATACAGTCCTAGTGTCGCGAACAAGGCAGTCACTTTTGGTTCTAAAAAGGTAGAGCCATTTTTTTGCAAAAATCATAGATTTGTTGAGAGGTTTGACATTTCCGGAGCCAGAAGAGGCCATGATAGCTTCAAACGAGCAGATAAAAAGCATGCCCTCAGACCAATACGAGTAACAGTCCTTATGTTTTTTAATAACTATAATTTTAACAAAAAGTGAAAACCGACTTTAAATTGCTAAAAAATTAGTTATTTATTTGTTATCCTTAGACTTAGAACGGGTTCCCGCCTTGTCGTGGCGGGGGGCTTAGAAGCCGTGGCTTGGTCACCCACGGCGAAACATAGAGGAACCCATATGGCTGGTCCGAGGTGGAGGGCCGGCCCGAGGTGGCCACTCCGAGTGGGCTTGGGAAGCCCACTTCGGATGTGTGTTGGTGGACTGCGGTGAGAGGTGTGTCCTCCCCACCTACCGCTGCAGCCGAGGTGGAGTCGCGGAGGAAAAGGAGTGTTGGTATGGCGATGCGCCACTCGCCCTATCCTCCGCGACTCAAACGGGGCCGCACCGTTGATGCGGTGGTGATGGGGCTGCGGAGGGAGAGGATTGTCGGTATTGCGAGGCGCCGCTCTCCCTATCCTCCGCAGCCAAATCTTGGTTGGCGGCGGAGCCATAGACCAGATCCGCCGCTGGGGTCGGGAAGGCTAGTACTTCTAAGTGCTCGTTATTCCTGGCCCCATAGCCTTCGCGCATCGGACGCGGGGGCGTCTGTTGCGCAGATGTAATTGGAGGCCGTGGAGAAAGGCGTGCCATGTGTTCTGGTGCGCCTTACTTGGGAAGGAGAACGGGGAGGAATATTCCTCTCCCTATGAGGTGCTGCCATGGGGCGGCAGTCGCTGGTGGGGCCGCGGAAGTGTGCGAAAGCGTTCCCGTAGCCCTGCCAATATGCGACGAAGGTGGAACACCATGGGGTTTTAGTCGGTGCGAGTCCGACATAACCCGTCCTTGCCCCCGCGAGGCGGGTATGCGTAGGCATTTCCCCATGTTAAAAAAAAAAGAGTATTATATATTACAGAGTTTTTTCTACATATGGGACCACTCTTGAAGCACAACCTATTGTATATAAAATAACATACATACAAAGAAACATATACTTGAATTATTAACCTCCTCCTTTGTGAAATCGGTTAAAAATTGTTTGAACGTGCAAAACGGTGTTTAAAATTTAATTTGGAATACATACTTTGAAAAGCGGTAAATAGTTTACGTATAATATATTTATGGGCTACCCAAAACTTTGTTCCCCATGTTGATGGTAGTCTGAGGGCATAATGTCTGGTGAGTACGTGGAGTAGGAAAGAACGGCCTAGCTAAGGGAAATAACGTTTTCACGAGTCGCTGTTGTGCTACTCGTATACATACAGAGTTTATTCCCTACCACCACTCAAAACAACTTTTGACTCATGTCGGAATTTGATATCGATACACCCGTTTCTCCGGCACCAAGCCACTGGCGCTCAAGTGAAAAATTAACGTTCTATAATCCACTTTTCGTCTCCTATAATAATTTCCCGCAGCCACTGATTGGTGGGACGGTAATTAAATAATTCCTAGTACAAGTCGGCTCTCTACTGGCGTTGAAACGGCGTTAGCTCTTGTGGCAACCAATCTGAACATTTCCCTCGTTATATTAGAGTTGTTAGAACTTAAACATTATATCAGTGTGCGGAAATGAGCAAATTAAGTTCTACCAACTTCGATATAATGAATTTACACTCAGTAGCGCCTGATTCTATCTATTCTCTTAAAAAGGCTTGCACAGCCGACCAGGTAAGACTCTTTGTCAAATTAACAACACCCCATCATATTGCTGCCCAAAATGTTTGGTTCAATCGGCAGTGCAAACAACTTCATGACAATACCAATTACATCCAAATACGTTCTCAGAATATTTGTGGTGGTACTGGGATTGGCGGTGACGGGGATAGTGCTTTTGAAACTGGGCAGGATACGTAAATTTATTTTCTTTGTTTTCTATTGCAGTATAAGAACACTGAAGTTTCTCTGCGAGACAACGTGAAATGAGTTTGGGATCCATTTATATGAGCGTTTTTATTCTTCTACCTTAATTGTTGTAAATCGTCTGAATGAGGCTCGTCAGACTGATTATAATTTATATCCTTTAATCTACCGAACCAATATTTACTTGTTTCTTAAGTGTTTATATTTATGATTTACTATTATAGTATTACTACTCGAGATCATGTTAGCAAGTAACCTGACAGCCAAATATTGCACGATATTTATGTACTGCCCCAAAAAAATCATCGATGCTTTTTGTAATGGTAAACTTTGACTGAATTTTATTTTAGATTATTTATACTTTTTAATATAAGGTTATTAAGTAAATTAATTTAAGTAAGCTAATTTCTTGTTAGTAAAGAAAACATACTAACAATATAAATAAACATAATGTCACGACTGTCACGCAGAGGCTTAGACAGAGACTACCATCTTCCATTTGGCACGATCCTGACATACTTCTTTGGCCTTCTTCACGTCCTATACCCACACCTACGCACACATGCTCATCAGTTAAGGGTTGGTACTCATTTTGGCCCAACTTCAATATACAAGTTAGTCGCCGAACTCCCGTCTAGGGCTTTAATTATTGTTAAATAAAAGAAATTATAAACAAAAATAAATGTCATCAGTTTAACACGTAATATGCTTAAGAGTTCGGAATTAGCTTGTCAAATCAACGATATATATATATATATATATATTTATATATACAAATTTATTTTAATATTTGTATATTTATATATCTTTATGAGTTTAAATACATCTGACAATATAATATGTATTTATGTATTATACCATTTTATCATCTTAATATTTTTTTATATTTCATTTTATTAGTTTTGTATTTTATTTCCATGTATTACAAAGCTTTTGTTATTTTAGTTCATTGTTCTCATATTAACTTTTTACTACACCTACTTCATACTATCTCTGCATCACCCCAAGTTAGACTGGTAGAGAATGCTTTAGGCATTAAGTCCGCCTATATACTACGTGTGTATATGAAGTTTTAAATAAATAAATAAATAAAAATAAAATGATGTGTCTCATCTAGTTTGAAGAGCACCTCTCGCCCTCCCTGAACTACGTGCACTATTCCTGTCACCACTAATCCCAGCACCACTACCCCTATCTACACTAGGAAAGACACACCACTGTCGATAATACGACACGTGTTTCGCCTCTACACAAGGCATCCTCAGGTAAAATAGACTGCGTTGGCTGACCGTCATGAGTCAGACCGTCTTAAAAATTAACCTACATAAATGCGATATTAAAATGTAAAAGATATCAGACTAAAGGTACTAAATCACGCCGCTTTTTGTTTAAACAGGAACAGTTCTTTCCTTTTCTCCGTAAAAAAGCTAAATTGGTTTTTAGATAATAGAACCCTGCCTTGAGTTTTAACTTTTACTAGCGACCCACCCCGGTTTTGCTTGAACCAATGAGAAACCAAAACACCATTAGCCCCCTACATTCAATAAAAGGCAGTTATTATGATATTACAGAGAGAATATTTTTTAAGTAAATATCACTATTGTAATAATCGTAATTAGCATGTTTAAGGTGTTAATGTAATATAATATTTCAACTGTTTGTATTGTATTAAAAGGTCATTAAATCTAAAAATCTGGGTATAGTCTTTCCTAAGTATTAACCAGAAGACATTTATTTCATAGAAGGTTTGCTTATCCACACCATGCCGAGGTTCGCACGCAGGCGATACTGCCTACTTTCATGATGCTACTTACTGTCACCAAATAATATGAAATTTGTAGCACGAATGGGTCGGCTCGACCGGAGAAGGACCACGCTCTCACAAAATACCATCGTAAAACAGCAGCTTAATACTGCTGTGTTTCGTATGATGAGTGTAGAGATTCGGCCGCCCTTTTGTATCCTTTTTTTCTAAGAGGACGCAATAAAGTTTTAAAAAAAAAACTTTTTTACAGGAAATGAGGCATTCGATCTTAGTCCTCAGTGGTGACAACGCATCTGCCTAACGTGGACTGTGTGCTCGTTTGTCACCCGTATTCTATAAAAAATATGATTTTTTTTTCTCACCAATAGTTGGCGAGAACAAAGCTTTAATTTCATGATTTCAATGTATGTGCTAATGTGAAATATTTCTCTTTACAGGTCAGTGAGGGTCTAAGAACTTCAAGATCACAGCGTAAGTTTTATTCATTTATTATGCTTGCTGTAGTTCACTGCCTCGTTGGTCTAGTAGAAGCCCAATTGCAGATCATGAGGTCAGGCTGAAATCAGTAATTGATTTTCCCTCTCAAGAAATGTAGCATCCCTGAGTCAGAAAGCACGTAAAGCTCTTGGTCCTGTTCCTCCGACAGTCGGATTCCGACTATAAGAGTGAGATAAAAGAGAGTGCACTCTTGTTTGCGCACACACTCGTTCACTGAATATTTAACCCTATCCCACGCAGTTCGCTAGTGTCCAATGAGTCTGGCCGCCGAGACCGAAATTCAGTCTGGAGAACATTTTTTAATTCATATTTTATTTAAATTAACGGCATCTTGTTATTCTCATCAGTATAACACTTAAAAGAAAATTTTGGTATTAAATCTTTCAGTATTAAAACTTTCAGTTAATTGTTAAAAAAATCCCTTTCAAAGTCGTTACAAATTATTTTATATTATAATTGCATTAAAAACTCTTATTTGTACTTGAAGTAGCACTCAGAAAGGTTGTAAATCAGGTCCCTTCTCATTTCGTTCAGCTATATTCATTTCTTTACGCTGCGAAAGGTATTAAACTCGTCTATGGGCTATTTGACTCCCCGTTTCTTGTAATACTTGTAACCGTTCTATAAATATTTTCGTAGCACAGTAGGAATAAAGTTTTCTCGAATAAAAAAGAAGACTATTTGTCAAATAGAAATACCAATTGTAACTGTTTCATCCTTCATGCAATTACCTATACACGTCAAAATTAAGATTTTTATTACTATATGTATTACTAATGAATAACGTTTTCATTTCTTTTTATAAATTGCTGGGAATTTCAAGATAACTAGACTACCAAACAATAAAGAACCACATCATATTCGATCTAATGTTTATTCTATTTTTGAACATAGCTAAAATTTGTTATAATTACTTATTATAACAAATCCTAGATAATTGTTAATTTACCTTAAATCCACAAAACAACTCGTTGTGCTATTTTCATCAACAAATATAAATAAAATTATGTGATGTAATAAATTCTTTGAGCCTTTTTGAATAACAAAGAAACATAACAAACCTTTTATTTTTAATAAACACTATATAATCTATCGCGCTTTATATGCCAGAAAATAAGAGATGGATAAACACTTACGTCTATCACGCAGGGTTGTAGGCAGAGACTACGGACTTCCATTTGGCAAGATCGTGACATACCTTTATGTCCATATACCCACGTCATACATGCTCGTTGGTTAAGGGTACCCTTAATCTTGCCCGTTTTCCATATATATATATATATATATATATATATATATATATATATATATATATATATATATATATATATATATATATATATATATATATATATATATATATATTAATTCTCTATTTAACTAATAATTGTAGAAGTGCTCATTAATAAAAAAGAATATCGTGAAAACACTTTCCATGTCCCTGAAGTATAAATATATCACGTATAAGAACATACATATATCAAGAATGACGATAAGTAATGTTATATTTGTTGGGGCATGTCTAGGGTACCACGGTGAGTACATAGCTTCAACTACTTCTAGCGGGAGTCCTTATTTCACGCGATAATACTTTTTGTTTCTTTAAAAGGTTTTGTCGAATTCTGGCTTTGATAGTGTACCCATCTAGCCTCCATACGCAATTGGGAATTGTTGGTATACTGCCCCATAACCACTTCATGCAAAGCAATCACTACAACTTTATTCACTTTAATGATAGTGGCGTAGCATAGGTTTCGGCCGACTGGGACCGTAGATGTAAATAACGCTACCCCCCCCCCCACAACCTTCCCTCTCAAAAACTTTGCCACTTCTTCACAAATCTATGACATGGTGTTGAATCAAGTACTTTAATATCCACACATAACAGCCATCCAACATACCCGTTACATAAACTTTTTCAACTATAATATTTATAGTGAATTTCATAATTACGTTTCAACGTCTGCCACGGTAGTTATTCAAGTAGACACATAATTGTAAAGATAAAATAAAATTCACCTTTAAGATATATTTATACTTCAGGGACATGGAAAGTGTTTTCACGATATTCTTTTTTATTACTGAGCACTTCTACAATTATTAGTTAAATAGAGAATTAATTTATATATATGGAAAACGGGCCAGATTAAGAGTACCCTTAACCAACGAGCATGTATGACGTGGGTATATGGACATAAAGGTATGTCACGATCTTGCCAAATGGAAGTCCGTAGTCTCTGCCTACAACCCTGCGTGATAGACGTAAGTGTTTATCTATTACGTATGTAGAGAATTTACACAGTTTATTTTTTATGTCTCGAAATTAACATAGATTTGCTTCTATGTAGCCAAATCCACTACACTGTACTATTAACTGGAACTAAATTCCTTCGGGAAGAATATAATTTGATATTTGGGCACCGACAAAAACTTCATAGCAGATAGGTAGCATGCTTTACGAAGAATTTTATTTTGTAAAAAAACTAACTCCTAATAATAGTAGTAATACTTAGTAGGACTCTTTGTAGGAAGCCGTGGTAGCTCAGGGGCTTAGCGCTCGCTTTACAGTACGCGAGCAACCCGGGTTCAATCCATGTGGGCACAAATGAAATCGTAATTATTTTATAGTATAGGATGACAAACGAGCACACATTCCACCTGATGGTAAGTGGATACTGTCACCCTTAGCCATCTACATTTACTCTCAATAAAGAATTAAAATGCAGATGCGTTGTCACCCCTGAGGACTAAGATGGAACGCCTCGTTTCCAGTAAAAAGGGTCTCCGGTTTTCTACACTAAATGATCGGGGTCCTGCACCGGTCAAGCCGACCCATTCATGCTACAACCATAATATAGCTGCATCGTGGCTCTACCACTACTAATATAATTGATATTTAAGTGCTGATAAACGGATTATTGATTTGATTGCGGTGAAGGAAAACATCGTGATGGTATTTCACCAACACGCATTGGGGCAGTGCGGCGGGCACTTGCTTGCCCTAAAACCCTCTCAGAAATGACAGGAGGCTTGTGCTTAGCAGTAGGGCGTATATAGGCTGCAACTTCAACTATACTTTAGGACTTTTTACAGCCTAGAGTTCTGCCTTGGTGGTTGTCTGTGTTGTTGTATGTGAGGCATTCCATTTAAGTTCTAAGAGGTAGCAGGCGCATATGCATTCTTCTTAGTTTGAAGTTGAGTGCATATGCCCATGACCACAGTTGGCTACTTAACATTAGATGGAACGTGAGTTCGTTTGTCAATAAATTTATACGAAAAATGCTTTTTCTCCTGATGTCTTCATATAAGCATTGTCATCTATTCTAGACTACAAAAATCGCTCGATACCGACAACGAAAGGTAGCAGACACGTCACACAGTTTGATAGCTAAAAAATCCCACAGAAGAAACCTGATGATTGTTAACAAACTCATAAACCATAATCATCATAATTGCCTTTCGCTTCTTAAAAAGTGACATATGAAGCTGTAAAAACAAAAAGGCTAACAGAACTAACATCAAAATCCAAAATATTTTAGTACTTTTCTTAAAGTCATCACCACGAGAGCACTTTAAGAAAAGTACTAAAATATTTGCCTCGGTAATAAATTAAGAAATTAGAAATTAGAAAAAAAATGTGTAACTGAAAATGATATTTATAATAATTATGTAAATTTATCTTTGCTACCAATATTATAAAGTTTGAAAATTTTCTTTACCTGTAAAAAGCAACGTTATCCTAGACAGAAATAAGTGTTATACTTTTACAATCAGTACAAAATTAAGACGGTACTGAGCACGGCTTCACTACCTTATCCACCTTACTCAGGGCTTCTATTATATTCCAATCGAGGATAGATGTAGATGTTTATGAGCCGCAGCATCCACTTACCATCTGCTGATGCTGCGGCCCATAAACATATATATATATATATATATATATATATATATATATATATATATATATATATATATATATATATATATACAAGAATTGCTCGTTTAAAGGTTAATGATCGTAATATCTCAAGTGGATATCGAGCGACCGCAAAATCATAATACCTTGGTTCGCGTCCTGTCTTCGGTCCGACTTTTTTCCTTTTTATTTTCAAGTTCCCTTCTTTTGTGAGAAAATCTACTATTTCGAGCCCTTTTTTTAGTATTTTTAAAAATACGAAAATTTTTATTAAACTAATTGCATAAAATTATTTAATTAAAACCGAGCAAAGCTCGGTCATCCAGGTACTTCTACAAAAGAAGTTAATATCCACTTAAACTCTATATCGTTTTGTGGGTGTTGTCAGAGGCAATAAAGGGAACAAACTAGGGGATAGATGTGGGTGAGTGACTTCTTAGATATGTGTTGCATATTTCTATGGGACATAGCAGCCACTACACCAGCCATTAGCAGCACGATCAGCAGGATAGCAAGGCCTTTTATCGACTTAATGTAAAAAATTGAATTCATAACAAAAATATCAAGAAACAAATGATTAAATTAAACCACTAAGCACATCGTTGAACATCGCTGTTATTGCTCTAAGCTTTGGTTGGTGGACGACGATTACGTAACTCAGTACTACGACGTAGCCACAGCTACCCTAACCGTAGCAGGATACTACGTCGTAGGTTATGATTTTGTTTAAGAAAAGAAAACTGTTTTCTGGTTTGTGTTGTGGTTGTCGTCGTGTATCCGAAACTACATCTCAAATTATCTCTGATCGTATAGTATAAACACTCATGTGGGTCGAAATCTACATTTAGTTGATTTTCTTCTTCAATCAAGATGTAAGAGATAACAATGAATTCCTATTATAAACCTTTATTGTCTTAATGTATCTATTGGAAGAGACTTACCAATATCTACATATGTCACGGTCATGTATTTGCGAAATACCTAGACTACGATGCATCTACTTAATCGGATTACTTTGCTCAGACATCAAGGGAAATATGTCTAAATAAGACAAAATTGCTGTACCTTTGCTACGAAGGTTTGTAAAATAATATTATTGAATCTGAATATAAGGACTGCATCATTGTTTTAAGTACAATATAAATTGAAAGCTTACTAAATAAATAGAAGGTTTGGACATTATAAAAATAATATTACTTATAGAATTTAGACTTTCCGAGTTTCAATTCTCAATTTTATTACAATAAGAAAGGTATTTATATAGAAAGCAGATGTACATAATATACGTACATATATGAACTACATTTATTTGGACATGCACAATACAAACTAATTACTTTTTATTCATGACTTAATAAATTAAATAAATATTCAGTATATTGTGTTTTAAGAACGATGAAATATAATTTATGTACAAAGCACTAGCTTATATTATAATTCTATATTCCTATATATGTAGTAATGATCTGATAAAGCATTTCGAAAAACAAAACCTAAAAAAGTTTTGCAGGTGGCTCGGAACCACACTCTGTAACAGTTTTATCGACATTTGTAATACGATGATGAAACAAATTTTTATCGGTCATTTTTGTGTCATTAAATGAAAACAAAAAATATTACCATTATTCTTATATTTACGCGAACAATACCCAGTGGATGAAACTAATTTTACGGATTTTAAAGCGTTTAATTCAATCTATTTTAACTCCCGACGTTTTGAGTGATTTGTAGAACCAATGGTTACGGAGGGACTGTGTCATAATTAACTATTTATACTCGATATACGGAGTACTTTCAGCTTTTAATTATTAATTCCGTCCATTCTACGCAGAATGAGTTAACTGTCTCTTCAAGTTTTTTAGTGGTTTGGATTTATTTTTATTAATTTAAGGATACCAAGTACGTGGTAGTAACCCCAGCTAACTTTTCTATTGAAATTAGGAAATTTTCATTTTAATAACCTCACGAATCATCCTTGGTAGAATCGATGTTTATTTGCGACATTTTGTGGTATATCAAATCTGGTGCAATGGTATATATGAAATATGATTACAGACTGCAGACTTTCTGCAGCGAGTGTTTACCTCACACAGAATAATACCAGTAATATAATAGTAATATTATAATAATAATAGCAGTAGTAATAATACCAGCCACAGAATAAATAATAGTACTACGTACAGAAGTTTCACTCTTTTCATGTTGACTGCTTGCCGACATTTAATAGCTTACACAATTATTATTAATAAGATAATTTGCGCACGCAAGTTAAACAAACTTTTATCTGTGGTTACTTAGGGATGTTAAGAAAGAGGAAAAACCGCAGTACGTATAACATTAATAATTTATTTATAACTGTTTTGCTTTGATACAATTTTTTTCCGTCTCCAAAATACCGGTTAATGCTCCGTTTCTTTTAAATTCTGTCGTCAAATTGAAAAGAATTTGGCGCATTGAATCCGGGAACTCCCGGGTTCGATTTCTGACGGCGACAATTTGGAAGTTTATAATTTCTTTAAAACTATTTGTGTTCATTTTTATTTAAGTATACGGTTTAATAAAAAAAAGAAATGTTAGCCCACTTTCATCTGTGACTGCTTCATCACTATTCGCCAGGTGCAATCACAGTGAATACCATAAATTTCAAGAACAACTCAATATTCAAGAACAATTTGTATACAATATAGGTATGAATAAGAATCACTAACCTCTCCAATTTCACGCTAATCTTCAATGGTGATTTAAGTCCACTTTTAATTAAGTGGGATATAGGAACAGGCAATAATATCTGATATTATCTGAATCCTTTTGTTTGCTCATTAAGCATCCATCCCCGCAACAATTATAGTAGATTCGAAGTTTTGCCATTCTAATTTATCAAATAGATAGGTAATGGTAATATACAGATATATTATTTTTAAATCACATTAAAAGTTTTAAACTACACTAAACAAAAATTATAACAAGAGTTTACAAAAAACTATTCACGTAAACACCGTTAAAATTCATCTATCGCCTACAATGCGCTAGCCCCGCTTGCGTATTACACCGTCGGTGACTGTATTTTAGGTAATTATTTGACGCCGGTAGCAAGAGTGACAGAGGCCTACCTCAGCTACTCCTATGTACTTTTACTCAATTTTATAGACCTTTCTGTTTCTCTTGTACAGTGAAACTTTATTCAGTTTTGGTGTTTAGTCGCTATTTACAAGCCTACTGTATCTCAACAGTCTCGCTGGGTTTCTTGCTGGTTCTTCCCAAGACAGAGGGTTTTGCGAACCAGTGGTAAATGAAAAAAGTGACTTTCAATAAGTATTGTTTATAATCTAAATTGAATAAAGTTTCTGTTTCAGTTGTTACTAGGAATCTAGAGAAAAACAACATCTCTGAGGAATATGCAGTATTACTCGTACATTGCCTCTCATCTGGTTATCAGTAATAAAAGGGAACATCGGGACGTCAACAGATAGTACAATGGTTTAACGCCAACAATTTTCTTTTAATCGGCAACGAAACAAAACATATAAAATTTACAATACTTAATATTAAACATTTGAATATCAAGTGCTGTTAAACGAGGAGGAATTGAGTCTTGTAGATTCCACTGTTTTCCTTGTTTTTCCTTTTCACTTTTGGGCCCCAAAATAAGCAAGCAAACTCAGTTCTGTAGAATATGATGCAATAAAGATTGGTTTATTTTAATGGCGTTGTGTCATAATATGTAATTTTGTTTTGGAGTGATATGCTCGTACAACAATTATTTATCGTATATATACGTATTACCCCATTTATAACTTAAAATATATAGTCTCCTAAAGAAAAGTTTCAAGAAATAAATATACTAACTTCTGCGCCGCAATATATTTATGAAAATGTAATGTATGTACATAAAAACAAAGCTTTGATAATGACAAAGATATTCATACTTTAAATACCAATAACAAGATTGTAATGCTAGTTATTAAACTGCATGGAATAAGTTATTCGGTTATGGGGCCAATGTACCTATAAATTTTTGCAACAAAAATCACAGATAATGTTCAATTTTTGTTATAAAGATTCATAAACAAAATCTGTAAAAAAAAAGGGTTACTAAGGATTACGTTGCCTGAAAATAACCTGTAAGAATAGAGTGCTACCATGCTGGTTCTATTATAATTCATATAAATAATTGTACAAAATTATATTCCCAAATAAAAAAAACTCGCTCGCTAGTTCTTCCCAGAACAGAGGTATTTTCCTAACCAGTGGTGAATAAAAAATTGGTTTTTGATAAATTTTATGTAATAATAAAAATATTTAATTCCATTCAAACATCTTAGTCGGCCCCCTTCCAACAAAAAAGGGACGACAAACATCCATTCCCATTACTATAGGTACCGCAAAGCAGTCAAAATATCTAGAGTTAAAAATAAGTTATATTGAAGACGATAAAATCGGTAAAAATATTTTTATTTAAAAAATATATTTTAAGTTTTTAATATTACTTTATCAATTAACTGGTAGAATATTTTAAAAATAAAGATATGTATATATTATCGCTCAAAGGACTGCTAGTCTGGACTTTTCAAATAAAACAGAACCTCATACAGGCAAAGGTAAACACAAACAAATTCAATATTGTTCAACGTTGCCCGTAGACAAAAGCTTCTACATGTTTTGTCATACGCAATAGCAGTAAACATTTTAATCCCAAATTTTATGCGCTGCTCAAATAAAATGGTGGTTCATTTTAGATATTTTTTGTTCTATTTTCGGTATTTGTTTATAATTTATTACAAGTGTAGGTACTTTTTTAATATAATTTATTTACTTACGAGGTAAGTTTAGTTTACTACTGTTTCCCGCAACTCTACGCCTAAGCGCATATTTTGCGTGTGGCCAGGAAAATTGCGACTATTCGAACCATGAAATCTCCGCGAAGAAGTTCAACTTTGATGTTGCGAGTAACTTTGGGAAGTGATCCCGGCGTGCCGTGTGATTATGTAGTAACCTTCGGACATGCCAGCAACACATGGGCCGCAGTTTCCTCCTCCCCCATACATGCCCTGCACGGGGGACTATTTGTAACACCTATTGTAAATAAATGTTTATTAAACGAGTCATGCCCTGTAATATGATGATAAAACAAATTTTTGAAAATGATTTCTTATATTTACGCGAACACTACACATTGAAATAATACTAGTTTTTACGGAATTTATCGCGTATATTTTAACTTTTTAAATACCCGACGTTTCGAACGCTTTACAGCACTCATGGTCACGGGCAGGACTGAGATGTTCAACGTCCATATATCATAGTTAACCGCGGTTACCATAGATTAAAATTTAACTTTTGTTCCGATCTATGCAGTATGAACTTATGGTATCTTGAAGTCTTGCAGTTGTATGCTTGGGTTGGGATTTAATTTTATTTATTATAGGATCCCAAGCAGATGGTAGCACCCAGCCATCTTCTCTATTGAAATTAGGATGTTTTTTGATTTCAATAGCCTCGCGAATCATCCTTGGAAGGAATCGGTGTTCTTTAGCGAGGATCTGCGGTCTATCAAATCTGATGTAGTGACGGGGGCGATCCTGTACGTGTTCACAGACTGCAGACTTCCCGGAAGCGTCGATTCTTCACATCAGCTATATGTTCTTTAACGCGGGTTTTTATTGATCTTTTAGTTTGTCCTATATAGGAGAGACCACATTCACAATCAAGCTTGTACACTCCTGCATCTTGCACAGGGACATTACACTTGACCAATGGTAAAAACTGACCAATCTTCTTCAGCGGCTTGAAGTATGTTTTGATGGAAGCACGCTTCAAGATGTAGCCAATCTTGTCAGTGACTCCTCTAACATATGGCAGTACAGCAGGTACACGCTCGACTGTGGCCGGCTTCACTCGTTCACTGTGACGTAGGCGCGGGACTCGAAGCTTGTTGTCATGCAAAACTTGATTGACATGGTGGAGCTCTGCAGCCAGGTGTTTACTGTCACAGATCCCTCGTGCTCTCTGAAACAAAGATTTACCCACGGTAGCTAACTGTGAAGGATGGTGGTGAGAATCACCGTTTAAATATCTATCTGTATGGGTCTTTTTGATGCTATCCTGATGCACTAGCGATACACTTGATGCTATCCTGATCTATGGCTTTTTCAATCTCATTAAGACCTTGGTTATACGACTATTTATTTCTGGCAGGGCCTCCCTAGCTTGCCTATAGTCGACTAGATTTAACAAAGCTGAGCGTGTTGATTAGTAAAGTTTTTACCTGCCAGTGAACGAAGGTTACCAAAAGGGCTCGGTATGATCAGTTCCGGCCCTAAACCGGCCATAGCCGATCCTCTCATGGTCAGTTCATATGTCGCGTCGTTGCCCCTGGATCCACCGTGTCCCTTGATCCATTGCACATTTTTGTGTTTTCATATCTTATTTAGCTACTAGCCGTGTAGTGGCGGTTGAGAATATCCACTACCCCATATCTTCCCGTGGGTGTCGTAAGAGGCGACAGAGGGAGACAGGCAGGAGATGGGCAGCAGCATCTTTCTGATAACAACTGTGTTATAATAAAAAACTGCGGTTGCCAACCCGCTCGCCAAGCGTGGCAACTATGGCAAATATCCCCCCATGAATAACGACGCAAAAAAACGGCCCCCAGTCCCCGGCGGCCCCGCTATTCCAGGCTACGGTGGCGACCATGGTAACAGCGGGGCAGGGGGTTCTAAGAATCTCCGGTGGAGGTTCGGTTGCCAACTACGAGGACTCGACCTGGCAACATATAACGCACGCACTCTGAGGACTGACGAGAAGATACTGGAGCTGGAAGAAGAGTTAGACAAGTTGTGCTGGCATATTATTGGATTATCCGAGGTCCGAAGAGACGTGGAGGATACGGCAATCCTCGAGTCCGGCAACTTGTTTTACCACCGGGAGGGCGACCATCTGTCCCAAGGAGGTGTCGGATTTATCGTCCACAAGTCTCTCGTCAACAACGTTGTAAAGATTGGGAGTGTGTCGAGGAGGGTCACGTACCTGATACTCAGAATCACCAAACGGTATTCGCTGAAGGTCAAACAGGTTTACGCACCAACCTCGGCACATCCCGATGAGGAGGTGGAGAAAATGTATGAGGATATTTCCAGAGCCATGCATTCCTCTAAAACCCACTACACGGTGTTGATGGGAGACTTCAACGCAAAACTAGGCACAAGAGAAAGCGGTGAGCTGAAGCTAAGGGGGGGAAATTTGGAGTAGGGCAACGGAACCGAAGGGGCCAGCAGCTGGCCGACTTTATGGAGAAAGAGGGACTCTTTATGATGAACTCTTTCTTCCAGAAGCGGCCCCACAGGAAGTGGACCTGGTCGAGCCCCGACGGTTCGACAAAAAATGAGATTGACTTCATTATGACGCCCAGACGCCAACTGTTCAGTGATGTCTCAGTGATCGCAAGGGTGAAAACTGGCAGCGATCACCGAATGGTTAGAGGCACACTGAACCTAAATGTTAAGTTGGAGAGGTCCCGTCTAATGAAGACAACGCTCCGTCCCCCTCATGCTCTGATCCAGAATCCCGAAACCTTTCAGCTCGAGTTACAAAACCGTTTTCAGTGCCTAGAGGATTGCAATGCAGTGGACGATATGAATGACAAGCTCGTGGAAACTGTCCATGCGGTCGGAGCTAAGTTCTGCAAGACCCGCCGCAGAAGAACACAAAAAACTCTCCGAGCACACTCTTAATCTCATGGCTGTTAGACGGGAGATGAGGCTGCAAGTCGTCAACAGATTTGACAGCATACAGGCAGCTGAACAGACAGATCTCCAAATGCATGCGGCGAGACTTACGCAACTTTAATACTGCTCGTATTAAAGAAGCGATGGACCGGAACCAGGGCTCCAAAGTCTTTGCCAGAGATCTGTCTGCCAGAAGGAGCCAACTGTCAAGGCTGAAGACTGAGTGTGGCAACATCGTTTCCGGGACACCTGAGATTCTGAGTGAGATTGAGAGGTTCTATGGGCAGCTGTACACATCATCGTTGGAGCCACACGCAAGTGTGAGTAACGATCCAAGAGCAAGTCTTATCCGACACTATTCCGATGATATCCCGGACGTCAGTCTGAGCGAGATTAGAATGGCTCTCCACCACCTTAAAAACGGAAAGTCCCCGAGAAAACGAGGATGGAATTACAGCGGAGCTTCTGAAAGCGGGTGGAACACCAGTACTTGAAGTCCTTCAGAAGCTCTTCAATTCCGTCCTCCATGGTGGCACTACTCCGTAGGCGTGGAGCAGAAGCGCGTTGTTCTTGTTCTTTAAGAAAGGCGACAACGCTCTCTTGAAGAACTACAGACCGATTTCCCTTCTGAGCCGCGTCGTACGTGCTGTTTTCGAGAGTCATTACGAATCGTCTCGCACGCAGACTCGACGACTTCCAGCCTCCCGAACAAGCCGGTTTCCGAAAAGGCTTCAGTACCATAGACCACATACATACCCTTCGGCGAATTGTACAGAAGCCCGAAGAGTACAATCTGCCGCTTTGCCTGGCGTATGTGGACTATGAGAAAACCTTTGATTCCGTCGAAATTTGGGCGGTGCTACAGTCTCTTCAGCGGTGCCTAGTTGACTGTCGGTATATTGAAGTGCTGAAGTGTTTGTACAGTAGGGCTACGATGGCTATCCGAGTACAGAACCAGAGTACGAAACCTATCCAACTGCAGAGAGGTATAAGACAGGGTGATGTCATATCCCCGAAACTCTTCACCGCTGCGTTGGAAGACGTTTTCAAGCTACTGGACTGGAAAGGATACGGTATTAACATCAATGGCGAGACATCACTCACCTTCGATTTGCCGACGATATAGTCCTTATGGCAGAATCGCTGGAGGATCTTAGCACTATGCTCAATGACCTCAATGATGTCTCCCAACGGATAGGTCTTAAGATGAACATGGACAAAACAAAGATCATGTTTAATGTCCATGTCACACCTATGCCGGTAGTTGTTGGGAGCACTATGCTCGAAGTTGTTGACGAGTACGTTTACCTGGGACAAATAGTCCGACTAGGTAAGTCCAACTTCGACCGAGAGGTCAATCGACGGATTCAACTCGGCTGGGCAGCGTTCGGGAAATTACGACACATCTTCTCGTCAGGTATACCTCAATCTCTGAAAACTAAAGTGTATAACCAGTGCGTGTTGCCAGTGATGACTTACGGATCTGAGACGTAGTCCTTCACCGCTGGCCGTATGAGGACGCTCAAGGTCGCTCAGCGAGCTATGGAGAGGGCTATGCTCGGAGTTTCACTGCGTGATAGACTCAGAAATGAGGATATCCGCAGTAAAACCAGAGTGACCGACATAGCCCAACGGATTAGTAAGCTGAAGTGGCAATGGGCCGGCCATATAGCTCGAAGAACCGATAACCGATGGGGAAGAAAGGTTCTCGAGTGGCAGCCTCGTACCGGTAGGCGTAGTGTACGGCGACCCTCCAATAGATGGAGTGACGACCTGGTAAGACATGCAGGAAGTCGATGGATGCAGGTGGCTCAGGACCGTGCTTTGTGGCATTACTTGGGGGAGGCCTATGTTCAGCAGTGGACTTGAAGGGCTGTAATGATGATGATATCTTATTTAGTCGTTGATGGCATTCATATATTGATCCCGAGTTCACCACATTGCAACATAGAGCTTGTAGTACCGCCATACTGTTGGTCAGTATTCTAATGGAGAAGCATTTTACCTTCTTAGCATCTCTTGCTATGTCTGAAAGAGTTGTGGGTATCCACATGTGTACATATGTGGATATTGAGGTCTTCCGAGAATGTTCCAGATCCTACACCTTCATTTGTTTTAGAACTATCCGAAAACACCTTCATTTCTTTTAGGACTAATCCCTCCAGCTGGTTAGTTTCATTTAATTGTATCATTTTTTATACCTGGACCCCAGTGGCGAAGCTTCCATTAAAGCCGAAAAGCCGGGCTTGCCTTATTAAACCTGAATCAATCAATAATATCAATCAATAATATCAACTAATAAAATAACTCGTAAAATGTTTCAAGCTATTTCAAATTTCCCGCGCACTCCACTGTTCGACACATGTCGACCGATGACCGCGTATTGCTTTAGCGATACTGCTGCTGTCATAAAAAATGAGTTTTAATAGAGCTGATAATTGTCTCCCTCGCTCGCGTGGGCTTTTTACGGGGCTTTCGAGAAGACGATCGTTCTCTTTCTAACCTATGGCAAAATATTCTATAATTAAATATAACTACGATTGTATATAGCAATTAGTATAGAGATTTAAAGCCAGGCTTTTGGGAATGAATTTGTTAAAAGCGGAGGCGCGCGGGCAATACGTTTGCAAGTTCATTTCACGTTTCAATTTTTATTTACTCTGTGTGCTTTTCTTAAGCGATTTAATATAACGAGTTCAAAATTTATGCTTTTTTAAAGATTTTTAATGAAAATGGAGGATAATAGTGTTCCTTGTGATGAATTGAAGTGTGTTAAAGTGATAATCGGAGACGAAATCTTTAAACTTTGTTGAGATAATACATAAGGTTAAGAGAGTATTTCAGACTTATCAATAATTGCAATTAAAAACAGTTATTGGTACAATTAAAACGTTCACCAACATTTTACGTGGACGTAATTAAATCTTTCCATAAAAAAGCGAGACGATTCCACTTATCTTATCTTATCTCTTATCCATTAGAATGTAAATAATTTGTTTTTTTTTTTTAATTTTGTACATATGTTTTACTTTTGTTCATGTATTGTATTGGATGTAAATATTTTTTTCTTTCGCTTAAACAAACCCAAACGGCTTTCTTCAAAGCCACCGAAGCTATGCAATTGCTGATACGTAATACAATCTATCTAGCTGTGGTATGCCTTCTGTGTGCTTTGTTAAACACGTCCTTGACAGCACTGAATATAAAACTAAAGCGTGGAGACAGATCAAGACTGGTGTATTTTTATAAAACTGCTAAAAACAACAATCTATATTTTTATCAATTTATATCTTGGGCTTGCCCTAGCTTGGAGCTCTAGCTTCGCCACTACTGGAGCCGTGGTAGCTCAGATGGTTAACGCTCGCTGTTAATATAACAGAACGCGAGTAACCCGGGTTTCATCCCCGCCGGCATCAATGAAATTGTTAATTGCAATTATAAGTACTGATTTACCGCTTACTACTACATCATGAGGAAACCTGCATGTCTGTGAAGTTCGCCAACACGCATTCGAGCAGTGCTGCGGACACTTCCTTGCCCTAAAACACTCCCAGAAATGAAGGGAGGCCTGTTCCCAGCAGTGGGAGGTAACTTTATAAATATATATATATATATATATATATATATATATATATATATATATATATATATATATATATATAGGCTGTAACTTTACTATATTTTTTATCGTACACAAATTGTTTGAAGACCTTATCGTACTTGTTGTATATACGAGTACAGAAATTTGTTAAAAAGGTTGAAGTTAGCGAGAAAAGTATCTGTATCATCAAAGTCCTAGTATACTCGTATAACTACTTTTATCTATAACAGAGTTTCTTAGACCCTTTTAATATACTAAAAGCATTATCTTGTATGATTAGTGTTGGGCTTTTTGAACTATTTAATACTTCCCTGTTTAGATAACTTTCTAAGTAGCCATGATCCATCAAAACTATTACAAAAGTATTGATAAATATAATGGTTAAGGAAAACGCCCTACTGAGTAGTACTGAACTTAGTGATGAATGTAAAATAAAGTAGAAGTACTTATAAAATAACGATAATTTCTACGAATAACGATTTAATATAACATAATAGTAATTACAAAAACATAAAAATAATTTGGTTGCTTCAAAATAAATCCTTTCAAAAGTCTCTGCCACTTAAGCTTTGTTAAGGACAGAGTAAGCACTCTCACTCACACTGCATTATTGCCAATTTCAAATAAGCATAATCATTCATTATTTAAATGCCAACTTAATATTAGAAAAATGTATCCCATTAAATTAGCTTCATAAAAGATTTCAAACCTAACGCGAAATATATTTCATTTTATAGAATAATATATAATATAAATAATGGTGACGACTAAGTTCTTTCTCAACTTTTATGGATTATATCGCGTTTAATTAAACTTATTTTAACACCCAACGTTTCGAGTGTTATGTAGCTAGTATGTAGATCCATGATCACGGGAGGTCGCAAAATTAAATCCAAACCCAAATAAAACATTGAAAGTTTTCAAGATATAGTAAGCTCATTCTGCGTGGATAGGACCAAAATTAATAATTAAAAGATGAATGTACTCCGGGTTGACGATGATATCGATATGTCAAACACCTCATTCCGTAAAAATAATTTAAAAAAAAGTTCCGAGTGAAAATAATTTAAAGTAAACGCAATAATGTCCATTAAAGTTTTATTCAATAACATCCATGATTAAGAATCAAAGTTTAGATATGTTGTCTCCCCTAATGACTACGACGTAAAGTATCGTTATTATTAAAAAGGTTCTCCGGTTCTCTACACTCACCATAAGAAATACAGCAGCATTAAGTTACTATTTTACGCTCGTATTCTGTGAGAGCATGGTCCTTCCCCGGTCGAGCCAATCTGATCATGCTGCAGTCACGAACTGATAGTCATAACTAGAGGGTGGCTCTATTACGTTAGAGTATAAGATTTAAATGATTAAGTTTGACGATTCACAAGACAAATTAACTAAGTTTCTACTTATATTGTTTTAATTAGACTGCCTTCGTGCCATAAAAGTAATGCTTCTAAAACCCCGGCCTCAGATTCTACGCGAGTTGTAAATCAGTATGTTTTTCATTTCGTCAGACATGTCTGTCCGTTTCTTTTCTAACGAAAGAAGTTAAGACTATTTAAGGTTCTTTTACCTTTTTTGTTTTACCTTACTTTTATCTTACCTTTTTGTGTGTGGTTTTCGTCTTAATGAAAATGCCTTATATCCTATCTTTCATGTATTAATTTATAAATTAAATCATAAGAGCATGGTGAAGGTAAAACTATTTAATTAAACCTCTTGTGAGATTAAGAGGTTTCTCAACCATTATTTCCAATATACTCGTATTTTAATAAACATAACATAGCATAAACACACCCAGAGCCCGGAGGTGAGGGAGGTGTAGGCAGAGACAACAGGCTTTATTTCTGCACGATGCTTACACACCTCTCTCAACATGCTTATACCTACGCATTTGTGCTTGTCGTTTATGGGTACTCTCATACGTGGTAGAGTCACGCTGCAGCTATATTATGGTTGTAGTAAGAATGGGTCGGCTGGACCGGGAAGGACCACGTTACAATAGCGGCTTAATACTGCTGTGGTTCATATTGTAAGTGTAGAGATCCATTTTTTTACTGGAATCGAGGCATTCCATCTGAGTCCTAAAGGGCGACAACGCATCTGCGTTTTGATGCTTAATTGAGGATAAATATAGATTTCTATGGACCAAAGCATCCACATACCATCAGAAGAACTGTGTACTCGGTTGTGACCCTTATTATATTTTATTAAAGCTTTATGGGCCCATTTTCAATATATGGCCAATTCAGTCGATAAACTTCCGTATAGAAATAAATTACGTCTTCATTATATTTTATCTTGAAAATTTATGAGTTGTTTATGTGTCAGTAGAGACACACGACATATTTATGGTTTTTATAAAAGCAACAAACACAAAGTGGTTGTCACCACAGCAAACACAAAGTCCACCTGGTACATAGATGCGTTTCCATTTAGACACCTACTTTTGTTCTCCATAAAGACTCAAATGCGAATGCGTTATTAGGGATGATATGACCGTATTTGCATTTGATAACGCATTTAACTGCCTCCTAGGTCTAGTGGTTCAAAATTCGAGATGGGCAAAAATTAACTATCGTCATGTCAAGAAATTCATTCATAAAGCCGTTGGATCTGCGCCTGATCTCTCTGGTCGTGTCGGATTGTCGTCGGACTTAGAGAGTGAAGTAATCCTGTCCTGCGCAGATGGCTAGTCTCTGTTAAGACTGGCAGCCGTGACTAGTATTTGGTTGGGAGGGTATTATTAGGAGGGCAAGGAACGACAAACCCAAAAAAAATCACTTTTTCTAGTAACAAGGTATTCTTTCTATTTTGCGGATTACTACAGTTTACGTATGTATTTTCCCTAGTTGAGGTGATCCATCTTGCTACAGCCATAAAACAGCTGCATCATTTTGTACTTACCAATCTGTAAATATATATATAAAATATATATATATATATATATATATATATATATATATATATATACTTCTCAAACACCCTGAAACCTCCTCATTGACAATGTGTAGTCGTCGCATGTATATATACAACTCAGACTGTTATTTAAAAAAAATGAGAATCAAATGAGAGCATACAGTCTACCTAATGATAAGTGGACGCTGTGGCCCATAGACACCTATATCGGGACGATGTGGAGGATATGGAGTAGATGGTTAATAATATATAGTTGGTTGGTTTACCCAACAATTAGTACTATTTATATTATTAACCGTTTACTGGCGGTATAAGAATATCCACTAGTCCATATCGTCCCAGTAGGTGCAACAGAGACGGGCAGCAGCTTCTTCCTGACAACAACTCAAAATAATAAATAACTGCGGTTGGCAACCCGCTTGCCATGCATGGCAACTATGGCAAAATCCTCCATGAGTCAATCTATGAGGGAGGCCTATGTTCAGCAGTGGGCTATTAGGCTGTAATGGATTGATGGATGTTGGGCAACTTGGTTTCGTATGGGAGGCTATACTATGGATTGAGTAGTAGCCGATCGGCTAACGCAAGCATCTCATCGTAAGGTGTGTTACACGCATTTAATCAAATAATACAATGAAGTATATCATTTCATTCAAAAGCTGTATTGGAATTTTTTAAAACAAGAAAAGTTCAAAATGTACTTATAAAATATTGAGAGATGAGAGGATGGTTACTCTCTGTCTGTGCTTGAGACTGACTTTAATCAAGATTGACTTTTATCGCATCAAGATTGACAGACACACCTCGCCCCGCTTCAACGTTACTACAAAGTTAAAAGTACATGAGCGTGATTCCATTTGGTAATAATTTGAACGAGAAGTACCACCGAAAAGATACGTTTGAGTTTTAAAGACGTTAAATATTGTTTTCAGCAACAGATGAAGTTACTAATAACAAGGATGACAAAGTTTTCCCATCATCATCATCATCATCACAGCCCTTCACAAGTCCACTGCTGAACATAGGCCTCCCCCAAGTAATGCCACAAAGCACGGTCCAGAGCCCCCTGCATCCATCGACTTCCTGCATATCTTACCAGGTCGTCACTCCATCTAGTGGGGGTCGCCCTACACTACGCCTACCGGTACGAGGCTGCCACTCGAGAACCTTTCTTCCCCATCGGTTATCGGTTCTTCGAGCTATATGGCCGGCCCATTGCCACTTCAGCTTACTAATCCGTTGGGCTATGTCGGTCAATCTGGTTTTACTGCGGATATCCTCATTTCTGAGTCTATCACGCAGAGAAACTCCGAGCATAGCCCTCTCCATAGCTCGCTGAGCGACCTTGAGCGTCCTCATACGGCCAGCAGTGAAGGACCACGTCTCTGATCCGTAAGTCATCACTGGCAACACGCACTGGTTGTACACTTTAGTTTTCAGAGATTGAGGTATACCTAACGAGAAGATATGTCGTAATTTCCCGAACGCTGCCCAGCCGAGTTGAATCCGTCGATTGACCTCTCGGTCGAAGTTGGACTTACCTAGTCGGACTATTTGTCCCAGGTAAACGTACTCGTCAACAACTTCGAGCATAGTGCTCCCAACAACTACCGGCATAGGTGTGACATGGACATTAAACATAATCTTTGTTTTGTCCATGTTCATCTTAAGACCTATCCGTTGGGAGGCACTATTGAGGTCATTGAGCATAGTGCTTAAGTCCACCAGCGATTCTGCCATAAGGACTATATCGTCGGCAAATCGAAGGTGAGTGATGTACTCGCCATTGATGTTAATACCGTATCCTTTCCAGTCCAGTAGCTTGAAAACGTCTTCCAAAGCAGCGGTGAAGAGTTTCGGGGATATAACGTCACCCTGTCTTACACCTCTCTGCAGTTGGATAGGTTTCGAGCTCTGGTTCTGTACTCGGATAGCCATCGTAGCCCTACTGTACAAACACTTCAGCACTTCGATATACCGACAGTCAACTTGGCACCGCTGAAGGGACTGCAGCACCGCCCAAATTTCGACGGAATCAAAGGCTTTCTCATAGTCCACATACGCCAGGCAAAGTGGCAAATTGTACTCTTCAGTCTTCTGTACAATCTGCCGCAGGGTATGTATGTGGTCTATGGTACTGAAGCCTTTTCGGAAACCGGCTTGTTCGGGAGGCTGGAAGTCGTCGAGTCTGCGTGCGAGACGATTCGTAATGACTCTCGAAAACAGCACGTAGACGCGGCTCAGAAGGGAAATCGGTCTGTAGTTCTTCAAGAGAGCGTTGTCGCCTTTCTTAAAGAACAAGACCACCGCACTTCTGCTCCACGCCTCTGGAGTAGTGCCACCATGGAGGACGGAATTGAAGAGCTTCTGAAGGACTTCAAGTACCGGTGTTCCACCCGCTTTCAGAAGCTCCGCTGTAATTCCATCCTCGCCTGGGGCCCTGCCGTTTTTAAGGTGCTGGAGAGCCATTCTAATCTCGCTTAGACTGACGTCCGGGATATAATCGGAATAGTGTCGGATAAGACTTGCTCTTGGATCGTTACTCACACTTGCGTGTGGCTCCAACGATGATGTGTACAGCTGCCCATAGAACCTCTCAATCTCACTCAAAATCTCAGGTGTCCCGGAAACGATGCTGCCACACTCAGTCTTCAGCCTTGACAGTTGGCTCTTTCTGGCAGACAGATCTCTGGCAAAGACTTTGGAGCCCTGGTTCCGCTCGATCGCTTCTTTAATACGAGCAGTATTAAAGTTGCGTAAGTCTCGCCGCATGCATTTGGAGATCTGTCTGTTCAGTTGCCTGTATGCTGTCAAATCTGTTGACGATTGCAGCCTCATCTCCCGTCTAACAGCCATGAGATTAAGAGTGTGATCGGAGAGTTTTTGTGTTCTTCTGCGGCGGGTCTTGCAGAACTTAGCTCCGACCGCATGGACAGTTTCCACGAGCTTGTCATTCATATCGTCCACTGCATTGCAATCTTGTAGGCACTGAAAGCGGTTGTGTAACTCGAGCTGAAAGTTTTCGGGATTTTGGATCAGAGCACGAGGGGGGACGGAGCGTTGACTTCATTAGACGAGACCTCTCCAACTTAACGTTTAGGTTCAGTGTGCCTCTAACCATTCGGTGATCGCTGCCAGTTTTCACCCTTGCGATCACTGAGACATCACTGAACAGTTCAGAAAAGTTTTCCCAACGACGTGTAAAGCAATGTTACTTTAGAATGTAAACGTACAGAATACAACAACATCAAAAACTTTTTAAATATCTAAGTACACGTTTTCGTTCTGGGATATAATGAGCAACATGGTTCGGCATTACTATTAAAGTAACATGTTCAGTATTTGAAATATTAAAATTTTGCCTACTTAATAGACGTGAATCTGGCACTTAAACAAATATTCAATACTTTATTTAAACGTATTATTTCTTTCAACGATACTATGATACTTCAGTAAGTGCAATATGTCTTAAACGTACGTACTTACTTAAAATACTAAAGTATTCGCAAACAATTGAAATATTCACGTTTAGTTGCATACGGGACGTTTTAATAATACAATGGTAATTTCTTTGTTCATTACTAAAAAGATGTAGATGGAGTAAAAATAATAATTATTATACAAGTCGACCAAAGGATATACCATGAGATAAGTATGTGGAATTAAAACCGTTAAGTACTTCAAATATTATGTATTTAAATTACTATTTTAACCCGACTGCTCATAAAGCAGGGTAATTTTTTTCGAGTGTATGTATCTATTTCTTTGGTAAGCTCTGTAGCATAAACGGCTAGATATGAGTAGATTTTAACATTTAGGTTGTTGTTAGATTCGTTTTTTGTTATGGAAGTAACATCTAGTATATAGAAATTAATATTTGTTTGTTCCTATTGTACAAGTATGCGCTGCCATACCGTTCATCAGAGTGCGGTAAATTTTGTCAACATATTACTCGCACTTTCGCGAAATTTAGAATCCCGAAATCATTCGTGCGAAGCCTGGGTAGATCTTTTCAGTAAACATTTTTACGCAGCAGACTTTAATAATACCTTAAATTTTTTTAAGCATTACCTCAACACTAGGATTTTCTCCTGTATCGTGGGAGTAGTTTACAAATATAAATTTCACAAAGACAAACAAGACCCGAAACAATTACTTGTAGGCCATACAAATACTTGTTCCGTGCGGGATTCGAGCCCGCGGCCCTCAGCGCTATAACTCATTGCTAAGCCACTGTGCCACGGAACCGTCAAAATTGCTGTTTAAACAATTGGGCTTGTCTACCATTCCATATTCTTATATTAGTTATACTGCCAAAAGCTGTGTTTTCTTTTTGTAATTATAACGGTACATTTTTAAGAATCTTTAGGTTCAAAATACCAAATATACACGTTGGGAAAATAATGATGTGTAGTCACGAACAAAATCTTTCTAGGCTCACATAACTTTCTCGTTTCTTATACAAAAGCGAGCTCCTTTATGAATCTCCTATGTGAAGCCTACACTCTGAATAGAACTACGATGTCACATGTAGCAATTAAAACTTACGTTCTTCTAGGAGAAATATCATGTATAGCGATTACATGTTGTGTTTCATACAGATACAAAAATGAATGACCAGTTTTCCGCGAATGAAGACAATGCTTTTATTATTTTGTTGTAATATAATTTCTTAGTTATTAAGATACTTTTTTAAATATATGCTCAAAATTTTTTTGATCGGTTTTGTAATTATTTTCTCACTACCTCATTATTTAGGCACCCTGTAGTGGTGGTGTAAGATTATCCACTACCCTATATCGTCCCGTGGGTATCGTAAATGATGACAGAAGTGAATAAAACAGGAGATGGGTAGCAGCATCTTCCTGATAACAACTCAAAACCGGCAACTCGCGTGCCAAGCGTGACATTTATCTCAAATATTGGGGGGGGGGGGCATTTGATCTGGTTGCCACGTTTGGGCAAACAGGATACGAGAGGATATTTGGCAATCTATGTTCTATGTTCAGCAGTTGACTTTTGATAGACTGCAATGAATGATGAATAGTTAATTGATTGACACCGTATGAACATTGCTTTATGTTTCATTGTAAGATCACTAACGATCGTAGATTTAAATAAAATAAAGAATTCCCACAACTTGTCCGTTTACGCAATTTCTTGCTTATATCAACATAGACAACATGTCGTAAAAGCTTTTTGAAAACAGTTACAGTACATTACAGTTTACTGATAAATATTGGTTTATTCTATCTACCATACAAATATAACGACAAGCTTTTAGCTGCATATTGCTTCCTTGTCTATATATTTTTGAAGCGGTGAAATTTGTAAAAACAATATGTATTATTTCACATAAGCCAAAGAATTCTACAAACGAGGCACTAATTCCATAAAAATTGGTATTGGATGTGTATGACAGTATATAATAAGATACCACAAGTAATTCAAGACCTACCTGTCATTACATTTAAAAGAGAATCATACAAACGGCTCAGTGAAAAGGCTTTTAGACTGTAGATGAATATTTATACTACGATACGTAATAGCAACTAGACTGATATAATTTTACTAGACCAATTGTGAAATATTTGTTAAGTATCTATTACCTATTTATTGATTAATTGTTGACATTTCGTTATTTTAGACATTTTATTCATAAATATTAGTATCTCATTATTTTATATTTGTAAGATTTGCATGCCATTAATAATGGCTGATTAAGAGGATGTATAATTAATATGACCATCTTCAGTGTACCTTAACCAAACGCAAATAAATATTTCATTTCATACACACGTGAAATAGTAAAATAATGAAACACACACACACACACACACACACACACACACACACACACACACACACACACACACACACGCACGCACGCACGCACGCACGCACGCGCACACACCCACACACACACACACACACACACACACACACACACACACACACGCACGCACGCACGCACGCACGCACGCACGCACGTACGCAAATTGTAAATTGATAGCGTGCTGTGATTAAGTTTGAGTGATTGTCTATTTAGAAATAAGCAACAGTAAAATTTAATTAAAGATATAATAACGTATCAGTTGTTGGTAATCCTAATAAATAAAAAAGTAAAAGTCTATATTAGCCCCACATGCCTCCACTCATTTCCGAGAGGGTTTTAGTAAAATTAGCCCAAAAAGCCCTAGCGACTAATTTTGGGAACATATTTTAGATAAGTCGAAATAATAAAAAAAAACAATATTTTATTAATGTGTTAATCCAAAATTGTGAGTCAGGTGAGGCCTTGCAGTTATTTTGCAACTGCGCAACATATGACATTTGAAAAAGAATTATCCAAAAAAAATTTTTTGCAACTTGAAATTTTTTATTTCATTTATATAATCCAAAAATATAAATTCCAGATTATTTTGTCGTTTTTACATATGACCCGACCGATCCAAATTAAATAATATAACCAAAAAATATACTTTTGGCATTCTGAAATTTTTATAGCATGTTAATTAATTAACATTGAATGTACTTGTCAATCGACAGACGAATTCAATGGTTTTAACAACTCCCTGACGCGAATAAAGCTTTCAAATGATTGCTACAAAAAATTCTTATGGGTAGTCATTGGTACGACAGAGATAATTATTCGAGACCTGCTGGCCCTAGCTTCTCGGACGGTGATTGGTCGCTGAAATACCACGTGATCGCAGTTTACCATATAGCTCGGATTCAGTATACACGCAAATATTTAATAAATGTATTTTTTTTTTGTGATATTGAAATACTTTGGGATAGTAGACTTGCTAAACAAAGAGCATTTTAGCAATGCAATAATAACAATTTAAAAATTAAATTTAAGAAAATTGATAAGTTTTTTACATAAAACTTTTATTAAACTAATATTAATTTTTATCGGTATAAATGTTTCACATATGAATTGACGATATTCTAATGGAGAATAATATTTATCCAGATTAATTAGTTTCCTAATTAACGAAGGCGTTATTGATAAGATTATTTTAACAAACAGTTTTTAAAAATATTAACTTTCTTATTGATTAATGAAAATCTTAAAGGTGCTGAATTTATATTCTCGTTTCATTACTCCTCTTCACTGCTCTCTGATGATTCACTGCCTGGTAGATCATCTTCACTATCTGACAGAGCGTCTCCACAGTTTGATAGATCGTCTTCAATGTCTTGCATAAAAAATACCGAGAAAAATTAGACAATCATTTTCTTCGGTACTTTATTTCCTGAAAAAGCAATTTTCAATTAGTGTTCAGTAAATATTAGAATTGAAATATAAGAAAATGATATTTACTTTTTTTGTGTCTTTGCTTTATTTAATTCCAAAGCATTCATAACAGAAAGCGGCACACAATCCCCTGCGAACCAGTAAAATTGTAATTTTCCATCTTAAGGGCGCCATCCATTTCTTGTTAGTGTACTCGGATAACGTAAATGATCATTTCGCCAGATACTGATTAAATATTGAGTGCTTGAGGTTGTTAATGTAATTGTACTGCACATGGGAGCAAGTTTGGTGTGTCACAGTTCTCAAATTATTTTGAACGGCTCATCAGGAATCTTCGCTTTATATGTAAAACCAAATTTCGGAATCTTGCATTATTCACATCAGTAACATTTTTGAATCCATACATTTCGCAGACGTATTTTTCCAGTACCGAAAAAGCTTCATATCTTAAACCTGTCACATGAGCCGATCCAAGATTGGTAAACGATTTTTGGTAATATTAATTCCCTTTCAAAATTTGGAAAGGCCTCTTTATATTCTTGAAGAAAGAAGTCTTGTTTGGTTGAAGAAAGGTTGGTTTGCAAAGGTTAAGGTTGTCATTGCATGAAAGCCAGGTAAACTGGAACACACTTTTGGGCCTAATTCCGTTGACAACTACGATATATTTATTAATCGTCTTTCCTTTTTGTTTCCGTGCTCCATATAGACTCACAAAATTATTAAGGTAAAGTAATACAAAACCAGGTCATATATAAAAAAAGATCGCCTGAAATGCAGCTTGATAAATAGTTATTTTACGCACTTCTACTTTTATTAACTTCATCATATTTATTAGACGTAATCTTTATTTTTAACACATATAAGATAATTATAAAATAGTATACTTTACCTGATGATGATGTTGATGATTCAGGAAAGAGGCTTGCGGATTTGAATATGTGCTGTTTCATCAGTGCTGAAAAATTTCTATAGCACTGGGCACCCCCTGTCCTTTTGTCGGTGCTACGTACATATTCAGGTAAAATCACATCATTAATAATAATCACTTTATCACTAGTGTTTTTCAGTAAATAACCTTAAAATTTTGAGTTACTGCAATAATTCTTATCACATAATGATTTCTTAAATTTACGCGAACACTACATATTTATTAAAACTAAATTTACGGATTCTATCGCGTTTATTTAACTGATTTTAATTATTTTTAATTCCCGACGTTTCGGGTGCTTTACAGCAACCATGGTCACGGGGGGGACTGAGATGTTTGACGTCCCAATATCATTGTTAGCCCGGCTACCTTTAGTTTTTGAATATTAATTTTTGGTCCGATTTACGCAAAACGAACTTACAGCATCTTGAAGTCTTGCAGTGGTATGCTTGGGTTTGGGTTTAATTTTGTTAATAATAGGATCCCAAGCAGATGGCAGCACCCAACCATCTTCTCTAATGAAATTAGGATGTTTTTTTTAATTTCAATAGCCTCGCGTATCATCCTTGGTAGGAATCGGTGTTCTTTTGCGAGGATTTGTGGTTTATCAAATCTGATGTAATGGTGGAGACGATCTTGAACATGTTCACAAACTGCAGACTTCCCGGAGCGTCGGTGCTTCACGTCAGCTATTCTTAATTCTTAATAATTCTTATCACTAAAATAAGACAAAACAATTTGAACTATGTACACAGATATTTGGTACATATAAATATGTATAGATCATGTTAACACTCAGAACAACTATAAATTAATTAGAAACCTTTGAAAAAACTTAAAAAACACGAACTAACTTCCAAATTGCTAAGTTTATTATTAAAAAAATATTAAATACCGTAAAATTCCCTAATTTTGCACAAATTTAGAGGTTTTTGTAATATTTCTTGACACGCATAGAAAACGTGACATATCACATATAAAGAAAAAATGTAAATCAGAACTTTGTGCGCCTAGCAAAATATTCTACTATATTTTACACCTTTTTTTTCTAAGAAATAATCTTCGAAATAGCCAGTCAAAGTTAATGGCATTTCCTCTACTTTGCCTAGGCAGAAATATCGCAGTTTAAAATGCGTTTCCAAATAAACAGATTTCGCTCCCATAAAGTATTGGTTTATTATTCCTACTTATCTATGACATAAAGTGTAAAACTTTTAATTTTTTTATTACGAGGGTAGGCAATCATTCATCAATCATCATGGCATCAATCATAAATCAGAATGTCAAGCAAACATTTTGAACATTTAGTCATTTTATGGGAAATCTGTCAGGGTCACCTTTCATCACAAGGAACACTATTGTCCTCCATTTTCACTAAAAATCTTAGAAAAAGCATAAATTTTCAACAGACACAACAAAAACAAACATAAATATTGTAATGTAAATTGAACTTGCAAACGTATAGCTAGCGCGCCCGCGCTCTCTGAAACAACTTCAGAGCAAAGCACGGCTTTTGGTTCTATAGTAATTACTATATAAAGGAGGCTTCGCCATTGCGTCTGGGTATTTAACCTATTTCTGCCGCCAAATGGCAGTGTTTGCACTGCCGTTTTCCGGTCTGATTGGTATAGAGGACCAGTGTTACAGGCTGTGAAGTATTCCATCTTAGTATTCTGAGGTGACACGCAACTGTAGTTATCCTCGTTTGAAGTTGGCTGTAGGCGTCTATCAGTGGCGACGCTAGAGCTCCAAGCTAGGGCAAGCCCAAGATATAAATTGATAAAAATATAGATTGTTGTTTTTAGCAGTTTTATAAAAGTACACCAATGTTGATCTGTCTCCACGCTTCAATTTCATATTCAGTGCTATCAAGGACGTGTTTAACAAAGCACACAGAAGGCATACCACTGCTAGATAGATTGTATTACATATCAGCAATTGCATAGCTTCGGTGGCTTTGAAGAAAGCCATTTGGGTTTGTTTAAGCGAAAGAAAAAAAATATTTACATCCAATACAATACATGAACAAAAGTAAAACAAGAACAAAGTACAAACAAACTATGTACAAAATTAAAAAAAATTATTTACATTCTAATGGATAAGAGATAAAATAAGTGGAATCGTCTCGCTTTCTTATGAAAAGATTTAATTACGTCCACGTAAAATGTTGGTATACAATCGTAGTTATATTTCATTATAGAATATTTTGCCATAGGTTAGAAAGAGAGCGATCGTCTTCTCGAAAGCCCCGTAAAAAGCCCGCGCGAGCGAGGGAGACAACTATTAGCTCTATTAAAACTCATTTTTTATGACAGCAGCAGTATCGCTAAGGCAATACGCGGTCATCGGTCGACATGTGTCGAACAGTGGAGTGCGCAGGAAATTTGAAATAGCTTGAAACATTTTACGAGTTATTTTATTAGTTAATATTATTGATTGATATTATTGATTGATTCAGGTTTAATAAGGCAAGCCCGGCTTTTCGGCTTTAATGGAAGCTTCGCCAGTGGTATTAATACCATTTTTGCGGGTATAGAACTTAAATTTTTCCTAAGTTCGAAAAGTAGGTAGATTTGCAAGGTAGTTTGATAGGAGTTAGATATTAA
This sequence comes from Parnassius apollo, assembly GCA_907164705.1. Classification (NCBI taxonomy): domain Eukaryota; kingdom Metazoa; phylum Arthropoda; class Insecta; order Lepidoptera; family Papilionidae; genus Parnassius; species Parnassius apollo. The sequence continues at coordinate 11,276,249 of CAJQZP010000885.1, forward strand.
AAGTTGGTAGGTCTACCGAAAAGTTGGTAGTGTTGGTAACACTGGATGGAATGGTAATTGGTGTGACCTAAGCTATTTTGTTTTCGTTGTGATGATATAATATTAAAGATATAATTTTACTGTAATATTAAAGGTATTGTGTATCAATCGTAATTGCCAACAAAAACGCAAAATAATTTATTGAAAGCAGTAAGTACTACTTTATATTCGACCATTTATTATGTAATATCAATTCGTTACCTTTGATGGCTCAAATTCGTTGATAAAGTTATCAAAAGAAGGATATTATTAAAAATATGTGATCGTTATTGCTTTCCTGTTGTATTTACTTTTTTTAATGATGGAACTCTTTATAAATGTAAAAATTGTAATAAATTTCTCTCCTATGTCTGATTAAAATGATTCTGTTAAAAATTAAAAATTATAAATTTATATAGCTTTTTTAAAGATTTTTAATGAAAATGGAGGATAATAGTGTTCCTTGTGATGAATTGAAGTGTGTTAAAGTGACAATCGGAGAGGAAATCTTTAAACTTTGTTGAGATAATACACAAGGTTAAGAGTGTATTTCAGACTTATCAATTATCTCAATTAAAAACAGTTATTGGTACAATTAAAACGTTCACCAAAATTTTACGTGGACGTAATAAAATCTTTCCATAAGAAAGCGAGACGATTCCACTTATCTTATCTCTTATCCATTAGAATGTAAATATTTGTTTTTTTTTTTTGTACATAGTTTGTTTGTACTTTGTTCGTGTTTTACTTTTGTTCATGTATCGTATTGGATGTAAATATTTTTTTTTCTTTCGCTTAAACAAACCCAAACGGCTTTCTTCAAAGCCACCGAAGCTATGCAATTGCTGATATGTAATACAATCTATCTAGCAGTGGTATGCCTTCTGTGTGCTTTGTTAAACACGTCCTTGACAGCACTGAATATGAAACTGAAGCGTGGAGACAGATCAAGATTGGTGTATTTTTATAAAACTGCTAAAAACAACAATCTATATTTTATCAATTTATAAGCCCCAATTTATAAGCTCTAGCTTCGCCACTGATTAATACCTCAAATTTTTTTTCATCAATCCTTCTTTCTATTTACCTAATCTTTCAATAAACATGATAAGAATAGAGAGAGGACATTACATAATGCTCTGACTAAAGAGAATATAATCACTACGTTTAAGAGGCGGGACTTCCTTACTAAAAGTAAATGTATGAATATTTCGCAACTCAAACTACTTATACTATAGAAAAATTAAAATAAAATTGTCTCAAGAAGATTGAAGGTTTTACATTAATAGATTCTAAGTCCACAATAATTCAAGTGAATTCTCCATTATCACTGCTATAAATTGTCTTCAGATTCAAGTAAGTTTATTTATAAGAATATAGGTATTCAATATTACTAATTAAAAACTATTAAACAGGATATACTTAACTTATCTTGATTCGTTTTTCAATTTTTGATTTTTTTCGGGTATATTTTGGGAGATGATGATCAATAATCCTACTTCCACATGGGGTTCCATAAATTATAAAATATTTTATAAAAGAGGTGAATTATTTGTTACCCAATATAAATATTAATTATAAGTATCACATCATTATTGGGAGGTCTTTAGAAAACTTAAAAAAATATAGGTGGTAGATCTACTTACTTTTCAAAGTGATCCTAACCTCCGAGAAAGAAAAACTTCGGGTCAGTAACACTGACTCCATCACAAGCATATACTCGTATTGTCCAGCAATTTATTATTTTAAATCTACTCCTCAGACCTCAATGGAAAGCATTCGGTGGAGCGTGTGGCATGGGGGCGTATTTCCCATAAAATTTTAATTGATGTCACTGAAAACACTTAAATACAAAGTTGCCATACATACTGCACGCCCCGACAAACCTTTGAGATCTTAGTTCAAAACCTGAAAGGAGAGATTTATGCGTTGCTTGCGGTAAATCGGTGCGTTTGGAATACAAGTTACAGTTGTCAAGAAATTCTTAGTAGCAACCCGGAGTCACGAAGCTGGCAATGTTTCAATCCCCGTGCCTTAGAAGCAAGTAAAACAGTTGGTTATGTGTAATCTCCCTACGGTCGTGTTGGATTACTGTCCCATCGAACTATGATAATAAGGTCTAAGGGACTATATAGTAAAGAGTGCACCTGTGCTTGCAACACACTCGTGCACTTTAATATTGCCCTGTGCAGATGGTCAGTTTCTGTAAAGATAACACACCGCAGACAACATCGCCGTCGAGTGACGTCAACGCTTGGTTAACATGTTCCTTACTTCACAATCGATAATAAAAAAACATCAATTATAATTATGAAATTACTGAATAATTGTAAAATTAAATCAAACTAGAATTTTATCAAAAGAGAAATGAACTGAAAACGGGCACTAAATCAATTTGACGTAGCGAACTTAACGATCATGTAGTTGAAAAATCACTAGACCGAAATTTAACAGTAAGTTAGATTGCAGACAGACTGCAGCTTTATATAATTTATGAACGTGCAACCGGTTGCTATATATGTACTCTCAAGAATGAGTCCAATATACCTATTACTTATTAAGTCTTAACTGAATCAGTTTCAGTTTGAAAATGCAAGTTAAATACAAATAAGTTCTTCCTATTGCATTTTTAAACAACAAACATACATTATTCGTCATTCTTGGTGCGCCAATGTATTCATCGTCACCATCGTTATTATTATCATAGCCAACAAGTTCACTGCTGAACATCGGCCTACCCCCACATATTATAGAAACAACAGTTTTGTTGTTTCTATGATCTGTGCCTGCCCCACAGGTGCCACAAAGCACTGTCCTCAATCACCTGCATCCATCGATCTTACCAGTCGTCACTTCACTTAGTATAGCGCAGCCATACACTTCACTAATAGGTTCGAGGTTGTCACTCGAACCTATTAGTGAAGTGTAGGGCTCCCCCCCCCCTTATACGATAAAATACCCACGTCAAGCACTAAACTTTTTACGAGTCGATAACAAGGTGAAGAAGAATGTGTATAAGTACATATATTCTTATGAGATACTAAACAAACTTCTTCGAATGAACAATAACTTTTAAGTACAGTATAGAAATCAATCATTTAAATTGTTGTTTAAAGAACAACATTATAAGAAAACTCTCTCTTCAAAATTTTAAATCTCTCAATAGATCCCGTATACCAATTAATTTCGTACACATAATCTATCATAAATAAGACTTATGCTAAAACACGAAATTGTGAATAAAATACTCAGAAGATGTAAAGTTTAAGTCTGTACACAAACATTAAAATTTTATAAATAGCGAAATTTTCTTGATTGACTGTTGTACTGTTGTTCAATAATTCCAATCAACTTTCAAAACACTTTTATAGACCTCTGTTGAACATAGGCCTTCCATTAATGGGGAGGGGGAAATTTGACATCGTTGCCACACTTTGTTAGGGGGTCAGAGTTTCTTATTTTCTAGTCGTTAAGAACGGAACGGCAGACGCTGCTGACTATCTGCTGTTTTTTTTATCGAGTGTTTAATTTTGCATCTTCCGTCTTCCATATATTTTTTTCCTTAATATTTTAAAAGAGAAAGGAAAACCAGTTTTTCAACATTCTGCTATTATATATAGTTTAATTTTTTGCAATCAAAATACTCAACAGGGTTGGCCATAGATATCTCGCATCGTATTTTTCTAACATTTTACAGCATTTATTTTAAAACGATAAATGAGAACTGTAACTACAAGCAATATTTTATTTTTATTATTATTTTTATTTATATTATTGGTGTTCATTATCTTCGTGATTATTTTATTAAATAACGGCTTGGTAGCGCAGATGCGTTGAAATGACCTACAAATAATTGGTCGAGTTTGGGTACTTGATCAAATGAAATTTATGTCTATACGAATAAACTCTTTCTCTCTTAATTGCGAGGTTAATGCTTTTTTTATATTTTATAATCTTATTAAAAAAGTAATCAAATTGATTAATAAATTTATGGTTTTTAGTCATTATTAAAACCAGTTGCAGAAAATTTTATATGAATTTTACAACAACCTAATAGTTTTTTTTAATTAAAACTAACTTAACTTTATTAAGTTTTCCATTTTAGCGTCGATTATATCCACTTTATTATAGCAGTTAACACCTTCGAGACTTTTTAATTAAATTTCTCTCGACGTGACATCATTGTTGTAATTAAACCTTTCCGTGTTACAAAAGTAATGTTAATAAGATCCAATCTCGAGAGCTCCGCAAGCTATAAATCAGGTGTTTTTTTTACTAACGATAAATGGACCCATAGCCGTTAATTATCCGACTGCCCTAGAAGGAAGGTAAGGATTTTTTCAGTGTTCACCGCCCTAGCATTCCAATAAAAACAAAATAGGTACGCATAAACTGTGATGTAACTTTTCCTTCATACTTTCAACCTGGCGTTGTCCTTGAAACCAGTGGTTTGGTTTCATTTAAATGAATGAACGTAAATTCAATGAAAAATAACAACATTTTTTTTAGTAAAATCTCAATGTTTCGTTAATTCCTCAATTTTTGTTTGTCCTAAGCCAGGATGAAAGTATGAAGGAAAAGTTACATCACAGTTTATGCGTACCTATTTTGTTTTTATTGGAATGTAGGGCGGTGAACACTGAAAAAATCCTTACCTTCCTTCTAGGGCAGTCGGATAATTAACGGCTGTGGGTCCATTTATCGTTAGTAAAAAAAAACCTGATTTATAGCTTGCGGAGCTCTCGAGATTGGATCTTATTAACATTACTTTTGTAACACGGAAAGGTTTAATTACAACAATGATGTCACGTCGAGAGAAATTTAATTAAAAAGTCTCGAAGGTGTTAACTGCTATAATAAAGTGGATATAGTCGACGCTAAAATGGAAAACTTATTAAGTTAATAAAATAGCGTTTTTTTTTTTTTTAATTCATTGAATTTACATTCTTTAAGTGAAACCCAACCACTGGTTTCAAGGACAACGGTGTTTATACTAATACCCTGTGTATAAGAAAATTTTATTTTATTTTTTAAATATATATATATATATATATATATATATATATATATATATATATATTAAAAGGATTGTTACATTTATCTTAATATATAGAAATCACTTGTCACGTTGTTTGTTCGCGATGGATTACTAAACTACTTAACCGATTTTAATCAAATTTACACACCGTGTGCAGTTTGGTCCAACTTGATAGATAGGATAGTTTTTTTTTTTGCCCATGAGTGACCCACAATTTTTATTTTTTGCGAATTTAACGATTTTAATAGGACTGACAAAGGGTCGTCGAAAAGGGCAGAACAACGTCTGACTGGAAAGCTAATTTAACATAAAATTAAATTTTCTTATATTTTATGCCAAACTTGAAGTTTAAATCATAATATCAAATAAATCATTTGCCGTAAAGTATTTGTGTTTTATATTTAATTTCATTTGTAGGATTCACTTCTGTCGCGTGTGAGCTGCACGCATGTTTATATTTTATTTTTGGGTGTTATCAGGAAGACGCTGCTGTCTATCTCCCGATTTTTCCCCTCTGTTCACCTTTTGCGACACCCACGAGATGATATAGGGCAGTGACACAGCCATTACACGGGAAATAGCACATTACAGCTCATCACAAACAGTCTATGAAATAACTTAACAACTTGGCTGTCGAAAATTTATAACCTATTTTGTATACTCTGGGCTAGGGAGAATGAAGTGAATAATATTCCAACCCGTAGTTGCTATATCAGTTGATTGCTTTTCGCTATTAACAGTTATTGCCCGGAGTACACAGTGGTACGAGATAGACGCGCTTCCACTATTTCATCGATTCCCTCTCATTTATATTCATTGGTATGTTGATACATCTGCTCCCTTCACGATCACTTTTTTTTAATTATCGCTCTAATATAATAGTATAATCACAAATTCCCAACAGTACTTGTTTAACAACTGATACAAAGATAAAAGTCATCGAAGCCTTTTACCATACTTTTTTAATTTTACATATTGCAATAACCATTCAAGTAAAAAAAATTAAATTTGCAGACTTTATACATTCCACTGCAAAGCACAGGTATCCCATTACTGAAAGGGTTATGGACCAATTAATGCACCGCGCTGCTTCAGTGCGTGAAATAAAATATTTCGAGTATACATATTATAATCTTAACTTTACATGTCCTCGAAATATTTTGTTTCTTAGTTAAGCAGGTTTCCTCTCAATGTTTTTTCCTCGCCGAGCATGTGGTGGTAGCAAGCAATTTAAATTACAATTAATAACTTTCATTGTTGCCGGTGGCGTACGAACCAGGAAGCATCATTATCATCATCATCATTATAGCCCTTTACAAGTTCACTGCTTAACATTGGCCTCCCCCCGTGGAATTCCACAAAGCACTGTCCTGAGCCACCTGCATCCATCGACTTCCTGCATGACGCGTAGATACTGTGAAATATTTTACTATAATCATTTTATGTATTTGTGGAAAAACAAATCCTCATTTATTGAAGTGTAAACTGGTAGTAAACCAGTTTGCCGTATCATACTGGAGAATCATGTACTTGAAAAATCTCTAGACTGAAATTGAATCGTACATTAAACTGTAGGTTGAGTGCAGCTTTAAATATTTATTTTATTTTTAATTTTATAGTGCCTCACCCCATATAGCTAAACCTTAATATTAAAATATGAGCGTGAGTGTGTGCGTGTGTGTAATGTATGTAACGTAGTGCATGTATATATGAAATGTGTTTATTTTAATTTTTTTATAGGAGAGGGCGCAAGCGAGCACACGGCTCACCTGATTGATTCACCTGATTGACACCCGATTCACCTGACGGAGTGACTACTGGCAGAATTGCGGGTGCATTGCCAGCCTTTTAGAAAGAAGTGAGCTTTTTTCGTGAAGGTCCCTAAATTGTATCGGTCCGGAAAAATCGCCGGTAGTAAACTATTCTACAGAGAGGTCGTACGCGGCAGAAAACACCTTGTGAAACGTACAGTGGACCGCCAAGCATCCAAATTATGTGGATGGTATCGGAAGTTTTGCCGCGTAGTGTTTTCATGAAATTTGGTGGCTGGGATTAATCTGAACAATTCCTCAGAGCACTCCCCGTGATAGATGCGGTAAAATACGCAAAGAGATGCAACATCTCTTAGCAGCGCCAGTGAATCGAGTCGATCAGAAAGCACTCGGTCGTCGACGATTCGAGCTGCTCTGCGCTGGATGCGGTCAAGTGTAAGGAGTGGCACTGGGGAGCCCCGGCCCAGAAATGGGAATAGTATTCCATGTGCGACCGAACTTGCGCCTTGTAAAGTTGCAAGCTGTGTGCCGGCATAAAATGCTGTCCCGCTCTGCTGAGCACGCCAAGTTTTTAGAGTCCAATTTGGCCTTCTCTTCCAACTTACCACAAAACTGCACGTTACTTGATATGTCTTCTCGTGCCTTGAAACTGAGGAGATACGACAAAGGGATTTTTAGCGGTTAACGAGCAAACTTGTCTCTTCTGAGGATTAAACTACACTTGATTTCGTCGCCCCCAATGCGAGACTTTGTTCAGCAAAGACTCGACTTCAGACCCAAGATTGTCCCGGTACTCGGAGATGTTTTTCCGAGAAATATTAGCACGGCCGGTGTACAGAGCATCACCAGTGCTGTCATCTGCATAGCAATGAACGTTGCCGGTTTGCAACATATCATTGATATGCAGAAGAAACAGCGTTGGTGATAGCACGCAGGCTTGTGGAAAACCAGCATTAATAGGCTTGTAATCGGAGCTTGCACCGTCTACAACGACCTTGATGCTCTGATCTGCAAGAAAGTTGTTGATCCAATTGCACAATTTCTCGGGAAGCCTACGGAACTAGCCCAGGGAACTACACGCTGTAGTTGGAAGGGAGCTTCAAAAGAAGCACTTTGTGTCATACCCGATCGAAGGCCCTCGCAATGTCCAAACTAACGGTCAATGCCTCCCTTTTGGACTCTACCGCTGCCGCCCATCTAAGAGTTAAGTAGACCAAAAGATCACCAGCACTAATCGCTGGTGATCCTCAAGGTACCTCATGAGCTTACAGTTTACAATGGACTCTATTGATTTGAAGAACAAGGAGGTGATGGCGATGGGCCTGTAGTTGGACGGGTCTGAGCGATCACCTTTTTTAGGGATCGGGTGAACGAAAGCCGTCTTCCATGATTTTAGGACTACGCCTAGGGAGTAGGAGTACCGGAAAAGACGCGTTAAGACCGGTACCAACCGATACCGTCAAGCCGATTCGACTTGTGGATGTCCAGGGAGAGGTGTGCTTTGCGAACCGAGCGATGTGTGAACCGCACAAAAAATTTGTGTTTCAACTTAACTAACTTAAGGTTGCCACTGAAAATCAGAGCTAGGATAACATATTATCTTTTATTTTCTGAATGACAGTCCTATTAAGACCATTTCCATAAAATAAGTTTTTAAGGTTAGATATTCGTTTTTTATATTTATTTTGTACCTGTATGCATTTTTTTACATATTCTATTTTTCATTGAAATACAATTATTAAAAATATTTTGAGTATCCAGTGTAAATTTGTTAAAAATGGCCAAATAAAATAAAATGCATTAAAATTTTAATAGAATTTTTTAATGATTATTGTTATGAATAACGAAATAAATGATCTACTTACTACCTAAAACTTTTGACCGCTGTCATAAATATTCATGATAAAAACTAATCTAACTGCACGACAGCGCTACCTATAAGTATATCGATTTAACCCGGGTACCACAATGTTGTGCGGATTTCTAGATTCAGTATTCATAGTTGACTGTATTTGTAATTCTTTTTTATTGTTAGTAAATGTGTATGCAGTGCTAAAAGTAATTTTACATTTACGGTTCTCACGCTAATTGTTAAGTAATTTATTAGTAAAAATAAATATTGGTAATCCAAATACAATACGAGTAAATATAAAAATCAATTAATTGTTTTGGCGTTGTTGATTTTATCTGCCAATAATTATTTACAACATACATAAAAAGCGCTAGCTTTTTAGTTTGTTTAAATAAGAATTTCTCGAAGGTAAAACTTGTTGTAGACCATCACCAAAAAGTGTGAAATAAATAGCACAATCTAACTTTACGAGTGTAATGCCATTTATTAGATTGACAGCATGGAATTGATAGATACTCCCGACGAGGATGAAATATTGATCTCGATTTGGCAACATTTTATTTTAAAACACTGTTTAGTTTCATTTAATAGTGCTCCTGTTTTCTTTTTATTAAACAAAACCTTTTTTGTATATATTTTATTCACCTATTTAAAAAATAATATACATATACAGATAGATACTCTAAAACATTACGTTAATTCCGTAAAGTTTTTACAATGTAAATAAAGATTTGTTAAAGTCCGACCACAGCACCATCTATTGGGTCCAGATTTTGTAATTAATTTTTGGCATTATAGTAATATATTATGGATATAAGTAATTTCGGTATACAAGTAAATAATTTCTTAATAACTACCACTGCAGTACCACCTATCGAATCTACGCATAGTTATAAACCATCATGTTGACAAAACAAATGTATTGCGTGAATATAACCTCAATCGATCGAGTATTAGAAGTTACACAATCATTGTAAGATGAACAAACGATTTTAAAATTATAGCTGGTAGGACTCCTGTCGACATAGGAGTTCATCTGGATAGGTACCTATATAGGGGTACCTATTTATTTATTTACTTACCTATCTCTGCCACCACGTAGCAGTGCTTGCATAGCTGAGTTCTGTCTGAAGGTAAAGGAAGCTAGTATAATAACAGGCTGCGAGGTATTCCATCTTAATCCTCAGAACGTATCTATAGCCTGCTTTGTTTGAAGGTTACAGCTGTCCATGTACTGCAGTCCCTACTTACCGTCACGTGGACTATTATTTCGTTTGTCACTTCAGTTCAAAAAAAGAGTTATATCACATTTAACCTAATCATCTTTCCCTGAAAATTGTATCAAAGTTAATTTCAATGGCTGGAAAATCTTGTGGCCTCTAGCCAGCAACAAAAAAAGGAAGATTTCCTTTACATTTAAGAAGTAATCCACTTTAATTAATTATATAATTTTTAAACTTTTTAAACCAATCCAAATTAATCTTCTTCCCATCGTTCGGATGCTGACAGTTAAACTTTTTGAGATAAGGTTTTATAAAAGGGCCGCAAGTGGGTGTAAGTCTTTATAGACTGAACTTATGTTAAGTCGTGATAATTAAACAAAATATATTACCTCTATAGCATAGAAATACAGATATTCAAAGAACCTTACATTTCTCCACGTTTTCTTAATTAATTTCGTGGGAGGAAAAACATATTTTATTGAAATGAAAAATGCAACTTTATGTTGTATTTATCCCTTTCTTTACAAAATGTACTGAGTGCTGAAAAAACGGATGAAAAAGTATAAAAAAAATACTGATTAATTTCTTTACTTTCTTAAACGTGTCATAAGATAGAAAATTGTTTCTTGGACAATACCCTGAAAAGACCACCCATCAATCAGTGGGTTTACTTCTACGGATATCTTTTAAGTGTTATGCAAGTAAGCTTCACTAGTACGCATTGAATAAGACTAATTTTTAATAAATTTATCGCGATACAGCGTTGTACCCCGTAACAACGCGTAAAGCCTTCAAAACATTGTGATTTCAAACACATTTAAAAATAAACGCGCTAAAATCCCTAAACACAGTTTTATTCTCTAAAATATTATCACCAATACGATATATGAACTTGTATTTTTGCTACGCTACGGTAAATCTAAATATTATTTCTTTAACGGCCAACTGATATAGCACTAAGGAAACATGAACAGTGAGTACTTGTTACACGTGTAATTATTATATATTTAGTAAAAGCGACTCCGTCCCGATTTCGCCTGGGTAGGATCTATCAATGTGACGGTATTTACATTTAAGATAATCATCAAAGTCCATTTGTATTATAAATTATTCAGTTTCTGAAAAAAAATCTTCAAGGTTTTCGAATGACATAAATATAACCTAAATAAAACCTGGTTATTGATTTCTATCCATTCGTCGAGTTTCATTACAATCGGATCCGCCATTTTAAAGATAAGCTCGGACAAACAGACAAAATTTTTGTACATTTATTTGTATAGATAATAATCGTTCGGCAATCATTATAAGATATGGTTTATATGAATAATAATACTAAATTGAATTAGTATTTTGGTTAAAACTTTGCGTATGAAAATCTTGTAGTCTATGAACTGTTAAGTACTATTAATACTGTGTACAAAATATTATATTCATATTAAAACTTATTTATATTTCTATCCATCAAAATTCTTTATGTCGTGTCTTTGGCTAGTCATCACTTAAAACTTTTGTTAAATCTCGTTTTTCAAATATATAGAAATGCACATAATTTCTGTTTGTTTTTATTCAACCTCCCTCCCATGGCGCAAGAAAACGATTCTTTGAAATCTATCTCCTCCGTAACCCGCCACCCGCCGTAAGCCAATTTACATAATTTTTTCGGCAATATTTGTAGCTCAACGCAGACGAGGTTTGTAAACAATAAAAATCTCAATTTGATTTTTTTATTAACTATCTAATCAATTCGCTAATAAATTAGCAAATTCCTTAGATGAGCTGATTAATGTACATCTGCGCAATGTGACACCATTTTATTTAACCTTTTGCTGAAATAAAGATAGTTATGACTTTATACTTTTACTTCGCTCCGTTTATGATGCTAGCAAAAGGTTTTGCAAAGGTAAAACCTGCATCGGCCCTAGTATAAATAAATTGTAAATAGAGCTCCCTTATAATAAATATAATATTTCTTACAAATTATACTCATACTTAACAGTGTGCAAGGTCTTCTTATAGTTTTAATTCATAACCTTCGTTCAAAATAATAAATATTTACACAGCTATCCATCGCAAAGATTTGTACAAGCTTCTGCCAATTCCCACATAAAAAAAACTTTATGGTAAATTCTACAGGGACAATATGGCGAGTGAATGTCAAAATGTATTTAAATAATGTTTACTCAAAAAAAAATTAATATCTTTTTTCTAGGCGATAAAATTCTACAATAATTCCAATAAGAATTATAATATATTCTGCACATAACAAATTATGATTCTAAAGTCGACATGAAAACATTTTCACTATTTGCACAAGTCCTATCTTTTGTAACTTCTGTTTTAGAACACTAGATAAATGTTTCAATTCAATCTAACATGGAGTCACTCTCCTCTGCGTTTGTCAGAACATGCAGCTCATCGTCATGTCCGTCAGTCGGTAACAAGTTAACTAATGTTATCAAATATAATTATTATATTGCAAAAGAACAACTGATTTTAATCTGCAAATGGTCAAATGATTTCAGTAATTTATTCTTCATATAATTTTATTTATTCTTATAACATTATCTTCTTCAGCCATCAAAGTTTCTTTTGTACATTCTTATAAAGTATTCATTCTTATTCTAACTATTAATAATAAGTATTATAATGCTATCTAAATTTCTAAAATTACAACATTCGATATATACCGAAATCTTAGGAATCCGCTAATAATATTCATTAAATAGCTATTTTCAACTTATAAAGAGATAAAGTTTCTTGGATCGCAGATCGTGTAGTGAAGTTTTTCAGAGATACGCTTTTCAGACATGAACCGTAGATTTTCGATTCGACTGACTTGAGGACAATATTTATGATTTTGTAAAAGCAAAAGACTGGCCCTTGTCCAGTTCAGATCTGAACCCGTTGAACTAAATGTTGTGGTCAGTAATACAGTAGTTATATATTGTTATTGCAGTTTTTGAAAATACGATTAAATGAGGCTTCTTCACTACGTTCTTGCCGACTAACCGACCCTTACGAATGTGTGCATGCGTACACGTGCGTGTATGTGCGTATGCGTTTAAAAGGCGTTAACGTTCATATCCACACAGTATGAAGATATGAACACTAAAATTATCAATTTAGAACTTGAACGAAAGGAAAATCATAATTATATATTGAGTCTGGAAAATAGATTAGAAGACGTGCAAAAAAGGCTTATGTCCACAGTCATCGAGTTCCGTAATTTACCTACTCCAGCACAAAACACAAAGCAAAAGATACAACAAGACTTATGTGATCTGGTTCAAAAGATTTGCGATGTTTTAAATGTTAATTTTCACCCATCCGAGATAAAAGATATCTACAGAATTAAAACCAAAGCCGGCGTGTCTACTGTCATCACCGAATTAACTTTGGTACTGTCAAAAAATAACATATTAAGTGGATCGAAAGAGTTTAATAAAATTAACACTAATAGTAAACTCTCCTCAAAATCTATTGGTCTTTCTAGTTCCACAATTGAAAAAAAAAAAAAAAAAAATTGTATATATATATACATATATATATATATATTATATATATAAATATATATATATATATATATATATATATATTCTACAATAATTCCAATAAGAATTATAATATATTCTGCACATAACAAATTATGATTCTAAATTCGACACGAAAACATTTTCACTATTTGCACAAGTCCTATCTTTTGTAACTTCTGTTTTAGAACACTAGATAAATGTTTCAATTCAATCTAACATGGAGTCACTCTCCTCTGCGTTTGTCAGAACATGCAGCTCAGTGCAGCAGCCAGTGGAGAGGCGGCGTATTCTCCTTAGTGAGCACAACTACGGTTCCTACAGCTAAAGGCTCTGTCGCTGTGTTCCATTTTTGCCGAGACTGCAAAGTATGCAAGTATTCCATCCTCCATCGTTTCCAAAACGATTGCACTAACCGATCTAATAATTTGTGGCGTGTGGAAATGCTAAGTCTGTTCTCATCCATATCCGCGGCGGGCAGATACCTTAGAGGCGTTAAAGTCAAAAAATGTGCTGGAGTTAGAGCCAGCGGTTCCGAGGGGTCACTAGATAACGTCCGACAAAGTGGGCGGCTATTCATTACGCATTCAATTTGAGCGAGCACCGTACTTAGCTCTTCGAAGGACAAAATTTGATCTCCTATTACTCGGTATAAGTGGCTCTTTAGACTTTTAATATTAGTCTCCCAATTGCCCCCAAAATGACTCGCGGCTGGGACGTTCAGAGACCACTCAATGCGGTTCTCGGCTAGAATGTGAGCGAACTCCGAATTATAATACTTGCTAGCTAAGAGCTCATGTAGTTCCGATAGAATACGTTTTGCACCGACGTAGTTCGTACCGTTATCCGAATATAATTTACTTACAGGGCCTCTGCGCGATAGAAATCTTTTAAATGCACCCATAAAGCCTGCTGTGCTTAGATCACCAACGAGTTCTATATGCACTGCTCGAGTAGTTAGACATACGAAAATGCAGACGTAAGCCTTTGTGGATCTTATACCACGCCCGCGAGTGAGCGTGACCTTAAACGGACCAGCAAAATCAGACCCGGTGTGCGTGAAGGGCTTTACCGATTGTATCACTCTACAAGATCTAAGTTCCGCCATTTCCGGAAATGACGGCTTGGGGCGTGCCCGAAAGCAAGCTATACATCTGTGCACCCGATTGCGTATTAAACTACGTGCAGAAAGAATCCAATAATTCTGGCGCAAGATCGACATCAATAAATCGGGGCCAGCGTGCGAGTTCAATTTATGATGATAATCGACTAATAAGTTCATGATATGGTCTTTACGCGGTAAAACTATAGGGTGCCGTTGATCGAAACTCAATTGCGAGTTGGACAAGCGTCCACCTACCCTTACAATCCCATCCTGTAAAAATGGCTTAAGGCGTTGAAAGGCGCGACTACAAGCTCTATTCGATTGTAATCTTGTAATTTCTTCAGAGAAGTGCGCACGTTGAAGTTCACGTAATACTAGCGACTCGGCATAGTTGTAATCGGATGCTAAGACATACGGACGTCGCGGTAAAAGCTTCGCGAATCGACAAACGTAAATTACGCTACGCAATAATTTCGACCAAGAGGACAAGCGGTTCGCCAGAGCAATGATTGGAGAAACCTCGCTCGAAACGTTCGCCACTAGAGCGTGTCTCTTCTCTTCCGGCGGTTGTGACACTGACGAAGGTTCGAAATCGGTTATTGGCCATTGTGAGGGATCCAAGTGAACCCAAGAAGGTCCATGGAACCAAAGCGGGTGGTCCATTATTTACATCGGGGTGAGTCCCCGGGATAGACAATCGGCAGGGTTTTCCTTACCGGACACGTGATAAAAGTTCCGCGTTTCTAACTCGTCTTGGATCTTGGCCACTCGGTTCGCGACAAACGTATCCCAACGGTGGGGTGAAGAATGAACCCAACATAAGGCGACGGTGGAGTCGGAAAAGGCAAATATTCTTTCTATGTGAACTCTATCCCTACATGCGCCGATAACTGTGGTAATAAGCTTGGTGAGTACTAATATTGCGCAAAGCTCTAAGCGCGCCAGAGAGACAACCTTACGGGGGGAGACTCTCGACTTAGAACTAATGAGGCTAATCGAATTTCTACCATTATTCTGGACATGGAAATATACAACGCCCCCGTAAGCCTTCTCGCTGGCGTCTGCAAATCCAACAACCGTTATGCTGCTATTTCTATCGACATTTATATGACGCGGTATTTTAATTTCTCTTAGTAAAGGAAGTTCCTCTCTAAAGCGCTGCCACAATCGAACAATGCTGTCAGGCGGCGAGTCATCCCAATCGCATTCAAATAACCAAAGTTGTTTAATCAAAAGCTTAGCGTATAATACCACCGGAGCTACGAAACCCATGACGTCCCATAATCTAGCAACGCATGACAGTATTGTGCGCTTTATGCATTTCTCTACGGGCGGATTTACCTTAAGGCTAAACACGTCGGACTCTGGTGACCAACACAGACCGAGCACCTTGTGTGTATCGGAATCGTCGAATTCCTTTATCGCCGAAAGACGGTGTGATAGTGGGATTGTATCTAAAACCGGACGCGAATTACTAGTCCACTTCACAAGATCGAATTGACCCGATTTCATGAGCCTTATAACCTCGGCGGTGGTTAGGGTGGCCTCCTCCACACTATCGACCGAATACACAAAATCATCCATATATAATCCGCTCTCAATTGCCCTCTTAGCTTTAGGATAAGAGGGACCTTCATCGTGAGCGAGCTGTCTCACCGTGCGTAACGCATGAAATGGGCTCGACTTTAAACCAAAACAAACGCGGTTAAATTCTAACACCATTAGAGGTTCCTTTGGGTGGAAACGATATAAAATGCGCTGGAATCTACGGTCGCATTCACGGACCCCTATGCAAAGAAACATTTGGCGAATATCGGCGGATAGTGCTATACTAAACAAACGAAAATTGACTATTATATCAAATAAACTGCCCTGTAAATTTTGCCCACTATAGAGGATATCGTTAAGCGACAGGTGAGTGCTAGTTTTAGCACTAGCGTCGAGCACTACACGTAATTTAGATGTAAGTTTGTCCTCTCTAATGACTCCGTGGTGTGGTATAAAATACGACGGTGTGTCTTCGTAGTTATCTAATTTCGAAGCCACAAGTGATATGTAACCTTCTCTTATATATTCGTTAATGACGCCGTCGTAAGCTTCCTTTAACTGGGGCGAAGCGAGCATCCTACGCTCCAAGCTGTAGAAACGTTTTTCCGCCATTTGACGCGAATCGCCGAGAGATAAAACATCTCCCTTAAAGGGAAGCGCTACACTATATCTACCGTCGCGATCACGAACGGTCGTGCGGATGTAAATTTCCTCGCATATCCTGTCATCTGGACTAGCTATGGGTGGGACGTTCACCTCCTCCATCTCCCAAAATTTGCGGACTAACGACTCGAGCGGTTCGACAGCCATACCACAATAAGAGGCTGCCGAAATACTATCTAGGATGGGGGCGGAGCCAAGGATCACATAGCCCAATACGGTTTCCAGTGCGTAAGGCGCGGTATGCGAGGAGTTGCCCCTGACCTTATTGTTTAACAAAAGATGAGGGAAAAGCGATGCCCCAATGAGCATGTCTATGTTTCCAGGAACGGCGTAAGTGTCGTCTGCTAGAGTCAAATTTTTAAATTCAATCATTGCCGAGGTGTCAACCGAAACGGTTGGCAACCGTTCAGTGACCCTATCTACTACTAGTGCATTTATATCAAAGTTAACGTTACGATCTATCCGAGAATAAAATTTTAAATTTATATATCCCTGTGTCGCTTTACTAGTACCTCCGATGCCTTTAACTACAGGACATGAAAGTGACCTATTTATTACTAAGCCTAAGCGCTGACAACATTGTCGTGTTATAAAGCTATTTTGGGCTCCGCTGTCCAGCAGTGCACGGACGCTTTGTTTGTTTCCACGCGAATCCCTAACCAAAATACGCGCCGTACCCAGTAACACGGTTGAAGGAGGTTGTGCTCCCATATTTGCCAATGAGCACAGAGCGACATCACCAGGTCGACCGCTAGAATCGTTGACCTTAGTAGGGGTGAATTCCTTATTCGCCTTACTTGACGCCGCTATGTTGCTATTTTCAAAATGTAATAGCGTGTGATGTTTCCTGGCGCACTTGCTACATACGGAACTCGAATTGCATTTTGCAACTAAATGCTTATCGCTTAAGCAGTTCAAACATAGGTTGTTTGTCTTTACTAACTTATAACGTTCGCTTGGTGAATATTTACGAAAAGTCGCACAGTTATATAAGTTACCGTGTTTATCTTTACATACTATACAAGTATGCTGGAGTGATGTCGGCGTAGCGGTTACGTAAGTTAACGACCCTGCTATTTTAGATGGTTGAGTCTGTCTACGGTCGGCGCACCTTTTAATCTCCTGTTTAACGTTCGGTGAGCGCTGCATCACCTTTATTTGATCTCGCACGAACGATGCTAATGAATGAAAGGAAGGCATCTCCGAGCTACGATGCTCCATTTCAAACGCACGCACGGTGTCGGAGTCTAATTTCTTTAATGCTATATGGAGAAACACCACGTCCATAAGGTCATCAAACTTCAAATTCTTAAGTGCAGCCACCGATGCCACAAATTTATCGAGAAACTGCTCTAAGCCGTTGATGTTCGCGGATGATATAGGTTTAAGATCGAATATCTGGTTCAAATATTCGGAAGCTAACATTCTCCTATCTTCATATTTAGTTTTAAGCGTTTCAAATATTAATACGTAATTGTTTGCTGTAGGTGTAAAACCCGAGCAGATCGACTGTGCTCTGCCACTAAGTTTGCTAATTAAGTAATATAATTTTTCAGCGTCCGATAACGATGGGTTGTTGTGTATATTGTTTTGAAAACTACTGAAGAAGAAGGGCCACGTCTTAATATCACCATTGAATACCGGAATATCTATTGGCGGTAACCTAATTGAGTCACGAGGGCGTACCTGCATTTCAGGCTTCGCTTCACCTTGAGATTGTAGCAATTTTGCGGTTTTCTTCACGCGACACAACATATCTTCGAATGCCAGCAGCGGTTGGTAGTTCACTATGTATTTCGGGTCGGTTTGTAGTTCCGAATGATTAATTTGGTCTAATATTCTTTCGTAATCTGTCCGCAAATTATCTATCGTTTCGATTTCATTTAAAAAGGCCTCCCGTACTGCCTCTATATGAATGTTCTTTATATAATCACTTATATTTTGCACACGCGAAAAGAGTATGTCCCTCTTGGCATAAAGCGTTTTAATTTTGATTTCACTTCCACTAACTGCCATTTTAAATTATTATAATAAAGTTATATTAATCACAATTAATCTCACACGCATAAACGACGTAGGATGAATACTCGGCGTGCTGTATTACGTAATCAGATCGAGCGCCCGATGCAGTCAAGGCTACGCGTCGTTTGCTAAACCTAATAATTTTATAAAATTGTGGGGTAAGCGTATCAAACGGTTGCTATCACGCCGTTTCAATTATTTAATAAGCTTTAAATTTAACCAAATACGAGCGCTATTAAATGAATAATTCTGTTTGCGAGTAACAAATCAAAATTTTAATTTAAACGAACACTATTTAAGTCTATTCCATAAATTAGAGTGCGTTATCTAAACAATTAATTTAATAATTCGACCAGAAAATGGTTGGATAACCACTAAACACCAATCCAGATCCTGCCGAAGTGACCATAAAATGGTGGAGCCACGTGTTTAAGGCTGCCGAAAATCTAGTTCCCCGGTCAAACCTCAAACCTATTACGCGAGATATTAACTAAAGTGGACTGTATATGCGATTGCTTCTACGCTTACGTTAAAAGCGACTACTATAGCATGCGGTACAATGCACTCGCTCTTCCCTAAACTAAACTATTACTTGTCGAATCGATGAAAGGAATCCTGCTTGACTAGGAAAAAAAACACAGATTGGAGCGGGTTAAATTATTAGCAAGCAGGTATAATTAAGGAGTATTGACTCACCGGGGTTTCTTCTTCCTGTCGATCACTATAGCGACTTCTGGAACACTCCGGAGAGAGGCGGTGCGCGACGATATCTCACACGAGGTGAGGCGGGTTCCTGGAGCTCGACTGCTTCCAGGCCAAAGCGGTTTCCACTAGTGAGGTGTTTCCAAACGAGCGCGCGGGAAGAGGAGGTTGTAGTTCAACGACGACTGCGGCGGGAGAAGAGGCTCGCGCATCGGTCGCGCGTGTCTTATATATCCTCGGCTCGGGTGATTACGCGATGTTCTAGAATCGTCTTCTTTCCCCTCCCACCCCACCACCCCGATGTGTCGATAGGAGGGTACGAATGATATTGTTTGGAAAGGAAATAATGATTCTACAAGTTCCTACCGCCAAAATAAAAAACGCGAATGGTTTTCCGCGCAACCAATATATATATATATATATATATATATATATATATATATATATATATATATATATATATATATATATATATATATATATATGTATATATGAAAGTTTAACAAAGAAGGGCCGAAAACTTTATATTTTAGCGCGTGATATAGCTAAGACAATGAATTACCGTTATTGCTGGACTAACAAGGGCCGAATTTATTTGCGGAAAACCGAAGGTGGAGCTCGGATAGAAATAAAAAATGAAAATGATATTGCAAATTTAAAAAATATAATATGACTAGGTACATTTATAATATTATTCATTACCTATTTAATTATGATTTCTTGTAAATTGCTTGCATGTCTAACTAAGTGTGTCTCTGGCTTTATATTTACAAAATTATTCTGTATGTATTCTAAACTACCCACTGTTTACTTTTATAATATACTAGTGTATAAACTACTAACACATCAACCCACAAAATATTTACAAACAAATAATATATACATGCTCGACTATTTTTATAACATCACACAAAAAAACATGTACATTCAACTCTCAAATCAAATTAACGCTCTCACAAATTACATAATATTTGCTCTTTGCACATATTCATGGATATATTTAATATGCTTAATTATTCTTATTTTCGAATACAAATTAAAATCTTGTTTATGCTAACTATTTAAAAACAAACTAAAAGGCGCTACATTAAATGACCTATTAAATGGTCTTGATAATACTTCCTTTAATAAAGCAATATTATGTAATCCCGAAAAATGTGCTGATTTGCTTACATCATATCATAGTTGTCTCACTGTTTTGTCTCAAAATATCCGTAGCATCAATGCTAATTTTTCAGGACTTTTAACGTTGTTAGAAAGAATTAATACTTGCTGCGACATTATCGTTCTCTCTGAATGCTGGCTATCTTGTAATTCTATAATTCCGATTTTCAATGGATATGATCATTATAAAACTTCAAAAAATTACAATAAAAATGACGGTGTTATTGTATACATCAAGTCTTGGTTAGCTAATATTAAAGTAAAAGAACCTATAACAATTGAATACTCTGGTGATTACTATAGGTGTAGATGTGGCTATTGTTGCTATATATAGACCACATGCTTTTGTTGATCCTTCAAAATTCTTTCAGTCTTTGGATCTTGTCCTCACGGATCTTAAATCATACCGAACCATTATTCTTGTGGGAGACATTAATATAGATATTGCCAACGGGTTTCATTCTACAAATACTTTAGATTATCTTGATCTACTTGTTCATCATGGACTTCTTCCTGGTCACAACTTCCCAACTCATGGTTCTACCAGTCTTGATCACGTTAATTTAAAAACTGCTTTTTCCGCTAAGGTTCTAGTTCTGGAAACTACTGTAACAGACCACTTTGCCGTTATGTTTGCCCTCTCAAAAATTAAAATGAAATTATGTAATCGTAAATGTATAAAAAAAATTAATGGAGATAAGCTTATTCATGAATTACGCTGTATTAAAACCTATGCAAAAACAAAAAGTCTTTTAGAGGTTGTCGTGTAAAATACACATACGCCTACATACATACACACACACACACACACACACACACACACACACACACACACACACACACACACACACACACACACACACACACACACACACACACAGACACACACACATACACTTTTCTAAGTTTTCTTAACCATAACCAATTATTTCAATGACAAAAAAGGAAATAGAGTTAATCTTTATGTGTTAATGTTTTAAATATAAATAGCCTTCCTCGCAGAGGTGGAGACCTGGTGACCTGTAATACGGGTATCTTACCCACCATAGGCACCAGCGATCCACGGTCAAAGTTGTTTTGTAACTTATACTACTTATAACTCTAAATGTAACTTGTTTGTGGTGAGAAATAAACGTTATTATTATTATTAATTATATTATATATATATATATATATATATATATATATATATATATATATATATATATATATATATATATATATATACGAGTATATTCGATCCCGCCAACTTTATCCATCAACTTCAACATCTCTTACCAGGTCTTCACTGGATCATTAAATAGATAGAGGAGCCGCCCTACATTTCACTTAACGGTACGAGATTGCCACTCAAGTACGTTTCTTCTCCATCGGTTGTCGGTTCATCGAGCAATATGGTCGGCCCATTACCACGTCAGTTTACAAATCCGTGGGCTATGTGTTTACGCTGATTTTTCTGTGGATATCCTCATTTATCCCCGAACATAACCCTCCCCATAGCTCAATGAGCAACTTTGGGCTTCCTCATATGGCCATATGAGGAATATTAGGTATGTTATTAAAAAAGTACCTAGAAATATATTAACTCTGATGTCTGGTGAATCATGTTGATTTTAATGGAATATAAATGTCTACAACAAATTCTGTTCATATCACAAATCAGGAAATTGTTTATAAATTCACCTGTAACACCACTCGCGATCCTACGGCAAAACAAAATGAAATAAAAGGTAGTCCATTAACGTGAAATCCTTTGTTGGGAAACTCTTAGCGTTTTTTTTTTTTTTGCAAATAGGTATTATAAAAACAGAAGTGGTATTAAACTGTTAGGTCTTATTTTTATAGTATTCTCACTCCATCTTGGTTCCTACATTATTCAAATATATAGTTGTCGTAGAGTTACGAGTACGCTGCAGATACATTATGGTTGCAGCACGAATGGGTCGGTTCGACTGGTATAGGACCACTCTCTCACAGAATACCAGCGTAAAATAGCAGCTTAATGCTGCTGTGTTTCATATGATAAGTATAGAGAACCGGAGATCCTTTTACTGGAAACGAGGCATTCCATCTTGGTTCTCAACGGTGACAACGAATCTGCATTTTGATTCATGATTGAGGTTCAATTTAAATATATATATATATATATATATATATATATATATATATATATATATATATATATATATATATATATATATATATATATATGAACTATAGCATGAATGTAATACGAACCATTTACCATCAGATGTACACGTCTGGCACCCTTTTATAAATAACGTGGTAAGCACGGAGTGGGCTCGGCTATACCGGGGAAGGACCACGCTCTCACAGAATACCAGCGTAAAACTAGCAACTTAACGCTACTGTGTTTCATATGGTAAGTGTAGAGAACCAGAGACCCTTTTTACTGGAAACGAGGCATTCCATTTCAGTCCTCACGAGTGACAACGCATTTGCATTTTGATTCGTAATCGAGGATAGATGTAGATGTCTATGTGTCACAGCAACCACTTAACATCAGGTCGACTAAGTGCTCGTTTGTCACCATTGTCTTGTCCTATAAAAAATATTACTGGAAGTAATAAAATAAACATCAAAAATTATTTAAATATTTTGGTCGTCAGTATTAGCAGTATGTTTTGTTTGTTAAACTAGTATGGACTTTTGGAAAATGGCAGAAAAATTTCATGGCTTTCGTTAGATGGCGATGCAACTAGCTTGTTCACTTCAGGCACAAAATATCCAGACTGACGGCGAAGAGTAGCGTTAAAGGTGCAAGGTCTCTGGTACTACGGGTACCATAGAATCACATTCAGCTAACCGTTGCAAATCCTTTCTACTACTGAAGAGTACATGTCCAACAGTGGATTTTTGCGAGCTGATTAAAACAATGGGTATTAGAGATGTTTTGTAGCGTATGCTGATGATGCAGTGCTTATTGCACCATCAGAAGCAGAACTGCAGGCACTAGTCACGTGTATGAAAGAGGAATGTGAAATTAAAGGTCTCCGTTTGAATGCTAATAAAACTAAGGTTCTGGTATTTGAAAAAGACGAAGAGAGAACGAAATGTGAAATATGGGTAAATCAGGAATGTCTAGAACAGGTAAATGAAATTGTATACTTGGGGAGTGCTTTCGGCCGGGATGGAAGATGTGATTTAGATGTGAACAGGCGTGTCGCTGCCGGGAACAAAGTCAATAGTGCCCTGAATGCGTTAGTCAAAAAGCAAGGCGTAGTGAAGAGTGCACGCCTCGCAATACATAACGCAGTGTTGGTACCGACTTTGTTATATGGCAGCGAAACCTGGGTATGCCAGAAGAAGCATAAAAGCAAGTTGAATGCAGTGGAGATGCGATCTCTTCGTAAAATGTGCGGCGTTACCATAGCCGACCGAAAGCGAAAGGAAGAGATTCGCAATATGGCAGGATTGAAAGATGACCTTATCACAAAAATTGATAGGGGCGTACTCCGATGGCTTGGGCACGTTGAGCGAATGAGTGAAGACCGAATGGTGAAAAAAATATATAGCGCGAAAGTAAATATTAAAAGGTGTCGAGGTAAACCGAGACTAACTTTCGAAGACCATGTGAGCAAATTACTCGAAGAGGGGAAGGTCATGAGTACTCGGATACCTAGACGTGCATGTATGAAGAAGATAATGAACCTGAAAGAAAGAGGTATGTAAGGATCGTGACACTTGGCGATCTGTTCTCTCTGGCTACCCCGTTAGGGATTGTGCGTGAAGATAAGTAAGTAAGTAAGTTTGTAGCATGTGTATTACAAACTACGAGGTACTTTATTTGAATTCAAATACCCCCTCCCCTGTATTATAACTATTTGGTGTCAAATTTAAAAACACGGGCGCACAGTATAATGTTATTTTCTTTGTAAGTAGGCATTATGTTTAGAGGCGAAAAACATTTCGTATTATCGACTGTGGTATGGCCTGTGGTATGGTACAACATGGCAGAATTACATGCACCATAAGCGATTGTGGAAATCAAGGATATGCTCACAAAATTACATAACATACCAATTATCTTTAAACGGACCTTACGTTACTATTTTTCTTAAGTTGTTTGAATCGAACTTTACTTTTAATTAAAGGTTAAATTTACCCGAAATTCAAACTGTTAATGTTACCGGCTTCCTTTCTTAAAATCACGGCACAATTCTGAAAACTTCTTAGCTAACAAAAAAAGGAAGTGAGTGGCATTATAATTATTTTAAAATTTATTCCGCGTACAATTTTAAAAAGAAGCAACATTACCTACCTAAGAGTGTATTACTTAAAAATTTCTGATATGTATATTAAATAGTCCAGTAGTGGACATGATAAAGAAATAACAAAGAATTAGAAACGAATATTATGCAAACGTTCTTGCCTCCACTTATGTTAAAAGCAAGACTTGCGACTGAAAGGTTTCAACTTTAGCACTACTAAACTTAGCCTGAACTACTCGGACAGAGTAGTGTGTCAAGGCTGTTGCCGTATTTCTTCTTACAATCTGAAAACATATCTAATTTAAACATTTTAATGTTAAGAACAGAAACATAATATTATGATATAGACCATAATTACAATTTTTTTTATTTTATTTTTATAAATATGTTATAAATTGACCTATAGACCACACTTGATGGTAAGTGGCTGTTGCAGACCATGAGCATCTGCAATCATCCTCAAACGAAGAAGGCTACTGATGAGTTGCCCCCCCCCCTGATAACTATGATGTAATGCCTCACAGTCAGTAATTATTGTGGCTCTTTATACATTTAGACCGCAACACAGCAGCGCATGTAATGTCAAGGGGGCGGTACTACCTGTACTCTCGAGAGGGTGACACTATCGGTAATTTCAAAGGGTAGGTACGAGTACTATTACAGCGCACCCGGATGGACTTCTAGTCAGAAAGGAGATCTGCCATTTAAAAATAAAATTTTAAATGTTTGTAACAGCAAAAGTAAAGTAAAGCAAAGTTCCAGCCTATATACATCCTTTCTGAGAGGGTTTTAGGGCAAAGAAGTGTCCGCGGCGTATTCCCAATACGTGTTGGCGAACTTCACATGTCTTCAAAATATTCTTTTCTTATTCCTCAGACTTGCAGGTTTCCTCACGATGTTTTCCTTCACTGCCGAGCACGTGGTAAATCATCTTTTAAAATTGCAATTAACAATTTTATTGGTGCCGGCGGGGATCGAACCCGGGTTACTCGCGTTCTGTTATATTTACAGCGAGCGTTAACCATCTGAGTTACCACGGCTCTTTTGTAACAGTACCTAACTGTAATACTACAGTTAAGTAATATCTATATGAGTTTAGAGTGGTAAAGCCACGTTGCAACTATATTATGGTTGTATACTAGCACAGTTGTATACTAGCACGAATGGGTCGGCTCGACCCGGGTAGGGCCACGGTCTCACAGAATACCAACGAGACCAGAAAATGAAATCACATTAACAAATATGTTAACACTGATTAAATATTTTCTATTATGCATTCAATAGCGTGTGCCCATCCGTCCGTCCGTCTATGCGTCTGACAAGATAATATTACATAGTAAAATTAATGTATTGGTCATTTTGTTGACTCCACTGAGGCTTGAGGCCTATCTTCAGTAGACTTTAATGGGCTATAACGGTAACAGATTAAAAAATCATAACATTGTATTAATATTTTATATTTAACTAGCTGGTACCCGTCACGTTGCTGCCGCAGAAGAAAAAATTGGGAAATTTCGTTTTAAAGTTGAAAGAGTTATATTGTTTAATTAGGAATGACAATAAAATTATTAAAATGGAATGATCTATAATTTTCAGAAAAATTGTCGGTAAAAAAATGCGCACCACCAAGTGTAAGTTAAATGTACTATGCCTATAACATTCGTGCAAGTACAAGCAATAAGTTGACAAAGTTTTACCGCAATCTGATGAATGGTATGGCAGCGCATGAAAGACGAACAAACAAACATTATTTTTTATTTATTTGATTACAAAGATTAAATTACTTAAAATAAATGAAACTATGTATCGTGTTGTTTTCGATGCTGCACCATTAATTAAATACCTTTAATACATATTCATTATTCTTCTGTCTTATGATTATGCATTTATGTATCACTGTCTATTTATAGACAAATGGACATATAAAGCTAAGTTTAACTCATCAACGTGGTATTTATTTGTGGTAGTGACCCTTGATCTAATACATTTATAACTACTTAAAATCTCTGCGATTTGGCCCATTTTCATCTTTACTTAGCTTCAATACTTCTCTTTGTATTACTAAATATACTCATGTGTTAGTATAAGTCTATAATCAGAATTAAAAGAGAATCATAATAAAATCATTTTATGATCATTCAGATCTTCAAACGAAACGATGTAATCATTGTTTCGTAGTCCTGAAAGCTGAGAGAGTATACTCGTAATAGCATCTTTAATTTGGAGGTTGGAGTCTCTATGAACTTGTTTGATATTCTTGTAATAAAAAATCATTATTCAGAAGATAATTGCGTACCACTATTTTAATTGTCAATTATATACGTAATGACAATTTATTACTCACTAGCTTTTGCAAGCGACTACGCCCGCATGATGGTCACATATCGACATCATTTAGAATAATTTCTAATCATGAGTTAAGTTGATTTTAAATTACTTAAAAGAATAAAATAATTATACATTCTAAAATCGGTGCTAGAACAGTGCATAGAAGAGTTGAAGCCTTAACTTCAAAATGTGAAATTATTTTATTTATTTTAGTGCTTTGTAGTCGGCCTTAATTTTTTATTAAAGGGGATTTATTTGCTCTTTTGAGTGGACTAAGGAATATCACAATATTAAAATCGTCCAAATAGTTTCATTGAAAACTTCGTTTCTATCTCTTAGGGGTGAATTTTCTTCTCCAAATGTATATGGACCACCCTTGAGTATGACTTATTTAATAAGGAAAGAAGCATCAAAATCAGTTCGCAACTGACGAGTACATCGCGTAACTAATATGCAAAAAATCATAAAGACGAATTGAGAACCTCCTACTTTCGTGAACACAGCTCATGGTCATCTTTATTATATATTTACTTTTACGCGACTTTATCCGCGTAATAGTCCCAAGTAATTATCTTTGTCAAAATGCAGCTCCGAATGTCATCATTTTAAGAAGTTTCTGTATACGATATCTTAACCAACACGGAATTTGAATTAAATTTAAATCCAACAGGAATCGCACATCAACCGGAATAAAAAATATTTAAATGTTATTACAGGAACTGGGAAATTTCTATATTAAATTTCATCAAATTCTTTCAGCCGTTTTAGTGTAAACGCGCATTATTTCAGCATAAAAAATTCCTGTGTGTTATTCTAAAACTCAAAAACCTTCACACTGAATTTGATCAATATCTTTTAAGCTATTTTCGACTTAATTAAAGATCTATATCAATAAGATAGTTTCAAGCCTGTCCCTCCCCAGCCCATAAACTATCTCTTTGAAAATATATGCCAATTTGTTGCTTCGTAAAAGAAGACCAACCACTAACAGACACACTTTCACATTCATAATATTAGATAAGATAGAATATTAGAAGGGATTTTTGTATAAATCGTCCACCTGAAAGTCCTAAAGGGTTCACCTGACAATAGACTTTAGTATCTCAATAGCGCAGTAACTAAGGATTTGACTGTATGTATAGTACTTTATTGCAGTATTTTTCTCTCTGTACTCAATATATTATCTTCGCTGTCCAAGCAAGAACTAGACTAGTAGAAAATTTCTAGTGGCATTAAATGTGCAGTTTTACTAATAATTATGTGCAAATGAAGTTTAAATATATAAATGAATATATTTGAAAATTTCTATGAATGTTAGCATAACATTCAATCAACTGAATATTCGGATAACACCCGCATTGAATTCGATCACGTTGGAATGCAATATGTCGTTGCTTAACTGCTCACACGAATTCCTAGATAAGACATTGGATCGCATGTTATATTATATTATATTATGACCAGCAACCCGCCGCGGCTTCGCCTGGGTATGGTCTATTAAAGTGGCGTTATTGAGATAGCAGACAGACAAACAATATTTTAAAAAAAATTATTCATGTTTAAATGGCATACAAATAATCCCCTCCGTTTGAACTGATTATATTACCTTTATCGATGTAAAGCAGTTTCAATATTGTACTTCAATTTTGTTATAAGTATAATGTATATATATATTTAAGATTTATGACGACACAGTTGTAGTAATGGTTGGTCATAAATCGATCTATCTTTAATAATCGATCTTTCTCTCTTTAGAAGCAAATATTTTTTACAATTTCACTTGTATCTACGCTGATTGGACCCTGCAAACAACTAGCTGCGGAAAAAATCACCCAAATGTGATTACAGATTACATGTTACACATATAGGATGCCTCATTAGCATTTATAAAGCTGTTAATAATGATTAATCCACTACCCCATATCTTCCTGTGGATATTGTAAGAGGCGATAGATGACTACCAGCGTAAAATAGCAGCTCAATGCTGCTGTGTTTCGCACGTTGAGTGTAGAGAACCGTAGACCCTTTTTATCAAAATACTTTTTGAGGCATTCCAACTTAGTCCTCAGGAGTGACAACGCATCCGCGTTTTGATCCGTATCTGAGGACAGATGTAGATGTCTATGGGCCACAGCAACTACTTAACATCAGGTGGACTGTGTGCTCGTTTGTCTCCCTTATTCTATAAAAAAGGAAAACTGAAAAAGGAGATGGGCAGCATCAGATTCCTCTTTAAAAATTGAGAATAATAAAAAAATTGTTATCACCAACCCTTGTCAGACGTGGCAACTATGGCAAATATCCTCCCCTATGATGTCTTTGGGGAGGCCTATGTATTGCAGGGAACTTTTAATAGCCTGTCAGATGAAAATCACAAAGATATGAAACCAATATTAAAGTCAATTATTAAAATATATTAAACGGTAATCGTAATATCTAATGAAAATCTCAATGTTTCTAAGATGAAACATGTGTCTATTTTCTGTGATGTTAGTGCTGTTAGCCAGTTGGCTTTTATGGCTTCATAATATACCCACGACAAGGGTTATTGTATTTTCCGATTCTGCCATTACACAACGGATTTGTACAAATATAATACTACCAACATAGAATACTATAATAAATACATAATAGAACGCGGATGTGGGCGAAGCCCGTGTAGCTACTAAAATGTCACTAACACGTCAAATCACACGTATAAATGTGAACACGAGATGTGTTTTGACGTTACAATCGTTTCCAAATTTCGCATGCAAATTATTTAGAAAATGCCAAATTGCACGCTATTTACAAATAAATATGTATTAAAATCCGTCTGCCAACACGGCGAATCGGGTTTGTAGTAGTGAATAACTGATAATACGACGTAATTGCTTGTATGTGTGCTCCCGGCGACGCTGAACCTCGGTACAAAATAAGATTGACAGCCATTCTATTGTGTATTATAGTATTCTATGACTACCAATATAAGCTCAGATTTATGCCTGCTACCATTACCAGTAAATATAATAATTAAAGTCTAATTTAAAGAAGATCAGGTATCATAATGTAACTTAGATGACAATTAAGTCATCTAAGTTACATGTCAAATTTCAGGTCAATCAAATATTAGCAAATCAAAAATAATGGATTATTAATGAATGTTATAATATTCTTAAGAAAGCCTATATCCATTATCCAGTAGCGGATTAATAAAACTATTTGGAGGTTAAAGAGGTAAGGAAGACAGAAAAATTCCAGTGCAAAAAGAATATGACAACTGTGCTCCTTAGGATAGGGTGGCAAACGAGTACACAGTACACACCCGATGTTAAGTAGTTACTGTGGCCCATAGACATCTACATCCGTCCTCAGATACGAATTAAAACGCAGATGCGCTATCATCCCTAAGGACTAATATGGAATGCCTCGTTTCCAGTAAAAAGGGTCTCCGGTTCTCTACATTCACCGTACGAAACACAGCAGACATCTACATCTATCCTCGTTTACGAATCAAAATGCAGATGCGTTGTCATCCCTGAGGACTGGGATAGAATGCCCCGTTTCCAGTAAAAAGGGTCTCCGGTTCTCTTCATTCACCATACAAAACACAGTAGACATCTACATCTATCCTCGTTTACGAATCAAAATGCAGATGCGTTGTCACCCCTGAGGACTGGGATAGAATGCCCCGTTTCCAGTAAAAGGGTCTCCGGTTCTCTTCATTCACCATACGAAACATAGCAGATATCTACATCTATCCTCGTTTACGAATCAAAATGCAGATGCGTTGTCACCCCTGAGGACTGGGATAGAATGCCCCGTTTCCAGTAAAAGGGTCTCCGGTTCTCTTCATTCACCATACGAAACACAGCAGATATCTACATCTATCCTCGTTTACGAATCAAAATGCAGATGCGTTGTCACCCCTGAGGACTGGGATAGAATGCCCCGTTTCCAGTAAAAGGGTCTCCGGTTCTCTTCATTCACCATACGAAACACAGCAGATATCTACATCTATCCTCGTTTACGAATCAAAATGCAGATGCGTTGTCATCCCTGAGGACTGGGATAGAATGCCTCGTTTCCAGTAAAAAGGATCTCCGGTTCTCTTCATTCACCATACGAAACACAGCAGACATCTACATCTATCCTCGTTTACGAATCAAAATGCAGATGCGTTGTCACCCCTGAGGACTGGGATAGAATGCCCCGTTTCTACTAAGAAAGGTATAATCACCTTATACAATGTTCAAGCCACCTCTTCTTTCTTTCACAAATTTCGATCTAAGACGATATTCTTTGGCTAAACATCGTCCAAGTTGCTGCTGTAACTCTCTGGTCAACGCTGTAACTCGCTACTATTTAGACTCTGCCCCTCGGGTAACACAGGCGTGACCTATGTAAGCAAGAAAAGCGATCTATCAAGAAAGAAAGAAAAAATTTCGCCCCTGTTTTAGACATTAGGAGACTGATTTTAGAATGGCGAGTTATTTTAAAGCGCGAAATTCAGTTATTACATAATATATAATTACGTCATCTGTACTCTTTATTCTTTATTGTACACACAATAAGTTGGTAACAATTATTAAATATTTAAATAAATGTACAAAAGGCGAGCTTAACCCTAATAAGTTCTCTTCCAACAAACCTATTGGGAAAGAGAAATAGTTTTATATATAAAGCAAGTACGTAGCAGCGTGCATACTTAATAATTAACATAACGCTACATAATAGAAATTGGCTATAAGTTACAGTTAACAATTAACATATAAGTGCATAACATATAAGTATAATTTATTTTCTTATTTATTTTATTCTTATTTCTATTAATTTACATACATATATACCAATAAAGATAATAAATATAAACATATATACACATATACACACACACACACATATATATATATATATATATATATATATATATATACACATACATATATACACACATATATATATATATATACATACACACATACATATATATACAATTATACATATAAATACATAAAATATGTAAATATTTATAATTCTAAGTTGACAGATAATATTTCTTTACTCTGCTCCGAAATATATCAAGAGAAGAGCTAGCACGTATGTCATGTGGAAGTGAGTTCCATAGCTTGACCGCCCTTACAGTAAAGGATCCACCACAACGGCTTGTGAAATGAAAAGGAGTTTTGAGAAGTAGTTGTTTAGTGGTCCGGCACTGAGTTTCACGAGGTACAAGATACTCAAAACGCTCGCGGAGATATGGAGGTGCAAGAGGATTAAAGAGTAGAAAGTATAGAAATGATAACACATGTAAGTCTCGACGTCTACGGATAGGAAGCCATTTTAATTGAGCCCTGTACTCTGAAACATGATCAAACTTACGAAGACCGAAAATAAAACGATACACAAATTTTGAACACTTTCCAGTTTGTACTCAACTCCATAAAATTTTCCTCAGTAACTTGAACTTTAGAAACTCTTCACATACATAAAAGACGAATGCATAAGTCACTACCAAGTCTTGAGTATATGTTTAGTTGATTACTAAATCAAGTCATAATCCTTGTTCTAGATCTAGCCAGAGCTATAATTTTTTCCAAAACTCAAATTTCAGTTTTCATTTCTGAATGAATAGTAATAGTCGCAGTGTCTATCTATCTATCATGATAAATGATACAACTAGGTTAAAGACATCTAAATGTCTGTTTGTACACTCGAAATTACCGTGCAGTGGCGGTGTAAGACTATCTCATATCGCCCCGTGGTGTCTCGAAAAAGGCGTCAGATGAAAATTTAAATTTCAGCAGCATCTTCCTGATAAAAACTCGAAATTACCATGCAGTGGCGGTGTAAGACTACCTCATATCGCCTCGTGGTGTCTCGAAAGAGGCGTCAGATGAAAACTTAAACTTAAGCAGCATCTTCCTGATAAAAACTCGAAATTACCGTGCAGTGGCGGTGTAAGACTACCTCATATCGCCCCGTGGTGTCTCGAAAGAGGCGTCAGATGAAAACTTAAACTGAAGCAGCATCTTCCTGATAAAAACTCGAAATTACCGTGCAGTGGCGGTGTAAGACTACCTCATATCGCCCCATGGTGTCTCAAAAGAGGCGTCAGATGAAAACTTAAACTTAAGCAGCATCTTCCTGATAAAAACTCGAAATTACCGTGCAGTGGCGGTATAAGACTACCTCATATCGCCCCGTGGTGTCCCGAAAGAGGCGTCAGATGAAAACTTAAACTTAAGTAGCATCTTCCTGATAAAAACTCAAAATTATAAAAAAATTAACAACCTGTCTGCCAGCGAAGCAAATACTATGTAAGTTTGGACAACATATTTTAAATATCCCCATCAATTTCAAATATGAACTCATCTCTCAGAGGTTCATACTTGCGCCATTTAGTTCAGTCGCTTCTGATGCCATCCCGGCTCTTGGTGAGGTACCCATGAGATGAGAGACTGCCTAAGTATATATAGGCAAACAAGTAGCATTCAACAGGCTTTGGCAACGAAGTTAAAACTTCGGGTTTCCTGCCATCTTCATTTTTGTGAAAGAAACGTTTTAATGAGGCGAGAGTCCTTTAGTAGCGTCATTCAAAAGTCTGTGACGGGACAACCTACAAGCTCTTTTCTGACATTAAAGTCCATAGAGCTCATCACCTAGACACCGTTACCACTAGGGCACTGATGATGTTGACAAATCGTTGCTTCTTGTCGGATTCCTACGGATTTTCTACGATGCCAAGATTACTTGATAATAAAGCCTGAACCAATGACTAGATCTCTTAGCTAAAACAGCAAGAAGGCGGACTTGATTTTGGCTACTGTGGACATTAGGAAACAAACACATAATGTAAAAATCAATAATATTGAGGTTAAAAGTAATAATATGTAATATTAAAATAATAAATTCATTTAAAAAAATTAAAAATTACAGGTTTTATTTCAGATTTATTAATACATGATAAAAATCAATAATATTAAGGCTAAATGAGAAAAAATATTGAACATTAGCTTACTGCACCTACTTCACTATACATCTGGTCGAAAAACACAAAGTGAATATACAACGACCTCTGCATTCAGTACAAAGACGCGTCCAGGGAGATATTAAGACAGCCTCGCTCATTTAGTGCCTCGGGCATACTATGCGCATTCGAAAACAATTCGTAAGGTCGCAAAATGCGTTTCAGCGTCTAAGTCATACTGAGTATGATAGTTGACTATTTGGACTGCCTTTTCCCCGGCATTACTACGACAGACATATCGCAGCAGATAGCTGTACCAAGGGGAAGGTGCTGAACGTCTGTGGTTAATGTGACTTTCAATTATGAAACGACTATCAATATAAGTATAAATTAATGAAAATTATTAATTATGACTAGAAATTAATTATGACTAGAGATCAATTGTGACTTGACTGCGTGTCTATTAAGTATTTTAATTTTTATGTTACTATTAATTGAAATCATTTCATATTATAATGTGAAAAAATAAGGATCCTGTGTTATCCAAAAAAATTAATTTTTGATTTGATATTGATAATAAAAGTAAAAAAAATACAAAATGTTTTGGGATGACTCTGTTTTGTGGTTCCGGTGCGTATTCATCAATCTTCGAAAGATTTTATTCCTCACACCCGCAGGTTTTCTCACGATGCAATTTAGCACGTAAATCAACCTTAAAGTTTATATATGTTACAGTCAAAACCCGTTTTTAGGTATAACGCGTATTTCCTAGTTAAAACTAGTTTTTACTAAATGCCTTTGTAGAAACTAAATATACCTAGTCAAAACTAGAGTTTGCCACTGATATATTTGATTTTCAGATAAAACTAGTTGTCACGCCGAGCTTTAAACACTAACTTTAAAACTAGCACTAGATAAACTAATTTGGGATTGAAAACAAGATATAATTACTAAATACTTATTAAAAGTTTTTTACACAGGAATATTGACACAGTTACTTCTGCAACGGCTTCGGCCGGGAAGTGCAGCCCCTTCGCCTTTGCGGACCAAATCACAGGTACTCATGCTCACCTCCACAGCTTCGTTCAACGTCTAATTCGGTTTTAATACAGATTCAACCTACCTTATCTATAATAATCGCTCATTCTCAGGTCCGCTAGTCAAGCCGAAATCCAAAGTAACGCAATTAAATCAAATCTAGAATAAAAGCCTCGGTCGTTTAACCTCGGTCGGAACAGTTCTAACTGACTCGCTTCGGAAAAACGCATTTTGTCTAGTAAGAACTAGTTTTACCTGATATTTAATTTTGAGCATTAGTTAATTCTAGTTATAACAAAGGCATTAAGTAGAAACTAGTTTTAACTAGGGAAAACGCGTTCTATTTAAAAGCGGGTTTTAACTGTAACATATACATTGTTGTTTTGCACTAAACGGCCAAATTTGCATAGAAGGTTCAGAATAAGTAATATAGGCAAGGGTGAAGAAAAATTAATTTAAAAAAATCTCTAAATTTCTGTCCTTTCTACCTTTTGCGGTAATTCATTAGTATTATATAACTGATTTGTAGTGCACGGCGCACGCACTCGTCCGTAAGCGTCAATAGGTAGGCAAAAACGTTGTTGCCCATAAATCACATTCACTTTGGGACAGTTTCAAATAAAAGTAGAAGCCTTATTCACTCATATATTTAAAAACTGCAATAATTGTATATCATCATTTATATATTTAAACTTAAGTTTAAAATTTAGTTACTCCTGGCTTGAAAAATAATCCTGTACATACTAGCTGGCCAGGCAGAATTTAATCTGTACATTCCGACGACCATTTGTAATTTAAAAAATCTTTAAATTTGCAATAAAAATATTGAGGATCACATAACAGGATAAAAACTATCCTATAGCTCAAGTGGGAGCAAGCAATACACTTTTACAAAATCTCATTAAAATCGGTTGAGTAGGTAGTTTCGGAGTTCATGGCGGACTAACTAACAACATCACACGTATTTTTTATATACGAGTATAAAGATACATATTATAACGTATATGTATATTCGTAATATTAAAATTATTAATAAAATACTACTGCGTATCACCCTATTTAGTAATAGTTAAATACTGAAAATACTTTGACTGTATTTACTTTGCATTTTGTAACTGAATTTATATATAGTTTGCAAAACATTTGACAATTTTGTTTAATCAGAAAGCCGCGAGGAAAATCTTCTTAAAGCGAATTAATCTCGGGTTATTTTTCTTAGAAATTTGCATAAAAAAGCCAAAGTATAAATTGAAAAAATTAAATCTGGCGACTTAATTTAAAAACGGAGGTTCTTATATCTGGGTATTATTAACTTTAATTAGTTTAAGCAACCGTCGAGAGTTGAAGCCTATTGAATCTTCCTCGGAATTATGGATGAGCTTTCTCTTTATTGAAACAATAGCTACAGAGCTCGTTTAACAAAGTTAAATATAAGATTAAATTCTATTTTATCTCACCATTAACTTTGTGCGTTGTTTTGCATTTCGATTTATGTATGTACCGGGAGATAAGTATTTCTTGAATATTTTACATATCATCATCAATCACTACAGCCCTTCACAAGTCCACTGCTGAACATAGACCTCGCCCAAGTACGATCCTGAGCCAACTGCATACGTCGAC
Organism: Parnassius apollo; assembly: GCA_907164705.1. Taxonomy (NCBI): domain Eukaryota; kingdom Metazoa; phylum Arthropoda; class Insecta; order Lepidoptera; family Papilionidae; genus Parnassius; species Parnassius apollo. Next base: position 11,313,056 of record CAJQZP010000885.1, read on the forward strand.
TTTCTACATATCTTACCAGGTCGTCACTCCATCTGATGACGACATCACTCGAGAACCTTTCATCCCCATCGGTTAAGATAATATAAACAGCCTTAAAATACAGAAAAGTATAATTAACAACTTATTTAAAAATAATAATAATACATAAACTCTCACGCCTCTTACCCGGAGGGGTAGGCAGGGACTATGAACTTCCATTAGTCATGACACAGACACACCTCTCTCACTTCCTTTATAATAATAATAAAAAATATGATTATATTGTTAATATAATGTAATAACAGTACTAAACATAAAATAATCAGCGCCGTATCTTCTAAATAGTATTTATGATTAACTCATAATACCTACTAAATTTGTGGACACTTTCCTATTATGCCGACTTAAGAGGAACCGATCCCAACAAAAAAAAATGTGAATAGGGGGTCAAGTTCACTACGAACGGCGTTCGTGGTTGTAGACTTTACCAATAAAAGAGTTGAGATCTAAGCGGGTACCAAGCTCCAAAGCATTGCTTAAATCATAGGATCGTGTATGTATATACCGTATACGGGCGGTGTGAGAATGTCCACTAACTAATATAGTCCCGTGGGTGTCGTAAGAGGCGACGGAAAGAAATCGAAACAAGAGACTGACAGCAGCACCTTCCTGGTAACAACTGAAAATAATAAAAAACGGCGGTTGCCCCCCGCCAGCTAAGCGTGGCAAATATCCTCCTGTTTTTGCCCAGGAAATCGGGTAGATGGTTATGTTTTTTTATATAGAAATGGGTGACAAACGAGCACACAGTCCACCTGATGGAAAGTGGTTGCTGTGGCCCTTAGACTATTACATTTATCCTCGATTACGAATCAAAATGCAGATGCGTTGTCATCCGTGAGGACTAAGATGGAATGCCTCGTTTCCAGTAATAAGGATCTCCGGTTCTCTACACTCAGCATACGAAACACAGCAGCATTAAGCTACTATTTTACGCTGGTATTCTGTGAGAGCGTGGTCTTTCCCAGGTCGAGCTGACCTATTCGTGCTACAATTATACTACTAATATAACTGCAGCATGGCTCAACCACGTATAAATTGTATATGTAAATAATAATAATAATGTCCTCCAGACCGAATTTCGGCCACGGCGGCCTGCCTCAACGAAGGTTAGCCATCGGCGCAGGACAGGATTATAGTGCCCAAGTGTATGCGCAAGCACAGGTGCACTCTCTATTCCCTCACTCTCGTAATCCGATGGGACGGTAAACCGACACGACCGGGACAGAGATCAGACGCAGGACCAACGGCTTTACGTGCTTTCCGAGACACGGGGGGAGACACCGCCTACTTCCTGACTCCGGGCAACTGCTGAGAATTTCTTGACAGAAAAACTCAATAATTGATTTTTTGGCCCGACCCGAGATTCGAATCCAGGACCTCATGATCAGCAGTCGCACTACTACAACCACTAAACCAACGAGGCAGTCATTGTATATGTATAGGATACACGACGGCAAGTGGATGTTTTGTGGACGAACTGTAGTTTTTTTTAAATTGTAACCGTTATGAGGAAGACGCCGCCGCCATCCTCATATTTTGTGTCCCTCTGTCGCCTCTTTCAACAGCCACAGGATGAAATGGGGAAGTGAATATTCTTACACTGTCAAGCTTGTTAGTCATTCTAATATAATGAAAATTAACTTCCTATTTACTACATTAAGTCTCTATCTAGTTGTGCTAATGCAAGCATTCAACAGCCATATCAGTAGTGAGCAAGGCACACCTTTCTCACTACTTTCACCTGTTTTTCTTGGGTGGTTTCTCGCATACATCATAATCAAACTGAAAATATTAAAATAATTACGTTCAATATGAGTATATAATATATAGACCCTTTTTATTGGAAACGAGGCATTCCATCTTATTGCTCAGGGGTGACAACGCATCTGCATTTTGATTCTCAATGGAGGATAAATGTAGATGTCTATGGGCCATAACATCCACTTACCATTAGGTGGACTGTGTGCTCGTTGTTTGAATGTACCATGTGTTAGCACAAAATCGTCCTCATAACAACTTGTATGCGCGTACGCCGCACTTCTTTATAGCGTTCGAACGCGCTGAAGAATGAAGCCAATTCTTCAAGATCACAGACAATTTTAAAGTAAAATAAAATGGACTAACACCTAAATTTTAATAGAGACTAGATTTACCAACGTGTTACAAATTGCCAAATCCGCCAAGTAGTGTTTTCTATGTGACGCATTTTTGGGAATGCCTTAAAAGGCTGTTCTAATGAAGACTTTTAATAGTTTATTCTGTCTGTTAGAATACTGTATTGATGTACAGTGTTCTTACACATTTTGTTCATAAAACTTGTTCGAAGACGACTCCATGGCATGCAGTGGTTTAGCAATGAGTGGCTGCGCTGGGGGGCGCGGGTTCGAATCCCGCACGTAACAAATATTTGTATGGCCTACAAATAGTTGTTCCGGGTCTGGATGTTTGTCCTTGTGCAAATTATGTTTTTAAACTGCCCCTACGATACAAGAGAAAATCTTAGTGTAGGGGAGATTGTTTTTATCATCTCACCTATTCCTCTAGTATTTTATTGCCGAACCTAGATGTAAAATATCAATATTTTTTTATGGGACTATCGTTGCATCCTTTCTTACTGAGCGTCTACATTGCGAAATGAGTAACTATTCTAAATTTCAAGTCAATCAAGTGTATAGTTTTAGAAATCTCGTGATGAGTCAATGGCATTTTGCTCATATATATTATATACCTAGATAGATAAGTTTTTATTTTTGCAACAAAAGTATATTTCATACTTGATTTCTTGTTACAGTTATTTCGTGAAAGACAACACACTGAGCATGTAAGTATTTTAAATTATCTAATAAACTTGGAATTAAAAATGTTTTTTTATAGGATAGGGTGACAAACGAGCACACAGTCCAGCTAATGGTGTGGTTGCTGTGGCCCATAAGACATCTACATCTATCCTCGATTACGAATCAAAATGCAGATGCGTTGTCATGCGGGAGGACTTAGGGGGAATGCCTCGTTTCCAGTAAAAAGGGTCTCCGGGTCTCTACACTCACCATACGAAACACAGTAGCATTAAGCTACTATTTGAGGCTGTATTCTGTGAGAGCGTGGTCCTTCCCCGGTCGAGCCGAACCATTTGTGCTACAACTGTACTACTAATACAACTGCAGTATGGTTCTACCACGTTATAAATTATTAATCCAAAATATTCAAAATAATGCACTTAGTTCAGATAATTCATATTACTCACTTTACAACACTATCACTACAGCAGCCATCACAAGTCCACTGCTGGACATAGGCCTCCTCCATGAACCGAAAGTACGGTCTTGAGCTGCATCCATCGACAGCCTGCGTATTTCATCAAGTCGTCACTATACTTGCCAGTACGAGGCTGCCATACAGTTTTCTGTTATATGTATAATTTTAAAGATATTTACTAGCACACATTTTATTAAAAAAATATAAGCTTAATGTAGCATACTTAAAATTATATCAGAGATATATTGTCCATATAAACGTTTTTTCCTCTGTTTCCTACATGGATATCACATGGATAACACTAGAGGAATTATAATTTTGCGAAAAAAATCTATATTTTTCACTTCCATATTCATATTCTTTTTTATTTAAATCATATGAATTTAAAACTAGGGACCGTTTAAAATACTAAAACTAACCAGTCATGCCACCGTTATTAGACATAGTGAAGCCATCATATTAGTAGTATTGTTGTAGCACAAATGTCGGCTCGACCGGGGAAGGACCACGCTCTCCAAAATACCAGCGTAAAATAGCAGCTTAAGGCAGCTGTATTTCGTATGGTGAGTGTAGAGAACTGGAAACCCTTCTTATTGGAAAGGAGGCATTCCATCTTAGTCACAACGCGATTGCATTTTGATTCGTAATCGAGGATAGATGTAGATGTCTATTTGCTATAGCAACCACTTACCGTTAGGTGGACTATGTGAACGTTTGTTACCCTTATCTTATTTAAAAAAAATATAGTACTAATTATACCAAAACATAAGCTTGGAGCTTATGTCTCTCGTTTGTCTAGCTCAATCGTTCGGTCATAATACGACATTAAATATTGTTAAAATCTATAATTAAAATTTCTTGCGGCCTAGGTATCTTCGGAAAGACATACGCATGGGATATCTGATACAATATAATTAATTAACCTATTTTAATAACGTATTAAAATAGGTTAATTAATTATAAATACGTGCATGTATGTTTGCGGTATGTTAATAGGTAGGTATATCTATGTTAAAAAATTCAGTATTTCGTAGTGCAACATTAAAAATTATTTTAATGCAAGTCGCGACGAGACGCTGTTAGGGACACTCAGTCTGTTATCTTACTTACTATACACAAACAAGCAATGAAGAAGCCATTAGCGTAGTAAATTTTCTTGAAAACAAGTTCCATTTAAACAACATTTTTACAGATATTTGCTGCCCGCCTTGTAAAATTTTAAAGGAATGCTTTAAAAACTCCTTAATAAAGGAAAGGAGGTGGCGATATAAGTATGGATGAAATAATCAAAGCAATGAAAAACATGAAAGCAGATACGGCAGCTGCTTCATAATAATAATATATAAATATACTTTCTTTACTAAATTTAATACCAGGAAACTATTGCAACAGCGTTATTTTTAAAAATACTACTGTGGAATCAGTCTAACCTTGTCAATAAACTATACGCTAAGGATTAGAGTTTAGTGAAGGTAAAAAGTTATAAAAGATGGGGAAGTTTGGCATGTGTAAGATGGATTTATAAAGGAGATGGGGTTTAGCGATAAGGCAGTACAGAGAAGTTCTGAGGACTCTTGTGCTTGTAGGGACCTACGCGGACTAATTTGGTCTGGCATCTGGAATGGATGACTAGAATTATGTAAATGTGGTGATTAAAAAGTATGTAAGGGGTAGCTCTGAATGATCTTGTGAGATATTGTCTAATAAGAGAGAAAAGTGGTTTGCAAGATGTTATAAACAGGATTAAGATAGGAATACATCCGTGGTTTCGACACGCAAAAGGAATGAACGAGGAAAGAGTGACAAATCAAATTTATGCTTCAAAGCAATTGTTAGAGTCGACAAGGAACAGCCTAGGTGAAATTTTTGGGCCAAATTAAGGGTACCCTTAACCCAATTGCATGTGTGCGTAGATATAGGCATATAAAAAAATGGGTAGTCAGGATCGTAGCAAATGAAATACTGTAATCTCTGCCAATCTTTATAGGTGACAGATGTGAGTTTATGTATATGTCATGCATTAAAAACGAATTTAAGAACTTCAAATCTTGTGTCGTATTTTTTTCCAGTGCTAGCACCACTTCCACTATTATTGGAGGGATTACTATTTATAGGATTGCCTGTAATCTCATTTGTCACCTAATGTTATTAATCAGTTCAATTCATTGTGAAAAATTTAACCAGATTCGCAATTGCGTTTAACTTACGAGGGATCTGGTATTGCGACCTTGATGTGAATGGCGAAATAGATTAAATACTAGGCCTTTTGTCATAATTATAAAATGAATAACAAAATAATAATATTTACGGCCAATAAAACTCTTGAGATTAATATTCGTGTCAGCCAACACATGAGAGAGATTTGTGATGGTATAAGAAGTATTTTATGAAGTAAAATTGAGGCGTAAACTAAATATTCAGATGGCTAGAGACATGCTTTCTGACACTTCCTGACCTATCAGCATTGTACTTGTTTGAAATTGAATTGAGCAAATTTATTTTTCATTAACTGTTTCAAATAATATAATTCATTAAGATAAACCCTTCCGACACGTGAACTGTCAGCGTCAGGTGTGATGTGGGGATTTTGTAACAAAATAAATTGTTACCCATCGGACTGACCCTAGAGAGGATTATGTTGCATGCCCGCACTTTCATCATCTTTTATGTTTCGTGAAATAAGCGACACAAAATTACAACAATCATTTTATCTTTATTTTAACAATTTTCACAATATTTTTATTAATTTCTAATACAAACAAAGATCCGTTTCACAAACTTATGTTACGCAAGGGAATTAATAAGCAAATTACATTAACTTAAGACATTTGACTAAATACTTCTTTATCTCCTTCATTATCAACCTCATTATCATCACCCATCCACTGTTGGTATGGATATTTTCCATAGGAGTCACGATCTACTCCCTTAGTTTAGAATCTAAACGCTACTGCAGTGCGATTGTGTAAGACTGATTGGAATCGTTTGCTGATGGCAATAACTCCATAACTACGCTATGTTTTCTTTATGATAATATTTTTAACCTTAAATATGACATAAACGTGAAAAAGACATCGGCCTACAATCGATATTGTTACATTCAGAACAAAATCAAACATCACAACGAAGACAAAAGTGATTCAAACCAAAGTAACACAATCGCAGTGCAGTCGTTGATAATACAAACGAATGCGCCGTTACAACTCAAGCTCTCCACTTAGTCCCTGCCCAGGTGTGCCATGGGAATTCTTTAGCAAAGTCTGTTGTATCATAAGTTAAGGCCGCTATAATAGCGGCGTTAATTTACGTACTCAAAGTAATATACTATTTACTATTTGGTATGGCGTTTTAGTTTTAATGACCAAACTGCTGGTTAAAATCTATTAAATATTTTTATCCGTTATTAAATTAAATAGAATAATGGACTATATATATATATATATATATATATATATATATATATATATATATATATATATATATATATATATATATATATATATATATGCATGTATAGTTCAATATCCAAATCACGCAATGGCGGGAGTGATGGCGCGAGATATAATCGATGCGGTTGGTTGCGTTTCTTCTCAACTTGTGTGATTGTGTGAGCCCCGTTAACACGCGAGTGTACATGCTAGGCATAAAAAGGCGGTGGATAGGAAAACCCGAAAATGGGCTTTGCAGTACTCTTATTGGATAATAATAAACGAATCTCTTATAAGCGTTAGGCGATAGTGCAAATGGGTGCCAACATCCCCCCGGCCTTGAGGTATCCTCAAAAAGCAAGTAGAGTATAAATATATAAAGCAGATAACTACTTATATAGTAGCGAGATCAAGCGAAGTTATGACCTAGGAATTAAAACGTAAACAATAATCAAAATGAACTACATATTAATCATTGTGTTGGTCAAGGACACAGTCGATGGATGCAGGTGGCTCAGGACCGTGCTTTGTGGCATTCCTTGGGGGAGGCATATGTTCAGCAGTGGACTTCTAAAGGGTTGTGATGATGATTATTATTGTTATTATTTAAAACGAGGAAGTTTAACTGATTTAAATGCAATACGTACTGCACGGACCTTAATAGGCTGTCACGGTAACGCTAAGGACAATACGTGATACGATTTTGGTTTGTGGTGATTAAAGTGTATGAGTTGAACTGTACTTGAGGTAAAAAGTTGAAAGAACAAATAAAAGTGAATTATGACTGGGGTGAATAGATGAACCATAGGGTGGATTTTTAGGGTAGATGAACGGAATAACCCGCTCCGTGATGTGCTTTTTCTTAGTCTCCACCCCTTCCAAAAATGAGAGGATGACCGGTACTCACCAGACAAATTAATAGATGATAGGATGGATTTTACGAAAGATTATTTTGATAACAAAACAAACTTGAAATTAATGGAATATACTTTTTTTACGTACATGAAACAGCACTCTATTTTTCAAAGTTAGCGGAACTGTTAATTTAAGTAAAATAGCACCTTTTTTAATTTCGCAAAGAGTTGTATTTACGTTGTCTCTTAACGCGCATTATCGTCGTGAAAATAACTTTTAATTTAACGTCCATAAATCCTTGCTAATATTACACATTATACGTGTAGAGGCGGTGCGGGAATGTACCGTCCCGAGAGTGTCGTAACATCTTCGTGACAACTACTCTAAATAATTGAAAAAAAACTGTGGCTCCCGAAGCGGCAGGTGTGGCAACTATGGCAATATCCCCACGAGTCAATTTATGGAGAAGGTTTATGTTGTAACAGTGGACTTCTATGCATTATTATTTATGAATATTAGGTACACATTTAATATGAAAGAACTATTTTATTATACGCTTTATTTTTTATGTGATAAATATTTCTCGGCCATTTTCGACTGCTACACTTGTGTCACAAATTGCCAAACTTACAGCTATTATTATTTTAAAAACATGTATGATTATATGATATGATATATAATATATAAATTACTTATACTTAATAAATTATTATAGTTGTTGTAAAGGTGAAACGTTCTACTTAGTTGTTTTATACGAAAAATGAATTAAAATTTAATAAATATTTTTCTTTTCTCGAAGTATGAAATCAACATTTCATTTGTCAAACATGAACATTTTTTCCGATCTACTACCATTTCAATGCGTGTTTCCTTCATCCGAAGAAGAACCGACGATAGAAACTCCGCAGTACAGCTTTATTGACATTTTTAAGGCTAATTATTATTCTTAATCAAAAATGGAAAAATAGACCTACAGATAATCAAAGCATGTTTTTAATTAAAATGACATACAAAAATCATACCTGTTCCCAAGTATTAGCCATCGCCCTGTTCCACCATCGGTCTGACATTCCCCACAGCAAAGAGCGAGCACAACATATCCGCTTTTACCATACACAAAGATGGTATTAAACATAAATAATCTACACATTTAATAAATCGGTAGAAAAGTCATGTCTGTAATTCTAATATATTCTTGAAAAAAAAAACAAGCCCAGGGGACTAAGTAAAGGGTACTGAAGCTGAATTAGTGGTTTTTAGAATTTTTGTCTGTCCGTCTGTCTGTCTTTCTGTCTGTCTGCGTATTAAAGATTCACACAAAAACTACTGGACCGATTTCTATGAACTTTTGTATGTAGGTAGTTACCCGGGGCTACTTATAGGTAAATTTTTATCCGATTATGTAACTTCGAAAAATAAGGTCATCTTTTCCTTTCTTTAAATGTTAATATTGTATTATGATTCTGTCTGTTCATGTATATGCAGGATGACTGGTATTTTTTTTTTCAAATAAATAGCATATATTTATAGAGTTCCAGTTAATTTTAACCTTTGTTTAATAAATTGAAACTACGCCGACGATCTACATTTTAGTTTTCAAAACAGTACCATCTATGATCAAATAGAAAAAGTACATTTTGCGTTCAGTTACTAATTAAATATAATTAAATAAATTACATGTCATCATAAAATTGTATGTAAAAGAGTCCCTTTGACGATATTAAACGCAAATGACTAAACATTGCTATTTCCAGTTGCACCCCAACCTTTTATCGCTAATAATACTAGAAAGCATAGTTTTGACTTTCATTATTTCATCTAATAATAGCGCCATCTAGTCACTGCTGAATAAACAAATGATAAGTTACCGATAAAATTTGAAGCGACAGTAGCCTAAATAAATTAATTAAGTAAATTTGAAGGCAGGGCGCTGACCGCGAACTCAAAAACGTCGTGGGTTCGAATCTGCCATTCGACTACTGGCGTGAATCACTCGTAACACAAGCAATTTAAGCTTACCACGAGTGGTTAAAGGAAATATTAGTAATGTTTATAGCATTGCTAATATTAGATAAATAATAGAGGCTACTGAATACTTTTTCGTTTAGAATCAAAACTTTAAATACCCAGACCGGTGGTCATCCTAGGCATGATTTATTGCAATTACCACGTTTGGCAAAATGACTAACGATACGATACTGTTATATTTGAATGTAGTTAAGCAGAAAGGACTCAATCCACACGGTAGTCAAAATTGAGTTAAGTATGCCATCGTACTCCTGAGGGTCGAAACTACCATGTAGTGAAAACCCTATTTTAACACATTGAATGCCCTTTTAAATATCAATGATAACCACGGGGGCCCACATAAAAATTTATAAAAATATTGAGTGTATGTAAGAAAACATAAATTAGGACTATATAATAATATTCATTTATTTATTATTATTGTTATTCTATAATTATTATCGCCAACACGGATCCGTGTATCAGGCCAATAACATGCGTGTGGCCAGCTACACGGATCCGTGTTGGCGAGGGTTGTGCAATAAAGAACATGTTATTATTACAGTAAGTACTTCTGCTCCTTTGCACCATAATGACCACCCCATAAAATGACAGATAGTGTAAACAACAAACATTTTTTATTAATTTAAAACATAAGAAGGTAGGTAAATAAGGCACATATATACACAATATATTAAATACATAACACACTTTAAGAGTGGACATTGCTAAAACATGCTGTACAATATCCTGGGGATCCATCACATCCTTTGCACTCGTATAAGGTAGCTACTCTTTTCTTCTTGGCTCTGCAGCCCTTGCACTCCTTCCTGATGATTTCTCTAGTAATTTTTGTGGAATTACCATCTCGTTTTTCACGTAATTTAAAGTTTTCTATTTTCGTCAAATTGTGTTGATTTTTTTAACTTAATTTGCTCCGTTAGTACAGGTTGAGGTAAAAAATTTTCTAAGATAGCCATTCTAAAATCGTAGAGGTTCATCTTGTCGGAATTTGAGTATTTATTAAATAAGTAAAACGCGTTACTTAGGCTCATTTGCAGAATATGTACAAAAAGTTTTTTGTACCAGCGCAGCGTCTTTCTTTGGCATAGGTAATAGGCCAACATTTGGTCCTGAAGGTCTACCCCAGACATAAAGCTATTGTAATGAACGATAGCTGAAGGTTTTAGCAACACTTGGCCCCTTTTGCTAGCAACTTCTACCATCTCGTCGTCATGTTCCGCACATTAGTTCCGCGCAACGTCGTCGCGTTCCGATATATAGAGCACATTCCGTTTGTCTCTCCACTTACCGATGTGGACACCATTCAAGAACGATGATTTGTTTTCGAAATTCTGAGTGTGACTGAACCAAGATCCACTGGATTATTTTTTCTGTTTTTTCCCAAGGTGCCTGTGCAGTAAGTTTTTCGTTCCAGTAATTTTACTGCCAAATTGAAGGAATTATAATAATTATCCATGTATATACTGTGGCCGTAGTCTAATCTTTCTTCGAGCAATTTCAGAACAATTTTTTCTGTGTCTCCTTTTCCTGAGGTAGTATCATTTGCACCACTATATACTAAAAAATTCAAGACCGTGCCATCCGGTTCCGCGAGAACATATAACTTTATACCATATTTGTGGCGCTTGTTTTTAATATATTGCCGAAATATAAGTCGACCTCGCCATAAAACCATCGACTCGTCAAGCGATAATTGTTTACCTGGACTGTAAATACGTTTCATCGTCTCATTAAAATGGTTCATGATTGGGCGAATTGGAACCAACCTATCTTCCTCATTTGAATCAGAAGAGAAGTGTAGGCAACGTAGTATTAACATAAACCGGTTTCTCGGCACGTGACGAGAACAACTGGTCATTTAAATAGCCAGTGCTTTTTCCAATAACTACTTAGCCTATTCAGGCGAATTGTTCCTGTATGCAGGAGCAGTCCAAAAATGTCAAAAGTTCTTCACGTGTTACATCCTTCCAGCGTGTGATTCTTGATTGATCTGTTACACCAGGTGAAGATAGTACTCTTACTGCGTAAGCGTTAGTTTCTTGCACAATTAGGTCTATCAATTTATCATTAATCAAAAGTCTCAATGCTTCAAAAGGATTCGCTGGAGGCGGTACTAGTAGCTCTCGTGACTGAGTAAAGTAAATTGTCTTCATTGAGCTTCGATCAGTGCTCCAAGTTTCTGTAGGGCAATCTAGAGAGGGTTCATCACATTTTCTTCGTTTTGAATAGCTCCAGCTACCTCTCTCGAGAGTAAATTTTCTGCATTATTTGGAATAGGCGAACGGAAAATAGACGGGCTGACTAAATCACCACTTTCTGAAGATTCTTTTCGAGAGGGTAAGGTTTTCCGCAATATTACGAATAGGCAAGTGAGGCAAAGACGAGTTAGGTGAATTATGAGGTTCGGATGCTAAATTGCCATCACAGTAATCAGGAGTAGGCATGTCCGATCTTAACAGGGAAAAACTAGGGGTAGACATATTCTCTCGCAATAGATAATCAAGTAAGTCAGGAAGTTCATTGTAATCCTGTTCTATGGAAGGGATATTCCAGCTATATGCTGGTGGTGGTTGTGGCATAAGCTCATCCTCCATTTCCTTAGGAGATTGCGGCATAATATCATCTACCGTTTTTGAAGTAGAGGACAATTTCGCTGACACATGCGATGGACGTGGCTTAGAAGCTATGTTATTTGATTTTGTTGACGTCAAGGCTGAACTTGACTTCTGGAGAGTGTTCAATGTATGCTTTATCATTTCAGGTTGTTTCCGAGTATCGAAAATGCTCAAATTACTGTCATCACTTTCCTCTTCAGATGATCCATCTTCATAATCACATTGCGAATAAACCTCTTCATCACTCGAAAATTCTAAGAACTTCATGTCAATTCCTTCACCTTCATCACTATTGTTACGTCTTTTTTTGCAAAACGATGTCTTTTTGACGCTACTAGAACGCTTAGAAGTACTCGGTTTACTATTAATTTTGGTAGGAAAACACGTCCTTTTCGTTAGCTAATGAAAGTGCAACTAAACTAGTTATCAAAAAATCCAACAGAGGTTTTCGTAAGTTTAATTATACGTACGGATGGCCAAGCAGACAACGTTAACTTGCCGCGAGAGCCCAAAGCTCACTAGCCAATAGAAAAATGTGCGAGAGTAATACATGGATCCGTGTAGTAGGCCCTGCTTTTACTCCCACTACCACACGGATCCGTGGAGTGGGCACTGAATGTGTTAATATTGTGCACAGAAAACTGATTGATTATGAGGGAAGCTTTTAGTTGAATATATCGGAATAGAATTTTATTTAAACAAATACGGGAGCCCCGTATCAGGCCGTGATATTTCAACATGGCACGGGAGCAAAACGTGTATGATTCCCTCGAGGAAAAATAAATCTATTATAGGAAATTTTACGTGTTGACTCATCACGTCTCCGGTGAAGTGGTGAACAATAGAAATGAAGTGGTGGGGAAACCTAGACGTCTGAATACTTAAAAAGTATTTTAATTGCAATTTAAAGTTTGTTGCAATTTGAATTTATCACGTTCGTGAGGAAAACATCGGGAGGAAACCTGCATATCTGGTTCTCCAGTTGAGGTCCTCCCGTGTTGGGGTCAGTGCAGCGAAAGCATTTTTGACCAAAAATTGTACGCAGCCTGTGCCCAGTAATAACGATGACGAGATGTAGGCTGCTACTTTTTACTTTTATAGGGCTATCTATGCGTAGAACTCATCATCGTCATCATTACAGATCCTATTCTATCCTATCAAATGTCCACATAGGCCTTCACCAAAAATTGTCAAATAGGCTGGAATTATAAAACCCCGCCTTAAATAGAAAAATAATTTTAAGAAATTTATCGCGCTTAGTTTTTACTTTTTTAATACTTTACGCACCCATGGTCACAAGGGGGGGAGGGGGGAAGGAGATGTTTGATGTTCTGATGTCATAGTTAACGAAGGCTATAAGTCTTGCAATAGTAAGCTTGGGTTTGCATTTCATTTTATTAATTATGTGATCCCAAGCAGATGGTAGCACTCAGACATGTTCTCTATTGAAATTAGGATGTTTTTCTTTAATTTCAACAGCCTTGCAAGTCATTCTTGGTAGAAATTGTGGTTCTTTGGCGAGATATTATGCTCTATCAGATCAGATATAATGATTGGGACGATACTGAACAGACGTCCTGGAGCGTCGGTGCTTCACATCAGCGATATGTTCTATTACGCGGGTTTTTATGGATCTTGCATCCAAAGATGCGTAAAAAAACTTACGTAAAAAATGTAAAAAAGCGATAAAATTTGCAAATTTAATTTTAGTTCATGTTTTGCATTCGCCTAAATATAAAAAATCATTATAGAACTTCACTTATTAAAAATTGCAGTCTACTCGAACGTAAAAATAGTATCAGCATTTAATTTATGATGGCAATCAGTATTAAATGGGACCAATGATATGATGATCAAATATCGCAAATAAACATCATACCGTAAATTAATGGACGAAAATGAAATTCATCATTGTTTTATTAAAACTAAATTAACTTTAATGATGAAAGAATGTAAAGTGTAAAATATTTACATTTTACACTTTAGATTCTTTAATCATTTCAAATTTTTGATTTCAAGACAATTGACCTTTCTTATATAAACATTGGAAGACATACTTGATATAAAAATAGTAAGTAGGTGTTTATAGACATAAGATATTAGTTCAGTTATGAAAAACTAATTTATACACGTGTTCCTGTAACATATTATATCTATGGCAAGTATCAATCATCTACGTCCAATAGTCCTTCAGAATTCTAAAAAATTCTTTGACAAACAGACATAGAGACACTGACACAAAGGTGACTGAGTGATCGAAATTTCCTAAAGTTGGCACGGAACAACATTTATTATTGTTGCTAAATTGAAGCCTACGCGAGCGAAGCCGCGGGTAAAAAGCTAATTAATAAGTAATACACAAACTGTTAAATAAATTCTTCTTATATAAATAGTATGTATCAATTCACATAAAAATTAAGTATATTATAGTATACGCAGGAATTACATAATTTAATTCCTTCCCCTTTCCACCATCGAGCAACTAGACGGTCGGTGGGTCACCACCATTTCTTGTTGAAATTGCCTTCGTGTTTTTTATACTGTTGTGTAGAATACTCACATTCTTATTTTGTTACACACACTAATACAGTGCAATTTACCACCGAGATCTTCATTACCACCTCCAAGTGAGTTTGTAGTCAAGCACTAACATATAAAAATTTAAAAAAAAATTACTTTTTATATGTTAGTAGCACAACATATAAAAAGACAAACACTAACATTTAAGAAGTAAAAAAAAAATTTTTTATTGTTCCTTATGCAAAAAGATTCACGTTTTCGAACATACATATTGTTTTCATATACTAGTAGTGGCGGATTACTCTTAATTCAAACTAGACACGATCCTAGGAGCGCAAAGTTACAAAGAGACGCGAAAGTTTTTGAACAAAAAATATAAGTATGAACTTACATAAAATAAAAATGAAACTATCTATAGATATGTAGAGTTTTCGTAGCGCGCCCCGACTACTTGATGACTCCTACATCGACTCCACCCTCTCATTGCATTTTTTAATTCACTCTCACATGGTAGGGGTACACGTGTCCTAATTATTTTGCAACTTAACTAAATTTTCAATTATAATATAGTTTACATATTTGTAAAGAGCCAGAGGGGCTTCGATGAGGTACTGGCATAGGGCATAATGACTAATAAAAATTAAAATATTAATTTCTATTGACTCTATAATGAATCTCGGGAGCGCAAATTATGAATAGAATAGAATAGTATAATTTTTTATTCAATATTTATTATTACATTATACTTATTGAAAGTCATTTTTTTATTTACCACTGGTTCAAAAAATACCTCAGTCCCGTGAAGAACTAGCAAGAAACCCAGCGGGACTTTTCTTAAACATATTTCACTTTACAATAAGTTTGTTTGTACAATCTTTAAATGAATTTTAATAAAACAAGCACGGTGGCGGTCACCTGATTCCCAGGGGCTATTTTCATTCATGTATTCCTTGATATTATAATAACCCTTTTTGTACAATTTTTCTTTAAACAAACTTTTAAACTTGTTTATTGACAGACTTTGAATATTTTCTGAGATTTTGTTGAAAAAGCGTATACATTGCCCCATAAATGAATTACTAATTATGTGGAGTCAAGTAACTGGCATACAAGCATATGTTTGTTCCTAGTGTTGAAAGTATGAATATCCTTATTTTTATAAAAACTTTTTATGTTTTTATGTACAAACATTACATTTTCATGAATATATTGCGATGCCATATTTAATATGTTTATTTCTCAAAATTTTTCTCTGAAGAACTCACCACAATTTTAATTGGCTCTTTTGCAAAACAAATATGGCTTCAATGCACTGACCTCTATTACAAGTACGCTGGACTGGCTATACACCGTGACATGACGAAGCGATTTGATTTCCGCCATTTTGGCGCTGATAGCAGAAGTTCACGTCCACGGAACTAATAATAGTGATAGCACAGTGTACCAAATTATATCGATAAAAATTCTATACCCTACCTATACCTAAATAAATAGAATGGACTCTATGGATAGATGGATTCTACCCGTAACGTCCATACCATTTATGTATCATATTAATATAATGCAATTATCATTCATCATCATTAAAAGCCTTCACAAGTCCACTGCTGAACATAGGCCTCCCCCAAGGAATGCCACAAAGCACGGACCTGAGTTACCTGCGTCCATCAACTTCCTGCATGTCTTACCAGGTTTTGACTCCATCTAGTGGGGGAACGTCCTACACTTCACCTGCCGGTACCAGGCTGCCACTCGAGAACCTTTTTTTCCCCATCGGTATTCGGTTCTTCGAGCTATATGGCCGGTCAATTGCCACTTCAGCTTACTAATCCATTGGTCGATGTCGATCACTCTGGTTCTGCTGCAGATATCCTCATTCCTAAGTTTGAACCCCTGAGCATAGCCCTCTTCATAGCTCGCTGAGTGACTTCAAGCTTCCTCATACAGCCAGCAGTGAAAGACCTCGTCTCAGATCCATAAGTCATCACAGGCAACACGGACTTGTTGTACAATCTAGTTTTGAGGTATTCCTGACGAGAAGATGTGTTGTAATCTCCCGAACGCTGCCCAGCCGAGTTGAATCCGTCGATTGACCTATCGTTCGAAGTTGAACTTACCTAGTCGGACTATTTGTCCCGAAAAAAATACTCGTCAACAACTTCAGCTAAGTACTCCCAAAAACCACCGGCAAAGGTGTGACATGGACATTACACATGACTTTTGTTTTGTCCATGTTCATATTAAGACCTATTCGTTGGGAGACACTATTGAGGTCATTGAATATAGTGCTTAGGTCCTCCAGCGATTCTGCCATAATGACTATATTGTCGACAAATCGAAGCTGAGTGACGTACACGCCATTGACGTTAATACCGTATCCTTTCCAGTCCAGTAGCTTGAAGACGTCTTCCAATACAGCAGTAAAATATTTCAGGGATATCACGTCACCCTGTCTTACACATCTCTACAGTTGGATTAGTTTTATACTCTGTTTCTGTACTCGGATAGCCATCGTAGCCCTTAGACCATTCAACAAAAAATTATTAAGATTAAACTATCTACACAAATTAAAAAAAACATAGTTTCTAAAATAATTTATTGTCAAGCGTTCATTTAGTTCTAGTATTATAAAGAAAAACAAATCAGCTGCTATAATTACGCTTATTCTAATTAACTACAAGTCTGTATATAGACAGTAAAATATTTTCTACTATATAGGTTTGTTCATACTTTCTAGGATGCAATACCGTTCATCAGATTGCGGTAAAACTTAGTCAACCTATTGGTTGCACTTGTGAGAAGGTTATACGCATGGTGCAATTAACTGACACTAGGTGGCGTGCGTATTACACTGACTATTTATTTGAAAGTTATATATCATTCTATTTCAATGATTGTATTATCATTCCTAATTATACAATGCAACTCTTCCACATTTTTAACGATATTTTCCACAATTATTTCTTCTGCGGCAGCAATGCGCCGGGTACGAGCTAGATAATATTAAAAATATATATATATATATATATATAATATATATATATAAACTTTGAATTGCATAGTTATCAGTTATTTACAGCGTTATTTTCAAAATTAAATTACAATATTAAAAAAAAAATAACTGAAATTATTATACAGTCCTACTTTCCGTGGTATCGTCTCAAGAATGCTGGCTACGTGTCATCTCTGAATGGTATAGCCATTCAGAGATGACACGTAGCCAGCATTCTTGAGACATTTAGCTTAGCCTTCAAGCAAGGAAGTAACAAACTAAACTACTTCTTATTACAAGCAGCGATGATCAGTCGCAGATACAGTTTTTTAGGAACTACACAGCACGTGCACCCTACGGACCAATAGTCTCTACAGCAAATAGCACAAATATGTACTCATACTATTACATGCCTGCAATTGAGAGAGAATTAAATCTCTAGATCGCACTTACTAAAACCCCATGGTGCTCTGTCTCCGCCGCAAATGGGCAGGGCCACGGAAATGCTTTCATGCACATCCGCGGCCCCTCTGGCACCAGCCGCCCAATGGCAGCCCCTCCTTAGTTGCTGACTTCTCCTCCCCGATTTCATTCTCAGATAAGGCGCACCAGAAACACAAGCCACACTGCCCTTCGCGGCCTCTAACTCCACCTTCACTACGGACTCCCCGAGCCCGATATGTGAATGGAGCCAGGGAAAAACGAGCACTTGGAAGCATCAAGTGGTGCAGTCTCACCAAAGTCGCGAAAGATAGTCGAGTGGCGCATCGCCAATTGCCTTACCAACATTCCTCTTCCCTTACTACTCCACCTCGACTGCAGCGGTACAGGGAGAGGAATCTCCTCTAGCCGCAGCCCACTAACACACATCCAACGTGGCTCGACATCATCAGGCGACCTTTCGACACTTGGCTATGGCCCTTGAATTTGGTGGAAGAAATAAAAAATATTCTAAATAATAATCTAATACTTTTATACTTGAAATAATACTAGTTTTTACGGAATTTATCGCGTATATACTTACTGGTACTGGTACTTTTATACTTACTGGTACTGGTACTACCACAAAATATTGTCGGTATACTGCACTTTTTCAAAGTGGTGCAGTTCTCATGCCTAATAAAACAATCGTCTGTGAAATGTTTGGAACAAATATGATCATTTTGTTTCGTACGCCAATTCACAATATTTATGCTTTTAAGCCATAATTTGAGTCTAGGTTCAGTTGGAAACCTGTTAATTAATAAACATTTGATAATCATCTGTTGTTGGCGACTTTGTTTATTAACAGATATTGGTAGGAAAGAACATGGTTAAGTATTATAGACAAGGAACTCGACAACCCTATTGAATTTTATTGTTTATCAAAACTCAGTAATATACAGCCAAACATGTTGGTATAAATGATATTAAGATTAGTAACAAATTTTTAAGTACTTATATTATCAAATAGTTTTTATTTATTTAATATTTGCTGCAAATTCCCTTACTTATGAAATGTTACACCACTTCACTTTTGGTAACGAGTTTTATAGATTACGCACACTCTCATTATTAATAAAAATAAATCTTATTATGTAACTAATATTATACACAATCAAACAACATAAAATACTTTCGTTTTTTAGTTTAAAAGTTCAAAATACAGATTTTTTAAATATGACAATATAAATAAGACAACAGACTTTGGCATATTATGTCAATTTTATTTTTCAAGACATCCTTTAGCGGCGCTTCAAATTGGCACAGTCATTTTGTATGGTATAGCCAGTCCAGCGTACTTGTATATATAGAGGTCAGTGCTTCAATGGCAATTATGCTTTGGCATTGCGCTATGAAAGTAACTAAAATAAACTAACCTAGCTGTCTCAATATCGGTGAGATATCTAGTCTTTCTTACAGCATATGCTGCAGAAAGTCTGCTTCTTAATTTAGATATATGGGGGCACCATTGAAGCTTTGCGTCAATACTAATACCAAGCAAAACAGTGGTATCCACAAGACTCAACTCTTTCCCATTTAAGAGCACATTGGTATTTAAATGTTCAACATTAGGTATTGTAAATTTAATACATTTTGTCTTATTGAAGTTTAAGAGCAAATTGTTGGCACTAAACCATATGAATATCGCATGCTGTGCAAAAAAGATTTTACAAAGAAAATGGTATAACAACAGCAGACCTAATGTTGTGCAAACAATAAAATCCCATAAAACATTATGCTCTAAAAGTAACTAAAGTTTACCAACTAGGGCGACTAAATCTGGTCCAGTTTAACCCCCAGAAGACAAGTTTGCGCGTTAACTGCTAAAAAGAACCCATTTGTCGTATCTCCTCAGTTTCAAGGCACTCCCCTTGTTGCCTCAGCCAGTATCGGAATCCTCGGCGTCGACATATCGAGTGACGTGCAGTTTCGCGATCACTTGGAAGAGAAGGCCAAATTGGCCTCTAAAAAGCTTGGCGTGCTCAGCAGAGCGGGACAGTATTTCATGCCGCACACCGCCTGCAACTTTACAAGTCGCAGGTTCGGCCGCACATGGAATACTGTTCCCATCACTGGGGCTCCCCAATACCAGCTCCTTCCACTTGACCGCATCCAGCGCAGAGCGGCTCGAATCGTCGACGACCGAGTGCTTTCTGATCGGCTCGATTCACTGGCGCTGCGAAGAGATGTTGCATCTCTTTGCATTTTCTTTCGCATATACCATGGGGAGTGCTCTGAGGAATTGTTCGGATTAATCCCAGCCGCCAAATTTCGTGAACACACTACGCGGCAAACGTCTCGATATCATTCACACCATCTGGATGCTTGGCGGTCCACCACTGTACGCTTCACAAGGAGTTTTCTTCCACGTACGAGCTCTCTGTGGAATAGTTTACCACCGGCGATTTTTCCGGACCAATACGATCTGGGGACCTTCAAGAAAAAAGCTTACTCCTTTCTAAAGGGCCGGCAACGCACCTGTAATTCCCCTGGTGTTGCGGTTGATCATGGGCGGCGGTAGTCACTTAACATCAGGTGAGCCGCATGCTCGTTTGCCCCCTTTTCTATAAAAAAAAAAACATAACATTTCATTAAACTAATTTTAGATTCTTTTTTACTTAAAAGTCTCGGAAGCTGCTGAAAACGATTATCGTCATAACATAAATATCCAGTGTTGGATATAAGCCTGTTTATTTATTTTTTTGAGATTTACCTTATTCACCATGCTTGACAAACATAATGGCGATTACAGTTCCAGGTATTCGCAGCTTGAACATGCTTCGTGCTTACTGTTGCACTTAGGTCTAGTTACTTTATATAGGTATTATTTTATATTATTTTATACAGGTAGATTTGGATGGTGATAAATGACATCAATTAACGCAAAACTGAAATAACAGTAACTACAAATATTCTAACCAAATTCATACATACAAAATGTAATAACTTTAATTACATTTTGTATGTACATATAACAAGAGGACTATTTAATGTTAATCAAAGGAAATATTACAGCGTTTTCGTGAATTTTATTTCAACAGCGAATGCGATATTGAAGTGTTGTGAAGTAGAGCTTACACTTTTTTAATTAATTCACAAAGCGCAAATAAAAGCATCGCAGCTCTTTCGATATTATAAGCAAGTATTTAGGTACAAACCGCTTCAGGCACGCAAATCGAATATTGAACGAAGTAATTATTTAGTTTATGTAACTGTGTACATAAAGTAGAATACAATATGTAACTTGATATTGGCATGTAAGTAATTCTAAGAAAAAATAATGTCTTTTATAAAATATGTGAATCTCGCGATAAGCTTTTATATCAATCGTAAATAGTGTAATGCAATAAAATGACGGGTTTCATTTAATTTAAAGTTTATTTTCTACCTGTTATAGCATTTGTTGGCACATACAAAAATACTAGTCAACACATCGATCACTAATAAAAATATATTAGTGATCGATGAGTCAACATAAAGTCTCTTTAATAACGGATGTAGTCAAAACAAGTCTATTAATTATTTCTTTGTTAAACGATAAACTTTGTGATGGCATTCTAATACAGAATTTCGTTCAGTACACACAGACTTTCTTTTATCCCATAACCATATTCCAACAGCATTTGCATAAAAGCTTGTTTTTAAAAATGGTTTTTTACTATTAATTTTATTAAAACTCAGTATCCCTGAATGAAAAAATTTAAGACTACGTCCATATAAGAAGTGTTTATGAGTAGTTACGTTGTACCAGTTCTGGCGCACTAGTAGTTACGTTAGTTACGTTGTACCAGTTCTGGCGCACTGAGTCAGAAGTGGTACAAGTACGACGTTCGTCGACTCACGATCAGCTAATGACTGTCATTGTTAAAAAAGTATTTTTTAACTTTTTCACTTTCTGCTATTGTCTTTGTAATATTGTATACGAGGGCGTTTGTGTTGTCGTAGATGCTATCCTTATTAGTCTTTACGTAATATTTAATCCTCGTGGAAGCATGTTTCCAATGATCAGTAGTTGGAATCTTGGATAGCTTCTTCATATCGTACATTTCAATTTTGATGAAATGCGTCGCTTGGTCTCCGTCGTCAGAATTAGTAGAAATGTATGATACAACATCTCTAGCGGCTCGTGCCACGGTTGATGATAACAGCTTCCTCTTTTTTATTTTTGATTCAGCTTCAAAAAAATGATCAATCGATTGCGATTTTCTTTTTCCACCATCGCATGTGTTATTATTAATGACGATGTCATCACTCTCTTCTTAAGGGGAGAGTGGCGAGTAGTAATACTGTTTATAGGTATTTTCATCGAAGTCAATGATTTCTGCAACAACACAGTTATCATGTTAATATCAATTTGTTAACACTTAATCATAAAAGTTAAAAAAGTTAAAGTTACAACCTATTAAAGTCCACTGCTGAACATAGGCCTCCTCTCATTTCTGAGAGGGTTTTAGGGCTAGGAAATGTTCGCTGCGCTATCTCAATGCGTGTTGGCAAACTTCACATGCCTTCGAAATTTTCTCAGACATGCATTCCTCACGATGTTTTCCTTCACCGCTGAGCACGTGGTAAATCAGCACTTAAAATTGAAATTAACAATTTAATTGGTGCCGGCGGGGATCGAACCCGGGTCCGTACTGTGAATTTTACATTTTGCGCTAACCATCTGAGCTACCACGGCTTAATCATATACACACACATAATATTTAAATATAATTTGTTAACACTAAATCATACACACGTAAGAAAATAACAGAAAGAAAAGTAAGTTTGTCAATAGAATAAACACTTACATCCATGGCCTTTGATGCGTTAAAGTAACACAAATATAGTATTGATAGATTCACTGCGGTCAAACGACCATACACTAACTCTATGACTGCAGTTGCTTGGTCTTATATAGTACCAGTGAGTAATAATTCTAATCTAAAGAATTTCTGCAGTAGAATTGATAGGAACTTTATGCATCAACAAGCTTATCTTACATTCTGTTGCTTATCTCTACATTCCTACGTCCTTCCTGTCGTGTCTTGTTCAGTGTATTGATGACTCAAATACGTTTTGTATAACACAAAGAATGCAATTTAATATTTAGAAATCACTATAATTGATCATTCCTATATTAGTCATTGAGTAGATTGGTACTGTAATAATCTACTAATAGCAGTAATATTATGGATACACTAGATGTACAACAACATCTGAAAAAGATTCACCCCACTCTAGAAAATAATGTTTATGCTGCCAATAAACTACCCATGTACACCCACGTACCAACGTATATAATATGCAATTTGGATACAGATGATAAACCAGGGTCACATTGGGTAGCTTTATATATCGATAGGAATGACGTCGGTCAATATTTTGATTCATTCGGACGGGCACCTGTACGATATCATCTAGAGTTTTTTAAAAGAAATTGTAAAAGATGGAACTGGAATGTTGATAGGAT
This sequence comes from Parnassius apollo, assembly GCA_907164705.1. NCBI lineage: Eukaryota > Metazoa > Arthropoda > Insecta > Lepidoptera > Papilionidae > Parnassius > Parnassius apollo. Next base: position 11,336,732 of record CAJQZP010000885.1, read on the forward strand.
TCAGAATGAGTGGACTTCAGTTTGTGGCGAATATTGCTTAATGTATTTGCTATATAAGTTTCAGGGATGTTCAATGCATAGTTTTACGAGTATATTTACAGGGAACACATTGTACAACGATATTTTAGTGGATGAGATGTTTCGCTCCTATTTTATAGATAATAAGTAATAAGATTTTGTATTTTATAAATAAAAATTTTGACAAAATTGGGTAATGTGTTTTATTAATGAGTCAGATTAGTGTAGATAGGAACAAAGGAGTATAATACAATAGCACCACGCTGAGGAAGAATAGATAATGACGGTATTGAACGAACAATAGATAAGTAGATAAGAACAATGGAGCGCTAATGACGGTGGAGGCCAGCAGCGAATATCAATTAGATAAGAGTTAATTGATCTGCACATCTCCGGAACCGTGCATCCTACGCAAAAATGGACCGCAGATTCGTGATCAGAACATGCCAAAACCTTTTTTTTTTAGGATCATGAGTCGACGAACGTCGTACTTGTACCACTTCTGACTCAGTGCGCCAGAACTGGTACAACGTAACTACTAGTGCGCCAGAACTGGTACAACGTAACTACTTTTATGTATCTCTGTATCTATATCTCTATCTATATCTTTATACACAGGGTGGAAAAAACGGACGAGCTATGGAGTAAAAGTAAACTAAATATTGAAGATATTAATTTTCATTCAAAGAAAACATTACTTTAATTTAAAAAATGTTTGAATGTAGTTAACGTTCAAATATTTTTTTAAGTCGCTTACTTGAGCCAGGATTTGAACCAACTAAAATGTAAAGAATATACAGTGGTAATTGTATTTAATAAATCGGTAGGGTCTATGGCAAGGATAAAATTTTTAGAACATTGTAGCCTACATTTAAAAAAAGGCCACGAAATCTACCAACTCGTACCCATCAAATTAACCTGAAAGACTTGTACCTAGATTTTTTTTTATAAACCCTTTATTGCCACATAATTAGAACAAATTGTTACAAACAATATTATTAAGGAATTAATTGAATCGTAAGAGGCGACAGAAGGAAACTGAGACAGTTGATGGTCAACAGCATCTTCCTGATGAACAGCTGAATAAAAAAACTGCGGTTGCTAATTCGCTATTTAATGAGGCAACTTATGAGGGAGTCCTATGTTCATCAGAGGACCTTTATAAGATGTAATGGGTGGATGGATGCATGGTTGGATAGATAGATGGATGAAATAAACATTTACAATTAATTTTCATTAATGTCTATAATTAAAACATATTTTTACGGCTTTCATCGCGTATATTATTTTTTTTATATTCCCGACGTTTCGACTTTACAGCACCCATGGTCACAGGGGGGGGGCTGATGTTTTCAACGGCCCAATGTCATAGTTAGCCACGACTACCTCCAGATTTAAATTATTAATTTTCGTTCCGAACTACGCAGTATGAACTTATAGTATCATGAAGTCTTGCAGGTAAGCACAAAGCCATCTATTATATCACAAGCTATTGAAATTAGGATGTCTTTTTGATTTCAATAGCCTCGCGAATCATATTTGCTTTTGTTCTTTAATGAGGGTTTGTGGTTTATCAAATCTGATCTCACTAAATCGGGGGCGATCCTGTACGTGTTCACAGACAGCAGACTTCCTGGAGCATCGATTCTTCACATCAAATCAGCTATGTGCTCTCACGCTCTGAGAAGTCTGCAGTCTGTAACATGTACCTACAAAATCGCACCGTCCCCTGGTCCCCAGCTCCTTGATACTTATGGATATCACTCAAAGTATATCAACATATACAGCTCAAAACAGAAACTCGACTTGTTACTGTTTTTTTTTTTTCATAGAAGAGGGGCAAACGAGCATGCGGCTCACCTGATGTTAAGTGACTACCGCCGCCCATGATCAACCGCAGCACCAGGGGAATTGCAGGTGCGTTGCCGGCCCTTTAGAAAGGAGTAAGCTCTTTTCTTGAAGGTCCCCAGGTCGTATCAGTCCGGAAAAATCGCCAGTGGTAAACTATTCCACAGAGAGGTTGTACGCGGAAGAAAACTCTTTTTGAAACAGTACAGTGATGGACCGCCAAGCATCCAGATGGTGTGGATGGTATCGGGACGTTTGCCGCGTAGTGCATTCAAGAAATTTGGTGGCTGGGATTAATCCGAACAATTCCTCAAGAGTACTCCCCATGGTATATGCGAAAGAAAATGCAAAGAGATGCAACATCTCTTCGCAGCGCCAGTGAATCATGCCGATCAGAAAGCACTCGGTCGTCAACGATTCGAGCCGCTCTACACTGGATGCGGTCAAGTGGAAAGAGCTGGTACTGGGGAGCCCCAGCTCAGAGATGGGAACAGTATTCCATGTGCGGCCGAACCTGCGCCTTGTAAAGTTGCAGGCGGTGAGCCGGCATGAAATACTGTCCCGCTCTGTCTGAGGCCAATTTGGCCTTCTCTTCCAAGTGATCGCGAAACTGCACGTCACTCGATATGTCAACGTAGAGGATTCCGATACTGGCTGAGGCAACAAGGGGAGTGCCTTGAAATTGAGGAGATACGACAAAGGGGTTTTTTTTGGCGGTTAACGCGCAAACTTGTATCTTCTGGTGATTAAACTGGACTAGATTTAGTGCTCCCAATCAGAAACTCTGTTCAGCAAAGACTCGACTTCAGACACAAGTTTGTCCCGGTACTCGAAGACATTTTCTCGAGAAATATTGGCACGGCCGGTGTAAAGAGCATCACCAGTGCGACATATCATTGATATGCAGAAGAAACAGCGTTGGCGATAGCACGCAGCCTTGTTGAACACCATCATTAATAGACTTGTAATCGGAGCTTGCACTGTCAACAACGACTTTGATGCTCCGATCTGCAAGAAAGCTGGTGATCCAATCGCACAATTTCTCGGGAAGCCCATAGGAAGGGAGCTTCGAAAGAAGCGCTTTGTTCCAAACCCGATCGAAGGCCTTCGCAATATCCAAACTAACGGCCAATGCCTCCCCCTTGGACTCTACTGCCTCCGTCCATCTGTGAGTTAGGTAGACAAGAAGATCGCCAGCTGACCGACCACGGCGAAAACCGTATTGGCGATCACTAATCAGCTGGTGATCCTCAAGGAACCTCATGAGCTGGCAGTTAACAGTGGACTCCATTGTTTTGGAGAACAAGGAGGTGATGGCAAAAGACCGGTAGTTGGACGGGTCTGAGCGGTCGCCTTTTTTAGTGATCGGGTTGACGAAAGCCATCTTCCATGATTTTGGGACTACGCCTAGTGAGTAGGAGTACCGGAAAAGACGCGTTAAAACCGGTGCCAACTCTGGAGCACACGTCCTCAGCACAATTGGGGGGATTCCGTCAGGCCCACTCGACTTGTGGGTGTCCAGGAAGAGGAGTGCTTTGCGAACCGAGCGCTGTGTGAACTGTACTTCCGGCATGGAGCACTCACACCGCGGGATGGTCGGCGGCGTAATCCCCCCGTCATCGAGAGCCGAGTTGGATGCAAAGAACGAGCCTAGCACATCGGCTTTCTTCTTTGCGTTATGGGCCAGTGAGTCGTCCTCCCTGTGCAGAGATGGAAGAGATAGCTAACAGAAATACCCCTGGACAGCTTTGGAGAGAGAGACCAGAATGCACGGGTTCCAGAAGGAAGGCGAACTGGTTTCTCGCCAATTCTGCCTATGTGCTCCGACTTTGCCTTAGCAATGACTCTTTTGAAGGACCTAGAGGCGGAATTATACTTCTTTTTTAGAGCGCTGGTGTTTACATCCCGGGACGTTGATGCGTTAGCCCAGGCTTGGTAGCACTCCTACTTATAGCATGATGCTATTTTACAGGAGCGACCAAACCATGGCTGAGATTTGCCTCCAATGGGCACCACAGAGGAAGGAATAAAAAGTTCCATACCCTGAAGTACCACATCAGCGACAGAATCCGCAACAACTTTGGGATCGTCCGGGTAGGATGCAAAGAAAGATCGCATCTCATCCCAATCGGCTGACCTATAGTGCAGCCTGCAGAATACAACTGCGATTTCAGCGTGAGTGGCACCACACTCCGGACAATGGTCATGGTCAAAACAATGCTCCGAGGAGCCTAAAGGGGCGTCGACAGAAATCTGATATCCGTCCGGGTGAGAGGTCAGCAGAAGGTCCAACAGGGAAGGTGCATGATCCTCCACATCTGGAATCCACGTAGGCAAAGTAACCAGTTGTGTCAGACCATATGCCAAGGCAAAATCATGAACAGATCTACCCGCATGATCGGTTAAACTTGAAACAAGCTATTCGGCGTGATGGGCGGTAAAGTTGCCGAGAATCACGATCTCTGTGGAGGGGATCTGCTGTAGCAACGAATCTGTAGCCATTTGGACGTGGTCGAAGAGTCGGTCTGTTTCGGCATTACCGCTATGGGACCTATAGAGGCACCCGTACGCGCGCGGATGGTCGTCGCTATCGACGCGTATCGAAGGATGGACAGGTCCCAACCTTCAAACCTGCCGAGGCGTCGAGAACAGATGTCCTCTCTGACGTAAACGCAAACTACAGCCCGAGGCACAAAGGAGTGTTCCAGTTTGTACCCCGGGCAGGAGAGATACGAGACATCAGCCGGAGAGGATATCTGCGTCTCGGTCAGAAAGAGCAGAGCCGCCGTATCGAGATGGTAGTGGACGGCGCTTAGGTTAGAGTGAAGTCCCCTGATATTGCAGAAATTCACGGATAACGTGGCAGGATTCGCCTTGGTCTTGTTGCTCCGTTTACCCCGAGCAGTTATAGTCTTGTGCGGAATTTTGCCCCCCCCCCCCCCTAGAATACGCGGGGCAGCCTGAACACCCACTTCTGAGTGGAGAAACATGGTCGTGGATGCTCAGCGAGGGATTCTCCATGGGTGCTGGTACCCTCCTGGGGTAGTCTATCATCATTTAATTCCGCTACCATGTTGATAGGGGGGGGGGGGGTATTTGGGCCTCCGGCCACCTGCACTTACCAGACGAAACGCGGAAGCAGAGCTTCCAATTCACGCCGGTATTCTATGAGGTCGTGGTACCACCCCGGTTTGAGCCGGCCCATACGTGCAACAGCAAAGCTGCCGCGTGGCTCTACTACTGTTAAACTGTGGGTGTTGTACACATTTCTTGAAACTTCCCATGTCTACTAAATGTTTTACCATCCACAACAATAGTTTTCTCGACGGTATTTGTCTATCCGGATATTTCTCGTTATACCATTTTAAAGTTAATGTGGTACTTATATGGGTAAAAAATTAAGCTTTTAACAAATCAAATTGTTCCTGATAAGTCATTATTAATACTATTATATTAAAATAGCGCGAAAACACAACAGCAAAGAAATAAAAATAAGTACAGATTATCGATTTATTCGTTCCAATTTCGCAGTCTCAGTCTCACACCATTTACAAACTTAAACATTCTATTTTTAAACTTATCTTGTTGAAGAAATGGAAATCTGTATTTTATATTTTATAGCTTATTATAATACTTCAACATACATTATTTTTACTTTTATTTAGGTACTTTTAGTGTGGAATTTTAAGAAATAAATGTGGAGTTAAAAAAATAAGCAGTAGGTCAGGATGTAAGTTTGGAGTTAATATTTACAAATTGTTAGATTTCAAGGTCTTCCTTAAATGGATGCTGCAATGTTTATTGAGAGATTTTATCCTTATCATAGACCCTATCGATTAATTAAATAAAATAGTAGCTGTATTTTATGCATTTTAGTTGGTTCGAATCCCGGCTCAAAAAATGTTTGAATGTGGTTAACCTTATTTTTTTAAATAAAGTGATGTTTCCTGTGAGTGAAAATTGATATCTTTAATTGACATACATTTTCTCTCCAAAGCCCATCCGTTTTTTCCATCCTGTATATTTATGTAATGTAATAATTACATACGTAAAATATTAACAATAATAATTATATCCAATACAACCTTACTACGAATTTTTTTTATTATATTTATGTAATGTAATAATTACATACGTAAAATATTAACAATAATATATCCAATACAACCTTACTACGAATTTTTTTTTATAAGTTATTATATTTATATTTTGCAGATACAGTGTTGTTAACGTTCTAGTACCTAGGCGGCCGAGCTTTGTTCGGCGTAAGAGAAAAATATAATTTTCTTAGAAAATAAATATGATCTAAGTACAGAATTTCATCCAAAAACGTTAGAGACCTTTTACAGAGATATTGTTGTTTTTTTAATTGTTCAAAATAATTATTAATAGGTTTGATTGCATATCGATAAAAATATTATTTTCCGTACGAATACTATTATAATCAAACACTTTTCGACCATGCTACAGGGTGGGCCAAGAATTCGTTAACATTTAAATGTAACTTACCGCGCAAACTATTGCCGCGCGGGCCGCGGGCGCGGGCGGGGGCACTAGCTCGCTTCTTGGAAATTTAGTCGCAATGGATCGCTTCACGGGGCCGCAACGCGCTTACTGCGTGAAACAGTTTTATTTAAACGACTTTTCGCTCATTACTCTGAGACGCTTATTTCGCGTTGAATATGGTTTACACGACTTAAGTCAGTGTCCAAGTGCTCCTTTAATAAAGAAATGGGTGAAGAAGTTCGAAGAGACGGGATCTACACTAAATGTGAAACAAACCGGCGGCCCACGGACTTCTCGGAGCGAAGAGAACGTGCAGCAAGTTTCCGCTTCTGTTCGACGTGATCCAGATTTATCGACACGCAAACGTTCGGCTGAATTAGGATTATCCCGCACATCATTACGCCGTATTTTGAAATTAGATTTGAAATTACATCCATATAAGATCCAGCTAGTGCAAGAACTAAACCCTAATGATTTAAATTTGCGTAAGTCATATGCCGAAACAATGTTAACTCGTTTCAGTAATTTTCACAACATCTTATTTTCTGACGAAGCCCATTTCCACCTAAATGGACATGTAAACAAACAGAATTGCAGGTATTGGAGCAGCGAAAATCCTAAAGCTAAACATGAGAGGCCACTTCACTCTCCTAAGGTAACTGTATGGGCTGCAATTTCAGCAAAAGGAATCATCGGACCTTACTTTTTTGAAGATTCTCGAGGCCGTTCAGTTACTGTTAATTCTGCCGAGTATGTGAAAATGTTACGGGAGTTCTTAGCACCGATGCTACTGGAATTTGCTGGCTATAATCGTAACACGTGGTTTCAACAAGATGGAGCCACGTGTCACACATCGAACGAGTCCTTGCCGGTGGTCAAAGACATGTTTCCAGAAAAGCTGATATCCAGACGTGGTGACATCCCATGGCCACCCAGAAGTCCAGATCTATCCCCAGCAGACTTCTTTTTATGGGGTTATTTAAAGAGTCGTGTCTACATTGATAAACCGAATACACTGCGTCAACTTAAAGAAAAAATCATCGAAGAGATGTCGGCGATCTCGCGGTCTCTTTGCAGAAGAGTATTCGAAAACTTCAGGACTCGCTTAGATGAGTGCAAAAACCGAAACGGTGGTCATTTAGACGAAATAATTTTTTAAAAAATAAATTACAACTAATTAGCTTTCTCGTAAATAAACGATTTCTAAAATATGTTAAATGGTTTTTTTATACGATTTTTTCAAATGTTAACTAATTCATGGCCCACCCTGTAGTACGCATAGCGCCATAAAAAATTACGTAAGTCCACAAACAAAACATTTCATTTGGTAGTTTGTAACGTACGTAGGTACATATAACTTCAATGTTTGTAACAATTTATATTTGTCCAGCTGTTGGACTGTGTGGGCCGCGTGGGCCTAACTATAAATTTAATCGAAATCGTTGTATTGTATCCGAGAATGCGATTACAGAGAAATAATATATTTTATAGGTGATAATCCTTGTATTTTGGCGTCAATTTTCGCATAAATGGCTCAGTGACACAAAGACAGGCAACGATGCGTATAATAATAGAACAAAATTATAAAGATTGGAGTATACCGAGCCTGTTAAACATAAATAACAGTCCTACTAAAATATTTTGTAATGGGCACTTAGTTAATTAGGTATATTCAATAGTAGTAGGAATGTAGGTGACTCAGAACCATGCAAAATATTATAATATAAAATTTTGCATAAAATCTCAATACTATAATAAAAAAATATTAAAATATCGAGCATGGTTGTAAGTCAAGGTCCTAAGGTTCTGAGCCAACTACATTCAGCGTGTTTAATTTTTTAATTTGAAGTTTATTGACTAACTTAATTGACACTAAGGGTAATAATTATTGTCCTATGGCATCCTCTGAAAGTGAAGCTCGGAGGTTAACAGAATAAAAGGAAGGAATATAAATCCCACCAAAACCATAAATGTTAAAACGGGGCCAAGTACGGTACAACGTTTGGGGACGTCGATGTCGCCGATCGGAATTGAGAACACCCTATGTCTTTAGGAATGTACATACAACGTTGTTCAAATTTGTTTTTCTTGAGGCAGTATTAATTTTGTAACAAAAATCCTTATAATTGAATGTCGACATAGTAACTAGCGTGATCATTTCCAATATTTCAATAATTGCTTGTACCTATTGTAATCGTAAAGCATACACGGGTATATGCATGTTTTACCTATATTTAGGCCTTTTAATATCGTAATAGCGTACAAGATGTTATTTAGAAGTATTGCCTGAACTGTAAATAATGAATTAAAAAAAACTGGTGCAATGATGTAGAATATGAATCTTGAGAACGTTAGAAGAAGGATATTCACGGATTGAGTTCGATATAAAATGCTGAAATTGTCTTTAAGATAAAAGGAGGCGAGTTCGTTTCAGATTAAAAAAGGGTTATTAATATTCTGGAACAACGTCTCTGACAAATTGATATCAATTTAAGCTTCTAACGAAAAGCTGAGACGTGGTCGTATTTTCAAAAATTGAAAATAAATCTTATAGAGTTGTTGAGAAGGTGCTCCAACTTTTTCAGAGAATTTAGCGATAGGTCTGGATAGCACATATACCTAGTCAGGTCATAAATTCTGTCACATGTTTAATATAAAATAATTGAAACAAGTTTATTCATTATGTAGCCATTTATATACCAAAATGAACTTAACAAAACATAGATTCTTATGACACTAAAGTTTATTCAAAATGACCTCCGTGATTTTGAATACAGGCCTTCAATCTGCGCGGCCAGTCGTCTATCGCAGCACGAACGAGGTTCATGTCAATATCGGCGGCTGCCTTAATCAAGGATGTCTTGAGTGACTCCAAATTGGGATGAGGCTTTGAGCACGCCTTTTCCTCCAAGTTTTGCCATATCTTGTAATCTAACGGATTCAAATCTGGACTGGAGGAGGGCCAGTCTTCGTGCCGGATGAAGTCGATTTCACGCGCTGCCAGCCAGTCTTGTGTGCTCTACGCTCTATGAGCTGACGCCGAATCTTGTTGGAATACCCATTGCCTGTTATTGAACATGGTATGAGAAACAGGTTTCACAAGGTTCGTCAGGACTGTATTTTGATACACAACTGCATTCGTTTTTACACCTTTCTCACAAAAATGTTAAGCCCCAATAAGAAACTCCAACCATACCATGAGCGAGGATGGAAAATGACCTCGTTGGACACGCGGAATACGGTTGCTCGCTTCTTCACTACTGTGTGCGTACACCTTATCATTTTGTTTGTTGTAGCTCTCATCTACGGTAAAAAAAAATCTCATTCGAAAAAAGAATTTCCCGATATTTTTCCCGCGTTCAACAAAACGCGGCATCTCTTCAGTCTCAGGTCCATTAGACGAGCATTCAAACGATGTCCTGTTTTTCTTCGATATGCCCGAAGCCCTAAGTCTTCATTTAACACCCTTTTCACCGTGGTTCTGCTTAACCCCATCTGAAGGGCCAACAGTTTCTGCTTTAGTTTGGGATTTCTTAGAATTCGCGCCTTCACAGCTTTTATCACTGCTGGAGTCCTAACAGACCGAGGGCGACCACTTCTTGACCTGTCATCTACACTAGAGTCTTCCATCTTCATTGTATCGTTTGATGGTACGATAAACGAATCTTTTGGTTATATTCAAATTTTTCAGTATGTCAAAAATTTGAATTGGCGCGTAACCGCAACGATGCAACGCAATAACTGCACCACGGTCTTCTTTAAGCGTCCACTCCATATTTAAAAATTAGTAAGGTTCTAAAACGTATACAGTTTTATTTTCATGAACAATTCGAAATTCGAATTCAATAAACTTTTTTGTGGCCAGCATTCTAAAAGAAAAGTTTTTACTGTGTGACAATACTCGTACTTATGACCTGACCAGGTAGTATAATCGATATTGGAATAAGATAATTAATATACAAAAGCGTAGTTTTGAAGGGAAAAGTAAATTTTTAAAACGGTGAAGCAAACGTAGAGTGGCTACAACTTTACGACTAATTTCAGAAATCTGTATGTACTCAATTCATAGTGCGATCAATTGCAAGACTTGATTAACTATAAAATAAGGAAATTGAATTAAGATTACATTATATAAAACATGTTCAAAAGTTTCCGTAGTCAATCCTTTTTAAAATTCTGGAGCATTCCACAATTATCGCTTTACATTTCGACGGGTTTACTGAAACCACAAATCTGTGTGACCAGACTGGCACATAAGTTCGTGTTCAGTTTCCTGATTCCATTATTGATATTGTCAGTCAAGATTGTACATATAGCTGAAGATCACCCGCTATATATACAATTGACTGACCATCATTCAGATGATACGATACAAGCATTAAATTGTGAGTAATGTCTTATACGTACACTAATTCATGTATAGGAAAACACCGTACTAGAAATCTAAAGTTCAAACACGAGCGGAGTCATCATCATTATTATTATCAGTCTTCATTATCATCAGTCCAATGAATTTATAAAAGCCAACTAGTTAACATCACATCACATAAAATAGGGCCAATCTATGTACTTGAGGTCTATAATTTTATTACCGACTTTAGACTTAAATTATGTGTATAGGTATAGGAAAAACTCAAACTCAAACGATCGTCTTATTTATTTGCTATTTTGCTATGAACTAAGATACATGCTAGAAATCATCATTATTTGGACATAACATTATTACGGAAACACAAACACGAATTTAAATATATTCAAACTTACAAATTAAACGAGTTAGGCAGCGATTATAACCGGTAGTCCCGTACATTTATAACAAAGTACACACATTGTTAAATTAATTACTACAAAATTCATTTTAGAAACAGCGTGGAAGTGATCACATCCATTTTTATTCCATCATCTGTGGACGATGATGGAATAAAAACCATCGTACCGATCCGATAGGTATCGGTGGCAAAACCCAGCCTTGATTTGGCCGCTACCAAGCCTAGGCTCGCGCATTGACGTCTCGGGATGCAAAAACTCCTAAAAAGAAGTATAATTCTGCCTCCAGATCCTTCAAAAGTGTCATTGTAAAGGCAAAGTCAGAGCACATCGGCAGATTTGGCGAGAAACTAGTTCGTCTTCCTTCGGGAGCACGTGCATTCTACCTCTCTCGCCAAGGCTGTCCAAGATAACTTCTGTCAGCCATCTCTTCCATCTCTGCACAGGAACGACGACACACTGGCCCATGCCGCAAAGGACAAAGCCGATCTGTTGGGCCCTCTCTTTGCATCCAACTCGACTCTTGATAACAAGGGGAACACACCGCCGACCATCCCGCGGTGTGAGTGCTCCATGCAGGATGTACTGTTTACCCAACGCTCAGTGCGCAGAGTACTCCTCTCCCTGGACGTCAACAAGTCGAGTGGGCCTGATGGCGTCCCTCCTATTGTGCTGAAGACGTGTGCTCTGGAGTTGGCACCGGTTTTAACACATCTTTTCCGGTACTTCTACTCCTTAGGCGTAGTCCCGAAATCATGGAAAACAGCCTTAGTGCACCCGATCCCTAGAAAAGATAACCGCTCTGATCCGTTCAACTACAGGCCTATCGCCATCACCTCCTTGTTCTCTAAAATAATGGAATCCATTATTAACAGCCAGCTCATGCAGTAGCTTGAGGATCATCAGCTGATTAGTGACCGCTAGTACAATTTCAGTCGTGGTCGCTCGGCTGGTGATCTTCTGCGTTACCTAACTCATAAATGGGTGTAGGCAGTAGAGTCCAAGGGGAGGCGTTGACCGTTAGTTTGGAAATAGTGAAGGCCTTCGATCTGGTTTGACACAAAGCGCTTCTTATGAAGCTTCCTTTCTATGGGCTTCCCGAGAAATTGTGCAATTGGATCACCAGTTTTCTTGCTGATCGGAGCATCAATTTCGTAGTGGACGGTGCATGCTCCGATTACAAGCTCATTAACGCTGGTGCTGCACAAGGCTGCGTGCTATCACCAACGCAGTTTCTTCTGGATATCAATGATATGTTGCATACCCGTAAAATTCATTACTATGCCGACGACAGCACTGGTGATGCCTTATACACCGACCGTGCCAATATTTCTCGGGAAAACGTCGCCGAGTACCGGGACAACCTTGTGTCTGTAGTCGATACTTTGTTGAACAAAGTCTCCGACTGGGGCGACTAAATCTAGTCCAGTTTAATCCCCAGAAGAAACAAGTTTACATGTTTACCGCTAAAAGGAACCCCTTCGTCGTATCTCCTCAGTTTCAAGGCACTCCCCTTGTTGCCTCAGCCAGTATCGGAATCCTTGGCGCTACATATCGAGTGACGTGCAGTTTTATCGTCACTGGATACAGAAGAGAAGGCCAAATTGGCCTCTAAAAAGCTTGGCGTGCTCAGCAGAGCGGGACAGTATTTCATGCCAGCTCACCACCTGCAACTTTACAAGGCGCAGGTTCGGCTGCGCATGGAATACTGTTCCAATCTCTAGGCTGGGGCTCCCCAGTGCCAGCTCCTTCCATTTGATTGCATCCAGTGCAAAGCTGTTCTAGTCGTCGGCGACCGAGCTCTTTCCGATCGGCTTGACTCACTGGCACTGCGAAGAGATTTGCATCTCTTTGCGCATTATCTACCACGGGGAGTGCTCTGAGGATTAGTTCAGACTAATTTCAGCCGCACAATTTCACTATCGCACATCGCGACAAAACTCGCGACACCATCCATACCATCTTGATGACTGGCGGTCCACCACTGTGCGATTTAAAAGAAGTTTTCTTCCTCGCACAACTTCCTTGTGGAATCGACTACCACCAGAGTTTTTTCCGGACCGATACGACTCAGGGACCCTCAAGAAAAGGGCATATTCCTTTTTAAAAGGCCGGCAACGCATCTGCAATTCCCCTAGTGTTACAGTTGTACATGGGCGGCGGTAATCACTTACCATCAGGTGAGCTGTATGCTCGTTTGTCCCCTTTCCTATAAAGAAAATCCTTCCCAGGGGTTATTATTAACCATGTAATCCCTAATTAAAATAACTCATTTTCCCATTGATTCACTACAAGTAGACTAATCTTTTTACAGCATATTATGCCGCCAATGAAGTTTGACTTCAACTATATTTCCGAGTCGTGTAGTGGCGGTTAAGAATATCCAATATCTTCCCGTGGGTGTCGTAAAAAGCGACAGAGGGAAAAGTCGTAAAAGGAGATGGGCAGCAGCATCTTCCTGATAACAGCAACTGTACAACAAAAAACTGCGGTTGCCAACCCGCTCGCCAAGCGTGGCAACTATGGCAATATACCCCCCATGAAGAATTACACAAATAGACGGCCCCCAGTCCCCGGCGGCCCCGCTATTCCTGGCTACGGCAGTGACCATGGTAACGGCGGGGCAGAGGGTGCTAAGAATCTCCGGTAGAGGGTTGCCACCTACGACGACTCAACCTGGCAACATTTAACGCACGTACCCTGAGGACTGACGAGAAGATCCTGGAGCTGGAAGAAGAGATAGACAAGTTGCACTGGAATATTATAGGATTATCCGAGGTACGAAGAGATGGGCAGGACACGGTGATTCTCGAATCCGGCAACTTGTTCTATCACTGGGAGGGCGACCATCTGTCCCAAGGAGGTGTTGAATTTATCGTCCACAAGTCTCTCGAGATGGGAGGTCGACGAGGGTTGCGTACCTTATACTCAGAATCACCAAACGGTATTCGCTGAAGGTCATACAGGTTTACGCGCCAACGTCGAAACATCCCGATGAGGAGGTGGAGGAAATGTATGAGGATATTTCCAGAGCCATGCATTCCTCCAAAACCCACTGCGCGGTGTTGATGGGAGACTTCAACGCAAAACTGGGCACAAGAAAGAACGGTGAGCTGAAGGTAGGGAAATTTGGGATAGGGCAACGGAACCCAAGGGGCCAGCAGCTGGCCGACTTCATGGAGAAAGAGGGACTTTTTATGATGAACTCTTTCTGGGCCAGAAGAGGCCCCACAGAAAGTGGACCTGGTCGAGCCCCGACGGTTCGACAAAAAACGAGATCGACTTCATTATGACGACCAGACGCCAACTGTTCAGTGATGTCTCAGTGATCGCAAGGGTGAAAACTGGCAGCGATCACCGAATGGTTAGAGGCACACTGAACCTAAACGTTAAGTTGGAGAGGTCTCGTCTAATGAAGTCAACGCTCCGTCCCCCTCGTGCTCTAATCCAAAATCCCGAAACCTTTCAGCTCGAGTTACGTAACCGCTTTCAGTGCCTAGAAGATTGCAGTGGAGTGGACGATATGAATGACAAGCTCGTGGAAACTGTCCATGCTGTTGGAGCTAAGTTCTGCAAGACCCGCTGCAGAAGAACACAAAAACACTCCGATCACACTCTTAATCTCATGGCAGTTAGACGGGAGATGAGGCTGCAATCGTCAACAGATTTGACAGCATACAGGCAACTGAACAGACAGATCTCCAAATGCATGCGGCGAGACTTACGCAACTTTAATACTGCTCGTATTAAAGAAGCGATCGAGCGGAACCAGGGCTCCAAAGTCTTTGCCAGAGATCTGTCTGCCAGAAAGAGCCAACTGTCAAAGCTGAAGACTGAGTGTGGGAGCATCGTTTCCGGGACACCTGAGATTTTGAGTGAGATTGAGAGGTTCTATGGGCAGCAGTACACATCATCGTTGGAGCCACACGCAAGTGTGAGTAACGATCCAAGAGCAAGTCTTATCCGACACTATTCCGATGATATCCCGGACGTCAGTCTAAGCAAGATTAGAATGGCTCTCCAGCACCTTAAAAACGGCAGGGCCCCAGGCGAGGATGGAATTACAGCGGAGCTTCTGAAAGCGGGTGGAACACCGGTACTTGAAGTCCTTCAGAAGCTTTTCAATTCCGTCCTCCATGGTGGCACTATTCCGGAGGCGTGGAGCAGAAGTACGGTGGTCTTATTCTTCAAGAAAGGTGAAAACGCCCTCTTGAAGAACTACAGACCGATATCCCTTCTGAGCCGCGTCTACGTGCTGTTTTCGAGTGTCATAATGAATCGTCTCGCACGCAGACTCTACGACTTCCAGCCTCCCGAACAAGCCGGTTTCCGAAAAGGCTTCAGTACCATAGACCACATACATACCCTGCGGCAGATTGTACAGAAGTCCGAAGAGTACAATCTGCCACTTTGCCTGGCGTATGTGGACTATGATAAAGCCTTTGATTCCGTCGAAATTTGGGCGGTGCTACAGTCCCTTCAGCGGTGCCAAGTTGACTATCGGTATATCGAAGTGCTGAAGTGTTTGTACAGTAGAGCTACGATGGCTATCCGAGTACAGAACCAGAGTTAGAAACCTATCCAACTGCAGAGAGGTGTAAGACAGGGTGACGTTATATCCCCGAAACACTTCACCGCTGCATTGGAAGACGTTTTCAAGCTACTGGACTGGAAAGGATACGGTATTAACATCAATGGCGAGTACATCACTCACCTTCGATTTGCCGACGATATAGTCCTTATGGCAGAATCGCTGGAGGACCTAAGCACTATGCTCAATGACCTCAATGGTGTCTCCCAACAGATAGGTCTTAAGATGAACATGGACAAAACAAAGATCATGTCTAATGTCCATGTCACACCTATGCCGGTAGTTGTTGGGAGTTCTATGCTCGAAGTCGTTGACGAATACGTTTACCTGGGACAAATAGTCCGACTAGGTAAGTCCAACTTCGACCGAGAGGTCAATCGACGGATTCAACTAGGCTGGGCAGCGTTCGGGAAATTACGACACATCTTCTCGTCAGGTATACCTCAATCTCTGAAAACTAAAGTGTACAACCAGTGCGTGTTGCCAGTGATGACTTACGGATCTGAGACGTGGTCCTTCACTGCTGGCCGTATGAGGACGCTCAAGGTCGCTCAGCGAGCTATGGAGAGGGCTATGCTCGGAGTTTCTCTGCGTGATAGACTCAGAAATGAGGATATCCGCAGTAAAACCAGAGTGACCGACATAGCCCAACGGATTAGTAAGCTGAAGTGGCAATGGGCCGGCCATATAGCTCGAAGAACCGATAACCGATGGGGAAGAAAGGTTCTCGAGTGGCAGCCTCGTACCGGTAGGCGTAGTGTAGGGCGACCCCCACTAGATGGAGTGACGACCTGATAAGATATGCAGGAAGTCGATGGATGCAGGTGGCTCAGGACCGTGCTTTGTGGCATTACTTGGGGGAGGCCTATGTTCAGCAGTGGAATTGTGAAGGGCTGTAATGATGATGATGATGATGATGTATTTCCGAGAAAAAGAGTGAATTCAACACGACTCAGCATCCTCTCAATTTAAAATCACACTTGACGTGTTTTATCATTGGGCGCTGTTCAAAAGAAAATAAGTTACATTAAGCCAGTGCACAAGTTTTCAAATAGCATTATTCTTTGCGTCATATTTTAATAATTGCATTTTAAGAATCAAAATGAACGAAGTATCAGCAAATAAAACTATTTCATACTTATTCCCTGCTCGTTAAGTATAAGGTGGTTTAAAATAGACTAACAGGAAAGGACCAAGATATGAGCCCTGAGGTACTACACCTCTAAATACTAACGACCCGGAAGAACTACGTTTTCGTTCTCTTAATAGATAAGAGTCTAATATATTTAATACAAAACTGTAGTGATGAAAGAACTTACAGTCCACCTGATGGTAAATAGCTAGTGCAGTCTATGGACTACAGATACGTTGTCACCTCTGAGAACTTTTTCGGGAAGGATATATTAATCGTAATGATTGATAGGCAAATTAACGACCGCAAGAAGGGGATGCAATGAAACGATGGACTCTATTACACCACCAGCACAAGACCGCCCTTCCCCTCAACGTGAACTCATTGTCCCGCCTGCGTATACGGTCTATAAATGACAACGAGTTCTAATACGTACTATTAGATACTACAAAATGAATTTTCTTAGCTAACTATAAGGAATCGACAAAATAAATTGATAGGATTTGATAGTTATAATAATTTCGTCATTAACAGCAATCAACTTCACTATTTGCAATTGTGGAAACTCACAATAATGAAGTAGTAATTAAATGTTACTTCGGGGCTCTTACAACATAAGTATCACTCATTTGGTAATGGTGACATGTTTACTCACCACTTAATCAGTCGTCAATGTTTTTAGTGGATAAGATTTTTAGCAATAGGTACGCTGTAGCTGTATAGAATAAGAAGTATCTACTAATACTAAGTATTACGATTTCGGTTTCTTAACTCATTTGCTACTCTGCTACTTACTAAACGCCCGCAATAAGATAAGATCCAAAATGACGTCATCTAAAACTTTTGTTCGCTATCGGAGCACTTGTCTCTTACGTATTAAAATATTATTTATATTTTATTTTATATTTATAGTATTATAAAAAGCAACGTTAAAACATTATCCTCGCGACAGAAGGAGCAGCAAATTGCTTTCTTTCAAGTTCCTGCAAAATTTCTAGACACTACGATTTTTAGATGTCTTATATTGCTTACATCTTCTTTGACAGTCTGTGTCGTTGTTCTCGTTTCTTGAGTGCACAATAACAATCAATATGAACTTTCAAGGCAAAAGTGAATAGGCATATTCGAGGCTAACATGTTTGTCATTTATGGGACCCTATTACCACTAATATCAGATGATACGAAGAGGGCAAATTCTAAAAATCTAGTAACTATTATTCGCCCACGTAGATTTAAGCGCCTTATTCATTGTGCTTGTCCAGGCTTGACGTACAACGTCAATAATTACGTACGTCAAGTCTGCTCATTGTCGTTTTACTTCATGCGTCGTACATGACCTTGGCGGAATACACAGAAATATGGACAATGAATAAGCCGCTTTAGTCTTCGAAGGCAGAAAAATACCATAGTAGTAGCTTAGTAAATTTATATTCAGGCTTATCTTTTATTCGTGACTTCATCCACGTAGAAATTAAATAAAAAAAACCTGCACAGACAATGTTTGGTCAAAGAATGATCAGTAAATTTCAGACTAAGGTAAACTTATTTTGTACGTAATCTACGTGGCACCATGTCATCATTACTAGAAAGTTATGATTGAATTATAGTTTTTATGGTTTCTAGTGTACATAACTACACCTGCGCCAACTATTTTTTTACCTATACAAAACAATGCATCGGTGCTGTATTCTTCAATTTTTAAACATTGTTAAAATTTTCGAATACATCTACTTTTAGGAATATCCGTACACGTTGTTTTGCAATAACCGACTAAATTTGCAGAGAAGGTTTATAATAAGTAACATAGGCAAAAGGTGAAGAAAATTTAATTTAAAAAATCTCAAATATTCTATCCCTTTGATATTTTAAATTCAAAATGTCTGCCTAATGCATTATTTTAACTGATTGTTCTATGCACACATTGGTAAGGGTCGCTCGGTAGGCAAAAACGTTGTTGCCCGTAAATCACATGCAATTTTGGATAATTTCAAATAAAAGTCGAAATATTATTTACTCGTATTTTCAAAAACTGCAATAACGGTATATCATCATTTATACTGGATGAACTTTTTTACTGTCTGGAAAAAAGTAGGGTGTAAAATGTGAACGGAGTAGAGCCTATAGTAACGGAGTAGTAGCCAGTAGTAACGGAGTACTTAGTAGAGTAGTTGCGTTGATATTTTACAAAAAATAAAAATAAAATTGAATTAAATAAACAAATTAATTAAAATCTAATGATTTCTTATATTTACGCGAACACTACACATTGACTAAAACTACTTTTACGGATTTTATCGCGTTTAATTTTACTCTTAATTATTTTTATTTTTTAACCAATAATTCAACTTTTTTTAATTAAACAATAATTAAAAAAGTTGAAGGTACTCCGGGTTTAACAATGACATCGGGACGTCAGTCATCTCAGTTCCCCGCGTAGACAGAGAAACCTATAGACTAATGATTAGCGTGGCCTCGAGTGAAAAAGAACGATAACGTAGTTTTAGGTTATACAATAATCTTTATGACTTTTAAACATATTTAGATACATTTTTTAATTGTTCTAAGAACTGAACTGAACAAGATTCACCAATCTTAAGCTCACAAAACACTTTTTTCTCATTTAAACCAACTTGTAAACTCCTTAGATCGCTACGAACTGTCAAAGTTGTTTAGCAAAGTGTAGTTTGCTAAACAAAAAAACCGGCACGGAGAAAGGGACAATCCCACCGCTCTGTCTCATTACTATACAAGACGTATGCATAAATCTATCTTTTTCGTGTGCGAATGTGAAAGAAGGCGTCAATTTGTCTATAGGTTTCTCTGTCTACGGTCGCCCGTGACCATAGGTGCTGGAAAGCACCCGAAACGTCGTGAAATAAAAATAAAAATAATTAAAAGTAAAATCAAACGCGATAAAATCCGTAAAAGTAGTTTTAATCAATAATTAAAATCTATCGAAATTCAAATCATTTCCACCCTAGCCTGTGACCCTGTGGAGTGACAAGGTCAAATATACCTACCATTGTTTTATTGCCGTTCGTAAAGTATGGTGGATATGATTTGAACTTCGATAGATTTTTTATTAATTTAATTATTTCATTCAAAATTTTTGTTTTTATTTTTTGTAAAATATTAGTTCCATAGGCTTCTTCTCCGTTCACATGTTACACCCTATTTTTTTCCAGACGGTGAAAAAAGGTCATTCATTATTATTTGAACTTAAGTTTAAAATTTGGCTACTCTTTGAAAAATAACCTTGTCGAGTTTAATGTAATTAATGTAAAATATAACTAATATTTCCGAAATCAAGATTAATCTTCACATTTTTCTTACAAATGAACTTCCCCTGTTATGGAATCTGTCAAATGTTTTACGGTGATCATTTTAACCACAAGTGTGATACAAACGATGTTGCACACTTATCTGTTGTGGTAATTAAAAGCAGTATTGGTTGCAGCATTCCTGTGAGAACTATTCTAATCAATCAATTTTTTTTTCATTTAATTTTTGTATGAAAATTTGTTTTGTCATTTTTGTAATAAGTAAATATAATTTTTAAAGTGGGGGTATTTTAAATATCTAATAGCATAAGTATTCACGAATACGTACACAAAATTTCAATTAAAATGTCAAGAAACAATAAAGTTAGCGATTTTTGAGATGGAACGCACCATTTTGCCCCGTAGTGCGCAGCCATGGTGGCAGAAAAAGTCGCGGATTGGAATAGATTGTCATTAGAATAACTTATTGCTGCATTAATAGTTAAATTTGCACGAAAATTATGTATGGCTGAATTGTTCTTCTTGAAAAGTTCTAAAAAAACTTGGCTACGACATGATATCATGTCAATTTTATAAAGATAGCTCACAGTTCAGTTCGTACGGATAAAGCAAGGGATTAGTAATGGCGACTTATCGAGCCCGCACCATCAACATACACGGTACCAATAGCGTAAACACGTTGATAACGGTATATCGTTATAACGATTACTCGATTATAGTTGAAAATTTTCTTTTAAAGGGTAAATATTTGAAAGAATTGTATGCGCAAGTAGGCATATTAATTTATAACCAACAACCCGATCTGATTTAAGATAAACATTAAAGAACATTTATTATGGATAAAATTTAGCCTAGATCACTCCTGGTATTATTCTCTATTTGTTCGTGAAGTTGTATTACAATCGATTCCGCTTTATAGAATAAGGGTGACAAACGAGCACACAGTCCACCTGATGGTAAGTCGATGCTGTAGCCCATAGACATCTGAATTTATCCTCGATTAAGAATCAAAATGCAGATGCGTTGTCACCCCTGAGGACTAAGATGGAATGCCTCATTTCCAGTAAAAAAGAGTCTCCGGACCTCTACACTCACCATATGAAACAGCAACATGAAGCTGCTATTTGACGCTGGTATTATGTGAGAGTGTGGACCTTTAACGGTCGAGCTGACCCATTCGTGCCAACCATACTATAGCTGCAGCGTGGATCTACCACGTATAGCATGGCTCTAACACGTATAATTTCGAAGATTACCTCGGACAGACAGACAGACAAACGAATTTAAAAATCGGTTACTCATGTCTCAGGGGCATATAAGTACTTTATACAAAAATATTAAACAAACAAAATCACCAATAATTATGGAGAAAACTCTCAAAAGACGTCCAGCTCACGTAGCGAAACCGGCGGAGAGTGATAATATAAATAATTGTTCATTTGAGCAAAACCAAGGCGGGCCAATAGTTGTTTTAATTAATTTAATTAAATAATATCTTGGGGAGGCCGGTGTTCAGCTGTGAACTTGGCTGTAGTGATAATGACGATGATGATGATGACGATAAATTAATTAAAAGGTAAATTAATTGTAGCAATTTACCAAAAGAAGTAAAACACAGAATTAACGTTTTGAGTTTTTTCGTTATAATTATATATTTTTATATCCTTTTTTTAATTAATTTTATTTCAAACTGTGAATAGGAAACATAAAATAATACATTTAAGCTACAATACAATATTTTAACGATGGATGTTTTAATTATATAATTTTTGTATACAAAGTCGTTAAACCTAATTTGTTGTTCTATTATTTTCCTGAAACATGGCCGTGATGTTTGCACTCAAACGTGTGATGCGTAAACTGTTGAAAATCGATTTTACATAAAAACACACTTTGTATACTTCCTTCTATCTGACGCTAAATTACCAAACGATAATTTTGTATGCTTTTGACTGAGTACTGCCTAACCTTGTAATTTTTCAAACGTAATGTGTGGATATCCCTTAATACTGTTTTACCGACAAAATGTGCGCAAACGCGAGGCGCCAGAGTTTCCAAGACTTTCCGGTTTAAATTAAAATAATAAAAAAAAAAAAAAATAATCAATTAAAAAAAAAAAAAAAGAATGGTTATCTTTTTGTGTTCGCCCATAGCGCTTTGCAGATAATTGTTTGTGGTTAAAAAGTCTGTCACTTGTCAAAATTATTTTGGTTCTTGCCGCTAGAGGCGCTGTGATCTCACAATCGTCTGTTCGCCACAATCACAAGCTTCATACCGACGCGTCATCTACGTCGGATTTTATTAGTTTTATAATTTTATGTGATTAAGAATATTGTGATAAGTGTCATTTTTATACACATCTTGGTGATAATATTAGTGTTAAGATTTGTTATGTTATTGTTGTACAAGGGAATACGATTCGAGGTAAGAAAGTGAGTAAATGTACGTCAAAGGAATTTGTTTGGGATTTGTGAGATCGATAACCCGGTCGGCTAGCCATGAGGCGCGACGCTGAGGTTATGTCGCGAGTCGCGAACTAGTAGTCGAGTTCAAGTAACGGTTCGCGGCCCGAGGCAGCAGACTCGCGTTACAGCCGCGGAATCCGGTCGGACCTGGGACCAGTTAGTTTATTATAGTATCTACATCCTCATTTGCCGCCCACATTCCGTTACGCTTACCACCGATAGCCACTGTAAATAAATAATTGGTAATTAGCTTTGCTTATTAAAGTGACGATAACCTATGACCCTACACCACCTTTAGAACGCTCGAAACCTTTGAATTTTCCTTTGAGATATGCGCCTGTTTCCAGCTTACCCTGCCTGCAGTGAGTGCCAAGAGCCCCGAGTCCCAGCCATTAGATTGAGTGGAGTGTTCCCTGCCCACACGTAGCCCCGTACGCCGCCAAAATTCCGCGCGACACATCGGACACCTCCTCCAGCATGGAACTGGAGAAAGCCCCCACGCCTCTCCACGAGGAAGACTCCAAAGTCACCCTCACTATCAGACTGATTATGCAGGGGAAGGTAAGAAATGGACACTTCCATTTTTAAATTGAACAATGGCACTTTTATTCATTTACACATAAACTATTTTGTTTACTATGTGAAAGTGTGCACTTTACCTTCTTCTTACTTTAACATTGTAGTTCTTAATTCATTTTAGTAGATTTCATCTTTTTTTTTTCAATAAATTGCCAACTACTTAATTAATTACTAATTGCTATGTAGATTGTCTGTGTCATCATTTAATTCATTAGTATATGTATGACACGAAAAATATATTTTTAAATATTTTGTCTGTACTTAAAATAATAATCCTCTTTTTTTGTATTTCCATTTAAGGCAGCAAAAAAAATAATTTTGAAATGTAAATTGTTATCAATATAATATAGTTATCAATAAATAATTTTAATGAAAACCTAAAACAGCCAACGCTACAGTTACTAGCAGTGGATAAACACAAATGGCCTTACAATTGTTGATTTATCACTTAAGTAAATAAAGTGGCTTTCCTCTCTATACCTGTCCCTTTCTATTGTCATTTAGAAGAAACAGAGGGAGCAAGTTTAGACAATTTCTTAAATTGATGTATAAAATTTGTTATATTTGAAAATTTCTATATGCCATCTTTTTGACATACATTCTTAACTATAAAAATGCATCATATGTTATTATTGTTTTGACATTATAATTCTAAACTAATTAAAATTTAACAAATCTACCAAATTTTATTTTACAATAATAATAAAGTTATATATGATAAAAAAGTTTTATCATGCTATGTAAAAGAGTTATAAATATTATAAAAATACTGAACACTAATGTGACATGGTATTTCAATCTTGTTAGGTAGCAAACACTTGTAGGGGTGCTTAACACAAGATCTTGTTTATATGTTACTCATGCTTGCTTAGTGACTACACTAAAAACAGTTTTATGAAAAATCAATTGAACATAAAACCAACAACACACAAAGTGAATTAAAACTAATATGACAACAATAACTTTAAAGTGTTTTATTTCTAAATCATAGAGAACTAATTAAGCACACCTACATGCAGTAGTTTGCACTGTTATGTGACATATTAATGCTAACATGTACCTATGCAGGAAAGTACCTAGTTTTAATTGGCTATAATCCAATACAAAGTATATTTGGCAATAAGCCAACTATCAGCACTTGGCCTGTTCATCACACATGTTGATTTGTATTTTTTTCTAATTGAAATAATGTATGATATTTGTTGATTTGTAGTTCTTGAGTACTGATACATTTCCCTTTTATCTTTTTGCATTGGTTTACTTTTTATATGGACTCTATATTCAATTACAAATAAAATATTTCCTTATGTGTATGGAATATTTTACTATATGGTTATCAAATGAAAAAATTCTTAAATGCATGATTGTTTTTGTTTTTTTAATTTTATAATTAAAAATGTTTGTGTCAAATATTCTACTCTACACTATTATTAATGTTGATTTTATATGAAATACCTTGATGCCCACACTACATTACTCACATACTATAAGAGTCAATGTGCTCGAACACAATGCAGCCACTCTAAAATTGTCTAAATGCATCCCTGCTGCATCTATTATTGCTGCAAAGAATCGCTCGATGCTGTGGCTATTATTGGCTACCAGACAGGAAATCTTTTGTACTATAAATCGAAGTGCTACTGCATTAATTATACCTCCACCTATTGCACAATACTTGCCAATAGTGCTATCTCAGTGTAGATGTAATTTTGAACTACGATTCCCAATTAAAGCCTACAATACTTCTGTTATTTTTAATACCATTGTGTTTTTCTTCCATAGGAAGTTGGCAGTATCATTGGAAAAAAGGGAGAGATTGTAAAGAGATTTAGAGAAGAGGTATATATTTTTCTGAACTATTTATTAGATTTTCTTATTAAACAAAAAAATAATTTTGGTTTTAATACCATATTAAAATGCTTACATTGACAATATTTGTTATATATTAGTAGCAAAATTTTCTGATAATGTTATTTGTGATTCCAGTCTGGAGCAAAAATAAATATTTCTGATGGATCATGCCCGGAGCGGATTGTTACGGTCACTGGCAACACAAGTGCTATCTTTAAAGCCTTTACACTTATTTGCAAAAAATTTGAAGAGGTATGTAATTTAAAATGTTATATTTTAAGTACTTCTATTTTTTAATCTATTCATTAATGAAAATATAGATGGCCTATTATAAACATCCCAATCTTGGGCCCAGGCCCTTTTCTCATTAGTTTTATTAGTTTTTTTTTTTTCATTAACCCTAGAACCTTACACTATCTGGTGTACTTGTTATTCCCACTCAGGCATGCTGGAGTACCCCATACTAAATACGTATATTTTTTTAAATAAAAACTAATTTATTTATTTTATTGGATATACACAACAGCTTACATTCAATTTTACATAACATAAATACCTATTATATACAAAGTTTTGTCCTGGAATACAAACCAAAAACTTTTAAATACAGTTGCAACATGCATTATCCGTAAACATATTTATGTATATATTTTACTCAAAAAAAAAACAATTTATAAATTTAACAAATTTTACGACAATTTAGTAAAAGTTTTATTATGACAATAAATAATTAATGTGGAGTTGACTTGAAGTAGTGGAACAGTTGAGTACGAAGCTTATTTACATTATTGTCAAAGACATCAATGTCCTTACCTGACTCAGTCAGAACTATATCACTAATTAGTGAAACTATTACTTAATTATAAAATAGTATTTTTTTTATAGGATAGGGTGACAAACGAGCACACAGTCCACCTGATGGTAAGTGGTTGCTGTGGCCCATAGACATCTACATCTTTCCTCAATTACGAATCAAAATGCAGATGCGTTGTCACCCGTGAGAACTAAGATGGATTGCCTCGTTTTCAGTAAAAAGGGTCTCCGGTTCTCTACACTCACCATACGTAACAGAGCAGCATTAAGCTACTATTTGACGCTGGTATTCTGTGAGAGCGTGGTCCTTCCCCGGTCGAGCTGACCCGTTCATGCTACAACTATACTACTAATATAACTGCAGCATGGCTCTACCACATATAAAGTAGAAACTTAAGATTGCTAAACAATCTCAAAATCTAAATGTAATATGATTTTGAGCATTTTTACAGACTTTCATCTGTTGCTCCATACAATACATTGTTATTTTGCGCACATGGTATGTCATCTTGCTTTTTCTGTTCTTAGTTCTTGGGAAAAATCCATAGTAAATTTTATGTATTATGTATAGGAATGGAACATTGATTAGCGATAGTTTTTTTAAGGAAAGCTATTTTTATCCCTCTTCAAATTCCTCCCCTAATCCATTTGCTTCTCAAAAATTTGCGTCATGACTTTTTTATGCTTATTAATTGCTCTTGAAATTATCACTTATCACATGCAGAATGTCTGTTATTCATTCCTTTTACAGAAAACACTCTTATTTTCATATACTTTAATGAATTCATTGATAAAAAATAAAGTTACGTAAGGGATTACATCAAAATATACTAATACATTAAATAAATTTTATGTAGTATAGCTATGGTGCAGCTGTCTTATGGTTCTAGCATGAATGGGTCGGCTCGACCGGGAAAGGACCATGCTCTCACAGAGTACCAGTGTAAAATAGCAGCTCAATGCTGCTGTGTTTTGAACGATGACTGTAGTGAACCTGAGACCCTTTTTACTGGATATGAGGCATTCCATCTTAGTTCTCAGGGATGACAATGCATCTGCATTTTGATTTTTAATTGAGGATAGATGTAGATGTCTATGGACCATAGCATCCACTTACCATCCGGTGGGCTGTGTACCCGCTTGTCACTAATTCTTCTTGTCACATACTATAATTCTATAAAAAAAAAGTTTTGAAAACTGTAATGCATAAGAAAATAATAATACTTAAGGTATTCGTCATGGACCTAGAAAAAAATGCGGACGTCATCTCTTAAAACAATTACTGACGCACCCATAATAAGTCAGTTCGCTAATACAAACAAGCCGGCATGCACACTATAGTAAGTCCGCCGCCCACCATTACGCTCCAAACCGCGCTCGCGTAGTTTACTCACACATAGTTAAACGGCCGCCATTGCGGTGCGTCAATTTTTTTCTTAGCGAGACTGTCCATCCTTTTTCTTGGTCCATGGTATTCGTACACTAGGGTACCCCACGTTATTCGATGATACCTCCGTACACTGTGACTGTTAGTAGTGGACGACACTAAACTAATATAAACGAAAGCTAAATTGTGTAGGTATAGCATAATCACATGAAAGCACGCCCGAGTACACCATGTAGGGTTCTAGGGTTTAGCATGTGCAGCAGTATAACAGATCGGATAATCAGATATTGGTTATTTTTTTAGCTTACAACTTATGGAAGCGGCTTCTAAGGATATTTTTATTAAAAATAAATTCCCGTGATTCCGAGTTTGCATTACTAATCACATGTATATTTACTTAATGTTATTTTAATTTCCCATTCGAGTATGTGTATATGTAAGGTGTAAGAAAAATGGTGGTGTGGTAAGTAAGAAAATATAAATTTATTTATTCTTTGCACTTTGGGCAATATACATAAATAATTGTCATACAAGAATTAATGTCGTTCAAGTTATTGTGCTGTTTTCCTTACAAGTAGCCATGACATGAACTTCTTACGTAGCTAATATGAAGAAACCAAAAACTTAAAATTTGCGCACAAGCAATTATAATTTACCGTCTCGCTCGCACTCTTACAAAATGCTTACATTCCCTGAGGCTTCGTCAAAAGTCACTGACAATAAAAGTAGGGAAAAGCAACAATATTACATTGTAACAGGGCAACTGAGTTTGTAAGCAAAACATCCACGGAAGAGGAACATCTGGAAGGACGCCCATCCACATCCCTCGCTGGAGATAACGTGAAAAACGAATCGACATATCGACGGTGCATCTCGCAAGGTTTAGGAAAGGAGTCTCCTCACCAACGCCGATTAAATTCAACGTATCAAATTCGGCAGGAAAGGTTATGGCGTTTTTTTTTTTGGGATGCTTAAGGAATGATTATGGTGGAATATTTAGGAAAGGGAGCCACTTTTTCGGGCTCGGTGTATAAGAAGATTGTGGAAGGCTATTAAGGAAGAAAGACGCCGTAAACTGCGAGCTTGAGTGCTGTTTCACCAAGACAACGCTCCGGCTCACAAAGCCGCAGCTGCAATGGCTGCCATTCAAAAAAACAGGATTTGAACTGCTCGGACATCCGCCCTATTCGCCAGATATAGCTCTCAGTGCCTTCTATTTCCTCGGCTCAAGGTACATCTTCGAGTCCAGAAATTTAAACACAATAGCGGACGGTCAAGATTAAGATTTTTTTACCTAAGGTCATTCTGAATTTAAAAAAAAAGATGGACTAAATGCATTGACTTGTTAGGAGACTGTCGAAAAATAAATTATTTTTTAACTATAGTCACCATGTTACTTAATATTCATTATCATTACTTTTAGATAACCCCTCGTATAATTAGTAAAAACAGTATCGATGTCTAATCGGTGTTTTTGACAATTAACAAAATGCAGTAATTATCAAAAACACCAATTCAACATCGATACTAAAATAAGAAGCCACTTATTTCATAAAAAAATTCTGAAAGCAGTAATGTGATTTTAAACCTCTGGTTGGAATTTTTTCAGTGGGAATCACTCCGCAACTGCTGTTTTCTCGTTATTATTGCACTTTCTAACCTAAAGAAAGATATTGATATAAATAGGACAATGGTTTTTAGATTATAATCAGTACTAATACATTAACACGGTACAATGAAGTCAAACATCAAGCATTAAAGTATAACCAACCGCAATTCTTACCAGAATTACACAATCACACTGCAGGTCAAAGTAGGAAATAGATTTCCATGAATTTTAAAATCAGTATGAACATAATTGCAAGAAATTCTCTTCCGCCTGTTTACCAAACAAGCAAGATTCATAATGTATTAATAATCATTTGGTTCACATAATGATTTTTTATGTGTGTACGCAAACTTGTTAACGACTACAAAACACTGTACGTTTTTTATATATATCGCCGCCAATTATGGGCCGCTAAAGATTATTATTTTTTAAGGAATAAGCTTTACAATATTCTAATTCTTACATGAAACTTGTCATATAGTTTAGTTCACTCAAAAGAGTCAAATAGTTAAATTTACAAAAGTATAAACAAAAAAAGTTAAAAAAAAAACATTTGACATAATTTATGAGCTTCTAAAGTTGAGGCCTTAATTCTTCGACATACATTGTTGTAGCACACTTTTTACCTTTTATTAAGTTTGATTTTACGGAATTTCATCATGTTTAAATATTTTATTTATATATTTGCGACGGTTTTTGAATAATTAAGGCTTAAAATGTTATCAAACACTGGCTCATTAAAAACATAAGCCACTTTCAGAATTGAAGTTTGTCATCAAAGAAGTTCATTGGTGTATACAAAAAAAAATCGAAAGCTAGAAATTTTCAATATTCGGTATCGAAAAGTGTCGATAAATTATCGTTGTACTAAAGTATGGAGTACTGTGCTTCCAAAATTAATACCATCCTACCAAAAGCAAATGTGCAAAGGAAGAAAAAGGTTTTGCCGATAAAACAGTTAAAATCTGCAATTGTCAAGATCCATAGCAGTCCTATAAAACCCGGAAGTAGTAGTGTGCAACTTTGTTATATTTATTTATAAAATTTGTTACATACTTTGATATTTTTTTATAGAAAAATGGTGACAAATGTGCACATAGTCCATCTGACGGTAAGTGGTCGCTGTGACGCATCTAACGTCGATTAAGAATCAAAATTCAGATGCGTCGTCACCTCTGTGTTTTTTCCAGTAAAAAGGGTCTCCGGTTCTCTACACTCATCATATGAATTTAGCCATAGCATTAAGCTGGTATTCTGTGACATAGGCCACCACCAAGAAATGTGACAGATATTATATTTTTCTTGCATGTTAGAATTATGATTTAAAAATCTGTATATAATTTATATAACTACTACAAAAAAAATTAAACTGTTGAAGTTTTACAAGAAAACTGAATTTTGAGAATTTTTCATAGGAATATATAACATAAACTGATAGTATACTAATGTACACATAGTTAATAGTATTATATATTTCTGTGTTAGCTACATATGTCTTAATAAGAGATATTTGATTGTCTTACAGTGGTGTTCGCAATTCAATGAAGGTGGCGGTGGTGGCTCACGCGCCCCCATTACTCTTCGCCTTATCGTTCCAGCCTCTCAGTGTGGGTCACTCATTGGCAAAGGTGGTTCCAAAATTAAAGAAATTCGTGATGTCACCGGAGCTAACATACAGGTTTGTCTTAGAAAATGTATTAAGATAAAGAAATATTTTTACACATACATACTTGAAATGCACTTGCAGCTAGATGGTAGTCTGTTAACAGATCTGCATATCCTGGAAAGTACTTTTATAAAATAATCTTGGAAAACATTTTACCATGATTTTATTAAATCAATACCTTGTGAGTCTGTCGTTCCGGGTGGAATTTAGTGATTTATTTTAAACTAACGTCCTGAAGAGCTGGAAACTTGAAATTTGTAATACAATTCAAATTCAGATGACAATACAAGGATATGATAAAAAACGTGGTAAAACATTTTTTTTATTTTACTTGTTTTTAAAATTCTAAAGCAACAAAGCACTATCACACTATTGTGAGCGACTAGAACAGCAGATCCAAATGTTGGAAATTAGGCTTTCCAGGTTATTTCACTAAGGTAATCCTTTATTTTGAATCTTCATGGTATAGGAATAAAAGTATCTTATGGGTCTTAGTTCTTTAGCTTATAATATCCATTGTGTTGGCGTTATTAGTTAAAGTGACTCTATATTTTTGTTTAAGTGATTGTAAATTTACTGCGAAAGTTTTCTTATAATATACATTTTCTTGGAGCTTAACACCAAATTACACATGAAAATAATATTTATTTTTAATGTATATTTTTTATAAATATATTGGTATATAAAAGCACCAAATTTCAAATAAATTGAATACAACATGTATTTTCCATTTGTTTGCAGGTAGCAAGTGAAATGTTGCCTAACTCAACCGAGAGAGCTGTGACAATAAGTGGCACCTGTGATGCTATAACTCAATGCATTTATCACATCTGCTGTGTTATGCTGGAGGTCAGTGTTGTGTAATAATTTAGTGGAATGGTTCATAAATAAATAAATTTTATCTTTTTTGGGAGTTAGTAAAGCCTAAACTCATTCCACTGCTAAGCATGTGCTATTAATAAAGAAACAGCATGAACAGCCTGTAACACTTATTTTATATTATGATTGCAAGTTCTGTAAAAATATTTTAGTTTGAAGTTAGCTACCTCTGTTATTATTCTCGCCAAACTAATTGCGCTTTTCTCACTCCAATCTTTCGCTGGATAATGTGACAGAAAACCTTAATAACTGATGGCATAGCTTGAGTCTCGAACCCAAGACCACATTGTCGACAGTAGCGTTTACGACAACCAGACCAACGAGTCAGTTAATCAACATATATAATTTATTTTTCACCTTAATGTATGTTGAATCTATTTCTCAATATAACTATTTTTTAAGAACTCTGTGTTTGGTTTGTATTGTATACAATGTTGCCCGTGAATTTACAGAGCCCACCGAAAGGCGCAACTATTCCATATAGGCCAAAACCTAATGTAGCGGGGCCTGTTATCTTAGCTGGAGGACAGGCTTACACCATCCAGGGAAATTATGCAGTCCCCGCTCAGGATGTAAGTACAAATATATATTATTATTTATATGTACATTTTGTTTCAATTGTATGCAATTAATGTTACAGTTTATTTTATACAGATAATTTCATTGTGATATGCAAATATATCAACAGTTGCTGTTTAATATACATAAAATTAAAATATTTTTTTAAATTACCTTTAAATGTTAATACATTAAATAATTCAATGAAGTATTTAATCTGATTATTAATTATAGTATAGTTTTTTCTCAATGAGTTCCTCACTGTTTGCTCCTACGACACCCATGGGATGAATAATATTAGGTAGTAGATATTCTTATGCCAACACTGCATCATATTCATTACAAATACATCAGACACTAAGAGTTAAGAAGTCTGAGACCTGTGATATTTGCCCTAGTATTTTTTAAAAATCAAAGCAGAGTAGAATCGGTTGTTGACACTTGGTGAAAATTCATCTTCGTTTTTATGATTCGTATACTGAAAACCGACCGGTATTGCCTCATGGCATCATCAGGGCTTATAATAAGAACAACCATGAAACATGTGTAAACAAATCACAAAAAGAGATCATTCTTTTTAGAACGGAAATGATATAAGTGTCAAAGGTTTGAGATGTCTTGATTTCAATCGCCAACATCCTCTGGCCAACAATCTGCCTGCAAAGCGTGGTGATCAAGCCAAATCCTTAACAGAAGAGCCTCATGTCCAGCAGTGGACATTTACGGGTTGGTGATGATGATGATAAGTAATATTTTGTGCTCTGTTTAAATTTGATATTTACATCAAAGACAAAGGAGATAGATGATACGTATTAAGTTTATTAATTTTTGATGGATTAAGTTTATTAATTTTTGATAGAAAACGTATATAATATATGTTTTCTAACCTTGATCTTTATTTGAATCGTTACTCATTTTTATATTAAGCCGTCATATATTATAACTAATTATACTAATGCTCACTCATATTTCGCAATAAAAATGGTTTTTTAACATTTCGTATATAACACTATGGAAGAAAACTCTAAACAAAATAGGTCCTGAATTCAGAAACTATAGAGAAATGTAAAAGCTTTCGTTGTTAGGGTGTTTTGTTTTTATTTACGTGAGAATAGTTCATATCGAAATTGCTTAGGCAAGACTAAAGATAGACGAAGCGCGTAGAACTAAAAGAGACGCCCTTTAATGGAGTACTATACAGCAAAGTATAGCAATACTATTCAGCTCGCAGTGCCGGTAGTCTTAATTGGGAGGACACATCAATACACATCATAGATAGATAACAGCATGTGTCGTGAGCACAAAGTTTACCTGCGCTTTAGACAATATTTTACTTTGATTGGTGGCTGATATTCATAGTAAGTGGGTACTGTGGCATCAATCTTATCAATTAAGAATTAAAATACAACTGTATTGTCACTTCTGAAGACTTAAAATGGAGTGCCCGGTTAATAGTAAAAGAGTCCCATCACTCACCATACAAGTTATAACAACATTGTGCTGCTATTTTACGCTGGTATTCTATGCGAACGTTAACCATCCCCTCTTAAGCTGACCCATTCGTGCTGTTGCCATAGTATGGTGCAACATAGCTCCACCTGGTAGAAAACGTCAAGTCTATGCCTCAGCCTATTAGACTCATCAGTAACTCACTTAATGTAATTTGCGATCGATTCGATTGCTGTTGATCCATTCTCATATTTGTGCCGTTAGCTTTTTTGTTAGGAACAAATATAAAAACTCGGCAAATCTAAAAAAGTAGTTACAAGCTATAAAATATTATACTGTATCTAAAAGAGTAGTGAAGAAATTACTTTCACATTGCCGCTTCCAGCATGTTTTGGCAGTCTTCACGTTTTCGAAAAAAAATTCTCGGACATTATTAACCTTCTTTAATACATTCCTTCAAAGATGAGCATATGGGCAATTAAATTTTAAAATTGCAATTAACAATTTCATTGGTGTAATCGGGTATTGAACCGAGATTGCCCATGTACTGTGAAATATACAGTAAGAGTTTAGCCAACGAGCTACGGCTACATAACCCTTTCAGAACTGGACTCAGCAGAATAAAGACTGACTTACTTTTTATATTATATCATATTGTACTAGCGATGAGTCTCTGCTTCGCCTGAATCTATTAATGTGGCGTGATTTAGATTCAAGATATTCAAATAAAATTAAAATAAATATTTAATCGAAGATAATCTTTATAAATGTTTGCTTTATTAAAAGTAAATATCCATGTATTTCAGATAAAATATAGCCTAGAGCACTCTCAGTATTGTTTTCTATCTGTTCATCAAGTTTCATTGCAATTGGTTCAGCTATGCCAATGAGATTTTATTGTTTGTTTAGTGGGCGTCACTTATTAGTTTTATCTACGCACTGCGTTTATCTTATGATGTTGGATGCCACTGTTGTACTGATATTACGTAATACGGAGTTGTGACGGGCGTGATGTCCAGGCGGTGTGCGCACCGATGTTCCCCCTGCTCGAGGTGAAGCCGCCCCTCGTGGGCGCGCTGCCGCCGCACCATCTGCTACCACCGCCGCTCCACGAACACCACCTTGTGAGTGCCGCTACCCACCAATAACCTCATAGAGACCTTGAGACCCCTTTCACGTAACCCCAGTGTATGTTAAGACACGTCGTGCCGGCAATCGTGTGCGTGTGAAGAGGGTCTTATCCCATGCCTGTCTGTACGATTGCTACATAATCATAAGATTTAAAGCTTGAAGAGTAACTTATAAGTACGTTTATTATCGCACTTGTTAGTTTACACTCATCTGAAAATTAAGATATTATGATATTACTAAACTATATTTAATTACATTTTAACATTATCATAGACTTTTGTTATAATTTAAATGATAAATCTAAATAATGAAAAATAAATATCAGACTAGTTATTAGACAAAATAAAAATAAGTAGGTATGGTCAATATTATATCTTCGTAATTATTTTAACTGATTTAAAAAGGCATAATGTACCAATATCTCGCTAAAAAGCTAAATAGAAATTGCAATTGCATTGTTTACACACTTCTGTAAGAATAAAACATTGCCTTATGTATAGTAAAATCAAACATATTAAATCCATTTCCAAATATAGTATAAAACTATTATTATCTTTGATGTATTGAATATGTTCTACAACAACAAAAAAAAAACTAATTAATTTGTGTTATATTTTTAAAATAATATTAATACGATTAAGTTGAAAAAGTTTTTATTGTTTACAACAACCTTTGTTAGTGTTTCCATAGGTTCTTGATGTTATTTTATGAAAATTTCCCACCGTATGATCTTATCTAAATTAAACTGGAAATTAATTGAACCTTTATCTTCAAAAATACCTTTCAATAATATATTAAATCATTACATTTTATTATCCTTGTCATAGTCAAAAGTATTTGATTCAAATGCCTAAAAATGTAATCCTTAAAACACTTTTATATGAACACAATACAGATTTCTTATATTTACGCGAACACTACACACGTAAAGTAAAGTAAAAGGTTACAGCCTATATACGTCCCACTGCTGGGACAGGCCTCCCCTCATTTCTGAGAGGGTTTAAGTGCAAGGAAGTGTCCGCCGCTAAATATTTTTTTTTTCTTATTCCTCGGACATGCAGGTTTCCTCACGATGTTTTCCTTCACCGCCGAGCACGTGGTAAATCAGCACTTAAAATTGCTATTAACAATTTCATTGGTGCCGGCGGGGGTCGAACCCGGGTTACTCGCGTTCTGTTATATTCACAGCGAGCGTTAACCATCTGAGCTACCACGGCTTACTACTACACACGTAAATAAAACTATTTTTTACGGATTTTATCGCGTATATTAACTTTTTTATATTCCTGACGTTTCGAGCATTTAACGAGGCGGACTGAGGTGTTCGACGTCCTGATGTCATAATTAACCGCGGTTACCCACGGATTAAGTTTATTAATTTTTGTTCTGCTCAGTATGAACCTATGAACGTAAAAACTAGTTTTATTTAAACTTGATACAGATTTAAGAAAAAGACTCAATTTTATCTGTATGCTGTAGTTTATTGATGTTGTTGATAATCAGAAATATAGTGTTGATTGATTGTGTTACAAACATGATTGTATGCTGTTACGTCGCGATAATAAAAATAAATTAAATTTTGTAATTAAACACGCTAAAATCCGTAAATAATAGTTTTATTCAATGTGTAGTGTTCGCGTAAATTTAAGAAACCGTTATTTAAAAAAGGTCCCGCTTATGTTACATATAATTTGACAGCAATTTAAATAGATGTGTTAATAAACAACATTACCAGTTCAATTCGGTTTCCAAAAACGATTAAGAAACTTTTAAATTGGAATAGAACGGGTTCTCCCCATAATATGTTAATTTTAAGTTTCTCTATGAGGTTGTTTGGTAAGGAGTGTTATTATGTGATTGGTGCTGCCCCAACTCCCTTGAAAATGGTTTGGATGTGTGGTGTCAAAGCCCTATGTAGCAGACAATTAATATTAAGGACATTTAGTAATTAGATCCCCCAGCCGGATGGAATGTAGTGGTTAATTTCATTTACTTTGCGCTGTTTATGCCCCTGTGCTTGAAACCATGTAAAATAAACCCTGCCATGTATGCACTTAATTTCCCATTGGTACCCTTAATCGATACCTATTGATTTGTAGATAGAGCCCCTAATTAATTTCAGCACACTTGATCGTGTAATTATAGTCGAAGACATTAGTAGTGAACATCAAGCTTTATCTGTTTGTTTTCTGGCATCGCCGAGATATGAAGCTTTTACGTTATTTGAAATCACAGTACGAAACGACGCAAAAGTTTTTTCGAACAGTCCCATAAGTGCACCTTTCCTTATTTTGCCTTTACCTTGCCTCGTCCGATAAATTTATTTTTAATAAAATTTTAACAAGGTAACGCATGTGCCGTGGCCATGATACTGACGATAACTGTTAAATTATACTCGATAAAATTTTGCCTATACCTTTTGGGCAGCATCATTCAAAGCTCACAATGTGGTCGGGATACAATTTTAGTAACGTGCTGAGAAAATTCGCAAAACCCTTCTATTCCCGACATTCTATCTGCGTTCAAAAACCTTTTATTCTTTTGAGTATGCTTAATTCAGATATTGAATAAAATATTCAATTAATTCGCTCCAGGGCTAATGTCTGAATTAATCATGCTTATAGTATATTGCGAATTTTCTTAGACTTGTGTACATTTTTATAATCTACTTTTTACTACCCAGGTTACCCTATCCAGCGATCCCATCCCGGCAATGTCAGTGAAGACGAAAACAAGCAGCTGGAGCTAAAAATGTTTCAAATATAGGAATTTATTTTTACAAATTGTAGTGTTCCAAATTGTTTTCGTGAACAATTTGAAACCACAGTTATCCTATATTATCAACTGTTATTCTTTTGGTATATTGCTAAAGTATTGTAAAAACTTATTAACATTTTAAGAAATATTAGGGTAATAAACATATTATGTAGTTAAACCATATTTTTGATAAAAGAATATTTTACTTACCTCTTAAGCTACTTTTTATTTTATTAAAAATGTAAAATTGTATATTGTCACACGTATGTTACATATATGAGACACATATATGAGATTTTGATATTTGCATGATGAATGATTTGTAAAATGGGCTAAAGAGGTTGAATACTATTTTGCTTTTACAATACTTGTACAATTTATGTTAATATTTATTAATATCCTGTTATAATAGAAATCGACATCTATGTATCTTATTATAGATTGGAGGTTTGGCCAAATCGCCATTAGCTGGTCTCGCTGCTTTGGGTCTTGGAGGTCTCGCACCGGCTAACACTGGTGGATTAAATCCGGCAGGTAAGTTTTTATTTTATTACACCCTAACCGTAACTATTTTGAGTAAATTCAGGATCAGGATTTGGACTTGTCAACGGTAAAATAAAACGTAATGAGCTTCTAGAATGTGTTAAATTGATAATATAATTGCTTGCATACCCCGACATCCTATCAAAAAACCTTTTGCCTTGCCTTCTGTAAGGACTAACTTTGAACGCCATTCTCCTCTCGTCAGATGTTGCGCACAGTACAACGAGATGAATATTGAAAGATTTGACATTTTCCAAGAGTCGTTGCTTAAATTTAAACGAAACCTGGCTGGCCCTTTGTGAAGAGGCATTTGTTCTTAGTTAAGTTTTTTTTTTGGTGATTTTTACTATTTTATTGATTTAAAATTTTCAGATTTATATATTATGTTGTTACTTAATATCTTCTGTCATTGGCGAAGCTTCCATTAAAGCCGATAAGCCGGGCTTGCCTTATTAAACCTGAATCAATCAATAATTACGAGTTTTTTTATTAGTTGATAATAAAAAAACTCGTAAAATGTTTCAAGCTATTTCAAATTTCCCGCGTACTCCACTGTTCGACACATGTCGACCGATGACCTCGAATTGCCTTAGCTATACTGCTGCTGTCATAAAAATGAGTTTTAATAGAGCTAATAGTTGTCTCCCTCGCTCGCGTGGGCTTTTTACGGGGCTTTCGAGAAGACGATCGCTCTCTTTCTAACCTATGGCTAAATATTCTATAATGAAATATAACTACGATTGTATATATAGCAATTAGTATAGAGATTTAAAGCCAGGCTTTTGGGAATAAATTTGTTAAAAGCGGAGGCGCGCGGGCAATACGTTTACAAGTTCATTTCACATTTCAATGTTTATTTACTCTGTGTGCTTATCTTAAGCGATTTAATATTACGAGTTCAAAATTTATGCTTTTTTAAAGATTTTTAATGAAAATGGAGAATAATAGTGTTCCTTGTGATGAATTGAAGTGTGTTAAAGTGATAATCGGAGAGGAAATCTTTAAACTTTGTTGAGATAATACACAAGGTTAAGAGTGTATTTCAGACTTGTCAATTATCGCAATTAAAAACAGTTATTGGTACAATTAAAACATTCACCAACATTTTACGTGCACGTAATTAAATCTTTCCATAAGAAAGCGAGACGATTCCACTTTTAGAATGTAAATAATTTGTTTTGTTTTTTTTTTTTAATTTTGTACATAATTTGTTTGTATTTTGTTCGTGTTTTACTTTTGTTCATGTATTGTATTGGATGTAAATATTTTTTTCTTTCACTTAAACAAACCCAAACGGCTTTCTTCAAAGCCACCGAAGCTATGCAATTGCTGATATGTAATACAATCTATCTAGCAGTGGTATGCCTTCTGTGTGCTTTGTTAAACACGTCCTTGACAGCACTGAATACGAAACTGAAGCGTGGAACTGATCAAGATTGGTGTATTTTTATAAAACTGCTAAAAACAACAATCTATATTTTTATCAATTTATATCTTGGGCTTGCCCTAGCTTGGAGCTCTAGCTTCGCCACTGTCTTCTGTCAATGTTGTGTACGCCTATAATAGGTATCATCATCATCATCATTACAGCCCTTGACAAATACACTGCTAAACATAGGCCTCCCCTAAGTAATGCCACAAAGCACGGTCCTGAGCCACCTGCAGCCATCGACTTCCTGCATGTCTTACCAGGTCGTCACTCCATCTAGTGGGGGGTCGCCCTACACTACGCCTACCGGTACGAGGCTACCACTCGAGAACCTTTCCTCTCCGTCAGTTATCGGTTCTTCTAGCTATATGGCCGGCCCATTGCAACTTCAGCTTACTAATCCGATGGGCTATGTCGGTCACTCTGGTTTTACTTTTTTTTTGTTTTTTATAGAATAGGGTGACAAACGAGCACACAGTCCACCTGATGGTAAGTGGTTGCTGCGGCCCATAGACATCTACATCTATCCTCCATTACAAATCAAAATGCAGATATGCGTTGTCACCCGTGAGGACTGAGATGGAATGCCTCATTTCCAGTAAAAAGGGTCTCCGCTTCTCTACACTCACCATACGAAATACAGCAGCATTAAGCTACTATTTCACGCTGGTATTCTGTGAGAGCGTGGTCCTTCCCCGGTCGAGCCGACCCATTCGTGCTACAACTTTACTACTAATATAACTGCAGCATGGCTCTACCACGTAAAGAACTTTACTGCGGATATCCTCATTTATGAATCTGAGAAACTCCAAGCATAGCCCTCTCCCTAGCTCGCCGAGTGACCTTGAGCGTCCTCACACGGCCAGTAGTGAAGGATCACGTCCATTTATCATCAGGTGAACTGTGTGCTTGTTTATTATCTTTATTCTATATAAAAAAGAAGACTGCGATCTAGATGTACCGTGTAGTGATGGTGCGGTGTAATATATATAAATATTCACTATTCTATATCCCATGGATGTCGTAAAAGGCGACAGGCGAAAACAAATAAAGAGATGGGCAGCAGCATTTTGCTAATAACAACTAAAAATGAAAAACTATTGTTGCCAACCCGCTTGCCAAGTGTGAAAACCATGGCATATATCCCACCTATGAGGCAATCTAAGTGGGAGGCCTATGTACAGCAGTGGACTTTAATAGGCTTTAATGGTAACAGTGCCGGTGATCTGGGTAACAGAATCAGCAACCAAAATAATTATTGAAAGTTCAGCTAGTCTTTTAGCTAATCCATTTGCTACCTAATCGTAAAAAAATGCCGGCCATATATCAACGATCGTTAGAAAAGATTCTTAAATGTAGCCTTGAGATATATCGCTTGATCAAGTAATGATCTGAGTGAGATTTACGGGGGTTTAGTAAAAAGATAATAATATATTATTGCAGTTTGGTTAAACCATCGATTTCAAAGCCCATTTTTTTTTTGTAGATAGTACTCACTAAAAGAAAGCGTTTTGCAAAGTTTTAGGTTGCGGAAACTTACGGTTCATGAGATATATTTTTTTAAACTTTTCATACAAATTGGCGAATAACACGCAATTACACCAGTTACAAAATAAATTTGACAAATGATTGATGTCAAACGTCAATTAGTGTAGGGTTCCGAATATTTTGAAAGTATCAATACGTACTCGATACCAAGTATCGTATCAAAAGTATCAATACTACTTGGTATCGAGTACATTTCGTTAATTTTGGAGACTAGGGGGGTAAGAAGCCGGGAAGTTGTGCTCCGGCGCTCCGTGGCAGCTCCGGCGCTGCGGGATGAGCAGTGCCTCCGCCCTAGCGTAGGGAACGCCGCTACGGCGATCTCGGTGCCTGTACTTCCCTACGGCGGGCTGGCACTGCTCTCCCTCCGCGCCTCCGGGCTCTTATATACACTCTAGGGGTAGGGCAGATAAGACCACGTGGATAGTGGGGTGCTCTGATTCGGTTTTGGGTACTTTTTGGATATTAAATAAGTAAGTCAATAAGTAAGTAAACACTTTATTGTAGTAAGAATTAGATAATACAGAAAATTGCAAACAATAAAATAAAAGTACAAAAGCTGTACTAATTAAGAAATACAAACAAGTTGCAAACAATGAAATACAAGTACTAAAGTGGAACTTAAATAGAGTAAACTTTATTCTACTTTATATACATATATAATTGCACTTATCAGCTCTTCCTATGCATCTAATTGGTTTGTCATAATTTTTCATCTCCAAAATTAACGAAATGTACTCGATACCAAGTAGTATTGATACTTTTGATACGATACTTGGTATCGAATAGGTATCGATACTTTCAAAATATTCGGAACCCTACACTAACTGACGTTTGACATCAATCATTTGTCAAATTTATTTTGTAATTGCGTGTTATTTACCAATTTGTATGAAAAGTTTAAAAAATATATCTCATGAACCGTAAGTTTCCGCAACTTAAAACTTTGCAAAACGCTTTCTTTTAGTGAGTACTATTTACAAAAAAATATGGGCTTTGAAATCGATGGTCCATATTGGAAATATTAGCCTGCAGTTTCTTGGAAAGACTTACATTCTTCAATAGATTCATAGTTGCCAGAAGTGATAAAAATATTAATATTTTAACACTGACCTATCTTGACCGGTTTTTTTTTCATTATATAATACGCAACACAAAAAATGTTTCTACCTATGTCCATTATAGACTTTGAAACCATCCAACCGATGTGTCCCAAATCTTTATCATCAGAAAGGCAATAATGCGAAGATGGTTTTAAACCACTAAAACATAAGTATATAAACATAAGCGACAGTAACCTAATGGCAGGGCGCGGACCACGAACTCAAAAAGGTCGTGGGTTCGATTCCGCCATTCGACTACTGGCGTGAACCACTCGTAACACAAGCAATTTAAGCTTACCACGAGTGGTTAAGGGGAATATTAGTAATGTTTATAGCATTGTTAATGTTCTTTTTTATAAAAAAATGCATTAGGCACTATAAATAAAGAAAATAACAAAATTTTCTTTTTTTCCAACGAATAAAATGTATTTCTTCTTTTAACATTATTCGCCAGGTATCCGCTAATTTTATAAAAAGCCAATAATACTTTTATATATTAAAATATATTATTTTAGTACTTTCTAAATGATATAATATAAGATATTTAAGGCAATCTTTTCGTTACTCCAGCATTGGCCGCTTTGGCTGGCTCTCAACTGCGCACTTCTAACCAGGGCCGCAATCAGCCTGCTACAAACCAGCAGTCTCATGAGATGACCGTGCCCAATGAACTCATCGGATGTATTATTGGCAAGGTAACTCGGACTTCTTTGATATATGCATATCCTATACCTTTAAACGAGTAATGCTTGTATATATATAACCGGAAACGGCTCCAGCGATTTTCATAAACTTTAGGGTTTCGGGGGCAATAAATCGATCTAAGATTCATTTTTAGAAAATGTCGTTTTGTCCGTGTTTTTAGGCAATGAAAAACTGCTACAAATTTTGACACAGTATTAACGATCGTAAATAGATCAAGTGGATATCGGGCCGTCGCGAAATCATAGTGCCACGGTTCGCGTCCTGTCTTCGGTCCGACTTTTTTTTTCAAGTTCCCTTCTTTTGTGACAAAATCTCATGATATTTTATTCAAATAACCCGTTCAGTTTTTTCTATTATGTCGGTAAGATCAAAAAATATTATTCATATTTCATCAGTATGTAATTTGTATTTAAATATAATTTCCAAAACACACGATTTCCAAAAAAAAAAATACCGAGGAAAGCTCGGTCATCCAAGTACTTCGTTATTAAATACACATTTTCGTAGCTTGAAATTCTAAAGTATAAAACTAAGGTAGCTTAAGGGATAAACGAAAACTGGCAGAGGCCTTAATTTTTTATTGACTGTTTGCAAGGAAAGTGAGTGAGCCTCACTGGACTCAAACAAAATAATTTTGATTTTAAGTACGGACTTATCACGTGCTCTTCGTTGAAAGAAAACATCATGAGGAAACCTGCATGTCTGATACATTTATAAATTAAAAATAATCCCACCACACGTACCGCATGATAACTTTAATATTAATGTTTTACGTGAATTAAAATTTCTTATTGTGTTGCCTGAGTGTTTTGTTAGGAATGGCCATTGGAGATACTGGTGGCAGATCGATACAGTATTGAATCAAATAATTAAAGTACAAATCCACGAGGCTGATACGATTTTAACAATTCTCGATATCGGCATTTATTTTTTATTATTTTACTTTCAGGGCGGCACTAAAATTGCGGAGATCCGTCAAATCTCGGGGGCAATGATCCGGATATCAAATTGTGAGGAGCGTGAAGGTGGCAGCACTGATCGTACTATTACCATATCTGGTAACCCGGACTCAGTGGCACTCGCTCAGTACCTCATCAACATGAGGTAAGTGACAAACAGAATTTAATAATCCTAACTTTCCATCCGAAAGCCCGATAATAAAAATTGTATCCATTCTACCCGATTAAATTTTACCTATAAGCCCCCAGATGAATTTATTTGGCATCCTGCAGATTATCCTTTGATTTGTCTTTACCTTTTTGGGCCGCGTCGAGACGTGTCTTACAATCATTGACCAACTTGCGATGACTTGTTTGTTATATTTTCTTATTTTTTTATATTTGAACAAAATAAATCGGCTTTGATTTCTTTAATATTTCGTTCTATGCAAATTATTTTCAATTTATTAATTATTATATTTATAACTTTTTTTTTAAAAAGAATATTAACAATGCTATAAACATTACTAATATTCCCCTTAACCACTCGTGGTAAGCTTAAAGCTTAATGCTTACCACGAGTGGTTAAGGGTAAACTTATAAATTATTTTATGTATTCTTTATGTATTATTATAGTATACAATACTGTAGAACCTTAAATAGGGTCAGATATATTATTTCGTTCTTTTTTTCCGTGTTCATTTTCTATAATATCTTATTCGTATATTTTTTCTTTTATTCGTCTCTATGACTCAATTCAAGTTATCGCAGAGTTTTTTTTTTATTTCGGTCACATAAACATTAGAAATACTAAAGCATGTCGAGGCGGCCCACCTTGTCGCCTGACCCTTTACAACAGTCCAG
Organism: Parnassius apollo; assembly: GCA_907164705.1. Taxonomy (NCBI): domain Eukaryota; kingdom Metazoa; phylum Arthropoda; class Insecta; order Lepidoptera; family Papilionidae; genus Parnassius; species Parnassius apollo. The sequence continues at coordinate 11,381,146 of CAJQZP010000885.1, forward strand.
TCCCGGTCCCGCAGTGTGGAGCTCCAGAAGGCGAATCTGGAGGGTAGCACGTCGGGCGGGTCGAGCAGCGCTACAACCAACCCCTTGGCCTCCGCCATCCCTCTCGCGCAACTCCTCACCAAGACCGGCGCCCTCGGAGCCCTTAATTCCCTCACCGCCCTCGGCGGACTCACCGATCTCCTCGGCGGAACCAACACGCCGCCCGTTCAGACCACCGGCGTACATCGGAACCACAAATCGTTCAACCAACGCCGTCAAGACGACGACACGCCGACGAAGACCTCGAAAGAGAGAAACAAATACAGTCCCTATTAGATGCCGATTCGGCGAAACAATGGGTGCGTTTGGCAGAAAAAGCGCTAGCAAGCGCTTGTAAGCAAAATGGTGATCGTAAGCGATAAGCGCTGTCAAATTGTAAGTACCGGGGAATCTAACCTAATTTAAATATATGTTTGTAAAGTATTCATATTAAAAACTTATCAATAATGAATTTTTAATAACATATATATGTCTATTCATGTCATTATATTACTTAAAACTAATATTGCACAAAAAAACTTATAAAATCTACTTCAAAACAAACAAATTAAATAAGCAAAATGGCGGATTGTGTCAGCGCTACTGAAGTTAGCAAACGTGTCCTGGCCGAAAACTGTTTAGTTTCGCCATTTTGCTTACAAGCGCTTGCTAGCGCTTTTTTCTGCCAAACGCACCCAATAATAATGCTTTATTTACGATTTTTTTAAATGTTACGATGTATTTTTTTTTTCTGAACTGAAGACATCCAAAGAATTTACACGACCGACATCTTGATTGATGTTGTCGTCAGTTTATTTACTGCGTTTAGTTTTGTAAGGGATATTACTTAAGTTTTAATCTTTTATTTGTGACTATCTTAATAAAAAAATCACAGTAGATTCTCGTTTATAGGAAAATCATTTATATTCGTTTTTATTGCTTCTTTCGAACGACCTTTATACTATATGCGGTATGGTGTTTGATTTTTTTGAATATGAAGACTTCAACGGGTAATTCTTATTGGTGCATACAGCCTTCATCTTTTATTCGAAACAAACAGTTTTTGATATAATTGTAATGAGATGTTACTTATATTTTTGACAAAATTGGAATATTATAAATGAAATAAATTTCATATAAATAATCACTACCGTTTCTTTGAAATCTATTAGTTTCTAAATATATCCTAGTTCGAATAATGACGTAGTTTCATAATTTATGACAAAAGATACTTCAATATTACTAAGACATAGAATATTAAAAATTTCTTAAATAATTTCTTCCTGTATGCGCAAGCTCATTGTTTTATATCACATTTAAATAAATAACGCGGTTTCAAAAGATGGCGTTAATATAATCTAGAAGATCGACATTGTATTTATTACAACTGACTTATTAACAACTAAATTTGTTTACGTGTGTATAACGTACAAACTACGATAAATGGTTCACATAAAAAATGGTTTATGTTATTTCACATATTGATTTAACATATATTCTTTTTAATAATAATTTCAAGACGCAACTCGCCCAGCTCATAACGGTAATTCGTGTTTTATACTTTCGTTACTATACGAAACACAGTTTAAAGACCTTACAGTTGGGAAGCGAATGTACTTGTGCAAAGCAAAGGTGCGGAGCTGAGGGCCGGGCTGACCTTGTGCGACCGTGCTAGCTAGTGCAGGTTACTGAGTCTGATAGACAATGCAGTTGGCGCGAGCGTATTTTATAGTGCTTATTTAACCCTTCAAGCGCCATAAAAATCCCATGCAGTCGCATGCGCCCGGCATATCCCGAGCGATCGTAAGCGACCGCACCCATAGCACTTAAAAACCATTAAAACTTATATTTAGAGACTACTTTTCTATGAAGAAGTTTAGCATTATAAAGTCTATATAAAACTCTCTATCCTGTGGTGTAAACAAAAATCGGCTTTTACTTAATTTCAAAAAGATTTTATTATATTTTGATAACAAAATAAAAACATACCAAGGGAATATCGGCAGCGTGAAAATCACAATTATATCAATATATATTACTCGAAATTATTTGCGTAAAAAGATAAATTATATTCACACAAAAACTTTCATTACAATTTTATAATAAAACACTATACTAAAACACATAATCCAAAAACCAACACAATAACATTTACGCGAAAATGGCGTACGAAATTAACATAGATTATAAATAAGTATTCATAGGATAACAGTTTTATTATTGCACTAGAGGATAGAGTATTTCATATTGATTATATAATGCCGACCTTCTTCATAGAAAAGTAGTCTCTATACATAAGTTTTTATTGGTTAAAGTGCTGTGGATGGGCGCGACCTCATGAGACCGCTAGGGATTTGATGGAATATGACCACGGTCTCATGAGACCGCTAGGGGGTTGAGAGGTTAACTAATTTTGAGTGCAGTTTTCGTAAAATATCTGGAATGGTGAATTACTGTTATAGTTATATGAGTTACTAAGTAAAATGGAATTCGAATTACGGCCGTGCTTGTTTCCCAAATTTTGTTGTTGTTGATAAAATTGTTTATCCGAATGCGAATACGTTACACAATTGAAATTAACAATCGATAAACTGAAAACATCTCTAAAAAGAAAGTGTCAAGAAAATACTTGGGAGTGCAACACTAGTAAATGTGTTTTTTCTTGTAATAAAAAATATCTTGTTCTACAAAACGTTTTTAACTTATAAGTATGAACATAATGTTAATAAACGATAATGAGTATTATAATATCCAAAATCATTTTATTTCGATTTTCTTGACAACCCCTAGCATACAAGCTACCGCGTAAACACCTACGCGGGCGGCTGCATCGCCGGACATCAAAGGCGTTTCACAAATGTAAAGTCTTAAAACTGTGACGAAAGTGTGACTCAGGCGTTAAAATAAATATTATAAGGCGCACACTTGTTTGCCTTACTTATATACTATTACTAATATGTCTGTCAATATAGCGGACACGAACAGGCGTGCGTGCGTTTAATTCAGACATACAATCAGTTACTTATTACTATTTTAAAGTTGCAATAATCGTAACAATTTCTCAGATTTAACTTATAACACCAATTTTCTTATAAATTCTGAAAATAATATTTTTAAATTCTGGTTTTTAAATTAAATGTTTCATTTGTTAACAAAGCATATTAAGTTCATAAATATAATGATAATAAATATAATAAAATATTCTCAGTTTTATTAATTATTTAATAATATAGTGGACAAACTGTGTAGGTTTCAGTGTGTTCTATTCATGGAAAGTATAATTTTTATAATAACTAAACGACAAATTAATTATCTAGGGATCGTGACAATAGTAGTAAATACATAGAAGCTTAAAGGGTAGAAATGAAAAGGAGATTGCTAAATCTATTTGAAATCGAAAAACAGGGTGTTTAGCGTAGGCATCAAACTATACTTGGATAATATGACGAATTAATAAAAATCAGATGTGATACTGTATATATACGCCGAGCGTGTTTATCTTAATGTATTGAGTAAAATTAATAGGGCATCACATCTGCATCGTAAATACGCCAAGTTATATTATAAAAAAGTTATACCTACCGTATTTATTCATAATCATTATTAAATAAATATTCAAAAATTTGAAACCGTATTTTTCTTACCTAACCAATAAATGAAAATGTTAAAATCGGTCAATGTTTTGTATTGCTTAGGTCGTGGGCTGAATATAGAAATCTCGATAATTATTAGGTGGAACTTTGACAACAACTATCAAAGTTATAATTAAAGGTTAATAAAAAAAATCCAAGAACTAGGCTTGTCACGGGTGATTTCTGGATCTCTACAATAGCGCCACTTGCCAGGTGCAAATGTGAATATAAACCATATACGGACCCATTCAGATGGTTTCAGACTATGACGGACATAGGCAGACACATTTTTTGTGTTTTATGTTATATATATATATATATATATATATATATATATATATATATATATATATATATATATATATATATATGACGTGTAGAGAATCCCCTTTTAAAAATTGCTAAATACACATTTTGCCACTTAGTCGTTTTTACCCATGCAATCACACTATGGCTAAATGGTTTTTCTTCATTATCTACTTTAGAAAAAAATTGAAACATTCTATTCCTAAAAAGTAACAAGGAAAAGTTACGTTTTGAAAGTACTTGTAAAAATTAACTCTATGTAATTTATTTATTACTCGGACCAAAATAAGAATGACTGGAAATAATTTATTTTTTAAATATTATAAACTTGCATCAATATATTGCATATTGATATATATGAACATCTAATTATAACAATCTTATACTCCTGAGAAGTTTCAAGTTCTTGACTATTCTGAGATTTTCGGAAAATATAACGAAGTATGGTTTGATGCCAATACTGAGTGTTAGCACTGTGTATTTTTAAATGGAAAATAATAATAATAAAGCATACGTATTACGTATGTTTCGGTAGTTTTATATTATTAGAATTAATATTTCTATTTATAATCAACGCGAAAAGATGGCGAATTGCTTTGATAATTTTCGAAATATTTGTTCATTTCGTAGTTATGGATGGTTAGAAATTACAATTTTTGTAGCACGCACTGCATGTTTTACGTTTATCTTTCGACCTGTTCTGTTTAACGTTTCATGAAATGTTAAGATAAACGTAGATCGGAATGTTTTATATTTATATCTTAATATGATAAGTTAAAAGTTAGAAATAGCAAAGCGATTTAGATTTCTAGGGATTACTGAGATTAAGGTAAATCTTCGGGGTAACGTGTGTTTAGACACTAAACATATGTTAAAGGTTTCGCAAACGTAATAATTTTTGTTAGAGAGGACGTATGTATATAAGTCCACGCGGGCTTCACGCGCCGCTTTGAAGATTGCAGCTGCAATTTTTGTCTTTACAATTTCTTATTAATTAGTGTGAACTTGAAATCGTGGTCCAATTGAAATGTTTTTAATGTTAGATGTAGTTCCATTTGGTAAACACATTACTTAGCTGCCAATATAATGTTTTGTAATAAAATCATGTTAATTTTAAAATAATACACATTTTCATATCTTTTCAGGAATCGTATTATTCGCTAGTATCATTAAGTGAAAATGTTGTTTTAAGTACATACTAAATAAAAAATTAAAGAATCCGTGCTTTTCATTGACTTACTACACCCTGCCTATAATGTTTTGTATGTGTTAAGTACAGGTAAACATTTATTTAATGCTAAGCCTCCACAAGAACCCACGCCATAATCCTGTAGACCAAAATATTCCCGTGATACCTGACGCTGAACTTTGGTCCATCGAGTACCTACATCCTACAGACAACCGGATCATCCAACATCCTGGTAAGATGTCTCCTTTAAAATTTTATTTGTTTCCTAGATTATCCACAAAATTGGGGCGTAGTGTAATATTATTTTAATCATAGTCGTCACCTGATTCTCGTCATTAAGTTCCTTAAGCTTCCAATTCCATTGTCCAGTAACTGTGAAAGTCTTCAATTAAATACTTTTTGTGATTAAAAATTGAATGAGTAAATGTTCTTCTGACCTAATTCTCATATTGAATTTCGACATTTCAGGATCACAATGGAGACTGCCGGTTTGCCTCTGCCCGGCTACCATTACATCGCTCCGAATCACATCGTGAAAGCACCGATACATTGAATGGGGCTCCGTAGCCAGAATTCCAACTTTGCGTACAAACTGCACCGCAATGACCGCGCCTACGTATTCCAGCCGCAGTACGGAAATCTGGCTCCGATATTTTTTTTCAAGTAAAAGTGGAGACCAAATAGTGTCGAAAAAAGTAGGGAAGCAATTGGCACATAGCTGAGCATGTATGTTTACATTTGTTACGAGTTTATAAGTATTTTAGATATTCTTATATTTATTCTCCACTATTTAATTAAATGGAGTGAGACGAGTCGGTCACGCAGTCAATAATGAGGGTATATTGTGCGAAACGGTTTAAGAAACGAGTATGTAGTTTTGAGAATAAAAAAGATTTAAAATGACTGACATTCGAAAATTTTTGATCAGTCCGTGAACAGTGAACGTCACAACTACACGGGGCACATACACAACGGTTGTTGGTTTTTTTTTTCATTCAGTTTTTGTTCACTGTTCAAGGATTATAGTTTTATGACACCGGGTGTTAGCTAAGCTGATCGAATTTACTATGGAGTTAAGCGGTCAAGTATTTCAACTATCCGTTGGATTTATTTTTATTATAAAACGATCGGTACAGATCACAAATTAATAAAAAGTTCAAAATTAAGCGAGCGTCGGCATAAAGTAGGCGTAGATGCATTACTATCGACTTCGGACCCGCTGACGTAGCATAGTATTAGATTAGCGAACAGAGTGAGAGGGTTAAAGACAATATTTGTAAATAACATTATGGTAATTACCTGGAAAATTAGGTGTTACGGTAAGCGTTCTTATGCACTAACTACTGGTGGGAAAGCAGACGGTTTATAACGTTAGCAACTGATCCAAATAATTTATGATTCCAAATCTATAAGTACATGCATTATTTACGGAAGTTTTAAGCCGTCTGTATCTATGGCTGTCTGTAGAAGTGTAGTGCATAAAACATCTACCAGTCGCGTCAATAAACGACGCGGCTTTTCGAAACCGATGGGATCAAATCCTTTAAGAAACTTACATAGAAAGGAGGAAAAACGAAGTAAACATTTCAATATATCATAAAAATCATCTACAATCACAAAAAGACATAGTTTTTAAAAATAGTGTTGCTAAATGTGATAGTCTTATTTATTTTACATTCGAAGATCTCTAACTTAATATACACAATGTGTGGCATCGGTTACTGGAAATATTGATTGGAATATATAATTTTGGTCTAGGGATCAAGCCAAAGATTGTTAAAGTTTGTTTAACATTAATAATGTTGTGGATTTATGCGAAATTCTGAGAATAGTTCCATTTAGTATTTTATTGTTTAACATTTTATTTTAATTATTTTATCGCCCTCTCCAGAATGCTCATGGTATTTTAGTATTAGATCAAAAGTATAGATAATCCGAAAGTAAGCGTCATATAAAAAAAAGAAAAACCAAAATAAAAAAGTGTTAGCTTATAGTAGGTTAAGGTAAGTATAGGACCAGTGTATGAATATGCTTTTCGGTGAACACTATTACAAAAACGAAATAATTAGTGCCAAGACAGAATTTTAAACTTTTTGTGCCAAAAATAAATCTACTTCACTACAATTTTGGGTTTTTACAAACCCCGTAGTTGTCGTTTAATATTCAATAATAAAACAATGCAATTACTACAAGTAATTCTAATTGTATCCACTTATATATTTTGCACCCTAGCTATAAGTAAAATACAATTAGGCTAATTATTCTTGAAACATATCCCTACATAAACTTTTCCCTGATGTCTTCCCCTTCTGTACTTCAATAACGTAAAATTAATATTAATACTGTGCCAAAGTTGAAACTAAAATGGATTATAACAATACTTGAATGTAAAAGCAATGATTAATACGGTGGCTCTTATTATATCACTGACGTCTGTGTACGTACTAGTCAAATTCTAAAATTAAAAAGAAGTTTTTTTTTTACATTCTAGTCAAAATTTTCTTTTAATTGGTAATCTCTTAAAATTTATTTATTTCTAAAGTATTAAATATTTACATTTTGTCTCCAATGTTAGTTATATCTACATTTGTGTTATCTTACTTAAATTATAATGAATAACTTAGCAATAAAAATGATAAAATCAATTATTTATAATAAAAATTTGAACGTAAGACAATGTATAGAGCTTTGTACATTTAATAAGACAGGTAAAATAGAATTTAATCGGTAGAGTTGACATGATGAGAAAGTTACGTGTGTAATATTCTAGAGAGAAGTTTCTAGCTGTGATTATCATTGGAGAGCACTTTAGTGCAAGAGCTACGTCGGTTAGAGCTTAGTGTATGGTCGATCAGTTGCAGGTAGTCGTAGGACACGCTTTATTAGCTCGTATTCACTAATAGGGCGAAACGTGCTGCATTGTACGTTGGCAATGTAGATGAGCGACGCGTCATGACCGCTGACTCTGTGTGTCGATGTTGATACATAATATTATATTTAGTACAATGGAATTTTAAATACAATTAGTCTATAGTGTTGATTTCACGTCACGTGTATTATTTTTTACGTTTTACTGATTCGGTACGAATGAAAGCATATTAAAATACAATTATAATCGTGTTAGCATAGCTGTTATTCAACTATATTGTTACTGTTATTTTGATTTGCTCAATTATTTAAATGTTTATGTTAGCTAGTAATCAATGTCTTTTGTGTTTTGGTAGCGCTATAGTTGGAATCTCAGTGTAGCTGTGATCCGTATTTGAATGGAGACTTAGATAGTTTTATAATGTTATTGGACCGATTTATTTGTTCATTAAGTGAATGTGCTAACTTAAAAAACGCTTTGTATCCACTTAATGTGACTGGATTGTTCTTACAATACCTGGTTACTATAAAAATTAATATCGGTTCCAGTAATATTCCTTAGGGTTAATCAGTATAGATGTGCAGTACATGCAGGATACATTTTGTTATTTGAATCTAATTGTAACTTTTTAACATTGGAATCAGTATTTTATTGACGTTTTATTTTAGTCTTTTTTATCGTATTATAACAACTTTTTGTTTGCAATTATCACTATAGCCTTTATTGACAGGGTCGAATAACGCTGTAAAATAGTATAATTGAAATCAATTTTAGCAAATATTTACTAAATGTAATAGTGAATTTTTTAGAATTTTCGTGTTAGCACCTGGATTTTAAATTCATATTGCACCATTTTAAAGAATCCCTATTTTGGGTTATATGGCCAATGAATTCATTGGAAATTTACCAATTATTGCATGTAATTGGAATTTTGAATAACAATTTTCCGAATCCGATGCGATTCGATTCTAATATTTATATAAGAAAAAATAGAATGTGCTAAATAAAAATATTTTGCTATATTCTTCACTTATCTAAATCCACATACAGGTTTGAGACGATTGGGTAATAAGGGTTGTGTAATTTGTTATGCATATACAATGTTTAAAATATTCGCTTCAATCCCTTTAGATACAATTAAATTAGTACCTACTTCAAATGTTAAAATATTCAGTAGATAACCAGGGTAACATACTAAAATAAAGACAAGTAGTGTCCTTACCATTTGTATAGTTTAAATTAATCCAAAAGCATATGAACTCTTATTCGAAACAACTGCTTTATGTATCAAACTATTGTAATTGCGGACAGTAACCTGCACGTTAAATTAACGTTTTATGGTTTCGATTAGATAAAATATAAGGGCACGGTCCGCGACGTATACGAACGTTAGAAATTGAGTCACGTTGTTTTGTTGTCCAAATAGTGCGGGCTGAGCCTTTAAATTTTTTTTAAGTGTAAACCTTAATGATATTTATCGACTGAGTATATAGTTAAGAAGTGTCAAAATGGCAATAATCTTTAAAGATGTCACCGCGTGAGTTTCTGAAGAAGCATTTAATTTTATCACCACTCGTATTAAAATGTGTAATAATACAATATATTGCTGTATCATCTCATTATCATACTTCAATTCATAATGGCAATGTGCACAACATTGTCATCTAATTAGGGACTCAATGAATGTTTTTGCAGTTTCGCAGCTAATAAAATCTTTAATATGTAAGAAACGGTTTTGAGTTAGAGCGAGAAATGTAGAGGTGGAGTCATTCATGTCCCTTTACAGAGTCCTATCTTAAAATCCTTTAATTGAAAATGTTTTAAAATAAAATTATTACCTTATCATTTAAAAAACATTACAACAAATACAAGAAAATTTAATACAATTACAATAAGTGCATATGCATAACATTGGCATCTAATGCGCTAATATGGCACAAATATATACATTAATTGTACATATTACGTTTATTAAATGACAATGAATCTAAATGGATTAAGGATGGGACCTGTAATATATTTAGTATAGTTGTATTTGTTTTGTCAAATTTTATTAAATGCAATTGGTGGTATTTAGATGAATATTGATTGCATATGTATGTAGAAGTTTTTACGTTTTATTGCATCACAAGTTAGATAAAAACTCGTCATATCTTTAAAATATCACTGTATTTGTCGACATATCTAATCGTTTTGTGAATTGAATTAATTAATGTTTATAAAATATCAATGTTGTACTTACGGTTACAGTATACTGTCATTGAAGTTAGTTTCAATATACTCAATGTTTGTTTTCATTATGTTAATTCAATAAAGTGTGTAAATAAATCTTTAGTTTTATTTCAACCTACCCGATTTAAGTAAAGAATAAACAAAAGCATTGGCATCGTCCACATATTAATCGATGGATATGGTTATCTCTTATGCCCCATTTACACTCAGCCCGCTGCTGCTGTCGCTGCCGGAAATATTTCCCTAAATACTTCTTGCGACAATAACGACGCGAGTGGGTGTTCACACTCAGCCTTCATACTTTATTGATCAACTCTACAATGACACTAAACAGATTAATAAACAAATTGACGTTTTTAAACGTTCTTTCTCGGTCGAACTTCGGCAGCAAGTGAGCAGAATGTGAACACTCACTGCCGCTCGCGCTGCCCGTCCTTTGACTTCCGCGTGAAAAACCGACAATTGAGGGAGCGTCGGGCAGCAGCAGGGACAGCGCGAGTAGCCTATTTACATAGTGCCCTGCCTACTTCCCTGCCCAACAAGGCTGAATGTAAATTGGGCATTAGACCATTCAACCCAATGGACTCGCCTCGCATGGTTATTCCTACTGCGTAGGTATTGGATTTAAAAATCTTATGCGTTTATAAAAACTGTTTACGGAATCGATTTTATCATTACAAGAATCGTTTCCGTCATTGTAAGTGTGGTCTTCAAAAAATGCCGATTTGTGCGTTTAACGTGTACAAAAAGAAGTAATACTTCAAATTTACAAAAAGATGAAATTGCAATCCATATGTATTTTTATTATGATATAGGTATGCTTTATTTCTATTATATACATTTAAAATAATAATCGAAAACAATATCGATAAGATAATCGAGTACACAAAAGTTATTTTTTTCCGCCCGAAGCAAATAAGGGCATCCCTCCGGTAACGGGGGAGGGAGGTGGTGATACTCATAGCATACCACGCAGCCGGCTGCGTAGTTATGTGGAGACTTTTACCCACTAAACACCGCCTTTTGGGATTGACTTAACGATCTAACGAGAGATCTTTAAGCCGTAAACGGACGTGACCCTCCTTGGTTGAAAGGAGGGCGCAAACGAGACTAGTTTATTTTAGCAACGTATAAACAATAAAAGTGTAACGAGACTACTTAACTTCTTAAAGGCTTGCTAAAAATAAAAATACTTACCCATTGAGCTATTATGTACTACGTACTAGAGGCGACACTGCATTCAGCTACTCTGTTCCACTCAACTGCGGTGCATACACCGCACTTAAATCAGTCACTCGCTAGGCGCTTATAGAGTTGTCACGTGTTGTGTTGATTTAAAAACAATCTCATGATAAAAATATGCCGTCGTATGTACTTAGATATTGCACAAATAATTCAAGAAATGTCAGTAAAAACCAAGGAATTACTTTTCATCGGTTAATAAGATACTTAATCAATAAAGACGTATTATGTAATAATAATAAAACAAATTATTCCCAAGACGCCATCTCGTGTCATGGAATATAGATTATTAAATTAATATGTTCAGATGCGACATTTCTGTGGGTACTTAAGTATAGGACGAATATATTATTATACACATTTTTTTTTGTAGAAACATATATAAGTTATTATAATTTGGCAACATTTTTCATGTTTAAATCTGCTTATTATTCTTTTATTTTATTTTTAGGTTTCCACGTCAAAGTGGTATAAATTCGACCATTTTTAACTCTCGCGTGCCCAGCATTTATGAACGATTTTTATTCTAATTTAAATAAATATACATATTTGTAATTAAAATGTTATGTTAATAAGTTTTGTTAAATATACATTTAGTATGTTTTTATATTCGACTTAGATACCTTTTAAAATATTCAGATAAAACTATAATTAAAATGTAATTGTGACATATTATTATGTAATATTATATTAAATAAGAAAATATAATATATGTACAAACTAAATGACAAAATTTAAATATTGTTCTCGATATAATTTACCTATTTAACATACAATCTACTATTACCTACGGGTCATTCTACCTATGTTTATTCTATAATAAAAAAAATATCCTCGCGAACATAGAGTAGCGCACATTTTTTGTTTGATATAGCTGTTCTAGTATGTAAGTACATATTACTTCAATGTGCGTACCCAATTTTTGATGATTTTACAAGATGGCGCCCTTATGGTAAGAGATTAGCATTGTAAATGACATGTATATATTTTAAAGAACTTTACATGTATGTAACGGTGTATTTTACGCACCATTCATTTGTTTATAATTACTTTACGTTTTCATAGTCTCCCATATTTACGCGTACGATATATGGATTGACACATCTCTAAGTTTCGTTTCCCGCGGCGCCCGCACACCTTTTTTTCTTCTAACCATAGAGGTCCATGCTTCTAATGTCGCCTCTACACGTTGGCCAACACAGTGGCGAATATATTGGCCGAGAGTTGGTGACGGCGTCCACACGTTGGAAGGTCGTTCAGTTTACTTCGGTTCGGGCCAATGTGCGGACGAATTTATAAGCACCGTGGCGCAGTGGCTCAGCAATGAGTGGCTGCACCGGGCGCCGCGGGTTTGATCCCGCACGGAACAAGTATTTGTATGTCCTAAAAATAATTGTTTCGGGTCTCGATGTGTGTCCTTGTGCAATTTATGTTTGTAAACTGCCTGCGCGATACGGGAGAAAATCCTAGTATGGGGTTAACGTTTTTATAAAAGAAAATTATAAAATAATAGTGGATATTAATGGGGTTGTAAATAGATATACGATATACGATTAGCTTTGTTTATTCTTTACATGCATCATAAACTAGAATAAATACCATTAATAAGAACTTAACTTATTTTAAAGTTAAAGGAGTTATAAGCGATTGGTCTAGGTTTTTCAGTCAGACATTTGATGTATATAAAAGCACCTTATAATTTATTTGGTAATTTAATTATTTTTTGAGAAAGACAAAAACAATAGCAATAAAAATATAATTAACACTGACTTAATAATAGGTACTAATTATAACTTAGAACATAAATGAAAAACTCATGACGAGCAAAGTGGCTCAGGACCATGCTTTGCGGCAGTCTGTGGAGGAGGATGTTCAGTAGTGGACTTGTGAAGAGCTGTAATGATGATGATGATTCGAAAACTTGCACGATTAAATTATAAGAAATCGACGCTTTTTTATATAGGATAGGGTGACAAACGAGCACACAGTTCACTTGATGGTAAGTGGTTGCTGTGGCCCACAGACATCTACACCTATCCTCGATTACGAATCAAAATGCAGATGCGTTGTCACCCGTGAGGACTAAGATGAAATGCCTCGTTTCCTTTAAAAAGTGTCTCTGGTTCTCTACACTCACTATACGAAACACAGCATCATTAAGCTACTATTTTACATTGATATTCTGTGAGAGCGTGGTCCTTCCCCGGTCGAACCGACCCATTCGTGCTACAACTATACTTCTAATATAACTGCATGGTTCTACCACGTATAAACGACGTGCTTCATTTTTTTTTTCATTTTAAAATTGTTCTCGTAATAATCTGATTGCAAATAAATGTTCATTATTTTTTTTATAAATAGCTTATCGATTAAAACAAATATTTAAAAATAATTAAATCGCGCTAATTAAAGTAGTAAGAATGTTTAAAGTGGAAATTGGCACTAAAAGGCTGTTAATTGGGTCATCCACCCTACAAAGCGTGAATATAAAATTTTAATCAGATGCGTGTAATCACTCTGGGAGCTTGTAGCAAACTAATCTCGCGGCCAACGTGTGGACGCGGCGACCAAACTCTGCCAACAATCCTTTGATCTTTTGTAAAAAACCGACACCACACGGATCTCGCGCCAACTTGCGGGCCATCGTTCCAATACATACCAATGAAGCCCAAACACCCCGTCTACACGTTGGCCAATGCTATTGGCCACTACATGCGCCACTGTGTTGGCCAACGTGTAGAGGCGCCGTAACCTTGAAGACTAATTAGAGAATCGTTATGGTTTCATGTCTCGTAGACTGTGGGTTTACTATTGTAATCCGCGCGACCACTGTAGGTGTTTAATTTGAAAAGATGTCACATTAATGTGTGATATGACTATGATGTGACGCTCGATATCGATAATTTTTCATTGCTATTCATTGAATAAGCATTAAAATTAATCATCAAATACTCAACTAAAGAAAATTACCTATTATTATAATAAAAGTGTGAATGATCAATTTTTTCCTTAGATTAAATAAATTCAACAAAACGAAAAAATTAAACTATATATATGTCTATACTAAAACTTCCTTCAATTATTATATTTAAAATATATTATTTACTCATTTTACTTGTTATCTAAATGATGCCCGCGACTTCGTCCACGTGGATGAAGGAAAATTAAAAAGTTCCTGTTAACTTTTTAATTTTCCGGGACAAATGTAGCATAAATTAATTCGGAGTATCCAAATCGTTGTGGCGTGAAGGAGTAACAAACATCTTGAATCTGTTTGAATGCAATTAGGCATATTTATACGCCGGATTAAGATAAAGATAAGATAAAGATATTTATTTTGTAAAACATGAGTAAAAAATACAGGTGTTAAGAAATTTAAAACGAGCTACATGTTTTGCCATTTATGGCGTACAAAAATTATACTACATATATTAATTATTCTACAAGACAAATTAACTAACCCTACATTCATAATTTTAGATGTGCAACAATTTCAATGGCATCTCGTAAAATTGCATTAGAGAAATGTCCCAATTCATTATTTAGCTTAAGAAAAATCAATCACTTAAGAATTCAGGCAAGTTGTAATAACATTTGGCTATCAAATATTTTTAAGATGTAGCTTAAAAATTAGGTATGCTGTATGTATGCTGGTAGGCAATTGTTTGATGTGTTTGGGGATTTCATTATATATTATTGGCGCCAGACAGAAAATACTTTTATGCATCAATGCCGTTCTTGAACCAACTGCGCATAACCTACTATTATCCCTGCGATTGCGAATTGTAACGTCCGATAGTTTGTTAAACAATTTAGGGCTACTTTGAACGAAGTCTGCAACTTCATATATAAATAAGGAGGGTAAGCTCAAAATGTTGTGCTCAATGAAATATGATTTGCAGCTATCAGTAATTTTAAGATAGCATAGGATAAGATAGCATCGCAATTAATTTGTCCGTCTTACACTTATAACTTTTTCTATGTTGGTGTACTTAACCTACATGTGTGCGTAAAATGTAATAGTGTTGGAGATTTAGAGTTGTGTGTGCCATAATGACAATTTTTTTTATTGAATAGGTATGCAGTACTCTCTATGTAGTGTTTCCTCCTCCGCACCAAAAGTGACAGACTTTTTTGTTCGCAGCGTTAGACGCATTACTCGTCCATTGGGTCAAATGGTCTAAGGGTTATCTATATTAAAACTACCTCTAGTAAAAACAGAATAGTAAGCTTCTTCTAAGCAACATACCGAACGCCACTAATATGTGTGCGTGTCTGGCACGTGATAGTACGGACTCGTACGCATGAGCCACAGCATACACTCAACGACACTTGCTAAGTCGGGAAGATCCGGCCGAGTCGAAAACGCCCATCGCCACGATCCGCAATCCCTTTGAGACTGTTGACTTAATAAAATTTTGCTATCAGTCTTTTTTGTTTTATTTTCTGTTTTTGTAAAATAAATTAATATACCCATGCGTTTAAGTAAATTAGCTTTTTATTAATAGGTTATATTACTATATCAATATTCAATACATAGATACGTACCTCATAAGTATATTAATTATCATATCACATCAGATCAAATTAAATTTAAACATTAAATCTGAGCTGAAAACATATCTTTCTTCTTTAAGTGCCTCTCCATTACTGAAGGTCGGCAGTCATCCTCTTAAATTCTTCTTTGTTCAGGGCCGCAACTTTTCTCAGTTTGATGGTTTTGACAAGTAGGGGCTTATTCCTTTTCATCTGCTTGAGGACCTCAATGTTGGTAACTTTGTCAGTCCAACTTATTCGGAGCATACGGCGATACATCCAGTTTCTTACGGAGATCTTCTTTCATAGTCCAAAATTCGCACCCGTATAGTATAACAGGTCAAATATAGCATTGCGTGAGTCTTGTACGTAGTTCAATTGATAGTCTCCTTGTAGTAAGGACTTTGCACATCCTCATGAAAGAGGCTCTTGCAGTTACATTTACAGTGACAACATATGCTTAGTATTAATTTACTCGTATTTTAGTTATTTGGCATTTGTTGTAATGTAAAGCTGTTTTTTTTTTTACAAACATTGATCCTTTGAGAGAAAAGAAAAACGTATCCATATGTATAATGTTTGTAAATATTATAACTACTTATAAAACTGAAGGAGACTTAGCTGTTAAACAAAAGACAGTGACAACCCTGCAACGGACATTTAAGTCAAAGAGAGAAATAAGGGTGGCGCCACTGTAGCTATAGTCTAAATTTTAAAAACTTTATATAATTTTTTTATTGCACAGACTTTCACCACAATTCGTTTTACAATAATTATTTTATTGCTTTCAAAATTTTTATTTTCAAAACCATTTTCAACGTATTTTACGGCGAATTATCATACCCTGTAACTACTCGAGAGCCGTTGTGGAGAGTTTTTAAACTGTTATTTACTGCTTACAGATGGACACTTTTTCAACTATTCTCCTATGGGAGATTGTCCTTACCTCTATACTCAATGAAAGTTATGTTCCACATATGGGATGAGCAAGCAATAAATATATGTATATATATCGATATTTGTCGTATAGATATTTTTAAACATCATTGATAATTATCGCGTGATAAATATCGATATATCGTCATAAAGCACATGTTTTGTTTGTGTGTTGTGCTTTTGTTGCTAAATGTTTTTAAATTATAAAATAAATATAACATATTAAAATAAATCGCTATTAATATGAATCCGACACTCTAAAATAAAATATCTATGTATCGCCATTAAAAATATTGATAATTTTCTGAGAAAATATCGTTATATTTTTGTCCTAGCCTATTTCTACATCCCTTGACGGCTTGCTATATACCTTACACTTCACAAGTCCCCTAAATATTTTTCTTGATGATTCACTTCAGTCTGGGTATGGTAAATCAGCGATTTAAATATCCGTTAAATAAATTTAATTAAATATCCGTATCAATTTCAATGGGATTGCACCCTGTTTAAATATATTATGATCATGGTTTCTATGATCAAGGTGTGGTACAACAGACATCCTCCTCTTTATACAACTTCGCACTTATCACTAAGGCGTAAACAATTTAAAGCACAACGACGGCCTTTCTTACGGAGAATTAACCTGCAATGCAACGTTAAGCAGGTGGATTTGAGATCACAGCACCAGACTTATCGCGTGTTTGATGTTACTTCCAGTCTTAAACCGGGTTTTATTCGGTTAGTTACTAGTCACCATCCTACGCTAAATAGTAGAAACATAAGGGAATCTATTACCTTATATCCCATGGGAGTCGTAAAGGCAACCTGAAATAGGAGATCAGCTGCAGCATCTTCGCGCTAAATCAATAATAATAAAGAAATATGAGTTGCCATCCCGCCTGCAAAAATACTGTGGCTGTTAGGAAACTATACTCACAGTTATTAAAGAATATGTTTACTTAGGACAAGTAAATTATCCAACTAGGTACGTCCAACTTCGACCAAGTGAAATCGACTTATCGAACTCGGTTAAGCAGTTCAATGTTCTTAAAAATCTTGATACCACCGTAAGATATAGACTAATACCGGAACATAATAGTAGATACACTACTACTTAACTACATAAAGAGATTAGAGAATAGTACTTACCCAAACCGACTCTTAGAGATAGAAAAAATACCCACCATAGAATGAAATAAAGAAATAATTTATTTGACGCAAATCAATGTCTTACACAACACGACGTGCATAAATATGCACTCAGCATAATGAATAATACAGATAATAACCCAGAAAAATACAGTCCCAGGACCAGTTAGTGATACTTAGAACTTGTTAACAAAAATGTTAAGCATTATTACTCGGAACAAGACCAGGCAAGATCCTATTCTTCTAAATTCAAATCAAAATGCATTATGTTCAACAGGGATCAATTTAAAAATATTACCATAATTATTTTTTAATAATACTAACACGAGAAGGATTTTGATGTCCTCTATGACTCATCACGATGACAAGTGACCACTTCCGAATATTATCGAAGTAATGGACAACTGAGCAGGGCATAACATAATGCTACTCGTAGTGTAATTGTTACCATTGACACAGAGGCATTCGCTCGTACATGTTACACCCGTACCTGATATCATCATCATCATCATTACAGCCCTTCACAAGTCCACTGCTGAACATAGGCCTCCCCCAAGTAATGCCACAAAGCACGGTCCTGAGCCACCTGCATCCATCGACTTCCTGCGTATCTTACCAGATCGTCACTCCATCTAGTGGGGGGGGGGGTCGCCCTACAACTACGCCTACCGGTACGAGGCTGCCACTCGAGAACCTTTCTTCCCCATCGGTTATCGGTTCTTCGAGCTATATGGCCGGCCAATTGCCACTTCAGCTTACTAATCCGTTGGGCTATGTCGGTCACTCTGGTTTTACTGCGGATATTCTCATTTCTGAGTCTATCACGCAGAGAAACTCCGAGCATCGCCCTCTCCATAGCTCGCTGAGCGACCTTGAGCGTCCTCATACGGCCAGCAGTGAAGGACCACGTCTCAGATCCATAAGTCATCACTGGCAACACGCACTGGTTGTACAATCTAGTTTTTAGAGATTGAGGTATACCTGACGAGAAGATATGTCGTAATTTCCCGAACGCTCCCCAGCTGAGTTGAATCCGTCGATTGACCTCTCGGTCGAAGTTGGACTTGCCTAGTCGGACTATTTGTCCCAGGTAAACGTACTCGTCAACAACTTCGAGCATAGTGCTCCCAACAACTACCACAACTATAGGTGTGACATGGACATTAAACATAATCTTTGTTTTGTCCATGTTCATCTTAAGACCTATCCGTTGGGAGGCACTATTGAGGTCATTGAGCATAGTGCTAAGGTCCTCCAGCGATTCTGCCATAAGGACTATATCGTCGGCAAATCGAAGGTGAGTGATGTACTCGCCATTGATGTTAATACCGTATCCTTTCCAGTCCAGTAGCTTGAAAACGTCTTCCAATGCAGCGGTGAAGAGTTTCGGGGATATAAGGTCACCCTGTCTTACACCTCTCTGCAGTTGGATAGGTTTCGAGCTCTGGTTCTGTACTCGGATAGCCATCGTAGCCCTACTGTACAAACACTTCAGCACTTCGATATACCGACAGTCAACTTGGCACCGCTGAAGGGACTGTAGCACCGCCCAAATTTCGACGGAATCAAAGGCTTTCTCATAGTCCACATACGCCAGGCGAAGTGGCAGATTGTACTCTTCAGTCTTCTATACAATCTGCCGCAAGGAATGTATGTGGACTATGGTACTGAAGCCTTTTCGGAAACCGGCTTGTTCGGGAGGCTGGCAGTCGTCGAGTTTGCGTGCGAGACGATTCGTAATGACTCTCGAAAACAGCACGTAGACGCGGCTCAGAAGGGAAATCGGTCTGTAGTTCTTCAAGAGAGCGACCTTTCTTAAAGAACAAGACCACCGCATTTCCGCTCCACGCCTCTGGAGTAGTGCCACCATGGAGGACGGAATTGAAGAGCTTCTGAAGGACTTCAAGTACCGGTGTTCCACCCGCTTTCAGAAGCTCCGCTGTAATTCCATCCTCGCCCGGGGCCCTGCCGTTTTTAAGGTACTGGAGAGCAATTCTAATATCGCTTAGACTGACGTCCGGGATATCATCGGAATAGTGTCGGATAAGACTTGCTCTTGGATCGTTACTCACACTTGCGTGTGGCTCCAACGATGATGTGTACAGCTGCCCATAGAACCTCTCAATCTCACTCAAAATCTCAGGTGTCCCGGAAACGATGCTGCCACACTCAGTCTTCAGCTTTGACAGTTGGCTCTTACTGGCGGACAGATCTCTGGCAAAGACTTTGGAGCCCTGGTTCCGCTCGATCGCTTCTTTAATACGAGCAGTATTAAAGTTGCGTAAGTCTCGCCGCATGCATTTGGAGATCTGTCTGTTCAGTTGCCTGTATGCTGTCAAATCTGTTGACGATTGCAGCCTCATCTCCCTTCTAACAGCCATAAGATTAAGAGTGTGATCGGAGAGTTTTTGTGTTCTTCTGCGGCGGGTCTTGCAGAACTTAGCTCCGACCGCATGGACATTTTCCACGAGCTTGTCATTCATATCGTCCACTGCATTGCAATCTTGTAGGCACTGAAAGCGGTTCCGTAACTCGAGCTGAAAAGTTTTGGGATTCTGGATTTGATCACGAGGGGGACGGAGCGTTGACTTCATTAGACGAGACCTCTCCAACTTAACGTTTAGGTTCAGTGTGCCACTAACCATTCGGTGATCGCTGCCAGTTTTTGTAGTTTTGCCCTTGCGATCACTGAGACATCACTGAACAGTTGGCGTCTGGTCGTCATAATGAAGTCAATCTCATTTTTTGTCGAACCGTTGGGGCTCGACCAGGTCCACTTCCTGTGGGGCCGCTTCTGGAAGAAAGAGTTCATCATAAAGAGTCCCTCTTTCTCCATAAAGTCGGCCAGCTGCTGGCCCCTTCGATTCCGTTGCCCTACTCCAAATTTCCCTAACTTCAGCTCACCGTTTTCTCTTGTGCCTAGTTTTGCGTTGAAGTATCCCATCAACACCGTGTAGTGGGTTTTGGAGCAATGCATGGCTTTGGAAATATCCTCATACATTTCCTCCACCTCCTCATCGGGATGTGCCGAGGTTGGTGCGTAAACCTGTATGGTTTACGCACCAACCTCGGACCTTCAGCGAATACCGTTTGGTGATTCTGAGTATCAGGTACGCGACCCTCGTCGACACACTCCCAATCTTTACAACGTTGTTGACGAGAGACTTGTGGACGATAAATCCCACACCTCCTTGGGACAGATGGTCGCCCTCCCGGTGATAGAACAAGTTGCCGGATTCGAGAATCACCGTGTCCTCCCCCTCTCTTCGGACCTCGGATAATCCTATAATATTCCAGCGCAACTTGTCTACCTCTTCTTCCAGCTCCAGGATCTTCTCGTCAGTCCTCAGGGTGCGTGCGTTAAATGTTGCCAGGTCGAGTCGTCGTAGGTGGCAACCGAACCTCCACCGGAGATTCTTAGCAACCCCTGCCCCGCCGTTACCATGGTCGCCACCGTAGCCAGGAATAGCGTTGCCGCCGGGGACTGGGGGCCGTCTATTTGTGTAATTGTTCATGGGGATACCCCCATATTTGCCATAGTTGCCACGCTTGGCGAGCGGGTTGGCAACCGCAGTTTTTTTTGTCGTACAGTTGCTGTTATCAGGAAGATGCTGCTGCCCATCTCCTGCCTGTTTCCCTCTGTCGCCTTTTACGACACCCACGGGAAGATATGGGGTAGTGGATATTCTTAACCGCCACTACACGGTCTACGGTACCTGATATAACGATGACTATATGATCAGAGGTAGCCTAATGCAGTTTCAGAGACAAGGTTACTAGTTCATCACTTCCAAAGGAACAATTTGTATGTTTGCTCAGATGTTGACTTCAGCTGTGATATGAACGCACAGGAACCGCGACGTAGTAATGAAACACTGTGCACTAGGTATCGAGGTCATCAAGCTTTGTTTAATATAAATAACAAATGACCTAATAGCGAGCAACGAGTACATTCTTGTCATGTCGAAGTCGAGCATGCGCGCTAATGAATAAGTAAGAGTTATGAGGTTCGTTAGCTGAGTCGCCACACATTTTGATATATTGCCAAAATTCGTAATATTTTTAGTAAGTGTACTACAATTATGTATATATTCTTTACGTAGTTCATTAATAAATCGATAATTTGGGTTTAAGTGAGGTGCATCTAGCGTTGCCAGACGTCCGGTTAAAACCAGACACAGTCAGGCTTTTTGGTCAAATTAGAAATTAGACGGTGTCCGGCATTTGTTAGGCTTTTTTAATTTGACTGTTTCTTTTCATTTTTCATATACTTACATACATACTATTGCAATTATCGAAACTAATATTGTAATAAATATTGAATAGATAATAAATAAAGGAGACTGATTTATTCAATTGTTGTTATTTCGTTATAACTTAAGAAAATTTTACGGTAAATGATAAAAGCTTTGTTTTACTTTAAAAAACATGTATTTTACCAAGACAAAAAATAAGGGTGTCTGCTGGTCTTTTTACCAAAATGTCCGGCTAACCACGCTGGCCTGTCCGGCTTTTCGGTTTTAATACCTGGCAACCCTAGGTGAATCCATTACCTCATATCATCCAGTGAGTTTTTTATTTATTGTAATAAGCGTGACAAACGAACACACGGCCCACCAGATGGTCAGTAGATGCTGTGGCCCATAGACATCTACAGTTAACCTAGCTTAAGAATCAAGATGCAGATGCGTTGTCACCCTTGAGAATTAAGATGAAATGTCTCGATTACAGTAAAACGGGTCTCCGGTTCTCTACACTCACACACGCTGTTATTATGTGAGAGCATGGCCCTTCTCCGGTCGAGCCGACCCATTCATGCTACAACCATAATATAGCTGCAGTGTGGCTCTACGGCGTAAAATTTTTCGAATGTCGTAAGAGCCAACTTTGAGTAAGACAAAAAGTTCTAATGGCCAAGACGGCAGTACAGTGGACCCCCGGTAATCCGACAAATATGTTCCAGGGCAGTGTCGAACTATCGAATTTATCGGATTATAGAGTACGGTCTAAGACCCCCTGGATTTTTTTTACAAAAGGGTACCTACCGTATAATCCGAAAAATTACAGATCCAATGTTATGATTCCATATGTTATATATGTTATGAACTTCATTATGAATGTAAAATTTAGTAAATTAAACAACGTAATAGAGAGCTTACATTTTATTATAAAATTAACTTCATTAATGCTATAGAACTTACAAAAAATATGCAATATCTTTACATTAGGAAATAATTGTGTACAAACAAATCTACATTCTAAAATAATCAAAAATTATAAATCAATCAATTTAAGAAGTATCAATTTAAGAGCGTTAACAAGAAGCAATAACGCTTTTTGTGGAAAATTATCTTTCAACCATTTTCAAAATCAAATTTTTCAATCAGAATCAAAACAATACCCACGTCAAGCACAATAGTGGTGGTGCGTAAAAGTTGTAACTTGTTCAATCATGCATTAGCAAAGATTGTCAAAAAATATTCAATAATAAATAATAGACCGTGTCGGATTTCAGGGGGTGCCGAATATTAGACAGGGGTGGGATTACCGGGGGTCCACCGTATAGGCATCATTTTGTATAGTATCTACATATATCGTATGAAGTCCACCGTGTAGTAGTAGCAGTGTAAATGTATATTTACATTACCCAAATCGCCTCACGTTTGCTCACCACCCGGAAAAGCCCTGAGTCAGCAGAAGCTGTAAGTGCCGCATAGGCTAACAGCGCTAACATCACAGAATTAAGATAAAGATATTTTACCCATAAAAAATTGCAACATTATACTTTTCTATATCATTTTCAATATAAGAACTATAGTCATTAATGAACACTTGAACGTTTTTTTAGTAAATTTATAATTTACAGCGTAAATTACATGTGTCGTTAAATCAATATAGAGCTGCCCACGGATGTCCGTTCTTACGGCGGACATTTGTTAATTAAAGCAATTCATGCAAAATTATTCCCTAATCATTTCAAAATATCAAAAATGCACAACGTTAATATTCAAGTTTTCATTTCTGCCAACACACCCGGAGTGCAACCCGTCGTTTTTTTTTATAGAAGAGGAGGCAAACGACAAACGAGCATGCGACTCACCTGATGTTAAGTGACTACCGCCGTCCATGATCAACCTCACACCAGGGGAATTGCAGGTACGTTGCCGGCCCTTTAGAAAGGAGTAAGCTCTTTTCTTGAAGGTCGCTAGGTCGTAATACCTGTTGTAATAAATGAACTCTGATTGAATGGATAAAATAAAAGAAATAAATAAATATATTTGATGTAAATTATAAGTATTAAACATTTGCCTTTTTATTTTGCTGCATTCTTGATTATGTTTATTGTTTTTCCACTTTTTTATTATCTAACAAGTTTTGAGCCCAACACTGTTCAAGTTATGTTAGGCACACTCCACCACTGATTTAGGATCTTTCACCACGGTGAAGAATATCCAAAATATTAATTAATGTTAATATATTATGTATGTGGGACGGAACGTAAAGGAATGAAGTGACAGAATGAATGTGTGATAAAGATAGCAAGATGACAGTACGAAAGTAAGTGAAAGAGCAAGTATTAAAAATGAGTGAACAATGAGCGAGTGACTGAATAAGAACTAAGAATGAGGGGAAGCTAGATTTTAAAAACTAACACTAGAAAACGGGAAGCCATTGTGACAAGACGATATAGCTGTGAAGAGAAAGAGATTAAAACTTCAAGTCAAACACCAAGCTGTGTTTTATTCTCACCAAGACCACATGTAGGTAAAGTGTATATTGATATTTTTATAAATTTTATTTTTAAATTTATAGTATTAAGTATTGATGTTTACGAATTATATACAGTAATAAATTTATATATGAAATTACACCACTAGAAACCAACTAACATTACTACTAACAGAATACCAGCGTAAAATAGCAGGTAAACGTTGCTGTGTTTCGTATGGTGAGCGTAGAGAACCGGATATCCTCTTTACTGTAAACGAGCCATTCCATCTTAGTATTTTGGGGTGACAACACATCTGCGTTTTGATTCCTAATCTGAGGTGGACTGTGTGCTCATTTGTCATCCTTCCTATCCTATAAAAATATAAGTAGAAACCCTGACTTTCGAATCCAATATTTCTTTACTTCTAAAAACTATTATAAAAATCAAAACGCAGATGCGATTCCTAATCGAAGAAAGATGTTGATGTCTATGGGCCACAGCAACCACTTACCATCAGGTGGACTGTGTGCTCGTTGTCACCCTTACCTATCCTATAAAAAAATATAAGTAGAAACCCCGACTTTCGAATCCAATATTTCTTTACTTGTAAAAACTATTATAAAAATCACGTTTTATAATTTTAACTATAATTATTGTACTGGTGATAGGATTTCTTTTCTTCACTCTGTTGTGTTCCAGTTTGAAGGATAAAATTTAACCAGCTTAATTAAAGTTTATCCGGCATTACAATCCATAATTTACGCATCTGTCGCATTCTTTGTTCAAGATTAGTTTTAAGAGTCTTTGGGAGCTTTTCTTATATACATCTGCAACATGCAGTAGTACCTTACACTCACATGGACATTCCCGTTGGTTATTCTAATATTACAGAAAATGTTTGAAATGAATGAAAATTCATCTAAACTTGCATGCTATATTCACACGTAATAATTTTCAGGCAGGAGATGGGCAGCAGCATCCTTCTGATAACAACTGTATTAAAATAAAAAACTGCGGTTGCCAACCCGCTCGCCAAGCGTGGCAACTATGGCAAATATCCCCCCATGAATAACGACGCAAAAAAACGGCCCCCAGTCCCCGGCGGCCCCGCTATTCCTGGCTACGGTGGCGACCATGGTAACGGCGGGGCAGGGGGTGCTAAGAATCTCCTGTGGAGGTTCGGTTGCCACCTACGACGACTCGACCTGGCAACATATAACGCACGCACTCTGAGGACTGACGAGAAGATACTGGAGCTGGAAGAAGAGGTAGACAAGTTGCGCTGGCATATTATTGGATTATCCGAGGTCCGAAGAGAGGGGGAGGATACGGCAATCCTCGAGTCCGGCAACTTGTTCTACCACCGGGAGGGCGACCATCTGTCCCAAGGAGGTGTCGGATTTATCGTCCACAAGTCTCTCGTCAACAACGTTGTAAAGATTGGGAGTGTGTCGACGAGGGTCGCGTACCTGATACTCAGAATCACCAAACGGTATTCGCTGAAGGTCATACAGGTTTACGCACCAACCTCGGCACATCCCGATGAGGAGGTTGAGGAAATGTATGAGGATATTTCCATGCATTCCTCCAAAACCCACTACACGGTGTTGATGGGAGACTTCAACGCAAAACTAGGCACAAGAGAAAGCGGTGAGCTGAAGGTGGGGAAATTTGGAGTAGGGCAACGGAACCAAAGGGGCCAGCAGTTGGCCGACTTTATGGAAAAAGAGGGACTCTTTATGATGAACTCTTTCTTCCAGAAGCGGCCCCACAGGAAGTGGACCTGGTCGAGCCCCGACGGTTCGACAAAAAATGAGATTGACTTCATTATGACTACCAGACGCCAACTGTTCAGTGATGTCTCAGTGATCGCAAGGGTGAAAACTGGCAGCGATCACCGAATGGTTAGAGGCACACTGAACCTAAATGTTAAGTTGGAGAGGTCTCGTCTAATGAAGACAACGCTCCGTCCCCCCTCGTGCTCTAATCCAGAATCCCGAAACCTTTCAGCTCGAGTTACAAAACCGCTTTCAGTGCCTAGAGGATTGCAATGCAGTGGACGATATGAATGACAAGCTCGTGGAAACTGTCCATGCGGGCGGAGCTAAGTTCTGCAAGACCCGCCGCAGAAGAACACAAAAACTCTCCGATCACACTCTTAATCTCATGGTCGTTAGACGGGACATGAGGCTGCAATCGTCAACAGATTTGACAGCATACAGGCAACTGAACAGACAGATCTCCAAATGCATGCGGCGAGACTTACGCAACTTTAATACTGCTCGTATTAAAGAAGCGATCGAGCGGAATCAGGGCTCCAAAGTCTTTGCCAGAGATCTGTCTGCCAGAAAGAGCCAACTGTCAGGGCTGAAGACTGAGTGGAACATCTTTCCGGGCACCATTCTAAATTGAGAGTTCTTCAGCTTACACATCATCGTTGGAGCCACACGCAAGTGTGAGTAACGATCCAAGAGCAAGTCTTATCCGACACTATTCCGATGATATCCCGGACGTCAGTCTGAGCGAGATTAGAATGGCTCTCCACCACCTTAAAAACGGCAAGACCCCGTTCGAGGATGGAATTACAGCGGAGCTTCTGAAAGCGGGTGGAACACCGGTACTTGAAGTCCTTCAGAAGCTCTTCAATTCCGTCCAGAGGCGTGGAGCAGAAGCGCGGTGGTCTTGTTCTTTAAGATAGGCGACAACGCTCTCTTGAAGAACTACAGACCGATTTCCCCTCTGAGCCGCGTCTACGTGCTGTTTTCGAGAGTCATTACGAATCGTCTCGCACGCAGACTCGACCACTTCCAGCCTCCCGAACAAGCCAGTTTCCGAAAAGGCTTCAGTACCATAGACCACATACATACCCTTCGGCAAATTGTACAGAAGTCCGAAGAGTACAATCTGCCACTTTGCCTGGCGTATGTGGACTATGAGAAATCCTTTGATTCCGTCGAAATTTGGGCGGTGCTACAGTCTCTTCAGCGGTGCCTAGTTGACTATCGGTATATTGAAGTGCTGAACTGTTTGTGCAGTAGGGCTACGATGGCTATCCGAGTACAGAACCAGAGTACGAAACTTATCCAACTGCAGAGAGGTGTAAGACAGGGTGATGTTATATCCCCGAAACTCTTCACCGCTGCATTGGAAGACGTTTTCAAGCTACTGGACTGGAAAGGATACGGTATTAACATCAATGGCGAGTACATCACTCACCTTCGATTTGCCGACGATATAGTCCTTATAGCAGAATCGCTGGAGGACCTTAGCACTATGCTCAATGACCTCAATGGTGTCTCCCAACGGATAGGTCTTAAGATGAACATGGACAAAACAAAGATCATGTTTAATGTCCATGTCATACCTATGCCGGTAGTTGTTGGGAGCACTATGCTCGAAGTTGTTGACGAGTACGTTTACCTGGGACAAATAGTCCGACTAGGTAAGTCCAACTTCGACCGAGAGGTCAATCGACGGATTCAACTCGGCTGGGCAGCGTTCGGGAAATTACGACACATCTTCTCGTCAGGTATACCTCAATCTCTGAAAACTAAAGTGTATAACCAGTGCCTGTTGCCAGTGATGACCTATGGATCTGAAACGTGATCCTATTCCGCTAGCCATATGAGGACCCTCAAGGTTGATCAGCGAGCTATGGAGAGGGCTATGCTCGGAGTTTCACTGCGTGATAGACTCAGAAATGAGGATATCCGCAGTAAAACCAGAGTGACCGACATAGCCCAACGGATTAGTAAGCTGAAGTGGCAATGGGCCGGCCATATAGCTCGAAGAACCGATAACCAATGGGGAAGAAAGGTTCTCGAGTGGCAGCCTCGTACCGGTAGGCGTAGTGTACGGCGACCCCCCAATAGATGGAGTAACGACCTGGTAAGACATGCAGGAAGTCGATGGATGCAGGTGGCTCAGGACCGTGCTTTTTGGCATTACTTGGGGGAGGCCTATGTTCAGCAGTGGACTTGAAGGGCTGTAATGATGATGATATCTTATTTAGTCGTTGATGGCATTCATATATTGATCCCGAGTTCACCACATTGCAATATAGAGCTTGTAGTACCGCCATACTGTTGGTCAGTATTCTAATGGAGAAGTATTTTACCTTCTTAGCATCTATTGCTATGTCTGAAAGAGTTGTGGGTATCCACATGTGTACCGGTAGGCGTAGTGTAGGGCGACCCCCCACTAGATGGAGTGACGACCTGGTAAGACATGCAGGAAGTCGTTGGATGCAGGTGGCTCAGGACCGTGCTTTGTGGCATTACTTGGGGGAGGCCTATGTTCAGCAGTGGACTTGTGAAGGGCTGTAATGATGATGATGATGAATAATTTTCAGAAAACCTTATAAAGTGCTTTTTTTATGTATCACAAAAAAGCCTTTATCACAAAAGAAGCCTTTTAACTAAATAATTTAATAATTTCTGACTGATAGTTACGGCATTAGGTACGTTGATGAGATAGCCCAGCTTCTAAGTAGTATGTATAATATTCGTAGTTAAGAAGTAAGCATTTATAATCTTTATTCAAAAACAATGAAAATTTATAGCTATTGAATTGAAGTACTACAATCACATCACCTGCCTTTTTAAGTCTACTGCTGGTCATAAGCATACAATAATTCCAAATTGCGCACGCTGCTAAGCTATGCTTAGCAGGCGAGATGATGAGTGCAGAGCAAATATCTTTATAATGGTGATACTGTCCCACACTACCAGTTTCAAATATTTTTGCTTAGCGTCCCCAGAGACTCCTTCGTCAATCAGCAAAGCGCATAGCATGTAGGTGAGGTTGGCATTTGGAGAAAAGGATGACATATTCCTACTTACATTTTTTAATAACAGAGAATAGATACTATTATTAAAATAAGCTAATAAGCTATAAAGCTAATAAGAAACTTGTATATAAATACATTTTTTAGGAAGGATCTAGGTTCAGTTTTCTCTTTTTAAATTGGACAAATTTAAAATAAAAACTAATGCAAAGGAAATACAGTCTCTAGATACAAAGTCTTTACAAACATCTTTACAAAGGGGGCCTAAGCTTTTAATCTACAAAGAATAAAACAAAACAATTCGCTCAGTTTTATCACCCAGTTAAAAAATAATTGCTATGAATGAAAAATAAACTTCTATATTTGTAACAAAGCGGTGGTTTCCATATTTAAACTTTAAACAAAGTTTATTTGTTGTACACGCATTTTGGCATTTCAGTATTAGATTCGTTTAAATACGCAATAAGAAAGTGAGAGTTTGAAATAAAAAGTGCAGCAGAAAGTATTGTTCAATGGCAATGAAAAGTCTACTAAGTTACCAATACTTTATTAGAATACGATACGGTAAGACAAATCTTTAAAATTAAATAAATGATTTTCAATATACAATATTTACAATTTAATAATTCTAATTATAGTAAGTTCTTTAACCCGCGAGAACTCGCGCTATGAGCATTTTGCTCACGGTAAATTTAAAAATGGCGCCATTCTGTCAAAAACCTACCTGACAGTCTCTTGCGCCGTGTAGCTGAGTGTTATTCCCTCTTCGTCCCGCAACATACGTTGGCCTTGGGTTAGTGCTTAGTGTGCTCCCATAGATACTGACTGTGTACTAGAGATGTGCTCAAGTCAGTCATAGAGGAAGGCAGAAGGTTTGTTCGAATCACCTCCAACGCGCGGGGTTTCGCTCTTCGCGCGAGTATCGATGTAAGTATTGTTTTTGTAAGTTTTTTTTTCAAATGTTTAATATTTTTATATTCTACGTTTTATGTCATTTTTTTAAATCAACAGTGATGGTTTGTGTATAAACTATAATTTAAAATAATAAAATTAGATCTATGTTTATTGTAGATGGATAAAAGCAACAAATTGTGGCGTGGCTGATGGAAGAAGGTACGGAGGAAATAGAGGACCCAGATAGTAGGATTGACAAAGCAGAGAGTGACGGAGATAGTGATCACAGTGAACATTGCACCGACACGGAACAGTCATCATGCGAAGATGAAGGTGAGAATTATTCAAGTCAATCCGAGCACGCTCTATATTACTTAGGCAAGGATAAAATTACCAAGTGGAATTATCGTCCACAACGTACCAATATAAGAACAAGGTCACATAACATAGTTGACAGTAGACCAGGGGTAAAACCAGTAGCCAAAGGCGCTAAACATATTATTGAATGTTTTCTCCTTTTTGTAAGTGAGGACCTGCTTACTAAAATTGTTTTTTACACAAATAATTACATTAAAAAAATCATGGACCGTTATGAAAGAGACAGAGACTGTAAAGAGACGGATATCATAGAGATAAAAGCATTTATTGGGCTCTTGTACATGGCTGGTATAAAGAAAATGAATCACCTAAATTTAAAAGAAATGTGGGAGACAGATGGTACCGCTCCTGATATATATCGAGCTGTCATGAATCGCAACCGATTTATGTTTTTGATGAGATGCATTCGATTTGATGATGTACAGACTCGTCAGGAGAGATCTGAGTGTGACAATATTGCACCAATTCGTGAAATATTTGATTTATTTGTCGAAAAGTGTCGGGCTAACTATCAGGTTGGAGAAAATGTAACCATAGATGAAATGTTAGAATCGTTCCGGGTCGTTGCAAATTCCGAATGTATATTGCTAACAAACCAGCCAAATATGGCATAAAAGTGTATGCATTGTGTGATGCGCATTCATATTATACGAGTAATTTAGATATTTACCCAGGGAAACAACCAAATGGTCCGTACAAATCTGATAATTCCCCACCTGCTGTTGTTACTCGTTTATCAAAAGATATTCTAAATTCTGTAAGAAATATTACAGCAGATAATTATTTTACATCTATTCCATAGGCCGACGAATTGCTGACTAAACGTACTATGTTGGTTGGCACTATACGCAAAAATAAAAGGGAAATTCCACCTATGTTTTTAAATACTAAAATAAGACTAAAGCCCAGTAGTATTATTGGTTTTCATACCGGCAAGGTTCTGGTATCTTATAAACCAAACAAAAAGAATTAAAAAAATGTTCTTATGAGTAGTACTCCTCATAATGACGACCGAATCGATCCTGAAACTGAAGATGACGCAAAACCTGAAATAATTACATTTTACAATAAAACCAAGGGAGGAGGAGATGTTGTCGATAGATTGAAAGAAGAATATTCTGTAGCTCGAGTTGCCTGTTGGTGGCCACTGAGAATTTTTTTCCATTTTGAATATAGCAGGTATCAATAGTCAAATTATTTATCACGGAAATTGCGATAATTTGATCACAAGGAGGGAATATTTGAAAAAGCTGTCTCTCACACTAACCCAAGAACACATCAACCGAAGAAGCTCGTTGCAAAATATATCATATCCCCTTAAACAGATAATAACCCGATTTTCAAACAAAAAAGACGTTCCCGAAACTGAAACACCTCCTGGAATATGTGCGGTGTGCCCAAGGCGTAAAAATCGCAAAACGAAAAAGGCTTGTGTTTATGTAAAAAAAATTATGTTCAAACATGCAAAAATTTTGTGTGATATGTGTAAGTCTAGGCTATATGATGAGGATTAAGATATTATGTTTTGTTTTAAGAAATTTTAGTTTGAGTTTTTATTTTTAAGCTATTGCATAGCTTCTATCGCGGGCCTTGAGCGCGGGGACTGAATCCAGAAATTCCGTAACGAAAAAAAACCTCACGCTCCCCACTCCGACGGGCACGGAGGTGTGGCGTTGAAAGCCGTGCATCGTCTAACGTCGTTTCAGTTGGGCAGACTTCGGCACGGTGTTTGTGTGCGTGCGACTAGACGTATGCGTGTACACTAGCTGTTAACAAAATGATAAAAATTTCTGAATGACCTACATGTATTGTAAGATATTAAAAATATTTTAAACATTATTAACTTCTCATTTATTCAATAAGAGAAAAAAAATTGTTTTCTTATTGGTCACCACGCTCAAAAAGTGTAACTTGATTTAATATCAAAGACTTAACTGCATAAATAAAATAAATAAATAATTATAATTGAATTAGTTGATAAAAAATGCTATGCAATAGCTTTACCGCGGCAGTCACCGAGTGCCACACGTATTTTTCTTTATTATTTTTCAAACCCTACATGAGAAGACTGCCAAATGTAAGTTCCTAAATGTTAATGTCGTAAAAAACGTATATCATTGTTTTTTCTTTCAATAAATAATTAATTCATAAAATCTAATGTGTATTATTAGGTTCATAACAAAAAAAAACCACATGCTAAGTTTTAGGTATTTAAAAGACTGTTTGTTTAGCGTGAGCAAAATGCTGTATACGCGAGTGCTTGCGTAACATTTAAGGGCGCGAGTTCTGCCGGGTTAAATATGAACTACGCGCATAATATGGACCATAGTAATATTCTGGAAGATGGCGCTGCTATCAAAGCGAAGTTAGCTGCAATCGATGGCCTTGCCAGTGTGACCATATGTGGCAGGTTCCTGCCATTTTGGCAGGATTGGCCTGGACTTATTTTAGCCTTTGGCATGATCGGTTGACGTTTTATAAAACCTGGCAGTATTAGGGTATTAAATATAGATTGAATTATGGCAATTTAAAATGCTGAATGGTAACGCTAGATTTTTCATCAGTGTGTGAAGGATTTCTCTGTATTTCTCGTATTATGTTTGTATCACATTCAACACTTTAAAAAATGTATGTAAAGTTGATAATCTTAAAACAAGTATTCAAAAACACGAGTTTATGGTTAATACTTCAATCAGTCATATGCCCCATTTACATTCAGCCCGTTTGGGCAGGGAAGTGAGCAGGCGGGCAGGGAGTAGCAGGGCAGTGAGCAGGGCAGTATGTAAACAGGCTACTCGCGCTGACACTGCCGCTGCCGCTGCCACTGCCCGACGATCCCTCAAATGTCGGTTTTTCGTGCGGAAGTCAAAGGACAGGCAGGGCGAGCGGCAGTGAGTGTTCACATTCAGCTCCATCGCTCACTTCGCGGCAAGCGCCTGGATGAACGGACGTGCGTGCCGTCTTGTTATTAAATAAGTACGATCTACCAAAATGCCTTTCGAGTGGAATAATGAAAATACAATAAAGTTTTTAGAACTGCTGGAATCAGAAAAAACTATATGGGATTTCAACGATAAAAACTACAATTCATCATCTTCTACGAATACGAATTTTCTTTTTGAGATATAGTACCTACGTACATAATTAATTATAAATTCGTCAAATTTATTATATTAATATAAAATTTATGAACATTCACGTTTTATTTCTAAAAACGATTAGTAACTCATATTGATTATTTATTTATTAAAATGTAAACTAAGTTAAATGGTAATATTTGCATAATAGCCTGAGATTTTTAAATTATAATTTAATTGTGATTAAAATTATGAATTAATTTATACTGTAGTGTAATTATTAAAATAATAATAGCTTAACTAATCACATATAATATTTAATATTATTTATGTAACAATAAAGTAATAATTGAATTAATAATTTATGAACAATTTACTGTATAAGAATTCAAATAGAGTGGATCTGTATAAGTATTTAATTGTACATAATATTTGAATTCAAAAAGAATGTTTAGGTATACCTAACTTTAAACAATGCAATAATTTTAAAATGTAACATTGGGTTTGTGTAATTAGCTGTATTTCATATCATTTTTGCATACCAATTATGGCAAAACATATCAGTTCCACGTCATTGATCATCTTATGTACCATGTTTTAAGCAAATAAATTTTCTATCTATCTATCTATCTTCTTTTGAACTTGATATATTTTTAAATTATTAACATAATTTTGTATTGCAAGAAGACACAGCGCGGATGCTGTAATTATTTTGACGTCTGTCATAGTCGAAAGCCGAAAGTGACGTGAGTGTAAGTGGTAGTGGTAGGGCAGAATGTAAATACACACTTCCCGCGATCCTGCTACGGCAGTATTTAGCGAAGTATTGCGCGCAGCGCGAGGAGCAGTGGCAGGGGCTGAATGTAAATGAGGCTTTAGGTGATGTATTTTAGTTTGGTATCGCATTAGATTTCACGGTGATAATATATTGTTAGCATTATCTTGTTAATAATTTCGTGGGCGATAGTAATTATTGGTGGTGGTGGTGGTAAAGCGAAAATATGATAAGGCCTATAGAGCGAAGGATTTTCAAAACTAAAAACCATCCAGACGTGACCTTTTATAAAGCCTATAACTACATATTGGTACAATTTGACTGCATCAAAAAAATGTGATCGAATTCAGTGGTAAGTTTTCAATAAGTTTAAGAGCCCTCTTACATTTCGGCGTTACGAAAATATAGGTATTTTACGCACCGAACGGCCGGCGAACTATGCGAGCGATACTTTCTTTCATATCTGTTCACTCACTCGCACTATGATACTGTGAGTATGGCAACTAAACGATCTTGATCTTCCATAACACAAGTTTTCTTAGGATGGAGTTCAGTGGATGGAAAATTTTTTAGTGTGTCATTTTTATGTCATCTAATTAATTTATTATAATCTATTATGATACATTTTTCATTATTTAGGAAACTTTGTGTTGAAATAAGTACCCATACATATTTTAATTGTTACGCAATAATCGATTGTTAACCGATGTAGGTTCAGAATCAGAATCAGTTATATCTTCTAACGGTAGCGTAGTGGTATAAATAAATGAATAATACGTTTGCAACCTGTTTTAATAAATAAATCAACCAAAAGTAACCAATATTTTTTTTCAAATCGGTACTTACAGTCAATTACCATGTTTATTTAATTACCAAAGGAGACGGCATTGCAAGGCGTACCACTATGTAAAAGGTACGAGAGTCCAACTCATACCCGTTTTATAAAACTAGTTGCTCCGTGTCGTGTGCCATTCCTACATATTTATTTACCTGTGGCCATTACACAAGTGATCGTGCCAGTCAATTGAGCTTCGACAAAAATGCCGAATTGCAGTGTATTTTTATGCGAAAAATAATCAAAACCTTCAAATCTACAAAAGGACAACGTGATTTTTCATCTGTGAATACTGTTAACATAATATTATCGTTAAAACTCGTATTTTCGGAATATTTTCGTAAAATACCAAGTGTTGCCAGCATAGTTCATGAAGTAAAAAATAAGTAATTTTAAAATAAATATAATTTACTACACAAAATAAATTTACTTCATATCAACTAAATCAGTTTGTGATGAATAATAATTATTACATTAAGATGTGTAGTGGATTTTCTCAAATAATTTAAATATTCAGCTCAATCCCAACACGATTCTGAATATATTATAATTAAATATAATTGATAATTAGTCTTTATCAAAATATTATACAAAATAAAGGCCAAATAAGTCCAAACGAAACTTACCACTTCGTAGCAAATGTATGCAATTTTTGTAAAATTAACTGGTATCACTGCAACCGAAAGTACTGCAATGTAGTGATGTACGCCACAACTTTAGCTATCGATAAGTTAATTACCCATTCGGGTTTGTCTGCCGAACAGGTTTTTCTTTTTTATTTGGATTTTAACTTAAAGTATTACAAAAATCAGTAAAGTTTTCTATTACTGGTTTAATAATAAATAAAATTAGTTAATACAGTAAATGATCATACACAAATTATAACCGGGGCTGATGTCTCCTTTTCAGTATAAAAACTTGTGTTAGGATACTCTACTCTTTTATAGCACTTACATTACTATTTGCATGATCTTTACATAATAATAATTAACTATAAAAATTAAAATAAAAAACTAATAGTATTCACTCCAGAGGTATATATGTGCGCTCGTGAGCATGTGCGCTCGTGAGCATGTGTGTGTGTGTGTGTGTGTGTGTGTGTGTGTGTGTGTGTGCGCGTGTGTGTGCGCGTGTGTGTGCGCGTGTGTGTTATAAATAAATTACATTATTTCATATTGCTTAAAAGAGCCTCAGTAACATCATAGCTCTTATGAAATAGCCAATTGGTTAGAACATATTTGCAATTATGGTTGCTAAGGTGATGAATTTTTATGCTTTTATTAACGGCGTTGTATAGAGTCACTGACTGTTTTACATATTCCCTCCCAGCCAAAACAGTTTTAAGAGCGACAACTGCAGCCACTACGTTTTTCCTTCTTTTGGCTACAATATAACGGTTAAACTTTATACCTTTATGCAGTCTTGACTGAATATAAGACGTACAGATTTCTAACAGTAAGTACATTACTTGTGGCACAAAGATGAAGGGAATATTTTTGGTTTAAAATTCATAATTTGCAGTAAATTTCTCTGTGGGTTTTCGGCTTCTAGAAATTTGGTTTTTGTAGCTCCACCCCATACAGGAATACAATATACTAAGGTATATTGAGCCAAAGCAATATATAATTGGTAAAGTAACTTTTTCGTCTTAGTGTTTTAAATGTTGATGTAAGTTTCCTAAGTCTATTCATGACTTAATTCAATGTGTCTATGCCATGACAAATGTTGTTCTACTATATATATAATACATATATACTCTTAAATACTTGGTCTCAGAGACCTTACTAATTAATGAACAGCTGCAACTAGTACTTAACGGATCATAGAATGTGTGAAGTTTAATTTAGAAATTAATATTAGGCTGAGTTCGAATATAATTTGTAAAACATATATAACTAGTTTTCAAAGTATTTAAAGTAAGTAGGTTAGTGTTCAGCCACTTAGCGATCCTAGCAAGGCCTTCTTCAGCAGATCTACGAACAGAATCCCAGGAGTCACCAGTAAATATTACTGCAGTGTCATCTGCACAGGAGATTATGTTGCCCTCGTCCATGTTGGTTAGAATATTTATGTAGATTAAAAACAAAGTAGGACCCAGGACACTATCCCGTGGAACACCGAATCTGATTCATCACTTAAGTATTCACCTATATTTACTTTCTGCTTGCGATCATTAAGATAGTCTTTAAGTAAATCTAAGCGAGTATCCCTTATACCTATATTCTCAAGCCTGTGCACAAGAATTGATTTTACATATTTCCAAGAGATCCTCTTAAGCGGCAGACTTTTTAAAAAGATTCAAGGATTGCAGCTTGTAAAATCATGAATCTTGGATACCTAAACGGACTAACACCATTTGCTCCGAATATTTGAAGAAATCATATTTCATACCCAAAGTTATCAATAAAAGAAGGTTAGCTGATATTGCTGTACCAACCTTGAACTTGTTTGAGGTAATGTCTAGCTGTAATTATATCCATAGATTAAATAGTTTTATTATAACTCCTGACACCAATATTATTTTTCTTAAAAATATTTTAGAATTTCGACAAGTTTACAATTACGACTTCTTATATTTACGCAAACACTACACATTAAATGAAATTAATTTTAGGGATTTTATTGCGTAAATTTTTTACTTTTGATTCATGATTGAAAGTAAAAAAAAGTCTTGAGAGGCTCAATTTACGTTGTCCGGAGAAAAAATAGTACCCGTAATATTAAAATTAGAAACCAAAATATTTTTTGTGTCTATTTTCTAATAAAATCTGAAAGGTCTAAATATTGATACCCCTGGTGCATCCGCTTCACATTTCGGGAACAAATTACCAACAAAACACTAACTTATGAACGGAAATAAAATAAATAATGCGGTTTAATAGTTACCAGGTTTGTTGTAGATATATATATAAAAATATACGTATGTGTTTTTATGACAGTTTTATCAAGAATTGTAATATAAAATTTGTCCGAGACTAAACAGTAATTCCCGTGGTATGTCACAAAACTACGTACATCCCTATTAAAATGTTCTAGAGGAGTGCCTTTGCGTCGTCGCACTAGCGCTGCCAGTAACGATTTGAATGTAGTTGCGGAAGATTGCACCGCTCCTTGGTCCAGGACGAAATTACGAATGTAAAGATATGATTATTATTATTTTTTTGTTTTTATTTTCTCATCTGGTTGGGCTGAATAAATATATAAAAGGAAGTGATAAATATACATAAATATATATTTCATATACTAACATAAATAAATAATACGTAAATAAATAAAAGCCCAACCAGATGGAGGCCCTCGACATGGGAGACCAAACGGCCGAGGGTTAGGGGGAAAGGGAAAGAAACCGGCGGACTACGCAGGCGGTATCGAGGAGCACCGCCTTCTGCATTTGAGCCTGGAGCGATCCGTCACAAAGTCCCAGCCACCTCAGATGACCCGAGAGGCTGACTGGGTTTAGCCCGTTTGCAGAAACGACTACAGGAATAATTTCGGTCGGCAGACCACCCCACATGTCGGTCACCTCGTGAGCCAGGTCCAGATATTTTGTTTGCTTATCTGTTTCGGCTTTCACGAGGTTCTCATCATACGGAATGGTAATGTCGACCAAAAATATCCTTGACTGTGCCAGGTCCATCAGCACAATATCAGGC
Organism: Parnassius apollo; assembly: GCA_907164705.1. Lineage (NCBI taxonomy): Eukaryota > Metazoa > Arthropoda > Insecta > Lepidoptera > Papilionidae > Parnassius > Parnassius apollo. Next base: position 11,420,365 of record CAJQZP010000885.1, read on the forward strand.
TTATTCGCAAGAATAGACCTGTCTAATGATGGCCCGGTCCCAGTAGAGCCTGGCGCGATCACTTTCGAGCACGGCTTCCGGAAAGTACTTGTAATACGGCAATTTCCAGTCCACGAGACCGTATTTCTGAGCGAGATCCTGGTGAAGAATTCTAGCTACTAGGTTGTGCCTATGCAAGTACTCAGAGTTAGAAAGCGCCGAACAACCGGAGATGACATGCCTAAGTGACTCACCGGGATGGCGACAAGCTCGACAGATGTCGACGGTGTCATCCTTTGGGATGTATCTCCGATAGTTGTTGATCTTAATAACCTGATCCTGTATTGCACTTGGTTTCCCCGAAGAGGTCATTAAAGCGTAGCCAGTGGAGGGAGGCTTCTGTGTCTACGAAAGGCTCATGTAGAGCCTTGTAGAACCTCCCATGGAGCTCCTTCTCTTTCCATACGGTCTCCCGGTCGGAAATGCTCTGCACTGCCGGGTCTTACCATTGCTAGTTGGCTAAGGATAGAGGGGTAAGTCCTTTATCACAAGAAATGACGTCCTTATAGTATGGATCATCAGATCTCGTCAGGAAGTGTGCAGCCTGCACACTTCGCGATTATGCATGGTAAGCGCGCAAAAGCCACGCCCACCATGCTTACGCGGCAAGTAAAGCCTCATTACCGACGATCTCGGATGATGCATCTTATGGGACGTCATAGTAGTGTTGATTTTTCTATCCATGGCGTTAAGTTCAGCCTCAGTCCACCTGAGTATGCCAAAGGTATACATGAGAACAGGCATGACCCAACCATTATATGCGTGTGTCTTATTCACACCAGACAAAAGGCTATTAAGCACTTTGTTCAAGCGTGCATAAAACACGTCACAAATTGACTGCTTCATACCAGCCTCATCGATACCGATGTTCTGTGTGTGACATACCCAGGTATCGGTATTTCTCAGTCTCGGAAAGGGTCTTTAAGTTGACGGACATAGAAAAATCTATGCCCTCAGAGTTAGCAAACCCTTCCCCTTTCAACATGGAGGACCGCATACTTATCCGTTCCCAACTCCATTGCAATAGAATTATTAAAATCAAAATCGATGTTTAGGAATTCCACAAGATGGGAGGGACTGGAGGCGAACAACTTGAGGTCATCCATATAGTAAAGGTGGTTCACTTTTGTACCTCCTTTCCGAAGCTGAAAACCCCTTCCGGAGGCAGAATCAGATTGGATTCAGACAATCGCCCTTGAAGATACCCCTTCTTATCCTTATGTGACTTTCCGCAGCCGTCATCCGCTCGCCCAGATGACACAGGATCGTACTCCACTGCCCCATACACTGCTCAAGGAAGTCTCTAACTGTACAGTCAATCTTGTACAGCTCGAGGACCCTCTTTAGCCATGTATGGGCCACCGAGTCGAATGCCTTTCGGTAGTCTATCCAGGTAGCGCAGAAGTTCCGACGATAGCATTCTCTGCTAGTCAACCCTGGGTGCCAAAGATAATTGTCGGCAGATGCAAACATAATACAATAATAAAATATACATACATACTATATATATATATATATATATATATATATATATATATATATATATATATATAATATTTTTAGTTTAGTAAATATCACTTGGTCAGTTGATATAACAGAGAAAAAAATTACGGGCTGGCTCCCTAATATTAGCTAATAAATTATTAATAAGTAAGAACGTGAATAAATGGCATGTGTTGAGCTCGAGTACCTTGTTGTTCTCTTTCCTCATTCATTCTTTCTTCATGACCAAACCACCGAAGCATTCCTATCTTAATACTGGTCACAACATCATCTTGCATACCACATTTATCTCTTATCACGCAATTTCTCACGCTGTCATTCAGATTCAACCCTAGCATACTCCTTAAAGACCGCATTTCTACACCATTTATTCTACTTTCGTGCTTCTTCTGCCACACCCAACTTTCACTACAATACACTAAAGTAGGGATTAACACAGCATTATGAATTATCATAGGTGCTTCTTTTGATACATACTGATTCTTCATAATAGAGTGTAGTGCCCCATTCACTTTATTGCCTGCATTTACTCGTCGTTTTATATCCTTATCATATCTACCATCCCTACTAAATACACATCCCAAATACACAAACTCATCCACTTGCTCAATCAACTCCCCTTCTATTCTTATTTCACGCGTTTTGCTTTCTTCTCTTTCAAAAACCATCACCGAACTTACTTCTTACTTGCGTTCACTTTCGTTTCCCTTTCTTTTAATTCACTCCCCTTTATTTCAATGCACAGTTCATTAATGTAACCATTATTTGCAACTCAGCCGCTGAAGACGCAAATATGACTTGATCATCGGCGTACAAAAGGCATTTGAAGGTTAACTCGCCCATTCTTAACCCACATTCTTCATCTTTCAAAGTTTGCAAACAACTGTCCATAAATAGGTTGAACAGCCAAGGGAAGCTACACAGCACAGTCTGACACCTTTTTGGATGCCAAACCAGTCAGAGTAGGCGCCATTGATCCTGACACAAGCACTTGAGTCCCTATAAAGAGACCTTAATGCCTGTATCAAACTAGCGCTCAACCCAAATGAGTTCAGTGTTTGCCACAACACAGTCCTTTCCACTCTGTCATAAGCCTTTTCGAAGTCCATAAACGCACAAAAAACTTTCTGGTTTTTGTCCAAAAACTTCTCCGCAATCATGTGCATGGAAAAGACTTGATCTGTACACCCGATTCCTTTTCTAAATCCCGCTTGCATATCCCAAATTTTTCCATCAGTTTCTTTCATAACTCTTTCAATTAACACCTTAACATACGAGTACAGTTTACCCACAATATTAAGCAAGCTGATACCACGGTAGTTTTTGCAGTCCTGCTGTGACCCCTTTCCTTTATATATTGGTACTATAACTGCTTTACACCAGTCTTCTTGTACCCGTTTTAATTCCCAACATAAATTAACTCCTTCCACTCAATCTCCAGCCCTTAGCATCTCAATTGATACTCTATCATATCCAGCTGCCTTACCTGCTTTCATACTTTTCATTGCTTTCATTATTTCATCTACACTTATCTCCATACCCCTTTCCACTTCTGTCGGAATTCATAGATCATTTAATTCAGACGATGTATTTCCCCTGGCAGTTCTTACGAGTTTCCAGAACATTTTTATATTAGCCTGGAAGTTATCAGATATTTCCGTCATTATTATCCGTTCTTTCTTGCTTTTTCCTTTCAACTACTTCTTTTACTCTCTTATTTAGACGTCTAAATTCTGCCTTTTTTCTTTCAATCTCATCATCCATACCGCCAGAATCACCAGCTTTGGTTGCTAGTTAATCTAACCATGCTGTCTTCTTTGCTTCAACTTCCACCCGTACCTCATCATCCCACCACAACGTATTACTTTTCCTTTCATTTGTTCTCTTACTTACACCACATACTTTGGTGGCTCGAAGGAGAAAAAATTTGAAAAAAAAAACCTTTTTTTGACACAACTTCGAGATTTCGCGACATAATTTGGTGATATTTAGAGCGCTTCGCATTTGAAATTAAAGGGAAGTTGCAGGGATGGCCTGCAGGGTCTATCAATTTTTCTTATTCGAATACGAGTCTTTAAATGATCAAGAGAAATATCTTATCCTAAAAATATCACTCTTTCTTCTTCTTCTTCTTTGTTTACTTTGTACCAAGAATCTCTAAAACTTTTACGTGCGTCTTCCATTTCTCGATTTCAGTCATTATTTTTTGCCAGCGTTGTGTCAAACTTACAGAAAAAAACATAGATTTATTGAAGCAAAATGTAAAAGTGACAAGATTCTTTGCAAAATTCAAGGAAAGAAGAAAGTGTTTTGAGTTCCGAGATAAAGTTAGAAAATATTTCTCTAGCTTTTCTTTTAAAATTTAAATATCTTTCTTTTCTGTAAGGCATTAAAATAAAAATTATCTTGAATTTGCCGCCCCGAAAATACGACGCCCCAAAAATCTGCCGCCCTAGGCTCCAGCCTACTGAGCCTGCTGGTAAATCCGCCACTGGGAAATCCTCATCTATATTCGTCCGTTTCGAAGGCGTCAGACAGGTTATGCAGGATTTCTACCGGCTAAAACCCCACAGTGTTCATCCTTTCACCCTTAGTCAGGGCTACGGGAATGCTTTCGCATATTACCGCAGCCGCGACGACGATAGCCCTTACAGGTTTCTTACTCGATGGTTTCTTAATGTAGGGGCGAACACACCGTACGCACCACCTCGAGGCTCTCAGAGAAGAGCTTGATATGTTCTTCTCAGGCGCCTAACTCTCTTACTACGGATTTGGATAATTGCCGTCCTTTCCCTCTCCCTCTCTGCAGCCTTTTTCCGCGAAATCCATTGTTCGCAGGAGGTAACACCAGCACTCCACGCCCTCTCGCATCCAATCATAGCTTTAATTAAAGCTGGGAGTGAGAGGTCGTCCCCCACTCCAGCCACGAGAACACGTCGCAACTCAGCCCAAGCCTTCTTCAAAGTTATGCTGTGCCGTGTCCACATCGCTACCATAGTCCTATATGTATCTGTACCGCATAGTCTTCCGGCTATGCGGTACAGATACTTACCAAAGCACCCATGCCCGGAAAGAATCTGAACTAGCCGGAAGGTCAGTGATCCGTGTCACCTGTTCATCCAGTCTAACAGGACCGGACGAACCGCCTCGACAGTCCTGTTTCCTGCCTTTGGGTGGGCCACTTTTCAAGCACAAGCTGCTGTATTTTTTGAAAAGTTAATGTTTACCGCTGAAGATTTCACGTCGCATTGTTAAATTTATTTGGTTATTTCTTTAAATTTAAGGTAATTTAGTGATCCTTGTTCATTGATTGCTTGGCCCGGACTCAAAATTACTTGGGTATACTTACATTAGTTTAAGAACTTAGTTATTAAGGTTAATTAAAAACTCAAAATAATTACAAAAATATATACTTAGGTACACTTAAAGTTCAAGAACTTAGTTATTAAGGTAAAATGAAAAGGTTTACTATTTTTTGTTTTTCAGTTTTTTCGGCGGTTTATATTTTTTTGTGGCTATAATCTACTCATTACTACATGCTTATTTTTTGATTACTTTTAAACTTAACTTAATTTAGATATTAACTGTTTTACAATTCTACTCTAACTATTATTTGTTTAAAGCTGTAATTGAACTCGGAAAGAAAGTGTTTGCCAAAGGGCAGGCATAAGGGCAGGCATAAGTAGAGTAAAAACACTTGAGGATATTGCTTTTTTGATCTAAAGCCAAATAAGGTATTACAAAAACGATCACGATGAACGAGCTTTAGCAGAAATACAGAGACTGAGAGGTCTACATACAAGAGACTGACAGGTCTAAAGCTCATTCATCGTGAGGTTTTTTTTTGTAATGTAATTTAATTATTATGTAATGTTGTAATACACAACTCAGCATTAAAATCTGTGAGTAAACAATAAATCACCCCTATTTCCCCACCCTTAGGGTAATATTTTTTCCAAATTTAATGGGACCTATTTCGGTGACTCTATCCAATAAAAGAAGAATTATCAAAATTGGACTACTCTGTAATAAATCATCCATATTTTCCACCCTTAGGGTATTTTTTATATGGGACCAATTTTGAGATATACCCTAACCAATAAAAAAATTATCAAAACCGGACTACTCTGTAATAAATCTCCCCTATTTTCCCACCCTTAGGGTAGAATTTTTTTTTTCAAATTTATATGGGACCAATTTCTAGGTATCTATTAAAAAAAATTATCAAAATCGGACTACTCTGTAAAAAGTTATGCGTGCTCAGACATAAGAAAAATACGCGTTGACTCGAGAACCTCCACCGTTTTTTCGTCTGTTGAAAAAAGACAGAGAATTAAAAAGGTTGAGCTTGTTGCAATAAATGAATGTCGCTTAGAGTGTAGAAGTGTAGTGAAAAATCTGCCATTTCTTCCATATAAAAACAATTTTAACTATTTATATGCAGTGCCGGATTAAGCAAACGCGGGGCCCGTAGCAAATTATATCGAGAGACCCTTGATCTGCTATAGGTTTTTAAGTATAAAGTGGTAAAAAACAATTAAATACTAAATAGGTTTATTTACGATCTAAAGGTAACAATTTTGTTGGTGTTTAATAGTACAGTAGTTCTATAAGCTCTGTTAGACTGACAAGTACAAAAAGCCAGACGTGAAATTTTCCTAGTAATGTAGAATGATTTTGATAAGAAACTAACAATTTTAAACTGACGACGATACTAACAAATAATTGTTAATGTTTTAGTACATATTTCAATGTTTATATTCATAACAAAGTACATTGTATTTTCAGGAATAGCTATGTTTATATTTTATATTTAGTTATTTATCTGTTTCTTTTATTACTTTTTAAACGTCTACGAAGTAACTTCTCTAGATTCCAAGTGGGCAAATTTAGAAATAATACTATTCGTATTAATTTCTCTGAGTAATAACAATCAGGGAAATAATATAATATATAAAATTGTAGTGTTGCCTAAATTATTTTTATACGATTCAATGTCCAAAATGATGGTTCACCACTGCAGTTATTCATTATGAGACAATAAATGTGCTAAGCAGTTTCTAAATTAGGGAAACACGATTTTAATGAATTATTTTAGGAATTTATTTTGAATTTCTGGAAAATCAACAAATGAGTGGCTGGTGCGACTGACAAATCGCACCGCCCACATAATTCGTCGTCTATGCTGTATCTGTATTCCAAACCATTTACATAAGCACTGACCATAATTGGAATTTCTTTCAAAATCTCTTCGGCTGTGTAATGTATTTACATGATAATGCGATTCAAAAATTTCTTCGTTTTTGTGCCTGTTGTGCAGTACAAGGCACGTCTCGGTTCGCGCTGGCGATCATTGTGTTCGCGGGACACCCACTTGTCAAGCCTTTTTACCTTGCCAATTCGACGCAAATGGACCAACATTGTTTTGATGCTAACGTCGAAAGCTACTGCTAATTCGGCCGTTGATTGAGTATGTATCACACCTTGTTAAAATGTTCCAAAAACACGCCACTTAGATTTTGGTTTACTTTTTTGCGTTTATCTAAAGGAGATAGCAAGTTATCAATAATGACAACAAATACTTCAATTTCAAACTTTTTACCAGGTGTTTCTGTTCAATAAATTCGTCAAGTGTGCTAGCTGCTAAAATGGTCGTACTTTGTATTTCGCTTGCGTCGTCTTGAAGTTTATTGCTGATATTCATGACAGCTTGTCAAATTTTTGACTTTTGCTTTAATGCTGCTGAAAATGTTTATCGCATTATTTGGACATTTCCATATAATGATTCATAAAGGGTGTATCCCGTATTAAGGTCTATATTGGACGATGGCAGCGACACACTAGTCGCTTTCATGCGCTCTAGTATTACATTCCACGTAATTGTCATTATTTTCGTTTCATTTACATTCCGTTCCGTATTGCTTGCTTAATGCAATTAATTTTATAAATTTCTCGCATGTTATTTTAAATAAATATAACAAGTGTCGTTTTCCTTTATGGGCATAAGTTTGTCGTAAGGGTCCGGAAAAACCGCGGGCGACAGTAAATTCCACAGTTCGGCCGTGCGAAGCGGCCGAACTGTGGAATTTACTGTTAATATAAATAAATAAAATATTACGATAGGCAACTAATCCCATTTTCGCTTATATAATAAAACCTATTACCTAATACCTTTTTTGTTAAAATGTTCGAAAATCGAACGCACTTAGTATTAAATCGATAGATACTCTACTATTTTGAAATTGACGTGTTTCAGGAGTGTAACAGAACCCTCCTTCTTTAAGCTTTCGATAAGCTTTGGTTGATTCCGCTGCTGTTCGTATTGAATATTGAAGCATTCGAAGGGTGATGAGGTAACCATGCCATAATTATGAAGGGCATCATAAAATATACAGGCTAACACATCTTAAAGCGTATCCTATACGCAGTGATACGTAGTAGCATAGATAGGGCTTTGCGCCTCTGCCTCTTCCTCTTGCTTCCCTAGATTTTCATAACTGAGTAAAAGTTATATGGCTTTTTTTATTGATTGAAAACAATGAGAGATCGTATAATCATAGTGTTTCATTTAGAGCATATCTAAAAAAAATATTCCAAAATATTTAAAAGAGCGTTTTCCACAGCCAAGTCTATCATATATACTAAAGAAACAAGATTATGAATGCCTCTAATAAAATTTAAATGACCTGCCAGTTTCGCTATTGATTATAGCCAAGATGAAACTGCTCAACTCAAACTTTGAATTAAATATTAACAATAATTTAACGAAATCAGATTGCATTTCATAAAATACTTTAATAAAACACTTTCATAAAATACTGGTGTCACAGAGCTTGCAATCCAATCGTTCTATTGATTTTGTTTTTTATTCATCTTAATAAGCTAATGCGGTCTTATTACAAAACGTGATTTATTGATATAGGTCTTTTTCCTTTAACCACACGGCACAATCAAAGAGTATATTATAATCATTACGTTTTAGCTAGTCTTAGCGAAATATGACAAGCTGCTTGCTTATTTCTGCTCATATTTTGAGTTTAGTATATAATTCGTTTTTGTCGTTGTAAGGTGTAGCGCTAATAAAATGAAATGTGCTGTTTGCGTCATTCCATGCGATTTGGCGAGTTTTGCTGCTGTGTTAAAAATAATTAAAATTATTACTATGAGTTTTTTATCTCTCTTGTAGTTTTTTGTGAATAAGAGGGTTCATTTGTGACCCATTTCCGTAAGACGAAATCACCCTTTTAACTTAACACAGTAGTTTGCAGTTCTTTTTGCAGTAGCTTTGTTGATTCTATGATGTGGTGATTGATACATGTCCCTGGGAACGCTGATTCCCTCCCTAAAATACTTATTTTCATTAGGTGAATTAATAAAATGTTTAAGAATATTTTATAACATTTATATATAGTATTTTTCTCTCTTAGACTATACAAGTCCAAGAAAAGAAACACACAGTGATAGGTACACTAATCACAGAAAAGTGATTAATATCATGGCACATTTCGTCAGCACATAAAATTAACTCAACCGTAAAATCTAATTTTTTAATGCCTCATGAATAAGTCATGATTTATGTTACAAATTTATTTGTGCAGTTGTCATATGATCCTAAATCACACAATTTTAGATTTAATGTACAACTGAAGTAAGGTTCTTCCCGTTTTGTCCACACATTATGAATAGTGTTTCGTGTAGATTTAGTGACAATCGTGTTGAGCAACTTCTACGTCCATTTGCGGCATTTCTGATCGTTGTTGCTTCGCAACACATTTCCTACTTTTAACAAAATCTTATCATTTTATTACAAAAAAGTTTCGGATGTGAATTAAAGCCTCCTAAGATATGTATATACTTCCACATTCCCTACTAACGAACTAATACAGTAAAATTTTCAATAGAGTTAACAAGTAGGATATACCAAAAATATCTTATGACTTTCGGCGGAAGGCCTGGCGTAGTCATGCCATCACTTAGACGCAAAATACCCAGACTGGTACTGGGTTTGTTAATTCGCCTGCCAAGCGAATCATTTAAGTCAAATCCCTCTATACAGGGATAGAGTCCTATGTCTAGCAGTGGATTTTTATGAGCTGATGACGAGAAGAAGGGATGAAATAAATAGTGTTTCGGTCTATATTATTTATTCTTTTTTTACTAAGGAATTTTAATAACGTTAAAGAGCCTTACAATTAGTTAGTAATACTCTTTAACATATATGTTAATACCGTATCTTTTCTAGTCCAATAGCTTCAAAACGTCTTCCAATGCACCGGTGAAGAGTTTCGGGGATATGACGTCACCCTGTTTTAAACCTCTCTGCATTTGGATAGGTTTCGAACTCTGGTTCAGTACTCGGATAGCCATCGTAGCCCTTCTGTACAAACACTTATGCACTTCGATATACTCAACTTGGCAACTTGGCACCGCTGAAGGGACTGCAGCACTGCCCAAATTTTGACGGAATCAAAGGCTTTCTCATAGTCCACACACGCCAGGCAAAGTGACGGATTATACTCTTCAGTCTTCAGTATAATCTGCCGAAGGCAAGGTCTATGGTACTAAAGCCTTTTCGGAAACCGGCCTGTTCGGGAGGCTGGAATTCGTCGAGTGTGCGTGAGAGACGATTCGTAATAACTCTCAAAAACAGCAAAGACTTTAGCATTGACAGTTGGCTCTTTCTGGCAGACAGATCTCTGGCAAAGACTTTAGAGCCCTGGTTCCGCTCGATCGCTTCTTCAATACGAGCAGTATTAAAGTTGCGTAAGTCCTTTTAAGATGGCAATGGGCCGGCCATAGCCATCTTAAAAGGACTTACGACGAACTTAGCACGAAGAACCGACAACCGTTGGGGGAAAAAGGTTCCTGAGTGGCAACCTCGTACTGGTAGGCATAGTGTAGGACGATCCTACACTAGATGGAGTGACGACCTTATAAGACATGCAGGAAGTCACGCCTATGCCAAAGCACTGCCTATGTTTAGCAATGGACTTGTGAAGGTCTGTAATGATGATGATGACTCTGATGACTTTAACATTATTAATATTCCCACTTACTACTCCAAGTAAGCTTAAAACGCTTGCGTCAGGGGTAGATCACGACAGTAGGCGAACGGCGAATTCGTACCCACGACTTACGATGAAGTACAACGCAAAATTAAAGAGAATAAGTGTGTGATGATTCGGCATACACAGAAAGTACTATTGGCAATTAAGTATGACAGCTAAATCGTCTGTGGCTGGTCAGGTACATAAGGCTTATTTTTATATTCTCTCCACTGTAATATTAGCCTGTTTCAGCTCAATAAAATGTAGTATTTATGATTTGTACACTATGTATATTTAAAGCATATAAAATGTTGTATTTTCAATTCTTTGACAAAAATGAAGCATAATTTGAACTTAAGGTTTAGACGGCGAGGTCGGAACCGGTCTCGCCTGTTGTTTTCTATTACTGCGGTTTCACGCGATGTTTTAGTGCTCTGACCTCCACAGACGTTTTGTTATTGACTTTTCGCTACCACTTTAAACATAGGCATTAATGTGTTGAGGAATTATTGAGTAAATATTTTAAACATATTAACTTTCACTAGCCAATCCACTCATGATCATGTAAGTATTAGCGCTTGATATAAAATAACATCAGTGTGGTCAAAGCTGAAGAGACTGCTTATATATATCTATCTTTATTGTAGGTACATTGTGTGTTAATTTGTAATGAAAAATCCAAATAATCAATACATCTATATTTAGTTATAAAATACAACGTTGTTAACTATTAAACCTCGAACAAAAAGCATAACGAACAAAAGATTAGTGGAGGTGCCCGGTGTCGGGCAATGCGCATGCCCGCCACTGCGCCACTAGTCAGCGCACTGCCCCCTGGCGGACTCGCAACGCAGTGAGTTGCGTAACAAAAGCACAGTCGTCTGCAAACGTTACGCTGAAAACTTTCCCCCCGTTGACGCCGCCGAAATGGAGAAACGTAAATCGACATGAAACTTTCCCGCGGTGCGCGTTCCTGTTTAAATAATTAGGCATACACGTTTGGACATTTCTGACGCTGCATCCCTGCTTTTGTTCTTTGTTTAATTTTTTTTAAGTTTTGCACGAAGTTGACAGTGACAAAAAGTGAACGGTGACGGTTTTCGTTGGCCCGAAGAAAATAGTGTACTATATAAGTGTGTGTTGTGTTTTATTTGTTTTATTTTAATTTGCTTGGTAGCGAGTGGTGGCAGTGCCCGGTGGGACTGCGCTGGTGGTACGAAGGAATCGATACTGCGGTGGGAGCGGCGGAGGTAAAATTTTACTATCACTTTAAATTTCGAATATAACGTATAATATATACGATTATAATTGCCAATATTTGCAATGTTATCACTGTTGATGTTATTGCGCGATCAATCATCGTGTAATTGTTTAAAACTTCAACATACTCAGTTAAAATAATTATTTTTATTTTATTAACATTACAAATGTAAAACGTTTAGCACCTATAAATTCTTGCGTCTGTAGCATTCATATAATAATATATAATTAAAAATATTGTGTAGAAAAAGGGATAAGCTTACTCTACATTCACCCTCTAACTCCCTTAATAGAGCGCACTCACACGCACACCTCACTAATGAACAAAGGACTTAAAACTTGTAACAGCTTCTGCGTCTGAGGAAAAAAGTAGGTCAAATGTATGCCTCTAAATTACCGTCTTTTATTACGAGCCCGCAAAAATGTACATATCCACCTATTTTAAATTGGTAAGTATTTAAATGAAACTTTCTTTAGTAACATTGTAATAACATAATCTCTAAAGTAGAATTTTATCACTTAGTTGTACTGCGTTTTAAGAAATAGAAATATGACGTAATACCATAGAATACCATAATTCATACATAAAGTATTCTATACGTAATACTATCTATATTATTATTTAAATAATATTTTAAAATATCTCACAGCTACATTATCATTTTATACTGCCATATATATGCCATAACTGAAGTAATTTTACGTAGCAAAACAATGATCGCATAATTTAAAAAGCATGTAATATTTCAGTTAAAAGTAAAAACGGTTACATGGGAGCAGCATACTAATGTTTCTCCTACATAATTTAATTATGCTTCTCCGAAAGAAAATGTATTTTTCTCGTGACTTTATGATCCAATTCGTCAATGTGTTTATCATCATAAAGCTATTTTAATACGTGTGCTGTAATGTGGTTCAATGTACTATTAATTCAAATTTTACGACTTAATGCGGTACTCACATCATTAATTACTATTGATTTATTTCAAAATGTTAATAATATACTATATTTGTGTAAAACTGTATTATATATTATCTGTAAATACTTACTATATTTTATGTATATGTATGTACATTACTTTAAATTCTTATTTATAAACTACCTTTAATCTTACCAACTACAAAAAAATCACTACAAAAAAAACTGAATTCGTATTAGAAATTTGACATGAATGAAATTGCATTTCTCAGTTAAAATTTTAGTTGTTTGATTCAACCAACTATTAAACTATTTCTAACTTAGATAATATCATATAACATTACGTTAGTCACCGATCTCATTTTAGCTTATATAATAGCTTTCTTGTTAAAAAGTACGAAAATCGAACGCACTTAGTAATAGATCGATCGATACTCTACTATTTCGATATTGACGTGTTACAGGAGTGTAACAAAACCCATAACCTCCTTCTTTATTTCTATAAGCTTTGGTTGTTTCTGCTCGTGTTTAATCTTGAAGCATTCGACAGGTGACGAAGTAATCATGTTATAATCATCAAGGGCATCATAATATATGCAGGCTATCACATTTTAATAGCGTTTCGCTTTGCTGTCGCTCCCAACCGCTAGAGCCTAAAATTCCCACTTTCATCCTCTTGCTTCCCTAAATTTTTACAACTCTATTAAAAATATAAATTTAGTAAAAAATCTGTAGGCTGTATTTTATTTCAAAATGAATAAAAATATCATAATTTAATATTTTAGTCCCAGAAATCACCTCAGTTTCTTTGAAATAGCCGCCTTACTATGCTTTTATGTTATAGAGACAAGCTGTATCACAAATGGATCGATTCGACTGGTAAGGTAACTACATTCTCACAAAATACCAGGGTAAAATAGCAGCAATCCCCGAATGATACATAACGTAAATAAAAAACTGATTCATTAGCAATAATTTGTACGGTAACGTTAAAGTCGTGTTTTGGCTGCTTACCAATATTTTTAAACTATTATAAATCCAAAACGAATATTCTGAGATCATTAATTCATTTCAAATGTATATTTCTTCTCGATGTTTACAAGTGTTACCAACGGTAAGTTACAATAGCTGAGGTTATCTTCAAAGCGGTTACGTAGTAAAAATCGATGAAGAATTTCCGAGATAGGATTACATAATCTTCATGATCCCTCCAGAAGGACAATTTCGTAAGAGAACAAGTTTTTTCTTATAGCGTCAATAATAATGAAACGACTATTACTTTTGCCACAAGTATTGTGTTAAGGCATAGAAAGTTTTAATAAATTTTCTTAAAAAAATGAAGTTTTAAACTGACAAAAGTACTTACGGTCCACCTTATGGTATGTAGTTCTTAAAACGTAGTGATTATATACTCTGGTAGCGATTATAGCCCATGCACACATGCAACCAAGTATTAACAAAGAACACTACCGATGTCGCCTCTGAGGATTAATATGGAATACCTAAAGCAAACGGCGATAAACACAACGCTAAGTAGTAAATCCCCATATCATACCGTGGGTGTAAAAGCGTGCCAACTATAACAAATATCCCCTTTATGAGGGAATCTATGGGGGAGGCCTAAGTTCGGCGTGGACTTTAATAGGCAGACGGTAACGGTAACGTTAGTCAAAGTATTTCTGATGTAATTTCAATATGGGTTCCTAAGGTTTAAACGAATTTTTAAAACCAAGTTTTGACAACCAAATTTTTCTTCAATCATATCAACTCAATACGTCATCGATGTGACCCCGTAAAATGACCACGGTTGACATGAACCATAGTTGGTATAATTGTTCAAATTAAAAGTTTGGTAAGCTTTTACATTAAAAATAATCATGACAGTCAAACACATCCTTCTAATGGTAAGTAGATTTTTTTATACCATTGGGTGACAAACGAGCACACAGTCCACCTTATGGTGAGTGGATGAAGTGGCCCATAGACATCCACACTTGTCCTCAACTAAGAATCAAAATGCAAATGCGTTGTCACCCCTGAGGAATGCGTTGTCACCAATGCGGACTAAAATGGAATGCCTCGATTCCAGTAAAAAGTGTATTCGGTTATCTACACTCATCATACGAAACACAGTAGCATTACGCTGGTATTCTAAAGATGCTGTGGCTTATAGACACTTACAGTAATCCTTGATTAAGAGTTATAATGCAGATGCTTTATCATCCCAGAACAAAGATGGAATGCCTCGTCACAAGAAATAAAGGTACCCGGTTCTCGTCACTTACGAAACACAGCAGCATAATTCTGCTATTTCACGCTGGTATTCTGTGCGAGCGTGGTCCTTTCAATCGCGATCAAGCCATAATACGTTGCGCTTTACCACGCATAAATCTTGGCAATAGGATCGCACTACAAACCGTTTCAGACGCACACCTTTTTCTTCTCTCCGCTTCATCGAGGCTTAAGACGCTGAAAGCAATCACGCAAAGTAGTATTTAATTATACCTACTACTATAGTAAATCAGGTTTAAATCTGAAAATGGTGGTAGCTAATTTTTAAAGGTTATTTATTATCTTTCTAAGTGCTGTATTTTTGCAAATACTTATGAATCTTTTTTTTTTTTTAAATTAAGATCATTATTTTCTCGATAACAGAAAAGCACAAATTTATCTGTCTTTCGGATATTTAATTACTGTTTTTGATAGGGGGTGAAATTTAGGGTCATAAATTAGCGCGCGGTGGCCCGTCTAAACGGAAACTAATAATAATCTGGGCAAGACAGTGTAGTGCACGAGTATCTACGCAAGAATAAGTGCACTCTCTATTCCCTCACTTACATATTCTGATGTGACGAGATAACCTAATTTACGTGCTTCCCGAAGTACGGCGGTGAAACACCGCCAACTTCCGGGTAAAAGTAAAGTAAAGTAAAGTTACAGCCTATATACGTCCCACTGCTGGGCACAGGCCTCCTCTCATTTCTGAGAGGGTTTTAGGGTAAGGAAATGTTCGCCGCGCTGCCCCAGTGCGTGTTGGCGAACTTCACATGTCTTCGAAATATTTTTTTTCTTATTTCTCAGACATGCAGACTTCCAGGTTGTTACTGAGAATTTCTTTAAAAAAATCTCAATCACTGATTTTAGTCCCGATCCGGTATTTGAACTCAGGACTACATGATCACCAGTCACGTATACGCCACTAGACAAACGAGATAGTCAAAGTAGATATATACTCGTACAATCACTGTGTACGCGTCCTACATCATTTTATTCCGCGAAACACACGGTCGTCCGTCTCAATCGGACTCGAACTACATGCATCGTTTGTATAGTCGTAGAGAATAAATATATCTAGAATGAGTGCGTTTTTTCTGGCTTTGTTCGTGCCCTTGAATATTCCATGAGTAATAAAATGTGTTATGTTAAATAAAGGACGTTTTGACGGAAATAACATTTGAGCGTGACAACACATCTGCATTTTGATTCGTAGGATAGATGAAGATGTCTATGGGCCAAAGCAACCACTTACCTTCAGGTGGACTGTGTGCTCGTTTGTCACCCTTATCTTATAAAAAATAATATTAGGGAAATGAAACGGACCTGAAATTAGTGAACCTCTTATAAGATTAAAAGTATCGGTTAAACGAGTATTTTAGAAATATTTACATCTATAGTGATATTGTACATAAAAACGAAAACATCAGTGTATACGTTTGCCATTAAAAGATAAAATGCAACTAAGAGAAAAGTTATTTCAGACGGTAATTATATTATTCATTGACAAATAATATAAAGATGCACATTGTAAACAATATAACGCAAGTGCGACGAGCTGGGGCAGCGTTACATTCTCATTTCAGTCGTCAGAGTATGTCAAACTGTTATTATTAGAAACAGAAGCGAGCGAACTAGGCACCAACATTGCCCTAGAAAAAAATGTATAGATTATTATATATATAGATTGAATGATATGTATGCGTAAAGAGTATATTATATTACTTATTATTTTCTTCTATTCTTATCACGTGAGTTCTTATTGAATTTTTATATTCCTTCTTTCCCAAACATCCGTACACGAAATAATTATTTGTAGACCATACAAATACTTGTTCCATGCGGGATTCGAATCCGCCGCACTTAACGCTAAGCCGTTGCACCACGGAAGTTTCAAAATTGTGATTTATAAATTGTAATTTTCTCTTCAGAAATACGATTAAAAAGCGGTATAGTTCATTAATTTCAAAACATAAAACATAAGAGTTTTTACGTTTACTGCAGAACGTAGGAAGGACTATTGAAGAAAAATTCAGCTTGCCTGCTACATATTAAGTAGAAGATTAGTCCCTACTAACTCCTGAACAGGTTTGTAAGCCCAAAGCCGTTATCTTCGCATTGGTAAAGCTCCTGTTTACCACTAATATCTGACACTTCGGTTCAGCTTTTTGAATAGATTCTCCGAGATAAGTCGGTCGTCAGAGACAGGTGTACAGAAAGACTAACGACCACACAGCCTACCTGATAAGTGAATCCCGTGGTCCATAGACAAATGCAGCTATCGTAGATCATGAATAAAAATATAGGTGCGCTGTTACCTCATTATCAGTCAAAAAAAAAAAAGTCAAAAACTTATGATTTACGTTCACCATACTAGTGTTGTGAGAGTTTCTTTTCGTTCTCTGTCGATCAGACCTATTTGTGATGCAACCATAATATTATAGTTGTAGCTTGGCTCTAATACGTAAAATTGTATATACTACGCCAGTCAAGGCGATCCTTTCTTGGCCGTATCTTCGAATGTATAACGTTAACCAGTTTTTAAAATTGATGATAAATAACCATCCGTCTTATTTATTTATTTATTTTTCTTAATAGTATTTTTTTAAAACTTCTACTTCATCAGGCCGTAAAATTTCACTGTTGGATATGAGTCTCTTCCGTAGTTTGGGATATAACTAAATCGTTGCGATTGTTGATCGCAGTATTACAAAAGTAAAAAATATTTTTATTCTAGATAGAATTTTACAGAGCACCGTTTGAAAGTCAAAACGCCATCGCTTCAACAAAATCCTACTGCGAGCGACCTTGTGAGCGAAAGCGGCACGAAACTCACAAGTAGACTAATTTTCTCTCAACGGTTACAATTATACCTTGTATATACATAAGTAAAAGAAAACTAAATGAGGTCGGTGTATCCATATATTCTTATATTTTTACCGTTACCGTTCATCATCATTATCATTACAGCCCTTCACAAGTCCACTGCTGAACATAGGCCCAAGAAATGCCACAAAGCACGGTCCTGAGCCACCTGCATCCATCGACTTCCTGCATGTCTTACAAGGTCGTCACTCCATCTATTGGGGGGGGGTCGCCCTATACTACGCCTACCGGTACGAGGCTGCTGTTATCGGTTCTTCGAGCTATATGGCCGACCCATTGCCACTTCAGCTTACTAATCCGTTGGGCTATGTCGGTCACTCCGGTTTTACTGCGGATATCCTCATTTCTGAGTCTATCACGCAGAGAAACTCCGAGCATAGCACCTCTCCATAGCTCGCTAAGCGACCTTGAGCGTCCTCATACGGCCAGCAGTGAAGGACCACGTCTCAGATCCGTAAGTCATCACTGGCAACACGCACTGGTTGTACACTTTAGTTTTCAGAGATTGAGGTATACCTGACGAGAAGATGTGTCGTAATTTCCCGAACGCTGCTCAGTCGAGTTGAATCGTCGATTGACCTCTCGGTCGAACTTGGACTTACCTAGTCGGACTATTTGTCCCAGGTAAACGTACTCGTCAACAGCTCTAGGTGGAGCATGGTGCTCCCAACAACTACCGGCATAGGTGTGACATGGACATTAAACATGCTCTTTGTTTTGTCTATGTTCATCTTAAGACCTATCCGTTGGGAGACACCATTGAGGTCATTGAGCATAGTGCTAAGGTCCTCCACCGATTCTGCCATAAGGACTATATCGTCGGCAAATCGAAGGTGAGTGATGTACTCGCCATTGACGTTAATACCGTATCCTTTTCAGTCCAGTAACTTGAAAACGTCATCCAACGCACCGGTGAAGAGCTTCCGTGATATAACGTCACCCTGTCTTATACCTGTCTGCAGTTGGATAGGTTTCGAACTCTGTTTTGGATAGCCATCGTAGCCCTACTGTACAAACACTTCAGCACTTCGATATACCGACAGTAAACTTGGCACCGCTGAAGGGACTGTAGCACTGCCCAAATTTCGACGGAATCAAAGGCTTTCTCATAGTCCACATATGCCAGGCAAAGTGGCAGATTGTACTCTTCGGTCTTCTGTACAATCTGCCGCAGGGTATGTATGTGGTCTATGGTACTGAAGCCTTTTCGGAAACCAGCTTGTTCGGGAGGCTGGAAGTCGTCGAGTCTGCGTGCGAGACGATTCGTAATGACTCTCGAAAACAGCACGTAGACGCGGCTCAGAAGGGAAATCGGTCTGTAGTTCTTCAAGAGAGAGTTGTTGCCTTTCTTAAAGAACAAGACCACCGCACTTCTGCTCCACGCCTCCGGAGTAGTGCCACCATGGAGGACAGAATTGAAGAGCTTCTGAAGGACTTTAAGTACCGGTGTTCCACCCACTTTCAGAAGCTCCGCTGTAATTCCATCCTCGCCTGGGGCCCTGCCGTTTTTAAGGTGCTGGAGAGCCATTCTAATCTTGCTCAGACTGACGTCCGGGATATCATCGGAATACCCGTAACCGTTATCGTTACAGCCTACTAAAGCCCACGGCTGAGCATAGACCTCCCACATAGATTGCTTCATGGGGGGATTTTGCCATAGTTGCCACGCTTGGCAAGCGTGTTATCGACCGCAGTAGTTATTTTTAGTTGTTATTAGGAAGTTGCTGCTGCCCATCTCCTGATTTGTTTCCCCCTGTCGCCTCTTACGACACCCACTTGGCGATATGGGGTAGTGGATATTCTTACACCGCAACTACACGGTAAATCTTATTAATAATCATCTTATTTATTAAATTATTTATTCATATCTATTATTTCGTATTGCAACTTTAACGCTGCTCCCCGTCACTGGTTTGGATATGCCGCAATCTGACAGTAGCTTTTAGAACTAATATTTTTCACAGTCGCCTCTTTACCCGACTGCCCCAGAAGGAAGATAATGTTTTTTGAGAATTTGTTTGTATGTTTGTCTATTTCTTCGGCACGCTCTGTAGCTTAAATAGCTTGATGATTATACGCGGCCTGTCGTTAGAATCGTCTTAGTTGTAGAAGTGACATAAGATATTAAACTTTTCTTTTTTTAGTAATTTTTTACGCAATCGGGTTTCAATTTACAGTTTTAACCTTTGTACTTATTTATGGTCGGTACCATGCAATAGTTTACAAGAAATGAAAACTTTGTTTTTACTTAGGTAAATTGGTCAGTTCAGAAACTAATTGTTAGGTTAGGTGTTGTTTAATCAACACTGGGTTTGCTTTACGGAACGTACACAGAGGGCACTGTTACGATAGAACAATAACAGCGGCACCACCGCAGTCTTCCTTCTCTTTTGTCATTAGATCACAACTACTAATAAATCAATTACGAACGTATTACATGTTTTTCTCTCTACTGTTTGAAAATTATAATAAAGCCCAGATATATGATTGAAAAAAAAATCTTAATTAATAAACCATTCATTGGAAATATGTTATAACAGAGACTAAAAATAATATAAACCTCTCAGATTCAGTCAGGATTCGACAGATACATGTGGAAATAGACTCTTAACAAACAAGTCATAAGCATTCACACAATAGATTTACAATCAAAACATACAGCGTAATTTATGATTATAACTGATTTATTCGAAAAATAAGAGCAAACGATTTATAGCAGCATTTACGATCACTTTCACTGGGCGGCTCGCGGCGATCTTTATTATATTTCTAGCAAACAAACGTTACTTGTAGTTTGATTATGAGATCACTTAATATAAAAATGATAGGTTGTGTCGACTGTCGAATCCCTTTTTTCATCAATCATTTTTATTATATAACGTCAAACCAATGTATTTAATTTAAAAATTATATAAAAATATTGTTTTATTTAAACAACAATAATACTAACATACATTGCGGCACATAAACTGGGCTAAAATGGGCTTGAACATAAATGGAAAAAGACTTCACCAGCTTAGATTCGCCGATGACATCGTTTTATTCGAAGCGAATTCAAAGACACTTGAGAGAATGTTACAAGACCTATCAAATGAAAGCAAAAAAGCTGGCTTAAAATTGACACAAAGAAAATCAAAATAATGTCCAATACAGATCAGATACTAAAAGTTATTGACGTTGTAGTACTAGAATACGTAGAAGAATGCAGTCCGTTACCGCTTCAACAAACATGCCTGATGCACTATAGAATCGTTGAAGCCCCAACAGCACCCTAAATGCATTATTATATTGCATACGAAGAACGTTGTAGACCCGCTGCGTATATTTGACCCACAGGCTGCATGTGTAGAATTATTGGCAAAACGCCTTGAAAAGTGTAATTTTCACTTCTCTTGTACAACGTGCAAACCTTTGGGCCAGCATGTTACACCGAACCGACAAACAATTAATGATAGTGCTAATTGAATAAGGTTAATTTTAAAATGGAAAATTTAATTATATATTTTGATATTGGAAATAAAATACTATTTTATTAATTTATTTAATATAAAATGTTTTTATTATAATTAAAAAAATTAAAAACTAAAATCATCGTACTGTCCTTCTCCTCGCGATATATTGCCAAGAAAGCTGGCTGCGTTTACTCGCCGAATAGCTATAGTTAGCCTTTGAGCGAGAAAACAACAATCGCTCGTGTCACCAGCGGCGACGAAAAGTCGCTGATACAGTTCCCACATGTAAAACTAATAATTTTTAATATATATATATATATATATATATATATATATATATATATATATATATATATATTTAATTATAAATACAATTAAGGAGTAATACATAATACATGAGTATGAGATAAAAAATTAGTTTTACATGTGGGAACTGTATCAGCGACTTTTCGTCGCCGCTGGTGACACGAGCGATGGTTGTTTTCTCGCTCAAAGGCTAACTATAGCTATTATATATGTGTGGTTTCATTTTCAATGTGTATTACATATATGTATATATATATATATATATATATATATATATATAAAGAAGGAATGGTAAAGGTAAAGATATCAAAATAAGTAAAAACAAAACTATATATAGAGGGGAGGAGGAGCAGACAGAGAGACCAGGCTTTCACATTTGTACGCATGCATGCCCGTCGGTTAAGCGTACACTTAGTTTGTTCCATCTTCAATATGCCAAAATTTTGTTGGTTAATTTTTTTTCTTGCCCTAACGTACTTCTTAATAACCGCATTTTTACAGCGTTAATTGTACTTACATGATTTTTCTACCACACCCAACATTCACTACCGTACAATAAGGTAGATTAACACAGCTTTGTGAACACAATAGAATGAAGAGTCCCATTTACTATGTGTCCTGCATTATCTCTTCATTATTCTTGTTATACGAATTACCCACCAGTGTGACTGTGTGATACATCGTAATAAAATACACTTTATACGGTTCAAGCAACAATAATTATTTTGCAGTATGGCAATAATTTGTATGTGACCCTTAATTAATCTGATGTGGACACTGCAAAATTTTCATTTGTATAAATGTTATAAAATTAGGGAATTTATATCACTAAAAATATTTTTCAAAAATTAATCGTTTCTGGTTTCTAGTCACGAAATTTGTAGTGTCTGCTATGTAGAGAATGGAATTTCCAATTTGGGACACGAAGCACTGGCTCTAAACCCTCTGTAACTATGATGTGTATGCGGATTTGACAACGGACAATGACGACAAGAGAATGTGTTTGAATATAGGCATATTATAAATATAAGGATGTACAAATAACACAAATACAATTTAAGTCGATACAACCGAAATGTGTATAAATTACCTTAATTAAAACTCTTTCTGGTATTTAAAAAAAAATCAATCTGGTATTTTTTTAAATTATCATAAAAATGTATTCAATGAGAGTATTGCACTGGTGTAAATAATGTTAATTAATAAAATTATTAAAATGCATGTTACATTCAATAAATGTATTGGTTGTATTGAATAAATGTATTATTTCACAATGATTTAACATAAGAAAACATTGATCGAAGAGATCTATCTAGCTGATCTGGCAGACGTTTTTCTGCCCTTTCCATTAGTCAGCGCGATGTGTTCACTCTGAATTGATTCCGGATTTTTTATGTAAATAAAACATTTATTAATAACTCAGCCACAGCGTCATCTTTCGGATCGAGGTTTTGTCATTTTGTTTTAGCACGAAACCAGAATGACTTTATTTCCGAACCAGATTTTTATTGTTTCGATTAATTGATTAGAATTGGTTAATAACTAGAATACAGCGATGTCTGATGGATCCTAACATTTCTATGAACCATGGTTTTAACAAACAAATATAATGGGTGCGTTTGGCAGAAAAAAGCGCTAGCAAGCGCTTGTAAGCAAAATGGCGATCGTAAGCGGTAAGCGCTGTCAAATCGTAAGTAGCTATTTTCCTCCAGGACACGATGTTAGTTTTAACCGGGGAACCTAACCTAATTTAAATATATGTTTGTAAAGTATTCATATTAAAAACTTATCAATCATGAATTTTTAATAACATGTATATGTCTATTCATGTCATTATATTAGTTAAAACTAATTTTACACAAAACAACTTTAAACTCTACTTCAAAATAAACAAATTAAATAAGCAAAATGGCGGATTGTGTCAGCGCTACTGAAGTAGTAATCGTGTCCTGGCCGAAAACTATTTTAGCGCTTGTAAGCGCTTGCTAGCGCTTTTTTCTGCCAAACGCACCCATTGCGTGTATATGACTTCCAACGGTCAAGTCGATTATATATATGAAGATTTATATACTTAATGATCTGGTCCGCCTTCTGGCTGTTTTGACTAAGAAATCGTATCACTACACATTGAATAAAAACATTTTTACGAATTTTATCGCGTTGACTTTACGTATTTTTAATTCCCGACGTTTCGGGTTCTTTGCAGCATCCGTCGTTACGTTAAGACTGAGGTGATTGGGTGCGTTTGGCAGAAAAAAGCGCTAGCAAGCGCTTGTAAGCAAAATGGCGATCGTAAGCGGTAAGCGCTGTCAAATCGTAAGTAGCTATCTTCCTCCAGGACACGATGTTAGTTTTAACCGGGGAACCTAACCTAATTTAAATATATGTTTGTAAAGTATTCATATTAAAAACTTACCGATCATGAATTTATATATTACTTAAAACTAATATTGCACAAAACAACTTATAAACTCTACTTCAAAACAAACAAAATAAATAAGCAAAATGGCGGATTGTGTCAGCGCTACTGAAGTAGCAATCGTGTCCTGGCCGAAAACTATTTCAGCGCTTGTAAGCGCTTGCTAGCGCTTTTTTCTGCCAAACGCACCCATTGATATCCCGATATCGAAGTCAGACCAGAGTATCGAAAAAATAGTAGTAAAAATAGTTTTATTCAACTCTAATCACACGCTTTACCACCAAGTAATCTCGGCAAATTACCTACTTGACGGGTAAAGCTAGCACATAGCCGTAAGAATCCGACTAGGAGCGGCAATTTCTGTCAATCTCATCAGTGCCTTGTTATGGTAATGGTAGTGTTGTTGTGCAACAAAATGTAATGCAACAAGTTTGGGCTCTACCTGGGCTCTACGGACTTACACGTAAGAAAAACTGTCGTCAAAGTTTTCTGAACAATTTAATGAAAATGAAAATAATACGACAAACTCTTGCCTCTTTAAATGTTTCTTTGGTTATAAAGAAATTATTAAATTTCTTTTTTGTTCTTTAAAGTTGGCTGTTAGAACTTTTAACCATTATGAGTGGACTGTCGAATGTCAAAAACTTTTTTAGTTAGTTGTTAAAAATTTCGTCCCCTATAAATATATAAGGCTTACAGTCGGTTCACTGGTATTCTGTGAGAGCGAAGTCCTTCCATATAATATAGCTGCAGCGTTTTTTTTTTGTTGTTTTTTTATTGAAGAGGGAGAAAATGAGCATGCGGCTCACCTGTCGGTAAGTGACTACGGCCGCCCATGAACAACTTCTTAAACATCTCTAAGTCGTATAGGTCCGGAAAAGTCGCCTGTGGTAAACAATTCCACAGAGAAGTTTTACGAGGAAGAAAACTCCTAGTGCAACGCATAGTGGTGGACCACCAAGCATTCAGATGGTGAAGATGGTGTCGTGAATTTTGACGCGATGTACGTTCGTGAAATTTGGCGGCTGGAAGTAATCCGAACAATTCCTCAGAACACTCACCATGTTAGATACGATATAAATCACAAAGGCATGCAACATCTCTACGCAGCGCCACGAAAGAAGTCGGTCGTCGACGATTTGAATCGCTCTGCACTAGATGCGGTCAAGTGGAAGGAGCTTGCACTGGGGTGCCCCGGCTCAGAGATGAGAACAGTATTCCATGTGCTGAATTTGCGCTTTGTAAAGTTGCAAGCGATGTGCCGGCATGAAATACTGTCTCGCTTTGATGAGCTTTTTAGAGGCCAATTTGGCCTTCCTCTCCAAGTGATCACGACACTGCACACTATTTGATATGTCGACGCAGAGGATTTCGATGCTAGCTGAGGCAGCAAGGGGAGTGCCTTCAAACTGAGGAGATACGACAAAGCGGTTCTTTTTAGCGGTTAACGAGCAAACTTGTGTCTTCTGGGGATTGAATTGGACCAGGTTTGGTTGCCTCCAATCCGAGACTTTGTTAAGCAAGAACTTGACTTCAGACCAAGATTTTCCCGGTACTCGGCGACGATTTCCCGAAAAATATTGGCACGGCCGGTGTTATAAGGCTTCACCATTGCTGTCGTCTGCATAGAAATGAACGTTACCAGTTTGCAACATATTATTGATATGCAGAAGAAACAGCGTTGGTGATAGCACGCAGTTTTGTGGAACACCAGCATTAATAGGCTTGTAATAAGAGTACGCACCGTCTACTACGACCTTGATGCTTCGATTAGCAAGAAAACTAGTGACCGAATTCCTCTCTTACGTATACATTATGAGTATTTAGCATTTCTTGTAATTGCCTTACCAAGCCAGATTTTACATAAAAAAAAGTTATTGCATCAATTGACCTTCTCTATCATCCTCACCAACAAAATATATCTGTAAGAACTGTGATTCATTCTTGCGTGGCGGAAGCAAACTTTTAACCAAATGATACACTTGGCTAAGCAAAAACCATACTGTATTATCTAGAGTATTATAAAAAAGATCTGGAAACTTTTGCAAAGGTTCGAACTGGACCTTTCCTGAATCGCAACACATTCCCACAGATCCATCCTTGTACTTGAGAGTTTTACACCACTTGCATTCGATGTTCATCAGTCCCAAAACAACACTATCTTCACTATCGTACGCTATGTTACGATCATAACTCAGTCCAGAAAAGGCTTTAGAATTTCGAGGTTGTAGACGTCTTTCATCTCGCTTTCCTTTATGATTTTGTTCGTATCGTAACTGTGATACTCTGTACACTACAAGGTATTTGCGCCGATATTTACTTGCAGCCTGCCTATTTACTTCAGGGTGTTCCCGTTGATAACGAACAACAGTCTGCCTGTGAACTTTAGGGTGTATTTTCTGATAATTAGCTGCCCTTTCTGTGTTATTATAACCATCGATATCAGAGTATATAACATCTTGGAAAAAAGTGACCTTTTAATGGGTTGGTCTTCTGTACCAAATTTGGCATACTTTTACTTACTTACTATTTGGTTTCCATTTTGATACACTTCAAATTAGTATATTTGACCGGCTGCAACTAACTCGCAGAAACTCTTCTTTTGTCCAATGATTGTTGCCATGACGGTCATGAGAGATCACAGCAAAGTCATCTCAATTGTTTGTCATGGGACGCACAATTTCTTTACGAATATCCACTGAGCGTTCTAATGTGCCGTACAACAAATAAGAAAGTGTACGGAAAAGGCATGCGCCACCCCTCACTATTGGTACAAAAGTGAGGTTTATTAATTTCTCATTGATGTTAACCAACACTGCTCCCATTTTCAAAAATAGACACAGACAAATTTATAAATATAATAAAATTGCGATAAATAATACAGACTAAACAAAACTTCTAAGACAAACTACTACCTACTTAAATATCTATATTAAAACAAAAGGAAAACTATATTACTATAGACAACAAATCATATACAGATTATTATTAAAACTAAAAACAAATCAAACTCAAAGAATTTTATTTATAATAACAACAAATTAAAAATAAATTAACTACTTTCAAATTATTCTAATGAAATAGTAAAAATGAACTTACAAACGAATTATACAGCAATCGCAAATATTCGCTAAGTAGGTAATCTAAGAGATTTCCAAGGAATTTTCGAAGGAAAATCAAGGTATAAGGTAAGTTTTTAAATCAAATAATGCAAGAACAAATTAAATTTTGAATTCTAATCCGATTTAAATATTCTTTTACATTTGACATTCCAATTTTAAAGAGCATTGCATTACACCAAGCTTTTATATGTAAGTTCAAAAAAGTTTGAAAACTTATAACGTTATCAACTTCTACGCAAATCACCCCCATAATAACTTTCTAACCCTTTTTAACTAAGTTATTTGATGTGTTTCAATAAAATACGAAACACGTCTAGTATCAATTCTGTTAAAGAATTACGCAAAATTTGAAGTGGATTGGACCAAGGAATCACGTGTCCCATACAAACTTTGGCACCGCGTTTCACCCCCTTAGGGGTAGAATTTCAGAAAGTCTTTTCTTGTCGGATGCCTACGTCATACAAAGAACACACCCTCTAAGTTTCAGGTCTCTACGATTGGTGGTTTAGGCTGTACGTTGATCCGTCTGTCAGTCATTCAGGACAAATAATTTTATATATGTATAGATTTCTCGCATGCAAGCTAGCATTGCGTGCAATAAAATTGATAGAACATGTTACGCTAATTCTTCAGTATGTGTGCTTCAGTATGTTCTAGCCCTATTGCTCTCGAATTAACAAAGGGAAGTCTTGACCTAGCTTGGGCCAATTTATATGCTTTACTTTACTGTGCGTGAGGTTCATAATAAAGAGAAAATCGAATATAACTAAAACTAAACTTAACTAAGCCTTCCTTTTAACCTTTCAATGGGCACACGGTCGGATCCGACCAATGCGATGTTCCGTCAAAATTCAAGCGGTCGGATCCGACCTCACCCACCCACAGCACTTTAACCCATAAATACTTATATTTATAGACTACGTTTTTATGAAGAAGATTGGCATTGTAGAATCTATACAAAATTTCCTATCCTTTGGTATCCGGTGGTGTTTTATGGTTTAATATGTCGTAAATTAACAGTAGAATAAAAATAAAAATACATAGAGTAACTGACTTTTGTTTAGACCACAGGATAGAAAACTTAGTATTAATTCTGTGATGCCCAACTTTTTCATAGAAAAGTAGTCTCTAAATATAAGTTTTAATGATTTAAGGTTTAAAGGTTTAAGTGCTATGAGTAGGTGCGGTAGCATGCGACCACTCGGGATTTGACTGACGCATGCGACTGCATGAGAATTTTATGGGGATTGAAGGGTTAATATTATGTGCCATACTATACTGCAGTTACACTATTGCTATCGTTATCGCAAAAAGTAGGTCTTACTAGTACGATATCATAAACAAGTGCATAAATTAATTTTAATCCATAAAGTATTTAATCCCTAATATTATATTTCTTCAATGAAGCACAAGACAATGCCAGATAATATTATTTGATGTACAAACGATGCTAATAAATTGCGATAGACAAATAAACGGTATGTAAGCATGCCTAAAAATAAACTTACGGTACAATAGGAGCGTCGTATTATCAGAATGGGACCTCGCGTACGACCGGATTGTACTGGAATGATCATAAACATCAATTAAAACCTCTAACAATCAAGATCATGCATACGTTCCAGATATTTAAACGTATAGTTGCAGCACCGGTCATTTCCAGTAATAAAAAATAGTGTCTAAAACAACTACAAAAAAATTATACGTGATACAGCCATACTGAAAAATGACTTCAAAGAATACCGGCGTAAAATAACAGCATAATACCGCCATGCATAGAGTAATTAGACTTAGAGTGATAGTGTCATTCAAAATTCCGTTCAAAGTTGAAGCAACAACACAATGAATGTGTGCATAAGCGTCCTTTAATTACGTTTGCCCGCACGCACACAAGCAAATGAGTAATGTATGCAAGTAAATGACGATTTCCCCAAAAAAATGGGCAAGAGTAGACATAGTCGTAAAATTTATATTTAGGTTGCGTTTAGAATTATTTATTAATAATTTACAAAGAGAGAAATATAAAATTACTTATATTTGTTAGCTAATATTTTATTAAAATTATTTATATACGTAATATCACATGCTATAATAATATTCACAAATCTATTATGTCATTATATTATTCTGTTAGAAGAGTTATTTATATAAGTATATAGTATTATATAAATATATGGTATACTTTTTTGAATAGGCGTTTTGTATTAAAACAAAATAAGATTCGGAAGGAGAAAAACTATTCAAATAAAACACGAAACTAAAAATATTTATTAAATAACTATATACCCAAATACTTAAACCAAACGTCTCTTACTTAATAAGTAATAACCCTGCATCTGTAACTGTTTTCTAAATAACTGCCGCTTTGATGATGCTATCCGCGAAATATTATCTTTTTTCGATAATAACAAATCGAACTCTTACATAACGTTCTACAATAAGCCGCGCCAGATTTGTGTCGTGATGTTGCGAATTGATGTGCTCTTCTACAATAGGAAATAGAGAACAACCAACGAGTTTGGCAATAACTTCGAGAGATAGCTCTTTCTCTGAATTTTTTTCCTGTGCATTATGCTTAATATGATTTCGCAGATTATTTTCAGCAATACTACAAATGGAGTAAACTTCATTAGAAATTTTCAGCAATACTACAAATGGAGTAAACTACATTAGAAACGTAAATTAGTTAGTTTTCGTTAGTTTTCTTTGCGATTAAGTCTATTTTTTTTCAATTCATTGAGCAGCACAGACCACCTAGCCTACGAGACATGTAAAGAAAGGCGAAGAATTCTGTACTTCATCTGCTCAACCAGAGCCTGTACAGTTGAACACGAACGCTACCCTGTTTAGTAGTGACTAGACAACAGATCTGTGACTGCGTCCTTAGCACTACAATTTTTTAAAATTAAAACAGTAAAACATGCCCACTTGCGCAGTAAAGTGGTGTGATAGTGATAGCAGGAAACGTAATTTCAAGAAGGATAAAGTCACGTTTTACCGATAAATGCATCATTTAATAATCTTAAAATACTAAAACCTTGAGGGTTCAACGTGTCCTGGTCGTGTTTACAAACCCTAATTAATAAAAAAATAAAGGTAATTTTTGCTTACATTTTCATATTACGTTAATTTTACCTAATGTAGATATTTTCACCTGACCGTCGTGGCCGAGGCAGGAACATAGTCATGATTTTCGAGAGTATGCAGCCAAAAAACACATATTATGTTTGTGTATTTCTTAGGCACATTCCGCTCTTAACGGATTTATGGTAAGCGATTAGCGTTATAAATGACATGTGAAATACATGTATATATTTTAAAGAACTTTACTTGTATTAAACGGTGTATTTTACGCATCATTAATTTGTTTATAATTACGTTACGTTTTCATAGTCTCCCATATTTACGCGTACGATTTATGGATGTGACACATCTCTAAGTTACATCTCACGCGCCACCCGCACACCTTTCTTTCTTCTAACCTTGACAGACTAATTTAATTAGAAAATCATAGTGGTTTCGTGTCTCGTAGGCTGGATGGTCTGTGTTGAGCAGCAACAGTCGGACCAGACGAAAGTCTAAAAACGAATACTTTTAAATTGGCAATAATATTCACGTTATTATCATCTTCACTTCATTACAACGAAATAAATAATTTTGTGCTATTTTGGCTAAACGTTAACTATTGTCTTTACCATAATTTAATACACCACTGTTGGCTAGTGGCAAAACGTATCGTCTTTTTAGGATGGCGAAAAAATCATTATTAGAATTTAAAAAAATGTTCATAGGGTTCATATTATCCTAAAACACATACTATAAAAAAGATATAAATAACTGCACATTAACAAAACAAAAAAAATCAACACATTTTTTTCTTCGCAAGTGGGAACCCTATAATAGTATTTGTCAATTAAAAATATCTACTCATGCGTGAATATTAAGAGCCAACTGTCAAAGCTGAAGACTGAGTGTGGCAGCATCAGTTCCGGGACACCTGAGATTCTAGTAGATTGAGAGGTTCTATGGGCAGCTGTACACATCATCGCTGGAGCCACACGCAAGTGTGAGTAACGATCCAAGAGCGGGTCTTATCCGACACTATTCCGATGACATCCCGGACGTCATTCTGAGTGAGATTAGAATGGCTCTCTAGCACCTTAAAAACGGCAAGTCCCCGGGCGAGGATGTAAATGTAGCGAAGCTTCTGAAAGCGGGTGGAAAACCGGTACTTGAAGTCCTTCAGAGGCTTTTTAATTCCGTCCTCCATGGTGGCACTACTCCGGAGGCGTGGAGCAGAAGTGCGGTGGTCTTGTTCTTCAAGAAAGGTGACAACGCCCTCTTGAAGAACTACAGACCGATATCCCTTCCAGAGCCGCGTCTACGTGCTGTTTTCGAGAGTTCATTACGAATCGTCTCGCACGCAGACTCGACGACTTCCAGCGTCCCGAACAAGCCGGTTTCCGAAAAGGCTTTAGTACCATAGACCAAATACATACCCTTCGGCAAATTGTACAGAAGTCCGAAGAGTACAATCTGCCACTTTGCCTGGCGTATGTGGACTCTCCGAGTACAGAACCAGAGTACATTAAACATGATCTTTGTTTTGTCCATGTTCATCTTAAGACCTATCCGTTGGGAGACATCATTGAGGTCATTGAGCATAGTGCTAAGGTCCTCCAGCGATTCTGCCATTAGGACTATATCGTCGGCAAATCGAAGGTGAGTGATGTACTCGCCATTGATTTTAATACCGTATCCTTTCCAGTCCAGTAGCTTGAAAACGTCTTCCAATGCAGCGGTGAAGAGTTTCGGGGATATAACATCACCCTGTCTTACACCTCTCTGCAGTTGGATAGGTTTCGAGCTCTGATTCTGTACTCGGATAGCCATCGTAGCCCTACTGTACAAACACTTCAGCACTTCGATTTACCGACAGTCAACTTGGCACCGCTGAAGGGACTGTAGCACCGCCCAAATTTCGACGGAATCAAAGGCATTCTTATGGTCCACATACGCCAGGCAAAGTGGCAGATTGTACTCTTCGGTCTTCTGTACAATCTGTCGCAGGGTATGTATGTGGTCTATGGTACTGAAGCCTTTTCGGAAACCGGCTTGTTCGGGAGGCTGGAAGTCGTCGAGTCTGCGTGCGAGACGATTCGTAATGACTCTCGAAAACAGCACGTAGACGCGGCTCAGAAGAGAAATCGGTCTGTAGTTATTCAAGAGAGCGTTGTCGCCTTTCTTAAAGAACAAGACCACCGCACTTCTGCTCCACGCCTCCGGAGTAGTGCCACCATGGAGGACGGAATTGAAGAGCTTCTGAAGGACTTCAAGTACAGGTGTTCCACCCGCTTTCAGAAGCTCCGCTGTAATTCTATCCTCGCCTTGGGCCCTGCCGTTTTTAAGGTGCTGGAGAGCAATTCTAATCTCACTCAGACTGACGTCCGGGATGTCATCAGAATAGTGTCGGATAAGACCCGCTCTTGGATCGTTACTCACACTTGCGTGTGGCTCCAGCGATGATGTGTACAGCTGCCCATAGAACCTCTCAATCTCACTCAGAATCTCAGGTGTCCCGGAAACGATGCTGCCACACTCAGTCTTCAGCTTTGACAGTTGGCTCTTTCTGGCAGACAGATCTCTGGCAAAGACTTTGGAGCCCTGGTTCCGCTCGATCGCTTCTTTAATACGAGCAGTATTAAAGTTGCGTAAGTCTGGCCGCATGCATTTGGAGATCTGTCTGTTCAGTTGCCTGTATGCTGTCAAATCTGTTGACGATTGCAGCCTCATCTCCCGTCTAACAGCCGTGAGAGAGATCGGAGAAACTCTCCGATCACACTCTTACCACTGCAAGATTTCAAGATACTGTAAGTTCGTTTTGCGTAAATCGGACCAAAAATTAATATTCAAAAAGTGAATGTAGCCGGGCTAACAATGACATTGGGACGTCAAACATCTCAGTCCCCCCCGTGACCATGGGTGCTGTAAAGCACCCGAAACGTCGGGATAATAATAAAAATAAATTAAAGTAATTAAACGCGATAAAATCCGTAAATAATAGTTTTATTCAAAATGTGGAATAAAATCTGTTGTTGTTGTTGTTGTTATTATTATTGAGATTCAATTTTTTATTATTGTTAATTGAAACAACTTTTAACGGCATTATTTTAAAACGAAAAGAAATCAACTTTGATATTACTTTAATTTTTAGGTACTTGTACTCAGGCATGAAGGCGTTGACGGCTCCGTGGCGAAGTAGTAGTAGTAAAAACTTTTTCCTCTAGTCATAATATATAACCAGTATTTTAAGTATTCACTCAGTTCACTCTGTGGCCGTGGAAGGAGAAGGGGAGATCTCCCGCCAACACTCCGTGTGATAGTTCGGAGATGTTTTATATATACTGTTTATAATTCGGAATGTTGATAGCGCGATTTAGGCTTCAGTGTGTTTTACTTGTGGCGCGACGACAGCGCCGCTACATCACCCCCCTGCTCAGACCGGAGGTCGATAGTGCAGTCTCGTTGCCGACGAATCTGCAAGTGCCAGGAGATTGCCTAACCCTTAATTAACAAATTAAGGGTTAGTTATTGTGTGTATTGCATGTCATTTTCATAACTAATTTATTATAGCCTGTCAATGTCTAGATTGATGAATAGATTGTCTCATCATCATCGTATCGGTTTCCTGCATGTCTTACCAGGTCGCCCTACACTTCGTCTATCGGTACGAGACTGCCACTCGTGAACTTTTTCCCCCAACGGTTCTCTTTTTCCCCCTATCGTGTCTTCGAGCTATATGGTCGGCCCATTGCCACTTGTAATTTTTGCGGCTTCCGACGGATTCGTCGGGTTATGTTGGTCCTTTTATCATTTGACTTTTGTAAAGTATGTTATATTGTTCTTTAAATAGAAAGAATAGAAGGTCAATTCTATTAATTTACCGAAATAATTTGATTTAACACAATTCAATTAATTACTTGTTTTAGTTTATGTCATCTATAATTTTAAGAACCTTAGTTTCATTAATGAACCTTCTCACGCTAATGACCGATCGGACATAAAAAAGAGTATTAATGTGTGTCATTGAGTTCCTAGACAGACAATGCCGTCTTATGTACTCGTAAAATTTTAATATCAGTTAATCTTTTTAGCAGTTCCAAGGCTCCTGCAAAAGACACAAAGAGGCTACTGTATGGAGTGTTATTTATTTGCGGGAATATTATTGTCTATTTTGCAAAGAAAAGAAATCATAGTAAAACAAATGTTGTAAAGTTGTACTGCAGCTGTGTTATAGCTGTATAACGAATGGGTCGACCAGACCGGGGCAGGATTATGCGCTCACAGAATACCGGCGTATTTCACGCCAAAAGCACCAAAATACTGCAATGTTTGTAAGGTTATTATTAAAAACCCGGATACACTTTAGTGGTACTATATCATTCATCTATCCAGATTAACTTAGAAAGTAAAACATTATCTAAAAACAAAATTTCATCCAAATTATTAAAGCCGTTTGGAGCCGTAAGATACTAACTATATTTATACATATATACACAAGAATTGCACTCTTAGAATATATATGGGAACCTTTTTCTCGTTACAAAATATTATCTTAATTAAAAAACTTAATTCAGTTACAAAGTGATTCCAACCAGCAAACGATTCACACCAGAGTTATACAATCGTACTACCGAATTGTATGAAAAATTTTTGCGTACAAATATGTATTTACATACTTATTTTATTAAAACAAAATAAGCTAAGATAAAAAAGAAAGGAACGGTATATTTT
This sequence comes from Parnassius apollo, assembly GCA_907164705.1. Taxonomy (NCBI): domain Eukaryota; kingdom Metazoa; phylum Arthropoda; class Insecta; order Lepidoptera; family Papilionidae; genus Parnassius; species Parnassius apollo. Next base: position 11,455,386 of record CAJQZP010000885.1, read on the forward strand.
CTTGTATTTTTGCAAAGTTATTTTTTTAACATACTACTAAAGCAACATTAATAAGCGTTAACACTGAACGTTTAAAACATAATTTAAAATATAGTAATTATTATAATAAATATTATAATTCGTCGTAAATTGAGGGTGATAGTTGCTATTTTATCAAATTTTATTGGTAAATCTAAAACTAAAACCGCATTATTCAGGATTAAGACAAATCTTTTTAAATCAGTAATCAGTAAAAAATCGTCCTAACCTACCCAAGCCCAATGTAATGCCCACGCCACACTTAGTTCACTCATCGCGAGTGGAGGCGCGAACATTGTGCGAACACGTAATGTGGGACCGATTGTAGGACTTCGAGTATTGTTCCAAGACTTTTGTCGGTTGTTGTTACGCGTCTAGAGAAGCGCGATTGGAGAACTTTGCGCGAAATCACAAGGTTCCACACAACGCACCGTTCGGTTAAGTAGGAGCATAACAAGAGACAAAGCGATGGCTGCTTTGATGTCCATCTCCTTCAACGTGCGAACCAATGTGTCAACTTTGAGTATTTTGCATTTTTTTCTCGCCATAATTTAGTGTAGAGCGGGCATAATACTTGTATGATATAATCAGAAATAAAAACAAGTCATCATTGTATTTTACACAAACTTGAAAACCATTAACTTACACAAATATTGGTTTTCGCTGGGCTTTTGTTTATATTGGTGGCGACGCGACGGTAAAGCAAAAGTAGCTTTAATGCCCTTTTGTTTTACCCTCGCTACCAAGATGTAGGACCGGCCCGAGATCAGCAATCCGAGTGAACTTTTTTTTAAATTTATAACACAAAAATACAGTCGGCTGTATCTCAAATCACTTAGTTGTAGCATGGTAAGCCCGCTTTGGATGTGTATTGTGTGTTTATGGTGGGAACGTTGCATTCCCCCTTGCTCTATTAAACCGAGGTGGATTTGCGGTGAAAATTTGTGTAGGTACGATGTGCAACGCGCTACTTATGCTGCTTTACGAAGCTTCATTTGCTTAGTTAGAAATGAAGGCTGTGGGAAAAAGACACCTTCCGGTGCGCCTTGGTATAAGACTAACGGGGTGTACTTGTCCTTCACGAGAAGGGACATATAAGCGGCGACTGACGCTGGCGTATCCACGGTTAAGGGCGAGAGCGTTTTCGTGACTCTGCCAATATGCTACGAAGGTGAAAAAAATAGGCGAGGTTAGCTTAATTTTATCACTTTTTTTATTAAAAACTCAGATTTGCGATAACCTAACCTAACCTAACCTTTTTTACATTGGGAAATACCTACGCATACCCGCCTCGTGGGGCGAGGACAGATTATGTCGGACTCGCACTGACTAAACCCCATGGTCTACATTCGCCGCATATTTGTAAGGCAACGGGAACATTTTCGCACACATCCGAGGCCCCACCTACGCCGGCTACCCCATTGCAGCCCCTCTTCATGAGAGAACTTCTCCGGCAACGCGCACCAGGACCACAAGGCACGCCTTCCTCCACGGCGTCCAACTTCACCTGCGCAACGTGACCCAGTCCGATACGCGGAGGCCATGGGGTCGGTAGTACCCATTTTTCCGACCCCAGCGGCGAATCTAGTCTCTGGCTCCGCCGCCAACCAAGTTTCGGCCACGGAGCAACGTCATACCAACTCTCCTCCTGCCCCGCGACTCCACCTCGGCTGCAGCGGTGGGGATAAAGAACACCCCTCTAGCCGTAGCCCACCGATGCATATCCGAAGTGAACGGTGTTCTCCATCAGCGTGTACGAGAGGCCCCGGGATCTCCGTTCGGAATGCAACTGGGGACGCTCTCTCGATTTGCTTCATTGAAAGCACGTCCCGGGGTAGTACTTACTGCCCTCAGCACACTTGCAGTGCTATCAAGATGTCCTGGGACCACTACCGAGCCATCGTTATCCTCAGGGGTTACGTTACTAGGCATTCTAGGCCCCCGCCACAAACGCTTGCAACCCCAGAGGCCCCGTGTATGGTAGGCGAACACCATTTTCATGGTCTCCAAGCGGGATATTTCCTCCCCGATCCCGCTCAGCAGCCTCCTTCTTTCAGTGTAGTGGACACAGAGGGTAAGAATATTTCTCCATATTACCCTGTATGTGTCTTAACAAGTGACAGAGAACTGAAATTGGAAATGGTAAACACCATTTTAAAACTCGACTTAATATAGTAAAAACCCGTGGTTGTCAACCCGTTTGCTAAGAGTGGTAGCTATGGCAAATATATCACCATGAGGCAATCTTTGGGGGAGATTTGTGACTATGAAATTTAGGTGGACTGTAATGATTAATTTAAGGAACAAGGACGTCAAAATATTTTGTCATAGTCGTATCTGTTGTACAAAATTCTCACTGGGGCACCAACACCACTTACTCGTAATGCTTTCAACGAACTCAGAATTTGAAAAAAGAGGTTTGACTATACCTAATGTAAACTGATGGCTTTACCGGTGTAATCAACCGTAAGTCAATATATTTCTGAGTGTTTCCGGTCCTGTTAGATACATTCGCATAACGGTAATAACACAAATGAATTCATTTTCGTATCAACAAATGACATGACGAAATGTGTTAATCTTAAGTTTTGTGTGATCTTTTATGTGTTATTTTTATGAATTACAAAAATTGAAAACAAAAAATTTCTGAAAATTTCATGTAATCGCACAGCGACTATTACTCAAGGCCCTCTTTTTATTAAAAAATAAGTATATAGAAATTTGTCTGAATAACTCATAACGAGAGAAGTCGTTCGTGATGAAAGGGCGGCCTGCGACCGACGTGATGAACAATAATTGTTAGCAGCAGGCAATGACACTCCAGACAAACTTTTAGAAATTATGCAGTGGTAATTTACGCATTCTTTCTCATATTCCAAATTTTTTACGAAAACATAATATTGGAAGACTTTCTAAATTCTCATTTTTAAAGCCTTCGAGAAAAAATATAATATTATTACAAACAGGTTTGTTCACGAGACAGAGCACACATAAATTTGCGAAACCACTAATTGTTGATGTCTAGAGTCTAGAAAATATATGCATGTGTTAACCTGTATATTTGAGGTTATACTTGTTTTCGTATTTATATACCTACTATATTAACAAATTTTCTGATTCCACAACTGGACGTAGGTCTTTAGTAGATAGGTAGTACCACTTCTGGCTCACTGAGTCAGAAGTGGTACAACGTTCGTCGACTCAAGATCCTAAAAAAAAAAAGGTTTTGGCATGCTCTGATCACGAATCTGCGGTCCGTTTTTGCGTAAGATGCACGGTTCCGGAGATGTGCAGATCAATTAACTCTTATCTAATTGATATCCGGTGAGGGCCTCCACCGTCATCAGCGCCCCATTGTTCTTATCTATTTATCTATTGTTCATTGAATACAGTCATTGTCTATTTTTCCTCGGCGTATGCGTCGGCTTATCAGTGCTATTGTATTATACTTCTTTGTTCCTATCTACAACGCTAATCTGAATCATCAATAAAACACATTACCTAATTTTGTTACAATTTTTATTTACAAAATACAAAATCTTATTACTTACTTATAAAATAGGAACGAAACATCTCATCCACTAAAATATCATTGTACAATGTGTTCCCTGTAAATATATTCGTAAAACTATGCATTGAACATCCCTGAAACTTATATAGCAAATACATTAAGCAATATTCGCCACACACTGAAGTCCACTCAATCTGAATACTATCAACATTCCAGTTCCATCTTTTATAATTTTTTTTTAAAAACTCTAGATGATATCGTACTGGTGACAGTCCATATGAATCAAAATATTGACTGACGTCATTCGTATCGATATATAAAGCTACCCAATGTGACCCTGGTTTATCATCATCCAAATTGCATATTATATACGTTGGTACGTAGGGTATACATGGGGTCAGTCTATTAGCAGCAGAAACATTATTTTCTAGACTGGGGTGAATCTTTTTCACATGTTGTTGTACATCTAGTGTATCCATGATATTACTGCAATTAGTAGATTATTACAGTACCAATCCACTCAATGACTAACATAGGAATGATCAATTATAGTGATTTCTAAATATTAAATTTCATTCTTTTGTTGAGTCATCGATACACTGAACAAGACGCAACACGAAGGAATGTTGAGATAAGCAACAGAATGTGAGATAAGCTTGTTGACGCATAAAGTTACTCGTACTATCAGTTCCACTGCAGAAATTCTTTAGATTAGAATTATTACTTACTGGTACTACATAAGACCGAGCAGCTGCAGTCATGGAGTTAGTGTATGGTCGTTTGACCGCAGTGGATCTATCAATACTAAATTTGTGTTAATTCAACGCATCAAAGGCCATGGATGTAAGTGTTTATTCTATTGACAAACTTACTTTTCTTTCTGTTATTTTCTTACGTGTGTATGATTTAGTGTTAACAAATTATATTTAAATATTATGTGTGTATATTATTAAGCCGTGGTAGCTTAGATGGTTAGCGCAAGCTGTAAATTTCACAGTACGCGACCCGGGTTCGATTCCCGCCGGCACCAATTAAATAGTTAATTGCAATTTTAAGTGCTGATTTACCACGTTATCAGCAGTGAAGGAAAACATCGTGAGGAAATCTGCATGTCTGAGAAAATTTCGAAGGCATGTGAAGTTCGCCAACACGCATTGAGACAGCGCGGCGAACATTTCCTAGTCCTAAAACTCTCTCAGAAATGAGAGGAAGCCTATGTTCAGCAGTGGACTTTAATAGGCTGTAACTTTAACTTTTATGATTAAGTGTTAACAAATTGATATTAACATGATAACTGTGTTGTTACAGAAATCATTGAGCTTCGATGAAAATACCTATAAACAGTATTACTACTCGCCACTCTCCCCTCAAGAAGAGAGTGACGACATCGTCACTAATAATAACACATGCGATGGGGGAAAAGAAAATCGCAATCGATTGATCATTATTTTGAAGCTGAATCAAAAACAAAAAAGAGGAAGCTGTTATCATCAACCGTAGCACGCGCCGCTAGAGATGGTGTATCATACATTTCTACTAATTCTGACGACGGAGACCAAGCGACGCATCTCATCAAAATTGAAATGTACGGTATGAAGAAACTATCCAAGATTCCAACTACTGATCATTGGAAACATGCTTCCAAGAGGATTAAATATTACGTAAAGACTAATAAGGATAGTATCTACGACAACACAAACGCCCTCGTATACAATATTACAAAGACAATAATTATCAGAAAGTGAAAAAGTTAAAAAATACTTTTTTAACAATGACAGTCATTAGCTGATCATTAGTGAATGCGATTCTGTTTACTTAAATTACAGGAAGACAAGAGCAGAAGGAAGAAATGAGAGTGGCATACGTGTAAAGAACACATCATTGAATAACAAAACTACAACATTGAGTGGAGAAGAAAACGAGAAGAATATGCAGTACTCAAGAGCTGAATATCCATTCCTCAGTTCAAAATCTAGCCGGTTGCTCCGTTTCGAAAACTGGCCTCTCGCTATGCGACAGAAACCTGAAAATCTTGCAGAAGCCGGTTTTTTTTATACTGGCCATGCAGACAGGACCAAGTGTTTCCATAGTGGTGGTGGTTTAAAAGATTGGGAAGATGATGATGATCCTTGGCAGCAGCATGTTCAGTGGTTTATTCAGTGTGCTTATGTAAAATTTAAACTCGAACAGTGTTTTGTATTAGATTAAATAGAAGATTAATAAAGAAATAAAAAATAATATATTGCATACAATTTGTTTTATTTAATTTTATAACGTTTCACATAGTTACATACACACAAAATGCATTACACATAACACATAAAATCTAACACACAACACATATCATAACCTTAACTACTATAGTCTACAGTAACATTTCTGTTTTTATCTATCTCAATAATATTATCAAACTCAGCATAAACTATACAGTTAATTGTTTGTATTAGTGAGGATTCAAATCGTACTTCTAATCTTACACTACCATGCTTTATGAGATTCCAATGAGCTGATGAGTTGGCTGATAAATCAGGAGTTAAGTCAAATGCTAATAGACAGTAACCTTTGGCATACTGTTCACAAGAGATTCCATTTCCTTCATTAAGAAAGTGAATACCAGCTCCCGAGAATAGAGTATGATATGCTGATGTAAATATACTATTATTAAAAGATGGTTGCAAAGCTTTTGAAAGTATTTGTTGACCATCAATATGTAAGTTGAAAGAATTAATATCATAGTTTTCAAAGTTTAATAGATTTTTAGTAAGGGAACCATTAAATGCAGAATTGTTCACAAATCCAATTAACGAGTACATCTTTTGGGTACCTGTCCTAAAAATATATTATCAAGAGTTTTTCCTTGAACACCCGATGGAATTGTTAAAACTTTTTCTTCAGCTCGAGTAATAGAATATTTAGCAGTGGTAGAAGCTAAAACTTTTTGATGTGCGAGTAATACACTTGGATTAATTCGCGCTCGTCGAACAATAAGAGTTGCGTCCGTAATGCACTTTAAACTTTACATCGTTTGACCCAGCAATTAAATTAAAACTCTCTCTTGATCGAACCAATTTAACACTCATTTCAACACCATTAATTAAAAATATATCTTGGTTGAAAATGTCACTGTGAAGATGACCAATCATTTCTTTTTCCTTACTTTCGCTAATCAATTCCTGTCTTTTAACAAATCCTATGTTTTTACCATCTGTAGAATCCATTTTTCCTGCTGTATCTCACCAAAGACTACAAGTAAGATAAGATTGTTTAGCAGCAGGAGCATAATTTAAAAGGGTTTCCATATATGCTCGATATGCATAGGTATTATTAGGTGGTGATACAAGTTTTTTGTTTAAATAATCATCAAGTTGACTAAAAAGTGAATGCAACCAATTATTTACAGGTGCTACTATTGTAGTAGATATGAAGTTAGTTGAATTTTGATTTAATACTTTTGCCTTTATGTGGAGTAATGTGTGAGATAAATCTGTGTAGTCATCGCCTGTCCCAGGGACTTGAAACTCGATCGGTCCGTCATCACCAAGAGATGAAATTGGTTTATAATGAATCCATAATCCATTTTCAATGCTTTTTTGTGTAGACGGTAGTGCAAACAAATCCAATTCTGACTTAACGCACTCGCAAGAATGATTATGAAGGAAAGACATATTTAATTTGAATTAAATTGATATTTTTTGGCTTTAGACCATGTTTTTTCGCAGCTTTCACTTTAGCAGTTAATGGTGGAATGAACGAGGTCAATCGTTTTCTTTTAGTTTTATACCCAGATCCTGTCATGTTAAATTGATCAATTTTCTCATCAGCCTGTCGTTTTAAATTCGTACTAACTTGCTTTAGATGATCTTTCATTGAGGCTTCCATAGGACGCGCTTGAACCATATCCGATAAAAGTCCTACTCCAGCGCTTAATGCATCCTTACCAATCACTCGAGCACCACTTGAAAGTAATGGTAAAACTGATCTAAATAACCCCCCTAAGAAGCTCCCAATACCATGACCGCGTTGGTATGGTGAACCCTTATAAATTACTCCAACTCCTGACCCAGCTAAATGTGTATAATAATTTTCATATGGACATTTATGATGATCACGAAGAGAATTCATTATTATAATTCTCGGCAATGTAGTTTAATACACACGGTCCCAAACTGGAATGGTATTTTTTGTCCTGTGCTCGATCTTATAACTATTTCCAGCGTATCGAACTCTCTTCGCATAACAGGTAAGTAGTGAGGTTGAGAGAAAACGTGCATTTTATTTGCACCATAAATGTATTTTGTAGGATCTAATGAAATGACTCTTAGTAAAGGAGTCATAACATCACCCACAATCTGAGGATCGATAATGTCGCAATATAGAAATAGTTGAGATGGTAACCCTAAGTGTAAATTAGCAGGACACTTTCCAAAATTTCTCTCTAGGAGATTTTTATTTGGTACATAACCTAGTTGTAAACTTAATTTGGGTGATAATGTTACGGATGTTATATTTTTATCCAAAACAGAAATAGACACAAATTTTGTTATTTCATCATAGCGAAATTTCAAGTTCTCTCCGATAACATTTAACACTCTTAAAATATGCTCAACGTTATCATAGTTGGTAGCTGGAATATGTTTTTGTAGTACACTATGGATGGTTTATCTTCATTAGGCATTAACATAGATTTTGTAATGTATATAACATTTTCATGATCTTGAACAGTAAACATGGTACATGGATATTGAAACTCGACAAATTCAACCGACCATTCACCTTCTAATTTAATAGCTTTTGGTAATTTCGTTGAAAAATTTGTGGTCTTGTTATCAGGAAAGTATTCCATTGAACTATTTCTGAGCAAAGTTAAATAATAACTTTCTTTATTCATATTTCTTTTAAATTAGAAGCTAAAATCCAACTGTTAAATTTATCTGGATAACCTTTCCAGTTCACTAATACATCTTTTCTGTTACCTGAATAACGAGTGTCAATTATTTTATCTATTTTATTTTGTGAGGTGGGGTTGGGCTGTAAGTGATTTTCTGTAATTCTCTTTCATAAAAAGTACCAACTATTGGTTCATTTTGTAAATCTGTTATTGTATAAACAACCCATGGAGATCTATCAACTATTGAAGATATAATAAATATTTCATCACTCCAATTTGATTCATATCCTTTTTGGAAAACATGTTTATATTTAGTTATTCGAACATAATCACCCACATTGAAATTTGGTTTAGGATTTTCTAAAGAAAGTTTGTTTGACCGTCCATCATAAAGATTAGTCCAAACTGTCATAATATTGTCGAAATTTACATCACATGGGCACATCTTAATACTAGAGTGAAAGCTGTGATTATAAGAGTATATTAAATTTTGTAAAACATCTGTATATCTATAAGTATTATTATGAGTGAAATAACGCCATATTTTCATTTTTAGTGTTTTTTGAAATCGTTCAACAATACTGGCCTTAATGTCAGGATTGTTAGTGGTATAGTAATTAATCTTTTTGGATTTAAAGTATTTTTGTACATCTTTTGAAACAAATTCTGTACCTTTATCAGATTGTATGTGAGTAGGTGTTAAATGACTTTCAGTAAATATACTTTCAAAACACTCTTTAGTTGTTTCTGAGTTTTTCTTTTTCATTGGTCTTGTAAAAGCATATTTACTAAATACATCAATTACACAAAGTATATACTTGAAACCATCATTATGTTGAGAATAAGCTTGCCACAGTTCATCAGTATTTGATAGAATGTACATATTACGCGGGAATTTTTTTCGAATGGGTTTATGTAATGTGTATGTTTCTTGTAATTTTAACCATTCCTTTACTTGCTTTTTATTCATTTTACCCTTCATGGGGTTTGATAATTTATCAATACTACTAAAACCAGCGGGATTAGATGCATCATAATAAATCCTGTTAATTTCTTCTAGTACGGGGTCCATTTTTCCCACTCAAGCCGTTTACGTATTTTAGTTGTAGACTTTTTATCTCTGCTGCTCAGTGTAGAAAACTCTTGAACTTCAATCTCAGAGGGTTTGTTCAGATCTTTTGCTTGAAGTTGGTTAATAAACTCACAACTCTTTTGATTTCCAATATAAGTATGTGGTACTTTAATATCTTTTAATGCTTCAGCAAATCTATCCCCCCCCTACTGTATCACTTCTTTTTAAGGGTCTTAGTGAATCATTTATTAAATCAACAATATTACTTCCAGGAATTTTTTCATTATCAATTATGACTGTACCTTCATTATCCCAATGTATTTTACTTTTGCTTGTTTCAACTAAATTTAATAATAACTGTCCTTTTTTATTATAAGTTATTGGTATTAAACTGAGTATTTGAGCTGGTGTGTAAAGTTGATTTTCATCATTTTCTTTACTTTTAATGGATCGATTCTCCTCCAACAAAGATTCAGCATCAAGTGAAGTTTTTAGATCTCTATCTTTATTTTTAAAACCAATTTTAGACTCATTTGAATCTTCATTACCAGAAAGTAATAATTCTAATCTAAAGAATTTCTGCAATGGAACTGATAGTACGAGTAACTTTATGCATCAACAAGCTTATCTCACATTCTGTTGCTTATCTCAACATACCTTCGTGTTGCGTCTTGTTCAGTGTATTGATGACTCAAATACGATTTGTATAACACAAAAGAATGCAATTTAATATTTAGAAATCACTATAATTGATCATTCCTATGTTACTCATTGAGTGGATTGGTACTGTAATAATCTACTAATTGCAGTAATATCATGGATACACTAGATGTACAACAACATGTGAAAAAGATTCACCCCAGTCTAGAAAATAATGTTTCTGCTGCTAATAGACTGCCCATGTATACCCACGTACCAACGTATATAATATGCAATTTGGATAAAGATGATAAACCAGGGTCACATTGGGTAGCTTTATATATCGATACGTATGACGTCGGGCAATATTTTGATTCATATGGACGATCACCTGTACGATATCATCTAGAGTTTTTAAAAAGGAATTGTAAAAGATGGAACTGGATTGTTGATAGAATTCAGACTGAGTGGAATTCAGTGTGTGGCGAATATTGTTAATGTATTTATTATATAAGTTTCAGGGATGTTCAATGCATAGTTTTACGAGTATATTTACAGGGAACACATTGTACAATGATATTTTAGTGGATGAGATGTTTCGCTCCTATTTTATAGACAATAAGTAATAAGATTTTGTATTTTGTAAATAAAAATTGTAACAAAATTAGGTAATGTGTTTTATTGATGATTCAGATTAGCGTTGTAGATAGGAACAAAGAAGTATAATACAATAGCACTGATAAGCCGACGCATACGCCGAGGAAAAATAGACAATGACGGTATTCAATGAACAATAGATAAATAGATAAGAACAATGGGGCGCTAATGACGGTGGAGGCCCTCACCGGATATTAATTATATAAGAGTTAATTGATCTGCACATCTCCGGAACCGTGCATCCTACGCAAAAACGGACCGCAGATTCGTGATCAGAGCATGCCAAAACCTTTTTTTTTAGGATCTTGGGTCGACGAACGTTGTACCACTTCTGACTCAGTGAGCCAGAAGTGGTACTACCTATCTACTTCGGGACGAGCATGTCTTAGGAGGGGGCATTGTTGCGCGCCTAAGTTGACGTCTGGGACCTGGCACTAGCGCCATCTAGTATCGGGGATCAGAGTGAGGAGGGCTTCCTAGAAGATGTCAATCTTGAACTTTCCACAAACAGCGCCATCTAGTATCAAGTAGAAGAATTAAGCTTTCTAGATGCCCCACACTCGAACTTTCTGCTTCTGGTCGTTCGGCGCCCGTATTTACTGGAATACTCTGGATGTTTCGGTGTAAAAGGTGTATATTAAAGCCGCGGCAAGCCGCGATCGGGCAGTATTACATTTGGCGAGACAAGCGAAGCTTTGGAACGAAATAAAGTGAATCAGTGTGATTAATTATTAGTGTCTTTTAAGTTTTAATTGGTGTTCGGTAATAAAAGTGTACACAGGCTGCACTAAAAGTATCGGGAATGGAATATTTCCACTGTTCCTGTCATATTAAAATCTTTTTAATTGAAAACTCCTTGGTTTTAAAAATCGAATACCATTTATTTATTTAAAAAAAAGATTCTCGGTCTTGTCATAAGGTTTTGTCAAACTTGTTTAGTCGTTGAGAAAATGGAATTGACTCGAGAAAATTCAAGAGCGATGATTTATTATGACTCTTGAAGTGGTTTAACACAAAAACAGTGTGTTGACCGGATGATTTCTGCGTTTGGTGATGAAGCCCCATCCAAAATACAATTTATCGCTGGTTTGCTGAATTTCAACGTGGGCGTGTCAAGCTCAGTGATGATCCCCGTCAAGGTCGTCCAAAAACTGCAGTCACCCAAGAAAACGTTGATGCTGTGCGTAAGCTGATTGAGGAAGATCGACATGTGACATACCACGAAATTCAAGCAACTTTAGACATTGGCATGAGTCAAACACAAATAATCTTGCATGAAAAATTAGGTGTAAAAAAGTTGTTTTCCCGATGGATACCGCATTCGCTCTGTGAAGAGCAAAAAGCGGCTCGCGTTACTTGGTGCGTCAGAACTCTCGAAAGATTCCACGCAGGATCCTCAAATGCTGTATACAACATCGTATCAGGTTAGGAATCCTGGATATACGCGTACGAACCCGAAACAAAAAACCAGTCACGAGTTTGGGTGTTCGAAAATGAGTTAAAGCCAACAAAAATTGTTCGTTCACGGAGTGTTGAAAAAAAAAATGGTGGCCACGTTTGTCTCCAAAACCGGCCATGTTACGACTATTCTTCTTGAGGGACAAGGAACGGTTAAAGCAGAATGGTATGCTAGCATTTGTTTGCCACAGGTCGTTTCTAAACTCCGTAAAGACAACTGCAACCGCCGCATCATCCTCCATCACGACAGTGCGAGTTCTCACACCGCACACAGAACAAAAGAGTTTTTAGAGCAAGAAAACATAGAATTATTAGACCATCCGCCGTATAGCCCCGACCTAAGCCCTAATGATTTCTATACTTTCCCTAAAATAAAGAATAAATTGCTTGGATAGAGATTTTCATCACCTGAAGAAGCTGTGGACGCCTACAAAACGGTCATTTTGGAGACCCCAACTTCCGAATGGAATGGTAGCTGCAATGATTGGTTCCATCGTATGGAAAAATGTGTCAAATTTTGCGGAGAATACTTCGAAAAGCAATAAATATATTTTTAAATAGTAATGTTGTGTCACTTCCTTGATTCCCGAAATTTTCAGTGCCGCCCTCGTAAATTTTGGTAATTCAATCGGCAGTTTTTATTGTCACAAACCTCAAGCTCGTAACATTATGAACGATGTATTCTTAAGTGGTATAATAATTAATAAACTTTACTAAACAAGTTTTGCTTAATAAACATTTTAAACTTTTTAATAGATAAGGCCTGCATATTTTCTGAGACTCTATTGTAAAAACGTATAAATTGAAGGAAGAAGGAATTATTGACTCTTTGGAGTCGAATAACTGGTATAACTAACTTGTGCTTGTTTCTAGTATTTACAGTGTGTACATCATTAAAAGCATTCGTTTTAAATTCGGGATTAATATTTAAAAATGTATACAGGCTTTGTCACTGTAACAATTTACGTAGCGAAACCTAGAGCCGGTGTTACGAACTGCTCGGGGCGTAGCGCTACGTCACAGTATCGACCGAACTCGCCGCCTTGTATGTGTGACAAAACTTTCAAATTGTTACGACTCGGTTTAATGCCATATTTGAGCTTTGCTAGAATAATAGAACAGTATCTGAGATTATGATAATTTATGATGCTAATTTTATGATTAAGTACGCATTAAACGAAACGCAACTGTGAAAAAGGGTTCAGTTACTCAATATTTCTTGTCACGAAATTCAAACACTGTTTTATGAAGTAGGTACTATTAAAATATTCTTTTTGTGACTAATAGTCGGACATGAATAAATAAAAATATTTGTAGTCATAATTATTATTAATTGGATAGTTTTTCTCCTCAACTTTTCTTTTAAAAGATATATTTAATATAACATTAAAACTCGATAGTATTATTTCCTTTGTCTTAAACTTACGCCTTATGAATAGAAGTAATATTATCAAATTTTACTTATAACATTAAACTTTTCTAAGTTTATTTTAATTTGATCATTCTATTGTATTATACTTCTTTGTTCCTATCTACAACGCTAATCTGAATCATCAATAAAACACATTACCTAATTTTGTTACAATTTTTATTTACAAAATACAAAATCTTACTACTTATTGTCTATAAAATAGGAGCGAAACATCTCATCCACTAAAATATCATTGTACAATGTGTTCCCTGTAAATATACTCGTAAAACTATGCATTGAACATCCCTGAAACTTATATAGCAAATACATTAAGCAATATTCGCCACAAACTGAAGTCCACTCATTCTGAATACTATCAACATTCCAGTTCAATCTTTTACAATTCCTTTTTAAAAACTCTAGATGATATCGTACAAGTGACCGTCCATATGAATCAAAATATCCGCCTAATAATACCTATGCATATCGAGCATATATGGAAACCCTTTTAAACTATGCTCCTGCTGCTAAACAATCTCATCTTACTTGTAGTCTTTGGTATGGCGATACAGCAGGAAAAATGGATTCTATAGATGGTAAAACATAGGATTTGTTAAAAGACAGGAATTGATTAGTGAAAGTAAGGAAATAGAAATGATTGGTCATCTTCACGGTGACATTTTCAACCAAGATAAATTTTTAATTAATGGTGTTGAAATGAGTATTAAATTGGTTCGATCAAGAGAGAGTTTTAATTTAATTGCTGGGTCATAAGATGTAAAGTTTAAAGTTTGCATTACGGACGCAACTCTTATTGTTCGACGAGCACGAATTAATCCAAGTGTATTACTCGCACATCAAAAAGTTTTAGCTTCTACCACTGCTAAATATCCTATTACTCGAGCTGAAGTAAAAGTTTTAACAATTCCATCGGGTGTTCAAGGAAAAACTCTTGATAATATATTTTTAGGACAGGTACCCAAAAGATGTATAAATAGATTTGTGAACAATTTTGCATTTAATGGTTTCCTTACTAAAAATCCATTTAACTTTGAAAACTATGGTATTAATTCTTTCAGCTTATATATTGATGGTCAACAAATACTTTCAAAAGCTTTGCAACCATCTTTTAGTAATAGTATATTTACATTAGCATATCATACTCTATTCTCGGGAACTGGTATTCACTTACTTAATGAAGGAAATGGAATCTCTTGTGAACAGTACGCCAAAGGTTACTGTCTATTAGCATTTGACTTAACTGATTTATCAGCCAACTCATCAACTCATTGGAATCTCATAAAGCATGGTATTGTAAGATTAGAAGTACGATTCGAATCCTCACTAATACAAACAATTAACAGTATAGTTTATGCTGAGTTTGATAATATTATTGAGATAGATAAAAACAGAAATGTTACTGTAGAATATAGTAGTTAAGGTTATAATATGTGTTGTGTGTTAGATTTTATGTGTTATGTGTAATGCATTTTGTGTGTATGTAACTAAGTGAAATATATTATTTTTTATTTCTTTATTAATCTTCTATTTAATCTAATACAAAACACTGTTCGAGTTTAAATTTTACATAAGCACACTGAATAAACCACTGAACACGCTGCTGCCAAGGATCATCATCATCTTCCCAATCTTTTAAACCAGAGATCTTGCGGATGCCGATTTTTTCACATCCGCGGATGTGAATGCGGATGCGGATTTTTGAAGGTTCACATCCGCGGATGCGGATGCGGATGTTTAAGATCTTATATAAATATAGTATATGAATGAAAAATTAAAACAATGATAAAGTAATTATTAACATTTTTGTTAATGAAAATTAGTATTAAGTATAATTCTGCAATTTTTATTTAAGTATTTCACTTACTAATTTTCATATTAGTTAGTGAACCTAATGATAAAGTAATTATCAACGTTTTTATTAATGAAAATCAGTATTAAGTATAATGCTTCTATATTTTTTAACTTCACTTACTAATTTTCATATTATTAAGTGAAGTTAAAAATACTTAAAAACGAGTTATACTGCCGCCTTTTCTGATTCAAGGAGGTTACGCAGAGGTTTGTAAATTAAACCTGCGCTACTAAATAATTGTTCGCTAGGAACACTGCCTGATGGAGTGAATAAAAATCTTCGTGCTATCGGTGATAATATCTTAAATTCCTCTCGATGAACACTTTACCACTTAAGAGGATTTTCATCCACATTGAGTCTTTTTTTAGCACGGTATGAAAGTAATTCCTTTTTTATTGGATATTTTACAATCAGTCTTATCAAGGTCCTCTTCATTTGGTTCAAAATAATTTCATATATTACTTTGTGTCGGTGGTGACATTATTAATTAACGTGTAAGATAATTTAACAATAACGGGAACCTCACTAGATAAATAAAGAAAATTGTTTTAAAATGATAAGCTTTACCTACAGTAAAACGTATTACCGGTGTACCATAATGGCATTTACCTGACGATTTCCCAATAAACAATTATTTAAGTACACACAATGATCCACACAACAAGTAATCCACAGCGCAAACAAACATGTTATGATTTATTTACAATAAACAAACAATGCACCACAAGAAACGCGTCGGAACTTGTCCACCAATGTTTTCGCTCCCATTGGTATTTGTCACGTGCAAACGGTACGCGCCATTGCTGGCCCCGTTCATTTCTTTCTTGTCACAACTTGTATTACATTCGCATCCGCATGAAAATCCGCATCAATTATTGCGGATGCGGATGCGGATGCAGAAGTCAAAATCTATGCGGAAGCTCCGCAGTTGCGGATGCGGATATTCGCAACATCCCTATTTTAAACCACCACCACAATGGAAACTAAATGAGGTCATCGCTATGATACTGTTTGTTATGCCCTCATAACAATTACACGGCATAATAGTAATTTTATTTAATAAGAACAGTAATTTTAATTACGGTTACCGTTACAGTCTATTACAATCCACTGCTGAACAGTCTCCCCCATAGATTGCTTCATAGGGGAAAATATTTGCTACATTTGCCAGACCTGGCCAGCGGATTGGCAAACGCAGCTTTTTATTTTAGTCGTTATGAGGAAGACTGTTCTGCAGTCTCCTGATTTGTCTCCCTCTGTCGCCTCTTACGACACCCACGGGATGATATGGTGTAGTGGATATTACTCCACACTACATGGTAAATTACGAATAAATTTACTTAATTTTTAATTCTCCATTGAAATCTTTTATGTAGAAATGCGTAAAAATGATAAAATTGTTTGTATAGCTAAATAGTAAATAAATTTCCATACTTTCATCCTTTTATTTTGTGGTAGCGCCATGCTGCAGCTATTTATAGTTGAGGCACGAATGGGCCGGCTCGACCGGGGCAGGACCATACCACAGAATAAGCGTAATGCTGCTGTGTTTCCTACGGTGAGTGTAGAGAACCGGAGACCCTTTTTACTGAAATCGAGGCATTCCATCTTAGTACTCAAGGGTGGCAACGCATTTGCATTTTGATCCTTAGTTGAGGATAAATGTTGATGTCTATGGGCCACAGCATCCACTTACCATCAGGTGTACTGTGTGCTATAAAAAAAATTACAGCCTATAATAGTCCACCGCTGAACATAGGCCTTCTCATAAATTTATTCATAATGAGGAATTTTGCTATAGTTATCTCCTGTATCTGATCCATCATTTTTCGTCTCGTGGTTGTCGCAGAGGCCCGAAGTATTCATGTCTGTTATGCATTATTGAAGTGCATGGAAGCATATTCGTACTTAATAATACTAATTTGTGCATTAGGAACGCGACTCTAAAACCCCTTGAAGATTGCATTCTAATCCGAGCAGTGTATTGATACGACGACCACGATTTGCGCTCGCGTAGTATAGTCATATTGTTATTATAAATGCCCTAGAATTCTTGGGACCAGCTGCACTACGCGCTTGGCGCTTTGCTAAGCGTCTGGCGTATAGCGTCGTAACGAAGCGTCAAACTGTTATTGTATATACGACGTACAACGTAATTACATTGTGAAATCGTACAAAGCACTCATAAGCTGAAGTAATTTGTTACATAATTATATTTATTTACTTAATATGTAAAATGAGGTAAGTGTTAATAATTAGCAAAATTTAAAAATAATAAAGTATACTTAAGACATAATTACCAAAAACTGTATTACTAAATATATAAAACGTGAGAAACAGTACACGTGTTGTGTATTCAATGCGAAATGAAATAAACGAACTAAGGTTCGTTAATTTCAAAATTTTGCGTAGTTGAGAAATAAAATGATCATTAAGAAGGTTGGAATACTATTTTCCTCGTTAGCGGCCGCGGTCATAACTTACTGTTAATTTATTTTATTCGTTCAAATGAATACTGGAATTATTTAGTAAGTGCTAGTTCCTTAACAACTTAGACCCAGCATTGTTTAATTCATTGATTCAGTTAAATACTAATAACCTGCTATATGATATGCGACTTGAATAGGATAGTTATTTTTTACCTAGGAGCCTGTCTGGCTAGATACAGAAGCAGGATCTTTTTTATTCAATATAGATTATAAATAATACTTACTGAAAGTCACCTTTTTATTTACCACTGGTTCGAAAATAAACCTCGGTCCTGGGAAGAACCAGCAAGAAACCTAGTGGGACTATTTTTTTAAATAACAGCTTACAATCATTAACAACACAAAACAAATTAGAAATAGATTGGTAGTGATCACCCTTTCCAGGAGTTATCATCATCCATAAATTCCTTAATATTATAATAACCCTTTTTATACAAACTTAGTTTAATAAAAATTTTGAACTTTGCGTATGACAAATTTTGTATATTTTCTGGGATTTTGTTGTAAAAGCGTATACATCGCCCTAAGAACGAATTATTGACTCGGAGTCAAGTAACTGGTACTACCAGCTTGTGTCTGTTCCTATTATTTATAGAATGAATATCACTTATTTTTGTAAAACTACTTTAATTTTTATTTTTATTTTATTTACACTTTATTGTACTAAAGGTACAAACGGCGGACTTAATGCCATATGGCATTTTCTACCAGCCAACCGGAAAGTTAGTGGGAGATGTGTGTACTGCAGTGGGCTAAGATGAAACCTAAAATTGTTAAATTTCACATACCCCCCCCCCCCCACACACACATCACACACACATATACTCATAGCTCAAACTTAATTATATATACACATATATAATTAATTAATTAATTATATATATGTATATATAATTATTATATATATACACATATATAATTAATTATTAATTAATTAATTATTAATTTTGTGTACGTACATTTTCATTTGTGAGCCGTGGTAGCTCAGATGGTTAACGCTCGCTGTAAATAGGTATAACAGAACGCGAGTAACCCGGTTTCGATCCCCGTCGGCACCAATGAAATTGTTAATTGCAATTTTAAGCGCTGATTTACCACGTGCTCGGCGGTGAAGGAAAACATCGTGAGGAAACCTGCATGTCTGAGGAATAAGAAAAAAAATTATTTCGAAGGCATGTGAAGTTTGCCAACATGCATTAGGGCAGCGCGGCGGACACGTCCTTGCCCTAAAACCCTCTCAGAAAATGAGGGGAGGCCTGTGCCCAGCAGTGGGACTTATATAGGCTGTAACTTTACTTTACTTTTACTTTTACATTTTCATAAATGTATTGAGAGGCCAATGTTAATATATTAATTTCCTTAAATTTTTGTCTGAGCGACTCTTTAGGTTTTAAATCATAGATTGCTCTAATGGCCCCCCTATCTATTATCTTATCTATTTCTGCCGTCATCCAGCAGTGTGGGCACCGCTGTTGTCTGACCTGAAAGGTATAGATCATAGGTGATCAGACCGCGGCCCGCCGGTCGAATACTGGTGGCCGACCGACAGCGAAAATAATACTCTCGTACATTCGAAAAATATTGAATTATATTCCAGAATAAAACCAAAAAAAATATATTCGAAAAGTAATTTGAATCTCGCGCGCTCGCTCTTAAGTGCGCTTATCGGAGCGCCGTGCATGTGTCGGTAACAACGGTCGGTAATGTTCGTGCTGATCTCGGTTAAATTCGTTTTCTTGAGGAACCGCCGCGGCCGGCGGCGCGGCGACAACGGCAGCGCGGTGGCGGCTTATCCACGGGTTATATTGTTAGAGCAAGCGAGATAGCAATAGTCCCGAATTCCCGATTGCTCGCGTAGGTAGATACACGAAGCCTCCAGAGTCGGTTTCGTGATTTCTCCAGACAGTTTTCGATTCTATACGCGCGGTATAAAAGCCACGCTAACCGCAGCGACCTACAGTTCGGTTTTAATTTGAGTGAAGTGTCAATAGTTCTAATGTAGATTTTAACTCGACTAACCGGTGTCATATATTTTGATCCACATTCAACATAGATTTCCCGTCAAGTGCCGTGTATAATTGTGTTGTGAAATCGTAAGTAAAACTCTGTTATTAAGTGTTTCCCTACCTATTTAATCAATTATTTTTGGTAATTTAAAAAAGGATGAGTAATTTAAGTAGGTACTGTAATTGTTTTTAGGTGCTGTGTTAATCCTAGCCAGGATTAGAACGCAGCATGGACAAGCCAGGACCTAGTAAAAAACGTAAGGTTAAAGATGAAAATCGGCAGTTTCAAGAAATTTGGACTGAGAAATACTTTTTTGTATAGTCGCATAACAAAGTCGTTTGTTTAACTTTCAAGAATTTTGTTGCGATTGCAAAAGAAAATAATGTAAAAAGGCACTATGAAACGCAGCATCCTACTTTTACAAATTTTACAGGCGAATTAAGAAAGCAAAAAATGTTGTCTTTAAAACGGGAGCTTATTGGTCACCAAGCTATGTTTACAAAACCCATTCAAGATTCAGAAACAGCTACAGAAGTTAGTTATGAAATTTCTCGAATGAAAGCAAATCGAAGTCGCCCCTTCAATAATGGGGATTTTGTAAAAGAATGCATAGAAATTGGCGCTAAGAAAATATGATCAGAAGCAGCAAAAAAGTTTGAGAAAATTCAACTGAATCGTATGACTATCCAAAGACAAATTATGTCTTTGTCAGGCAATATTGCGGAAGAATTAAATGAAAAAACTAAGATCGTTGAATTTTTTCATTAGCACTCGACGAATCCACTGATATTAGTTCCACAGCTTAACTTCTGATATTCATACGAGGTGTTACTCAAGATTTTGAAGTCTTAGAAGAGTTATTAGGAATGTGTTCAATGAAAGGTCAAACCAGAGGAGTTGATATACTCATAGTACTTTTGGATGAGTGTTCAAAAACTGATTTGGACTTATCAAAATTATCGGGAGTTGTGACTGACGGTGCTCCTTCGATGATTGGTGTCAATTCTGGGCTAGTTACTTTGCTGAAAAAGCATCTGCAAGAAAAAACATAAACGCTGAAGATCTCATGCAGTTTCACTGCATTATACACCAAGAAGCCCTCTGTTCTAAAAAAATTGAATTTCAAAATGTCATGAAAGTGGTAGTTTCGACTGTAAATTTCATAAAATCACGAGGACTCAATCACAGGCAATTCAAACAATTCCTTGATGATATCGAAAGCGAATATGGAGATTTACTGTATTATACAGAAGTAAGGTGGCTAAGTCGTGGATTGACACTGGAACGATTTCTAAATTTAATAGAAGAAATTGGAATATTTCTGGCGGAAAAACAAAGGGATGTCCCGGAACTTAAAAATCCTGATTGGTTGTATGATTTGGCTTTTTTAGTTGATATAACTAATCATTTGAATGTCTTCAACACACGACTTCAAGGCAAAAATCAACTGATATCCCAGCTCTACGCTCATGTATCATCCTTTCAATGCAAGCTGACACTTTTCAGATCGCAATTGAATTCTGGAAATTACAATCATTTTCCGAATTATAAGAAAATGGCTGAAAAATTC
This sequence comes from Parnassius apollo, assembly GCA_907164705.1. NCBI lineage: Eukaryota > Metazoa > Arthropoda > Insecta > Lepidoptera > Papilionidae > Parnassius > Parnassius apollo. Next base: position 11,476,979 of record CAJQZP010000885.1, read on the forward strand.
AACAAAACTGCGATTAATTTCAGTTATGTAAAAAAGCTAGAAATTTTGATTCAATCTTTTCGAAAAAATCGAAACCGCCTTGCAAATGAAAGTTTGAAAGCAGTTTTACGTGTTGCTACAAGTAAATTTGAGCCAAATATAAAAAAGATTGTAAGCACTATGCAGTGCCACGCTTCAAATTAATAAATTCTTTTTCAATTTTAATACATTATTATCAATTCTTTATTGTCTTTAATTACCTATACTTCTGGCGGCCCGCCATCAGTTTATAATTTGCCCGAGTGGCCCCTAGTCTTAATAAGTCTGTGCATCACTGGTATAGATTATCCAATACAATTAGAGGCTATGAGACATTTAATCTTAGTCCACAGAGGTGTCATCTGTAGCGTTATTTATTTTAAATTGGTTGCTGGTATTCTTGGGACTCATTGCCTTCTGACTCTAGTTCCTCTTACTTCTGAGAATAATGGGCTAGTCTAAGAAAGAGTATACAAGGACCATGTCCAGCTGTAGACTGTTATGGGCTGTTGACGAAAAAAGAATAATATTAAATGCAGGATTAGGTTCTATCCAAATTGTTCTTTGGCATTCGAAATAAATAATTAATTTAAATCTTCTGAAAATATAGCTGTGCTGAAGTGCTATATTTATAGTTACGTATCAATAAATAATAAAAGAATAACAGAGGTAGGCTCAACAACTTCAATAAATTTATTGGCGTCGAGAATTGACTGAAAATCTTGGAACGACATTCACAATTTATTTACTTTTTATTGAAATACTCTTTATTGATGTATTAAAAGGATTAGAAAGTTAATATTTAATATCTAAACCCGGCAATACATGTTGGTCAAGCCTCAAACAACGCGAGCGTAGGCAAATTGATACAAGGCGATTGCTACAGTCTACACGTTGGTCAAGTTCGAAAGAGACCAATGCCAAGGCCAATGTTCACGAGTTTTTGTGGAGCTATCCACATGTAGGTTGTAGGCCGTAATTAGTTGTCGTTCCGAATTGGAGCGATATAGACGACGTAGAAGTTATTGCAGCTTCTGCCATTTATTTAATGAATGCATTGAATTGTTGTGTCAGTGTACTCCGCAGTAAAGTTATTAAAAAGAAGAGGCAGAAAAAAGTGGCGGATGCTAAGTTTTATAATTAAAACGATATCTCACCCGGACGGACGCCAAGCTGTAACTGACATGGCCGACTAACATGTGGACGTGACTTGCCGAGTGCAGGCGAGCGCCTTTGATTTATGCAGAAAAAACGACACCGTTCCGAAGTGAACGAGTCATAGCGAGCGATCCCGAGTCGCGGTACGGTACGCCAAACGGACCGTATACGCGTTGGCGCTCGCCTGCACTCGGCCAACTAGGCGAGCGTCTATACGATTGGTGCTCGCCTTCGCTCGGCCAACATGTATAGCCGTCTACAATACGCGACTTGGAGTGCAGGCGAGCGCCTTTGTCAGAAAAACCGCACGCTCTGGACAAATCGTAGCGAGCGATCCCACGGCACGGCACGTCAGGGGTTCCAAATAACGGGTTCATTTTCGTATATTTCCAAAAACTTAAAGGTGTCCTCGTTAGTACAGAGTGACATTGTCGAAATTATTTAAACACAGAGTACTTTTTTATATAGGATTTTAAAGTTGCAATTTAATTAAACAATATATCACCGGGACGGACGCCTGACATGGCCATCAACATGTGGACGCGACTTGCCGAGTGCAGGCAAGCGCTTGATTTGTGCAGAAAAACCGACACAGTTCCGAAGTGGACAAATCGTAGCGAGCGATCCCGAGTGGCGGCAAGGCACGCCAAACGGACCGTATACACTTTGGCGTTCGCCTGCACTCGGCCAGCTAGGCGAGCGTCAACGAGCAATGGCGAGGCTGGACAAATGGACCGTCTATACGTTGGTGCTCGCCTTCGCTCGGCCAATATGTATAGCCGGCTTTAGGGGTTCCAAATAACGGGTTTATTTTCGTATATTTCCAAAAACTTAAAGGTGTCCTCGTTAGTACAGAGTGACATTGTCGAAATTATTTAAACACAGAGTACTTTTTTATATAGGATTTTAAAGTTGCAATTTAATTAAACAATATATCACCGGGACGGACGCCTGACATGGCCGTCAACATGTGGACACGACTTGCCGAGCATAAGCGAGCGCCTTTGATTTGTGCAGAAAAACCGACACCGTTCCGAAGTGAACGAGCCGTAGCGAGCGATCCCGAGTGGCGGCAAGGCACGCCAAACGAACCGTATACACGTTGGCGCTCGCCTGCACTCGGCCAGCTAGGCGAGCGTCGACGAGTAATGGCGAGGCTAGACCAACGGGGTGTCTATACGTTGGTACTCGCCTTCACTTGGCCAACATGTATAGCCGGCATAAATCAGGAAGTTGGTTCAAGCATTTACAGTCCACGAATTTTGATGTCAAAGATACAGCCCGCTTTGATGAAGTCGATGCATAGACTTACTAGTAATATATAAGTCAATGCTTATTACACTGTCGTTTATAGCGATGAGTTGATGTCATTTTTGAAAAAGTGGAGCAAGAGCCGCATATTAGTAGTTGCGAGATAGCTGAGGAATTTAGAATTGACCACTAAACAGTTTTGATCTATTCAAAAAATCTGCTTGTATAAAAAAGCTTAATATTTGGGTGCCATACGAGCTCACTGAAAGTAACCTAATGAATTGTGAACTCATTTGAGATTATCTATTGTAACGTCATTACGTTTCTTTTCAAAAATGATTCGGTTTCATTAAACCGAATCATTTTTGAAAAGAATGATTGTTGTGAATGAAACGTTCATGGTCAAAGGGTATTATGAGCTTTTACTGCCGGCCAAAACCCTGGATTCGGATCTCAACTGCCAACAACTAATGATACTCAAGCAAGGAATTGAGAAAAAAAGGCCGGAATTGTTCAACAGAAAAGGAGTAGTCTTTCATCATGATAACGCAAAACATTTTGGCCACTCAGTAAAAATTAAGGGTGCTTGGATGGGAAATCTTAATGCATCCACTATATTGTCCTGACCTTACACTTTCAGATTTTCACCATCACATCCACACCACACATCTCTTCAAAATTCTTTGGGTAGTGCTAGTTTAACATCAAGAGAGGACTGTCAAAAATACTTGTCGCATTTTTGTTTGATCAAAAATCTCAAGGTTTCTACAGCAACGGTATTCATATGTTTACTACCTACAAGATGGCAACAAGTTATCGAACAAAATGGCACATTTATTATAATTAAATGTAATTAAACTTTGAACAAAAATGTCTTGAATTTGTAAATAAAATACGAATAAACTTATTCCCCGACCTTACAAAATTTTAACAATTTTTTTTTTAGTATAAATATCCACGAATATTTAAGTATTAATTACTTTATTTGTTTTTACTCAAGTTTTAATCAATTTTATAGTACTTTTTTCTTATATGTTCGGCTTAATTGGATATTATACTACAATTGATATATTGAATGTCTCCACGATAAAGGAAGATTCCTTGTGATTTTAAGAAAAAGACAGAAAAGAGTAACTTTAAAGCAAATTGCATTATTTTAGCATGTTTTCTTTTTTACTTTACTAGTATACGTTCTTTTTTATAAGATACCGTGACAAACGAGCACACAGTTCACCTGATGGTAACTGATTGCAGTGGCCCATAGACATCTACATCTATTTTCGATTACGAATCAAAATGCAGATGCGTTGTCAACCCTGAGGAATAAGATGGAATGTCTCGTTTTCATTAAAAAGGGTCTCCGGTTCTCCACACTCACCATACGAAATACAGCAGCGTTGAGCTGCTATTTTTCGGCGATATTCTGTGAGAGCGTGATCCTTCCCCATTCGAGCCGACCCATTTGTGCTACAACTATTCTACTAATATACATGGCTCTACCATGTATAATATCTATTAATAATTATATAATTAAAATACAGTTTACACACAGTTTAAATATTGGAGATTACCATCCCCATTGCAAAATAAGATGGTTAGAAGAAGAGTAGGGCACACTTTAAAATGTAAGGAAGCGCCGATTTAACATAAACCCAATACGTGGTATACCTGATGAATAATTTAGCCGGCTTAATTTTGTTCTAGGCTCCACGCGTTTGATGGATACTTTTTCCATTTACTTACAGCAGTAATCTCTAGAGAACGTGCATACACGTGTACAAAATGTACCTTGAATTTACTTGCGTGAATGAATTATTTATGCAGTCTGGTTCAGTGTAGTCTGGCTAATGGGTGGATTTATTGAAACGTAAATTTTATAAATTAAAAGCCAATTCATAAAATAAAAATCTATTCATAATGTTAATAACATTGCTATTTAATACCATAAATAGGCCAATCGCCCCTTTTAAATAAATTAAAAAAACCCTTAAGGCCCCAGTCTTGAAAAAAATTTGTGTTCTCGCAAAATTTACAGCAAAACAAATATTTTTATAGTATTTAAAAAGAAAAAGTGAAACATATTTTACATTTATTTAAAGTATAAGATTTGATATTTTCGAAACTGTTTTTTAATTTTATTTTGGTGTTTAAATGAATAGCTCAATTAGGCGTTAAACATGTCTATGTTTAGGTTACATGCGTAAAAGGTTTTATTAAAAATCCTCTGCTATGTACAAACCATAACAAAATCAAGAAAAGTATTCAGATTTATATATTGTCTACAATAATCTGATCTGGTCACTTTTTTTTATAAATGCTTTAATATTCTTATTTGAAGGACGTAAAAAATTGTAATTTCATGATTTTTTTCCTGCTAATATCTATTTTTTTCTATTAGAAGTATAAATGTAGCAAAGTCGTACTTAAAACCACATAAAGTAGAACTATTTTCAACTGAATTAGAAATAAATAAAATTAAAAAAATAAGTATTTTCGTACCGTTTACCTACTATATTTATGCCATTTATAAACCAGAAACGCCTGAAAATTCTCTCAGTTCCGCTGGGATTTCTCGGCGTTCAGACGTGTGCAGTATTGCTCAACGTTACTTTACCTCTCGCTCGCACGGTTGATTTCTTTCCATCGCGCAGCTCTTATGGACTGAGCGGAGCATATCGTGAAAGTTGCTCTACTTAAATATATATTATTTTTATTTAATTGTCATATTAGTTTTAGTGTATTAGTGTTTATATTAGTATTAGATTAATTGACTTGGACTTTTATATTTGGAGAATTTCAATTTATTACCAAAAAAAAAAACGGAAAAAGATGGATAGAAAAAAGAAGAAATATCCTTGTGTCAGTAAAAAGAAATGTAACACAAGAGTTGAAGTGATGAGTGAAGAGTTTTGGGATATAACAATACTGCTCCGTTTGACAAAGTTTTATCACAGTTGTGTGCTAGCAGAATTAATTTATTCGCACCTTGAATGTTCTATGCCGAAAAAAGACCCACCGTATATAATAGAAGCAATATAAAATAAAAAACATAAAAAATCCCAAAAAAGTTAACCCCTACACAATATTACACCACTCGAAAAAATTTCCCTTACTTTTAATGATATAACAAACTAAATAAATAAGTATATGTGTATTGTGTTACCTATACAGCGATATTTGTATGTACAGATTGTATAAAAAAATCATATATATCCGATATGAAGGGAGGAGTTGGAATCATAGAGCTAAACCGACAAAAAATCGATTCAATAAAAGAAAAAAATTGACCGATTCTACATACAAAATGTACAAGGCAGAGGCGAAATTTGTATATTAAGAGGCAGTTTTTATTTTCCTTCGGTTGTATATACCCTTTTTAAACCTACACCCCGTATAAACATTACTAAAAACGACATTTATGAAATATAAAAAGGTAAAAAATTATACTACCACGACAAAAGTAAAAGGAATATTTTTGGAAAAAAAAATTAAATTATATATTTAAATCATTAGTAAATAGAAATTAATTGGCATAATTATTTCTTATATTTACGCGAACACTACACATTTAAATAGTTTTTACGGATTTTATCGCGTATATTTAACTTTTTAATACCCAACGTTTCGAGCACTTTACAGCACCCATGGTCACGGTGGGACTGAGATGTTCTACGTCCAGATGTCATAGTTAACCGCGGTTACCATAGATTAAAATTTAACTTTTATTCCGTTCTACACAGTATGAACTTATGGTATCTTGAAGTCTTGCAGTTGTATGCTTGGGTTAGGATTTAATTTTATTTATTATAGGATCCCAAGCAGATAGTAGCACCCAGCCATCTTCTCTATTGAAATTAGGATGTTTTTTTAATTTCAATAGCCTCGAGAATCATCCTTGGAAGGAATCGGTATTCTTTAGCGAGGATTTGTGCTCCATCAAATCTGATGTAGTGACGGGGGCGATCCTGTACGTGTTCACAGCTGCAGACTTCCCGGATCGTCGATTCTTCATATCAGCTATACGTACTTTAACGCGGGTTTTAATTGATCTTTTAATTTGTCCTATGTAGGAGAGACCACATTCACAATCAAGCTTGTACATTCTTACATCTTGCAGAGGGACGTTACACTTGACTGATGGTAAAAACTGACCAATCTTCTTCGGCGGCTTGAAGTATGTTTTGATGGAAGCGCGCTTCAAGATGTTGCCAATCTTGTCAGTGACTCCTCTAACATACAGCAGGTAAACGCTCGACTGTGGCCGGCTTCACTCGTTCACTGTACGTAGGCGCGGGAACCGAAGCTTGTTGTCATGCAAAACTTGCTTGACGTGGTGGAGCTCGGCAGCCAGGTGTTTACTGTCACAGATCCCTCGTGCTCTCTGAAACAAAGATTTACCCACGGTAGCTAACTGTGAAGGATGGTGGTGAGAATCACCGTTTAAATATCTCATATATATAATATCTGTATGGGTCTTTTTATATACAGTATGGCTCAAGGTGTTATCAGGATTCCGAATTACTAACACATCTAGAAAAGCTAAAGAATTGTTTGCCTCTAACTCTATTGTGAACTGAATTTTAGAATACTGCATATTCTACGTGCATGTTGTTTTCTTCCAACCTTCTAGTTACAATTGAGATGCAGTCTTCACAGTCTCACAGTTTTCACAGGTAAGCGTGTAAACAATGAATACACATTAAAACTGACCATAGTTTCATTGTTCACCGGATGTAGGTCTTTAATCTCGCTGACAAAATCGTAGGAATCCTTTATGTGTGCTCTTGTATGTCCCCTGCGGTGAGAGTATTTTCGCTAAGTGTTGAGCCAATCTGTAAGTTGGTGAATCGATTTGGCTCACTATGGGACGTAAAGGAGCATTGGGCTTGTGTATTTTTGGTAACCCATACAACTTTGGTGATTTGGCGCACATAGGTATTATCCGTTTTACGTCCAGATTTAATTTTTCGGAGTGTTTCTATATGAGGTCACTAGTTGTTTTTAGTGTGCTATTTGTTGGGTTGTTTGTAACCTTTTTATAAGTGCTTACATCCGACAAAAGTTTTTGTATTTTAGAATTATATACAAAATTCATCAATTCCCATGATATGTTGCTGTCTATAAACAGCTTTAAGAATTTAGCTACTTTTGTTTCAGAAATTGTTTTATTACCCTAACTTATTATTCGAGTTTGGTTATTTTTTTTTTTTGTGTAAATTGATGACAATTTTTTTGGAGATATGGACTGCATGGTATAATAATGGTGCCACAATTTTACACGCAAAAACAGGCTCTCGCAGATAGTCCACCGCTTCAGAGTAAATGATCTTATTCGAAATTAAACTTTATAAAAACTTTTTAAAGTCAAGACGTCCAAAGTGACACTGCAATGGTAAAAAAGAAAAAAATAATGTGTGGGCCACCATATACGTAAGGCGGCAACAGATAAACTATCATCAAAAACTATTGTCAAGAGAAACTATGTATTGGGGATTAAGGCCTTGCGTTAATATAATATACTCATCACAACTAAAAGTCGTTGGAGCAATGTTCTCATGATAAGTTGATAAGTAATAATAATAATGTCCTCCAGACCGAATTTCGGCCACGGCGGCCTGCCTCAACATAGGCTAGCCATCGGCGCAGGACAGGATTATAGTGCCCAAGTGTATGCGCAAGCACAGGTGCACTCTCTATTCCCTCACTCTCATAATCCGATGGGACGGTAAACCGACACGACCGGAGAGAGATCAGGCGCAGGACCAACGGCTTTACGTGCTTTCCGAGGCACGGGGGTGAGACACCGCTAACTTCCTGACTCCGGGCAGCTATTGAGAATTTCTTGACGGAAAAACTCAATAATTAATTTTTGGCCCGACCCGGGATTCGAACCCAGGACCTCATGATCAGCAGTCGCACTACTACAACCACTAGACCAACGAGGCAGTCGATAACAAGTTGATAAGTACATATATTATAAATAAACTTCCCAAAAAAAAACTAACGTGTTATATTGAAACATTTTGTTCTACGTTCAAAAGAGACTTCGTTAGTGACCCTTTAAGATACGTGAAAAAAATATGTCTACACGGTGGTCAGTATAGCGATAAAATGAATATAAATTGCTGACCCGTGCTCGTTCCGTAATTAATCTACAAAACAACTTATGCTTCTTTGTAAAGGTACACAACACCTACTGTAAAAACACTTTGCCTATATAGTGGCTTCTTTTACATTTTACAGAAAAATTCTACTCAGAACTTTTGAATGATTTTCTTCCTCATCATCCCACCACAACTTATTATTTTTCATTTCATTTGTTCTCTCACTTACACCACATACTTCGGTGGCTCCATCCTCCAAAGCTTTCTTAACATTATCGCACACAGTATTCAAGTCTAAATCATTCATACACAACACATTCAAACACATAATATTTTCCCTCAGTCTACATTTATACTTCTCTTTCACATCCTTCATCTCGTAACTTTTCTATTCTTCTACGCTGTAACGCAGTGGTAGGACACAGATGTCCGATGCCGCCAACGCTTGAATAGACCATTAATCCGAGGCATTTTATCTTAGCCCTCAGGGGTGACACCGCATCTGCGTTTTGATTTGATTCTTAATCGAGGATAAATGTATGTAGATGTCTATGGGCCAAAGCATTCACTTACAATCAGGTGGACTGTATGCTAGTATGTCTCCCTAATTCCATAAAAAAACAAACATTAATAAATAACTTAGTTTGTTACAAAAAAGACTTATCACCTATGTCAATACTTAATAAATAATTTTGTACGGCTAATTTAGCATATGTAATCGACTAGTAGACAGTCCCCACTGTCGGTGATAGCTTGCAGGATATTATTTTTGACGTGGTAGAGCCACGCTGCAGCTATATTATGGTTGTAGCATGAATGGTTCGGCTCGACCGGCGATTGACCACGCTTACAGAAAATACCAGCGTAAAATAGCAGCTTAATGCTGCTGTGTTTCGTATGGTAAGATTAGAGAACCGGGGATCCGTTTTATTGGAATCGAGCCATTCCATCGTAGTCCTCGCGGGTGACAACGCATCTGCATTTTGATTCTTAATCGAGGTTAAATGTAAATGTCTATGGGCCACAGCGTCCACTTACCATCAGGTGTGTGCTCGTTTGTCACCCCTTATCCTATAAAAAATATTATTGTGGCTGCCGCGAAAAAGCCACTATTTATTAGAGAAACTTTGGATGTTTATTAATTCACAAGGACGAATACAGTAAGTATTGTTAGTTAAATTGCTTGGTATATTTATACATGTTAATATTTACACACCTTTGTTTTTAACATGTATGACATTTATAGTAACGAATACAGTAAGTATTGTTAGTTAAATTGATTTTGTTTTACTTATAGAATAAAGTAATAACGAGCACACAGTCTAAACTGCTGGTAAGTGAATGCTGTAGCCTACTATACATGTTAAAAACAAAGGTGTGTAAATATTAACATGTAAAAATATACCAAGCAATTTAACTAACAATACTTACTGTATTCGTTGCAATAAATGTCGTCTATGAATGTAATAAATTATTCGCAAACAAACTTCAGTTTAAAGTAATAACAAGAAAAGTTATAAAGACACAAGTCGTTGTCAATTATAATGGAGTATTAACAGGGTCGAGATTCTCATCCGCAGCGGGCGGTCCGGCCAACTTGGCAAGCGTTTTGCTTTGTTAATTTTATCGATCTACGAACCCATTCTTTTTTATCGCTTCAGTTTGCCCTTTTAGATTTTGTTTTATAGTTTGTGGACGATATACAAGAATCTTGTTATAAAAATGTAGTGAATTTGGAAAAAGGAGGAAGTATTCGATTCAAACGTGTTTTTAATTTAAAAAAAGAATACATTGGCTTTACTTGTTCCCATGTGGATATTGAAGAGAAATTACAACCCTAAAGTTAAAAAATGGGGGTAAAGTTGCTTACTATTTAGGCGACATTCTGTTTGTTACCTTGAGATTGTGATATTCTATAGTTCATTCAAAAGGTTCCAAAAAATAAACTTTTAATAAAAAGTTTGAACCGGCTGCTAAGAACTAAAAAAATTATTATTTCCACATTATTGCTTCTGGACATCGAGGTTTTAATTCCTCTAGGCATTATGTCTTAGCAATGATTACTGAAATTGTTTTCTGTAAATAATTTTATTCTTTTTAATTCTTTGAAGTCGGCTGTAGTTTTTAATACAAGTTTTATCTTTTAAATTATCTATTCAAATAAAATTTATAGTTGTTTATTTGCACATTATCATTATCGTCTTATGATAAAAAGTGATAGTAAACTAAACTTTAATAAAGGTCAATTTTAATAAAATTTTAGTAGCCGGAGAGCAAACATGCAAGATGAGGGTATTCCAAAATATTTATTATCACAAAAATAAATTCGTTAAAAAAGATTATTATTCTACTATTATTCTACCCAGAAAAAATGCGAAAGAGACTTTACAGTAAAGGCTTATCTATCAAAAAGTTAATGTTTATTAAGTAAAAATTTTTGTTATACTACTAAATAATAACAATTTTCAAATAATTGTGTCATAAATATGTAATTTAATTTTATATTAAATTATGTTTTATTTTATCCGATTCTTTTATAAAAAAGTTTCTTAGCACGTCCTTTCATTGATTCCAACGCTGTAAGGTGGCATTTTGCAGCGCCTTCTTTGAGCAGCTGCTGCATGCACGTCCAGATTTGTGTTTTTATAGAGAAAGCGTATTATATAGTTTATTATGTTTGTAGTTTTTCACAATTGGGTCAGCTTGACCGGAGAAGGACCACACTATCACAGAATACCAGCATAAAATAGCAGCTCAATGCTGCTGTGTTTCGTATGGTGAGATTAGAGAACCGGAGACCCTTTTTACTGGAAACGGGGCATTCCATCTTAGTCAGAGGAACGCATCTGCATTTTGATTCTTAATCGAAGATAGATATAGATATCTATGGGCCATAGCATTCATTTATCATTAGGTGGACGGTGTACTCGTTTGTCACTCTTATTCTATAAAAAGTACCGTCTCATCTTTGCAGACACCTAAGCTTTTTGCAGCTGCAATGGTTCATGGAAATCTCACCCCTATAGTTTAAGGCTATAGGTGTATTCCAGTGACAGTACACGTCAGAAAGAAGCAGACAAGGTGAGCTGTCTTCTTCTTGCTGTGGAGATACACGCTTGTGCTTTGGAGGTATTAAATATTATAGAATTATTGGAATCGCCTCATTTAGGCGCTTGCAGTTAGGCGCTCGCTCAACAAAAGGTTCTGTTTAGGACTGGATTAGGGATTAGATCCCGACTGACCCAAGCACTTGCTCACATACTCATAGCACAACAGATATAATAAGTTTCACAAATAAACTTGTTAACGCACAAACACATGTTCTAAGCTATGCTCACTATGAGGCTTATGGGATAAGATCGGAGGTAGGTATGTCACTGATTTGAAATAGAGAAGCGATGTCATTGAATCTGTATTATTCATGAACCGATTAATATATAATAACTTTAGTAAACCACGTGTAACACATTGCGCTCTTATTATGCAGATCAATACCTTGCTGTGAGACTTACTTGCACGCTGAATTTTGCTCCGTGAGAAACAGCAATACTTAAAACGACATCGAATAGAAAAAGTATAGTATATTATATAACAGTGCTAACAAATACAACATTCGTTTGTATACGAGTTTATATTTAAAAAATTTATTACTTTGCACGGAGCGATCGTTATTGAGCGCAAAACTTGGTCACGTCATTATTTCTAATGGAGTCCATGTCACTTAGCAATAGCAGGCAAAGCAAATACGTATCTACAAACTAGTAATAACAACTACACATAGATAATAGTATGATGTAGAATAATTTATTGCTTATTTTATTTATATTATTACTGAAGTTTTGCTATTTGTTTGTTGTTTGTTGTATTACCATAGACACATGTATAGTAGGGAAGTAAGAAGATATACAGTCCACTAAGCACATGACTGACGTTTGGGCCGGAACCGTTCCTTGGGGCCCGTAATCTTGGTCGTCAACCACTTTATTTTGAGACAGCGGTTAAGGTTCTAAGTCGAACGTCTTATCAGGGATCACGTCCACTGCGTTGATTTCCGAACCCAACGAGGTGTGGTACAGGAAAGGGGACCAGTAATTAGTTGATCACTGTTACGGCGTGAGATGAAGAACAAAATCAGCCTTTTCAACTAGGTATGTTACAACGGCGAGTTTTTTTTTTGAGATCACCTCAAACTTTACCACGGCTCGTACATGACGTACTTAGTGAACTGTATATCTTCTCATTTCCCAACTTATATTTTTACTATCACATTTACATATATTGTAGTACCACATAACTTTATTTCCCATAATAATAGCACAAAACAACTGTATTTCACAAAAATATATCACTATTCTATTAACGATTTCTTATGGTCATAAGCCTTAAAATTTTAAATACAGTCTTTATAATACAATTTCCATTAATGTTTTAACCTATTTTATATAATACAACAGTTTAATGCAAGAATTTAAACTTTAAATAGATCTTTAAGCAAAATTAAATTGACTTTTTTATTATTAACTTTTTTATTATCTTTTCGTTATTAGACAAAATTAATTTACTATTATTTTTTCTCATTATTTCACTATTTTATCACTGTAATAGAACTTAACTGAGATTTTCTATTATCTTATTATAATACAAAATTTAAGCAAAACATTAACAAGTCGCTATTACAAAATTTTTGATAAAAAATATTATATTTAAAAAATATTAATAAATATATAAAATTAATAAATAATATTAAAAAATATAATATTTTTTAATCAATATTCTTAAGAAACGGTTCGGACTTGCGTTTTTATTTTCTGTTAATTGCCTAAACAAGTTGACAAACTCAAATTTACACGACCCTCTGGATCCTATAGGAGGCTCTTGGATCTAGTATCTAGATGTTGTGCTGTTAGTCTATGCGACTCTTACAGCTTTATCTGACTCAGGGCTCTATTTATAAAAAGGGAAAGGCAATGAGGTGAGGATGATGATGAAATGGTTTATGATTTAGTATTGTTACCAATCATTATGACGCCTTTTTTAGGCGTTTTTTGAGCTATCTAATCGCAGTCCGAGGGGGGAAGTGCGGACCCCCGTCTCTGACTGCTCAGCTCGTGTCGTTCGATGGTCTGGGCGGTAAGAACCGCCCAGGAACGCGGATGTACGGTGTGTACGCGGTGTGAGCTAGAACGCGTCTGCGGGTGCGACGCGCCCCATTCGTAATCCTAGCAGTGTTTGTCCCATTTAGTGTGGGTGTAGTGTCATTGTGTGATGTGCCTGCGCCGTTTGAGTCGATTGGATAAAGCGGTTGAGGTGGTTCTATTAACATTTCGCGGTCTACGGAGATAGGGCGCGACGTTTGATATCGGAACGTAGTTAGTTGCGTTTGTCACTAGCGGGTTTGGGTGAGTTTCTACTCTATAAAAGTAGCGTTGAGACATCTCCTTGAAGTATTCGGAGATAGAGGGTAATTCACAATCATTGTGCAAATCAGAGTTCCGTTGATACCACCGCGCACCGGTGGCTTTTCGGATGAAAAAGTTTTGGACTTTTTGGAGTTTTAAAATGTGGGTCTTATACGTGTGGGCGAAAGCTACATTCGCGTAGGACTTAATTGATCTAACGCAGGTTTTATACAGTCGGAGTTTGTGTCTTAGCGACAGCTTACTCCTGCTGTTAACGAGAGGGTGTAGACGGCCAATGACCGACTTGGCTCTGTTGCGTACTGCACTTATGTGTGTCGCGAAACTCATGCGGGATTCGAACGTGACACCTAGGTATTTGGCCAATTTTTCCCAAGGGATTGGGCGGTCATATATGGAAATCGTTTTTGGTTTAGAACCTGCTGATGAATTCCGTTGAAAGTATATCGCTACACTCTTTTCGGGATTCACGTCTGTTCTCCATTGGCGGAACCATTCACCTAGGCGATTGGTGGCTTTTTGGAGCTTTAACGAGAGTGTTTTTGTTGTAGTCTGACACATAGAGTGCTGTATCGTCGGCGAAGAGTGCGGTGTTCACCACGGGGTCTTTAGGAATATCACTCGTGAAGAGTGTGAAAAGGAGTGGAGATATGACGGAGCCCTGTGGGACCCCGGCCTTGAGGAAGCGTTTCGAAGAACGGGTTCCCTCCACTCGATATCGAAAAGTGCGGTTCGAAAAGAAGGCTCGTATGATGTGCACGAGCCTATTAGGCACGTTTAGTTTGTACAGCTTGTAAATCAAGCCGTCGTGCCAGACCTTGTCAAATGCCTTCGCGACATCGAAGAAGAGGGCTCCCGTGTTTCGAGCCTTTTTCCTTATCGGGTTTTGGTTGAAGCCAGACAGAATGTATTCTGTTAGGCGATGAATCAGGTGGGTGCATGAGTGATTGGCTCTAAAGCCAAACTGTTCGTCTGGGGGGAGACCGTTAGATTCGGTGTAATGACGGAGACACTTATGAATGATGCGCTCGTATAGTTTGCCCAATGTGTTAAGCAGGCTAATGGGTCTGTAGCTAGAGGGACGATTACGCGGTTTACCCGGTTTTGGGATCCCTATTATGTCTGCTTCTTTCCAGATGTCCGGGAAAGAGCAGTTCGTGAGAAAAGTGTTAAATATTTCTACAATGAGGTAAATAAGTGGCACCGAAAGGGATTTGATCACCTTGTTGCTGATGCCGTCTAGTCCAGGGGCTGATCTATTCTTAAGGCGTTTGATGGTTTCGGTGACTTCGTCTACTGTCACCGGATCGAGTGGTTCGCCCGCTGGTGGCAGCGCAGACCTACGTTCTACTTCCGTTTCTACCTCTAGTAGGTGAGCGGGATCTATTGGTGCGGTGGATGGCGTGCACTGGTACTCTAGACTGTCGGCTAGGTATTTGGCTTTTTCGAGATCGTCTAGGGCGAGATCAGGGTGGTCCGGCCTCACGAGAGGCGGCATCGTTGAGATGGTTCGATACCTTCTAAGAGGTTATCCCAGCTATCGTTTCTAAACTACTCGTTGTTTAATCTCGTTTTGTAGAGAACGTACCCGAAGTTTATTGGCTTCCGTGTGGTAGGGGTCACATGTTTTAAGCGCGGAATTCTTCGCTCTAATCAGGCGTCGAACATCCGCCGGAAGTTTCGTGTATTGATCACTCGATACACGAACCTTATGGGAGCATTCTTCGACCGCTGATGTGAGGTGAGTCGAAAGGGCGCTAATCGCCCTGTCGGCCTCCTCTAGCGAGTCTATCTTGTTAGGTATAGTGTCCAAATGCTGGGAGTTCGTAGACTTAAGTTTGACCTCAAGTTTACGCCAGTCGACAATAGTTTTGGTCTAAGGGACCTCACCTGCCGGCCGGCCCAGTTGTAAAACAACCGGCCTGTGGTCTGAGACTAGTTCGATAATAGCCTCTATCGAATTAATAGTCAATCGGATGTCTTGAAATAATATTAATTTTTACGGAATTTATCGCGTATATTTAACTTTTTTACCCGACGTTTCGAGAGCTTTACAGCACCCATGGTCACGGGAAGGACTGAGATGTTCAACGTCCAGCTGTCATAGTTAACCGCGGTTACCATAGATTAAAATTTAACTTTTGTTCCGATCTACACAGTATGAACTTATGGTATCATGGAGTCTTGCAGTTGTATGCTTGGGTTGGGATTTAATTTTATTTATTATAGGATCCCAAGCAGATGGTAGCACCCAGCCATCTTCTCTATTGAAATTAGGATGTTTTTTGATTTCAATAGCCTCGCGAATCATCCTTGGAAGGAATCGGTGTTCTTTAGCGAGGATTTGTGGTCTATCAAATCTGATGTAGTGACGGGGGCGATCCTGTACATGTTCACAGACTGCAGACTTCCCGGAGCGTCGATTCTTTACATCAGCTATATGTTCTTTGATGTGAAGAATCGACGCTCCGGGAAGTCTGCAGTCTGTGAACATGTACAGGATCGCCCCCGTCACTACATCAGATTTGATAGACCACAAATCCTCGCTAAAGAACACCGATTCCTTCCAAGGATGATTCGCGAGGCTATTGAAATCAAAAAACATCCTAATTTCAATAGAGAAGATGGCTGGGTGCTACCATCTGCTTGGGATCCTATAATAAATAAAATTAAATCCCAACCCAAGCATACAACTGCAAGACTCCATGATACCATAAGTTCATACTGTGTAGATCGGAACAAAAGTTAAATTTTAATCTATGGTAACCGCGGTTAACTATGACAGCTGGACGTTGAACATCTCAGTCCTTCCCGTGACCATGGGTGCTGTAAAGCTCTCGAAACGTCGGGTAAAAAAGTTAAATATACGCGATAAATTCCGTAAAAATTAGTATTATTTCAATGTGTAGTGTTCGCGTAAATATAAGAAATCAATCGGATGTCTTTTAGCAGTGCTTATCAAGGACGTCCGGATGTTGGTTATTTGCAAAAGGATAGCGTGTTGGACTCTCGGGAGCGATGACATCGAAGTTAAGTCTCTACGTGAGGTCTCTTAAAATAATTCCATTAGGATTGTTAACGTTAGAATTCCAGCTAACGTGTTTACTATTTAGGTCTCCCGCGATTAATACGCTAGGGCCTAGGTTTAATAGAGCTGATATGTCGGAATCTAATATACTTTTTAAGGGAGACAGGTATGCTGATGCAATTATTATTGGCGGATGGCCCGTAAGTGCTATCCTACAGACCGACGCTTCTAAGTTAGTAAGCGGCGGAGTATCTATCGGTACACATTGAAAGGACCTTTTGTAGTAGATCAAGGTGCCGCCTTTAGTTCCGGTCGGCCTATCATTTCTTACTAAGGTATAATTGGCTATTTTGGGATCGCTCAAACTAGGTTTCAAGACGGTCTCTTGCACTAGCATGATGTCGATATCATGGTCGCGTAAAAAATACATGATCTCTTCCTTTTGATCTCTGATACCGTTTGCATTAAAGTACGCGACAGTCAGAGACCTAGGCTTGGTTCTACCTATAGGTCGTATTTCCATTTTGGTTATAAAAAGAAAAATTGGCTTAGGCGCACTGGAACGAACCTATCGCTTGGATAAGACTGATATGCTCAATGGTAGCATTGAGCCTATCTTGAATGGACTTGGCTTCGCGAAGTTTTTCGGGTCGGTGGTTGTCTGGGTTGTCTGGTAGGAGGCTCTTGCCATGCCTTTCTAATATTTATACTTATCCTTGTCTTACATATACACCATTTCACTCTAGTATTATACTGTCCTTATTTAACGTATTTGTATGTCTTATCTGTGATTAAAACTTAATTCTTTATTTAAATCGTATTACGTAGCCGATCAATGCATGACTAAGTTAGTATAAATAAACTTACTTTACTCAGAAATTAGCATTTAATAAAAAATTATCAATTCTATTATTCAATCTTTAAGAAACAATTAAAGACTTAAATGAGATGTTTATCTCGCTTCGCCAACATTATTACTGGTAACATCTACGAGTATACTCATAGAGCCAGCCCGCTCGAGGGTCAGCCCGCTTTTAAATAATTTCTTTTAAATTTAGAACCGGCCTGTCTTTAGCTACACTATGACTATTTAAATAACGATCGAAACAAAACTTTATTTTAAATTACACGAACACATTAAAACACACGAAATCAAAATTGTGTTAAAGTTTATAAGATTTTGTGCTGTTTCTTACTATTTATGACGTTAAGTAACGTAAGCACAGAATAGCAAATTACATGACAGCTTGCTTATCGACCCAAATTCTAGACGTCTGGGCGTCATGTAGATGTTACAGTCACATTCAAAGCTAAATGGGGCATGATCTAACTATAACTATTTGCCGATATTGTTTACCAGTGAAAAATAATATTATAATAAAAAGTAGACATCAGTGAATGCAAATAATCAAGTTTATCTATTTATGTACCTGTGTAAGTAAGCTATCCATTAATTTCATAACTTCATTATCAATAACTTCATTAGATATTCTCTTAGTGCTAAATGTTTTAGGTTGACGCATCTATCTCCACCCGTTAACAATGTAGTTTAACTTACAGAAAAATAACACTGCAGTCGCGTTATTAAATCGATTAACCTATTTAATATATGATAATATATTAGTGGTAAAAGTTCTAGGCTAATTTCCATGTATTAATATTTCTGTATGATTATCAAATCTCATACAGCCCGGAACAATGTACTCGAGCCAGATCCGAGTTGTTCGTGAAAAAAGTTTTTGAGGAACACATGTCTTTTTCTGAAACTGGCCTTGTTTCTGAAGATAGGCGAAACCGCTTGTTAGCTTTCAATGCAGAGAAATTAGTATTTATTTACCATAATTTGCCCTTAGCTACGTAGTACTAGATATTATTTATTCTGTGCCTTAGCGCAATACGAGTACTGATTGTGTAAGTTTTAAAATGTAAATATTGTGATTACTGTTGATATATGTTAAGTGACGAAAATGAAATACTTAACTAAATTTGATATTCTGTGTTTTTTTTTAAATCCGGTATCAGGCCGGATAGTAATTTTAGGCCGGATGGGCCAAGTATCGAATAGTTACCGGATATCAATTTCATTTCTATTTAAAATAGATCTTAAAAACCTCTCAGGTTGTAGGGCAATCCAACCAAGGCTTCAGAGGCGACAACGTATCTGTAGCCTTTTTTTAATGTTGGTTCCAGGTGTCCATGGGCTCTAGTAGCCACAAATCGACCGATGGGCTGTGCATTTGTCATTGCAATTTTATAAAAAAAAAACATCTTTAGGATTTTTTTTAAAAAAGGAAGAAGAAAAGGTTTATTGATATTTCGATTTAATCAATACCGATACATTGTTCCTATTCGTAAAGATTATGACCCTGCCGCCGGCAGTAAAGGGACCAGAGTGTAAGCAATTCGATTAACGTTAAAACACAAAATTGCGACCGATCTTCTTTGATCGGAAATCGTAATGTACCTATAGACTGAAAATACAATGGTAGGTTTGTTACATACAGAAATAATATTTGTTCTCTTAATATTGGGAAATGGTATGTACGTTTTAAGTAAGCGGTGTTGCAGTGCAATCTTGCTTTGAATTTATAAAAATAAAAGTTTTTTTAACAATACCAAAGCACAGTAACTGTAAAAGTGTTACAATAACAAATATTCTTCTCCTTAAACCAGTAGGAGTCCAATCTTAAACGCATGATCTCTTCCATGACCCTTTATGCCTAAATCTGGGAAGGTTTTACCACAATCGCCATTAATGGAATATTTTTTATACAATATAGATTACAAGTAAACTTACCGAAATTAATTTATGCTGATTACCAATATTTCGGAAAAAAAAACCTCCGTCCTAGTAAGACCTAGCAAAATCCCATTTTTTTCATACAATTATACATTCTTTAATTTTATTTTTCATACTTATACGGCGCGGTGTTACCGCCATCTATCGGAGGCTATGACACCCTATTTCTAGAAATGGGGTGTTTGGTTAGTTTACTATACAACCACATAGTATTTTCAATATAACTATGTTGAATTCCATAAAATGGTACTGGGGAGAGCTTGTCCAGCGTCGTGAGTACAGAAAAATCTTTAAAAAAAATATAACCCAATTGGTTCTTTATAACATCAACGCTGAATTGTATATTGAAAAATACATACATAAATACATAAACACTCACGCCTGTCACCCAGAGGGGTAGGCAGAGACTACAGACTTCCATTTGGCACGATCCTGACACACCTCTCTTGCCTCCTTCACATCTATACACCTACGCATACATGCTCGTCGGTTAAGGGTACTCCTAATTTGGCCCGTTTTCAATAAATCGCCAATTTGGTCGATAAATTTTGCCTAGGACGTCCCTTTCCGACTCTGCCATTCACTTCTGCACCATAAATTTTCTTTGTCACTCTTTCCTCATACATTCTTTCCACATGACCAAACCACCGAAGCATTCCTTTCTTAATCCTGGACACAACATCGTCTTGCAAACCACACTCTTCTCTTATTACACAATTTCTTAACCTGTCATTCAGATTCAGCCCTAACATACTCCTTAACGACCGCATTTCTACTGCGTTTATTCTACTCTCGTGCTTCTTCTGCCACACCCAACTTTCACTACCATACGTTAAAGTAGGGACCAACATATGTAGCATTGTGAATTGCCATACGTGCCTTTTTCGACACATTTTGACTCTTCACAATAGAGTGCAAGGCCCCATTTACTCTATTTCCCATATTGAAAAATGTTGTTGATATTCTCAGGGACTCCCCCATTAATAACTATAACATGTGATAAAATTACTGTGCCTTTGTTGCCGCGTTTAATTTTGGTGAAGGTTTTCCTTTGAATGAATCATTTTAAATAAAAATTTGACCATTCAGTCGCCTCGTTTAATATTTCACGACATTCTGTCATAAGCCTACTAGTAAAAATAGTAGGTAAACTAAATTATGATATGACAAATAAAAAAGGATATATAAAAAATTGACGAAGCCGCCGATTAAAAAAAATCAAAGAAAAAATTATTTTCATGAAAATTTTAACCTTATTTCATAAAAATAAGCTACGTAAAGTTCACATAGCTTATCACCTCACTTACCTCGCCTCTTATTCCGAAGAGATTTTCTGATGAAGTTGTCGTTCAGATAAACTATTCTGAACAAGAGACAAGGAACTACTACTCATTAATTTTGAATATGATTATAATTGATTTTTGTTAGGTAGGTAGATTTTGAAGCACAAACCAATTTTATTAGTAATGATTTTATAATCTTGCATACTGCGAAATCCTCGAACGGCTAGTAAAAAAACGAGTATTTTTGTACCTATTACAAATATTCTCTTTTGGTAAGGAAGTATTATAACTTATTATTTTACGTCATTTTCTTGATTAGAGATATCCACCAACAAGAACTAAGAAACTCGTCACCATAAGACGAGACATGATGACGATGATATAAGCCAAATCATTATTCGATATCATATTCGCACTGAAATGGTCCTATAGATAACAAATACTTTAGAAAATTTGAGATTTTTGTGAAGGTATTATATTTAAGCCACACGATTGGGTCGGCTCTACCGGGGAAGGACCGCGCTCTCACAGAATACCAGCGTAAAATTGCAGCTTAATACTGCTGTGTTTCGTATGGTGAGTGTAGAAAACCGGAGACCCTATTTACTCGAAAAGAGGCATTCCATTTTAGTCCTCACACGTGACAACGCATCTGCATTTTGATTCGTAATCGAAGATGAATGTAGATGTCTATGGACCACAGTATCCACTTTCCATCAGGTGGACTGTCTGCTCGTTTGTCACTCTAATTCGCCGGAGAAAGACATCTCATTATATTCGATGATTATACGAGTCAAAATAATAAAAATGTAATAACAACTGCGGTTTGAGTTCAAGGGGCTAAGCAAATAATGCAGGTCCAAAAAAACCAACATTGGCTAATAAACTTAAAATAAACAGTACTTATTACTACTACTATATATTTTTTATAATTTTTTATTTAAAAAATATAAAAGATAAGCCGATATGTAACTAAAGTCGCTATCAAAAACTGAATTCGACTGCCCCACAACAAGAAGAGGAAAAAAGTGAAATACGAAAAAGGAGCAATCTATTCAGGAATTATGTATTATAGACTGAGTCATAATCATCAACATCGTCAATATTACAGCACTTCACAAGTCCAGCGCTGAATATAGGCCTCCTCCAAGGAATGCCACATAGCCCGATCCTGAGCCACCTGTATCCATAGGCTGACAGACACTACATTAGGTCCATAAACGTCACAAATTTTTTTCACAGTTTAAGTCGTATTTTCCCCTTTTTTGTGATAAAACTTAAAAATATATCGAGTTTCGTCGCTATATTCACTCATTTTGGCGGACAGAAAAACAATAGAAGAATAAGAGGGAAGTGTTTATTTAACTTTAATTTTAATTAATGTGCTATATATACTTATTGATATTAAAACCAGCCAAATGCAAACAGTACAAACGCCAAAGAGATTTTCTTGAAGTTTTATACAAACACAATCATGATAAAAAATGTTCATTTTTGGTGTTTTTAAAAATCTAATTATTCTCAAAGGACTGTGAAGTGCTAGAAAAATTAAATAACATGGAAATTTAATTCCGTAGATTTCAACTCAAATTCCGCAGTTCCGTATACAATAAAAAATCCGTAGATCTAGGATACAAATCCGTAGAGTTGGCAACGCTTTTGTCATTATTAATAGTGTTAACTAAATATTTTTGTACGTTACTTTCTGTACTATTCAAATTGACAATTACATTATTACTGTGCCTACTGATCTCACATAAATTAATTTGTAACCACCTAACTACTCCATATAAAATTAATAGACCTTGCTTGAATGACCTCATCGATCCTAACATCGACAACATAATACAACTAATCGATTACCTATTTACTGGCTTAAGACGTTCCCTTATATTCAGAATTTGGTTACTTAGTCTCCTTTATCTATATAACCTTATCATTATGTACTGTTCTAACACTTGGTAAAAAATACGTGTTACTAATGTATCCTCATTATATGAAACGTTTCTATTGTATATAAGACTTTCACACAAATTAAAAACTTTTAAAAATGCTGTTTCTCAGGGTTTAAATAAAAATTAATTGAGCAAAATGTTCTCATGGTTATCTCCACTAAGTAAAGGTGTACTTTTTTCTATTTGCTACGCAAAAGAGTTAAACAAGCCTTACTTACCTTATTTGTGGTATGTTACTAGCTTATAAATTTTATCATTAAAACTTTTTCACAATATGGTATATTCAAAAACCTATTTAATTTTGTCTGTATTATATTGTTGCTAGAGGTCGTTCTAATGAACAGCGAATTTAGGCTGGTAAATTTTAATGATTATTTCGTTATTGTTTTATTTTATCTATAATATCATTAGATACTATGACTGCGTAAGTGTTGATATATGTTTTACCGGCAGTAACAGTTATTAAAACATATGTGCTATGTAAACTATCAGTAATTTAACATATCTTATTTTTGTATGTATACCGTATATTATATTCAATGTTTTAATAATTATAGTGAATAATAGATATTTTTGATTCCTGTTTTTATACAGAACAAACACGACTCTTAAAATAGATTTTTTTTCATATAAATCACATTTTTTAACATAATAGGTACTTGTAGTATTTTAAATACGAGTACACCACAAGACTGCACCTGTGTTACATACATTAATTTGTGATCGACAACTTCCGAGAGATTGCCGCCATCGCTACCCAAGCGCTAATGTGTTATGCAACCTTGACACCCATTCGCTTTGATTTACAATTATAAATATGTCAAATATAGGCTGTTTTTAAGTTTTAGTGTAGAAACACTAACTTAACCACATTACAGTTATATAATATTACCCACCTGAGGATCCACAATAGTAACAAAACCAATTCAATATAATAACATTACACATATTTGACAGCTTACCAGGTTACTTCAACTATTATTAATATCATCGAACACTAATAAAGAAATTAATTAAAAAATTAAAGAAATTATTAAGACTTAATTTAAAAAATGTTTTACAGAGATTTCTTGACAAAATATAAGTATTTACAATACAGTGATAAGAATTAAATAATGATAAGATTAATACGTACCGAAATTAGAAAATTCCATCCTTTTTTAGCGTCCTGGATGTGTGATTTTTACACTTTTTAAACGAGCACTGAGGCATGTTTACCGTCGGAGCGTTCGAATGTAACTAGATTAAAAGCGCACCCAAATGTTCGAATGGGTGCTCATTCGGTGAGGTCGTTTTTTGTCACTGATTGTGTATCTAGTTTTTATTAGTGATCGATGATTAATATAAACAGAAAAGTATAAACAAAAAACTCCTGTCATTCACTATAACAACTTCTGTTCTTTCCCTTGTCAACTAAAATACCTTTTATTCTTACTCTCATTCCGCCAAATTACGCCGATGTACAAATTGAAGCACTTGCATTTTTTTTCATTCGATATAATAAGCATTTTGAGACTAGTAAAGTATAACCGCGTCTGTTCATACATAAATTAGAATGGCTTCCAATCACAATTCAACGTCCGAAATAATGCAAACTTTTCCTTCATCCATCCATCCATTACAGCCTATAAATGTCCAAATATAACCCTCCTTCACAGATTGTCCTAATGGGGGAATTGTTTTTATTATTTTGAGTTGTTATCAGGAAGATGTTGCTGCACATCTCCCGTTTCATTTTCCCTCTGTCGCCTCTTAGGACACCTTCGGGATGATATGGAGTAGTGGATATTCTTAGAGTTACACTGCCACTACACGGAAAAAATTTCTTTGTGCCTCTGTAATCTATTCACGTTTCTTCTAAAACAACTTTTTAAATATCCAAGCTGAGTCGTATCCACGTCAAAACTCAGTAATATTCTCATTCATTCTCTGAACGTCTGAACACGAACATAAAATGATTATCTTGCTTAACTGATACATAGATAAAGCTTTTTGCTATTTATAAGCAACTATTTACAAATAGGTTAATACAACTGACTTTCTAAATATCCTTTTGTCAAACTGTACACGCGCATAATACAGTAGACGTGTGGAATTATGGATCAGTTTTAATCACTTTTTTGAAATTGACCCCTATTTATGTTCAACGTCTAGTTAATAAGTACTCTAAGATTTTTAATAATACCTGGGCAGAAAGTACGGTTTTGTTGATATCATTGAGATATTCACAAAAAATAATAAATATCTCTTTGGTTGATTTGGGGACAACAGTTAAAATAATTTTTTATGTTTACCTGTGACTAGTAGTAGTACTTAACTCAACAGAGCTAATCGCAGATTTTTTAGATAAAAGTAAAGGATATATCAGTATCATCTTGAACCTCGCAAAAGCCTTTTAAATCCTCTCTGTGCCTATCCTATTGAAGAAATTGGAAACCTTGCAAAACTTACATGTTAAAAATAGAGAGATCTCAACGGGCATTAGGTCCTACGTAAAAAAAACGGTGTGATTCGTTACCAGGGATGTCTTTAATTTGTCTCATGTCCTATCTGTTCGCCAACTGTGTGGGTTGTGGGTAATCTAAAAGTAATAAAAACGTCAATGTCATGAAAACGCTCCCAACGTGCCTGACTACCTATATCTTTATAAAAGATGAGTATACAAAATCCCTACCACGTTTTCTCCATCCACGCACTCATAACAAAACATCACGTATATATCATAATATCACAAACTGCAACACCTCACAGGTGTGTCACCATATTAGAAATTGGCTATTATTGGTTAATATATGAAGGGAACTAAAAATCTATTCAAATGCCACTGGAAGCATACACACAACACACACACACACACACACACACACACACACACACACACGTACGTAATAATCCTAAAAATCGTATTAATCCTAAAAATAATATTGTAGAGCATAACACTGAATGAAATCCCTGTATAAATTAAAATAATATAGTTAAATAAGGCTATATGGCGGTTAATAGCGATTAAATTAACTAGAACACACCCTTTTTTATGGGTAAGTGCCTACGCACACCCGCATCACGGAGGCAAGGACGGGTTATCGGACTCGCACCGACATAAATCCCATGGTATTCCGCCTTCGCCGCATATTGGCAGGGCGACGGGAACGCTTTCGCACACATTCGAGACCCCACCAGCGCCAGCCGCCCCATGGCAGCCCCTCGCCGAGAGAGGACTTCTCCTGTCACAACTCATTCTCAAGTAAGGCGCACCAGAACATATGGCGCATCTCTCTCCGCGACTTCACCTCTGCGGCAGCGGTAGGGGAAAGGACATCCCTCTCACCGCAACCCACCAACACACATCCCATGTGGGCTCGCCACTCGGAGTGGCCACCTCAGGTGACCAAGCCACGGCTACTAATCTACAAAATACAACACACCTAGTACAACACCTAATCGATAAACAAACGAGGGGCTAGCGACATATTGAACCACGTTTAAAGATTACATAGATCAGTGTAGGGAAGCAGTATTTCTTGTCCGAAAAGAAAAAGATTTAGTCGCTAAAGCCCTCGCTCAGGGTATTAAAGCGAATATGAACAATTCCCAGCAGTGGACAGTGGATTTAAAATACTGAATAAGTAGAACATTTTGTTTTATAACGTTTTTGCATTAGGATTCTTTCTTTTCCCTGAACTTTTTCCACGTAGAATTAAATGAGTAATCTTTTTTTTAACTTTCAATTGCACTATTCTTGCTTATAAATAAGCATAAGGTAAAAAAGCTGAAAATTTACGTAGAAAAGTTTTTAGTAGTTACTTAAAAAGAAACTTGAGTGCTCAATTATGCGACCAAGAAAACGTGAAGAGTAGCGATGAGTGTTTAAGTAGACTATGTGAGGCAAACACATAAAAAAGAAAATTTGAAAATACTTTTGTTGCGCTAAACAAAAGAGACACTGCTGTGTTATAAATAAACAAAAAGTGTACATAACGTGAAAAATGAAATATGACTTTCAAATACTATTATATTATTTATTTTTATTTATGTAATAAGTAAATAAAATTGCTGCAATATTGAAATAACTGATTTCCATTATGCGTTGTCACCAATGATATTATAAGAAAAATAGGTCATGATATTATAATAAAAAGTCAAAAGGAATCATATTTCATTGGCTTAGTATTTCCTTAATTTATTTTCTTATTGTTTACAAATAAAGAAAAATAGCCTTTCTTTTTCCCCCCCCCCACCACCAAAACTCCAAAATTACGTATTTCAAAATATTTTGTCAGAAAAAATAGAGAGGGATAAAAATAATCCAATGAGTGAGTTTGAAAGAGAAGTAATATTGTTTCTGATCAAAGAATGTAAAAAAGAGATAGGTCTCTTCCGAGTATCGTAATTCAAATTGTGTACATATATTTCTTGTTGTATTGAAGGGTAAATTAACTATGTCATTATTTATTAATTAATAAGTTCAATTTTTTTTGTAGCGTAACGAAGTGGTATATACTTTCGTATATAAATAATTATTAAAGCACTTTATGCACATTATTCTATTAATGCATTTTTACTACTTTATTACTTTTACTACTTGCACTCATGAGTGAATCGCTTTTTAGGCATAAATCACGGTGTACGGTATAATGTCATAGCTGATTAATTATTCTACATCGTTATACTACTACAGAAGACCACGCACTTTCGCAAATTACATTTGTCTCTTTTACGCTTGCGAAAGTTTAATCATGCCATCCTACTTTGACGTCTAATCGTAATGTAGTGTGCTATTGCAATATTTAGTTATTTATGTGTGCGTTAGCGTGCCGTTTTTGAAGACCGAATATTGTGTAGGTAATACTCCTTTTTACATAAAATATCATTGGTTGTCACCCGTGAGGACGAAGATGGAATGCTTCGTTTCCAGTAAAAAAGATCTCCGGTTCTCTAGAGAACCTCTACACTTACCATACGAAACACAGTAGCGTTAAACTGCTATGTTACGCTAGTATTCTGTGAGAGCGTGGTCCTTCCCCGGTCGAGCCGACCTATTTGTGCTACAACTATACCAGTAATATAGCTGCAGCATACGTACTAATAGGTACGAAAATTCAGATTATGTACTCTTTCTGATTTTTATTAAATAACTGTATTTTTTTAACTCACAATGTTAATTTCAGTCAACCCTGAAAAACTCAATTCATATTTAAGAATAATTATTTGTCTAAATAATATGTTCATGAGCGTAATTATATTATTTAATTTTAGTGAATGACTATCGGTGTTTTAACATTTTCAAGACAAATGATGGCCTAAGTTTTACCAAAATCCTACCTAATGTAAAATACTGTTGGATGCCTAGATGGTAAACTCGTTAGACTAAAAAATATTTATTCACTCATACCTTGAAAAGTCTCAAAGTGGTTAAGGAAGATGGACGCAGCTATAACCAAATCTCTCGCTATGCGTACCTACAAAAAACGCTTTGTCCGTAGGCGGGCCATCGATTGGCACTTTGATAAAACACCAACTTGACTTTTCTTTTGTTTGTATTTTTCCTGTAGATTGAGTCTAGTGAGTTCGATTGATTGAACTGGAAGTCAGATGGAATTTTGGACCCCATAGAATGTCAGTTATTTCCATAGCTTTTCTATTTATTTGTTACATTGTTTTGACCAACTAAATTACAGCCAGTTTGTGAAGTGTGTTAGTTTAACTACAAATAAAGATGGCTATGGATGTGTTATCACCTCTGGGAATCAATGTGGGCTGACTCACAGCCTGCAATTATATATTCAGGGAAGCAGGAGTCAAAGTGAAGAAAGCACTCTGGCAGTATATTCATTATTCATACGTTTTCTAAACACTAAGACTTTTTAAATTATAATTAAAGCATACACAAGCAACTCTATTAACACTACAGGTATTTTATCAAACAAATCCAAATATTTGTGCTAAAAGCGATATAAGGTTATAGTCGAATGGCTAATTTGAAATTACATTTTATTTCCTCATTTTTAACATGTACTAAAGTACAAATGCTTTAGAACGACTATGTTCTTGCTTTGGTGTGAATATCCGGTATGGATTATTTGTTAAATGTACTATGATTATTGTATACCTATTACAACTTCCCAAATAATTTTATTATTATTTTTATTTATTTACTAATTTAATAAACAAATAAATATAATAATAACAGAGAACATCCTAAAATGATTTTCATTTCATATATCCTAAAAGACACAACTACATAACATAAACACTCACGCCTGTCATCCAGAGGGGTAGGCAGAGACTACAGGCTTCCATTTGGCACGATCCTGACACACCTCTCTCGCCTCCTTCACATCCATATACCTACGCATACATGCTCGTCGGTTAAGGGTACTCCTAATTTCACCCGTTTTCAATAAATCGCCAATTTGGTCGATAAATTTTCGCCTAGAACGTCCCTTTCCGACTCTGCCATTCACTTCTGCAACATACATTTTTTGTGTCACTCTTTCCTCATTCATTCTTTCTACATGACCAAACCACCGAAGCATTCCTCTATTAATCCTAGTCACAAGATCATTTGGCAAACCACACTCCTCTCTTATCACACAATTTCTTACCCTGTCATTCAGATTCAGCTCTAACATACTCCTCAACACCGCATTTCTACTGCGTCCATTCTACTCTCGTGCTTCTTCTGCCACACCCAACTTTCACTACCATACGTTAAAGTAGGGTCCAACACAGTATTGTGAATTGCCATAGGTGCGTTTTTCGACACATTTTGACTCTTCACAATAGAGTGTAGGGCCCCATTTACTCTATTTCCTGCACTCACTCGTCGTTCTATATTCTTATCAAATCACACACAACTATCCTTATCACAGACACAACTAACCAATTTTAATTGTATTACCATAGAGTACCTTTAATTATATATATTTTATTACCTCGAAGTGTAAGAAGGTTTATAATAACTTCTTTCAGAATGCCAAACTCCCTAACTAACAAACGATACTGGCGCCCTACAAATGATAGTATTATCTATTCAAAAATGTCAAACCCAAGACTTAAAGACTGGTTACCCGTAATAGGGTAGCCGAGTAATCAGTGCGAGGAAATCGTTTTTACGCACACCGACTGTTCTACGTAGTGTAATGAGTATAGCACTAATCTTTCTACATTATCTGTATATACCTACCAGCTAGTGCTTTTATGAAAAGGTCTACATGCAGCTGTGTATCAGAAAAGCTATCAAAGAAAATTAGAACATATAAGTAGAATATCACAACAAAAGGCTAATTATAAATGAAAAGATAATTAGAAGTTATAGAATTATAATACAATGAAAACGCAAAGCAAATTCTAATGCCATTATGTTAACAACGACACTCCGCACATCATTTTTTCTTACCCTGGGACCTGGAATGCAGCAATATAATTTTTTATTTTAAAGGATAGTTATAGATAGTTCCAAAATTACTTCCACTTGTTATTGCGTTAGCTACAACAACAAACGTTCATTTTATCTTTTAAATTAGATTTTTTAATTCCTATAAAATCGCCAGTTGTTTGAAGCCTATATACGTCCCACAGCTGGGCACAGGCCTCCCCTCATTTCTGAGAGGGTTTTAGGACAAGAAAGTGTCCGCCGCGCTGCCCCAATGTGTATTGGCGAACTTCACATGTCTTCGAAATACTTTTTCCTTATTCCTCAGACATGCAGGTTTCCTCACGAAGTTTTCCTTCACCGGCGAGCACGTGGTAAATCAGCACTTAAAATTGCAATTAACAATTTCATTGGTGCAGCATCACAGGTTAGTTGTTATTGGACCGATGGACAAGGCGTATCGATTTTGCAGCGCTTTAAAATGGAAAGATGAGCCTGCAGGCACGTGCTGTTCCAATAGCAAAGTATCTCTTCCGTTACTTGGGGAACCAGAAGAAACGTTGAAAATTCTCTTTTTATATGATGCTAATGAGTCACGGCGCTTTTTAAACAGGATCCGGAAATACAACTCATGCTTTCAAATGAAGTCCTTCTGAGTTGACCGGGAAATAATAATGCCGGGATTTTCGCCTACATTTACGGTGCAAGGACAAATTTATCATAGAATATGCTATAAATTTTTACAAGTATATTTTATGGGTGACGAAGAAATTGAGGTAGACCGTCGCTGCCAATTTATCCAGGGAGTTGAGAGAGACACAGTATTCAAAATTCAAAGATACTTGCATGCACGTAACATTTAAGTCAAAACATTTAAAACTGCTTTAGAAAACCTACCTGAAGAGGGTTATAAAGTCGTCATTCACGCAGATCGGACCCCTCGAGGAGAGCATGAAAGGCGCTACAATGCACCTTTGATAAACGAAATAGCAGCCGTAATTAGTGGTGATCAATTTTCTTCACGAGACATTGTCTTGCGAGCACGTGATGATACGTTGCAACGGGTAGCCGATATACACAAGTTTTATGACGCTCTGCAATACCCATTGATTTATTGCAAAGGACAAGAGGGTTATCATTTTCAAATTCCACTCATTAACCCGGTCACAAAGGAGCCTACTTCGAACAAAAAAGTATCATGTATGGATTTTTATGCGTATCATATGATGTTGCGAGAAAATGATTTTAACCTCTTAGCCCGGTGTAGACAATTATTTCATCAATTTTTGGTAGACATGTATGTGAAGGTAGAAAGTGAATGTTTCCGTTATATATCTTTAAATCAAAAAAAAGCTGCGCGTTGAGAATTATATAAATAATAAATCCCGTTAATGAAGTACAGACCTTTCAAGCAGGGCGTTATGTCAGCAGTAACGAGGCAACGTGGCGTCTCCTTGGCTTCCCTTTACACGAAAGGCACCCAACAGTTACTCACCTTGTTGTGCACTTAGAAAATGGAGAGCGTGCATATTTCACCGAAAGAAATTTCCAAGAAAGAATTGCATCACCGCCAAAAACTACACTAACAGCCTTCTTTCAACTTTGTCAAAGCGACCCCTTTGCAAAAACGTTGTTATATTCTGAATTCCCCCGCTATTATACTTGGAACACATCTAGGAAGGAGTGGAAACGCCGTATTCGAGGCGCGCCTGTTGCAAATTGGCCCGGTGTAAAGTCATCAGATGCCCTTGGTTGTGTGTATACCGTCCATGTAACTAATTTTGAATGTTTCTGTTTACGATTGCTGCTGCACCATGTTCGGGGTCCTACAGTATATAAAGACCTTAAAACTGTCAACGGTCAGGAATGCGCAACTTATAGAGAAGCATGTGAAGCTCTGCATCTTTTAGAAAACGGTAATCACTGGGATGAAACCATGGAGAAAGCTGTGCAGTGCCAGTCACCAGCCAAAATTAGGGATCTTTATGCAACTCTCATATCATCTTGCGGGCTATCTAATGCACATAAATTGTGGGACAAATATAAAGAGTAGGCGGAAGATATTTTGCGAAGGTTACAGCAGACACACGCGAACATGACATACTATGAACACATTTATAATGAAGCACTTGGAAAAATTGAAGATCAAGTAATGACAATGGTAGGCAAAAAATTAAGTGACTTTGGAATGATAAGCCCTCAGCGAACAACCGAAAATGAACTAAGTGATGAAATTATACGTGAAACAAACTACGATATTCTAGCTTTGCAGCAGCAAGTAGCCGAATTTGTACCCCGCTTGCTTCCCGAACAAAAACGAGTTTTTGACAAAGTATTAGGACAAATTGAATCTGGAAATGGTGCACTTTTCTTTTTAGATGCCCCTGGAAGAACTGGGAAGACATTTTTGTTAAGTTTATTATTAGCGTAAGTACGGAAAGACAAAAACATTGCTGTGGCCGTAGCTTCCACCGGTATAGCCGTCACGCTGCTAAGCGGTGGCCGCACTGCACATTCTGTTTTAAAACTCCCTCTAAATCTAGCCCAGGAAGAATCGCCGATCTGCAACTTTAGCAAAAATAGTGCACGAAGTATAATGCTACGACAATGCAAACTTTTAGTGTGGGACGAAAGTACAATGTCGCATAAAAAGCTGTAGAAGCACTAAATCGAACGCTCCAGGATTTGCGCAGCAATACCGTTGTAATGGGAGGAATGGTGGTTTTACTGGCTGGTGACTTTCGCCAAACTTTACCTCTCATTCAAAAGGGCACACCTGCAGATGAAATTAAAGCATGCCTCAAGTCGTCTATTTTATGGAACAAGGTGACA
Organism: Parnassius apollo; assembly: GCA_907164705.1. Classification (NCBI taxonomy): domain Eukaryota; kingdom Metazoa; phylum Arthropoda; class Insecta; order Lepidoptera; family Papilionidae; genus Parnassius; species Parnassius apollo. Next base: position 11,510,200 of record CAJQZP010000885.1, read on the forward strand.
AAATTCAGTTTAACTACGAATATGAGAGTGCATTTGTATAATGATATCAATGCTGGAAACTATGCTGACATACTATTAAAAATTGGCAATGGGCGGTTGGAAACGGATCCTGAGGGCTGCTTTAAATTGACGAGAGATTTTTGTAATTTAGTACAGAGTCATTCCGAATTAATTGCGAGCGTTTATTCAGATTTAACGAACAACGTGCATGAAGACAAATGGTTATGTGAAAGGGCGATTCTTGCACCAAAAAATGAGAGCGTTAACAAAATAAATTCAGATATATTAAGCGAAGTAGCAGAAAAAATAACAGAGTATTTTGTCAGTAGACACAGTTATGGACACAGAACAGAGCACTTCATATCCCGTAGAGTTTCTAAATTCTCTAGAGTTGTCAGGTGTGCCCTCACATAAGCTTCAATTAAAATTAGGCGTCCCAGTCATGCTAATGCGAAATTTAGATGCTCGGTTATGTAACGGAACAAGGCTGCGTATGACACATCTTAAACGGAACATAATCGGTGCTACAATTTTGACAGGCGTAGGAAAAGGTGAAAATGTTATTATACCACGGATCCCTATAATCCTTTTCAATTCAAAAGGTTGCAGTTCCCTATTAAGCTCAGTTTTGCAATGACAATTAATAAAGCGCGAGGGCAAACGTTACAGGTAGCGGGGTCAACTTAGATAAACCATGCTTCTCTCATGGTCAGCTATATGTAGCATGTTCGCGTGTGTCAAATGCCCAGAATCTCCACATTATTTACCCGAATGGAAAAACATATAACATTGTGTACAGTAGCGTCTTAAAATAGTGTTCAGTTAGTTTTTTTCCAAAATTCCCACAAACAATTAATCAGAATTCCCACAGATCTTCCCTTTTAATTCAAAATTTCCTATTTAGCTCAGTTTCTTTTCAATTCCAAATGCTGCACCTCTGACGGACCTATTAAGCTCAGTTTCCTTTCAACTCAAAATGCTGCATCTCTGACGGATCTTTTATTTGGCTCAGTTTCCTTTCAATTCAGAAAACTGCATCTCTGACGAATCAATTTAGCTCAGTTTCTTTTCAAAAGTCTGCATCCCTGACGGATAATTATGCTCAGTTTCTTTTAATTAAAAAAATATCCCATTTCCATTTGGAATAAACAGGCTGTTTTCATGCTTTCCTATACGCTGCGTTTCAAAACTTTTAAATAGGCTGACGAATCAATTTTGCTCAGTTTCCTTGTAATGGCTGCATCTCTGACAAATCTATAAAACTCAGTTTTCTTTCAATTCAAAAAGCAATCGATAGTTAATTTCCCAGTGACCATGCGGGCGAAGCCGCGGGTAACAGCTAGTAAATCATAAATCATAAATCGCCAGTACCTATTATAAACTATGAACATATTTTAAGAACTTTGAGCTATGGAGAGAGATACACAAACGACCACGCAGGCTATGCATGGAGTTTTTGTGCGTGATAGAATCCTATTCATTAATTAATAAAGAAATTCACTGTAGAACCGACAGAGTTACCGACATAGCTCAAGGAATCAGCTAGCTGAATTTACAATTGACTTGTGAGGGGATGGAATAATGATGATAAATGTCCGCATATTGTAATTCCCGAACTAAAGCAAGAGAGTTGACATCTTCTATATCAAAACTTTCTTAAAATTTACCTGTGACTAGGCTACAAAACATAAGATTATACTTCTAACTCTGATCCGATGCATTATATTTTTCTCCTTACTTACATTAGTACATTTAACACTCTTCTTTCTCTCTCATAGGTCATCATCTGCCTTTGTAAGTAATATCTTGGCGTGCGGATTCTGCCCGTCGTCAGTTTGGATATTTTACATCTACCGTAAATAAAGAGGTTTCACTACCATTATTGAAAACCATAAGATTTTTCTGGAATGTTCCTACAAACGCCTCTTTCGACACCCATGGAACGAAATTATGTAGATGATAAATGCTTATATGTACACAGTAACATAAATGAAGAATGTTCTGCCTTTTCCGTAAAAATATTTATGTGCGTTTCTTTTTGACATGAGTTTTCTAGCAAAGCTTTGAGTATTGCTATATTATTTATATCATAGACTTGGAATCATACCGGCATAATTTTATATAGACTGGGTGGCAATCGTGCACTTTTATTCTTAAAAAAATATGGACGACATCTTTTGACTAATTACATTTTATTCGCACATAATTACAGACTAATTACAGTCTTAGTCTGAGAAATGTGCGAAAAGTTATCAAACTTAATTTTTTTATAGGAGATAAACGAGCATACGGCTCACCTGATGGTAAGTGATTACCGCCGCCCATGAACAACTCCAACACCAGCGGAATTACAGATGCGTTGCCGGCCTTTTAAAAAGGAGTATGCTCTTTTCTTGAAGTAAGTCGTATAGGTCCGGAAAAATCTCTGGTGATAGAAGCGATTCCACAAGGAAGTTGTGCGAGGAAGAAAACTTCTTTTAAATCGCACAGTGGTGGACTGCCAGTTATCCAGATGGTATATGGTATGGTTCTTTTTAGCGGTTGACGCGTAAACTTGTGTCTTCTGAAGGTTAAACTAGACTAGGTTTAGTCGCCTCCAATCCGAGACTTTGTTCAACAAAGTCTCGACTTCAGACACAAGTTTTCCCGGTACTCGGCAACGTTTTCCCGAGAAATATTGCCAAAACCGGTGTATAAAGCATCACCAGTCCTATCGTCTGCGTAGCAATTAATATTACTGGTTTGCAGCATATCATTGATATGTAGAAGAAACAGCATTGGTAATAGCTCGCAGCCTTGTGGAACACCGACGTTAATGGGCTTGTAATCGAGGCATGCACCGTCTACTAGGACCTTGATGCTCCGATCTGCAAGAAAACTGGTGATCCAATTGCACAATTTCGCGAGAAGCCCATAGGAAGGGAGCTTTGTAAGAAACGCTTTGTACCCAAAACGATCGAAGGCCTTGGCTATGTCTAAACTAACAGCCAACGCCTCTCCCTAGGACTCTACTAACTCCACCCATTTATGAGTTAGGTAACTTAGAAGATCACCAGCCGAGTGACCGCGATGGAAACCGTACTGTCGGTCACTGATTAGCTGGTGATCTTCAAGGTACCACATGAGCGGGCTGTTAATAATGGACTCCATTATTTTAGAGAACCTTGTTCTTACTTGACGATAGGTCTATAGGCATATATTTAATATCTATAGCTTTTTAATATTATACAATATATAAATTAGAGTACGTGAGGGTAATATGGTCATCCGGTTAATGTGGTATCTTTCTTTTTACTTAAAAACTTTAGTAACATACTAGTAATTAAATTAGTAGAGTAGTTAACTTTTTTAAGTTGAGTTTTCGAAGTGTTCTTATTATTGCCAAAGCTTGTTTGCGATTTTTTTCTTTATATATGTATTAGTTATAGTATACGACTTCGAGTTTTTGTCTCTGTCCTTCTCCTAGTTTTGATTTTATAGGGCGGCAAAGCTTAAAGTGACTATATTACCTTCATATTCACCTACCTTACTATTAAGTAAATTTCATCTTATAAGTGCTATTAATAACTTCTATTGTTCGATATAATATTGCATTACCATAATAGTGTAGCCGTGGCGCAAAAAAACAAAAAACAAAATACACCCAAAAATCCGCTGTGTGCTGAGTGTTGGCAAATCTATCACGAAATTGCTTCATTCGACATATTTTAGAAAGGATTAAAATATTCTCTTTCCTTGTCTGTTTTAATTTTTTTCCGGATAAAAAAGTTTCCACTTATTACGATGCAAGTGGCTTAAGACCATATTTTGTGACATTTCTTGGGGGAATAAGGAATGCAACAAATCAGTTACAACAACGGACCAGTAAAAGCCTGAGAAGGAAATAAATGTATATTAAAAAGAAATATACATAAAATACATTTAAATATTATTTATTACTAGCGAACCGTCCCGGCTTCGCACGGGTGATTTCTGGATCCCAACAACAGTGCAAGTTACCGGGTCCAAATAAATCTAAGCCATCTAGGGACCCATTCAAACACACAATAAAATCATCAAAATCGGTCGAACCGTTTTGAGTTTTAGCAAGACTAATTGTAGCAATTGATTTTTATATAAATTATAATATATTATTATAATAATTATAAACTTTCACGCCTTCCATACCAGAGGGGTAGGCAGAGACTACGGATTTCCATTTGGCACGACACTGACATATCTCTTTCGCTCTTCCCTCGTTCATTATTTTTACATGACCAAATCACCGAAGCATTCCTTTCTTAATCATTGTCACAACATCATCTTGCACACCACATTTTTCTCTTATCACGCAATTTTTCACCCTGTCATTCAGATTCAGCCCTAGCATACTCCTTATAGAACGCATTTCTACAGCATTTATTCTACTTTCGTGCTTCTTCCGCCACAATCAACTTTCACTACCATACATTAATGTAGAGATTAACACCTCTTAATTTCCAAGCGGCCAAATTTGACTGCGGCAGCATTATGAATTACCATACGTGCCTTTTTTGACATATTTTGATTCTTCATAATAGAGTGTAGAGTACCTATCCCCCATATTCACTCTATTTCCTGCATTCGCTCGTTGTTCTATATCCTTATCATAAATACCGTCCCTACTAAATACACATCCCAAATACACGAACTCATCCACGTGCTCAACCAAACAAATATGATTTTTATATATAGGAGAGAGCACTTATTGTAATGAAAATATGTATATGGATAAGCTTATTGAGTTTACGATGTAGGTGAGCTTAGAGTAATCTAATTGAACCGTTAGACACGTAAGAAAAGTCTATACGATACATCATTGTGTATAAGTAACTATTAGGATTATATGTGAATAAATTGCATGTGCGATATGCAAATGTTGTCTGTCTTATATTAGGCAAATTAATTTGAAAGCTGCTATACTTTGTAATCTTTACGTTCAGTACGTTTGTTTTCTATTCAGTACAGTTGTATCGTGCTGATTTCTCGAATAAAGGGCCTAAACATCAATACATCAAATACCGTCGCGTTTATATGTACTATGCGCTCCGCGTTCTTTGATAGAGATAGGTATGCCTAAGGCCCACGCGACATACCGGTATTGTTGCTCAGCCGTGGTCCTTGTTAGAAACTGTCCTTGCCAAGAACCTTTACATCGTGACTGTCATCTGTCATCGCACCATATATTCAACAAACGAAAAGATTTTGGGTTATTAACCTTTCAAAGCAATGATTCAAAGTTCAAAACGGCCTTCCTGCCTCGGCATACCGAGGGCTATCGAGGCATTCTGAAGGCTGCCGATATGACATCCATAAGATTACCGCAACGTTGTTTTTGAAAAATTCAAATGTCGTCTAAATAGTTACATTGAAGACTTCATTTACTATTTTGCCATCCTTAGGAGTGGACATTATTCTTCAAATTTATATGGGACCACCCTCATAAAAATCATTAAATTTGATACATACACTTGAATTGAGATACCCCTCCGAGAGAAGTCGGCTAATAAAGAATAAACTTAAATACATCCATACATTTAAGGCAAAGCTACAATAATTATTATTAATTTGTACTAAGTCATTGACTTATATATTACTAGCATAAGGACCGGGCCGACCGAACAACTAAAACGTACTAGTGGCCGCCCTAAATTAGGGCCAACGCGAATCGTTCATCAGAGGTGCGCGCGCAGGACAGATTTGATTGTCATCTTGTCATAAGTATGCCTAGTTGCGTTGTAAATGGATGCAAAAATTATGATACAAGGAAAAAAAAGAACATGGGATATCTTATCATAGGTAAGTAAACCTTACATTAATTTTGTTATAATTAAATTATTATATAAACGCATTTTGAACACACAGTTTAACAGTTAGTCCGCTTAGTTACGTTACCAAGATTACGCCAGGTTTGGATTCAGACCCTCGAAAATATTGTACATGGAAAATAAAATTATATTATTTTCAAAATATTATTGTCCAAAATATACTGGCGCCGATATATTGGCATTATGCGAATAATCTATACGGTTCGTTATTTGACGGTTTTATTTTTATTTCTGTTTTATTTTGTATGAAGTTAGAGTAAGTTAAATTTTGAACATTGGTACCTACCTAACTTTTTCTATATTCAATAGGGGTAAAACGAAAGAAGTACAAAGAAACAATAACTACTTAATTGAAACTGAAAATCTGATTCATAAAATATTTTGAAATTCTGTTTTCTTTTCAACGTGCAAACTGAGAGAAGCTGCTGCCGTCATCAAGCTTCTGGTAAAAATGAATAGGCGAAGACTTATAAAGAATGTTTATACATGTGCGATGACGCGTAAAGATGCGTAAAGAGATTTGGAATCGTATTATTAGGGAACAACGAAAAGAGCCTTATTTCAAGCCTCATTAAAACGCAAGAGTATGCTCTGCTCATTTTTGTGACAAAGATGTTGATATTTCAAAAGCCGGACTACGACGGCAGTTGGCTACACCGCGATTTGAGACTGAGGTATTGGTCTCATGCATACCTACTTATCTACAGTAAAATAAATTCTGTTTACTTGTTCTCCATATTCAGAACCCTATCTATATAAATTATTTACAGGTTTGGGAGAACGAAGAACTCCGGCCTTCAACCGATCTCAATTCAATATTTAACACGCCAAGGGAAGTACACCTAAAAGAAAGAATTCACAGGTTAGAAAAACGTCAAAGGGTTTCTGCTAAGAAAATAAAAAAATAAAAAAACAGAATGCTAGGTTAAAAAAGAAAAACAAATCACTGCTATATATAATTATAGATTTGAAACAGAAGAAGTACATCACAGAGGAAATTGAGTCTGCTCTTAGAACAAAAGCCGAAATAACAGAGCTTTATAACTAAAGCTTAAAAATAAATACGGTAGAAATAGAAACAAGCCAAGAAAAACAAAGTGACCGTCTTATCCACCCGCCCTTCGAAAATTTGCTATGATATTAAATTTTTACTCTACATCTGCCTATAAATATGTACGGCGAAAATTTGACTGTTGTTTTCCTCACCCAAGAACCTTGACTAAATGGTAAATTAATAAAGACTTGTTAGTTATGTGTTATATACCGGACGCGTATATGTTTTACTTCATAGGTTTGATTGTACTCTTTGTTATAGGTATAGCTCCATTAACGGCGAACCTAGATTCACATAGGAATCGTTTGAAATGCTTAAACTCAAGAGGGACAGTATGTCAGAAAATGTTGAATGCTGTCTAATTTTTGATGATATAAACATTCGACAGGCCAAATTATGGAAAGGCAAAAGAAATGTTGGTCACGTAGACATGGGGTATGAAAAAATTGACAAAGAAAAGAAAGCCACTAAAGCTTTTGTAATGATGCTCGTTAGTCTTTCTGAAAATTGGAAAATACCAGTCGGTTATTTTTTAGTGGATGGTTTTACTAGTGAACTTATAGCAAATACTGTTAAAAAAGACAAATAGTCTTGAAAAATGTAATTCCGTCGGTGTCAATGTCGAAGCTCTCACATTCGATGGATGTTCTACGAATGTTAACGCTGCAAACATTCTGGGTTGCAACATAAGTAGTACAGGTCAATTAAAAACAACATTCCCTCACCCTGTTACAAAAGTAAGAATTGTAGTTTTCATGGACGCATGTCACATGATAAAGTTAGTAAGGAACGCGTTTGAAAAAAAAAGATAATTTTTAACGAGAAAGATCAGCGAATAGAATGGATATTTTTGATTCAGCTCTTAAAACTCCAAACAAACCAGCGGCTAAATTTTGCTAATAAATTAACCTACAGACACATACATTTTAAAAACCAAATAATGAAAGTTAAATTAGCAACTCAATTGCTAAGCCGAAGTGTTGCAAAAGCACTGACAACCTGCAACGAAATATTACAATGTAGTTATTTTTCAGAAAGTAGTGCGACAGTCGATTTCATTAATTTATTCAATAATATATTCGATATTTAGAATTCTCGCAGATACAATCAATCTGGATACAAGAGAGCCATTTCTCCAAAAAATAAAGAAAAAATATTTAATTTTATTGAGGAGGCTATTGGTTACATTAAAGGTCTAAAATTTTTTGCTAATGTGAAAAAAAAGATTAAACGACATAACAGACCACCACGAATTATGATGATTATTAGAAAAAAAGTATTTTGGAATCTAGAAGCAAAATAGGATTCTTAAGATTGATTGTGTGCTGAGAAAGTTTAAAACTCCTCTATTTAAATTTAGTTGAGTCGAATTCTAAATTGAAGTACATTTCGACGTATCGCCTCTCAGGATCATTTAGAGCTATTTTAGCTTGATAAGAAAGCACGGTGGATACAATGATAACCCAAACGCTATACAACTCAAAGGAGCGTATAGGCGTTGCATGAATCACTTATCACTAAAATCGTCATTTACTGAAAACAGTATTCCTTTGGATAATGTTCCAAGGTTAACTGTCTCATCTGTAAATGCTATTAACTAACCACTGAAATGAATCGTCACGCAGAAGAAGACAAGCCCATGGACACATCGACAGGTACATATCAGGAGGAAAATGATGTAGTTTATTCAAATAACTGTGCACAGTTATCGCATACTTTGGATAACCCAACTGAAAACGTCTTTGAGCACCTCACAGAGAATATAGAACTGATTATTTGGCATATTGCCGGATGGGTAGCCAGAAGTTTAACAAAAAATATTAAGTGTGAAATTTGTGTAAACAGTCTGGTTAGTAATGAAAAACTATTCTTTCATAAACTGATTGAATTAACAAATATGGGCGGACTTTGCTTTCCTTCTCCGGACCAGTTTGATGTATGCCTAGAAACCGAAAAAAAATAAGACACAATAATAGACCCCACTTTATGGCAAAAAGTGACTATATGTTTCTGTCAACAAAAACTCTAGCAAAGTTTATAGGAAAGAGCACTTTCACTGTTTTAAACTTGCACTCTGTTGATCAGCCGGCAACATTGAATCATAGATTGCACCTTATTCGAGCCATAATTAAGAAGTATATAAAAGTCAGAATTCATCACGAGTCTAACATGGAAAACACGGGGAAGGGAACTGAAAGGAAAAGATTAAAAAAAATTATTTTATTTAAAGGACAATAATTGAAATGTTATACACAAAAATATCCAAAATTTTTCGTCTTTCTATTTTCGGCTTTTAAAATATTCTAATACTTAATTATTATAGCAATAATATTACATATAACAAAATTAACTTGTTTATAACTTCAACTAAAGCTCTTTGAGATTAATTTGTTTTACTTACGTTTTCTTTGTTACCTGTAAAATATCATCGCAAAAACTATACACCAACAGTAAACAAAAAAACCCAAAAAAAAAAAAAAAAAAAAAAAAAAAAAAAAATATAAAAGTATAATTATATTAAGAAATCCGACCCTGGTTATGACGTCATGTTATGACGTTTGAATTATGACAGATGCGTTACTTTTTCTTGTATGAAAATGTTATGAGTAAATTATTTATATGGGCCTATCCTTACGCTAGTAATATATAAGTCAATGTACTAAGTAACGAATGAAACTGAGAACAGCTAAATGGGAAGTAAATAAAACATTCAATAATATGCCTGGAAAAATACACTCGATCTCTAAAAAAGACAACATAAACATTTATCCAGAAAAAGTTGGCAACAAACTCGATATTCAAGGGATAAACGAAACGTAAAAGTAAAAACCGATTTGAAGACTAAAAAAATAAAATAATTTCAACATAATAGCTTCTAAGTCGGTGCCAAGCTATGGCTTAGTACCGACGTTAGTGCTTTGTTTGATTTAGTATCGAAAAATGATTTTTTGATGATTATGAATAAAACCCCGATTTTAGAAACCATTATGTGGATTTTATTCTTAGTGTTTGAGGTGAGGTGTTTTATCGAGGTGAAGAATAGAATGGTGTTTAAATAGGTACAGAATATTACTACTTCTTACTATTTTTCTGCAGTCTGCAGTCTGTGAACACGTACAGGATCGCCCCCGTCACTACATCAGATTTGATAGACCGCAGATCCTCGCTAAAGAACACCGATTCCTTCCAAGGATGATTCGCGAGGCTATTGAAATCAAAAAACATCCTAATTTCAATAGAGAAGATGGCTGGGTGCTACCATCTGCTTGGGATCCTATAATAAATAAAATTAAATCCCAACCCAAGCATACAACTGCAAGACTTCAAGATACCATAAGTTCATACTGCATAGATCGGAACAAAAGTTAAATTTTAATCTATGGTAACCGCGGTTAACTATGACATGTGGACGTTGAACATCTCAGTCCTGCCCGTGACCATGAGTGCTGTAAAGCGTTCGAAACGTCGGGTATTTAAAAAGTTAAAATATACGCGATAAATTCCGTAAAAACTAGTATTATTTCAAAGTTTGACAAAACCTTGTGACAAGACCGAGAACCTTTTTTTAAATAAATAAATGGTATTCGATTTTTAAAACCAAGAAGTTTTCAATTAAAAAGATTTTAATATGACAGGAACAGTGGAAATATTCCATTCCCGATACTTTTAGTGTAGCCTAGGTATTTAATAAAAATCATAATTTTAATTAGCTCAGCTGTTTCTATTGAACTAACCAAGTTGTGTTCTATTAGTTCAATAAAGAAGAAAAATAAAAGGAAAGGCCAACAAGGGTGATTAAAATTATAACAACGGCTCACTTTGACAACCTACCTCCGTCAAACAAACGATTGTATCACCAATTTCTCACTGTTGTAAAACCTCATAAAACATGAAGGATCAAAGGACCGACGGAAAGATTTCTCCTATAGATTAAACAGAAAGAAAAGGGGCGATATTATAGGCAATAGACTTACGCAACATCTCGAAGAAATATTTGCGCCTTATAAAGGAGATATTATGAATGTGTGTATAAGCTAAGACATACTATATAGAAAAATAAAAGCCCGACTTCAGAATGAGAAATTGTTTAATTCTTTTTTGTTTTTTCAAGTCTGCTTTTATTTTTTATTTACCCTTCAAGTGGACTTAGGAATACTAAAAATAATCATAATGTCGTCTAAATAGTTTTATTAAAAATTTCATCCCCTATTTTTCCTTCCTTAGGGGTGGAGCTTTTTCTTCAAAATCTTCATTTTATACCTGCTAAAAATAGGAAAATATCATAGAAGTTAACACGGATAAGAGACTCGTAACTTCAAAAGGCGTAACTACCAAGAATCAACATCAAAATTTAAAGATATAAGCTGGTTATGGCGTCATTACAGAAAAACTTTCTTGTAAAGCTGTTGTAAAACTAATCACGCTTATAATTTTGCAAATTTAACATCATCATTACAGCCCTTCACAAGTGCGCTGCTAAACATCAGGCCTCCCCCAAGGAATGACACAAAGCACGGTCCTAAGCAAACTGCATCCATCGACTTCCTGGATGTCTTACCAGGTTGTCACTCTATGAAGTGGTGAGAGCCCTACACTTAACCTACAGGTACCGGTAAGGCTGCCACTCGAAAAGGATTCTTCCCCATCGATTGTTGGTTCTTCGAGCTATATGGCCGGCCCTTTGCCACTTCAGCTCACTAGCCCGTTAGGCTATGTCAGTTATGCTGATGCTACTCCGGATATCCTCATTTCTAATTTTATCACACAGAAAAACTACGTGCATAACCCTTTCCATTGATCGCTGATCGACCTTGAGCTTCCTCATGCGACCAGCAATGAAGGACCACGTCTCAGATCCATAAGTCATAAAATTTATTATGATCATCATCATTATTACAGCCCTTTACAAGTCCGTTGCTCAATATTGCCCTTCCTCAAGAATGCAAATGTATCCATTGAATTTTGCATATCTTACCAGGTCGCTTATTCATTTATCATCTGTCTTGAGAAAATTATATAAACTTCATCACAAATCTTTTGAGGACCTTTAAATAAACAATACATTAATAAGAATCACAGAATACAAGGGTAAAATAGCAGTTTAACGCTGCTGTTTCGTTTGGTAAGTACATATAAATGACAACGCATCTACATTTTGATTCGTAATCGAGGATAGATATAGATGTCTATGGGCCCCAGCAACCACTTACCACCATAGGTGGACTGCGTGCCCGTTTGTCACCTTTATCCTATTAAAAAAAACTATTACTTGCTACAATTAAACCTTTAAGCACTGCTGTTAATTAGTAATAATATAATATATAAACAATGATTGACTTACCTCACAGCAACAACAGCTTTCCTCCATTTACTTTATATGCTGGTACCCCATGCAAAATTTTGGCAAGAAACAGGCTCCGGCGATAATGAGTGTTCCCAAGCTTACGCAACCCGCCAACCTACCTTCGTGGGTTAAAAGTTTTTGCGTACTTAAATAGCATAAAAATCATCTTATATTACATGTAAGATGCAAAATACTTTTTTTATAGGAGAGGGGGCAAACGAGCATGCGGTTCACCTGATATTAAGTGACTACCGCCGCCCATGAACAACTGCAACACCAGGGGAATTGCAGGTGCACTGCCGGCCTTTTAGAAAGAAAAAGCTCTTTTCTTGAAGGACCGATACGACCTGGGGCAGGTCGTATCGGTCCGGAAATATCGCCGGTGGTAAACTATACCACAGAGAGGTCGTACGTGGAACAAAATTCCTAGTGAAACGTACAGTGGTAGACCGCGATGCATCCAGATTGTGTAGATGGTATCGGAAAGTTTGCCGCGTAGTGCGTTCATGAAATTTGGCGGCTGGGATTAATCTGAACAATTCCTCAAAGCACACCCGTGATAGATGCTATAAATATGCAAAGAGATGCAACACCTCTTCGCAGCGCCAGTGAATCCATCCGATCGGAAAGCACTCGGTCGTCGACGATTCGTGCCGCTCTGCGCTGGATGCGGTCAAGTGAAAGGAGCTGGCACCGGGGAGCCCAAACCCGGAGATGAGAACAGTATTCCATGTGCGCCTTGTAGTTGCAGGTGGTGTGCCGGCATGAAATACTGTCTCACTCTGCTGAGCACGCCAAGCTTTTTAGAGGCCAATTTGGCCTTCTCTTCTAAGTGACCACGAAACTGCACGTCACTCGATATGTCGACGCTGAGGATTCCGATACTGGCTGAGGCATCAAGGGGAGTGCTTTGAAACTGAGGAGATACGTCAAAGGGGTTCTTTTTAGCGGTTAACGGGCAAACTTATGTCTTCTGAGGGTTAAACTTCACTAGATTTAGTCGTCCCCAATCCGAGACTTTGTTCAGCAAAGACTCGACTTCAGACACAAGTTTGTCCCGGTACTCGGTGACGTTTTGCTGTCATCCGCATAGCAATGAACGCTACTGGTTTGCAACATGTCATTGATATGTAGAAAAAACAGTGTTGGTGACACACAGCCTTGTGGAACGCAGGCATTAATAGGCTTTTAATCGATCACTTAAAACCTTGAAGTTCCGATCTGCAAGAAAGCTGGTGATCCAATTGCTCAATTTCTCGGGAAGCCCATAGGAAGGGAGCTTCTAAAGAAGCGCTTTGTGCCAAACCCGATCGAAGGACCTGGAAGGACCTTGGACTCTCTGGTGATCCTCAAGGTACTGCATGAGCTGGCGTTTATAATGGATTCCGTTATTTTGGAGAACAAGGAGGTGATGGCAATAGGCCTGTAGTTTGACGGATATGAGTGATCGCCTTTTTTAGGGATCGGGTAGATGAAAGCCGTCTTCCATGAATTCGGGGATAGAATACTTTTACTGTTTCCCACACAGACCTATAACCTTCTTCAAACAAAGAAGACTACACCTGTAGTTGTCACTTCTGAGGGCTAAGATGGTATCCAGCCTGTTATTATACTTGTTATAGATTACTATACTCTTCAGATCGAGATATGGCAATTTGGTAGCAATATAAGCACTGCTATTTGTTGGCAGAAAAACGTAAGAGGGTGGTATCTTGTCACACGGATTCCAAGGGGAAGAAGGATTCCTACCACCTATAGGACTTAGCGTAGCTATTGGAAGATCTGTATTTAGAAGTGAACTATTTATTGATTAAATCTGAATGTCTAACCTTCCCTGCCATATATACATAATAATACAGAACATATTATATGTGTATATTATGACAAGAGGGAGAGAGACAATGAAAAATTCATTGAGTCACTGCCAAAACAGTTGCATTGAATCTAGGTTTCCTTGCAAAAGTGCGGCGGTAGTTCAACCCGGGACAACTGCTTACTTTATAAAAAGCACAATTGCGGTCGTACAAGGACTATTGCTGCCATATATGAGCTGGTGCTGTAAAATGCCACAGCGACATTGAACACTTTCAAAAGGTGTGCTAAGAGACTTATTGTTGACATCAATCTGATTAACGCCAATCTTGCTCTTGCTAGTGTTGAACACAGACTCTAAGTATTTGGTTTCCTACAGGTCACCGCTTACCATCCGGTGGGATATTAGTAAAAAAAACCTTTAAAAAGAAACTAGAATAGAATATATGGAACTGGAACCTGTTATAAGTCACAAACATAATAGAGCAATCGATATGCAAATTTTATTTTTAGAATGCTATGAGTGTGCGAGTGCGACAAAAGCAAAAACTTTGTCCCGGCCCATTTTAAAGCAAGGTTTATAACCTCGTGTTGTTTGAGCTGTTACTGTTATATAGAACAAGCTAAAATCAATGGCTTTGCATCTAAATAAATTAAAACATCTATCTTTTTTCGTTTGCGTGAAATTAAGCTTATTACCTACTTTTTGACTATGTTCTGAATGCGGAAGTTAAAGCAAAGAAAACTTAGTAAGGATTAAACAAGTAATGTAAAATAATAATTCCGGTGTTAAACTATTAGCCAGAGTTCTGTCCTATTTCTGCAGAGTTTTAGTAAAACCAAAAGCTCACCGCGCTCAAAAATTTTGAAAAAAATATTTATAAAAAATATTTTGATTTTGCACAAATAAAGAACATTTAAACACAATTCTAAAAAATGTTGTCATCTTTATGAACCTAATGTAGCGTCAGTAAAAAGAGTATTACAACTATAGTTCAAGCGAAAATGCATACGCAATGGCACCATTCTACAGGCAACCGGCACCGCCACCAATTTGGCGATTCACGAACGTGAACCAAGCCAATCGTGGCAACTATGGCCAATACCCTCCATGAGCAACGACACAAGTAAACGACCCTCGGTCCCCGGCGGCCCCGCTATTCCTGGCTACGGTGGTGACCATGGTAACGGCGTGGCGGGGGGTGCTATGAATCTCCGGTGGTCGTTCGGTTGCCACCTAACACGACTCGACCTGGCACGCACCCTGAGGACTGACGAGAAGATCCTGGAGCTGTAACAAGAGATAAAGAAGCTGCGCTGGAATGTTATAGTATTATCCGAGCGTTGAACTAATAAGTGAACAAACAACCAACACACTTGTTACATGGCATATATCTTATAGGGCCTCAATGAATACCTAGAATCTGAAATTTCATGCCATGACCTTACTATAGAACTTGAGTTATTAAGATCTGAAATGTGCCAATTTTAACACTCACTGTCTTACCGGTTCACTGATTTCATATTCATAACAAAGCTTTTTTTTAATTTGGTAGATGTTAGCGTACTTATACAAAGGGAAAAAATAAAACTACAAATCATCGATATTCTTTGTCGTCAAAGTTACTGGTTGTTTTTCTTTACTTACCGATAGCAGCACCATTATAAAAAAAAAAAAAAAAAAAAGAGAAAACACAAAAAGTCCTTAAATTATGTAATTGCATTTATTCAGATTAATAAAATAGTCCGGTCAATTTAAACACTCGGTGATACATAAAGTTGCAACAAGCTGATAATCGGTGAAATTGTTCAAAAAATAATTATAAATAAAATTTTGAAGTTTCCCGCCATTCCTGTGTATGGAAAAAAATTGCTCAAGGTCAAAGGTAAAAAAAATTAGTTTTTCGCGATTTTCAGCAAAACTGTAATCTTTATCATAAAATACTTCAGACAATAGTTGTAGATCATAAAATTATTTACAAAAATGTATCAATATTTTTCCCCCGAGCCACCGTTTCTGAGATATTACGATTAAAAAAGTTGTAAAAGTTGTAAACGTCATAATATGCACACGTTTCCACGGCACCTGTGAGGCGTACTTAGCGCGTTTTTAACGTGGTCTTCCGCAGTAGGCATATTTCACGAGTCAGTTATGATCCTGTTTAATTTTTAAATATTGAAAAATGATGTAAATCAGCAAAGATTGGAAAAAATTAAAGCGATATTTCATTTATTATAGCAGGTATAAGACCAACATATAAAATATAAGACAATTGAACAGGGGACATAGATGTTGCTTGGAGGTTACACTGGGGAGCAACTTATGTATATTTTATATTTTAAGAGTAAGTAACAATAACCGATAGAAAAATATTTTAACATATATTACAACTAGATATGTTAGAAACAATGTTATAACTAGAAAAACTAGAAATGTAGATTTGTAGACGTGGCGTACATGCATATTATGACGTTTACAATTTTTACAACTTTTTGAATCGTAATATCTCAGAAATAGTGGCTCATAGGAAATAAGTTTTTGTACATTTTTTGTAAATAATTTTATAATCTACAATTTTGTCTGGGGTATTTTTATAACAAAACTTACCGTTTTGCTGAAAATCGTGAAAAACTCATTTTTTGACTTTTGACCTTGAGTATTTTTTTTTTGAATACACAGGAATGGTTAGGAACTTCAAAATTTTATTATATTTTGAACAATTTTACTGATTATCAGCTGGTTGTAACTTTATGTATCTTCACTCTTATTTTCTGGTCTAATTTGACCGGACTAAAAGGGATAAAACTTTTGAAAAATCAATAATGATATACAATATTAATGATAATGTACAATAACGTCATCATCATTATTACAGCCCTTCACAAGTCCATTGCTGAAAATAGGCCTCCCCCAATGAATGCTACAAAGCACGATACTAAGTCACCTGCATCCATCCATTTCCTGCATGTCTTACCGGCTTGTCACTCCATCTAGTGGGGGATCGCCCTACCCTTTACCTACCGGTATGACGCTGCCACTCGATAACCTTATTCCCCATCGGTTGTCAGTTCTTCGAGCTATGTGAGCACTTCAGCTTAACAATGCGGTAGGATATGTCGATTACTCTGATTTTACTATGGGTATTCTCATTTCTTAGTTCATAACTCAGAGACACCCTGAGCATAGCCCTCTCCATAGCCCGCTGAGCGATCTTGAGCTGCCCTATATGGCCAGCAGGGAAGGGCAAGTCATCACTGCCAACACACGCCAGTTGTACAATCTTGTTTTCAAGTTTTGAGTATAAAACCTAACGAGAAAATGTGTCGTAATTTCCCGAACACTGACCAGCCGAGTTGAATCCGTTGACTGACCTCTCGGTCGACGTTTGACTTACCTAATTGGACTATTTGTACCAGGCAAACATACTCGTCAACAACTTCGAGCTTCGTGCCCCCAACAACTAACGGCATAGGTGTGACATGGAAGTATTCCTGTTCGTCGAGGCATCCAGGTATCAAAATGCGGCAGGATTGCTTCGACAACGTTATGCGCGCAACATAACGTGCTTCAGAGAGATAAGCGCGCCACGTTGCTAATGCGTTAAGTCGTTCCTGCCGCTTAACCTCTTCCAACACCTCATCTGGCAGCGGCCACATTCGGTCTTGAGCTTCAACAGTTGGCTCTTTCTGATAGACAAATCTCTGGCAAAGCCCTTGGAGCCCTGGTTCCACTCGATCGCTTCTTCAATACGAGCTGTATTGAAGTTGCGTAAATCCCGCCGCATGGATTTGGACATATCAGGAGACTGCAGCTTCACTTACCGTTTAACAGCCATGAGATTAAGAATTTGATCGGAGAGTTTTTGTGTTTTTCTGCAATGGGTCTTGCAAAACTTAGCTCCGACCGCATGGGAAGTTTCCACAAGCTTGACATTCATAGCGTCTACTATATTCCAATCTTCTAGGCACTCAAAACAGTTTTGTAAGTCGAACTGAAAGTTTTCGTGGCTTTAGATTAGAGCACGAGGGGGTGGAGCATTGACTCCATTAGATGTGACCTCTCCAACTTAACGGTTAGGTTCAGTGTAACTCTCACCATTCGGTAATCGCTGTCAGTTTCACCTTGCATTACCTGACCTACATTGACGTGATGATATTTAATACAAGCTTAAAATAAATCGTTGTAGTACAACCTCCTAAGTCGTTTGTGCCCAACTTTCTTTTCACTATGGAGTGTAGTAGTAAGGAGTACGGATTCTGTATAAAAAAATATCCGTAGTCTAAATTTTAAAGAACTTTTTATAATTTTTTTATTGCATGGACTTTCACCATAGTTCTATTTACAATAATTATTTTATTGCTTTCAAAATTTTTATTTTCAAAATCACTCTCAACGTATTTTACGGCGATTTATCATACCCGGTAGCTACGCGAGCGCTGTTGTGGAGAGTTTTTGAACTGTTATTTACTGCTTACGGATGGACACATTTTCAACTATTCTCTTAAGGGAGATTGTCCTCCTTACCTTTATACTCCATGCTTTTCGCATTTGTATTTTGATGGAATCATTAGTTCGAGGCACTCATTTTTACATTTACTCGTATAATATCTACTTTTTCGTATATTCAGTGTATTAGGTATTAGAAATCATTAAATAAAACAAAAAAAATAACTTTTGGTAAATCCTAATATACATGCCTTAAGCGCTCGTTATACGTCAACTTTTTAAAGTATTTTAAATACACACAAGTTTTTACATATAGCTTTATTACTAAACTTCTAATTTTCCGATAATTTTATGTCAAACCTCAAAAAATTTTGAAAATCCAAAAGTGCACGACTCATAATGCTCATATGATCGTGAAAAAATGTAGAAAAAAATTCTCAATCAAAAATAGAAAATATTTTTTTAATTTAACTATGTTATTATTATTGACATTCAAATAAAATTTATTATCTTTAATTTAAAAACTTTTAACATAATTATCTTAAAACGATCAGAAATCAACTTTAGAGGAAAGTAACTAAATGTGGGCTTTAATATGGGCTTTAATATGGGCTAGTGAAAATTCTCGAAAACAAATAATTAAAAGGCGCTGCAAACGAATATCTCCTATTGCATTCATTAGCCCCAACACCGCAATCACTCTATCTCGTGAGTTCTGCGAGAGGTAATGATAAGATAAGACCTTGTTACTTCACCGCTCTCAAAAAATTTCGTGAGATGAGTAAAAACATGTTATTTAATCAATGATAATCAGGACCAAATAGTGTAACTGTATCTTTTATTTGTAGAATATAAGTTTAATTTAATGTATAACTTGTGAAGTACAAGTTCAACATTATTTCATTCAAGAATTTTGAATATGGGCTATGACTATGGTCCTAAATATGGGCTGGCCCATATTTAGGTACTAGTACTTGGGTAGTTAGAAATTAGTCTCTAAAGCTATTTTTTTAAAGAACTAAGTAAAAATTGGGATGAAGAACAAATAGTTAAAGTAATAAAAGTAGTAAACGAGAAGACAACAAAATCATCATCTAATAATGAAAAACCACCGAATAACTATCCTAGATTGCCCCTTTCACCTAAATCTTTGACTGCAATTCCTAATGAAGGCAGTTTGATGATTGAGAATGATGATCATCATTCTCAAGGTTATAGATGTAAAACAGGAAATAAATCTCAATTCGGACCTTCAAACTTAACATCCGGATGTGACACTCAAACAGAGGCATCTACTTCTGGAACCTACATGAATCTATAAATAATAGCGAAACATTCTCTTCCAGAATTGATCGCAATAGCCTAGGCCTAGTATCTCTTTATGACATTAGCCCTGTACCAAAAAAATCAAAAAGATGTCTAATAATCGCTTATAACTTCCTCACCCCATAAAAAGACCTTGTTTAAAAAAATAGAAGAATATTGAAAAAGAAAAGAAAACTACAGATAAGAAATTCAAAGTAGAAAAAACAAAACCGTAGAAATAAGAAAAAAAACAAGACCAGAAAACAACTAGTGACGATGAAGTGATCGACAGTGAAGGTGGAGAGGTTTTCCAGTTTGTTTCAGACTCTGAACTAGATATCATAATCGGTAAAGAAGCTTCTGATTCTGCAGATGCATAATGTATGTTCTGTCAGCAACTTTTTTCAGAACAGTAATCGGCACAAATGGCTGTGCTGGTCCAGAATTTGATAGTTGGATATGAGACATTTGGGTGTAAAATAATCCATTTCTTGCTCTTACAAAAGTTAATAATTGATCTAGATAAGCATTTATGCTTATAATTTTCTTAAAAGATAATAAAGTTGTTATATAGCCCATATTTGAGTACCTGTTCCATATTTAGTGCCAATTTTGTTTAATGCTCAATTTTGATAGTATAGTTTAGTAATAAAAACATAAGACTGTTATTTTGCTCTTTAAAAATATATGTCTGAATATTATAACATTCATGTAAAGTTGATTTTTAAATGGTTTTTAATTTTTGACCTCAAAACAATATGGTAGCCCATATTTACTTACTCTCCCGCTAATATTCCTATAATTTTTAGGTATTTGTATTCAGACATTAATATAAAAACTGTTCTTTTTTACCTGACTCGTTAATAAAAAAAATTCTCATCAACTTTTTTTCCGCTTTCAATATGTATTTCATCTAGTCATAACCAGTATTTTAATTTAGCATTCACCAAAGTACACTTCAGATCACTCCATAAAGTCCAAGACGTATAAGTAATAAGTATACATAAATCCTACGTACTTTTTGCGAAACAACATATTATAATGAAAATCTGTGATTATAAAAATAATAATAATATCCTTACCTTGGTCAAGTATGTATCAAAATTAGTTTAAGATTATTTTGTATTTCTACAGCGACCGATATTTTTCATCACGAGCCGCTGTAAACAAACGATACAGTAATCCAAACAGTACATACAGTAATCAAAATTAATCTTAACTAAATAAAATAATATGAAACGGCCATTTACATTCCATGGCTTCCTACATGATTGATGAATATATTAAAAAATAGATTGAGTTTAACAATTGATATTTTTAAAAGTTATCATGTTTACCCTTCCACGCGGACGTGATAAATCTACACCATAAGCAACTAAAACCACTTTTTTAATGTAAAAATAGCAATTAATCAATTTAAAAAAATAATTCTGACAATGTGTTTTTTACATCATTTATATGTTCAATATGATTATTAGATACGATTTCATGCGACAAAACGTTGGATTCTTGATTTTTAGGCGCTATAGAACATACCTATGCTCTTTGCACTTAATATCCAGGACCGTATTAACGATAAGGGTACACGAGGCCCGTGCCCAGGGAGCCCCTATCATCACGGGAGCACCCGTCACGAAAGGCATCGACCTCATTCGCTTACGCAATACAATCATTTTTCTATTTTAGGAAAAAATAACCCGACAAAAAAATTTATAAAGTAAATGAGGGCGTTGTTTGTGTTGCTTGACAAGCCACACATTGCCGGAAATGTGGCATTGACATATTTCCTAGGTAGAAAATATGTAGTTCCGCATTTCGCCGCCATGTAATCGTTTTTGTCGGGCTGTGCCTTACTTATAGCCTAGATTTTTTTTAAATTTTCGGCAATCTATGTATTTATAATCAAATAATTTATTTAATATGATAATTTTCAACCACAATATATATTATATATTATAGCAAATAATTGTTACGATCCTTATTTTTAGATAAGTGAAGCTAAATTAAACGTAAGAAATAAAAAGAATAATATAGGTAGTTGTTATAGAATATTTTCCTTTTTTTGAAAGATGTTTAGGAAAGAAACATTAAAGTTTACATTTTCCTAAGAAATTATCGTCCCCGCTATGAAATCTGTCAAATATTTTACCTCATTGTAAAGTGGCACCGCCCTGGTGACAGAAAAAGTCGTGGATGCCCTCAATAATGACATATTATTTGATTTTTACCAATTAACTATAATAAATACAAGTTCATTACAAAAAATGTTTTTGTCATTCACTTTTTTTTTACTTTCCAACAAGGCCACAAATTCTAGTGTGCCCAAGGGCCCCGGTATGGCCTAAGACAGCGTTGACAATACTCGTATATCACTACAATTTATTTTATCAACTACACAAGTGCTTGATCCAGCCATCCGCACATTTTTTGTAGGCTAATTGCGGCATGGCCTTCAGCTTAAGTGAATTCTCTTATTTATGGTTTTAATCAACTCAAAATGCCTTCCTCGAAGTGATAATTTTAAGTAAGGTTTGCTTGGAAAATTGCTCTTAGCCTAAGGCCCGCCCAATTTAGTTCCACATCCCTTTATTGTTGACTTTTTTATTTATATTTTAGTGCGCAATAAAGTCTCTTGTCGAAACACTCCGTCGAATTTTAGCTCGGCAAACAATAAAAATCAGATGAGGCCATTTCAGGTGAGTGCGGTGGTGACTGGTGAGGAAGCCTATTCCCAGCGTTAGACTTTGACTGCCTGACGGAGAAGATGAAAAATTACCACCATCGCAAAGTTGTTTAATATACATAGCTGCCTAACAAACGAAAAAATGCTTGCTGTGTTTGTTGACGTGACAGGTAGCGTTTTGATTAATTACATAAACCTACGTACGTAACGTATAACGTTTACGTAAAGGTACGGCATAATTTTGAATGATATGTTATTAATAAATTTTAAAACTTTTAGTAATACAGTGCTTAGAAAACTTATCGACGGGTTCACAAGAAAAAAGAGTAGACACTTTTAATAATATCAAAAGCTAAATTGTAAAAAAGGAAACAAACCACTCGA
The DNA here is from genome assembly GCA_907164705.1 of Parnassius apollo. Taxonomy (NCBI): domain Eukaryota; kingdom Metazoa; phylum Arthropoda; class Insecta; order Lepidoptera; family Papilionidae; genus Parnassius; species Parnassius apollo. The sequence continues at coordinate 11,533,075 of CAJQZP010000885.1, forward strand.
TGGGCAGCAGTGTCTTCCTAATAATAACCAGAAAATAAAAAAACTATGGCAAATATGGGGAATATTTGATATAGTTTCCATGCTGCATGAGGCAATCTAAAGGGGACGCCTGTGTTACGATGTTCAGCAGTGAAATTTGGTAGGATGAAGTGTAAATGAAATGTAAAAATAAGGGGAAGAAAAAAGTTTCTTTATTAGGCCGTCAATCCAATGGTGGACTTCCGCCTCTACTGTTGAAGGGGGGAGTTTTTTAATCGTCACACTTGGCAGGCTGATTATCGCTTACATTGTCAGACGTCTCAAACATTTGGCGCAGCAGCACGTCGTAAAAAAAATTAAACAAAAATTTATTTCAATTACAAGGCGAGTTATATGCTTTAGGGCACGATAGATGCATTAAGATTTAGACTTTTCCAATTAAATAATTTTTAATAGGTACTCAACACGTGCTCAGGGTGAAAAGGATCAAAGCGCTCCAGTGCGTGCTTCTTCCATTTGACTGCATCCAGCTAACAGCAGCACGAATCGTCGACAACCGAGTCCTTTCTGATCGGCTTGACTCAGTGGCGCTGCGAAATGTTGTTTTTCTTATAGAATATGAGTGACAAACCAGCACACTGTTCACCTGATAGTAAGTGGATGATGTGGCCCATAGACATCTTCACCTATCTCCAACTAAGAATCAAAATGCACATTGTTACCCTTGAGGACTACGATGGAATGCCTCATTTCCAGTAATATCCGGCTTCTTACACTCACCATACGAAACACAGCAGTATATTGAACCCCTGAGGTGAGAGACTGCCAAAATATCTAAGCACGTAGCGTATTATACTTTGCATACGGATTTGCCTCCCCCTTAAGAGGCTAAAGTCATTGAATCGTGTTTCGTGTCACCATTTTTAAATATTTCGCAAAGCTCTAAAATTAAGGGAAGATTTACAAAGAAAAGAGCCTTTCGGATAACATCGACCTGATAACCGTGACAGGACATCCTACCAACACTTATCTTATATGAAAATCTGTGCAGCGTAAACTCGTCGACGCATCTACCACAAGGACACCGATGAGTTAATCAGATCGCCGCTCCCAGACCGATTTCTACGGCTTTACGCAAGCTTTCTCTGTCAATTAATGTACCGAGATCACATGATAGAAAAATGTAAAGTAAAAATAATATATATATGTGTGTACTTATATTAGGTTAATTATTTGGGTTGGTATAATTCTATGTGTATAATCATGTGTAAAGTCCATGTCACACCTATGCCGATAGTTGTTGGGAGCACTTACCTGGAACAAATAGTCCGACTAGGTAAGTCTAAATTCGGCCGAAAGGTCAATCGAAGGATTCAACTCGACTGGGCAGCGTTCGGGAAATTACGACACCTCTTCTCGTCAGCTATACCTCAAACATGAAAACGAGACCGTACAACCAGTGCGTGTTTCCAGTGAAATGAGGACATCCACAGAAGAACCAGAGAGACTGACATAGCCCAACGGATTAGTAAGCTATTATGACATGCAGGAAGTCGATGAATGCAGGTGGCTCAGGACCGTGCTTTGTGGCATTCCTTGGGGGGGGGGGGGGCTATGTTCAGCAGTGGACTTGTGAAGGGCTGTAATTATGATGATGATGATGATTTCCCCAACCAGATCTGCACATTTGGGTTCACTTGACACTATTGAATCTTTGGTATGGCGTTTAATTTTAATTCAGTTTTGTTTACAACGATAACTGCAAAAACACGGTCGATGTAAGTCGACAAGAGATTGCTATCCCCTGTCTCTATCGATTTGCTGAATAATTATATTAGTAGGTATACATGAGTGTGGACAGGCTGAACGGTTATATTTGTCAAACTTTCATCTACACATATTTGATTCCACCGCCCGGCTGACGCCGATATTTTTATGTGTATTACACACATCATTAACATAATATATATACATCGGATGCCACAAAATTTTATCGTTTCTCAAACTCATGGAACGAATGTATGGTAGGGTAATGGATGATACTCTTGCACCTATATTATATTTTAATATTATAGCGTATTGGTAGGAAGAAATATTATGTAGCTATGTACTACTTGTACCTATGTACCCTGCAGTTCCAATTACATCAATTTTATACGTGGTAGAGCCATGTGGCAGCCACATTATGGTTGTAGCGCGAGTGGCTCGGTTCAACCGTGTAAGAAGGAGCAAGACCAAGCTCTCACAGAATACCCGCTTTAAATAGCAGCTCAATGCTTAAATAAAATAAAATAAAATATCTCTATTGGATACGGCGCATTTCATTTTAGTACTCAGGGGTTACGACGCATCTCCATTTCGGTTCCTAATCGAAGATAGATGCTGATATCTATTGGCTACAGCATCCACATGCCATCAGGTGGACTGTGTGCTCGTTTGTCACCCTTATTCTATAACAAAAAACATAATAATAAAAGCCGTAATTGAAACACCCTTCTTCAAGCATATTTTTAATAATATTTAGTTACTCTAAGTTTGTAGTTTCTGTTAATGAACATAGACGTCCGCCGTCCTTCAATATTCAGTCAGGATAGAGTCGTACAAATGCTGAATGACCCCAAACATCAAGAATCAAATGAATTTCGTCACGCAACACGCCGTAGACAATTAATGCCTTCTAGCATAAAAAACAGTTTTACATATTACAGGCTACAACAAATAGCATATTGTGCAAGTCACTCTTCATTTAATCCATTTACGTGTGAGGCGTTTTATTTTTAACTAAATGGCTGTAAGTCGAAGAAGCCTTGTAATCTTAAGAAAAAAAAACGTTATTTTTCTTTAGTAATGGTAATGGACCGTCATTTAATACCGTCCCGTCATTTAATATTTTTTATCATCATTATCATAATTACAGCCCTTCTCAAGTCCACTGCTGAACACAGTCCTTCCTCAAGGAATGCCACAAAGCACGGCCATGTGCCAGCTACATCCATTGACTTCCTGCATGTCTTACCAGGTCTTCTCGCTCGCTTCTTCGAGCTATACGGCCGGCCTAATATCACTTTATCTTACTAATCCGTTGAACTATGTCAGTTACTCAGGTTCTACTGCGGATATCCTCATTTTAAGTCTATCACGTAGAGAAACCATGAGGATAGCCCTCTCCATAGCTCGCTAGGCGACCTTAAGCTTCCTCATACGGTCAGCAGAAAAGGACCACTTTTCAGATCCAATCTAGTTTTCAGGTTTTGAGGTAATTCGTAATTTCCTGAACGCTGCCCAGCCGAGTTGAATCCGCCAATCGATCTCTCGGTTGAAGTTGAACTTACCTAGTCGGACTATTTGTTCCGGGTAAACATACTTGTCAACAATTTCGAGCGTAATCCTTCCAACAACTACAGATAGTGTAGGTGTGACATTACACAAGACATTACCATTATTACACGTTCATCTTAAGACCTATCCGTTGGAAGAAAATATTGAGGTCAATCAGAATAGTGATTAGGTTTGTCAGCGATTCTGCCATAAGGAATATATCGTACGCAAATCGAAGGTTAGTGATGTATTCGTAATTGATGTTAATACCGTATCCTTTCCTGTCCAGTAGCTTGAAAACGTCTTCCAATGCAGCGGTGAAGAATTTTGGGAATATAACGTCACCTTATCTTACACCTCTCTGCATTTGAATAAGTTTCATTCTCTGATTCCTTACCCGAATAGCCATCGTATTTCTACTGTACAAAAGCTTGAACACTTCGATATACCACCAGTCAACTTATCACCCACTGACTATAACAAAATCTAAAGCTCTTAGCATAAAAAGACTGTATTTTATTGAGAAAGCATAATTTTTTTGGGTTGTTTATTAAGGAAAAAGCGTAATCGAGTTAATAACCGCAGAGCAGCACTGCGTATTGAACCTTTACTGATTAAAAAGTTTATATATCCTGTAATTTTGATATTTAGTTCAATTACATTTAGAAAACCGAGGCAGCTTCTCTTTGATGGTTTGTATCCTTAAATTTATTGCTTCTGGTAAAACTTTTGCCCCTGTAAGCAATAAAACTCATATTATAGAGACCCTTTTTTATTGATAACGAGGTGTTTTATCCTAGTCCTCAGGGGTGACAACGCACATTTTGATTTTGAATTAAGGATAAATTAATAATTTTTAATTAATTTATTAATTGAGGTCGGACCTCCGATATTTTATTTATATGGCTTACTAACAGTCAACTTACACAATAACAATCTTAAATAATAGAAATTTTTCTTAAGCTAAGTGTAGTGACTACTTACTAGTAAACACAGCATGCATTATAACTATATCTTAAGTAGATTTTGATTTATAATTTGAATTAATAATTTAAAAAAAAGGACGTAGTTCATCCGTATGGTAATAGAAAACACAAGCTGGTTGCACGATCTAAAGTACTAGGTTTAGCCATATTGTCGATATTCTTATTACGGAAACTGTAAGCGAAATCAAAGTTTATATCAACTATGTCTTTTTAGATATTTAGCAGCTTACACAGTCTCGGTAATGGAGAGTTGGAGCCAATAACGGTTCTGCGGGTTGGAGGCTGCAGTGGAACTACCGGATGAAGCGGATATCTTGAAGGACCGTTAAATTCAAACGCATTCAGTAACTGTGGACAGCTGGTTCTATTGTTGAGAATTTTGTATAAAAACAAAAAGTCTGTTAGCTCCCTACGTTTATCCAAGGATAACATTTCGAAAAATTTTAGCCTATCTGCATATGAGAAATCTCTCTTTGCTTTACCTATTAACCGAGCCAAATGCCACAGAAACCTCTTCTGAATACGCTTAATGCGTATATTGTGAACCGCTAAGTGTGGACGCCACACAACAGAACAGTACTCAAGTGTACTACGAATGAGACTATTATAAAGCATATTCTTAGTTTTAATGCTGAATCCTTTGCTATTTCGTATGACAAACCCAGCAGCCTTGAAGCTTTTTTAAAAATTTTCGTAATGCGGTATAAATGTCAGTTTCCTGTCAAATGTAACCCCTAAATCTGATACCTCGACCTCTTGAATAATATGCTCGTCTATTTTATAATTAAATGGAATACGTTTTTAATTTCTGGTAAATTTAACGTGTTGTCATTTTTCGAATTTAGTGTTATTCGGTTAATCCTGCACGAGTCAATAAGATTTTTCAGATCCCTCTGCAATAATATTGAGTCTTCTAATGAAATTATATATCTAAAGAATTTCAGATCAACGGCATACATAAAAACATAAGAGCTAGTTAAGTAGTCTGGGATCTCGTTAATAAAAAAGTTTAAAAAAAAATTCAGTCGGACCGTAATTATTAGTAACATTTATTTCAATGAACAATTACACCCGTTACTATAAGTGTTATTATCATTATATACTAAAGAAAAGTTTGTCACGCATATACCTCATATAGCATCAGATGTTGTAAAGATCTTATCACTCATTGTAGTGGGATAGGACCCTTTCCCCCCACGCTTACTTTTAATGAATGTCCAGAAGAGTTTTGGGTTAGAAATAAGATCCTTTTCCAATTTATTAATGTAAAAGTTATACCTGTTAATAGCCAAAGCTTCACAACGCTTACTTACTTTTTTAAGTTCTAATTTATCGCACGGGTTTCCGTATATCTTGTAACGCCATCGATGATTATTCTTTTCGTTTAGTCTACGAATTAAACTGCGGTCAAATCATGGCGGGTAACGCCCTTTTTTCTCAAAACACTTATAAGGCACAAATTTACCTACCATAAAACATCGTAGAGGACCCTAACCATTTCATTTACATCTTTATATTTTTTTAAGTATAAGGCCAGTACACAAAGTTTGTTAAAACGAAAAAAATATTTTAAAAATATTTCTGATGTCAATTTTATGGATTTTACATCTAACATATTATACGAGCTGGATATGCTGCGATGCAGTTAGCCCAGAAATCTTCCCGCAGTTCACTACTAAGAACATCAACGGGACGGAATTAATGTGAATAGGAAAACCCAACAAAACGAAATTTAAACAGTGAAAGTTTATTTCATAAGGTATATATAAATGTAGGTACACTCGCTGACAAAATGGTAGGAATCCTTTATGTGTGCTCTTGTATGTCCCCTGAGCGGTGAGAATATTTTCGCTAAGTGTTGAGCCAATCTGTAAGTTGGTGAATCGATTTGGCTCACTATGGGACGTAATGGAGCATTGGGCTTGTGTATTTTTGGTAACCCATACAACTTTGGTGATTTGGCGCACGTAGGTATTATCAATTTTACGTCCAGATTAAATTTTCCGTAGTGCTTCTTTATGAGGTCACTAGTTGTTTTTAGTGTGCTATTTGTTGGGTCGTTTTTAACCTTTTTATAAGTACTTACATCCGACAAAAGTTCTTGTATTTTAGAATTATAATCTGACGTATCCATGACTACTGTGGCGTTTCCCTTACCTGCGCGGAGAATCGTAAGTTCTGGTTTATTGCGTAGGTTCTTTAAGGCTATAAATTCGTCTTTGGGAAGATTCGGTTTAGGCACTGAACATCGACGTAACATAGACGAATTGTCTTGACGTATCCAAATCTTCTTTCCGCATATTGTTTTTAAATAAACAGTCCTCGACACTACAGACAATTTCTTCGTACGGTAATCTGCGTGGAGATATAGCATAATTGAGGCCTTTGGATAAAACCTTAATTGTTGCATCATCCATTCAATCATTGTGGTCTCTTCTACATAGGACAAACTAAAAGATCAATCAAAACCTGCGTTCAAGAACATGTAGCTGATGTGAAGAATCGACGCTCCGGGAAGTCTGCAGTCTGTGAATACGTACAGGATCGCCCCCGTCACTACATCAGATTTGATAGACCACAAATCCTCGCTAAAGAACACCGATTCCTTCCAAGGATGATTCGCGAGGCTGTTGAAATCATAAAACATCCTAATTTCAATAGAGAAGATGGCTGGGTGCTACTATCTGCTTGGGATCCTATAATAAATAAAATTAAATCCCAACCCAAGCATACAACTGCAAGATTTCATGATATCATAAGTTCATACTGTGTAGATCGGAACAAAAATTAAATTTTAATCTATGGTAACCGCGGTTAACTATGACAGCTGGACGTTGAACATCTCAGTCCTTCCCGTGACCGTGGGTGCTGTAAAGCTCTCGACACGTCGGGTATTTAAAAAGTTAAATATACGCGATAAATTCCGTAAAAACTAGTATTATTTCAATGTGTAGTGTTCGCGTAAATATAAGAAATCATTATGAAAACTTACCTCTAGAAAAATGATGGTCACGGTTTGGCTACCAAACGGAATGAGCATAACAGCAGATGTGTACTGTGAAGAAGTGAACACATGATGGAAAAGTGGACACGTGTCCAATCGGCTTTGGTTAATCGTTCGTCCCCGCTCCTCCTGCACGATTACGTGCGACCTCATAATGCACAATAGACGGTCTCCAAGTTTCAAGAGCTAGGGTTGGAACGATTTTTTTATTTAACGATTGTTGTTACGATTTCTGTGGTTTGGAAGCTCCTTGTGCCTACAAAGCAGAGTTCTACTTTTTTCAGTATTTAGATAATTTTTGGTGGGGAAAAATTCATTACCCCAGAGGCAGTACAAAATACCTTTGATGAATTTGTTGCCTCCTATCCAGCTGATTTCTTACACATCAATTACATGCGTGATTACTTTAGATTAAACAAAGTAATTAAAAAAAACGACGAAACAAGTTAATGTTTTGTAAAAAACGGTAGTTTCATAGGTGAAAGCCTGATATCTTGGCTTATCACTATTTAATGTAATCCTGCTTCTGTAACGTCAAAAACTTGCTTCCACGATGAATCTTAAAAAATTAGACCGGATCGTCTGTAAATATTATAAGCTCCCCTTTATTATATTTAATCTTGTAGCTAATATAATAAGGAACATATTATCAAGGAGAGCAGGGGCAAGTGTGCTCCTGCGGTACTCAATAAGTAAAGACAGCGAAAGAGCCCTTTTATTTTTCTAATCTGAAAAACAGTAAAGTAGTATACAAACCAATTTTGCTTTCCGTATTGCGAGGCACTGCTGCCTTTCCCTATACAGCCGAAATTCAGTTGATGGCAGAGCCATAGACCATACCGCTGATAGGGTCAAAAAGACTGGTGCTAAGGAGTGTTCATTTTTCCTTATCCTATGGTCGCCGTGTTTCGTCCTTAACTCGGTTGGGAGGGGGGCCGTTGAGCAGGTGAAGATGGAGTCCGCAAAAGAAGGTTTGCATTGCGTTCTGGTAAGCCTTACCTTAAAAAAAATCTCCGAACAACGAAAAGGATCCATGGTCCACCGGTCAGCAGTGAACTTTTAATATCTGTGAAGATGGAGAGCTTTATACTATTGATACTGTACAAATGACTCTGTATGGTTCTTGAAAAGATCCAAGAGAAAACATTTTACACTTCATATTTTAATTAATTAAAATTAGCACATTTAAATTGCAACAAATGTAGGGTCTGCTTAAAAGGTTTCGTGATTATTACATGTAACTATATTAAAACTGAGGAACACGTTACATTAGCTGTTTATTAAACATCATAACTTATTCTCTTATTTTCCTTTTATGACGGCATGAAAACAAAGTTTTCGTACAGAGTTTGCTAAAAGCATGACACGTGAAACGTGACTGTATTCTAGAATAAGATATAATTTTATGACAGCTTTACATATGTATGTTCTGAATCTGTAAAAGAACAAAAATATTTAATATACCATTTGTAGGTTTTACCAATGACTATTAATAAATGTTGGTTTTGGAAGTGAAAATAGGTATTATTACATAGGAAAGTATTTATGAAACATCCAATCATGTTACCGAATTTTTTAAAGAGTAAAAAGTAAAAAGTAAAAAGTAAAGTAAAATTACAGCCTATATACGTCCCACTGCTGGGCACAGGCCTCCCCTCATTTCTGAGAGGGTTTTAGGGCAAGGAAGTGTCAATGCGTGTTGGCGAACTTCACATGTCTTCGAAATATTTTTTTCTTATTCCTCAGACATGCAGGCTTCCTCACGATGTTTTTCCTTCACCGCCAAGCCCGTGGTAAATCAGCACTTAAAATTGCAATTAACAATTTCATTCGTGCCGGCGGAGATCGAACTAAAGTTGTTCAAAACGACTATAAATCAATAGCACGCTACAGACTATAAACTATAAACTTCTAACGCGCTATTAAATCCGCTATGTTATAGCGCGCTATGTATAAATATAAGCCACGCCTCCTACACGCTTTCTTATAATAATTTATGAGAAAGCGTGTAGGAGGCCAGAAAGGGCGTTAAGTTTAGCAGCACGCTATATCTCGGAGCACGCTACATTACGTGTCGTTCATTGGATAGACTGCGTGCTATATAAGAACATTATTTCGTAATAAGTCGCATTTTAGATTAAAATAAAATAAAGTGGTAAAGAGAAATCAACAAACGCTCTTTCATACTTTTCAGGCTTACTTACGACTTTCTATAATCCCAAAAATATTTTTCTAGGCATGTACTTCTAAAAAACAAAATAAAATTAGTCATTTTTTATTATAATTAATGTAAACGTTATTTTAACCTTAATATAAATTATAAATCAATTAAAGGTGTATTTAAAAGTTTATTGATTGTATATACAAAAATCAACTATTTACAAACACTATTATATACACTTATGTATCTATATTTTATTTACATTTAAAAAAATTAGTTAGGCTTCTTTTGTAGCAGACAACTGTGTCCTTCGATCACTTATAAATATACAGTATACAATAACTAAACAACGTCTAACACTAAATTAGTTCGCGCGCGAAGAATAGCGTGCGGCTAGATTAAATTTGAGTCACACGCGCTATTGGGAGTCTACTCCCAATAGCGCTGCTGCTAAAACTAATTGCCACTTGATATGAATAGCGCCAAAGCGTCATAGCGTCATAGCGCCATGGCGACTACTTACATAGGACGCGCTTTGCGTTATGGAGAGATAACGCGCTATAATATGGCGCTATGAGCTATATTAACCACCATTAGATCGAACCCGGGTTACTCGCGTTCTGTTATATTTACAGCGAGCGTTAACCATCTGAGCTATCACGGTTCTTAAAGTAGAATACAGTAAAATAAACAAATATTCTAAGCTTACTATTCATTATTTTATTTATCAGACTATTATCGGTACAAATTCAATATTTTTTGGTATTGACTCTATAGTTACAGAACTTCCTCCAATTGTCTCGTGATTTCTTTCTACGAATCAATATTGCATTTTCTAGTGACATTATCAGTTGTCACATTAGAAACATCGGTTTTTTTCTTACCCATAAACTTCTCCATAATAATCTCTTCTTGTATTTTATTCCTTACAGCGTTATTTAGGCAATTCCGTTTGTGACTCTTTCCCAACATTAATATCTTCTTTGTCATATTTGGTACGTAATATATTGTTCCGCATTTATCTGTGAATGCAAAAAAATCTCTCATGATATGCTCTATTCTTCATTGCCTAGATGAATTTTAAGCCCTCTGACCATACCAACCTTTAATTTTTTTTTAAATTTAAGTTTGAAATATCCCTATCGATTTAAAAGTTATTTTCCATCTTGATTGTCACGAGCTCGTCCAGTATTCGGTTAAATCTTTTTATCACACTCATTTTGTCTCGTAAATACTTCTAGACAACAAAAACGTACTTACTAAGCGAACGACTGTGTCGAACGGAGAGAGGTGACACTGCACACTGTCCGCGAGCACGATAATACGCCAAACACATCTAGACATGACTATTTTTCAACATTTTAAGTACTTGTCTTTAATTTAAAACTTAAGATTTAAAAGTTCAGACTTTAGCCATTAAGACTTAGTAAATCCTAGATTTTACTGGAAAATCTTAGGATTTACCGTATTTAGAGCTTTAACAGTAACATATAATACAAACTAGCTATGCCCGGCGAGCGTTGCAACACTCGTAATCGGATATATATAATATATTAACTCATTTTCAAAAAAAAAACGGCCACCAAAGATTCATACTAATTGTTAACATTAGATAATTTGGTAATTTTAGTTATACTCAGAATTTTGTAAATTAATTAGCAAGGAATATTATTGGTCAATTTATCATAACATTTTGATTAAGATAATGAGAATAATGTTAAAATTCTAAGCGCTAGTAGTGTAACTGGCTAGGTAGAAATAAAAATCGTTTATTTTTTGTTTTTCTTTCTTTAATAAAGTAAAATTAGATAAAAGTTAAGTACGGAGTGAGACCTCTTGCTGCAATCACAGCTTGATGCATTCGTCTGGGCATGCTAGCCAGTATATCTCTTATGGTGTCTAGCAAAATACGTTGCTCACTCCTCGGTACTCGCATTCTTTAGCTCTCTGGTGGTCTGCAGAGTCGCCTGCACTGATCTAATTCGTCGCTTCAGGACGCCCCAAATATGTTATATGGCATTTAGGTCGTAACTTTGAATGGGCCATTCCTTCACACAACAACAAACGACGAATTCCAACCTCTAAGCATATACTCTCTCTATACTCTAAGCACATACGCTTCTATATTGGCAGATCAGTGGAAGCGAGCGTTGTCGTCCACAAAAATTGACTATTCGCCTTTACATTGAGTTGCGCATGAGGAATTAGAACTTCCGTTATGTATCGGTGTTCAGTTGGTGTGCTGTTTTCGATGATAACTAACTTCGTACGATCCAACGAATTTATTCCTACCCAAAACATAACCCCCACCATAAGGTTCTTCAAAACATGTCTCTGCAAATCATTCTCTTCATCTTCATAGCACTATCCGACGTTGATCTTCACCGTACAAAAATATCCTGGATTCATCGGTAGAGAATAACCTATCCTAGTCTTCTTGAGTTCATGACACACAATTTTGAGTGAAGCTAAGCCTGACAATCCGGTACTCACCGAGTAATTTAGGGCCAAAGGTTGGGCTTTGACTGCATATATGGCAGCGAGAAGATTCACCCTGACCGTCAAGGTTGTTTTTGAGGTCTACATATGAAGATTTGCGATTTCCCAACGCTTGACTCGCCAGAAAACGATCATCCCGTAGTTCAGTACTTGGTTTTCTTCCAGAACCAGGTCTTCCCCTGGCGGGACCGGTCTCCTAATAGCGCTGCCAGGTCCTTTGTCGAAAGACTCATATTTAGCCTCTGAGTCATAAAGCATTGGCTGCAACCCTCCTCAAGCAGCGCAATAATTTTGCTGACTTTTATCACTTTATTTACCATTTTTGAGGCCTCTAAATAGCAACAACAATACTTAAAAATGTCAAAGAAATAAGACTATCAAATAAATATGGACTAAAAGTAATTTAGAGTCGATATTAACTTTCGGGAGTTCGCGTCACATAATATAGTATTAAATTTTTATTTATTTATTACACAAAAATACAGTCGGTTGTTCTTTATACAACTTTCGCCAAACTGCAGGGCAGTTTGTTGTTGAAGAGGTTGTTTTCTTTATAATTCAGCCTTAAGACAAAAAGAAACACACCCGTTTTTCACCTGACTATGTAAAAAAATAAATAAATCTTAAAATCCAGCTAATTGAATTGTAAATCTCAATGTTAAAAGAAACGCAGGAAAAAATATTTTTTTAATATTTCTTTAAGCTTATTCTACGTCAAGGGTAAACGTATTTTGAACGCATCTCAACTACCCTTATTCTAGGATTACGATCCAATTTTAAACACCCGACACTTTTGTAACCAGTCAGTAACATGTTCTAATTATTGAAACCTTTTTCGTATAAACCTCTGCGTTTTTTCGCAAATAAGTACATATTATAGTTTTTTCATTATATCTTCACTAGCGCACTTGGATTGCCACTTACGATCTGAGGAACTGAAGTTCAATAGTCACTGTTCACTTCGCATTACATATATACTGAAGATACAATTTGTAAAAAAAATCAACCATCAATTTCATTTGAAGCTATCGTTATACGTTCTGTTCACGGAACATAAATACATTTTTTTTTCAGTTGTAACGCTTATTGAATACTCTAAGTTAAAGTAAGTAAGGTAAAGTAAAATATAAAAAAAACTTAGGTATGCAAAACTTCCATAAAGTTGGCTTCTTCTAACGACTCTGATTCTAACCTCTCTAACTAATTAAAATTCGTCACCATCAGCAGCATTATTACATGCCTTCATAATTCAACAGCAGCACATAGGCCTCCCCTAAACAATGTTACAAAAACCTGTCTTGAGCCTCCTGCATTCAACAACTTACTGCATTTTTTCCAGGTTGTCACTCCATCTAGTGAGCGCCGCCCTACATTTCAGTAACCGGTAAGAGATTAACATTCGAGAACCCTTATTCCACATCGAGTGTCGGTTCTTTGATCTTTAATACTGGTCCATTGCCACTTCACGCTCACTGATCCATTGTTCTATTTCTGTTACTCTAGTTCTACTACGGATCCTCCAAGCGTTTTGAATTTCCAAGCTAAAAGTAATTTAAAATTCTAAATTTTATAGTCAAAGAATATTATATTATAAAGAATATATGTAATTTTATTAAAAAAGATATTCAGTGTATTAAAACACTTGAGTTTGCTCCTAAATTAAATCTCCTATCAAACATCCCGAATAATATTATTATTTCTTATTACTATTCCCTCAAACAAAACTGAAACTTAAACAATGAAATTTAAATTAAACGGTAATGTGACTCGCTGCTATATTGCATATTCTTTTGTTTTGATAACAAACATACTCTGAAAGCATGCTAAACTTTAAGTTTGAATACTCAAAGATGTTAAGCCTATGGTTTGATTTTCTTCCATAAAATATTTATTATTACAATTATATAGATATTTTCTAATTATAATCATCATGATCGTATTTTTCATACCTATGCAATACGAATGTTCGGAACGAAAATCGGTGAATACTTTAAAGACGAATAAAAAGAAAATCAGTAAGAGCAAGGCTTCGTGAGTTTGGTTAATTACGGAGAGCTTATAGTCGAAGGTCTTGTAATTATGATTCAATCCACTACAGAGCATGTACAACTTTACCGTTACAGCTTATTAAAGTCCACTGCTGAGCATAGGCCTCCACATCGATTCACATCCACAGTTTGCCTCAGAGGGGGAGGGGGGCGATATTTGCCAGAGTCGCCACGCTTAGCAAGCGGGTTAGCAACCGCAGTTTTTTTTATTTCAGTCGTTATTAGGAAGACTCTTGTGTCCATCTGCTGATTTTTCCCCTCTGTCACCTCTTACGATGCCCACAGGATGATATGGGGTAGTGGATATTCTTCTTACACCGCCACTTCACGGTGCCATCTTAGTCGATCAATCAACAATTCTGAAGCTTGTCTATCATCGTTAGCAATCGTTGATAGATCCCCTGTAGATTACTATATTACCGAATGCCGACAACAAATTTGTTTATTTACGTGTATTCCTTTTTTTATATAGAAGACGAGGCAAAAATTTTATGCAAAATTATTTATTAGTTCCATGTCTATCACATTTAGTGGATGTAGTGACGAGCTGGTAAGACATGCAGTTGATGGATGCAGGTGGCTCATAATCGTACTTTGTTGCATTCCGTGGGTGAGGCCTATGATCCGCCGTGGACTTGTGGAGGGGGTAACGATGATGATGATATCAGATTTAATATACGAGGGCGGCACTGAAAATTTAGGGAATCAGGAAGTGACACAACATTACTATTTCCGCGAAATTTGACACATTTTTCCATACGATGGAACCAATCATTGAAGCAACCATTCCATTCGGAAGTTGGGGTCTCCAAAATGGCCGTTTCGTAGGCGTCCACAGCTTCTTCAGGCGATGAAAATCTCTATCCACGCAATTTATTCTTTATTTTTTGCTTAGGTCGGGGCTATACGGCGGATGGTCTAATAATTCTATGTTTTCTTGCTCTAAAAACTCTTTTGTTCTGTGTGCGGTGTGAGAACTCGCATTGTCGTGATGGAGGATGATGCGGCGGTTGCAGTTCTCTTTACGGAGTTTAGAAACGACCTGTGGCAAACAAATGCTAACATACCATTCTGCATTAACCGCTCTTTGTCCCTCAAGAGGAATAGTCGTAACATGGCCGGTGGCGGTTGCAGTTCTCTTTACGGAGTTCAGAAACGACCTGTGGCAAACAAATCCTTGCATACCATTCTGCATTAACCGTTCTTTGTCCCTCAAAAGGAATAGTCGTAACATGGCCGGTTTTGGAGACAAACGTGGCCACCATTTTTTTGCAACACTCCGTGAACGAACAATTTTTGTTGGCTTTAACTCATTTTCGAACACCCAAACTCGTGACTGGTTTTTTGTTACGATATTGTATACAGCATTTGAGGATCCTGCGTGGAATCTTTCGAGAGTTCTGACGAACCAAGTAACGCGAGCTGCTTTAAGCTCTTCACAGAGCGAATGCGGTATCCATCGGGAAAACAACTTTTTTACACCTAGTTGTTCATGCAAGATTATTTGTATTTGACTCATACCAATGTCTAAAGTTGCCTGAATTTCGCGGTATGTCACATGTCGATCTTCCTCAATCAGCTTACGCACAGCATCAACGTTTTCTTGGTTGACTGCAGTTTTTGGACGACCTTGACGGGGACATCACTGAGCTTGACACGTCCACGTTGAAATTCAGCAAACCAGCGATAAATTGTGGTTTTGGATAGGGCTTCATCACCAAATGCAGAAATCATCCTGTCAACACACTGTTTTTGTGTTAAACCACTTCGTAAGTCATAATAAATCATCGCTCTTGAATTTTCTCGAGTCAATTCCATTTTCTCAACGACTAAACAAGTTTGACAAAACCTTGTGACAAGACCGAGAATCTTTTTTTAAATAAATAAATGGTATTCGATTTTTAAAACCAAGGAGTTTTCAATTAAAAAGATATTAATATGACAGGAACAGTGGAAATATTCCATTCCCGATACTTTTAGTGCAGCCTAGTATTAACGTTAAACTATTGGACCATATCTATTTAATATATACTTAACACGTACTAGCTTAACCTCATTCTTATCCTGTTTGTTAAAGTTATTGTCCTTAAAAAAGAGAACAATATTTCCGAGGTTTTCAAATAAGGCCTATAATATTAGCATAACCGTCTTGGGAGAGCGACGATTCCAACCAGTAGCAACCTTTTATTTCATAACAAAGCAATCAAAACAAACATTTTCAAAAATAAAACTTGAAATTGATTATTCTCACAGGCTAAATAAAATATTTTTAAATACTTAAGAGAGATACTGTAAGGCCGGACCCATATTTAACCATATTTACGTATTATGATCGATGTACGATGTGTGATCAAGTGTTCGTACCTTAAGTATGTCGTATATAGTGTCATAAAACGCGTTCAGACTTAACCATTTGTAAAGATTGGGAGTATGTCGACGAAGCGTACCGTACACTCAAAGTTACTAAACGGTATTCGTTGAAGGTCATACAGGTTTACGCACCAACCTCGGTAAATCCAGATAGGGAGGTGAAGAAAATGAATGAAGCTATCTCTAAAGCCATGCGTTCCTCGGAAACCAACTATACGGTGTTAATTGGAGACTACGGCCGAGAAAAAACGGGGAGCTGAAGGTAGGGCAATTCGTAATAGGGCAAGAGAACCTAAGGAGCCAGCAGCTGGCCAACTTTATGAAGAAAGAGGGACTGTTTTGATAAACTCTTTCTTCCAGAAACAGGAAGTGAACCTGGTCGCGCACCGACAGTTCGACAAAAAATGAGTTTGACTTCATAATGACGACTAGACGGCAACTGTATAGTGATGTCTCGGCGGTCGCGAGAGTAAAAACAGGCAGAGATCACCGAATGGTGAGAAGTACACTGAACCAGTCTGTAAGTTCACGTTTAATAAAGTCAACGCTCCGTCCCCTTTGTGCTCCTATCCAAAGTCCCAAATATCAGCTCTCAGCTTAGCTCATATCAGCTCGAGTTACAAAACCGTTTCTGGTGCCTAGAGTACTGCTATGCAGTGAACAATATGAATGACAAGCTCGTGGAAACTATCTATGAGGTCGGAGCTAAGTTCTGTAAGACCCGTCGCAGAAAAACACAAAAACTCTTCAATTACACTCTAAATCTCATAGCTGTTAAACGGGAGTTGAAGCTGCATTCTTAAGCAGATTTGACATCGCACAGGTAACTGAACAGACAGATCTTTAAATCCATGCGGCAGGATTTAAAGATTCAACTTCAATACAACTCGTATTGAAAGGTCTTGCCAGAGATCTGTCTGCCAGACTGTCAAAGCTATAGACCGAGTGTGGCAGCATCTTTTTTTATAGCATTGGATGACAAACGAGCACACAGTTCACTTTTGGTATGTGGATACTGTGGCCCATAGACATCCAAATTTATCCTCAATTAAGAATCAAAATGCAACTGCCTTATCACCCCTGAGTACTAATATGGAATGCTTTGGTTCCAGTAAAAAGGGTCTCCGATTCTCTACACTCACCATACGAAACACAGCAGCATTACACTGCTATTTTACGCTGGTAGTCTGTGAGGGCGTGGTCCTGTCCGAGTCGAGCCGACCAATTCGTGCTACAAATACAATATAGCTGCAGCGTAGCTCTACCACGTATACCACGTTTCCGGGACACCTGAGAATCTGAGTGAAATTGTGAGATTTTATGAGCTATACACGTCATCGTTGGAGCCAAACGCAAGTGTGAGTAAAGATCCAAGAGAAAATCTTATCCGACTCTATTCTGATGATATTCTGGAAGTTAGTGTAAAACAGGCGAGGATGAAATTACAGCGAAGCTTCTAATAGCGATTGAAAAACCGGTACATGAAGTTCTTCAAAGCTCTTTAATTTCGTCTTTCGTGATTGCACTACTCCGGAGGCGTGGAGCAGAAGTGCGTTGGTCTTGTTCCTCGAGAAAGGCGACAACGCTCTCTTGGAGAACTACAGACTGATTTCCCTTCTAAACTTTGTCTACGTGCTGTTTTCTAGGGTCATTACGAATCGTCTCACACGCAGACTCGACGCCTTCGAGTTTCCAAAAAACTTTAGTACCATAAAAAATCTTTACTACCACAGACCTCATACATATGCAGCAAATTGTACAGAAGACAATAGAGTACAATCTGCTACTTTGCCTGGCGTATATGGACTATAAGAAAGCCTTTGATGCCGTCGAAATTTTTACGGTCTACAGTCCCTTTAGTGGGCAAAGTTGGATGTCGGTATATCGAAGTGCTGAAGTGTAGAAAAATAGTCCGACTAGGTAAGTCCAACTTGGACCGAGAGGTCAATTGACGGATTCAACATTCAGCTGGGCAGTGTTTGGGAGATTTCGACACATCTTTTCGTCAGGTATATCTCAAAACTGGAAAACGAGATTGTACAACCAGTGCATGTTGCCAGTGACTTATGGATCTGAGACGTGGTTCTTTACTTTTGGCTGTATGAAGAAGCTCAAGGTCGCTCAGCGAGCTATGCTTGGAGTTTCTCTGCGTGATAAACTTAGAGATGAGGATATCTGAGTGTGACCGACATTGCGCAACGGATTAGTTATCTCAAATGGCAATGGGCCGGCCATATATGTAGCTCGAAAAAAGGCTCTCGAGTGGCAGCCTCTTACTGGTAGGTGAAAAGCAGGGTGGTCCCCCGCTAGGATTGCGACCTGGTAAGACATGCAGGAAGTTGAAGGATGTCGGTGGCTGAGGGCCGTACTTTGTATTGGTACTGTGCTGGAGGGCATTCCTTGGAGGAGGCCTATATTCAGCAGCGGACTTTTGAAGTGCTGTAATGATGATGATAATGATGAGTCATATATAAACATTACTATTGTTTGACTATTGTGTCTTTTTTGCGGACGGGGAATTTGTTAACCACATTAAACATAACACACCACGCGATAGAGTAACGATACACCAAGACGAACATAATACCAAATATGAACCTGGCCTACGACGTCTACTGCTAGTATTTTAAGGTCAGCAGAGCAAAATTTTTATCTAAAAATTTAGTGGTTTTCAAAAAAGTGACGCTTCATTAGATGAGTAATAAAAAGCTAGCATTGTATTTGTGCGAGACCAGAAAGTGGTTCTTGATTGTTGTAATTGATTTTTTTTAACTTATGATTTTGACCATTCAAATATTTTAAAGAAGCATCTCAAAACATTATTTTTTAATTTCGTTCCTTAAAGTCCAACAACATACATTTCATTCAGTCACACCCAGAATAATTATTTTTTAATACAGTTGCTCAAAAAGTGGCGTATTGCAGGGACGTATAACGTTCGGGATGTGGGCTATTACGTACTCGAGCTTTTTCCTTACCTTTTCCGAACTCGTGCGTTCTCTTTCCCAACTGTCGAAATAATGTCTATTAAAAATAAAAACCAACCACGAAAATTTTACTAAAAAAATTCATAGAGGTTTTTATAAAGAAGCTACTAATTTGTTTCAATATCAGATTTAATGATTTGATTCAATGAGTTAGGTTAGGCTTAATTTCATTTCATCTCATTACATTTCATTTACATTTCATATCAATAAAAAATTCTACTGAAGATTTGGCTGTATGAGCATAGTTCCCTTTGCCTGCCCAGAATGGGTGAAGAAAACAAAAAAATCTCTGCATATCTTTTACGGTTGGCGCCATTTTCCAAAAATGTTCTTTACGAGTTTAGTTGTTTGTTGCACAAAATGAGTAATTTCGACGATGTTTTACTTGAATTAACACCCCCGGAACTCAGTATAATTGCACAAAATGCTTCAGAGAATATTTTACCAGAAAAGTCAAAAAGTCGCTACTATGTAGATACATCCGACGAATTTATTGCTTGGAGAGAAGAGACAAAAGCAAATAGTTTTTCAGAAAATGTTATGTTGGCATACTTTTCCGAACTCTCAGCAAAATTAAAACCTACGTACGTACGTACGTACGTAGTACGTTATGGTCGAG
Organism: Parnassius apollo; assembly: GCA_907164705.1. Taxonomy (NCBI): domain Eukaryota; kingdom Metazoa; phylum Arthropoda; class Insecta; order Lepidoptera; family Papilionidae; genus Parnassius; species Parnassius apollo. Next base: position 11,553,046 of record CAJQZP010000885.1, read on the forward strand.
GTTTTCGATGATAAAAAGTATTTTGAAAATAAGGAACAACGTGGATATAAATGAATACCCGTTAGTTGAGTTTATTGTGTTTTTATTATTTTATTAAATTGATTCATTTTTTCGCAACTGTATTAAAAATAGTTATTCAGTACACGTGCGGAACCGTCATTGCAACTTGTTCCGATTGTCAACCCTCACCTTCGACTGCGCCTCGGCTCGGGTAGACATTTTTCGGAACTCTTTGCAATGACAGGTTTTCCGCACTCGTAATGAAATATACAACGTTTGTGAAACAAAAATAAATGTGATGGTAATAAGTTTTCTATAAAATGAAGACAACAATATTTAAATTCACTTATTCAATACCATCGATAATATAATATTATTTTGATTCAACGTGACATGAAATAAAATTTGCTCTACCCAAAAACTAGTTTAAGTACCTTTTTAAACATATTTTTCCTGTATTTGCTCGCTGTACCCCAAAACAAGAAACTTAGTTACCGTTTCTCGGTGTAAATATATGCGTAAAAAATAAAAAGACATCTGTTGTTGTTTTGACTAAACTAGGAAAATAAAATCGTTATAAAAACCTTTCCTTTATATAATTAAAGTAACAAATGAGCTGACAGTCCACCACATGCTAAGTGACTTCTGCTATTCAATGACACTTGTAAACAACTTCAAACAAAGAACACCACAATTCGGTTTTTTATACAATGGGATAAAGGTGGTAAACGAGCACATAGTCCACCTGAAAAATTACCCCCTGGTTATCCGAAAACTTTGGTCGACAATGATGAATTAAAGGCGATTGTGGAAGCTGATCTTTGCGATAGATACTCACTCTACGGATGAATGAGCAGCAGCTTTCGACGATAGCATCAAAACTATATTGGTACCTTCGTGTTGGCAAGGTAAAAAGCTGTCAAACTTTTTGGGGTGCCAGCATTCATGGGTGCCCCAAGAACTCAATGATCGCCAGCGCAAAGTACGCATCGAGATGTGCCATACTGCTCAACAGGCACACAAACGATGGAATTTTGAATCGCATTGATGACCGCGACAAAAATCGATTATGAATGACCATCGCAAGCGCACAGCAAGTTGATTGAATCCCGGTTCAGCACCTAAACAATACCCTCAACAAAAACTTACCCCTATAAAAATTATGTATTCTTTTTTGCAACCAATTTTAACTGCTGGAATGACGGTGAAATAATTTTTGTCTATAAAAAATGTTCTGTGCTAACAAATCCTTGTATTTATTAATTAATCAAATCAAATGTATGGTATAAAAGACAGTTTTGCCTTGTCACTTTATGATCGAAACTAACTGGTTAAATTTCCAGACTCGCTGCGAAATGCTGATCCGGCGAACGCAGAGGACGTGGGCGAGATAATCATCTCTCCACATGCCGAAAAAACTCCGCAGTCAGCAGAAAGGTAACATCGTTTATTACTTTCAATTACTTATTATCATAAAAATCCATTTGATAACGAAATATTATTTACAGTGTTTAATATTAGTCTACGTCCTTTTACATAAAATAGCAAGGAAATTAAAAAAATCAAAACAGCCATATAACTAATAATTAAGATGAGCTAACAGTGAGTCACTTGTGGGTGTCATAGGAAGGATTCCTACCATTGGTGTATTTTCCATGTAAAATTGTGAAAAAAATATCCTAATACCGGTCGGTTACGGAAACAGCTTTTTTTATAGGAGAAACGGGCATACGGCTCACCTGATTGTAAATGATTACCGTCGCGTCACCCATGAACAGCTGCAACACCATGGGGATTGCAGATACGTTGCCGGCCTTTTAAAAAGGAACACGCTCTTTTCTTGAAGGTTCTTGTAATGTCTGGCTCACATACATCACATTATAAAATATCGTATGGTCTTTTCCATTATGAACCATCGATGATGAATGAATGTACCTTTATACGAAATTTATATTATTCCACCAAAATTTACCTTGCAGTCTTTTTTTAAATTGTTTAGGGATTGGTCTGCTTAAAATTAAGTATTTAAATTTACGTTTAATTTCATTTTTTTATATCTGTGGGTCTTTTGCATCTGTTTTTGAAATGGAAGTCAGAATGAAAATGTTATGATAACGTTCAGTGTAAGACATAAAAGAAAAAAATTTCCCAACATAAATTACAGCCCTTTATGCCACAAAGCACGGTCCTGAGTCACCTGCATCCATCGACTTCCTGCATATCTTACCAAGTCGTCACTCCATCTAGTGGGGGGTCGCCCTACACTTCGTCTACCGGTACGAGGCTGCCACTCGAGAACCTTTTTTCCCCAACGGTTGTCGGTTCTTCGAGCTATATGGCCTGCCCATTGCCACTTCAGCTTACTAATCCGTTGGGCTATGTCGGTCACTCTGGTTCTACTGCGGATATCCTCATTTTTAAGTTTATCACGCAAAGAAACTCCGAGAATAGCCCTCTTCATAGCTCGCTGAGCGACTTTGAGCGTCCTCATACGGCCAGCAGTGAAGCACCACGTCTCAGTTCCATATGTCATCACTGGCAACACGCACTGGTTGTACAACTTAGTTTTCAGGCTTTGAGGTATACCTGACGAGAAGATGTGTCGTAATTTCCCGAACGCTGCCCAGCCGAGTTGAATCCGTCGATTGACCTCTCGGTCGAAGTTGGACTTACCTAGCCGGACTATTTGTCCCAGGTAAACGTACTCGTCAACAACTTCGAGCTTAGTGCTCCCAAAAACTACCGGCATAGGTGTGACATGGATATTAAACATGATCTTTGTTTTGTCCATGTTCATCTTAAGACCTATCCGTTGGGAGGCACAATTGAGGTCATTGAGCATAGTGCTTAAGTTTTCCAGCGATTCTGCCATAAGGACTTTATGTACTCGCCATTGATGTTAATACCGTATCCTTTCCAGTCCAGTAGCTTGTATATATATTTATGCTAGTATATTAATTTCACTTTAATCTAGTAAAATTCCATCTAGGTAAGTCTCAACCTAGATACCGACTTTTGGATATTTCTACTGTGATGGCTGAAATGCCTTATAAGTGTATTAAATGTGCCCTTAATAAATGGAATCCCCATTTATTATTCTTAAAAAAAAACGCGGTAGCGGGCGGCGCGCGGTTTTTTCCCTTACACAGAGTTAGGTATGAAATGATACGAGTAAATACAAGTACTTACTTGATACTTTTCTTTCGATACCAAGTACTTTGGTATCGATACTTTAAAACTGAATACCATGTAGTATCGAAAGAAAGGTACTTGTATCGGTGCTCGATCAGTCACACACCCACGGACACTGTTGATGAGTGTTTACTGATTACTTGGCAAATAACTCATGTTCGAGAAATTGTTTTCGTTATCTGACGCGAAAATGACTGCTTATAAAAATCGTTTTATCGGAAAACATCTAGTTAAATTATTGATCTTAGGAAAAAGAAAGAAGCTGCTGACGCATCAACCAGTTGCCAACCTAATGTTCATAAGAATTCCGCTGCAGCGGAGTTAAAACCTTACTGAAGCGTACCAAGGGCCACAAGAGATGCAAATCCATATAAATGGTGGGTTTCTAGTAAAGACTATTACCCCATCTTGGGAAAAGTTGCGGCTCAATACTTATCAACACCCGCCAGTACAGTTTACAGTGAACCGTTTTTTTGTGGCGGGACTAGTATATGAAACAAAAAGGAACAAACTGGACCCAAATGGGGCTTGCATCACAATCTTCCTCTCTTAAATTTTAATTATTAGTAATAATAATTTCTATTATAGATTCTTATGTACGTTCTCAATATTTCTGCTGATTTTCATGTTCCTGATGTTTTAATGTGTCTATTATAATGACAATGATAAAAACCGTCTTTTTGTCTTTTTTTCTCTGGTATAATTAAGGCCGAGTACTCGGTACTCGGCCGTTAATACTCGGTGTTCGGCCGAACCTTAAAAAAAGGCCGAACCCACCGAGTACCTAATTCAAACCTAATACTCGTCCCATGTCTAGGGAATACCTGAGCTAATTCACATATATGTAATTATTTTTTCAAAGAGTAGCCAGATTGTAAGCTTAAGTTCAAATATATAAATAATGATATACCATTATTGCAGTTTTTGAAAATACAAGTAAATAAGGCTTCTACTTTTATTTGCAATTATCCCAAATTGAATGTGATTTATGGGCAACGATGTTTTTGCCTACCGATCGACTCTTATGAACGTGTGCGTGGGCAGTAAAATCTGTTAAAACACTCGTAATGCATTATGACGCATTATGAATTTAAAAGATAAAACGGACAGAATTTTGAATTTTTTTAAAGTCTCTAATTTATACGTAGAGCCACGCTGCTGCTATATATTATGATTGTAGCACGAATGGGTCAGCTCGACCGGGAAGGACCATGCTCTCACTGAATACTAACGTAAAATAGCATCTCAATGCTGCTGTGTTTCGTATTGTGAGTGTAAAGATTCGGAGACCATTTTTTACTAGAATCGAGGCATTCCACCTTAATGACTTCTTAAATTTACGCAAACACGACACATTGAATAAATTCCATCTTAGTTCTCAGGGGTGACAACGCATCTGCATTTTGATTCTTAATCGAGAATAAATGTAGATGTCTATGGGCCACAGTATTCACTTACCATCAAGTGGACTGTGTGCTCGTTTGTCACCCTTTTCTATGAAAAATAATAATTTATGTCCTCCATTCGCCTATACGAGGGTGGATTGAAAAGTACTCGGCCTAACACAGATCCATTCAATTCTAAAAATCAAATCTACCCACATTATTTAGTTCAGTTCATTTCATTTCATCAGTTCAGTTCAGTCAATTCATTTCATTTCATTTCATTTCATTTCATTTCAGTTCAGACTAGTTCATTGTGTGAAGTTCGAAACGTGTGCGATAATTAGTTGTGATTTTATAAATTTATTAACAAAGTAATCGGACATAATTTCCGCGAATGGAGCAAATCGAGCAGCGTGCCGTCATTAAGTACCTCCATAAGAAGGGGCTATCATCAAAAGCCATCCATGATGACATGGTCAGTACATTAGGCGATTGTGCTCTGTCATATTCATCCGTCAAAAAATGGATAGCAGAATTTAAGCGTGGTAGAGAGAGTGTGAAAGATGAACCCCGCTCTGGAAGGCCTTCGACGTCAACGTCAAAGGCCTTCCAGAGCGGGGTTCTTTGTTTAGGAGGCCTTTAGTTTTAGTTGATACTGACGAAAATATTAAAAAAAGTACTTGATTTAATAATGGGAGACCGCAGATTAAAAATTAGAGAGATAGCCGAGATTATAGGCATCTCTTATGAACGAACTCAAAACATCATTGTCAACGAGTTGGGTTTCCACAAGGTGTCTGCGAGGTGGGTTCCGCGACTGCTTTCAGTTGAACAAAAAAGGACGCGATTGACTATTTCACGCGACTGTTTGGAGTTATTTGAAGCCGATGCAGATGATTTTTTGAATCGTTTTGTTACTATGGACGAAACATGGGTTCATTACTGTACACCGGAAACAAAACAACAATCAAAACAGTGGAGAAGACCTGGTTCACCACCCCCTAAAAAGGCAAAGTCGATTTTGTCGGCAAATAAGGTGATGGCTTCAGTATTTTGGGACCAGCGTGACCATTTTTAGTAGATTTCTACTTTTTTAGTAGATTTGAAGCAAATAAGATGATAATCTAGTAGGATAAAATGTCTTAGTAGAATTTAGTAGAAATGAGAAACACATCGGTAGGTTTTGGTATTAATTCTCTGTCAAAAATATTAGGCTTAAAACCAAGCATCCACGTCCAAAAAGTTTTAATTTTACAGTTGGCAGCACACGAAAGTGATTTGGGGGGATTCCCTTATTATTGAATGAACGGTACTGTGGGCATAGCAAATTGAATTTCATTTTCCAATAGATAAAGGCTATTTTTGTAAAATAGGTCTTTCAACTTAGATCATTTTAAAGTTGCTTCTATAATGATAGACTAGACAACACAATTTTATTAGTCGTTTTCTGAGCATGGAATGTGGATAGACTAGTGGGAATTCCTTTATTGAGATTTTTTATAATCGAATTTAAAATGAAACGTAAATATACACAAGGATATCGCGATGAATGGGAGCAAGATCCCTCATTTAAAAGTTGGTTATGTAAATCTAAGGTAAACACTACGAGTGCTCATTGTAAAGCATGCAACTGTGAAGTAATAAGTAGAGTGGCGTCTTTGAAAGAACACATGGCCACATCAAAGCATATAAAAAATATGAAAGGATATTCCGGCATTTCTCAGGTATGCAAGTTACTTACGTTAATATGTGGAATGTAATTCTTAGTTAATTATTCTTGTTAAGATTTTTTTTTAATACTTTCAACTTACGCAGTAGTGTGAACCCGTATAATTTTTTAAAGTTCATGAATTTTATTTTCATTCAAAATTCAAACATTCGCTGTTTTATGTACGTTTATTACCTACGCATTTACATAACAATTACTATACCACTATGTGTTTGTTTATTCATGTTAAATGCTATGTAAAAATTGCTTAGTATTTGATACTACATAGCGCTATATGAAATGTCCTGTATAATTATTTTTAACTTCTTTGGTTACAGATTGATACGATTTTCAAAACATCAACCATTTCGGAAGAAGTAAAAAAAAGCAGAAATCAGCATTGTAGCTGCTTTAGTTGAACATAATATTCCTTTTCGCGTAATGGATCATGTAAGCGAAGTTATTTCAAGGGCATTTCACGACTCCGAAATCGCAAAACGTTTTTCCTGTAGAAGAACTAAATCTGCCGCAATTGCCTACAACGTCTTAGGCAATAACTTCGAGGAAAAAATGCTTGCAGAATTACGTCCAAGACCAGAAAATGAAACTGAGAGAAGCCCAGTATTTTCGCTCATTATCGACGAGAGCACAGATGTCAGTACTACCAAGGTACTTGCAGTAGCAGTAAAGTACTACTCTGAAAAATTGCAATCTCCACAAACAAAATTTTTGTGTATGGTGGACTTAAAAGGTGATACTGTGTAAGATTTGTTTGATAGTTTAACATGTGCCTTATCTGAAAAAACCTTATTATAGCCAATTTAATAGGGTTCGCTGCTGATACCACGAATGTAATGTTCGGCGAAAGGAGTAGCGTGGTATCTAAAATTAGGGAAGTCAACCCAAACTGCATTTTTTTCAAATGTATTTACCACTCAACAAACCTTTCAGTGAGTTATGCATGCAAAAAATTACCTCGTTCTATAGAGTTGTTTGTCAAAGATGTTTTTTCATACTTCTCTCACAGTAGCCAACGACAAAGAGACTTTGTGGAATTTCAAAATTTTACTGACACTCCAACTCAACATATGCTTCGTCATTATGATATCAGGTGGCTTTCTCTACATCAATACATACACCGAATTATAGAGCAGTGGTCAGCATTAAAACTTTTTTTTCAAAATGAGTTTTTAGGGAATAAGAATGCCAATGCTACTTGTCAATTTATATTTGATCACCTTAACAGCGATGAGACAAAACTTTATCTTTACTTTTTAGATTTTATATTACCCATAACTACAAAATTTAACGTTATTTTTCAAAGTGATCAGACACTTATTCATAAAATTGGAACAGACATACAAAACATGATGAGTTCAATTTTGAGTTGTTTTATGAAGATAAATTATATAAAACTACTCCACTTCAGTCAATAGATCCAAGTTCAAGAATGCATTTCCTTCCTATACAAAACATGTACCTGGGCACAAACGTAGCAATGACATTGGAATCATTAAAAGATGATGTCCGAATGAGATCTAAAATTGAGGAATTCCTTAACAGATGTCAGTCATTTTTGATCGAGCTGAGTAACCAATTTCTGCAAAGACTGCCTGTACAAGATAATTTTTTGCAGGATTTGTCATTCATCGATCCCCAAAAAGCGGTGTATGGTGAATTTCGAACTCTGATAGGAATACTCAAAAGGTTTCCTAACATAGTTGCAACCGAAAACATGCAAATTGTTGACAATGAATATAGGGAATTAAAATTAGATGTTTCCGTGTCTAATTTATTGTCAACTTCTAGTTCGACATCTGAAACTTTTATGGTGGATAAATTTTGGAGCGAAGTCAGCCAAATCTGTAATGCGAATAGCAAACCAAAGTATGGCAATTTGTCCCGATTTGTGAAGCAAATGACGATACTACCTTTGTCAAACGCCAAAGTAGAAAGAATAATTTCCGATATTAATAGGATTAAAAATCAAGATCGAAATCGATTTAATAATAAGAATGTTGCAGCAATAATGCATGGAAAAGAGGGGCTACGACAGTTGGAAGGAGGATGTAGCAGATTTAATCCTGACAGAAGTATGATCAAGTTAATGGACTCAAAACAGCTTTATGACAATGTAACCCAACAAAAAAATGATGAAGAATCTTAACTTTAAGTTTCATTTTATTCTTTTTTTTTAAATTATATTTTTATTTAGAATTTAAGTTTAAAAAAACATTAGTTTCTTTAATTAATGGTTGTTTCTTTGTTATTTTATTATTTTATCGTTTAATCTAAAAAAATTCATGTTTTTACGTTGTAACACGACAGCAAAAATAAATAGATTTTTAGTATTTTCTCGTTCTGTTTTGGTAGAATTCAGTAGATTTTAACCTCCACAAGCAGTAGATTCGTCATATGAAATCTGGTCACGCTGTTTGGGACTCGAAAGGTGTGATTATGATTGATTATCTTGAAAGGGGTCAGACTATAAACTCTGATTACTACTGTACCTTACTATGTCGTTTACGAGAGGAAATAAAAGAAAAACGTCGAGGAATGCTCAGAAGAAAAGTCCTGTTTCATCAAGATAACGCCCGTGTTCACACGTCAGTACAGTCAATGGCTGAAATTCACAACTGTGGCTTTGAACTGTTACCGCATCCGCCGTATTCACCTGATCTGGCACCATCAGACTTATTTCTATTCCCTAACCTAAAAAGCACTTGGGAGGTCAAAGATTTTCGACAAACTACGAGGTCAAAGCAGCTGTAGACGCATATTTTGACGCTAAGGAAGAATCATTTTTTTTCAACGGTCTAAATGCTTGGAAGGGGAGGTGGCAAAAGTGTATTGAACTTGATGGTGATTATGTAGAAAAATAAAAATATAACTGATTTAGTATGTGTTTATTTTCTTGGTTAGGCCGAGTACTTTTCAATCCACCCTCGTATTACCTGGCAAATTTGGCCAGTTATTGCAAAATAACCCTATATATTTATAAAATCACAGCCAAAATTATCATCATTCACTCTGACATAAACTCAAAAACTAAATTCATTATTATATCCTTTTGTATCGGGTCAACACCGCCGGCGGGGACTGCGTCAATATGTTAACGATGCATCGTTATTTCTACCCAAAACCAACACCTGAAAATCTTAATACAAAATTATATCTATAACTAGTGCGTATTGCCTATAATAATTAGCGGAATCGAATTACTTCATTGCTGGCCGTAAAAAAATTTAAACGAGGATATCGGAACTCTGCAGCATAATGAAGGTAAATGACTAAGCTCAACGAACCCATAACTAAAATGGTGGCCCGGCCATTTAGACCAAAAAACCAAGGTTCTCAGGTATCAGGCTCGTGCTGCTCTCATCTGATGCTGGTCAAACTGTATCACGCTATGTGGAAATCTGTAATCTGTAAATCTGATGGGCTATGGAGATGATGGCGATATTTTGGTTAACAACAATAAGAACAAAACATTTAAAGTTATATAAAAAAACTTATTTTTGACGGCTTCGTGGAAGCCATAGAATAGATATAATATTTTATATATGATTTTCGCGGGTCCTTGTCCCAGTCTACAACTGTCATCTGCCTGTCTCTGTCAGTATCTGTCATAAGCCAAGTGATTTATTTTTTTTTAAATCTTTATATAAAAAAAATCAATTAATGTCCGTTAGGCTCGCTAAAACTCAAAAACGCTACGACCGATTTTGATGATTGTTTTGTGCGTGTTTGTATGGGTCTCTAGATGGTTTAGATTAATTTATCATTTGGACGCGGCAGGTAGCGTTCTCAAGATTCATAAATCACACGTGCGAAGATGGAGCCGATAGCTAGTAAAAAATAAAAACAAAACAAACGTCATAAAAGTGTGAAAAATTTCCTTATTTACATGGCATGGTAGAAAGCTCACTCAAATTCAATTCCATCCAACATACTTCTAGTCAATTGGTAAACTAGTAAAGTGATTTTATCTCCCTGCACCCTCGAGGACGGTCGCGGTAGTTGAACACCTAACAAAAAATAAGTGAACGATCCGTTTTAACTAGACTTGCAATGAATAGTATAATCGGCTACACGCCGAATACCGAATGTTCTGTGGGCTTACCGGCCGAATTGCCGAATATTAGTAAAAGTATTCGGACGGGAAGGAAGTGCTGTTATTACTGTTATTCAGAGCATCCATTCTCGGAAGCTGGGACTGAAAATGTAGAAAAATGAATCCACCTGTACCATAATTTTCTACTTTAATTACGATAATTCAAGTAAAGTAAAGCAATAGATATTGATCTGATAGTTTTTTTTTATTATACGGAAATTGATTATGTATCTGTGACTATTTTAATGATTTTAATAAAAATACATCATTATAAAATTAATCAATATTTTTATTTTACACATTATCTGACTACAACAAAACATCTTACTCAAGTATTCGATCGGCCGAATCGTATCCAGATATTCGGTGGTATTCGGTCGAATAGGAAAAAATAGCCCAATAAGTCGAATATTCGTTGCAAGTCTAATTTTAATAAATATAATAATATTGTAGTTATTTTTGTTATGTTTTATTTTTATTAAATTAAAAGCTCAAAAAAGTTCACTCTTTCGCAATCAATATTTCACCCTCTTCCACTAAAGCTATCAGGCTAAAACTTGAACACGTACTAGGTTGTTATGACAGGGCATGATTACATAGATATCGCCGCTTTTAATCCAATATGCGGATGTTAAAAAATGTGGATTTATTATTTCCACAGCAACCTCTATGATATGGGTATCAAATGAAAGGACTTGATGAGCGAAATACAATAACTAAAGTGATGTTATTCTAAACTCAATACGACGAACATCACAAAATGGCGATTTAAAATTTCCATACTAACCCCTATGATATGGGTATCAAATGAAAGGGCTTTATGAGTGAAACAATTAGTAAAGTGACGTCATTTTAAATCCAATACGAGGTATGTTTAGTATGACAATGCAACATTATTATGACATATAGCATATCAGGACCGTGCTTTGTGGCATTCCTTGAGGGAGGAGGCCTATGTTCATCTGTGGACTTGTAAAGGGCTGTAATGATAATTATGATATAGCTAATCTGAGGATGGAGCTGAAATGTGGCCATTGCTAAAAATGGCGGAAAACAAAATGATCGCCTTACCAATTTTAAAGAGTTATAGCTCGACAAAGGTTAGGGACAATTTGGTGGTGCTCGAACAAATTTTATAGGGAACAACAATTGTCAACTGCTAGCAATAAAAAAAATCAAGATGGCGGGTCTAAGTTGGCGATCGAAAACCTTGTTCGCTCGAATCCGCCTGCAAATTTGTAATCCTGAGATCTTTTGGGTTACGATTTTCGGTCAAATTTAGCAAATGAATTTTGAAAGTACACCTTTCTAAGTGATGTCATTCTAAATCCAATATGGGGGACCAACCAAGATGGTAGACTAGTTATTTTTTGTACACTCCAATAATAAGGGCATTATATGAAAGGGTTTACTGGGAAAAATGCGAAAGATAAAATGACGTCACTCTAAATCGAATATCTTCGACTCCCAAAGTTGGCGGACTATGTTTTTTATTCACCCCCATGATATGGGTGTCAAATGAACATATAGATCTAAATGAAGATAACACGATGAATCCTACGTTTTCTGGAAAGAATACGTATAAAATGGCGTCCGTGTACACCCGGCTTAACGGTAATACTAAGCGGGGTCATGTACTAATATCGACCTACAACTAGACAAATTCTAGCTGTGGTGAAAAAAAATCAAAATGAAGGGAAGCAAGAAAACCGATATACTAATTTTAAAGCCTCAGCAAAGGTTGGTGATAGTTTGATGGTGCTCGAACAAAAGTATAACTTTTGCTCGAACAAAAGTTGTAGGTAACAACAAGCGTCAACTATTCGCAATAAAAAAACTTCAAGATGGCGGATCTAAGTTGACGATCAAAACCAAACAATAACTCATTAAATTAAATATACAGACTAAGAAACATGTCCGGCGATAACAAAGAAATAAAAAATAAATTAATAGTAAAAAATATTTCTAAAAACAAGCCTATATTAAATACTCTAAAACGAAGAAAATAAACTTTAAATTAAATCAAACCATTCATTCCTCCAAAACCCACTACACGGTGTTGATGGGAGACTTCAACGCAAAACTAGGCACAAGAGAAAACGGTGAGCTGAAGTTAGGGAAATTTGGAGTAGGGCAACGGCACCGTAGGGGCCATCAGCTGGCTGACTTTATGGAGAAAGAGGGACTCCTTATGATGAACTCTTTCTTCCAGAAGCGGCCCCACAGGAAGTGGAACTGGTCGAGCCCCCGACGGTTCGACAAAAAATGAGATCGACTTCATTATGACGACCAGACGCCAACTGTTCAGTGATGTCTCAGTGATCGCAAGGGTGAAAACCGGCAGCGATCTCCGAATGGTTAGAGGCACACTAAACCTAAACGTTAAGTTGGAGAGGTGTCGTCTAATGAAGTCAACGCTCCGTCTCCCTCCAGATCCAGAATCCCGAGACTTTTCAGCTGGAGTTACGTAACCGCTTTCAGTGCCTAGAAGATTGCAATGCAGTGGACGATATGAATGACAAACTCGTGGAAACTTTCCATGCGGTCGGAGCTAAGTTCTGCAAGACCCGCCGCAAAAGAACACAAAAACTCTCCGATCACACTCTTAATCTCATGGCTGTTAGACGTGAGATGAGGCTGCAATCGTCAACAGATTTGACAGCATACAGGACACTGAACAGACAGATCTCCAAATGCATGCGGCGAGACTTACGCAACTTTAATACTGCTCGTATTAAAGAAGCGATCGAGCGGAACCAGGGCTCCAAAGTCTTTGCCAGAGATCTGTCTGCCAGAAAGAGCCAACTATCAAAGCTGAAGACTGAGTGTGGCAGCATCGTTTCCGAGACACCTGAGATTTTGAGTGAGATTGAGAGGTTCTATGGGCAGCTGTACACATCATCGTTGGAGCCACACGCAAGTGTGAGTAACTATCCAAGAGCAAGTCTTACCCGACACTATTCCGATGATATCCCGGACGTCAGTCTGAGCGAGATTAGAATGGCTCTCCAGCACCTTAAAAACGGCAGGGCCCCAGGCGAGGATGGAATTACAGCGGAGCTTCTGAAAGCGGGTGGAACACCGGTACTTGAAGTCCTTCAGAGGCTCTTCAATTCCGTCCTCCATGGTGGCACTACTCCGGAGGCGTGGAGTAGAAGTGCGGTGGTCTTGTTCTTTAAGAAAGGCGACAACGCTCTCTTGAAGAACTACAGACCGATTTCCCTTCTGAGCCGCGTCTACGTGCTGTTTTCGAGAGTCATTACGAATCGTCTCGCACGCAGACTCGACGAATTCCAGCCTCCGGAACAAGCCGGTTTCCGAAAAGGCTTCAGTACCATAGACCACATACATACCTTGCGGGAGATTGTACAGAAGACCGAGGAGTACAATCTGCTACTTTGCCTGGCGTATGTGGACTATGAGAAAGCCTTTGATTCCGTCGAAATTTGGGCGGTGCTACAGTCCCTTCAGCGGTGCCAAGTTGACTGACGGTATATCGAAGTGCTGAAATGTTTGTACAGTAGGGCTACGATGGCTATCCGAGAACAGAATCAGAGTTCGAAACCTATCCAACTGCAGAGAGGTGTAAGACAGGGTGACGTTATATCCCCGAAACTCTTCACCACTGCGTTGGAAGACGTTTTCAAGCTACTGGTCTGGAAAGGATATGATATTAACATCAATGGCGAATACATCACCCACCTTCGATTTGCCGACGATATAGTCCTTATGGCAGAATCGCTGGAGGATCTAAGCACTATGCCCAATGACCTCAATAGTGTCTCCCAACGGATAGGTCTTAAGATGAACATGATCAAAACAAAGATCATGTTTAATGTCCATGTCTCACCTATGCCGGTAGTTGTTGGGAGAACTATGCTCGAAGTTGTTGACGAGTACGTTTACCTGGGACAAATAGTCCGACTAGGTAAGTCCAACTTCGACCGAGAGGTCAATCGACGGATTCAACTCGGCTGGGCAGCGTTCGGGAAATTACGACACATCTTCTCGTCAGGTGTACATCAATCTCTGAAAACTAAAGTGTACAACCAGTGCGTGTTACCAGTGATGACTTACGGATCAGAGACATGGTCCTTCACTGCTGGCCGTATGAGGACGCTCAAGGTCGCTCAGTGAGCTATGGAGAGGGCTATGCTCGGAGTTTCTCTGCGTGATAGACTCAGAAATGAGGATATCCGCAGTAAAACCAGAGTGACCGACATAGCCCAACGGATTAGTAAGCTGAAGTGGCAATGGGCCGGCCATATAGCTCGAAGAACCGATAACCGATGGGGAAGAAAAGTTCTCGAGTGGCAGCCTCGTACCGGTAGGCGTAGTGTAGGGCGACCCCCCACTAGATGGAGTGACGACCTGTTAAGACATGCAGGAAGTCGATGGATGCAGGTGGCTCAGGACCGTGCTTCGTGGTGTTACTAGGGGGGAGGCCTATGTTCTTCAGTGGACTTGTGAAGGGCTGTAATGATGATGATGATGATGATAGTCCTTATGGCAGAATCGCTGGAGGACCTTAGCACTATGCTCAATGACCTCAATGGTGTCTCCCAACGGATAGGTCTTAAGATGAACATGGACAAAACAAAAATCATGTTTAATGTCCATGTCTCACCTATGCCGGTAGTTGTTGGGAGCACTATGCTCGAAGTTGTTGACGAGTACGTTTACCTGGGACAAATAGTCCGACTAGGTAAGTCCAACTTCGACCGAGAGGTCAATCGACGGATTCAACTCGGCTGGGCAGCGTTCGGGAAATTACGACACATCTTCTCGTCAGGTGTACCTCAATCTCTGAAAACTAAAGTGTACAACCAGTGCGTGTTGCCAGTGATGACTTACGGATCAGAGACGTGATCCTTCACTGCTGGCCGTATGAGGACGCTCAAGGTCGCTCAGCGAGCTATGGAGAGGGCTATGCTCGGAGTTTCTCTGCGTGATAGACTAAGAAATGAGGATACCCGCAGTAAAACCAGAGTGACCGACATAGCCCAACGGATTAGTAAGCTGAAGTGGCAATGGGCCGACCATATAGCTCGAAGAACCGATAACCGATGGGGAAGAAAGGTTCTCGAGTGGCAGCCTCGTACCGGTAGGCGTAGTGTAGGGCGACCTCCCACTAGATGGAGTGACGACCTGGTAAGACATGCAGGAAGTCGATGGATGCAGGTGGCTCAGGACCGTGCTTTGTGACATTGCTTGGGGGAGACCTATGTTCAGCAGTGTACTTGTGAAGGGCTGTAATGATGATGATGATGAATTCAATTTATTACATTATACAACTTATATGATATAAAAGCTTGTTCCGAGATTTACCTGTGCACCTACATAAACAAGAATACAATATGTAACTTGACATAAGTAGGTAATTTTATGGGGGGGTTCGGTGAAAAAAGTCTTATCTATGCGATAAAACTGTGCAGTCGAACTGTAAAGATGAATCGTATGTCCCTATAGCCCACACACGTCATCATATCATTTTAATTTTTCAGTGCAACTCTCATATTAATTTTATTCTCATAGTAAATTTATCATTATTTTTCAGTGCTATTATTATTTATTTAAATTTTATTAATAGTTAATAAAGACAGTTTTCACTTTTAGTTGATTAAACCTTCTGTTATAAATCAACACGTGTTGTGAGCTCCCGCCAACAACGGCCATTACTTTACCTATATATATATATATATATATATATATATATATATATATATATATATATATATATATATATATATATATATATATCATACTTAACATTTTGTGGAAAAAGCTTTAAATTACAACAGAAACGTATACATGTTTAATAAACATACGTGTTTTATCATTGTGAAAGGTAAGTCAGATAATAAGCAAACGAATACAATATTAAGTTACTGTTTTTTCACCAATAAGTATTTCAAATTGATTTTTTTTGTTCTATATACAGTGATCAAGGCCAGCAAGACGCAAAGGGTCCAATTTGAGTCGTCAAACAATCTAGAACTATCTAAAGTCATGCAGGATAAAAGAGCACAAAGATCAGACGAACAAATCCAACAAAAAAATGCAGATGTGCGTGTGAGCAAGTTACGTGAATCACAATCGCAAGAGTCACGAGATGAACAAAATAAACAAAGCCGATTAGAACGAAGAGAAACGCGTAGATTCGTAGTCAACAGACGTAGAGCAATTGACCAGAGTGCGATGATATTGAGAACAACGCTGATACTGCCGAAATTAGTAACTTTCATTGTACCATCATCGTACATCGGTAGTCCACGTCACATGCAAGAGTACATACAGAATGCTATGACTTTCGTGCACGAATATGGACGACCGTGTTTTATATTAACTTTACATGTAATCCAAAATGGCTTCTACTACCAGGACAAAATGAAATACATCGTCATTACATTACAGCACTTGTTTTTAAACAAAAATTGAAGGCTTTAGTCAGCTTTATTACAAAATTACATGTATTTGGCTCCACACGCTATTGGATGTATTCGGTCGAGTGGCAAAAGCGAGGATTACCTAATGCTCACGTTTTGATTTAGTTCATCAACAAAATACGTCCGGAAGACATCGAAAGTTTCATTTCTGCAGAAATTCCCGATTCGTCTACTGATCAATTACTGTTTGATATTGTTACTACAAACATAATTTATGATACATACGGAGATCTGAATCGTTCATCGCCTTGCATAGTAGACGGAAAATCTACAAAGCGTTTTCCTAAAGTTTTAACCAACGATACGGTTACACAAGTGGACGAATATACAATATATAGTCGAAAAAGTAGCGATAATGGCGGACAATCATTAATTGAAACTATCAGTAACGCAGACATTGACATCGACAATCGTTGGCCCGTGAGCAAAACATTCAATGCTCATATTAATGTTAAGTTCTGCAGTTCGGTGAAGAGCATCAAATTCATTTGCAATATGTAAGTAAAAGAAGTGATATGGCTGTATTTAGAATTGAAATATATTAATATAAGTGCTCCAGCTATAAATAAAAATGATGAAATAACCAATTACCAAATTGGCCGGTATATCAGCTTCAATGAAGATGTCTGGCGTATTTTCGGTTTCCCAATTCATGAACGGGATTCAGCAGTTATCCTTTTAGCCGTGCATCTTGAAAATGGCCAGCGCGTATTTTTCACGAACCAGAAACTAAGCTCACGGAATTTTTAGAAATGTATAATCGTGCGGTTGCTTTTGGTACGTTCCCACAAACACCGCTCTATTCAGAAGTACCACGCTATTTTACATGGGCTCAATCGAAAAAATGGATATCCCGCAAGCAAGTCACACCAGTTCATGCATGCCCCGGTTTACTCAAATTAAATAATTTGGGTCGTGCATATACAGTCAATCCAAGGCAGACTGAGTGCTTTTATCTGCGACTGTTGTTGGTTAATGTCACCGGACCATTGTCATTACAAGATATACGTAAAGTAAATGGACAACAGTAATAATGTCCTCCAGACCAAATTTCGGCCACGGCGGCCTGCCTCAACGGAGGCTAGCCATCGGCGCAGGACAGGATTATAGTGCCCAAGTGTATGCGCAAGCACAGGTGCACTCTCTATTCCCTCACTCTCATAATCCGATGGGACGGTAAACCAACACGACCGGAGAGAGATCAGGCGCAGGACCAACGGAAAGCCGTTACGTACGTAAAGACGTACTTTCCGAGGCACGGGGGTGACACACCGCCAACTTCCTGACTCCGGGCAGCTACTGAGTATTTCTGGACAGAAAAACTAAATAATTGATTTTTTGGCCCAAACCGGGATTCAAACCCAGAACCTCATGATCAGCAGTCGCACTACTACAACTACTAGACCAACGAGGCAGTCAACAGTATCCGACGTATTAAGATGCATGCCTTGCACTAGGCTTGCTAGAAGACGATAATAATTGGGACAGTATGCTTGCTGAAGCAGCATTAAACTGCACAGGAAAACAAATTCGTCTACTATTGGCTATAGTACTGTCTACATGGCCCGAGTACAAATGTTGGGGAATAATCACAAAAATTCAATGAATGATGATATATTGTATTGACATTGTACAGGGTGCAACGTAATAAAGATATTAACTTTGCAACCATCCGCTCAATTAAATAAAATGATGTGTCTTACCTAATTTGAAGAGCACCTCCCGCCCTCCCTCAATTGCGTGCACTAATCCCGTCACCACTAATCCCAGCACCACTACTCCCAACACCACTGTTCTAGGAAAGACACACCATCGACGATAATACGACACGTGTTTCGCCTCTACACGAGGCATCTTCAGGTGATGTAGACTCTACGGCGGCTGACCGCTAAGTTAAAGTAAGTGCAAGGTGCAATGATCTAACGATATCATTCAGTGACGCAATGTACAATGAAGCATTGATTGATATTCCAGTGCCATTGCAAATTTACCAATCAGTCATTTCCTTATGAGTTCACCAAATCGAAGTGCATCTGATTTAATCAACACAGATATGAATTGTGAACTGCAATATGGTACTATAGAACTGGCAGCGATTGTTACTCGCAATGTTCCACTACTAAAAACAATTCGCGACCACATTATGCTGCCAGTTTCGGCAGGGCAAGAGGGATTCTTTTTTTGGATGCACCAGGTGGAACTATTGGCCGTTGCATCGTCTGGCGTTGCAGCAAATTTATTATATGGAGGCAAAACAACTCATTCAGAATTTAAGCTGCCATTAAATATTCAAAATAACCCAGATGCAGTGTTCAACATAAAAAAACAATCGTTCATGGCCACGGTGCTGAAAATGACACTCAAACATTCGAACGAACAACGAACGAACATTGAAAGATATAAAAAACAACGCTAAACTATTTGGCGGCACTCTGTTACTCCTTTCAGGTGATTTCAGACAGACACTTCCCGTTATTCCACGTTCAACGTACGCTGATAAAATCTACGCTTGCTTAAAATCTGTGGAGTAATGTTGAAAAAGTTCAACTGACAGTGAATATGCGCGTTCAAATGCTTCAGGATCCATCCGCCGTAACTTTCCAAACAACTGTTAGATATTGGCAATGGAAAAATTGCTGTACATGAAAATACTGAATGCATAAAACTGCCAACCGATTTCTGCACATCGTCAACTCGCAAAATACTCTCATCGACCACATGTATCCCGATATACACATACAATACAAAAATCTTAAGTGGCTGGCAGAATGAGCGATTTTGGCAGCAAAAAATGTGGACGTCAATGGATTAAATTCTAAGATACAACAGTTGTTGCCAGGGGACTTGGTGTCATACAAATCTGTCGATGCAGTTTGCGATGCCAACGAAGCTGTGAATTATCCAATTCAGTTTTTGAATTCATTGGATATGCCAGGCATGCCACCGCACCATTCACAATTGAAGGATGAATCTCCGGTTATTTTGCTTCATAATTTGTACCCACCACGGCTTTGCAATAGCACACGATTAGTCGTTAAAAAATAATGAAAAACGTTATCGAAGCCAGCATTTTGAATGGCAAGTTCCGAGGCGAAAATGTATTACTGCCACGAATCCCTATGATTCCTACAGATGTGCCAATTAAATTCAAACGCATTCAATTCCCAATTAGATTGGCATTCGCAATAACGATCAATAAGTCACAAGGCCATACGTTGTCTTTTTGTGGCTTAGATTTGGGTACACAATGCTTTGTACCCACGGACAACTATACTGCCGTCCTTACGATAAGTGCAATAACTCGAGTTTTTGGGCTTACTGACTTAAATTCATATCCGTAATCAGGAAAATGAGCTCTATAATTTCTTCTTAGATGTCTACTTTGTATTAATGGTAGATTCGGTTATTTTGTTAAGCATAACTGCAATATCTAATATCATTTGAAAGTTGCATATCATGAATGAAATAACTTGAGTTATGGCATGGTAAGCTCTAATATTTTGTGATATTTCTATAGATAACCGCAATAAGTCCTGTTATTGCACTTATGATTAACGCATTTTTTATTTAGGACACATTTACTTGTATTAACCGCAACAAGTAAAAGTTATTGCAGTTATGTTAAAGAATCTTATTATTTAAAATTTTAAACTTACAAATTCTAATAATAACAAGTAAATTTATTGCAATTATTTGAAGGAAAAACAGACAAGGTTTGAATGGCTATAAATACTAAATCGCAATTTGTCATCGAGTTATTGTGGCTATGAGTTGTTGTTTTGATTTCCGGAATGAATTTAGTAATTATTTTAATTTTTTTTTACTTTTTATAAGCCAGTACTTGACCAAAATCCCACCAGGTAAGTTGTGATGCAGCCTTAGAAGATAAATCGCACTGTTTTAGCGTAACAAATGCCTATTCACTTTTGCCTTTAAGATGCCCAGATTGTATTCGGACGGAAAGATAGACGCCGGTAAATTATTCCACTCCTTTGCTGTACCCATTGAAACATTTAATTTAATATAATACGCATTAAATTTAATATGATTCGAGATATTGATCTTTATATTCTGGTTTTTAAAACTCAACAAAGTGAACAGCCTGTTACCGGTCATTCTTAAAAATGTCACGAACTCCTCTCATTGTTTGACGAAGATGATTGTGACAATAGTAAAGTTAACATGTTTGAAGACTCCGGCGATAGCGTCAAAAACAAATTGTTCCATGAATTCCGGCTATGATTTTTACACCCGCAATGAAACTAGTACAACAAATACGTACACTTAATGCAGAAATTCACAATTAATCATAAAACAACATTTAAGTACAATCACGGAGACCAAAACAATGGATCAGATGCTTTATTTAATTATCAGAAAATACAATGAAGGACTAAAACCTTGATGTTATCACTGAATATATAGTACCTGACACTAGCACAGGTGACTTAAAGATGATTAATTGCTACACCAGCAAGTAAATAAAACAAAAAAAGGAAAGAAGGGGAATGTGTCAATGATGGGACATAAAATTAAGTTGAAGATGCGTAAACCGAACAGAAAGCCTTTTCTTTCTGTTCGATTTACGCATCTCAAGTGAAGTCACCATCAACATTACCTGCAAATCAAAAAGTGTTTACAAAATCAGTCCTACCAACGAAAAGTCGTGCTTTTAATATTCGATTGAGACAACACACCTAACAGAGGAGAGAAAAGGCTGAAGCATTTAGCATTATTACCACCATGTGAAATATAGAAAAAATGTATGACACAGTTTGAACTAAAGTACTAAGTAATGAAAAAAAATCAAAAATATATCCATGATCGGTAGGTAAATCTAAGTTGGGAGTCAAGAGGTTTGTTTATAAAAGGCATGGTTGAACCATATACCGCAAAACCCCTAATACATACGGACAGTTTATCCGCCAAAGAAAGTAATGTTTCTTATGAAAATGTGAAGTTTGTCAGGCTATCTTTCTGATAACAATCGGATATAAGCCAATAAATAATAGACACATTCATCTGGCACACAGTAAGGAAGTTAATGATAAAACAAACAAACGAGGAAGCTATGAACGTAAAAATTCATTGGACTAAAACATAACTAAAGATTATATTCAAAGTTTCAATCCAACAATATTACATTATCGCCGCGAAAATGCACCCAATAAGTTTTATTTACCCAGTAACTTAAAATATTACGATGACACATTAAACTCAGACATGTCAAACATATATTAAACTCAGATTCCAATGTTTTTTTTATGTTGAGATTTAAGTTACGTAGGATTGACTTTTTACATAAGATTATGATTGATTTAAAGATTAATCTCACAATCTGCTTTAGTAGATTAAGTATAACATTTTTTTATCCTAGGAAAAAGATAAAAATTTTCTAAAAGATTTTTTTGATTTCTTTAAAGTAAAATCTTGCAATTGATAAATGCAATTGCAAAGTTCCTTAAGTTGTGATTACATATTTTTTGTGAAAGAAACACTTAAAGTGGTCTAAAGGGGTTTAATTTTTATTTTTCGGAGGTAGAGTGATATTTTGTAACATTTTAATAAACGCATTTTAATTAAATATTTTCATACGTAGTAATTTTGTTGCAATCATTTTTCATATAAACTTATAATATTCTTGCAAACAACCACCGCTAAAACGTATCTGATTGATTGATTGATGATATTTTACTTAATAAAACTGCAATAACTAAGACATTTATTGCACTTATGGTAGGAAATAAAAAACAGAACATACAGTTTATGCTACTCAAAAGAGCAGTTTGTCGGTTTACTAACAATAACCGCAATAAGTAGTCTACTTATTGCGATCATGATTAGTCACGCTCTATCAAAGCCATTAATAGTCCTAAAGATAAATAAATTATTCTGTTTTTAATGTCTATATAAATGTATGTACAAATATAATATACAACAAAGAATTTTGCATCATTTTATCTGTCGTATAGTAAAAGTTTCAAGTAAATAGCTATTATAGTTACGAAGATACACACAAAACAAGAATTAAATCTTTAATTGCGATAATCTCGAAAGTAGCCAAAACCAAGTTATTGCACTCTTCATAAGAAGGGCAGTATACTTGACATGCGTGATGCGTGAGATGCGTGAGAAAACTATGCAGTTTGAATGAATTGGTTAAAGACGGACGGAACAAAAATATAGTACACTCCATTGCGCTGAGAGATTAATCTTTGTTTATTTTTTTACTGTCATAATTATTAGTAGAAATATGAATAACTATTTTCGATGTATATGTAGCTATCAAGATTTGTAATTTAATATATATTTGTTACTTTAATAAAGAATAATTTACTAACTTAAATAAAACTTCAATTATCTACAACGCTTCATTCCACTTTCAATTATAATTACATCCCCGCACAATATTAGTGTTAGCTATTTTTTATTGAACTAAAAAAATATTTCCTAGAAATAATGTATATGGCAAAACAACGTTTGCCGGGTCAGCTAATGTTTTTATAAAATAGGTTAACCCCGCGACAAGCTTTTATATAATATAAATTGTGTAATGTATAAACTAAAAGATTTGAGCATTTAATAAAAGCTTGTTTTTAAAAATGTTTTTACTATTAATTTATTACTGTTATTATTTACTTATTATTTTAATTTATTAATGAATTTATTATTATTAATAAAATATTTATGAATAAAATCGTTATTATTGTTAGATTTGGACTATAGAAATAATAGAATAGAAATAAGTTAAGTAGGTATACAGGTATATAGCACATATACTCACGAAATACTTTTTTTAGATTTTACTGAACGTTAAGACCGAAAAGAATCAACGTTTAAACGTTTTACTTCAATAATCCCTTAAAATTTACTGAAACAAGTTTTCGTGATGACGTATATATACAATTGACAAAACAGGGCCTAATGGTCAATATCAACGAAGAGTATCGCCGAATAATATACCCATTCGTACTTAAATTAACGGGGTCACAACACTTAGTTAAAACAACTAATACTGTTTCAAAACACGTGAAATTAACAAGTGAATGATCAGAAAATTATCCAGAATATATTTTGCCAAGCATTTATAAAATAACCATTATTTTGCAGTTTATTTTTCATAAAACGCTGTGGTTTGCGAGCTCCTATTGCGTTGTTACGCAGCTCCTAGTCGAGAGCTTAATTGACGTCATAAAATTACATAGTTTTAAAAACTAGGCCACGTTAAGAGTCCTATAGCAAAAATATTATAAGTTGGCCTTGCGTCACGTCATGTGATCGTGTACAGAATATTCTTCATTGCCTTTTAACAAGGATACCATTTTATTACTTATTGAAACTATAGTTTTAACTTCACTATCAACAAAAGTATGCTAATTCACAGACCCGCTCGATCTTTGTAACAAACATTTTAACTTGTATTCCAGCCCGAGTATTGAACAAACAATTAAGTTACTACCATCAAAATATTTGATAAAAATATTTTGTTATTTAGTTTATGTAATTATTGCCAAACGTTTGTAGTTTTTTATGCTATTGTCATGTAAGTGAATGTATATTCTTAAGAGAATAAAGATATCCCAGACCACAAAAGTATGCTAATTGATGCAATACGCTTTTGTTTAATATATTTTCTTGGGTTTTCCCAAGCTATCATTATATTCCTTAATATTATTTTGGTTATTATTGTAGTAGAAAATGTCATATTAGGATATTATAAAGGACCGCCGTGCCGTTCGTATACATTTAGTAAGTACTAAAAACTGGGTTGAACAATTAGTTTTTGGAAACTCAATGAAACTCTAGAATAAGTTTAAGTAAGTTGAATTTATTTTCAACGTAATCGACTTTTAAGCTAATATGCCTTGAATGATGATTTGCAAGTTGGTTAATTCCCTTGGAAAAAAGGCTTGATCTTGGGACTCGATGAGATGTTTTTTTGGTGTGTCTGTAACATTCGAGGAAGCCAGAAAGCGGCCACAGTTTTGAATGTTACGATATAAGTTAAAATAAACTGATTTGTCCGAACGAAAACTTTAGAATCTCAGCTAAATAACGGATGGTCACACGATCTACGATTTCTTCCCTTTTTTAACGTTTTTTGCGTAGCACCGTTATTGGCCGCCCGGAGATAGTATCTAGCATAGAAATCGTAATAATAAGATATTACGATTTCTGTGGTGTCTATATTACAGGCGGTTGTCTATTCTGTCGCGTTTAAATCAAGTGCAACAGTTTACAATGCCAATGTGAAATAAGACGGAACTTTGTCTGCCAAAGTAGACTGCAGTTCTTTAAAAATACTTTCTGTAGAAAAATATTTCATGCAGAAATATTTAATAACCGCACGAAGTTCCAGTTTCTCCATTTTGGATCAAAGTGCACGAATCAAATTCTCACCAAACGTGAGGTTTGAAAAATGATAGGGTATAGTTTATAATTGAATTTTTTTGGCCTTCGTTATTACGAATTTAAGATTCAAAAACAAGCATTTCTATAACTCATTGATAGGTGTCCTATTCCGAAAACTTATTTATCATCCTTGTAAATAAGGAAAAGTTAAACGAATATCTAAAAAAGTTCAATTTTTTTACTTTTCCAATATTCTATTAATATAATGTAAACTATGTTGTAACTATGATTAGTAATGGTTTTAAATACCTACCTGAAATAAGCACGTCTATAATTTGTATTTTTACGTAATTACTTGCGTTAAAATTAACATTATTTTGAGCTCAGCGTTAAGCTTTTAAATACCTTAAATTAAATTCTAAAAAAAAAAGAAACATAATACAACGTAAACCTGAAGAAAGGTTTTGTATTTTCCGAGTGAATCGATATGTAGACATTTCAAGAAGCTCAAAGATGCGTTCAACTTCGGAAGAAAATATACAAAGGACGGTATAAAAATATTTGTATTCTATCGTATTATTTTGAGATTTAATTAAGCTGTACTTAATGTCACAGAATCAGAACCAATTCTAAGGAGCGCTACATTAAACATTATATTTACCAAGTTTCTTTTAACGACAAGTCTTTCACAGCTCCCTCCGCTACTGCGGATATTGAATGTTTTGACACCTGACTAGAATATTATTTTGTCTTATGAATTTATTAATTAAAGTTATTATTCTATATTTCGCCATAGTAGCCACGCTCGGCCGGCAACCGCAATTTTTTATATTCAGTTGTTATCAGAGAGATGCTGCTACTCAACTCACCGTGTAGTTCTAGGTAGTAAGCCCCTACCCCATATTATCGTCCTGTGGGTGACCTAAGTTTCAGTTTCACTTTGTCGCTTACAAAGTGAAACTGAAATAGCGGCATCTTCTTATTTACTTACTATTTATTACTTATTTATTTCTTATTTAGAATCTCACAGAATTTAACATATAATTTTACTTAGGAGGATCGTAGTCGATCCATCGTGGCATTGCAAATGGATACTAAATGGGAAGTGTGGGAATGATTAAGAAATCTGAAAACATAAGAAATTAACAAACAAAATCCATCTGAAAACGAACCGAATGAAATGGGCAACAAAAGTTATATTTTCGTACAGAAGAATAGGCGTTATTCAAACAACATACTTCCTTTATGAAAGCTTAATGCCTCTTTTGTTTAAACATGACTCAACAAAATGTAAATAATAGGAATCTTCTGATTTCTTAAATTTACGCGAACGGCGAACACTATACATTTAACAAAACGATTTATACGTTTTTTTGTATTAAAGATTATATCGCACCTAATTCATTTGTAACCATGCGTACTGCTATCTGCTAGGGATCCTTTAATTAACAAAATTAAATTCAAACACAAGCATACCACTGCAAAACTTCAAGATATTGTAAGCTCGTTCTGCGTAGATCGGACCAAAAATTTATATTCAAAAACTGAAACCGGGCTAACTATGACATTGGAACGTCAAACATATCAGTCTCCCCCGTGACCATGGGTGCTGCAAAGCACCAGAAACGTGAATTTAAAAAAAATAAGTTAATTAAACGCGATAGAATCCGTTTAAATAGTTTTATTCAAGGAATCGTTTGTGTTACAACACTCTCAGATTATTTAATCAAACATTAACAAAAAAAACTTATCCGGAATTTAAATGTAGTACTAAAACCTTAGGTAAATATTATTTGTTTTGTTTTACAGATGTCCTAATATGGGTTGGTCATGCGTGGTGGCACGCACCGTGGCTTTCGTCCTTATGCTCAGCGGTGTGTCCCAGGTGTCTGCACTCACGTCCGACATGTAAGATACAATTTATGTGTTAAACAATACGGCAAGTCATTAATGTCCTATTCACTCCTTTAACACGATATAGTAATAATTATAAATATAAATCTATAAAGAAAACCTAATAATTTATCACCGAAAACGGCCATTATCATTTTCCTCAAGATATTATGTTATCAAAACGTGTCTACTGTTTCGAATGTAGGTTGGTTACATGTAACTTTGTTGGTATACTTTAATGGCAGTTATATACCTTGTATAGTGTTAACAAAAATATTTATTAATTGTAGTAGCGAAATCGAAACGTAGTAAGGTAAGGAAAAGGTTAAGACGAATCACAAGCTCACACAAGCAAAATCTTAGTCTACAGAAGGCACATCTTCAACCTTCCATAAAGTTGATTGCATTTTAGGCGGACTTCAGATTTATTTGTTACTATATTATTCTTAATAACATCATTTTAACTAAAAAAATTGTACAAATAAATATTCTAAATGAATGCCTTCATTGTCTTTTTAAGTAACGTTTTTATTAATACTAGTTTCACATTGTAACCTCGTGTTAAGTATTATAGTAGTTGTAATAGCATAATATTATGTGTGTCAGTGATGTGTGAAGCATAGAAGGACGAGTTAAAAGCGGCGAAGCGAACGTAATGTGGTAGCCTCACGGCACCATTCGGGCGTGAAATTCCTCGCTCCATTTATAGACCCTCCTATCTGCATCAGTTTAAAACCATGCAATCGGTGACCGTAGTTATGGAAATGAATTATGTACACACAATGATATTTAAAAAGTATATATATCACGGCCTAAAGGCTAGTAGTGTTACACATGGGTATAGCCGACTACAACTAAGTAAATGCAACCAATTGTGGTTGCCGTATACAATAACTTAGGTGTATTCGATTTATCTATGGGTAAAACTATTTCCATTCGGTTGCTTTCGGGTAAAAGGTCAAGTAAAGTACGAATAATAATTAATTATTTGAAGTTCCTAAAGGAACTATATCCACGGCTGGTCGTCGCTGCTGGTGATAAGGGGGTTGGTTCTTTTCTCGCTCAAAGGATAAGTATAGCTATTCAGCGAGGAAACGCAGCCAGCGTTCTTGGTACTATAGTACGGGGAGCAGGACTTTTTGACTATTTAAATTTTTAGTGTTAGTTTTTCTACATTATAGTTTCTTTTTTTATATTGTGTATAATTAATATTAATTGTAAATATTGTAATTTTAATTATTAATTTTATTTAATTTTAAAACTAATTTGTAACAATTCGAATTAAAAAGAAAAATTAAAATTCCTAACTATGCA
Source organism: Parnassius apollo (assembly GCA_907164705.1). NCBI lineage: Eukaryota > Metazoa > Arthropoda > Insecta > Lepidoptera > Papilionidae > Parnassius > Parnassius apollo. The sequence continues at coordinate 11,581,450 of CAJQZP010000885.1, forward strand.
GTGGTGGATTAGGGCAAACTAGACACGTACTTAGGGGCGCAAGGTTAAAAAGGGGCGAGCGCGGAGGTTTTTAAACGAAAGCCGCACTCCCTTACCACATTTTTCATTGACACCCATCTGTTAAGGGTACTCGTGTCCTAATTATTTTGCAACTATTAGGTTACTATTAAACTATATTATATATAGTTGGTTTGCGAGAATATCGACGTAATTCAAAATTCTGTCAAATTGAATTCTGTATGCCAAACAATCATAAATCTTTGATATTTTATCTTGAACAGAGATGCAACGCCAATTTCGCGCTAGCTTTCGTTAGAAAGAGACAGCGTCATTATTCACTTGAGACAAAACACTCGAAGCGTAATCACAAATAAAGGCTCATCTCAGTTGAGCCAATGACAACAGAGTGAACGCACGGTCGATTCTCGAAAATACCGACGTATTTACAGTTTGGTTGCAACAATTGTTGATTTTTTTTCAAGAATAGTAACACATTTAGTGATCCGTCGTTGTTTCTGATAAAAGTAAGTATCTTTTTATGTCTCATTTCTATTTACGCCTGTATTCCTGAATAAAAATGGGTGATTGCTTATGATATCGTATTTTATACTGACTTTATGTAACTTGAGTCTATATTCACGAAAAATAAACGGATTTTATTTAGTCGTAAATAAGAAATGTCGTTATTTTTGAAAAAAAGTGGGTATAGTTTTGCTTCTTATTACGAAATGCGTCTGTGTTCAAGGAATTTTGGGATAGAAAATTTCTATTCCAAAATTCCTTGAATAAAACAATATAATATAATAATATTCCACAACTATCACACAACGCCATCTAGTCCCAAGCTTAGCAGAGCTTGTGTTATGGGTACTAGACATCTGATAAACATACTTATATATTTCTAAATACATAAATATTATAGATAAATTACACCCAGACACAGAACAAATGATCGTGCTCATCACACAAACATTTTTGTCCTGGGTGGGAATCCGTATCGTCATCATCATATTCTGGCTCATCTTCTTTAACTTCTAGCTCATCTTCCTCGTCTTCTAGCTCGTCTTCCTCCAGCAATAGAGAAACAGAAGAATGTAATAAATAATCCAATAAAATCATAAATTTAAAAGAAAAAGGACTCCATGGCCATAGCTTAGAAAATAAAACCAAAGAAAATAAGGTAAGTATAGAGTCAGTAAACGATAATATGAAAGATGAGACTGCAGTAGAAAGTAATTCACAAATAGAAAGTGAACCAAAAGCTATTGAATTGACCAATATGAATGCTGAAAGTGAAGAAGGAAAGGAAGAAAGAGATTTTTCATCGGATGATAGTATCGCAGATCCTAATTATCACATTGAAGATAATGATTTATCGTCAGATTCGGATGAAACAGTAGAAGAGAATGAAGAAGAAAATATTTCACGTAAATTAAACCAAAATATTACACGTAAGAGGAAAATGCAGAGCTTTGAACAGCCAGAACTTTGAAAATCGAATGTAGCAAAACGTCTACGAAATGCAGGGAAAGAATATGTAGGCAAAAATAATAAAGTTATACGAGAGAGATGATTAGGACCAGGATGTACAGAAAAATGCAAGTTAAATTGTAACACAAAGTTTGATGATGAGACTCGACGCCATATTTTTGACGCATATTATAAATTACCTGATTTGCAAAGTAAAAGAACTTTTGTAGCATTCAATATGTCCTCTATTGTCCCGCCGTATCAATATAAAAAAGGAACACGTCGAAATAATAACGCATTTTATTATAAAGACAAAGATGGCGTAAAAATTCGAGTATGTAAGAGTTTTTTTATATCTACGCTAGATGTATCTGATAGATTTATTCGAACAGTTACCGAAAAATCAAGAAGTGACGTTTCAGGCATTAGAGTGGAGGATCTTCGAGGGAAACATGGCAATCACCGTCGCGTAGATGATAATATTAAAGATAGTTTGAGAAATTTCATTAAGGTGATACCAAAAATAGAAAGCCATTACTGTCGAGCAGATACGCAGAAAGAATACATTGATGAAAGTAAGACTATTGCAGAAATTTATAGAGATTATGTGAAACACTGTGAAGAAAAAAGAGAGAAAAGTGCTAACTATATCATGTTTAATAGAATATTCAATGGAGAATTTAATATAGCATTTTACCAACCTAAGAAGGATCAGTGTGAGGATTGTGTTGCCTACAATAAAGCAAATGGAGAAGATAAAAATCGACTGAAGTCTAAATATGAGAACCATCTAAAAGAAAAAGAGCTTTCAAGAATGGAGAAGGTTAAAGACAAGAAAGAAGCAGAAGATAAAGAATCAACTATTGTAGCAGTTTATGACTTACAAGCTGTGATGCCATGTCCTAGGGTAGATGTATCTAATTTTTACTATGTTTCAAAAGTGAATACCTTAAACTTTACGATCTATGAGATGAAAAATAAAAATGCATTCTGCTACGTGTGGCATGAAGGAGAAGCAAATAGAGGAGCTATAGAAATAGGGACCTGTGTTTTAGAATACTCTTGGCAGAGATCTAACAACTGAAGCCAAACTAGATATAATTTTTTTATTCTGACAACTGCTGCGAACAGCAAAAGAATAAATTTATTATCAGTATGTACATGTACGCTGTTTCTACTGTGTTCATATTAATAGTATCACGCATAAATTTTTGATAAAAGGGCACACACAAAATGAAGGTGACAGTGTGCATTCTGTCATTGAAAGAAATATCAAAAAGACTTTGAAATCGGGCCCTATCTATACACCGGATCAGTACATTTCAATTATTCGCACTGCAAAAAAGAAAGGACCTCCTTACAAAGTCGTAGAAATGGATCATAGAAGTTTTTACGAATTAAAGTCGACCCTTCAGACGTTGGTACAAAATTTTAATAAAAATACTGATAATGAGAGTGTGAAAATGGCAGATATAAAGATTTTAAAAGTAGATGCTGACCACAAAAGGTTCTTTTTATATAAAACATCTTACGGTGAAAATGAATTTAAATGTGTGAAAGTTACTAGCCGTGCATCAAAAACTTATAAAAAAAGCTTATAAAAAAGGAACGGAATCTCAGAAAATAAGAAGAGAGGACGGAAGGAGGATAGATTTAGTTAACAAAAATATAATTCCAAACTATTATCGACAATTTTATGAGGGGTTGTAAATTAAATGATCTAATTTACTTAGATTTCCTTTGAAGAATTAATGTTCCTGTTTTATATTTTATTTCATTGCTGATTTTGAAGAATTCACATTTATTTTGATTTCATTTATTTTAATACCTATATTTAAAGTTACTATTGTATGTTATAAAACTATTTTTAGTTGTTATACTTATAAGTACAAAAGTTTTAAACACTGTTGTAAGATTTAATTTGTATTTTTTAAGAGGCTTTAAAGCTAAATAAATGACGTTGTTGATTTTTATAATTTGGAGTCTCATGAATAAAGACTGATGTCAGAAAACCGCCTTTTTTATGACGATTTTTTAAATAATTTTAATAAAAGTTCTAAAATGTTTTTATGTTTTTTGATACTACGATAAATTTTCCTTTAATCAGTAAAGTCAATCCTTCAAACCTTCAATAAATCATTTACATTTTGCGGTATGCACTAAAATAATGCCATTGTCTAAAATCAATAATTTTTAGTTCCGTCGCTATTCTCGCAAACCAGCGATATCAAAATATACACTCGTGGACAAATTTAGAGGAACGCAAAAAAGTATACGTACTTTTTGCGTTCCTCTAAATTTGTCAACAAAACAAAGTATCATGGATATTTGTGACAGTTACGTTTATTTATGCGGATTTTGCTTATTATTCGTAAATTTTTATATTTGAAACGTTGAAAAACCAAACGATCAAATGACGAAAATTAACCATATTAAGAAAAAAAAAAGAAAAATTTTGCAGGAAAAATACATTTTGGTACTTAATATTTTATTCATATAATATAAAAGATATAAATGATTAGGTAAGGATATAACGTGGGCTATGATCAGTACTAAGTGTGGCTCTCTAGGTCTTTGAACTGCTTCTAGTCTTCTTGGCATACGTAAGGAGTACAATTTTATGGAGTTATCGATGAAGTCTAGAGAGATTGCGTTTTATTCTTCCTGTAATGCGTTTTTAAGATCTCTCATATTAGCGTGGTCAGCATTTCTTTTCTTAATTTATCTTCCAAGCTTATCCCATTCATGCTCTATGGGTTTTAGGTCGGGCGAGTGCATTGGCCACTCCATAGCATTGATTTCAACATCTCGAAGGTATTTTACAACTACGGCCGCAGTATGGGGACGTGCATTATCATGCATAAAAATCTCTCCTATAAAACGGGCAAAAGGCACTACAATTTCTTCCTAAATCTAATCTTTAAATCTAATATTATCTCTAAAATCTAAAACTTGACCCAATGTTAATGACGGGGGATTATTTACGCACACCCATATAAATACGTCACCATATTATAACTGACCCTCCTCCAAATTTTTTAAAGAAAATTTTTTTCCAAGTTTTGTAATTACGAGCAAAATTAACTGGTGCTAATTGATGGCATGTGAAACGAAGGGGCCGCTGGCAGGCCTGTGTGAATTTATTCCAGCCGATTCAGTCTTTTTCTCACGATTTTTGTGATTACTGTAACCTCTCGAACTTCTTGCAGAATTTTTGAAAAGAAGTTAGACTCCTGTTTCTAAGCACGATGGTAACAATGAACCGGTCATCTCTAGCCATAGTTTTCCGTTCACTTCCCTGTCCTATGAGTTTCGTATGCAGGTTTGCAGATACTTCTTGACAACTCTTTGTTTAGCAGATGCTGATACTCGTAATGATTGGGCCACATGTTTGTGTCGGTTTGTCAGGCAGAAACCAACTTAAAGCGATATGACCGCCGTTTGTAGTGATAAGTTGTCCCTTATTGTAATAACTTTGTTCAAATACAAAAGAAAACAAAGAGTTATCTGTCTATATATGTTGTGTGCCTAGTTTTTCTTTAAGTAAACGTAAACTCCACACTAGGATTTTCTTTGTATGTGTGCCCAGTTTTTCTTTAAGTAAACGTAAATTCCACACAAGGATTTTCTCTTGTATTTTGGAGGCAATTTACCTTCATAAATTTCACAAGTACAAACACCCAGACCCGGAAGAATTATTTATAGACCATAAAAATACTTGTTCCGTGCGGGATTCGAACCGTGGCTCTCAGCATTACTCATTGCTAAGCCAATGCGCCACGAAGCCAGAAGTTTAAAGAGAAATTAAATAACAGCCATAGGAATTTGAGTGGCGTTTATATCTTGCGTTCTCAGTTTATTTGCAGTAACAATTCACACATAACAATAAACAAAGCAGTCAAGGCATACTTTTAAACAAAACCTAAAGCTAAATAAAAACAAATTCATAAGTTGGCAAAATTTTTCTCTATTTCATATAATGAAAAATTACGCAATTATTAAATAAAACCAATGAAATTCGAAAAAAAAATATTCCAAACTTTTTTTTAAATATCATTTACTAATGTTTGTGGCCAGTACGCAAGGTAACAACAGGAGAAATTAAATCTTTTTTTTTGTGCGTTCCTCTATATTTGTTCATGTTTGTAGTTTATTTTCAAAATTTATAGTTATAATTTACAATATATCGCCGAGCTAATTTAGGGCACTGTCGATATTATTATTATTTAATCCACACCTGTAACTATGACTTCTGCTAATTTCGTCAGAAATACGGAAGTTCGGTCTGGGTCTTTTGGCATTTGCCAAGTACATTGACATAATATACTAGCGACCCGCTTCGACTTTGCCTGGATAGTATCTATTAATGTGGAGTTATTTAGATTTTTTTAAGTAATGATAAATGATCAGTTATTGTACCAATTTTTTTACTGCAAAAAAAAGTTTTTCGAATAAAATATAGCATAGATCACTCCTGACATTCCTAACTGTTTTTGTTCGTAAAGTTTCATCCCTGTAGGTTCAACTATTCCATAGATCACTGTCTGTCTGTCTATTTATCCTGTATATTTTATATATATATATATATATATATATATATATATATATATATATATATATATATATAGACAGACAGACAATCAGATTTTTATTAATGGTTGTTTATGTATTAAAAGCAACCAAATAACCACCTGAGCTCAATAGAAGTTATTTATTTCGATATTACAGACTACAGTAAGATGTTTATTTTTTAGTAGTGACTCGCCCCAGTTTTGCCTGCAACATCATCGTCATCATCATTACACCCCTTCACAAGTCCACTGCTAAACATAGGCCTCCCCCAAATAGTGCCACAAAGCACGATACTGAGCCACCTGCATCCATCGGCTTCCTACTTTACGAACGGCAATAAAAGAATAAATTTAGTAGACATCTTGGACCTTGTCACTTCGCAGGGTCCCAGGCTAGGGTGGATATGATTTCAATTTTGATAGATTTTAATTAATTAATTAATTTAATTCAAAAATTTTGTTATTATTTTTTGTAAAACATCAGTGACATAGGCTTCTACTCCGTTCACATGTTACAACCTATTTTTTTCCAGACGGTATAAAAGGTCATCCAGTATATTAACGCGACAGTAGCCTAATGGCAGGGCGCGGACCGAGAACTCAAAAAGGTCCTGGGTTCGAATCCGCCATTCGACTACTGGCGTGAACCACTGGTAATACAAGCAATTTAAGCTTACCACGAGTGGTTAATGAGAATATTAGTAATGTTTATTGCATTATTAATATTCTTTTAAAAAAATAATTTTACATATTTATTGCACATATACATAAATATATAAAATACACATTATCATCATTCATATCGTCCAACAACACTTTGTTGTGAAAAATGGAATTTAACTATAATTTTTATATGTAGTACATCCACGCAGCTTTAAGATGGTTGTAACATGAATGGGTGCGTTTGTCCAGGGAAGGGCCACGCTCTCAAAGAATACCAAGGTGAAATAGCAGCTGAATGCTGCTATTTTCCGTATGGTGAGTGTAGAAAACCAGAGACCTTTTTTACTGTAAACGAGGCATTCCACTTTAGTCCTCACGGGTGACAACGCATCTGCATTTTGATTCTCAATCGAGAATCGATGTAGATGTCTATGAGCCACAGCATCCACTAACCATCAGGTGGACTATGTGCTCCCTTATCACCCTTATTCTATAAAAAAATAAGTTGGATTATTTAATATTAAGAAAAGATTAAGCAGAATTTTAGTTTCGTCTTTGCCGTATAGTGAGCCATTTATGGCAATTACGATACAAAGAGAATTATTGAAGAGACGCTATAGCTTGTAAAGAAAAGTTTGATTCAAGTCTGGATAGCACACAACTGCACAATAGTGGGTATTATTATAAGTCTTAAAAAGAAGTAAGTTGGCAAATACTTTGCAGCTAATTTCAGTGACGCGTACTTCAATTGATTATGTTGTCCATATATAGGCCAAGATATTTTTATAGAGGCAGAGAATGTTATTAGTATATTAATGTATGTAATAGACATTAGGTAGGCATGCCAAATCAATTTTAGACTACTTTATCGAACTATCTACGAGAATAGCTTCGTTGAAGTAACAGATACTCCAAATCGCCTAAACCAATATTTTATATCTTTCAAGTTCTGATTTAATATTCCAATAGCAACATGGAGCTCCTCAATGTTTGAATTCAAGTAAATTTGGAGGTCTTCAGCATACACATTGTAAAATTATACAGTCTAAAAATTAAACAATTTACGGAGACAGTATACAGACCTGAAAGATGCCATTATCAAGACTATCCCAGTGAGAACTCGTTTGTCCCACATGTAGGAACTGCTGGCACCTGCCAAGATATGAAGAGAACCAATCCAAGGCTGACGATTCGAAACTAAACGGGACAGAATATATGCAAAAGGATATCGTGGTCGAATGCGTTAAACGCATTAAAAAAATTAACAAGCACCATTGCAGTGACTTTCTTTTTTTTTCATCCCTTGTCTGATGTAATGCTACAGTAGTACTGTGACCAAGACGAAACCCAGATTAGGTTACAATTAAGTATAAAATAGGAGACTTGCTTATGTACGCAGCCTAACATAACTGTGAAAGGAAAGGGCAGGATAGATAAACGATACAACGATAAGGCGATAAGATGAAGATGATAAGGTAACGTGGGTTTCCAAATTTTGGGAATAGGATGCATAATAGCTTTTTTTAGAGTATTGGCAATTGACCTGTATCTAGCGAAAAGTTAATAATGTGATTAAGCGCAGGTAATAGATACTCCAGTATATTGACTATCATTGTTCTACTGATATCATCACAATCCCTAGCCTTGGATTTAATGCCAGAACGTTTTTTTAATATCGTGCTTGTGCACTACAGATAATTGAAGAAAAGAAATATGATCATGACTTGAAGGAAACTCGTTTTATCTTCTTAGTCCTATAAAAAAGCACTGTATCCGCTAAAAGTGTTTTTGTTACTCTCCCAAACCTTACCAAGGTCATATAATATCTTTAAAAATGTGCTCACCATGGACACAGAACTATCTCTACGTAAGGTTTTCTTATCACTTGAGAGAGATCTAAATCATTTTGCTAGTTCGTATTCATGGACTTATAAATATATATTTACTTAGACTTGAACTCTGAACTCGAAGTCCACAATGCTAATCAAAAGCAACCATAGACACAGAAATTATACGACACTCTCACGCCGTATATACCAACCAATTAATACCCTCCTAACCAGTTAATAAATAAACTACAGCTTGAGAACGATTATATCATGCGAATAAATACGACAGTGCCATATGCACGAATCCGTTTATAGAATATCATCCAGTGTTCCTACTCCAATCAAGCTGTTATTGCGTTATATCGTTTCCTTTGCCTCAGTTTAACATTTTTTTAGCGACAGCGAGTAATAACTGTTAATTTACAATCAATACTTAGTCTGCCTTTTTTACATATGTATTATGTAGATATGAACTTACTTTTTTCTCCGCTTTACATTTAAATTTTTTTTGTACTTTTTCTGAAAACAAATACTTTAACATTGTAGTCCTCTTGAGTACATGGTGTATGGGACTGCAATTTTAAAACATTTTTTCGCGAATAAGGTAGTAGTTAGTTTTTAAGTAGCTTTTTTGACGGTAAAAGTGGAACAGACGCATTATTTACTGCTCTGTAATAATTGATGTTAAATACATAATATCAACAGTCCCATATAGTACAAAACTAATGTATCTGTGATATCCAAACTCCTGTCAGTTTAGTCTGATTATACAATCCCGAGTAACTAGTGAACATTGCTACCATGTTGTTAGCATTGCTCACCAGAACCTAAAAGTTAAGAGTCCATTAAGAAATCTGTTGCGGACCTCACTGAGCACTTCAACTTGAGGATGGCTAAGTTCCAAAAGGGCCTTAATAGCGCAATTCCAGCTACGAGCCCTACTTCAAATATCAATCCATTTAACACATTTCGTTCCTTTGTTCTAACTGCGCTTAAAAACTTGCAATTACAAGTAGAACTGTTGTCGCGTCGGAATGATGATATGGAGATGAGGTCTCGGATATAAATTCTGCTGGTGCATGGTGTAAATGAAGACAAGTATGAGAACACATCCGCCTGTCCTGTAAAGGTATTGTCAGACTATTTAAAAATCCCTCCCATTAGCCGGTCTCACCGTCTGGGTCAAGCTGGCACTGACAGGCCCCGTGCTATTCTTATGAAGTTCCAAGACATTGCGACGAAAGACCAAGTATGGCTGACAAAGAAGAATCTTAAGGGTACTGAAATCACCTTGTCGGAACTCCTCACAAAAAGTCGACATCCTTGATATCAAGAAGAAGCGCGCAAACGGTTCGCAGTTTCAAAGTGCTGGACGAAGGGTGGCACTATATTGGTATCAGGTCTAGACCAGACACTGTGTCCGCTCCAGACTAGACATGGATGTTATCCCGAGCTCCAATTTGGTGATGCAGGCTTCATATGATGTGATGGTTGTTGCAAGTGCGGGAAAGGATACCAGGTCTACGCAAGTAAAACCTAAAAGAGTTGCTAAGAAATAAATCTCTCGTACATTCTTGTGTAACCAGATGGTTACAATATTCCTGTATGTGAATTTACAGTAAAGTTTTTTTTCTATATGTTTTTATATTTTTTTAGCTTGTTCAATTAATATTTAACTTTAATTTACCGGATTCTTCAAAAATGTTATGTTTATATATGCCATAGCATGACAATCATAAGGCATTTTGTTAAGATCATTTGCGTATTGTTGAACGTGGTGATTCAACTCGGCTGGGTGACGTACAGGAAACTACGACACATCTTCTCATCAGGTAACCTGAAAACTACGAGTATATTGTACAAACAGTGCGTGTTGCCAGTGATAATTTATGGATCTGAGACGTGGTCCTTTACTGCTGGCCGTATAAGGACGCTCAAGGTCGCTCAGCTGTGGAAAAAGCTATGCTCGGAGTTTCTCTGCGTGATAAACTTAGAAATGGGGATATCCGCAGTAGAACCAGAGTGATCGACATAGCCCAATGGATTAGTAATCTGAAGTGGCAATGGCCCGGTCATATGGCTCGAAGAACCGACAACCGATGGGGAAAAAAGGTTCTCGAGTGGCAGCCTCGTACCGGGAGGCATAGTGTAGGGCGAACCCCCACTAGATGATGTGACGACCTGGTAAGACATGCAGAAAGTCGATGGATTCAGGTGGCTCAGGACCGTGCTTTGTGGCATTCCTTGGGGGAGGACTGTGTTCAGCAGTGGACTTCTAGTAATGATGATAATGATGAAACGTGAGGATTATATTCTCTTTTCGTAATGTAATCGTGTAATTACAACCATAGATTTTCAAGTATTCAGGTCGCTGCACACGTAACGTGTTTTATTCTGGACGGAGCGGGACGTGACATTTTGTAAATATCGTTTCATAGAAAATGTACGTGATAATGCATACGTTACGGATGCACGGACGGAACGGGGACGTGGTATGAACGGGACGAGAAAAATATCGAAATATCATCGCACGCAACGCATCAATGAAAACCTGCAGCAGTGGGCTCTTGAGGTGGAGAAACTGTTTCGAAAAGCATACCGGTCTGCACTCGCGCTTATTGAAGGGAATCTGGTGCAGACATTCATCGACGACATCCACGACCTTGAACTCAGAGCTACTGTAAGGCTCGGGCACTACGTGACGCTTAAGAGAGGCTTGGCTCATGCACTGGAGGTGGTCGCCTTGCGGCAGGCATCGCATCAGGGAGGTTGCAGAAACTACAGTTCGCGACTGCAATAAAGGATACAGCCCTAGGTGCTATGGCTGAGGGCAAAGGGGCCATCTTCGATCCAGCTACCCTAAGCGAACTGTAGAAATGGAAGGTGATCCATCTCGAGGGGGGTAGTGCTGCTAACGGCACCACCCAGCAGCGGCAGGATCATCGTTCCCCTCACGTTAGGGAGGTTGCGGCTACAGTTAGCGACCGCAATAGAAGTTACCGCCCAAGGTGCTACGGCTGTGGGAAAAGGGGCCATCTTCGATCCAGCTGCCCTAAGCGAACTGTAAAAAGGGAAAGTGATCGATCTCTAGAGGGTTGTGCGGTGAACAGCACTACCCAGCAGCAGGAATACGACTTTATGATCGAACATCGCAGCGGGAAATCTCATGGCAATGCTGATGCATTGTCACGAAGACCTTGTCCTGAAGATTGCAAGCATTGTACTAGACAAGAGGGTAAGGAAGTGGTATCTGTGAGGATGCTCAGGACAGATCACCTCAGCAACGAGTGGAAGGACAGCTTACGACATGCACAGCAGGAAGATCTGGACATCAAGCTGATTCTGGAATGGATGAAGGCCTGTGCTCCCAAGCCCAAATGGAGCGACGTCTCAGCGATGAGCACAACCACGAAAAGCTATTGAGCCCAATGGGATAGATTGCTGATTCAGAATGGAGTTCTGTGCCGTAAATGGGAAAATGATCGAGGAGACAGCTGTCAATTGCAAATGGTTGTCCCTAAAGCTAAAGTACGGGATGTTCTTCAGCTGTGCCATAATGGTTGTTCAGGAGTCCGTCTTTGAGTTAAACGAACTCTATTGAAAATTCGAGAACGGTTTTACTGGGTTCATTGTAGTGACGATGTCGGGGATTGTTGTCGCAAATGTATAAGTTGTGCGGCTGTGAAGGGGCCTCAGACTTGTAGAGGTGCATTGAAGCTGTACAATGATGGTGCACCATGAGAGAGAATAGCCCTTGACGTCGCGTAGCCGTTTTAGAAAGGTGCAAGAGATACTCCTAAGATCGTTCATGTGGATCGACTGGCGCGTTATTATGGGGCCGATAATGCTCGGGACGAGCATGTCTTAGGAGGGGGCAGTGTTCCACGCCATAGATGATGCCGGTGAATGCCACTAGTGCCATCTAATATGGAGTAGCAGGCATTAGAAGCGCTTTCTAGAAAAAGCCATGCTAGAACTTTCCCACTAGCGCCATCTAGTATCGAGTGGCAGAACTAAAAGAGAAATTTGTACACTTAGTCGGCTGGGACCGGTATGTGCTCGAACATTCGGGATGTTTCAGTGGAAACGGTCCTATAGTATAAAGGCGTTAGGGACCGCGACTGAGGCAGTATTGAATTGGTGTCACAAGCGAAGACTTCGAAGCGATATACCAGCGAACTAAAATCTTAAGTGTGATTAATTATAAGTGTGTTTTAAGTTTTAATTGGTGTTGGGTAATTAAAATGTCAATTTTGGTAATTCAATTGGCGGTTTTTATCGTCACGAAACCGAAGCTCTTAACAATATGACTCAGTACGATATCTTTAAAACTATACACCCAATTGACTTGAAATTTAGTAAAGTTACTCATCTAGCAATGTAGACGCTCACTAAGAACGGATTTTACATTAGTCCTATCAAAAAATCTTGATAAATTCTACATCTAATTTCCGCAATAAAATATTATCGTGCGCCCAGTGAAGCGAGCGGGTATCAAATAGTACCTACTATATATAATCAATATTTCTGTGTATGATTTCGGATAAATTATTGGAATCCTTACGAAATGATAAATATCCTGGTAACAAGACGCATACTATCATATCCCTTTAACTGGAAACGAGGCTTTTTATCTTGGTCCTCCAGGGTGCATCTGCATTTTGATTCTAAATTGAGGATAAAATTTAGATGCCTATGGGCCACTGCATCGACTTACCACCGGAGTGAATAGGTTTTCGTTTGTCACCCCTATTCTGTAAAAAATATAAAAATATTTTATCCGGCTACTAGGCGTTAGTAGTTTAAACTTTCTGAACATTTGTTGTATGTGTAACTGAAGTATTCGATTTATTCGTGGTGCAAACAGGTGTTTCTTCTGGCATTACCCATATTACGAATAAATATAATACACCTAAATGTATCCAACAGCAATGAGCTGCAACTGGTTGTAAATTAGATATTTATTTAAAAAACATACAAAATATATTAAATACGATCAGATCCCACGTCAATCTTTTTTATTAAAGTTGATCGTCCATGCATTTGTTCTACCCCTTCTTTTTTCACCCTTTCATACTGCAAGATACTAAGCAATGTTTACTAGAGTGTAATTAATTTAAAGAAAATAGTTTCTTAACCACTAACGCAATGTCAGTTTATTAAACCAATTAATTAGTCAAACCTATGGTCAAACCAAAGTGTGGCCAAAGACAATATTTTTTTAAATGAAGGTAAATATAACTTAGAGTAATTAGCATGTTCTTATCCAAAAGTAAAGTACGGGGCTCCGCATACCCCATCTTACTGAGGGGTTCACAGCTATACTATGTCAAGTATCAAAATATATATTAAAAACAATGTAAGTATACATATGATAATTTCAGGATAGAGGATTTTGATTGACAGAAATTGAATTAAAAATAATTAGAATAACGAAGTACCATGTCGTCGATGCATTAAAAAATCAACAACCTCATTTCGTTCCGTTGGTATTGTAAGAAGCCACTAAGGGAAATGCCAGAACGATCTCATGCCTTCATAATTGGCAAAACAACTGCCCTGGTCACGCCAGACATAAAGTTCTGGCAAAGGATTGGAGCAAGACGGTATGACAAAACCTCCCTCCAACGAAAGGCTTCTACGAGTTGATGAAAAAGAAACCTATTATATTTTTTTGATATTTTATGTTCTTGTAATTTTTTTTTTCCAGTTTCGCAACGGGAAAGTCGGACAAAGAGATATTGGACAACCTTCTCAAAAACTCCCGCTATGACAAAAGACTGCTTCCACCTGTAGACGGTAAATAAAAATTTCACCATTATTTAAAAATAGCAGGCTCTCACTTCTGTCAGAGTTTTTGGAATAAGGTATTATTTAACTTATATTAAAAAAATATTGATTTACAGAGAATAGGTTTCAATGTTTTTTTTTTATTTCTTTGACAAGTAAAAACTTTCAGTAACCATTTAATGATGCCGGGGATGAATGACTTTAAAGGCGACCGTATATAAACATGGGGTGTAATATTGCAGATCCAGAGTTTTGTTGTGGTCTAACTTCGCCCAACGACAGTCTTACGATTGATAAGATCGGACTATCATCGCTCCGGCCGCGGTCACACAATCGCGGTGTGTTGTGTTTTATGTTTCTGAAAAGAGAAATTTTCGTAGTATCGTAGTAATATCTTCACTGCAACTTTTACTGCACGCGAATCCAGATCGCAAATATGAAATTGTGTCTCACCACAATTACTGTTGTAACTACGCTTTAGATAACATCTGCATTTGATCACAATCACTATATGTTTATGTGAGCACCTCTTTTGATGTTGTATGTAGCTGAAGCACATTTATCATTTTATTTTTATAACTAAATTAATGCTTATTATTTGATTAAAATAACGACATATTTTATACCGATATATTTGACATAATAACGATATATTTATACGTTAATTTCAAAACGTTATATTCCATAATTAAAACGAGTTTGTGTTTCTTTTAAAATGCTTTATAATTACATTTGATTTTCTCTTTTCATAAACAAAGAACACAAATTTAGTATCAACGTAAATAAATACGCGATATCATATTTTCCAGTTATTTACCATTTTACTTGTTTACATTAATTTTAATACTCTTTTAAATCAGATTTAAACGGACTTTTTGTTGATTATCCACCAGTTTTAAAAAGCATGAATACAAATTAGCTGTTTCTGAATGTTGTCTGCTGAGTATAATCTATTTCCTTTTAAGCAAGCATTTCTTTCAGCGTTTTTGCATTCAATCTCTTCTCTTGAATTTGTAAATCATCAATTAAAAGACGGCATAACACATAAAATTACCTCACCATTATATGTCCATATTAATTTTCAGGTGTCCTCACCGTAAATGTTAGCGTGCTACTTCTTAGTTTAGCATCTCCAGACGAATCTAGTCTTGTAAGTTATTTTGTTTTCTATTATCTATTCGTCTCATCTTTCTTTTTTTTTTTGTAAAATTTCTTCTTCTATGCTTTATTTGTTACGTGTTTGTTGTTATAGTAATTTCGCTATCATAAATTATTCATATTTACAGAAATACGAAGTGGAGTTTCTTCTTCAACAACAGTGGTATGATCCCAGGTTGCGCTACTCTAATCAATCTCACTACGACTATTTAAATGCCATCCATCACCACGAAGACATCTGGTTGCCTGATACATACTTTATAATGCACGGTGACTTCAAGGTTAGATACTATTAACTTATAGCGTGTTTAAATAATTTAGAGTTATATAGTTATTTAGTTAATATGCACTTTATAGTAAAAAATAATTATTGTTTTCTTAAATCATTATGTTAGGAAACGATTAACATAGTTAAGGTTCATTAATGTGTGTTTCATCACGATATTTTGTTGCATTTCAGGATCCAATAATACCAATGCATTTTGCATTGCGCATTTATCGCAATGGCACAATCAACTATTTAATGCGACGACATCTAATCTTGTCCTGTCAGGGACGGCTCAACATATTTCCTTTTGACGACCCATTGTGTTC
Source organism: Parnassius apollo (assembly GCA_907164705.1). Taxonomy (NCBI): domain Eukaryota; kingdom Metazoa; phylum Arthropoda; class Insecta; order Lepidoptera; family Papilionidae; genus Parnassius; species Parnassius apollo. The sequence goes on from CAJQZP010000885.1 coordinate 11,597,525, forward strand.
ATTTGCTTTAGAAAGTAGTGAGTAAAATTAGTCATATTTTCAATTATTTCATAGAAAATAATGTTATTGTTACAAAATGATTTAACTTTGCTCAATTTATTAGTTTAAGATTTTCCCATTCAATTAGACCGTTGTCATCGAAATTTTATTTCATTTAAAATATTTAGAACGATGACGTTAACATATAAATTAAGTATTAAATGAAGCGTAGCGCTTTATACATTTGAATTTTCACTTATAGATAAAAATAATAATGATTTAATATAATCTGCCGTGTAGTGGCGGTATAAATAATTCACTAGCACTTATCATTCCGTGGATATGTTTAGAGGCGACATCTTATTAGCAGTTCAAATAAATTACCGTGATTACCAACTCACTGGCCAAGCGAGGCTTATCTTTTTTTTATAGGATAGGGTGACAAACGAGCACACAGTCCACCTGATGGTAAGTGGTTGCTGTGGTCCATAGACATCCACATCTATCCTCGATTACGAATCAAAATGCAGATGCGTTGTCACCCGTGAGGACTAAGATGGAATGCCTCGTTTCCAGTAAAAAGGGTCTCCGGTTCTCTACACTCACCATACGAAACACAGCAGCATTAAGCTACTATTTGACGCTGGTATTCTGTGAGAGCGTGGTCCTTCCCCGGTCGAGCCGACCCATTCGAGCTACAACTATACTACTAATATAACTGCAGCATGGCTCTACCACGTATAAAAAAATGTCCCCCCATGAGACGATCTATGTGGGAGGCCATATTTCAACAGTGGACAGATGTAATGATGATGATGATGGTGAAGAGAACCAACGACGTATTTGTCTGTGACACGGAAGAGCGGTTAACACCTTACTCTAAAACGGATATTAAACATCTTCCACGCCTTTGGGGCGTGCAACTGACTAGGTTATACTACTGTATCAAAAGGATATCTGGACTAGTTGAAACTTGAAGAATAGGTTTTTAGTAATCTTTTGCTGTAGCGATGTGCCCGAACGAACAAATTGCACAACCTTGTGAGACAACTGCAGCTCGAACTGGTCATAGCTATGAACATTGATAAAATCATCACACGTATTCCTCTATTTTTTCCTTTAAAAGTGAATTTGAAACGATTTTCATATTTCTTTCAAGAGCGATATTAGAAGAACTGTGGCTATTTCTGTATGTTTTATTTTATTTCATGTATGTTAAATTTTTTTGGTTTGTATAAGTGTTTAATTACGACGGAATTACGGGGTAGTATTAGTAATTTTATGAGATTCTTAGTTTTCACCATCCTGGCGCATTCAGATTACGTTCTTTGAGTGTATTAATGTACCTATGTATGTATTTATCTATGTATGTAGCCTAAACAGCTTGATGCCAACAGGACGACATGGGGTAGTAGATATTCTTACACCGCCACTACACGGTATTTATACGGTATTTAGTTTATAAATTAATTAGTTTATGGAAAAATGCAAAGGAACATGGCGGTGGTGGGTTAAGATTTTATCGCTAGAAAATATTTGGTTTAGTGTTCTCATCCAGGGAGGAAACAGAGGAATACGTTTGCATGGATTAAACTTCGCCCGGATATCTTAAGTTACTTACTTACTTAAGTTTTTCATACATCTTTTTTAAGATCACATCATTCATTAAAAGTTCTTCATTTCTTAAAATACGTATAGAATAGAAATTATTTTCTAAGCATAAACATTTTGTTCGGACTAATAAAAAAATACTAAGCTTATTTCTTGTTGAAACACAAAGAAATTACTTATCAGTTTTAATGTTGCTTCGGTTTAATTCAACAGTATCGTACGAGCAGTCCGCCATTACCTACGTTTGGAAGAATGACGAAGCGACTCTCCGAAAATCGCCTTCACTTACCACCCTTAACGCGTATCTCATCCAGAACCAAACCATACCCTGCCCTATTAAGGCGAGCTGGAGAGGTAACAGTTGTTTCTCTTATGCTTCTACAATAAATATAACTGCTTAAGACACATTTTCAGATTTAATTTCTTTGGTTTTGATACACATCCAAACATACTTTCTCTGAGTTTCATAGAATAATCACCCCATAACCTTTTCTTTTGTTTATAAGCACAAAGTTATACATTGCACACGAAAGGAGCAAATAGGATTACTTTATTACTCTAGACATTCTGATTAACTCTTTTCAGCTTGGTCTTGATTTGTGTCACAGGTTGATTCGTTTAACATCATTACTTGTTTTACTAGATAGTGAAAGTAGCAGTGTGTTATTAATATTTATATTCGTTTAGTGGCTTTACATTAATATGATGATTTAAGAATTAGAACAGCTAAGCGAGTATTGGGTTATGTTACTTTCATCCGCATGGTAGCAACATTCTCATTTACTCACTTCTAAACGTAACTTGTTGCTATTTAATCGTTAACAAAATAATGTAGAATAGAATGTAAGAGTCTGTTAACGTTCTTGCAAGCAGCTGACGGTATTTCACTTTACGAGGACGATGAAGAGCTGACATGTAATCTTTGCCAGAGACGCTTTGAGGAGCAAGGTACTTGAACAGCATTGGACAAAAGACAATTATGCCCAATGATGAAGTTTTAAAAAAAAATATTTTCACCGCTTATGTGTGAGTAAATGCGCTGTTGTGTGAAATACAATTAAATAGCGTTTAAAAACTGGCAAAAAGATTATACTTCAGTATGTACCAGTGCTGTTCCATTATTTTCACACCCATGGACATTCAAATTTATGTTTAATAAACTATCATCTGTCTTAGTGATTTCTATGCACGATTTGTATCATTGCACGTGGTATACGTTAGTTTGTCTAATTGTTTAACAAAATATATTATTGACACTTTGGAGTATACGCCCTGAGATACTAGAAACACAACACGCGTTACTCTTACATACGGAATTATGGCAATATGTTACATTAGTTTGTGTGTAGTTTTTTGTAAATAATAACTTTCCGTTTTACAAGGCCACTGAACGGAGTTACTTGGAATTAGTCCATTGTTTAATATCTAATTTTCGATCTAATTTATGTTTTACAATTACTCTAAAATTTATAACTATCAAGTAGTTTATACAGCATCAATATTGGCAAGTTTGCCAAATTTACCAAAAATTGTAACTTCACAGGTAACTACAGCTGTCTAAAGGTGGATCTAATTTTTACCAGAGACCGAGCGTTCTACTTTACGACAGTATTTATTCCTGGAATTATTCTGGTGACCTCCTCATTCATCACATTCTGGCTGGAATGGAACGCAGTGCCAGCCCGTTCCATGATAGGTAAAATGGCTGGTGATCGGAATGTTCTCGGTCTTGCATTTCGCATCCTTTCTCTCTCTGTAGATGTGGCTGGGGCTGTTAATATACCACGCTAGATCTTTCGTTTTGCAGGGTACCTCCGCTTTTTGGTTGGAAATCGATACAAAGTATCTTACTGCCAACGATTGTAACACACACTGTAGTTTTTATCAATGTACACGTTATGTTTAGATTATGCTTAATATTTCTAGGTAATTACAGCTGCCTAAGGGTGGATCTCATCTTCACACGAGATAGATCATTTTACTTCACCACAGTTTTCATTCCTGGAATAATTTTGGTGACGTCATCGTTTATTACATTTTGGCTGGAATGGAATGCAGTGCCTGCTAGAGTAATGATAGGTTGGTGTAACTTTTTGTTGCGCATTAAAATGGGTTTAAGCCAATTCCCAGAGAAAACAAAACTTAATTAATTAATGTTAATCAATCAGCAATATATAATAACCCGTTTTAATTGAGTATTTTGGTAATTAATAGCCATACGCCATACAATAATTGTAAAGAGTAAGTAGTTGGGAATATTTTACCATTTTTCGAATACGTTACGGCCTCTTTAATTTTGTTCACGCTTAATAAATGTTAATTCGTATAGCTTTTATGTTCTAGTAGGTAGAAATATTAACTGTTTTGCATGAGATACTTAAATGAAATTAATGAACTACTTAAAAACGATATAACTATACTCCTGAGCATTTGCGAGCATGCTAAAAATGTGATGATTAAATATATTTCAATTAAGCTTAACATAAGCAAGAACTTACTGAAATGTGCTTACTAAACGACATATTATTCTTCTCTAATTAAGCCTAAACTTTTAGATACTTTCTTTTAGTTAATTAATCTTATGTGGCAATATATTAGTTTATAGTTAGGAATAAAATCAAATTAATGAAATAATAATTGAAAATTTAGTTATACTAAGGGTGATTTATTTTTTGACAAATGAGCTATTAGAGAATGTTTGCATGATTTAATAAGTCTGCTTAAACTTCAAACCTAACAAACACACTGTACCAAACATTTCTTAATGAAATGTACGTAAAAGCAACAAATATTTTTAGTAGTGAGTAACAAAACAAAAATAGAATAGAATATTTATTATAATATTCTTCTCTATTCTAATCATCGCAGACGCATGCGAGATTAGATTTTATGGATCGACAAAAAGACTTACTAGAAGTAGTATTGCCCAAAATCGGTCTTGGTCTTGAAGCCTTGGTCTTGTTCTTACATTTTTGCAAGACCAAGACCGCCTAATTTTAGCGAGACCAAGACCATGACTGACCATGCAAGAACAAGACTAAGCCTGCGAGAGAGCCCACAGAGTACATGTTCCAAAGAATAAAATAAAATAAAGTTTCCAGGTGCTCAGAATGGACACGAACACATTATGCTGATCTCGCATGGAATATTGTAATTAGATAATAGTAAAGATAGGTAGATATTTCAATAATTTATTCCAGTAAGTAATTATTGTATTGATAATATTAACTATAAGGGTTTATATTAATTACTTATTATTATTATTATTATTATTTTTGGGGTATCTGTATAGTTTTCTCATCTGGTTGGTTTCTATAAATATATAATTATAAATTAAAATGAAAAGATAAATATACATAAATATCAATAAAATAAAATAAATACAAAAAATACACAAATAAATAAAGATCCAACCAGATGGAAGCCCTCGGCAGGGGAGACCAAACGGCCGAGGGTTAGGGGGGAAAGGGAAAGAAACCGACGGACGATGCGGGCGGTATCGAGGACCACTGCCTTCTGCATTTGAGCCCGGAGCGGTCCGTCACGGAGCCCCAGTCGCCTCAGATGACCCGAGAGGCTGACTGGGATTAGCCCATTCGCAGAGACGACTACAGGAATAATTTCGGTCGGCCAACCACCCCACATGTCGGTCACCTCGTGAGCCAGGTCCAGATATTTTGTTCGCTTATCTGTTTCGGCTTTCACGAGGTTCTCGTCATACGGAATGGCAATGTCGACCAAAAATATCCTTGACTGTGCCCGGTCCATCAGCACAATATCAGGCTTATTTGCAAGAATAGTCCTGTCTGTGATGATGGCCCGGTCCCAGTAGAGCCTAGCGCGGTCATTTTCGAGCACGGCTTCCGGCAAGTACTTGTAACACGGCAATTTCCGGTCCACGAGACCGTATTTCAGAGCGAGCTCCTGGTGTAGAATTCTGGCTACTAGGTTGTGCCTGTGCAAGTACTCAGAGTTAGAAAGCGCCGAACAACCGGAGATGACATGCCTAAGTGACTCCCCGGGATGGCGACAAGCTCGACAGACGTCGACGGTGCCATCCTTTAGGATGTATCTCCGATAGTTGTTGGTCTTAATAACCTGATCCTGTATTGCACAGACAAAACCCTCGGTTTCCCCGAAGAGGTCACCGAAACGTAGCCAGTTGAGGGAGGCGACTGTATCTACGAAGGGCTCATGTAGAGCCCTGTAGTACCTCCCGTGGAGCTCCTTCTCCTTCCATACGGTCTCCCGGTCGGAAATGCTAAGCACTGCTGGGTCCTTCCATTGCTCGTTGGCCAAGGATAGAGGGGTAAGCCCTTTATCACTAGAAATGACGTCATTATAGAATGGATCATCCGATCTCGCCAGGAAGTAATTACGGAGGCTGCACACTTCACGATTATGCATGGTGAGCGCGCTCAAGAAAGCCACGCCCACCATGCTTTCGCGGCAAGTACAGCCTCATTACCGACGATCTCGGATGATGCATCCTATGGGACGTCATGGTAGTGCGGACTTTTCTATCCAGGGCGTTAAGTTCAGTCTGAGTCCACCTGAGTATGCCAAAGGACAGGCATGACCCAACCGTTATATGCGTGTGTCTTATTCACACCGGACAAAAGGCTATTAAGCACTTTGGTCAAGCGTGCATAAAACACGTCGCAAACTGACTGTTTCACACCAGCCTCATCGATACCGATGTTCTGTGACATACCCAGGTATCGGTATGTGTCAGCCTCGGAAAGGGTCCTTAAGTTGACGGGCATAGATAAATCTATGCCTTCAGAGTTAGCAACCCTTCCCCTCTCAACATGGAGGACCGCACACTTATCCGTCCCCAGCTCCATTCCAATGGAACTGCTAAACTCACAAGTGATTTTTAGCAATTCCATAAGATGGGAGCGACTGGAGGCGAATAACTTAAGGTCATTCCATATAGAAAAGGTGGGTCACTTTTGTCCCTCCTTTCCGTAGCTGAAATCCTCTCCCGGATCCTTCCAGTAAGGTACTGAGAGGATTCAGGGAGAGGCAGAACCAGATTGGACTCAGACAATCGCCCTGGAAGATACCCCTTCTTATCCTTATGTGGTTCTCCGCAACCATCATCCGCTCACCCAGATGACAAAGGATCGTACTCCACTGCCCCATACACTGCTCGAGGAAGTCTCTCACTGTACAGTCTATCTTGTACAGCTCGAGGACTCTCTTTAGCCATGTATGGGGCACCGAGTCGAATGCCTTTCTGTAGTCTATCCAGGCGGCGGAGAAGTTCCGACGGTTGCGTTTCACCACTTTGCCAATGACCGCGTCAATGAGGAGTGGTTCCTTAGTTCCACGACCACCGCCCCGACACCATTTTGAGCGCGTGACATCACCTGATTTAGCTCCAGGTGACTAGTGATTCTCGCGCTCAAAATGGATGTCAGTGTCTTATATATGGTGGGTAGACACCTAATGGAGCGGTATCTGCTCGGGTCTGTGGTAACCTGGTCTTTAGGAACCAAATGAGTGATCCCAGTAGTGAAGAGGCTAGGGAGCGACTTGTGGTTGAGAGCCTCTTGAAACTGACGGCGAGCACAGCGTGACACACCATGAACCCCTTCAGCCAGTAGTGATGCAGTCCGTCGAGTCCCGGACTTTTCCAGTTCGGGGCTCTACGGACCGCCTCAGCTACGTCATCCGGCGTTATGATGACGGGGTCCATGGGCGTAATACTCGCACACTGACTCGCCACAACTTCCGTCCAAGGGCCCTCGCTGTGGTTTACGGGCTCTGACCACAGGCCACGCCAAAATGCGACAGTGTTAGCCTGATCCGGTCCTGGGCCCGCTCCACATACCTCTGGTCGCTCCAATGATTTGTAGAGCCTCTTCTGATCACTCTGGAAGAGACGATTCTGGTTGAACCGCCTTGACTCTCGGTAAATCGGCGAATCCGCTTCCCCCAAGCAGCAATCTTTTTGCTTCAGGTCGTCTATGCGCTCCGTTAGTTTCTGCGTAATATCCGGCTGGGACAAACTGATATTTGTCCCAGCAAACGCTATTCTAACGGTGCGCACAACCCTCGGTCTATTATTACCCGACCTGAAGCTTATCAGTCTGCCGATAAGGGTCCTTGCCTTTGCGACACGGTCCTCAATTCTTTTTCTCCAGGCTGGGATGGCGCTACTTTGTTTAGTAGCGCGTCCAGCCATGGGAAGTTTGGCGCCAATAATACGGCAAGCTGCCACTGCGGCGCCAAAAAGAACTGAGTCCGTCTCGCAAAGGTCCCGGCTGGCTTCCAAATAGGTTACCAGCATTGGGTTAAGAGCCCTCACGACAGCCCGATTTCGCTTGCTTAGGGGTATGCGGGGAAGTCGCGGGCGATTTTCGAGAGGCATGCTGCGCGTTTCCAAAATCGCCTCTTCCAATATACTCCTCATTTGCTCTAGTTCGTGGGAGACCATTTCATCATCGTCTGAATCACACACAACTGGAAGATCCATGGCGGACCCACCACACCCACTCATCATCGAATATTTTCGACACCCCAACCCTCAGCAAAAAAGCAATGCATCCGAGCCCGATACGCTATCCCCGCAGTTTCTTCCCCTTTCGCCCTATAGTACGCCCGCAATGCGTTTGCGTTCATATCCCTTGTCCAACGCATGCGGCGCACTCCACCAGCGGCGGATGCCGCTTGCCGAGTCCGAGAGGACCCTGCCGACATCAAGCCGTCTGGTGGGGATGATGGATGCGGGGGGCTGTTAGGTGATCTTGCAGCTCCTCGCGCTCGGCTGGCGGCCCGCATGCTGCCGCATCCAGCGCCAGCTCCAGACGCGCCCCGGCGACCCCCCAGGCAACGGCCCTATACGTTTTCCAATCTTATCCATCATCCATTTTTGGACGCCAATTAGCGGGAGACGCCCAGGCCCGGCACCGTTTCATTGTATCATTGTACGGCCGTAAGCACAAACGGGCCTTTGCACCCTGAGTACTGCCGAGGCACGGCGCTCACACCTCTTGGCAAGGCGCTGACTGACTGCACCGACGTAGCAGTTTTGTCACTTAACTGTTTCGTCAGCGGGCGATGGGGTCGTCACTTCCCTACGCCTTTTTATTATTATTATTATGTGGGGTATCTATATAGTTTTCTCATCTGGTTGGGATCTATAAATATATAATTATAAATTAAAATGAAAAGATAAACATACATAAATATCAATAAAATAAAATAAATGCAAAAATACATAAATAAATAAAAGCCCAACCAGATGGAAGGCCCTCGGCAGGGGAGACCAAACGGCCGAGGGTTAGGGGGAAAGGGAAAGAAACCGGCGGACGATGCGGGCGGTATCGAGGAGCACCGCCTTCTGCATTTGAACCTGGAGCGGTCCGCCACGTAGTCCCAGCCGCCTCAGATGACCCGAGAGGCTGACTGGGATTAGCCCGTTTGCAGAGACGACTACAGGAATAATTTCGGTCGGCAGACCACCCCACATGTCGGTCACCTCGTGAGCCAGGTCCAGATATTTTGTTTGCTTATCTGTTTCGGCTTTCACGAGGTTCTCGTCATACGGAATGGTAATGTCGACCAAAAATATCCTTGACTGTGCCCGGTCCATCAGCACAATATCAGGCTTATTCGCAAGAATAGTCCTGTCCGTTATGATGGCCCGGTCCCAATAGAGCCTGGCGCGATCATTTTCGAGCACGGCTTCCGGCAAGTACTTGTAGTACGGCAACTTCCGGTCCACGAGACCGTATTTCAGAGCGAGCTCCTGGTGTAGAATTCTGGCTACTAGGTTGTGCCTGTGCAAGTACTCAGAGTTAGAAAGCGCCGAACAACCGGAGATGACATGCCTAAGTGACTCACCGGGATGGCGACAAGCTCGACAGATGTCGACGGTGCCATCCTTTAGGATGTATCTCCGATAGTTGTTGGTCTTAATAACCTGATCCTGTATTGCACAGACAAAACCCTCGGTTTCCCCGAAGAGGATCACCAAAGCGTAGCCAGTGGAGAGAGGCTACTGTGTCTACGAAAGGCTCATGTAGAGCCTTGTAGAACCTCCCGTGGAGCTCCTTCTCCTTCCATACGGTCTCTCGGTCGGAAATGCTCTGCACTGCCGGGTCTTGCCATTGCTCGTTGGCTAAGGATAGAGGGGTAAGTCCTTTATCACAAGAAATGACGTCCATATAGAATGGATCATCCGATCTCGCCAGGAAGTAATCACGGAGGCTGCACACTTCGCGATTATGCATGGTGAGCGCGCTCAAGAAGCCACGACCACCATGCTTCCGCGACAAGTACAGCCTCATTACCGACGATCTCGGATGATGCATCCTATGGGACGTCATGGTAGTGCGGACTTTTCTATCCAGGGCGTTAAGTTCAGTCTGAGTCCACCTGAGTATGCCAAAGGTATACATGAGGACAGGCATGACCCAGCCGTTATATGCGTGTGCCTTATTCACACCGGACAAAAGGCTGTTAAGCACTTTGGTCAAGCGTGCATAAAACACGTCGCAAACTGACTGTTTCATACCAGCCTCATCGATACCGATGTTCTGTGACATACCCAGGTATCGGTATGTTTCAGCCTCGGAAAGGGTCCTTAAGTTGACGGGCATAGATAAGTCTACGCCCTCAGAGTTAGCAACCCTTCCCCTCTCAACATGGAGGACCGCACACTTATCCGTCCCAAGCTCCATTCCAATGGAATTGCTAAATTCACAAGTGATGTTTAGCAATTCCATAAGATGGGAGCGACTGGAAGCGAATAACTTGAGGTCATCCATATAGAAAAGGTGGGTCACTTTTGTCCCTCCTCTCCGTAGCTGAAATCCCCTCCCGGAGCCCTCCAGTAAGGTACTGAGAGGGTTCAGAGAGAGGCAGAACCATATTGGACTCAGACAATCGCCCTGGAAGATACCCCTTCTTATCCTTATGTGGTTCTCCGCAGCCATCATCCGCTCGCCCAGATGACAAAGGATCGTACTCCACTGCCCCATACACTGCTCGAGGAAGTCTCTAACTGTACAGTCTATCTTGTACAGCTCGAGGACTCTCTTTAGCCATGTATGGGGCACCGAGTCGAATGCCTTTCTGTAGTCTATCCAGGCGGCGGAGAAGTTCCGACGGTTGCGTTTCACCACTTTGCCAATGACCGCGTCAATGAGGAGTGGTTCCTTGGTTCCACGACCGCCGCCCCGACATCCATTTTGAGCGCGCGACATCACCTGATTTGAGTCCAGGTGACGAGTGATTCTCGCGCTCAAAATGGATGTTAGTGTCTTGTATATGGTCGGTAGACACGTGATGGGGCGGTATTTGCTCGGGTCTGTGGTACCCTGGCCTTTAGGAACCAAATGGGTGATCCCAGTAGTGAAGAGGCTCGGGAGCGACTTCTGGTTGAGAGCCTCTTGAAACTGTCGGGCGAGCACAGAGTGACACACCACGAACCCCTTCAGCCAGTAGTGATGCAGCCCGTCGAGCCCCGGACTTTTCCAGTTCGGGGCCCTACGGACCGCCTCAGCTACGTCATCCGGCGTTATGGTGACGGGGTCCATGGGCGTAATACCCGCACACTGACTCGCCACAACTTCCGTCCAAGGGCCCTCGCTGTGGTTTACGGGCTCTGACCACAGGCCGCGCCAGAATGCGACAGTGTCGGCCTGATTCGGTGCTGGGCCCGTTCCACTTACCATTGGTCGCTCCAATGATTTATAGAGCCTCTTCTGATCACTCTGGAAGAGACGATTCTGGTTGAACCGTGTCGACCTCTCGGTATATCGCCGAATCGTTTTCCCCAAGCAGCGATTCTCTGCTTCAGGATCGTCTATGCGCTCCGTCAGTTTTTGCATTATATCCGGCTGGGACAAATTGACATTTGTCCCAGCAAACGCCATCCTGACGGTGCGCACAATCCTTGGCCTGGTGTTGCCTGACCTGAAGCATATCAGTCTGCCGATGAGGGCTCTAGCCTTTGCGATACGTTCTTCAATTCTTGTTCTCCATGCTGGGATAGCGCTACTATGGCCAGTAGCGCGTCCAGCCGTGGAAACCTTGGCGCCTATAATACGGCAGACTGCCAGCGCGGCGCCAAAGAGAATTGAGTCCGTCTCGCAAAGGTCCCGGCTGGCTTCCAAATAGGTCACCAGCATTGGGTTCAGAGCCCTCACGACAGCCCGATTCCGCTTGCAGGGCGCGGGGAAGTCGCGGTCGATTTTCGAGAGGCGTACTGCGCGTTTCCACAATCGCCTCTTCCAATGTACTCCTCATATGCTCTATTTCCAGTTCCTGGGCGAATGTTCCATCATCATTTGAATCTGCAACCACACTGGGGTATTCACGGCGGCATCCACGTTTGCGGGTTGCTCTGCAATTTGTGGCACCGCACCCTCAGCCGTAGCGTTCTCATCCGACGAGGGAACAGCCTCACGTCGTAGCCGTTCGAGTTCGGCGCCATCAAATATATTTGCGCGCAAGATATACCGAACTCGGTCTGCCAGGTTTTGCTCTGTGACGGTTAAAGATGGCTCCAGCTCAGCAAAAAGACGCTGCATCCTAGCCCGATACGCCAAACCTCCAGTTTCTCCCCCTTTCGCCCTAAAATACGCCCGCAATGCGTTCTGATTCATCTGGGTGGTCCAACGCATGCGGCGTACTCCACCAGAGGCGGGTGCCGATTGCTGGGCCCGCGAAGACCCTGCCGACACCAAGCCAAGCTGGTGGGGATGATGGATGCGAGGGGCTGCTGGGTGGTCGTGCAGCACCTCGCGCTCGGCTGGCGGTTCGCATGCTGCCGCGTCCAGCGCCAGCTCCAGACGCGCCCTGGCGACCTCCAGGCAGCGGCCCTTTGCGCGTTCTTCGTATGTTCCATCATCCATAGTGGGCGTCATTTAGCGGGAGACGCCCAGACCCGGGGCCGTTTCATGGTGAGGCCATGTACACAAGCGGGCCCTTGCACCTTCAATTTTTGCCGAGGCACGGCGCTCACACCTCTTGGCAAGGTGCTGACTGACTGCGCGGACGTAGCAGTTTTGTCACTTAACTGTTTCGTCAGCGGGCGATGGGGTCGTCACTTCCCTACGCCATTTTATTATTATTATTATTATTATTATTACTTAATAGATAAACATGTTCAATAAGTTCACTACAAATCTCGATTTTTTGGAAGTATGTATGTTTAAAACACAAAGTGCTAGAATATGTCGTCTTCCATTTGATAAATAATAAATATTGTAGACACTTTTAACACACTTGAAATGGGTAACAATTTTCTACAATGCTGATCGAATAATATAATAAAATAAATGGTTAATTGTATAAATTGTATTATTCTTTTATTCCATTTCATATAAGGTGAGGGTCTATCAATATTTTTCTAGACAGATAATATTCTTTAAAATATAGTCAAGTTAATGTCATTAATTTGTTTTTTATATGTTTTAACCATGTTTTAGCGCATGTAAGCTTATTAAATGTAAAAACGAAACAGACTGACTCCCGTGGCCGTGGGACACGGTAGATAGCTCAGTTGGTTAGAGCATCGGCACGGATCGCTTAGGTCGTAGGTTCAAACCCCATCCGATGTCAATTGATTTATCGAATTTCTCATTAAACTTTTATTATTAATTTGGTTGGCTATGGCTATGTTAATTCAAGCTCAAAATGTACCTACTCTGTTAAGTTGTTCTAAGATTTAAAGTAACGTTTAATAAGTAGCAATAGGCTAATGGGTAATTGCGAGACTTGCTGCAAGACTAAGACCAAGACCAAAACAATACCAAAGACAAACAACACCAAAGACAAACAAGCAAGACAATACCAAACCCAGGTGTATATGCGCAAGACCAAAACCAAGACTGGTCTTGTTCTTGCATTTGGGCAACACTAACTAAAAGTATTTCGTAATAAATGATAACCAATTAATAACAAAAATTTAGGGGTGATTTGTTTTTTTTTTATTATTTAAAGGGATTAGCGACATGTTTGTTGTTAATTTATAAAATATTTATTCTGTGAACAGGCGTCACGACAATGTTGAACTTCTTTACAACGTCCAATGGTTTTCGATCGACGCTGCCGGTCGTATCGAACCTCACAGCTATGAACGTGTGGGATGGAGTCTGCATGTGCTTTATATATGCATCACTTCTAGAGTTTGTCTGTGTCAACTACGTTGGAAGGAAGCGACCTCTTCACAACGTTGTTTACAGACCTGGCGAGAATCCTGTCACTCAGGTAATTCCCCAAAACCGTTACATGTTGCTTACATTATTGATGTGTTTGATATAATGTTATTGTCTTTTATGGCCTTGAATGTTACAATAATAATGCACTTTGTCGGCAAATGGAAAAAAAGCCCTTTTGCGGCTTTAATTCCATTTGCCTCAACTGAACATATAAGTACTATACGCATTTTATTTTGTAACGTATACTTAATCAATTTTTATGATAAAGATTTCTAAATAATTTTCATAACAAATACTTAAAACAAGTTTATATGTGCAACCATTTACTAAGAATTTTTTAATTCTTTTAGTATAAAATTTGTAAACTTTTATTATTCTTTTCAAATAGAACATATAAATTAATCTATTAATAACAAGTGTAGCATGAAATCTATCCCGAATTCTAATCAAAGGTATTAGGATAATAATAAATTTTAAAATTTTATTAATTGGAAAGAATTAAGTAATTTTAATTCTTTCCAAAAAAATATATAAAAGAAAAAAAAAAATATATAAGTATCAATAAAAAAAAAAATCAAAAAGTCAGTTATCAGTTTTACAAAACGACTGATAACTATTCTTTTTCTCCGTTAATCATTGGTTCACATATCTTTAAACGCGAAATTAAACCGTTAAAAGTACATTATTAATTATATTTTTCATCGTGAATATTTTGTATTTAAACTCTTTGCAATGTTTTCTTAAACCACACAATATGTAGCATGCTATCAATTTTTCTCCTTTTTAACATATTCAATATGTAGCATGTTTACATTTTCGTTTTCTAAATGTGCATGTTTTCATGTTACATTTTTCTACAACACAACGGACATCAGGAAACACTCAACTCAATTCCGATAATATTTCACTAGCAATCACATCACATCACTTATATATGTATGACTATTTGGTGTGGCCATTTTGATTCATATCTTTATTTTTCATTTTAAATTAAAATAATATATAATATGAGAATATATAATATTTATTATGAGAAAACATTGCAAAGATTGTATATATGCGGCGTATCAAACGTAACTATTTACGTTGTTGTCTTTTATTGTTTGTTAACCTTTTAATTTTGTTCATATTTGGCCACAACAATATAGTCTGTGTTCACATATTTAAAGCACCGGTAGACCATCTGTCACGAGTGAACAAATTGTGTGTATAATGTGTTCACAGCGACTGCCCGCGGTTCTGAGCAGAATTGGCATTATACTGGCCAGCCCTTTGGTAAGAAAATTCGCCACATTCATTGGCACGTTCCGAATTCGATTCTGTTATATTTCTTTCCAATTCACTAAAGTAAAATATACGTACAATTTTAATTTAGTAGTTTGTTCGTATATTTTAATATTTCTAATTTAGCTAAATCTGGAAAATTTGCGAACGGATACTGACTGTAATAAAGAAATTAAATATACACTAACACTAACTATTACGAAATATTATATACTTACAATTTGTATTGAATAAACAGATAACAAACACAATATGATAATAGGTAATGGTAAAAACAGGAGTGATTTAAAGTTATTAATTTATCACAGTAATTTAAAAATACTAAATTCAGTTGAATAATTTGTTTATTTTATCTGACAGTGTGTCAAAACCATAAAATGTGACGCTGTCGAGATTTCATTAGTTTCTCCTCTCATCTCATAACACTTACAAAGACAAAGTTGGTCGTGAATTAGTATGAGATGCGTTACTGCTGATTCAATACTCAGTTCTCGCGCAAGCGCTACGTATCTAAATTGTTGTTTTTCTTCAACAAATTTTTCGAGTTTAAACTTTTTTTAAGTAACCCTGGTTGTTGACATCATCGAATCTTTAAAGCTTCTTCGTCGCCTTCTGGATTCAGCCTTTTATACAGTCACCAAAATTAGTAACGATAACTTCAAAACCTTTTTCTTGTTTTACACTTTTTTAAAGTAAATAAAAGCGCAAAAATCACGTCGACTGAGCTACATTGCTGCTAGCGAATTAGCGTAAAAGTTTGAATACGAGTGTTTCAATTTCAAGTTTATCAGAAAGTAAAAACTCAGCCTATACGATAATGTGTAACTTACCAGTTCCAAACAAGTGAGTAAAGAATATGTAACTTTCTTGACATGCTCCTTGCAAATCAGATCATAAACTTTGTTATTGTGTTGGAAGGCTTACGTAATCTACGCTGGTTATGCCCTAATCGTAGTTATTAACTTAGTGCATCACACGAAGGGGTTTGATGAGTTTCTTTGAAATCCCTATATAGTTTCAATTGCCTTTCACACACTCTTCACTTTTAACCATCTTAAATCCACTCCTTAAAATAAGCTTTTTTTTAACAGTATGCCAGCTTGGAAACATTTTTTTTAAGCTTTACCCATACTCACCATACATGTTAATGTTGTTTCCCATCACCCGAAATTTCGTTTCAACATTTTAGAATAGGTTTTCCATGTCACATGAGGATGAAATTTGGAAAAAGTTGTTATATGTTATATGTATGTAACCCGGGTTTGATCTCCGCCGGCACCAACAAAATTGTTAATTGCAATTTTAAGTGCTGATTTACCACGTGCTCGGCGGTGAAGCAAAACATTGTGAGGAAACCTGCATGTCTGAGGAATAAGAAAAAAATATTTCGAAGACATGTCAAGTTCGCCAACACGCATTGGGGCAGCGCGGCGGACACTTCCTTACCCTAAAACCCTCTCAGAAATGAGGGGAGGCCTATGCCCAGCCGTGGGACGTATATTGGTTGTAACTTTACTTTACTTTATTTTATGTCACATACGTATTACATCACATTTAAAATAATTTATGATATCCGTCGCAATTATACGAAAGATTATTGTCTAAAAATGTTGTTGTAAAACATAATAAAGAAATATAACAGATAACCATTTCAACCACGACACAATCACATTTTTGTACGCATGCTGTTGGTAAAAAATAATACAAGTAAAGGCGAATTTTAATAAATTCATTTTTATAAGTTTCTAGTAGTACCATTCACAGAAGTTTATAGAACATTTGTTTAAGTAAAATATAATACTACTTTTAATTTGCTTAACTTATAATATTACGGAATACAAAACACAAAGCCTCAAATAAAAAATACAATGAGACCGTAATAAGGCTTTATATTATTATAGTCTTATTGTTATATTTATTTATTCTTGATATATACTTTATATGTATCAAGAAAAAATTTAATGACAAATAAATTCTTGGTGATATTGTCTATTTTGTGTTCCGTGACTGATATCATACTCTAAGTTAATTAATATTTCTTACATAAGTACTTAATTTAGATATGTCACTATAGGTACGATAATGTTGTTTCACGCCTATTTAGTATTTACCCAAAAAATGTGTATTGTCCGATCGAAATTTACTTAGAAAATAAGTTACTTATGTGTGTTATTTTCAATGTATATTATAAACCTCGATTCCGGAACGTTTAAATGAAATTACCAGGCAAGAATACAATACTACAATGAATTATAATGTTTAGAAATGTTTATAGGTGTACATACATAATCGTCGATGCGTATTTCTGTTAGTGATCGTGTCACTTCTTAACGATTGAGATCATATTCACTCAATATACAGTGTTTGGAAAGTCGATGCAAAGCTTTGAGGGTGGAACAGGTCACTTCGAGGGGAACATTTTTGAACAGGTTAACCTAATGTATTAAAATTTCTAGTTATCGTCAAAATAAGGATGTTTGGATTATCAATTAACTGATTTGAATGAAAAATACTAAACGTTAGCTCAATATTATCACAATATATCACTAAAAATTTTTATGAAAATTAGTAGTAAATTTGTAGAAATTAGCATGGCATCCATCGACTTCCTGAATGCCTTACCAGGTCATTACTACATCTAGTAGGAGCCGCCCTACACTTCACCTACCGGTACGAGGCTGCACTCGCGAACCTTTCTTCTTCATCGGTTCTCGGTGCTTCGAGCTATATGCCACTGACCCGTTGCCACTTCAGCTTGCTAATCCGTTGGGTTATGTTGTGCTTCTACTGTGGATATCTTCATTTCAAGTTAGCGCATAAATTGCTCTTTCACCCATTTCATTGCTCGCTGAGCAACCATGAGCTTCCTCAAACGACCAGTAGTGAAGGACCACGTCTCAGATCCATAAGTCATCACTGGCATGTTTTGTTCTGTTTATTTTAAGACCTATCCGTTGTGAGGCACCATTGAGGTCATTGAGAATAGTGCTTCAGCAATTCTGCCATAAGTACTATATCGTCGACGAATTGAAGGTGAGTGAAGGTGAGTGATTCTCATACATGGCTCGATGCTTACCTTACTATAATTCCCGAGATATATAATTTTATGTACGGTACTTAATTACTCGTAAGTTTATATGCACAAGGCGCGAGTGCTATACGCACGTCCGGTTTTTTTATTCCATCATGGTTACAACAAATTCGCATCAGGCAATATGTCATTATAATTATAATTATATAATTAGCAGCTATCAATATCTTGGATTTATAAGACTGACTGAGACCAAAGGTAATTAAGTCATTTTTCTACAATTTTAGAATGCTATTAACATATTAACTGAAGTGGCAATGGGCCGGCCATATAGCTCGAAGAACCGATAACCGATGGGGAAGAAAGGTTCTCGAGTGGCAGCCTCGTACCGGTAGGCGTAGTGTAGGGCGACCCCCCACTAGATGGAGTGACGACCTGGTAAGACATGCAGGAAGTCGATGGATGCAGGTGGCTCAGGACCGTGCTTTTTGGCATTCCTTGGGGGAGGCCTATGTTCAGCAATGGACTTGTGAAGGGCTGTAATGATGATGATGATGATGATTAACATATTAGGTAGTTTACTATTATACTATTAAAAATAGAGTTAGAAATAAATGAAACAGAGAAAATTTGGAGTGACGCGTCAGGCGATCTGTTTTATAAATATGTTTTACATATTATACATGTGTTTTTAAATACATTTTCTAGATGACTATTTCAGGAGACACACACTTGTTGTGTTGTACTTGTACAGCCTATGTCCGGAAACCTCAAAATTATACCCAGCGTTTTATAGCGTTCTTTCTTTAAAAAACTATAGTACTATTTCTATTGGACAATACTACGAAAGTTAATTTAGCACGAACTTCTTAATTTTCAAGTAGAATTAATTCTTAACTCTCAAGTAAAGTTGTGCATTCTGTAGCTTTTCTTGATGCGTCCAAAATTGGTCTTAGTTACAATGGGCAATGTAATGTAAACTAATTTATCATAAATTGCAATCTGAAATACCTTGATGTTGTACAGTATTACCACTCAATAATTGAAAAATACTTAGATATTGCCAGCTTTCGTGTTGTCTAAAAGTGTTAAAATAAGGGATGTACTTTAAAAAAAATATTATAATAACCCTGTACTCTGTTTTTTACGTGGCAAAGCCATGCCGCAGCTATATTAGTAGTATGGTAGTAGCACGAATGAGTCGACTCGACCGGGGAAGTACCACGCTTCCACAGTATACCAACGTTAGATAGCAGCTCAACGCTGCTGTGTTTCGTATGGTGAGTGTAGAGAACCAGGCACCCAATTTTACTAGAAACGAGGCATTCCATCTTATTCCTCACGGTTGACAACGCATCTGCATTTTGATTCGTAATCGAGCATAGATGTAGTCTATGGGCCAGTTCAACCACTTACCATCAGGTGAACTGTGTGCTTGTTTGTCAGCCTTATCCTATAAAAAAAATTCGGGCTGCAATACACATGAGAATTATTTTTAGAACACACCGTGAACGGTTGGATCGAACCTCGCGTAATTTCTTGTATGACTGCGAAATTCCGAGAAGATTCAAACTTCAGACTAATCAATCACACATTTTATATCACAAAATATTAAAATTAGTAAAGTGGTACCACTGTACAAAATACAATCTCTAAAAATGTATTTTTATTTTGTCGTATTTAAAATAGTTCGTAGCTTTAACTACCAGTTGCAATGTAGTACATTAATATAACTCATACTAATTATATATATTTTAGTCGACCCAATAAACGTAGTAAATATACACCCTAAATAAGACTTATGCATGTAATGTTGCATAACGATAATGATACATTATGCAACATTACCGTTGTATCGTTTTGTAGTAATTAGCAGTTTTTGCTAATTACTAAAAAATAAATACACCTACGCTTAAGTATTTGCTTCGCCTGTATACCAATATTTTCATTAAATAGGAGGCGATGGAATTCCTCCATTGGGCAAAATCCGAATCGCCCGCACCGGAGCCCGGTGGTGCTGTAAGTGATGTCACTGACAACAATCGACTTAGACATTCGCCACCAGCATTATCATTTATATTCCTATATCGCAAAAAAAAACTAACGCATCATTTTCATTTCAATGCCTCTTCGGATCGTCACAGCCCGTAAGTAGCATAGTATATGATTTTCATTTGCATTTAAACCCAACATTACAATACAATGTAAATTATTTAATTTTTTGAAACTCAATTATTAAATACTAAACCCTCATCAAGCATGATAAAATTGTTAATGATCGTTAAAAATTTTATTTATACCCGTAGAAACATACTTGATTTTTTTTACTAAATAAACATCAGATAAATACATTCTAGTATAGTCATTATCCCAGGGAGACAAAAAACGCGAGTCGACGGGTGCTGCCGACTTAGTTTCGTGCGCAACGTGTACAGGGGCTCCTGGTTCCTGCACGCACTCTGCGAACAACGGTGGTGTAGCTGAGGTAAATATATTTTATAGCCCCTCTACACGATGGGCCATCGCGATGGCCCACTATAATGGGCCAACGTGTGGAGGGCGTAGTTGTATCGAATGGCTTATGGCGCGTGCGATGGTCTTGGGGATGGCGACGGTGTCGGTTTTTCCGCCGCACATCAAAGGTAGTAGGCCAGCGATGGCGGTACGCATCTACACGTGGCCCATTCCACATATTTGAGCGCTCGACGGTTGAGTGTGGACGTTCATGTTTTGTTTATTAATTAACTAATTAAAAATGTCGAATATGTGGCCTCATAATGAAGTTATAAAATTTTAATCATAGAGCTACCAAAATCAGAATATATACATAATTTGTTATTTATTTATTTTGAATAATTATTTATTAAATTGTTAATTATAATTATTTAATTATTTGTGTTTAAAGAAAACTAAATTGACTTATGATATACAGAATGGGTTCCACATATATGCAATAAATGAAACCATATACTTGTTATCGCCTTTGCTGACGATATACAAAAAATGAACGTAATCGGTCCAGTAATTAGTTCAAAAAGTAGAGTTTTAATTTTAAGCAAATTTGAACATTCACACTGATAGAATTGGGTCACTATGTCAATGATTCAATGAACTTGAATCCTTGAACATTAAAAAGCGACGTTGCGACGCAGTGCAAACTATTGGTATTGCGACATATCGACAGCGGTGTCTTTTGTCGGCGTGCCACCCGCGTGCAACGTTGTCACTCTTCCAAGGGGTCAAGGTACGTTGTCTAAACAGAGTGTTCACTTTTACTGAATTTATTTTAATATTTATTTTGTTTGAAAATTTCACTTTTTTATTTTACGGGTTTTAATTTAATATTTAATTTTTCTACACTTCTACGGACTAGTATTACTTGTGGTTTCATTTATTGCATATATGTGGGACCCATTCTGTATATAGATCTATTGCGATGGATAGATAACATCCACCATCTTCTTCTACGCTATTTCTTTTTGACAACTCTATTCTTGTGCACATTGAGAAAAAAACGGTACGTGTTGTACATATATATTGCCACAGCGGCTAAATTCATCCACGTCCATCTCGAAAAACGTTTCGATCATAACTGAAACTGAATGTCGCCATCGTGTAGTTGCGTTTCAACCATCGCATGGCCATTTCGCTGGGCCAGCGTTGGCCCATCGTGTAGAGGAGCAATTACAGTTCACACTACCACCACCAAATGACACCCAAACAAGCTTATTTGTCACAATAAAACCCTTCATTTTCAATATCATCGGCTTATTACGATGAGTTTTTTAGTAATATAAACAAGAGTAAAGTGATAAACATATTCCACTCACATAATTCTCAATTGTACTTTTTGCGTTAATTTTTAAATTATAGGTGTTCAGTAGTAAAAAATATATTAAATAAATATTATTTTTTATTTTGCCGTCATCGTTCATTTGCAAATTAATTTCTTTCAGCCATGTTTCGTCCAGGTCCGCAAAAAAGAACCTCCGCATCCGATCCGCGTGGCGAAGACGATCGACGTCATTGCCCGCATCACTTTTCCTACTGCCTACGCGGTATTTCTTATCTTCTTCTTCATTCACTACAAGGCCTTCTCTTAATGCTGCCTCTTAGTTTAAGTGCTGCGAGTTGCTTTATATAAAAAGGACAATTTATAGCATCTATATTTTGTATTCCTTACATCACTATAGCTACGTTCCTACGTATAAATGAAGGCAAGCTACCCATGATACTTAACAAGATATTTTGATGAATTTCAATATTTATTAAGAAATTGTGATTAAAATTGTTAAAGTAATGATATATAATAACTCAATAAAATAGATATAAGCGAAATAATCAAAAACTATGATTGCGGCTTTCTCTTGACGTAAAGATAGGAAAGATATATGAAGGCGTTGTGTTTTTTACAAGTTTTGAAATAGGTTCCAAATGTTTCGTCATCGGATGGCCTTTAAAACATGAAATTTAAAACTAATTTATTGTTGATTCACAAATTACTGATAATAAACTATAGAGGGATCAATATCGATTGACAATTAGAGATTATTATGAATTGTATGCGATGGACAATCACAATTACCCAACAAATTATAATTACTCGGTCGGATCGTAAAAGCCCACATCGGAAAGTAACATTTTGAAGAAATCTATTTCAAATCTTAAAGCAGTCCAATTTATATGATAATTAATTATTTAAGTGATTGCTCTATGAGGTAAGGTAGTAAAATACGTAACAAAATTTTATATGTCCTAGGCAAATCACCATAGATGTAGTTAATTCATTTACACGCCACCAACAATCGTACGTTGTGATATATCAGAACATATTATATCACTATTAAAGTTGCTTTATAGAAGTTGTGCCATAGATTTAGCTATTCGTTATGTCTATCGCGTAAATTCGATTTAAGCGTTGATATTTCAAATTATAATCTATTAAGAGTAGTTTACAAAGCTCAAATTGTAATTGTCTGTCAAGTTTGTTATACATTTTTAGAACACGCTAACTTTTCCAAAAAAGAAATCAACAGCATTGCCGCTTTGTTAATATTAAACAATTAACATTAAGGACTATTGCACATAGAAATTAAATCTAAAACAAACACGAGCTTTATCGTGAGGCAATTTCATTACCTTATTGTGCGTGAGTTGAATGTATCTACACTCTTCAAACGCACACAAAAATTTAGCTTTCAGTGCTACCATCACTAGGCCTTTACCCACAAAATATAAGAAAACGGTAGGTCATGCTAGATGATCACATTAAAACAAGTATTTTTTGTTAGTTTATTTTCTTATTTTGTATTAATTGAGTACGATGAACATTTCTCAATGACTACTAATTACGGCCAACATGTGGACACCTGTACAAAAACTCGTGAACATTGGCCATCGCATTGGTTTCTTTCGGATTTGACCAACGTGTAGACTGTAGCACTTGCCTTGTATCAATCTGTCTACGCTCGCGTTGGCTGCTGCTTGACCAATACGTATTGCCAGGGTAACATGTGGACGCGTCTAGCCGAGCGCAGGCGAGCGCCTTGGATTTGTGCAGAAAAACCGACACTGTTCCGAACTTATGTGAAGATCACTTTGATATAAGTATGACTAATATTTAACTATCGTTTATGCAAAACAAGACATCATGAGGTGATAGATATAGCAAGTCAAATTTTGTAACCGCTTAGGTGTGAGATTGTAATCATAGATAAACTACTACCTATGTATTATCAAAATACACTCTGATCTGGTATTGTGATATTGTATAAATAAAAGCTGGTAATAGGTACTTATGTACATTGATGTTTCAACATTCTTAACTCAAACCAAGGATAAATACATTGATGGTCCATCAATTTTTTTCTGCTCTTACGAATCCATCTTCCATGATGACATTTCAATAAAATAGGGAAGAAAAGTCATTAATAGTGATGATAACTTTAAAAAAAATGAAATAACACACAGCAAACCTATCATAAATACGATTTTTTTACATGGTGTAAAATTACCCTATTTTCGATAAAGTAAACAGACTGTTAACACAGACGCTCTTACAAGTCAAGCTGAAGGGCGATTATGCAACTTTACTGGTAATCGTTTGGTTTCGCTTTGGACGTTTGAAGTTCATTGTATTATGTTAATATATTATCGGCTATACTATATTTCATGTTGGTAACTTACTTTAGGTCACAAAATCTTATAATAAAAAAAAACAAGTTAGAGCACAGTTGTAGAGTAATTCACACCGGCAACGATTCCTATCGGAGGTACATAACACACTGCACTTATAGACCCAATTATGTATTAGTCGATATATTATTAGTCTGTGTCAATTATTTGTTTTATATATAATGTATACCTAATATTTTGTTTTAAATATTTTTTGTAAATTCCACCTTAAATTCAGTCAAATGTAAAATAAATTGTATTTTGAAAATGAAGACTATAAACATTAACTATAATATGGATTATGTGACCCAAAATATATCTTAATATATTTTGGGTCACATAAGCATATATATATATATATATATATATATATATATATATATATATATATATATATATATATATATATATATATATATATATATATATATATATATATATACTACGCACTAGATTTGGCGTTCCGAACACTCACTATGTTCAACTGAACTGTACCGCAATCCGTACCACCTGTTATTGTGGCTTCGATATTCATACATTGAGGAGCGACTATAATAATAAATTTTATATTAAATAAATTAGCACATATGCAAAATAGACGAATATTTAAAAAAAATGTCTTCGATAAATTCTAACACAAAGTTTACATTACCATCATCATCGTTACAGCCCTTCACAAGACCACTGTCCTTAGCAAAAAACATTAACAAAAAAGAACGGATACCTGAATTACACGTCTTGCATGTCTCACTCGAAAATGAAAGTACCTTCTAAAAAAACTTTTTCGTTTTGTCTAATTGTTAGATACTTATTTCATAAGGTTTATAATATTTACGCCTGTTCCTTAACGCCAACCTAGTCGCTTCCTATTTTTATTACGGTTATTTCCCATTTTAATTTTACGTCGTCCTGTTGCTTAATGTGTATTCTGATCGTAAGCGACACAACCTCCCACTTCAAAGGCCGAAGCGAAACTGACCGGGCGGCAGGAATCAAGCTTCAAGAAGCCGATAGTTTAGGTAATTTCTTTTACAGTGAAAATAATGGTATTTAAAAAAAGTTAATAACATAAGCACTGCAAGTCATAAAATTACACTTAGGCACTTATAAGGTTTGTAGTCTTGTAGTTACTAAAAATGTTGCATTTGTTTTTTTCTTGTTTAAATATAGTTCATTATGTGGCCATCAAAATTGTTTACATTTTGACATAGAAATTGTATTGAAATAGTATATGGTTTATGGTTAAGTATAATAGTTTATTTTGTATTCCTGTGATTACTATACTAATTATTGGTAACTGGATTACATAATACAGTATAAAATTTCTTGCCACAACTGTTAATTATTTCATTTTAGTCACAGATCTTTATTGTTCGTTATTGAATTTGGGTAAATTAACGGTTACTGCGAACTTCAGTGTTTCCGAACTACAGCTTAGTTTCTATGATGCAATGTGATGATGTACACTGATACGGAACTGAAATATCATACACATAATCTCGATAGTTGGCAGTCTACTATCGTTTTACAAGGAATTTTCTCCAATGCGCAACCTCATTATTGAATTTACTGTCGCCAGAGCTTTTTCTGGATTAATACAACTTATGAAACTTCAAGAAAAGAGTCTACTTCTCTCTAAAAGCACCTCAAATTTCTCTGGTGTTGCCGATTGTTCTTGTGTAACGGTAATTACTTACACTCTGGTGAACCATATGCGGTTGCCTCTTCTTTAATAGATTATAATAAGACCTAAGTCCCATATCATTATATGGGACGTTGCCGCCTTTGTTATTAGACCCCTAAATTAGTTTATTATAATTATCGGATTTTATTATAATATGTTAATAATATACTAAATGTGTTTATTTTGTGCTTATTTTTTATTAAAAAAAAACATATTTCATAAGCGTAGGTACCATGTTGATAGGTAATTAATAATATAGAACACTTTTCGTTCCTCTTAAAATATCCAAATTAATTCTTAGATTGTTTTTGTGAAAGTGACCTTACCAGCAAATGAGTTTATGTGGAATTGATGAAAATATGACTGAATTAATTATTTTCTAATCTCAACTGTCATTTTGTTTTTGTGTAAAATAAATCTAATGTTGATAGGAGAAATTGCATTAATAAAACGCTTATAGGTTAAAGATAAAATTGGGTAACATAGTATACCTGTATTGGGATTAGAACCAATGAAAGAAAAAACAGAATAATCTCTCTAATTGATAATATTAATAAATATAATATATATATATATATATATATATATAACAAAAATACATACTTACCTCCCTGTGTTTCTGAACTTTATTTGTTATTAACCATAATAGCTCATTTAACTCTAGAATGGAGAGGTCAACGTGTTGTTTCAGGCCTCTTCTATGTTGGAAAAGAATCTTATTTTAACCATCTTCACTAGACAACACTTCTTTATAATAACCAACATTATTGTTCTTTGACTTGCCGGTGCTTATCAGCCCAGTGGACATAAGACCCCTCCAATTGTTTTGGATTTGCCACATTCGACACGCATTTTACGCTGCGGTTGCCGGTATTTTCGATTAAAATAAGTATTTTTTTGTGACATGTAATAAGTATATATTTATTCAGTTTAGTTATCATTAAATGTATTCTATGCCTTTTGCTTAAATCGCGGACCAAAGAGTCAACTGTTTTGAATAAAAATATATCTAAAATATTATAAAAATATACCTAAATATAAAGTATATAGATAAAGTTTTCATATATATAAGATACAACACGTTTTGGCTGTGCTTTAATAAACCTAATTTAGTATTACCTTTCTGATTATTATTTATATTTAGTTTTGTCGACTGGTACATAACAAAATTTATTTTCGAAATATGCTCAGCGTCTATCGTAGCGCCAGCAATATTTAAAAAAAAACAATTGTGGCGTCGTGTAAAATATTTTTCGTGGTCTGTTAAACTCACTTTTATTTTATCAATAAAATAAGACCCCAGATTGCTAATCCAGAATATATTAAGATCGAAAAAAAGTCTACTAAATATTTGCCTCACTCTATATCTTCTGTACAAGAAACATAATATCTTAAAAGTATTACATACAGGAGCAAAGTTCTTAAATTAGCGCCAAATTACAATATTGTAAATTATATAAAAATTCATTAGTTTGGGAATGTTTTTATTTTAATATATTATTTTATACTTGTATTTGATTGTTCTAGTATATTTCAGAGTTTATTATATAATATGTTAACTATATAGCTTTTAATAAGTAGATACCATTCCGTTTTATAAAAGATAAAAAAGTGATATTTATTTCAAGTTATTTTATATTACCTATCTATTTATTCGAGATGTAAGATTAAAACATATCATTCGCTTTATAAGAAAAATAAAATTATAGCTGTTATCTGTTGAATTTCTAAGATACATTTTAGGTTCTATAGAAATGGTTATTCCAGTGAAATTGTAAATGGATATGTCGTGGCCAACTAGCTTAATTAGCCTTTCAGTAACAGTCTAGCCTTTTCGTTCAACTGGCGGCCTGAATAATATTTACCCGGTGCGTCTACTACGACATTGCCCATATCTTGTAATAATCGTGACAGTAGGTTAAGATGGTAAGGTTAAGGGGTGGACTTTGGGCCACCTACTACATATATGTATATAATATAGCACATAGCGCATAATTATGCACAGACCAGCGACCGTCTCGTTGAATGATATTAATAGGGTGACCAAGTCATGTAATGTCTGGGCTGTGAACTGAAAGGCTGACTAAGCTAGTTGGTTGCGACAGATACATCATAAACACTGCGAACTTAATTACAGTGACGCTTAAAGCATTAAATATATTATTATGTGCCTTTCATTATTATTAAATATAATGTCGATAATTTTTGAAATGAAATGATAATAATCCTCACAACCAAAACCTTTCCCGAAATCCTTTATAAAGTGTAAGTGTAGCAATTTGTTAAAAATGACAACATTTTATTCTAATTAAAGTACTTACTACGTTTTTCTGTTGTGATTATTTATGTACGAAGGTGATACAAATAATTTCAATGTCGTATTTATAGTGGAAAATCGGGATTATCAACTCAAAACTCAAACCAGAAGTGTTCCAAAAAGATAATGTTTATGATTTTGTAGCCAAATGTTAAATAGTGGTTTATAAGATACATTTGTAGGTATATATAACCATTTGGCTAAAAGCACGGTTTTTTGTCAATTTCGCAATAATTCGAACTCGAAAGTAGACCTATAAAAGTATGCTTGAAAATTTATATAAAAACAGGTCTCTTGTCTAATATTTTTTCCATTTAAAACATTTGGCTAATATTTACCTTAAGAGTAAAGTAAATTTTATTAGCTTAATAACGTTAAGCTTTTGCAGTTTGCACTGATTGAGATAATAATTATAATAATAGGTACTGAAAATTGTCATGAGGCCTCTGGGTTGCTAGGTTCTCAGTGTTTACCGATACATTCGGTATAATTAGAGGGCCAGTAATTAAAAGTGTTCTGCTTGTAAGTTATGATAAAATCATAGTGCATGAAATTGAAAAGTTTGATCTGCAACATTTCCATTGGATCTCGCTCACGTGTCCGGTATATCATTATTTTTTGGAACCTGACAACTATTGAAGACACACTTAGTCCCATAGTAAGCTAGCTGAGTGCTTTAATTTTTTCCCGATTATATTATAAGTTTATAATTATTTTTACAGTGCACTTGTTTTCAAATATAAACCAAATATCTTTTTATGCTAGTATTTTATAGAACCTATTGTGGAGTATTTACAAAACGAACCAATACAGACTTAATTCCCTACACTAAATTAACACTTTAATAAAGTACAATATGATACATTTAATTATAATTTAAAGCTTTTGTAATCATAGATAGGTATGTAAAGTATAGAGAAAACACGAAAAGACATTAGTGAGATAAATAAATACATAAATCTCTTTTTGCATCACGTATTGTATTTTGAACTATATCTCTAAAAGAAAGAAACACTTGGTGTGCGCAAAACCAATGATGTAATTTTTAGTAAGGTATTAGAAAAATCTGAGTTTAAAAAAAGCTGTTCTTCATATTAGATGTTTTCACCAACTTGCACTGTTTTTGAAACATTTTTTTAAGTTTTTGTTCTTTATTAGTACATAAAGCTTAAATATTTACGTATTTTAATTATTGATAAAAAATACATTATAAATAAAATTCAAATTACAAAACAGCCAGTAATAGCAATTGTATTTAAAAAATATTATATGCATACTTGATTATGTACATAAAACATAAACTTTATAATAGCAGTACTACAATCTTAAACCTGTGAGTCAAATTTCCTGCCAGCTTTATCATTCTATGTATTTAGCTTAATAGTAAAAATCTGCCGAGGGCTAACCTTGCCTTTGTTTTAAAAACAAATACCTACGTATAATTTGTGTTATGAATTATGACAAAGCAATGTAACCTATATCACGGCAGTTTTATCTATAAAAATTACCGTGCCTATATGTCATTGTAACCAAGTGATAAATACTAACAGGAAATTTTATCAATATAAAACACCCACTAGCAAGTAGTCGAAGCATAGTAAACA
Organism: Parnassius apollo; assembly: GCA_907164705.1. Classification (NCBI taxonomy): domain Eukaryota; kingdom Metazoa; phylum Arthropoda; class Insecta; order Lepidoptera; family Papilionidae; genus Parnassius; species Parnassius apollo. The sequence continues at coordinate 11,627,388 of CAJQZP010000885.1, forward strand.
CGATTTTTCAAAAAAGCCTATTGCAATATATTGTTTACAAATTTAAAGTTAGGTTATTTTTTGGCACACATCGCCTTTGTAAATAAAATAAATAGGTAATGCGATAAAATGTTTGTATTGTGGCATTGTAAATATTTTTATTGTAAAATTTTAATTACAATTTTCAAATAATACACAAATTCTAACCATTTGTTGTGATGTCTTTCAATAAAAACCTTTATTAAACAAATTAATAAATCAGCAAAGGAAATGATTACGAGGATTTCCACCAACACACGGTTTTGTAAAAGTCGGGGCCACAGAAATCTAAATAATATTCAGATTTCTGTGGTCGGGACCCATTATACATCCCACAGCTTAACATGGAACTTACATTCCTTAGGCACAACAGGGTCATTGCAGGGCGTAGTCTGAATCGCTGTAAACATGCTAGAGCCGCGCAGTAAATACTGTATGATAACTGTAGTACGTAATACCAATGGGTCGGCTGCATCAAGTACCACAACAAAGCCCCGTTTAAGCAAAATAATGCTGTTGTTTTTCTTGTATTAAATCACGAGAATCAATGAACGTTTAGTCTGACACGTGAGTAGTCATCATCTGTATCTTGATTCTTAATAGTCCAGTCAAATTAGCGATCAACCTCGGAATGAGAGATAATAAGCTGAATTTCGCTTATACCTTCATTTTGGTGTTATAAAAGTTGTCTCCAAAGTCTCGTAAAATCTCGTGTCTGCCTCGTAAGTTAATCGAGGACAAAGGTAAAAACACAGTTTTTCGCGATTATCTCGGCTTCTATTGCTCCTATGATGATAATATGATCTATTATAAAATGTCAGAGCATAAAATTTTATAAGAAATTTTTTTCATGCGCTCAACTGTTGTATGTTTTTGTTGTAATCTCAAGAGAACATGCTTGTCTCAATGCTGTTTCACTGAAATTCTGCAAGGTCTGGAAACAACAGTTCAGGGAAACTAAATTGATGACGATGAAACAGAATTTCCTGAGAAGATGACGATGAAGATAAAGATAATGAATACTTACTTTTGTTCTTTATATTATTAAAGATTCATAGATTTTTCACTGCAATTCAATTTAAATCGTATGAAATATACCTACATCTGGTGAATAGAGATAAAATTTAAATACATTAACTAGTTTTATCTCTAATTAAAATTTACTTTGAATTATTAATATAACTTTAAGATATATAATAATAAGTATCATATATTATATAATATCTAAAAATTTACATATTTTGAGAATAAAATCCTTAACTATTTTTCTAATAAAAATCTACGTTCAATAAATTAAATCACAATAAGTAACTCATTTAATGAGTCTAATTACACAAAGTAGGTAGGTATTATTAAATGAATAGATTAAAAATATGTAAAATGTTATTAAATACAGTGTACTAACTCATAATTAATAGAAATTATTCAAAATTCAAGGTAGTATTCACTCACCGCCCTCTATCGCAAGAACGGTTAAGCGTATTAAAAAATGTTTCAAATAAAATTGTCGCAGATTTTATGCTCTACAATTTTTATAATAGATGTTAACATCATTGGATCAATAGAAACCGAGACGATCGCAAAAACCTTTTTTCTACCTTTGACCTTGAATAACGTACGACGCAGACGAGATTTTATGAGACTTTTGAGGCAACTTTTATAACACCAAAATGAAGGTTTATACGAAAATGCAGCTTATTACCTTTCATTCCGAAGTTCATCCTTTTTTATGCTAAAGTGACTGGATTATAATCATTATGTCATACATTATATAATAAATCTGTAGAAAAGTCGTGTCTGCAAATCTCCCATTAATATTATTGAAAAAACCAGTCCAGGGGTAAAACTTAGTAAAGGTACTGAAGCCAAATTAGTGATTTTTAGAATTTTTGTCTGTCTTTCTGTCTGTCTGTCTGTCTGTGTATTCAAGATTCACCCAAAAACTACTAAACCGATATCCATGTTTCTATGTAGATACATAGTAAACCGGGGCAACTTATAAACTATTTTTATCCGAGTACGGAACATCAAAAAAGAAGAATTTTCCTTCCTTTAGATGTTAATTTTCTATTACATATTATGGTTACTAGTATGCAGGATGGCTGGTGTTTTTCAAATAAATACCAAATTTATAAATAAAGTTTCTAATTAGTGTTGACCTTTATTTAATAATTTCAAACTACGATAACGATCTACATTTTAGTTTTCAAAACACCGCCATCTGTTATCAAATAGAAAAAGTACATTTTACCTTCACTTACTAAAATTATTAAAAGATAATATAAAATATAATTAAATAACTTATATTTATGTGTTAAAATAACGAGATTTATAAAATTATTTAAAAATCTGAACGTTTATTTTTTAGCTTTTTCGTTATATTTAAATAGATAATATGATACTATGAAAAATATGAAAATGGATACGGTTTTAATTTCAATGACTAATGTATATGTTAACTGATTAAACTGGTCTGCCTGCAATTATTGCAAAATTTTCATTATCCTTATAGTTTGATCAAAAAGATTTTTATATGTATGTCGTGTATTGTAATTTAACACTGTTTGTCGACCATGATGTCATGATAAGAGATCGTAAGACGATATTAAGCTCAAATATCTAAACAACATCAACATTATGGTCATATCGTCAAATAGTTTATCATGTTCTGATAGCATGTTTTTAACACAAACAAAGTTTTTAGCAGATTAAACGCAACTTTATGCCTTATTTATATAATAAATAAATGTTCGCGGCTTTCCAGTCGCACAACCACTTTTTCGCTGAATCACTAGATAGCATAGTTTTAGCTGTCATTATTTCATATAATAATAGCGCCATCTACTTACTGCTAAACAAACTAATGATAAATCACTAATAGAATTAAACAATAGAGGCTACTGAATACTTATTCGTTTAGAATCAAAACTTTTAAATAGGTACCCAGCAGTGGCGGCCCTAGGGCGGTGCGAGCAGTGCGACAGCACCGGGCGCCGTCATCCTGGCTGACCTTGCCTTGCCTGGAGCAGCTCTTAATCCACTTCTTTGCCTAACGCCCTTTGATCTTTATCTAGACCAAGAAGCGAGGGCTAGTTTGTATAAGATTAACGGTAAGCGGTCTCCGCTTGCTTTCCTAAATATTGAGATCCATGCTCGACTCAATTAAGGAAACACTGTTCTTGTATCATATTATCTCAGATATCATGCGTCCACTATACACTTGTAATAAAAAGTATATAGTTCTACTATATACACAAACCCTCTAGAGAAGACTGGCTGAATGCGGAAATCAATCAGCAAAAACACTACGTCAATCATGTAATCTATATAAACTCTGATAGTCAAGCAGCACTGCTAGTGCTGAGATCAAACTTAGTGAACTCCAAGCTAGTTGGAGACTGAGAGAACCGTCTAAGCGCCTTAGGATATAACAACATGGTGGTTTTAAGATGGGTTCCGTACCACGTGGGTATCTCTTGTATATAGGCAAAGAACTTGCCAATGAGTTCGCACAGGATAAAGAGCACACAATTTGGAACCGAGACATTTTGTGGAATCTCAAAAAGCCTAGCCCGATTGACCTTTTAAACTCTTCATCACAATAAATCACTTAAGATCTGGTCTGATACACAAAGCTTAAAACATTTTAAAACCTTAATCCGGGCTTTTGATCGTAAATTCGCTTCAGAAGCCATGGGATGAGAGCTAGCTCTGGTATTAGATTATCATTAGATAAAGATTTTATTAAAGTAAATTGAGCATTCTAGCAGATTATGATTAGATAAGGATTTTATGAAAATAAATTGCGCATTCTAGCAAGAGCCCTGACTGAACACTGTTGTCTTAAAAAGCATATAGCCATCCTGGGACTAAGCAACTCAAGGATGTGCCGGTATTGTTCCTTAACGGAAGAAACGCCTCTGCACGTTCTGACCGATTATGGACCCTTACTGTGCAAACGTAAAACATCTGGGAAACTATATACTTCGCCCAAAAGAAGTGAAATTGCTCACAGCTAAGCAACTCCTATTCATTGAATACGTAGGGCTTAGCAGTGAACTATAGCCATAGCAGCAATCACAATAGATCTTTTAGGTCGCAGTGATACTGGTTTCAATGTAATGGTGTGAAGACCTGCATAACTGCTTGCACAAAAAAACGCTATGCAGTCTGAATCTATGGATTTACCAAAGCTGTCGTATTATTTGAAAATTTTGTCAATTTTTGAAACAGTACCGAGCCTTTTCATCTGCTCTAATAACAAATAGATCCAATTTTTAAGCCAGCCCGATCCCGAAGAAAGAAAATATTATTTGTGTACGAAGCCGTAGTTGAGACACCAACTGATCCTAAAGAAATGTTTAAAATGAACGTATTTACCATGTGATTGATACAATTAAAAGTGCATTGGTTACTTGACTTAAACTATCAAAATTCTATGATACGTGATTTTTTTTTTACAAAATGAAAATAATTCCTGAAAGGTCAAAAAACCTTTGTTGATTTGCAAATCAATCGAACAGTTGGGCATAATGTGATTTGTCTAGTTGTAAATTGGTTCAGGAACTTATGAGCTTGAACCCATTATTTAAAGATCTTCAATAAGCAGAGCCACATAAAGTTCTCAGACTTATAATTTTTTTTTGTATAGGATAGAGTGACAACGAGCACACAGTCCACCTGATGGTAAGTGGCTGCTGCGGCCCATAGACATCTACATCTATCCTCGATTACGAATCAAAATGCAGATGCGTTATCACCCGTGAGGACTAAGATGGAATGCCTCGTTTCCAGTAAAATTGGTGTCTGATTCTCTACACTCACCATACAAAACACAGCAGTATTAAGCCACTATTTTACGCTGGTATTCAATATAATAAAATAATGATTGGCAGGATATTTTTCCCAAACGTGTAGACAGCACTTCGTATCTTGCTGACTATACCTGTACTATAACTGTCACTAAACGGAAACGAAGTTTTAGTATATTAAAATATTTAAAAATTTACCATCGTTTCCACTATGTGTCAGAAAAAACTGCCATATCTTGGAATCTTTTCGTAGCATCGTCTAATTATTATGTAGATGTGGTCAGCAATTATGCAAAAACTTTGTGTCAGTTTTCATGAATTTTATTTAAACATAATTATACGAGAGCCGTGTAGCAGGCCGTAAGATTTCATCATGGCACGGGAGCAAAATGTGTAGATACGATTCCCTCGAGGGCAAATAAATCTGCTGACTTATCACGTGTCCTGTGAAGTGGTGAACAATAGCTTCGTGAGAAAACCTAGATGTTTGAGTATGTACTATGGTTGGGCGGCGGGCCTTAGGGTTCCCGAGTTTGATTCCCCGGTCGAGCTTTGACCTTATTACGCGAGATGTTATACTAGATGGACTGTATACGCGGAAGCTTCTTCTGCCTCAACAAGATGGCGGACCCTTGACAATGCACTCGCTCTTCCGAAATCTATTGTTTGCCAAGGTTATGAAGCAATCCTGCTTGAGCACGTTAGGAGAAATGAAATGGGGCAGGTTAACCAACAAACAAAATGTTCAAGCAGGCACTGAATTAAAACACACTTACCGGGGTGTGACTTCGATGCGGCTTAAGCACTTCCGTTGCTATGGTGCGACTTCTGGTGGGTCTTCTGGGGCGCCCCAGAGATGCGGCCCTGGCCGGTGATGCGATGGAAGAAAGCAAACGAGGGCCATGCGCGAGCTTATATTGCTTCGGTCCTCCTATCAATGCATCTCGGTCGGGCGCGCTTCTCATTGGTCGAAAGAATCACGCCATCTTCTAGAATCTCTTCTTTCCCCTCTCACCCCCCTCTCAGTGTGTACGGAAGGGATAGGTCGAAGGAAGGACACTTGGCACAATATACCCTCGAATAAAATAAAAATACACTAATAGTTTTCCGCGCAACCATCCCCCCCCCCCCGGCTTGAAGGGGACCCTTCAAAATAACTAACGCTAAGACTAAACCTAATTTTCGACTACAATTTCTAATCTGGAAAGCTAATTTAAACTATTGAAGGGGCAAAGGGCACAAACGAACAATAGAACGCATGTAAGACCCAGTCGTGGTCCTAACGCGAGCTACCCTAGTTACCCCGTCGGAACCGGGAAAAACTTCTTCGACAATCCCTAATGGCCAATGGAGAGGCGGCGTATTCTCCTTGGTGAGCACAACCACAGTTCCGACAGTTAAAGGTTCAGTTGCTGTGTTCCATTTTTGCCGAGACTGCAACGTATGCAAGTATTCCATCCTCCATCGTTTCCAAAACGACTGCACAAACCGGTCCAATAATTTATGGCGTGCGGAAATACTAAGTTTGTTCTCGTCCATGTCTATGGCGGGCAGATACTTCAAAGGCGTTAAATTCAAAAAATGTGCTGGAGTTAGAGCCAGCGACTCCGAGGGGTCACTTGACAACGTTCGACAAAGGGGGCGACTATTCATGACGCACTCAATTTGAGCGAGCACAGCACTCAACTCCTCGAAGGACAAAACTTGATCTCCTAATACTCGGTATAAATTACTCTTTAGACTCTTAATATTAGTCTTCCAATTTCCCCCAAAAAGGCTCGCGGCTGGGACGTTCAGAGACCACTCGATGCGGTTTTCGGCTAGGATGTGAGCGAACTCCGAATTATAATACTTGCTGGCTAAAAGCTCATGTAGTTCTGATAAAATAAGTTTCGCGCCGACGTAGTTTGTACCGTTATCCGAATACAATTTACTTACAGGGCCACGGCGGGAAAGAAATCTTTTAAATGCACCCATAAAGCCCACTGTACTTAAATCACCAACGAGTTCTATATGCACAGCCCGAGTAGTCAGACATACGAAAATGCAGACGTAAGCTTTTGTGGATCTTATACCACGCCCGCGAGTGAGCGTGACCTTAAACGGACCAGCAAAATCAGACCCGGTGTGCATAAAGGGCTTTACGGATTGTGTTACTCGACAAGACCTAAGGTCCGCCATTTCCGGAAATAACGGCTTAGGACGTACTCGAAAGCAAGCTATACATCTGTGCACCCTATTGGGGATTACATTACGTGCTGAAAGAATCCAATAATTCTGACGCAAGATTGACATCAGCAAGCCGGGGACAGCGTGAGAATTCAATTTATGATGGTAATCAACTAATAAATTCATGATATGGTCTTTACGCGGTAAAACTATAGGGTGCCGTTGGTCGAAACTCAACTGCGAGTTAGACAAGCGTCCACCTACCCTGACGATTCCATCTTGTAAAAATGGCTTAAGACGTTGAAAGCGCGACTACAAGTTCTATTCGATTGTAATCTTGTAATTTCATCGGAAAAATGTGCACGTTGAAGTTTACGCAATACTAGCAACTCGGCATAGCTGTAATCGGACGCTACGATATACAAACGTTGCGGTAAAAGCTTCGCGAATCGACAAACGTAAATCACGCTATGCAATAATTTCGACCAAGAGGACAACCGGTTCGCCAAAACAATGATTGGAGAAACCTCGCTCTAAACGTTCGCCATCAGAGCGTGTCTCTTCTCTTCCGGTGGTTGGGACACTGACGAAGGGTTCGAAATCGGTAATTGGCCACTGCGATGTTTCCAAGTGAACCCAAGAAGGTCCGTGGAACCAAAGCGGATGGTCCATTATTTGCATCGGGGTGAGTCCACGGGATAGACAATCGGCAGGGTTTTCCGTACCGGACACGTGATAAAAGTTCCGTGTTCCAAACTCGTCTTGGATCTTGGCCACACGGTTCGCGACAAACGTATCCCAACGGTGGGGTGAAGAATGAACCCAACATAAAGCGACGGTTGAGTCAGAAAAGGCAAATATTCTTTCTATGTGAACTCTGTCACCACATGCACCGGTAGCTGCGGTGATAAGTTTGGCAAGGACTAATATCGCGCAAAGCTCTAAGCGCGCGAGAGAGACAACCTTACGGGGGAGACTCTTGACTTGACAGCTAATGAGGCTGATCGAATTTCTACCATTGTTCTGGACGTGAAAATATACAACGCCCCCGTACGACTTCTCGCTAGCGTCTGCAAACCCAACGACCGTGATGACGCTATTTCTATCGACGTTTATATGACGTGGTATTTTAATTTCGCTTAGTAAAGGAAGTTCCTCTCCAAAACGCAGTCACGACAATGTTATCTGCTGCAGTGCTATCAGGCGGCGGGTCATCCCAATCGCATTCACATAACCAAAGTTGTTTAATCAAAAGCTTAGCGTATAGCACCACCGGGGCTACGAAACCCATGACATCCCATAATCTAGCAACGCATGACAGCATTGTGCACGTTTCTGCGGGCGGGTTTACCTTAAGGCTAAACACGTCGGACTCCGGTGACCAACACAAACCGAGCACCTTGTGCGTATCAGAATCGTCGAATTCCTTTATCGCCGAAAGGCGGTGTGATAATGGGATTGTATCTAAAACCGTACGCGAATTACTAGTCCACTTTACGAGATCGAATTGACCGGCTTTCATGAACTTTACCTCGGCGGTGGTTAGGATGGCCTCCTCCACGCTATCAACCGAATACACAAAATCATCCATATATAATCCACTCTCAATTGCCCTCTTAGCTTTAGGATAAGAGGGACCTTCATCGTAGGCGAGCTGTCTTACTGTGCGTAACGCATGAAATGGGCTCGACTTTAAACCAAAGCAAACGCGATTAAATTCAAACACCATTAGAGGTTCCTTTGGGTCAAAACGATATAAAATGCGTTGAAATCGACGGTCGCACTCACGGACCCCTATGCAAAGAAACATTTGGCGAATATCGGCGGATGTGCTATACTGAACAAACTAAAATTTGCTATTATATTAAATAAATTGCCCTGTAAATTTTGCCCACTATATAGGATATCGTTAAGAGAAAGGTGAGTGCTAGTTCTAGCACTAGCGTCGAGCACTACACGTAACTTGGACGTAAGTTTGTCTTCCATAATGACCCCGTGATGTGGTATGAAATACGACGGCGCGTCCTCGTAGTTATCTAATTTTGGAACCACAAGTGATATGTAATAAAAATAAAATAAAAAAAATAATAAGCTTCCTTTAATCTGGGCGAAGCGAGCATCCTACGCTCCAAACAATAGAAACGTTTTTCCGCCATTTGACGCGAGTCGAAAGAGAGACAAAACTTCTCCTTTAAAGGGTAGCGCTACACTATATCGACCGTCGCGATCACGAACGGTCCTGCGGACGTATATTTCCTCGCATAATCTATCATCTGGACCAACTATAGGTGGAACGTTCACCTCTTCCATCTCCCAAAATTTGCGAACTAACGACTCGAGCGGTTCGACAGCCATACAACAATAAGAGGTTGCCGAAATATTATCCATGATAGGGGCGGAACCAACGATGACGTAGCCTAAGACGGTCTCCAGTGCGTAAGGCGCGGTATGCGAGGAGTTGCCCCTGACCTTATTGTGTAACAAAAGATGAGGAAAAAGCGATGCTCCAATGAGCATGTCTATATCTCCGGGGACGGCGCAAGTATCGTCTGCCAGAGTCAAATTTTCAAAATCAATCATTGCCAAGATGTCGACCGAAACGTTCGGCAGACGCTCGATGACTTTATCTACTACTAACGCATTTATATTAAATTTAATGTTACGATCTAGCCGAGAATAAAATTTCAAATTTCTAGAGCCCTGGGAAATTTTATTAGTACCTCCGATGCCTTTGACTACAGGACATGAAGGTATCTTATTTATTAGCAATCCTAAACGCTGGCAACATTGTCACATTATAAGGCTACTTTGTGATCCGCTATCTAGCAACGTACGGACACTTTGTTCGTTTCCACGCGAATCCCTAACTACGATACGGGCTGTACCCAGTAACACGATGGAAGGAGACTGTGTTCTCGCATTCGACAGTGAGCACAAGGCGACGTCACCCAGTCGACCGCTAGAATCGTCGACTTTAGTATGTGTAGTTTCCTTGTCCGATTTACTCGACGCGAATAAGTTGCCACATTCGAAATGTAATAACGTGTGATGTCTGCTAGCGCACTTGTTACACACGGAACTAGAATTGCATTTAGCAACTAAATGTCTATCGCTTAGACAATTTAAACATAAGTTGTTCGTTTTTATTATTCTATAACGTTCGCTGGGTGAATGTTTACGAAAGGTCGCACAATTATACAAATTACCGTGTTGTTTATTCTTACATAGAACACAGGCGCTATGAAGCGATACAGGCGCAGCGGTTACGTACGTTAGAGACCCAGCAGTCCTAGTTGATGAGATCTGTCTGCGATCGACACATTTATTAGCTTCTTGTTTACCATTCGAGGAGCGCTGTATCACTTTAATTTGATCTCGTACAAAGGATGCTAATGAATCGAATGACGGCAACTCAGCGCCACGATGCTCCATTTCAAACGCACGCACGGTGTCCGAGTCTAGTTTCTTTAAGGCGATATGGAGAAACACCACGTTCATAAGGTCATTAAATTTCAGGTTCTTGCTACAAATTTATCTAAAAACTGCTCTAAGCCGGTGATGTTCGCGGATGATATAGCTTCAAGATCGAATATCTGGTCTAAATATGAAGTGGCTAACATTCTCTTATCTTCATATTTGTTTTTAAGTGTTTCAAATATTAACGAATAATTGTTGCTGTTGGTATGAAGCCCGAACAAATGGACTGTGCCCTACCGCTCAATTTACTAATTAAGTAATACAATCTCGATGGATTATTATGTATATTATTTTCAAAACTATTTATGAATACCGGAATATCTATGGGGGGCAATCTAAGTGATTCACGTAGGCGTACCTGGATTTCTGGTTTTGCTCGCTTTGAGCTGGAGACTGTAAGAGCTTTGCCGTTCTTTTTACGCGACACAACATATCTTCAAATGATAGAAGTGGTTGATAATTCACTGTATACTTTGGTCGTACGTCGATTTGTAATTGTAAACTATTAATATTGTCTAATATTTTTTCGTAATCCGATCGCAAACAGTCCATCGTTTCGATTTCACATAAAAACGTTTCGCGCACTGAATCTACGTTAATACTTTTTATGTGATCACTTATATATTGTATACGTGAAAAGAGTACGTCCCTCTTGGCGTAAAGAGTTTTAAGTTTAATTTCATTTCCACTAACTGCCATGTTAAATCACTGTAATTAATATTAGATTAATCACAAACAATCATACAACGCTGGAGGATGGACACAATGTAATACAACTATATCTTACAACACACTATTGTCTTATCGTGCCGTATTACCACAGCGGTGACACTCCCTGTACGTGAGAGCTTAAGCGCCGGTGACCTTGAGTCGAAGCGTGTAACGCTAGGGTTGATATCAAACCGAAATGGAATATTATAGACTTTTTACCAAAGAAGATACATAGTAGGTATATGTTATATATTATGTAAACTTATGTGTTTGGGTAGTGAAAGATACGTTCAATTTTAAATCAACTTTTATTAAATATCTTTACAAATGAGGAATATTAAAACTTCCGACAAAACCAAATATGCACGACAGTTAATGGTAATAATAAATAATTTACCAACACTTAGTATTTGAGTACGCAATAATCAGTATTACCTACTATCCTTTAAAAATTAATTTAATCTTATATATTTTTGACTTTTTCGATTACTATTATAATTTTCATTATTATTTCTAATAATTGCAAAAATTCGTAGCATTTATAATTTTTTACAGATATATAGACAGTTATATATATAACATGTAACAAAAACCCTGTGGTTCCTGTTAAGTGTGCTATCAGAATCTGTATCCAAGCGTATATAAATTTTTTTTTTCAAAAAGACGTATTTGAAAAAATTAATTTTACTGAAAAAAAAATTAATTTGCAAATTGTATGTCGTTTTATTTCCTCTAACTCACACGAGTATCGGTTATGCAGGGTCTTTAACAATCCTCTTACTCCTCGGCCAATGCAGATATAATAAAATCACATAGAACCCTGGATTTTTGTCACATGTATATATATATATATATATATATATATATATATATATATATATATATATATATATATAATAGTAATATTTATAACCGTCGTATTAAGATATCTATTAAGATATATATAAATATATTAATTGCAATATTATATCACTTGATGAACATATTCATATTAACTAATACTGACAAATATCGGTACTACTAGCCCTCGGCCAGGGCAGTCGGCGACTGCCCGTTCCACGCCCCGCGCGCCTCTCAAGGCCCCCGCGCACATCCAGACACCCACACATAGCCGCAAGTGATTTTACGTGCACACATGCTTAAGTGTCGTTTCTTTTCGCGTAGTGTATATATTCTTTGGTATTACGTCGTTAAATTTAACACCTTTACAATCAAACGAGATAACGCGCGTCGACATCGTTTACAAATGGTGGATAGGCTAAATAAGATTAAGCGGATCCAAACTATTTTAATAAATAAGTCGATTTACTTATGCGAATAACTAACAAATTTTAAATTTAAACTAAACAAACTACATAAATCTATCCAATATTAAATTAGAGTGCATTGTCTAAGGAATTAGTTCAGCAGTTCGACTCGATGAGGCTACAAAGCACCAGTTACAAATCCACTCGAATGACCAGAAAATGGTTTGGGCGGCGGGCCTTAGGGTTCCCGAGTTCGATTCCCCGGTCGAGCCTTGACCCTACTACGCGAGATGTTATACTAGATGGACTGTATACGCGGAAGCTTCTTCTGCCTTAACAAGATGGCGGACCCTTGACAATGCACTCGCTCTTCCGAAATCTATTGTTTGCCAAGGTTATGAAGGAATCCTGCTTGAGCTCGTTAGAAGAAATAAAATGGGGCGGGTTAACCCACAAACATAATGTTCAAGCAGGCACTGAATTATAGGAAAAACACACTTACCGGGGTGTGACTTCGATGCGGCTTAGGCACTTCCGTTGCTGTGGTGCGACTTCTGGTGGGTCTTCTGGGGCGCCCCAGGGATGCGGTCCTGACCGGTGATGCGATGGAAGAGAGCGCACGAGGGCCGTGCGCGAGCTTATATTGCTTCGGCCCTCCTATCAATGCATCTCGGTCGGGCGCGCTTCTCATTGGTCGAAAGAATCACGCCATCTTCTAGAATCTCTTCTTTCCCCTCTCACCTCAGTGTGTACGGAAGGGATAGGTGGAAGGGAGGACACTTGGCACAATATACCCTCGAATAAAATTAAAATACACTAATCGTTTTCCGCGCAACCATACTATGTAGTTCATTAGAAAAGATATGAAAAGATAATTTAATTGAAATTTGAAGTGTCGATTTACTACGTTCTCGAAGGTGAGGAAAACATTGCGAGAAAACATTTGTTGTCACAGTTGATGTCATTTGATACAACATTGTCTATGACCTGTACCCAGTAATGACGATGACGAGATGTAGGCTGCTATTTTTTTTACTTTTAATGGGACAATAATACGTAAAACTCATTATCGTCATCATTACAGCCTATCAAAACTCCACATAGGCCTCCCCATAGATTGTCAAATAGACTGGATATTTTGCTATGACATTTTTCTACTTCCGTTAATGAGTGTAGTTCTTCCCATTTTCATTGTGAATAGAACTTCATTTGGAATGAACCTAACCATGGAACCTAATTTTAAGAATTTTAACGTTTAATTTTAACTTTTCTAATACTTTACAGCACCCTTGGTCACGGAGGGACTGGGGTGTTTGACGTCCTGATAGTATAGTTAACAAAGGCTATACGTCTTACAGTAATATGCCTGGGTTTCAATTTAATTTTAATAATTATGGGATCCCAAGCAGATAGTAGCACCCAGACCTGTTCTCTATTGAAATTAGGATGTTTTTTTTTAATTTTAATGGCCTCGAAAATCATCCTTGGATTCGATTTTCGAGGCCGCGGCTCTTTTGCGAGGTTTTATGGTCTATTAGATCTAATATAATGGTTGGGATGATACTGTTACGAGCTTAGGGTTCGTGACTATAAATACTGCAGATTGAATTAAAAAATTGACACTTTAATTACTGAACACCAATTAATACACATCAGTAATTAATCACACTTAACACTTAAGTTCACTTTATTTCGCCCCGAAGTCTTCGCTTGTGTCGCCGATTCAATACTGCCTCGGTTGCGGCCCTAAACAGCTTTATTTATTTATTTTGCTAGAAACATCTAGAATGTTTCCGGCAAATACCGGTCCCGGCCGACTAGGTGTAGAAAATTCGAGTGTGGAGTTTTCTAGAAAGCTTAGTTCTTCTATTCGATACTAGATGACGCTAGTGGAAGAGCTCTAGAAATATCTTGACGCTCCCATTTCTGATCTTTGATACTAGTAAACTATACTAGCTAATAATCACCCGCTATATTACCGGGCATTATTATATGGCACGCAACAATACTGAACATGTTGACATACTACAGACTTCCTGGAGAGTCGGTAGTTTACATCAGCGATATGTCCTTTTACGCAGGGTTTTATGTATTTTTCATCTAAAGATGGGTATAAAAACCCACGTAAAAAAGTTTAAAGGAGGATGGCCAAATCGTACCAGACAACGAAATGATAGCGTCACAATATGAAATATTTATGTAAAATACCCTTATTGTTTAAGGTCTTAAAACACACTAGAAATACCTCTCTAAGTAGCCATAAAAAAATTTATCCATTTATTTATATTTTTGTAACTATTCAAAATTATTTCAAATAATAGTTTCAGAACGCACCTAATGACGATTCATTTCGTGTGTGAAAGGACTGGGTATTCAAAGACTATAATTATTCACGTTTTTATGAATAGTTGTTCATTTTAATTTAATTCAATTAGTATGTAGACATCAAATCAACTACTATGCTGATTTATTATGTATTGGATTCTTGTCAAAAAATAATTATATTGGTCATAGTAAGCTAAACGTTTTGTTCAATTACATATGTACAACGGAACGTCAGTTGTCATCGCTTCACAGAGTACTTTTTTATTGCATCGCTTACTCTGTGATCATCGATTCGCGCCAGTATTGTTAATTGTACGATATATTGGGTATGTTCCGAAATACAACGCAGTGTACTGTCCAATGCAAATGACGTCATGAATCGACGCTATACTGGTGATTCGTTCCAAAACATTGGACAGTATACGACGTCATACTTTTGCGCCATTTGGAAAAGTGTTGGCGATTATTTTGTCATTTTGTGCTCCAAAAATCATTATATCCTCCTAATGGATATACCATCAATTACTCTATAATTTTTTGTATTTGAATAAATAGAAACAAATTCTGGCATGCTTCATTCGGCAAACACGCAATTAAAAATTGTTTTATTATGGCCGGATATCCGACACAATATGGCGGCGGCACGCTAGTACAATAAAGTGTCAAATGATACGTCATTTGCATTGGACAGTACACTGCGTTGTATTTCGGAACATACCCATTACTTAAACGTGGGTCGTTACGTCATTTTCAAGAAACGTAACGAAACCAGTGACTTGATCGGCATCACCTGTTTCAAAACTAGTGATTTTTGTAAGTAGCTATTTTTATTCGGCTACTGTGATTGTTTGCATAAATGTCACCACCAACTATACAGTTACACACCAAACGAAAATAAATTTAATCACAATCTGTGTTTGTAGCTATACTATAGTCGTTCACTCCAAGAATGCCGTTAGCTCCCGCCGCGCCCCCCTCATTCCGCGCCTCAAGCGTCGCCCTTTTAGTACCGATAGCAACGTCGAAGTGTACTTACGTCCGTTTTTTATGCTCCCGTACGTTCTCTAGTTTGTTACTGTTTATGCTGTTGTTTTTGTTACTGTTGATTTTTTGTTTTTGTTTCAGTTGTGACAGTGACACAGAAACAAGCGATTTCGAAAATCTTTAATTTGATATATTTAAAATGTAAAATAAAACTATAAAAAAATATTTTATTTTATCGAACACGTTATTATTTCATCATCGTCATCATTCAAAAAATATTTTATTTCATCGAACACGTTATTATTTAACTTTATTGAAAATATGAATACTAAAAAACATAAACATAATGACTTTTTTCGTCTACGGTACCGTCAGCTGTGACGTCGTAACGGTCTACGACGGCAAACTCGAAATGAACGCGTAGTACAGTTAAATCAATAAATTAACTTCCCTTCATACTTTAATCAGGTTTAGGACTGACTGCATTAAATGTATTTATGATTGATTTGCGTTTACTATGACACTAAGATTTTCATAAAATTATTAATGTAGGCGTATTTACAAGTCAATTTGATTGTATATACAATAATTATAGATATTTACAGTTTATTTACACTTTTTCAACGTTTTCACTATCATTTGTTTTTGCACTTTTATTTACACTGTACAATTAATTTGTTTGTTTGTTTGGTTATTTACACACAGTTTTTAAGTTTTTAATATTATAAACATTTAAATTTTTATACACATTTTTAGTTTTATTTTAATTTTATTAATAATCGAGCTCACTCCGTCAAAAATGTTTTAAAAAATTATTTTAGTTAAATTCAATGTGACTCGCTACCCGGAATCGCAAACCGTTGAAATTATTTACAAACAGAGATTACTATATTTTATTGTCTATGTGTATAGTCTTACGTATGAAAATTAAACGTAAAATAATACTGTTACATACGCTGTTTTGTTTATCGTTGTATGCCACATGTGCACTTTGCGCTCGACCGACCGACAGCCGACCATGAAAATAAAACGCAGCCGACTCCCGCAATAATCATGGTTTAACAGTAATCATAATCACGCATTCACAAAAATCACTACTTGTAACATGACTTGAAACCAGTGATTCGGTTACATGCCGCGTAGCCAGTTACTGTAACCAGTGACGTGAAATAACACCCAAGTCTAATATTACTTTCCTTTATGTTGTTAATGTTATGTCTTATTTCCTTCTGTTGTTTTGACCTCGGTATTGTTTTACGGACTGATTTTTTCACATCTTGGATAATTATGAGAAACATCATGCAAACACAACAAAGACAACAATTGTATGCATTGATAAACTTTGCCACCATCTCGTTTTTGAGCTTGATACAAGAGTAATTTCTAAGATCTGCGAGTGGAATTCTTCAATAATAGTACGTATTTACATACCTACTTATTACACTAACATAATACATCATCGTAATACAACTCTAATCAATCATACATCATCATACAACTCTAATTCTTATTTTAGATCACAGAAGAAGATTACGTATATGATGCCTGTCAGCAATTGGCAATACAGCATGTCAACTCCGGGTTACCTAATGAACCTGGTGCCTCATCTTCCCATGGCCACAAGCATGTTTGCATACTTTGTGGAAGTTCTCTTAGGACTCGTAAATGTGATGTTGTTGTGAGAGAGAATCCACCTCAGTTGCAACAAGCAATACATGTTGAGCTTGAAAATAGAATTGCCCCACGGCAGGTAATAATTACCTTTTTATTTTGTACTTTTTTTTGTTTTGTCTTGGTATCAATGTTATAGTGAATTTATCACTGCAATTTTATATTGTTTTGTAAAAGTGTTTCTATTTGCTCGGGTTTAATAATAATTAGCCAAAACATTTATATTAAGACAAGGCTGTATGGTTGTTTCAGGCAACTTCAACAGACCATGTTTGTCATCCCTGTTGGCTGAGACTCAAGAGAGTTGCAACACGTAATATGCAGCAGACAGAGCCTCAACCCCAAGAACCTCAAAGCCCACCAAATACCGACCAGCAAGATGACGAAATACCTCGGGTCATTAGTTTGCCGCAGTATAGATGAGCGGCAAACACTGCAGCACATGTTTGTTTTTTCTGGTTGCCAGAACACAGATTTGCATAGAATTTCTGACCCTTTAAGAGCAACAACTCATAGCAAACACAAATATTACTTGCCTATAAATGCTCGTATTTGTGAAGAGCATACATTTAGTAATGATTGGGATATGTTGTTCAATTCTCAAAATAGTTTGAGAACATTTACGGCTGAACAAGTGGAACATGCTCTTTCTTTTATAAATGTTTTCAACACATTTCTTTATTTCTCGAATATGGAAAGTGTTGAAAGAATTGATGAGCATTTGTTTCATTATTGGCTCAGAATGAATAAACAACAATTTGAACTTTTACTATATGAAACACCCCGTCTTGTAGAAACAAATAGAGGCATTTTAGGTTTAGGTGCTCTTCTAATGAAGATGAGAACTGGTGAATCAGATAACCGGTTATCACAGTTATTAATGGTTTCAAGGCGAACATTAGAAAGATTAATGGATAAGGTTAGGGAAATATTGGTACAAGATTTTGTGCCTAGAAATCTGGGAATTGATTGGACAGACTGGACTGGGAATTATTGCAACACAATTTAATGATTCCAAATGCAATTTATAATCAAAATAATGAAAATGCGATATTGATGAATATATTTTTATAAACAAAAGTTCCAATTATATGTTCCAAAAGGACACATATTCCTTAAATAAATACAAAAACTTGTTAAAACCATTTTTGCTGGTGACACCTGATGGCTATATTTTAGACTGCTTTGGCCCATACAAAGCTACCACAACTGATGCAGATATAATGAAATCTCTTTTCAGAGATGAAAACTCTCCTCTGAGACAGTCTTTCAAAATAACGATGTTTTTATTCTAGACAGGGGATTTAGAGATTCAATTAGTTTGTTAGAGGCTTGCAGCTACAGAACATATATGCCAGAATCCCTGCTTGAGGCTTGAGGAACATCAGCTCACCACTGAGCAAGCTAATAGGAGTCGTTGTGTGACCATATGCCGATGGGTAGTGGAATTGTTAACGGGTACTTCAAACGAGACTTTAAAATATTTCGGCAAGATTTTTTAATAAAACCACATATGATGCATATGTTTTCCATAGCTGCAAGCATTTTAAATAAATTCGGTGTTCGATTAAAAAACAGGAATGATGCTGAGCAAATCATAAATGTGATTAGAGAATGATTTCCATTAAATAATAATTTATCTGATTTTATAAATAATATGAATATGAATAGATGAACATCTGATTTTACTAGTATTACAGCTCATTCCAATACTAATATTATATTCCCCCGTCTTGAATATAGTGAAGTTATATTATTTGCCCTAGGAACATATCAGATTCAACAGACAAGGTCCTATTATAGTGAACATGTCAGGTTACATGGAGGGTATCGAATTGAAATAAGCAGAGAAAACATTATTGTAACAGAGTATTGTTTGAGAGGAAGTGGACATTATTCACTTATAAGAGGCAAAATCAAATCCAGACACATTTCCAGAAAAGTATATTATGTTTATATATTAATTGAAAATAATTTGTCTGGAAAGGAAGCTATAATAGAGTAGGCAACAAGGGGAGTGCCTTGAAGCTGAAGAGATACGACAAAGGGGTTCTTTTTATCGGTTAACGCGCAAACTTGTGTCTTCTGGGGGTTAAACTGGACTAGATTTAGTCGCCCCCAATCCGAGACTCTGTTCAGCAAAGACTTGACTTCAGACACTAGTTTGTTTAGGTACTCGGCAACGTTTTCCCGAGAAATACTGGCACGGCCGGTGTAAAAAGCATCATCACCCTGTTTTATTGCTGGCTTATTTCCAACAATTTTTCAAGAATGTCTGGAGTACTATCACCAGTGTGTAGTGGTGGTGTAAGAATATGTACCACGCCATACCGTTTCGAAGATGCCCTAAGAGGCAACAGAGGGAAAATTAAACAGAAGATGAGCAGTAGCATCTTTCTGATAACTCATTAATGCAATTCATCCACACAGTTTCTTACCTCAAATATAATGACTACAAAACCCCACTGTCTACAATTCTAAGTCAAGTAAAGTTTGACATTCTTTCACTTTCGCAGCAAAAGCATTTATAATTAGATTCAAAAAGTACTGTGAAGAAAGGACCGTGAGGTATACTTTTCGCATTATGTTAGTAAAAATTGTAAACCTTTCTATACGCACCTTTTTATAAAATGTGCGAACCAGCGATGGAAATATTGTTAACCATCTGCCGGATACCCTAATCTAAATCTGTCATGTCTAAATTGGTATACTGGAGCCTTTCTGGCACGTATGATGTGCTGATAAATATTTTCTAAGTCAAGTAATATGCCGTAAAAAGTGTAAATTTAAACCCACTAAAGTGAATGATTACGCAAGGGAATGAAAATTATCTAGATTTTCATTTATTTATTTTACATGGTCAAAAGAATTTTACACTACAATTGAGTATTATATGGTAGGACCATGTTGCAGCTATATTATGTTTGTAGTACGTATAGGTTGACTCGACTGGAGAATGACCACTCTCTTCTCTATCAAGCCTGAAGTAGCAGCTCAATTCTGCTGTGATGGAAATAGCTATTTAAACTTATCTGTGATATTTTTAATTTCTATGTTCAGATTCTCTGTCTACGGTTACAAAATATAATACGTAGACAGAGAAACCTATAGACTAATGATCGGCGTGGCCTCGAGTGAGAAAGGACGATAACGAATTTTTAGGTTATACAATAATCTTTATGACTTTTTAACACATTTAGATAAAAATTTTAATTGTTCTAAGAACTGAACTGAACAAGATTCACCAATCTTAAGCTCACAAAACACTTTTTTCTCACTTAAAACAACTTGTAAACTCCTTAAATCGCTACGCTGTTAAAGTTGTTTAGCAAACTCTACAGTTTGCTAAACAACTTCCGGCACGGAGAAAGGGACAAACAATCACACCGCTCTATCTCATTTCTATGCAAGACGTATGCTTAAATCTATCTTTTTCGTTTGCGAATGCGAAAGAAGGAGTCAATTTGTCTATAGGTTTCTCTGTCTATGTTTTTTTGTTGATAATAACGAATTGTTATTATTATTATTATCGAATTATTTATATGAAGGTCACGTGAGCGCTAGAGAAACGACGATTGTAAGACGTTCTTGACAAATAAAATGTTTAATGAAATAATACAGTAAAAATAGAATTTAACTTTGCACAAAATTTCCGATTCAATTTTATTTTTTTATGAGGTTTAGGATCACTTATTCAGTATAAAATCACAAAATTCTGACAGATCCAGGTGGCGCTTCAAGCGCCATCTTGAAAAAACGTTTCCAGCGAATATCTCGGAAACTATGCACTTTAAGGCAAAAGTTATATAAACCATTATCGTAGAAAATAAAATTTTGCATCTTTTGTTTCCAGTAAACTTTTTTGTAAAACTTACAGTTTACGATTTATGGCCCATTTAATGAACCGGTTTTTCTATCGCGGCCAATAACTCTTGAAATATTAGATTAATCAATAAAATGCATAAATTTATTTTGAAAATTCAGTTTATTTTCCAAAACTTTGGTATCTTAATATCCATAACTTTTGAGTTATAGGACGTTTCATGTTTGACTACCGGGCGTTATAGTTGAAAGTTTCAAGATACGCATAGCTGCCGCGTCACTCGCCGAGCTCAGCCGACGCTCGGCAGGTGACGTAGCAGCTACTTTACGATTACGAACCCGGATTTTATTGCTATTATTTCGGGGGAATTCCAAGTAAGACGTCTTTATTGTTTACTAACTACGACTTACGGAGTCTCCTTTTGAAATTCGGGTTATAGAGTATAAATATCTATTATCAATATTTCGTAGGGAAATAAAATTTTGTTCGAGTTACAAAGTCTAATAATAATAATACGTAGGTGGTATATATATATATATATATATATATATAAATATATATATATATATATATATATATATATATATATATATATACCTACGTATATATACTTGTTCTCATCACAGATAATAATTAAAATCAAAATAAATAAAACTAACATTATATTTACAGGATTTATTAAGAAACAGCACTCAAATATAATAATAGTTATTACAATAATAAATATCAGTACATTTATTCAACTTAAATATAAAAAATAATTAACAGCCTGAAACAAAGATAAGAACAAATTTTTAAAAATTAAATAATGT
Organism: Parnassius apollo; assembly: GCA_907164705.1. Taxonomy (NCBI): domain Eukaryota; kingdom Metazoa; phylum Arthropoda; class Insecta; order Lepidoptera; family Papilionidae; genus Parnassius; species Parnassius apollo. The sequence continues at coordinate 11,649,436 of CAJQZP010000885.1, forward strand.
AAATCTGCACTCAACTTCTTCAGTTATAATATGTATTTAAAATTCGTTAAGAATAAAATTGAGATCGTTTGGAATTGAAATAAATTTGAAACCAATTGCTAATTAAGTAAGCAATTCTGCATTATTGCTCCATTAAATTTAGAGATGGGCCGAATATTCGTTTCATATTCGGTATTCGGCAGCTTAACCGAATATTCGGCTAAATCATGAATATTCGTTTAAGTGGTACTCAAAATGTCCACTGTATTGAATTGTAAAAATTGAGTAATGTCATGTCTTTCATAATTTTATTGTTGAAAGTATATTTTATTTATGGGTTTAATCTACTTGAAATGTTATGCTTTCGAGGTACTTTAGATTCATTTCCAATTATAGCAAATAAAAATTTTATTTTAAACAAATAATTGCTAAATTGATATTTATAAATATATACATATATATTGTATTTACATATCATATTTATACATATTTTTTAAACTGTATTATTATATTTACATTTTATATTATATTATTGTTATATTACTATATATTATTGTATTATCTTAATTTATTTGCTAAATGGATAATCTTGATGTTTTTGATGACAGTTCCTTCTCATGCTCTTCATCTTCATGTAGTTTTACAAGTGCGGATAGTGAGTTACCTTTAACTTTGTATGACCAGATTTCATCCCTGCGCTCTAAATTTCCTAACAACTTTAATGTTGCACACATTAACATCCAGAGTGTTCCTCGCCATTATCCTGATCTTCTAGCATCAATTAACAGTGCACATCTCGATGCTTTACTAATTTCTGAGTCATTTCTCAAGCCATCACTCCCCTCTACACAGTTTGCCTTACCTGGTTTTGTCCTTATTCGTAATGATCGTATAGGAAAAGGTTGTGGTGGGGTAGCTATATACCTGCGTTCGGATATATTTTATAAGACCATATGTGCCTCTCCTTCTATTTACTCTCAATCTGCTGAATATCTCTTCATAGAAGTTACTCTCAATCATGTAAAAATGTTGCTGGCGGTATTTTACAGTCCTAACATGCACATAGATTACTTTGATACGCTTGAAAAAATCCTTGCTGATTTTAGTACTACTTACGATCATATTATTCTAATGGGAGATTTCAACACCTGTCTTATCAAAAATGATTCTCGCTCCCAAAAACTTCTGAATTTGGTATCTTCCTTCAATCTTCTCACTCTCCCCCTTCAGGCAACTCACCACTTCCCTAACTGTAACCCTTCTTTGCTTGATATTATGATCGTTTCTTCTACTGACAGTGTCATGTCTCATGGACAAATAACTGCCTCTTTTTCATATCATGATTTAATCTACCTCTCATATCGTCTCTGTCCACCTAAAAAGAAATCCCAATATTTGTTCCTTCGTAATTACAAGGCAATAGATCTGGAGTCATTGCAGCATGATATAAGTAATGTTGATTGGACACCTATTGTTGACAATACTAATATTAATGAGAAGGTTTGTAATTTTAATGATATAATTTTGAAGGTATACAATAACCATGCCCCGCTCAAACGCGTAAAAATAAAGCGTAATCCTGCACCTTGGATTACACAAGATATAAGAGAACTTATGGGCCAGAGGGACAAAGCTAAGCAAAGGTTTAAACGTCTCCCATCTGAAAATAACTTAAATCGTTTTAAATTTTTACGCAACCGCTGCAGTCGCTTGTGTCGGTATGCTAAAAGACGCTATTTTTACAACTCTCTACACAATAAAAATTCTACTGAGATGTGGAAGTTCCTTCGTTCTGTTGGTGTGGGCAGGTCTCCGATCCTAGAATACAATGACGTTAAAGTAAAGGATCTAAACAATCACTTTGCTACTCCTCCTATGACTTTAGATCCTTACATCAAATCCAACACACTACTCGCATTGGCGGGTATACCGAAACCGCACGTTTGCCCTTTTCATCTTTCCCTTGTAACGGAGGAAGATGTCAAAAAAATCCATCCTAGCCATCTCTTCAAATGCTGTTGGTATTGATGGTCTATGTGCGAAGATGATTTTGCTAGTTCTACCTTTACTTCTACCAATTCTTACTCATATATTTAATTTTTCTATATCGTCATCATCTTTTCCTTCAGTTTGGAAACAAGCATATATAATTCCTCTGCCTAAGGTTTCTAATCCTTCTTCTTTGTCCCACTTTCGTCCCATATCTATTTTACCCTTTCTTTCTAAAGTTTTGGAACACATCATCCATAGTCAACTCTCTCTCTTCTTATCGTCTAACTCCTTGCTCTCCACTTATCAGTCGGGCTTTCGTCGTGGACACAGCACTGTCACTGCTTTACTTAAAGTAACCGACGATATCCGTTGGGCCATGGACAATAAATCTCTTACACTTTTAGTTTTGCTTGACTTTAGTAGTGCTTTTACCTCAGTAGACTTTGATATTCTTCTCCGGATCCTGGAATCTATAAACATTTCCCCATCTGCCATCGCATGGTTTGATTCATATCTTCGTGGTCGATCACATTGTGTCCGTGTTAATGACACTCTATCCGATTGGTCGGGTATCACTACGGGTGTACCTCAGGGTGGCGTTCTTTCCCCCCTTTTATTTTCCATATTTATTAACTCTATTACGAGTGTTATTACATCTAATTACCATCTCTACGCGGATGACTTACAGCTTTATCGTCATTTTCTGGTGGGTGATACAAATAATGCAATTGCAGCTATGAATGCGGACCTAGGCCGCATATGTGAATGGTCTGCATCCTTCGGACTATTAGTTAATCCCACGAAATCTCAGGCCATCATAATAGGCAGTAGGCATTTGCGTAATAGATTAGAATTTACATCACTACCTTTTGTTTGTTTTAATGGCGTTCCTATACCCTTTGCCAATACTGTCAAAAACTTAGGCGTCATATTTGATCACCATTTAACATGGACCACGCATATCGCTGAAGTTAGTCGCAAGGTCTACTTTACTTTGCATTCGCTTAAATGTCTACAAAATTTCTTACCCCTTAAAGCTAAAATATCACTCGTGCTTACTCTTATCCTACCTCTCCTTGATTATGCGGATGCCTGTTATTTGGATGCTACAGAGGAGCTTCTTAATAAACTTGAGCGCTTGCAAAATCAGTGTATCCGTTTCATATTTGGGCTCAAGAAATTTGACCGTATATCTCAGTTTCGTAAGCAACTCAAGTGGCTTCCTATTCGACTTCGAAGGAACACTCGATTGTTATGTGTCCTCTATAACATTTTGCACAACCCTTCCTCTCCCACATACCTCAGAAGCCGATTTTCCTTCACCCATCCTCCGGACAAACCATGCAGAGCCCTTGTTAAAAATCTTCTTGACTTTCCCGTCTTTAATTCCGGTTATTACTCCCACTCCTTTTCAGTTCACGCTGTAAGATTATGGAACTCACTACCGTCAAATATAAGAAATTCCGAAACTTTGTTGATATTCAAGAAACGTCTTAGAGATAACTACTTTGCATCCTGTTAATTTATATATATATATATATGTGTATATATATATATATATATATATATATATATATATATATATATATATATATCATATGTAACTATCGTATCAATTATTATTATTATTTATTGATTTATTTTATTTTTATTTATTGTTTTATTTTATATAATTTCCGTAACATTGTGTATATTATTTATTTTTTGTAGTACTAATGTATGCACTAAGTTTGCAATTTAAATATAATTTCCTTTATGGGTCTACTGGAAGATATTTCAGCGAATTTGGAATAAGTAGAACCTTTGTACGTAATTACTATAAGACTGCTTCTGTACCTTAATGTGTGTACATAAAATAAATAAAAAAAAAAAAAGCTTGATAAAATGTTGTTGGAATCAAACAAAGAAATATTACATTACATTAGTTCATTTCACTTTACTTTGGTCGTCAGTTTTTCTATATAATCTCGCGCATTTTATGGTAACAAGTTTCAACATAAATTGGTTAGGTACCGAGGTGATCCCGTTGAATAATTTTCGGCTGAATATTCCGTACGGTAAAAATTTTACCGAACTTTCGGCCGAATATTCGTATTCGGTGAAATCCATATTCGGCCCATCTCAAATTAAAATCGAATTCAATCTTGAATATTTGTTTTTGTTAATCTTTCAAGATTAAATGGAAACTATCATAAAATTGAGGTCCTTTGGAACTGCGGCGATTAATAATTTTTGAAATGAATTTTAAACCAATTGCTAATCAAGTAAGCAATTCTGCATATTGCTCCATTAAAATCGAATCGAATATTGACAAAAACAAATATTCAAGCAATAATATTTATATAATAATGAATATTTGAAAACAAATATTAAAGCAGTATGTTAGCAATTAAGACGTCTTAAACTAACATTATATGATAACTTATATCAAATAATTTAAAGCTCTTTGCATTATTTCTAACACCTTTTTTTTTAATAAAATATGTAATGATTTCTTATATTTACGCGAACACTATGGTAACGCCAGTTAACAATCTACTTTATCAACATTACATTACTCATCGCATTGAGTTCGTCCTAAGTTTCTACTACTTTATCAACATGACTAGTGCATATTTTTGTTTCCTTCCTTCCTTCCCTTTCCTACCGCACGCGCTGCCGCCGAGGTGAAGGAAAGGATCTCGGCGCGCGTCATTATACTAAGTGACATTACGCCATCCGCAACGCACGGCCAGCCGTCGCGTCTTATATATATTAACCGCAAACCGCGCAGGACGAACATTAAGTTCTCCTGTTTATCTTTAATACTCACCGCATCAGACATTGTGTCTTTGTAACTCATAAAAGTGTGAGACGCCCCCCGTAAGGGCAAAGGTCGAGAGTGTGGGACTTCACGAAACTGTTCCGAGAGTGCGTGTGCGCCGAACCACGTGGCGAGCTCGCTGTATAGCAGACACTCCAGGAGGAAGGCGAGGCAGCCCTCATCAGGTCAGTGCGTGCTATCCCACCTATTTATTTTCCCCTTTGCCGTATGCACCAAAATTACAGTCCACTAAATCTTTATCGAAGATACCTTAAGTTACTGGCGTCTCCATTTTAATGGTCACTTCTCGCTGGATTGACCTTGACTTTCCGCCCTTATTAGATCGTTATCGTAATAAGCGTTTATATAATTAATTATTTATATTTCAATCCGACTTCGGATTGACCCCGCCCTTATTAGAACACTAAAATAGGTCCTAATAGGTGACATCCATAGTAATTTTAAAACTATATTCATAGAATGAATAAGCATATAATTATCTATATAAATTATTTTGTTGTATGTTCACATCACGTCATCAACTTTTAACTACATCTATAGAATATACAGTTAAATTACATTTATTATTTGCATATATATTTAAGCATTATATTCGTTATAAATAACTTCATAATTATTATAAAAGTTAACAATTAAAGTTCATCGTTAACAAAACTAATATTTAATAATTCAACCGCGTAGCGAGTTCGCTTAGAGACTACCCGCTTATAATTATATTTTGCCGTATAACTTTAGCCGTAATGCCGCCTAAAAAACAAATAGCATCGAATAATAGCGATTCCTCGGATAATGAGGGCACACCTGATGCTGAGTTGGTTTTATTGTTAGCTAAACGAGATGCTTTATTTGAAATAGTGCAAAAAATATATGATATGTCCTCGGACATCCACACGAACACTTCCACGATGGAGCGTTTTCTTGATGGAAGTTCTAATATTAATGCTTTACGTATTGAGTTTAAACAGGTCTTAGATAATTATAATTCACATTTATTAAAAATAAACCCTATTGCTAAACCTGATTATAACAGCCTCATTGCGTTTGAGTCTCTTTGCGGTAGAATAAATAGGCTTTATTTACAATATTCGCAATCTAATTCACAAAGTACTAGTACACCATCTAAAGCCAGATTCACACTTCCGCCTATCGAACTTATGCCATTTTCGGGTGACATTCGCTCATGGCCTTTATTTTATGCTAGCTTTAAATCAACCGTCCATGACAACCCATCGCTCACCGACGCTGAAAAGTTATACTATTTGCTAGGTAAACTAACGGGCAAAGCCCTATCTGTATGCTCAGGTATAACTCCTTGCGCTGAAAATTATAAGATTTTATTGCAAGCACTCGTTGACAAATACGAAGACCAGCGTATGCTAGCATCTACATATATTAATCAGATGTTCGAATTTAAGCCATTGCAATCGGCCACCGCAAATAATTTTGATTTATTTACTGATAACTTTATAAGTGCAGTGCGCGCTTTACAAAACTTAAAGTTAGATAATCTCGCGGACTTAATTGTTCTTCATATCGGGCTTAAGAAGCTGGACCCGGATACCATTCGCTCCTTCGAATACAGTCATAACTCGATAGTACCTACCTTTGATGATTTAGTAAATTTTATTAAGACCCGCTCCAAAGTTTTGCAGCGCACCGATTCTAGTATAAATTCTAATAGCGCGCCAAACAATCGACGAGGTAACGATAATAATCGTCGCTGTAATAATACTTCATCGCCGAAGTATCAGGCGTACGTAAGCACGACGACTAGTTGCTCAAAGTGTCTGTGCGATAATATTGTGCATCAACACCTATTTAAGTGTGCAGACTTTAATAAAATGACGCCGCAGGAACGATTTAAATGCGTAAAGAGTAACAATGCATGTGTGAATTGTCTCAGTTTAAGTCATCGAGTGTCTAGTTGCTCTTCAAATTATAGTTGTCGAGTTTGTAAATTTAAACATCACACATTGTTGCACTTCCACCGCAGAAGCGATAATGCTTCCCCTGCGCTGGCGCATTCTCCACCGCCTCAGCCAGTTACACTGAAGTCTACAGCCCCCGCGCCCGCACACTCGCCACCCCTCACCGCAGGTGCGCGTTCAGACGTCGCGCTGTGTACTTCGTTCAAGAATGTTTCTCAACGTTCACCGCCTCCCGCGCGCGTAAGTCGTTCGCAGAGAACTGTTTTACTATCAACCGCTCAAGTCTTTGCATACGATGCTAAGGGAGAGAAACAAATTATTCGTATATTATTAGACTCCGCGGCTCAAAGCCATTTTATTACTAAAGAGTGCTGTCATCGTTTAGGCGTTCAACATCACGATACCGAATGTACTGTAGTAAAGGGATTCGGTGGAGTTGAAAAAATTGTAAAATCGAAATCGATTGATATTAAAATTTTCTCACGATTCGACTCGAATATTAACTTCAATATTTCAACGCTAGTTGTTGATCAAATCACCGACCTTTTGCCCACCGCTGTGGTAGACACATCTGTCTTATCACACTTCCATGGCATAAGGCTCGCTGATGAATGTTATAGCATGCCTAATAAAATTGATGTGTTGATAGGCGCATCCCTTTTCCCGCACTTACTGTGTCCAGACGTAATTTATTCGTCTAACGACTTGTCCGGGCCCTCAGCTTTGAATACGGTATTTGGTTACGTTATTATGGGCTCAGTGCCGACACTTCAGGTAAATCATTCTTTAACGTGCTGCTCAGTTCTAGAGTCTCCTACCGTTGACAAATTAGTGCAACGATTTTGGGAGCTTGAACAGCCACCCTCCGCACCGCCCATTCAGTGTCCTTCAGACATTGAATGTGAAGAGTTTTATAAATCTTCGACATCCCGCGATTCTTTTACTGGTAGATATATTGTCGCCCTGCCATTTAAAGATGACGTTTACTCTCTCGGAGATTCTTATGAAACCTCTCGACGACGATTCATGTGCTTGGAGAGGAAACTTCAAGCCTCGCCTACATTAAGGTTAGCATATGATGACGTCATAAAGGAATACTTAGCTAATAATTATATATCCCCCGCACCGCCGTATGACTCTCATGAACCCGCTCCAATATATGTCATACCGCATCATGGAGTCTTACGCGAAGATAAGAAGTCAACGCGTCTGCGCATCGTCCTGGATGCTAGCAGTAAGACTAGCACTGGGCGATCATTAAATGATATTCTGCATTCAGGACCAAATTTGCAAGGCGACTTGTTCAATGTAATTTTAACTTTCCGCTTACATCCAATCGCTATGACAGCCGACTGTCGCCAACAATTTCTGCAAATAGTTGTTCGCGATTCTGATCGTCGTTACCAATGCTTCCTATACCGCTTCCGTCCACAAGACCCACTTGTGTTGTACCACTTCAATCGCGTGTGCTTCGGTTTAACTTCGAGTCCATACCATGCATTGCGCACGGTAAGACAGCTCATTGATGACGACGGCGCAAAGTATCCACTTGCAAGTCGTATCGCATCTACTTCGCTATATATGGACGACATCGCGTTCTCTATGCCCAGTGAATCCGAGGCCAGTGAGACCTCTCGGCAGCTGATAGACTTATTCAAGGGTGCCCAATGGGACCTGATAAAATGGCATAGCAACCGTCGATCTGTTTTAGATGACCTCCCTACTTCCCATAAAATTACAGGAGAAGTAGAGTTCGATAAATCAATGCCACATAAAATACTAGGCTTGCATTGGTCTACCGATAGTGACACCTTTTATTTTAAGATATCTGTTCCCGCTGATGTGACGTGCACTAAGCGCGCCATCTTATCTACTGTCGCCCGCCTGTGGGACATAATGGGTTTCGTTGCTCCCACAGTCGCGTACGCTAAATTGTTAATAAAGCAGCTTTGGCAACTTAATTTAGATTGGGACGACATACCACCACCGCCAATTATTAAGATGTGGAGGCAATTCTGTGCTGAATTACCAGCTCTTAATGATTTACGTATCCCGCGACATGTTGGTGTATCCAAAAACTGTACTGCGTCACTCCTGGGGTTTTCCGACGCCAGCGAGCACGCATACGGTGCCGTAGTTTACATACATGTAAAGAGCGTCAATGGTAACACCGTCCAGTTGATTTGTGCGAAGACTAAAGTCGCACCGACAAAACCACTATCTATTGCACGCCTTGAGCTTTGTGGAGCGGTTTTACTCTCAAAATTGCTTCGCAGAGTACTCGACAATTATTCTCTTGACCTTGCAATATCAGTCTATGCCTTTGTAGATTCAAAAGTAGCTCTGTACTGAATAAAGAGTTCGCCACACAAGTGGCAGACCTTTGTTGCAAACCGCGTTGTTCAGATTACCGACAATATTCGCGCTGATAACTTTTATCATGTCGCAGGTACTGAGAATCCCGCTGACATACTTTCACGTGGCGTTACGCCAAATAAATTAGTTTCAAACCCCCCTGTGGCTCCATGGGCCTCAGTGGACTTCGTTAGATCCATCTCAATGGCCTCTTCGTACTTTAGACAATGAGGTTATTGCAGACATGCCTGAGAAGAAGATTTTGTCACATGCGGTGTGCATATCCGTCTCTAATTCTGCGATTTATGAGCTCGCACTCCGCATCTCTTCTTGGAGTAAACTTCTACGTATAATTGCGTACGTGTGTAAGTTTGCTAAATTATTGCCCCGCCGCAGCACTACTGTAGTGACTGCTGATGATCTCAGTTTCTCTGAGGTTATAATGCTCCGCGCCCTGCAAAAACAGCATTTTACAGTGGAATATTTAAGTATTGAAGGTAACAAACCTTGCTCGCCCGCTTTCAATCGTTTAAGGCCTTTTATTGAGAATGGTTTAATCCGCATTGGTGATCGTCTTTCGAACTCCGCATTAGATTACACGCAAAAACATCCAATTATACTCCCGCGCAGTGATCATGTAGTGAACATGATCATTGACTATTATCATATTAAAAATTTACACGCTGACCCTGAATTGTTATTGTCATTACTCCGTCAAAAATTTTGGATACTCTCCGCACGCCGCACTGTGAGAAGCAGAGTCCACAAGTGTAATATATGTTTCCGGCTTAGACCCCGTCCAACTTACCCTTTGATGGCTGATCTTCCCCATAGTCGTGTAAGACAAGCTATTAAGGCATTTACACACACGGGCTGCGATTATGCCGGTCCTATCGCATACACTCCTGTACGTCGTCGTGGTGTACGCAGCGAGAAGGCGTACTTATGTGTTTTCACATGCCTCACGACTCGAGCTGTGCATATAGAAATCGCTACAGATCTTAGTAGTTCTAGTTTCCTCGCTGCGCTTAAACGTTTCCTCTCTAGACGAGGGCCGATTCAGTTTTTATATTCGGATAATGGAACGAATTTTAAAGGTGCCGCTTCGTACCTTCGCGATCTCTATAAATTTCTAAACGTTGAATACCGCCCAAAGCTTGAGCAAGAGTGTGCTGAGAATCGTATAACATGGAAGTTCATCTGTCCCAACTCTCCTCATTTTGGAGGCGCCTGGGAGAGTATGGTCAAAGTCGTAAAAACGCATCTGTTCCGAGTTATCGGACATCAGTTACTTTCATACGAAGAGCTTAATACTGTTCTTGCGCAAATTGAGTGCTTGCTAAACTCGCGGCCCTTGACAGTATTAAGTTCTGATCCCGCAGAGCCTTCAGCTCTTACTCCGAGTCATTTTTTGAATACCGCACCTTTATTGTCATTACCCGCACCCGAAGTCAAATCTGACTCTACCAGTCTGTTACACAGGCATTCTTTACTGGATAAATTAGTTCAGTCGTTTTGGGATCGGTGGAGGACGGAATACCTTCACGGATTACAAGTTCGTCAGAAGTGGAACACCCCGTCTACGGCTATCGTACCAGGCATGGTTGTAATTGTGATAAATGATAATGAACCGCCCCTTGCTTGGCCATTAGCGATTGTCGAGTCTGTTCATCCTTCGAAGGATGGCGTAGTTCGAGTAGTGACCGTGAGAACTACTAAGGGAACATATCTCCGTCCTGTTGCTCGTATCTGCCCTCTCCCAAGACAATAAATCACGATTATTTGATTATAATTATTTATCTAAATTAGGAATTAAGTTTATATTTATATATTAAAAAGTATTAAACCGCAATATTATATTTATGTATACATTTTCTTGCTTACCAAGTAGGGTTAGTAGATGACACACGCGCATTGAGCGCATCCTCTCACTTTATATACCGCTTATTTATTTGTTTTCCTTTTCTTTTTATATTACGGTTGTCTTTTAAAGGTGACCCTTTAAGGGCGGGAGGAAATGGTAACGCCAGTTAACAATCTACTTTATCAACATTACATTACTCATCGCATTGAGTTCGTCCTAAGTTTCTACTACTTTATCAACATGACTAGTGCATATTTTTGTTTCCTTCCTTCCTTCCCTTTCCTACCGCACGCGCTGCCGCCGAGGTGAAGGAAAGGATCTCGGCGCGCGTCATTATACTAAGTGACATTACGCCATCCGCAACGCACGGCCAGCCGTCGCGTCTTATATATCGCACATACGTTGCTATAACGTCACTTATGCAAATGATGTAATTTTTCAGGAGAAGCGTTTGAAAATTCAACACCCTATTACAACATATAGTTCTTCTCGACTAAAGAAATAAAATGATAATATTTAAACTACAACTTTAAACTTCATTTTAAGGTAAAAGCAAACATCTCACTAATTACTATTAAAAAATATAAACGTTTAAAAATTACTACCCCCACAGAAGTGACGTTATGGCACTAGAAAACAATTAACCTGACAATTATGTCAAAACAAACAAAACACGAAATCATAATATTATAAAATAATATTTATTATAGTAGCAAAGAAGTATAACAAAATTTCTTAACTCTACAAAAAAAAATTTAAGTTGAAGCTTTCACGTAATTTATTCTTTTCTACTTCAGAGGCATTTTCGTATGCTTCACACACTCATCGCAACGATCTTTTTTGGGTTTGAAAACTCCATTGTTAAAATCTTGGTTGAAAATCCGTGAGTAGACGTCGTAGTTTACAATAGGCGTGTTTTGTTGCTTCTGAATTTCGGAATAATTTCTGTGCAATGCTGCGACTGTCAAACCCCCATCAATGAATTGTCTGCTAGTATTAGCCCTGAGATAATGACTTTCAACCTTTGGAATTGATTCGATATGGTCCTTTACTGCTTGTATAACTTCAGGTTGCAATTTGCATTGCTTTCCGTGTTTTCCTCGTTGATCAGGTGGCGTAAAGCCATCATTCCGTGCTTTTCCGTCGATAACAGACCGTATTATCCGTTGTGTGATACCCAGAGTGTTGATCAGAAAAGTTTTACAGACGCGGATCTCTTTATTCTCATTAAGCAAGTAATATGCAGTGTTTTCTTTTCTGTCGTACATTTTGTTAGTCTTTATGCGGCGGTAAGCACATTTTAGTGTTCTTGTGCAAGCGTTTAAAAAACCCCGTTGCCTTTCTACACTCTCCAACTTCCAGTAAGACTTAAATATTTCCGTCCTTTTTTTGTTCAGTAAATTTTGCAGCACAGGATAACCGACATTTTGAGGTACATGAAGGTCCCATTGTCTTACCTTGATTTAGTTTTTTGGTGTTTACTGAGATATAAGTTTGACCAGAATTTTTCAATCGCTTTGCAACATTCTTTTTCCAGGTTGTTGGATTACGCGTACGCTTTCTGCCTCTTGGTTTAGTTATAGGTTGCTCTGTTTGGTTATGCCCGTTAAAAAGACTCTCATTATTAGAATTATTATTCTCAGCAGGAGTATCACTGGAACTGCTACTTGAATTGCCACTGGAACTACTACTGGAGCTACAGCTGGAACTGCTTCTGGAGCTACTGGATGAAGACGACCTTGCACGAGGGTCATCTCCTAAATTACAGTACAACAATTACAATCTCATTAATAACAGTGCCGGAGAAATCACCTGTTGGGAAGTCGATATTATTTCATTCATTCGTTTCATTAGTGGCATATAAAATAGACGGAGAGTTACTGGGGTTCTCTAAAGTAGTATCATTCTGCTCTGGAGTAGTTGTTGTAAGGTCATCTAGATTGGCTGGTGTTACTTGTTTCTCAGAATTTGTATGATGAGACAATATATGTTCAGAACATGGCATCCTTGTAGAGTTGGCTAAATTTTGCACTTCAACGGAGTTTTGATTGCCATTTGAAAGTGCAAGTAGCACAAGGTTTTTACTGCGTTGGTTCATTTCAGATCTGAAAGAAATAAAATACCTACATAATGATAACAAAAAGGTAAATAAAAATGTGATAATAACAAAATATATGATCGAATGATTTACCGATATTTTAATTTTTAATTAATACAAAATAATTACTTATTAGATCCTTAAAGGATCATGTCGGAACAATTATCATAAAAATATAAAATAATTATAAAATAAAACATTAATCCTACTATACTGGAGCAATATTGTCACAACCATTAATCTTACGTTAACTTTATACCATAAAATACAAATATTGGGGAAACAACGTCACTACTTACACAAGTGTCATATTGTTTTTTCAAGATACAAACGTCACAACTAAATAAGTGTCGTTATTACTCCAAAAACATAAAAATAAATTGTCACAATTACCTTAGTAACGTTGTACCTCCAGGAGACTGCTTCTTGTGCGGGATGCCGTGCGCAACTGACCAATGAAACGTTGTTTCTTCCAGTGGCATTCAAATTCACGCCAAAACCATAACGACATTAGTGCCCTCACACGAAAAGTATACGTACTACACAAACGACAATAACGCACCAAGTAAAGAGGTAGATTAGGTGTATTTTCTCATACTCAGTTCAGTTTTGAGAAAAATTGCATAAGTGACGTTATAGCAACGTATGTGCGATATATTAACCGCAAACCGCGCAGGACGAACATTAAGTTCTCCTGTTTATCTTTAATACTCACCGCATCAGACATTGTGTCTTTGTAACTCATAAAAGTGTGAGACGCCCCCGTAAGGGCAAAGGTCGAGAGTGTGGGACTTCACGAAACTGTTCCGAGAGTGCGTGTGCGCCGAACCACGTGGCGAGCTCGCTGTATAGCAGACACTCCAGGAGGAAGGCGAGGCAGCCCTCATCAGGTCAGTGCGTGCTATCCCACCTATTTATTTTCCCCTTTGCCGTATGCACCAAAATTACAGTCCACTAAATCTTTATCGAAGATACCTTAAGTTACTGGCGTCTCCACACTACATTGATTGATTGAAATAATACTAGTTTTTACGGAATTTATCGCGTATATTTAACTTTTTAAATACCCGACGTTTCGAACGCTTTACAGCACTCGGTCACGGGTCACTCAACACAGGTCACGGGCGGGACTGAGATGTTCAACGTCCAGATGTCATAGTTAACCGCGGTTACCATTACATTTCTATAGGATGCATTTCGCAGAGTGTGCGCAGGAATTGCACGCTTTAATTCCTCCCTCTCCTTCGGACGACCAGGCGGTCGGCGGGTCTTTACCCCTTTGTTGTTGATATTTCACGCATTAGAAACAAACTGTTTACTTCGAATTTTTTAATGCGTACAGCAAAGGAGTGGAATAATTTGCCAGCGTCTATCTTTCTGTCCGAATACAATCTGGGCGTCTTCAAGGCAAGATTGAATAGGGTTTTGTTACGCTAAGACAGTGCGATTTACTATCTAAGGCTGCATCACCACTTACCACCAGACGGGATTGTGCTCAAGCACTGGCTTATAAAAAGTAAAAAAAAAAAGAATAAAAGAGAAACAAATAACTTTAATTTAGGGTTTCTATGGCTAACATTATATTTATTTTTATGTTGCAGCTCACTAAGCTGATAGAAAACCTGTTAACTCGACGTCAAAAAATATTTCAGAAGCTTTGTCATTTTTCGAGGACTTATTTGATTCATGTAAGGAAACAGCTTTTAGACAGAGAAACAAAGTGAAACCCATAAGGCAAGCTGGAACGAATTCATCAGAGCACGAAATCCTTTGGACTAATTCCATAAAAAAAATAGAAGTAATGAGATTTGTTAATAAAGAGGACAAGGAGTGTATTGTGTCCTCTAAAAAAAGTCAGTCGTCAGTCCACCAATGGAATTCACACAGAGTACAGATACTTAAAATAAAAACAAAAATCAACCTATCCCTCAGAATATGCAGTGAGGTATATTTCAACCGTTGTAAAAGAAACAAACTAATATTTGGAAGTGAAACCAAATTCTTATGAAATTTAAAAAAAAAATCAAATGGAAATTAGATCCAAATATTCGTTTGATTTCTTAACATGCCGAGTCATAAACAAGCTCTTCTAGAATATTTTGTCTCAATAACGATAAAATAATGTATATGGAACTGTTGTAACGTAGTTATTAAAATCTTAAAAGAATTTGATATTGTGAGATTAAAATAACGTAACCAATTGCCGCAAATGCTAGATAAAGTTTATAAATAATTTCAAAAGAAAAAAATAAAAACTTTAATAACTAATATATAAGTTGTTTTATTTTTGTATTATAAGTTCTAAAGATTTTAAAATTGTTAACTTTTAATGGTGAATAGCTGTATGTGAATGAAATTAGGCTTTATCAATGGTGTACTTTTGCCTTATAACTACAAAATTTAAAAGTAACGTAAATAGGCTTTATCAATGATGTACTTTTGCCTGATACCTCAAAATTAGAAGTAAACAAATGTCAAACTCTAAGCTATAATACTGGTTCCGTATTGGTTGTTCTAAGCACAGATTACCTCTGCTTTGTATAACTAAGATTTTTGTTTGATGCGTAGTATCCTCTTACCCTCTTAGTAGTCTGTGGTTCTAAGATTGTAGAGCCTGATATTACCCGACCTTTTTCTCTGTCTACGATTTCTTATGAAAAAATACAACAATAAACATCACAATCTGGAGGAATGATAACTTTTATAAACGAAAGATAAGAAATGATATTTTTAAAACTTTGGTCATTATTCGCATGGTATTTAAGACCTTTGATCAAGTGGTTTTTTCGAAAAACAACCCGCTTGTGCGAGCTACAAAGGATATGTTATGGTGATAAAGCTGGAGCTGCAAGAACATGCAATATTGAAAAGTCTTTAATGTTATCGCGTACACAAAATGTAAAGGAAGTCATTTCCTTTTTAGATGCAACTGTTTCGGAACACAGGTTTATTCCAGAAAACTTTCGTGACATATTAGAACCCTCAATATCAATCATAGTTAGAGTTAAAAAAATTAACACAAAGCTTCACACACCTTTCATCACTTCTTTTCGACGATGCTTAGAACAAATTTGGAGTTACAGAAGTCTCATAAACGACGTGGAAAATCTTCGTCGGACGCAATTTGATAGTAATAATCCATTACATGAAGAGAAGTTGTTAAAGTTGTGGTCTTTACTGGTTCCTGACACACCTCTAGAAAGCCGAATAACTAAACAGTGGCAATATATAGGTTTCCAGGTTATTATTTATTTTAATTTATTGAACTTTTTATGAATCACCTTTTAATTAAAAAATCATACTTCTCAATTACTTTTTCAGGGGGATGATCCAAAGACTGACTTCCGTGGCATGGGTATGCTTGGATTAGAAAATCTGTTATTTTTTGCTACAGAATATCCAGAAGTATCAAGTCATGTACTAAGTCATTCTTGTCATCCTTTATATGGTTATACCTTTGCAATTGTAGGTATTAACATTACTTCAATGGCTTACTACCTCCTAAAAGATGGATCTGCTAAGACTTATATGTTTAACACTAAACGATACTTACCTACTATTAATTTATTTCACAGATTTTATTGTTATTTGTTCTTTGAATTTGATAAAATGTGGATTGAATCGAAACCAGAAAATATAATGGAATTTTCTATCATTTTCAAGAAATTCGAAAATGCAGTCCGTAATGAACTAGCAGATCCTGCTTCAGTTTTTCGAATAAATATAGAAATTGACACAATATAATAATGTTTTAGTAGAATTTCTTCAAAATTTTAGTAAAATTATGCACGACATTTTAAGTACAAATTATTTATTAATTGCACATTTATGTGTATATACAACTATATATATAAGCAAAATACCACTGACTCACTCACTCATCACATGATCTCTAAAGCTAATGCCCAATTGACTTGACTTTGCCTTTTCTCAACATAGACACCCACTAAAAAAGGATTTTGGAAAATTCAACCCGTGAGGGTGTGTAATAGGATGTTTCATGAAACAGCTTATTTAGAATAAATCAATTTTTGTATTACAATCAAGTACATCGATATTATTTCATGGTTAAATATAATAATGCTTATTCTATAGCCATGACAAATGTTAAGACTATTTATTAATTTGACACTTGCATATGGCTTTGGTACTTTTTCAGTATTACATTTTGTTGGTTTTGCTGTCTTACAATGTGTAAGCTAAAGAAATTTTATTAGATTTTAAATGTTTGTACATACAAGATACTTGACATAGAATTAAACAGTAATAAATGTTTGTTGCTTGAAAGACTGCACAATGTTTTTGGAAAAATAAACTTACTAAAAAGCATTTTCTCTTCATCTCTTCATTTGGTGGTGTAAGAATATCCGCTAGCCCATTTCATCCCATGGGTGTTGTCAGAGGATGACAGAGGGAAATTAAAACAGAAGTTGGGCAGCAGTATCTTTCTGATGAAAACAAATCAAAGTAATAAAAAACTGCAGTTGCCAACCAGCCTGCTAAGTATGGCAACTATTTCAAAATTTATATATACATATATATAATAATTGTAAAAGATTTAACATAATTATTTTTACATGAACTAGACAATTTAACTTATTTTGAATGTGGTAGAGCCTACTTATCTGTACGTTGTAAAGCCACACTGCAGCTATATTATGGTTGTAGAATGAATAAGTCGACTCGACCGGGGAGGACCACGGTCTCACAGAAAACCAGTGTAAAATAGCAACTTAATACTGCTGTGTTTTGTATGGTGAGTGTAGAGATAAGGAGACCCTTTTTTACTGTAAATGAGGCATTCCACCTTAGTCTTCAAGGGTGACAACGCATCTGCGTTATGATTCTTAATCGATGATAAATATAGATGTCTATGGGCCACAGCATCCACTCACCATCAGGTGGACCAACAGGTGGTAATGAGCCAGGCGCTAGGCCTGCCGCTATGCGTTCAAAGATGTTAACAAACAAGTTCATTATGGACATCTCTTTACTGGATAGACAAAGAGAGTACAAAGTGCTCAAGCACTTACTAAAGTGCTTGAGCACTTTGTACTCTCCTTCCTCCTGTGCTTCTTCTTCTTCTTATCGGACTTATATGAAATCAGTTCTAATAGATGCTGATGATTATAATGTATATTTCATGATAATTTCTTTGATCTGTACTAAGTAGGATAATTGTGGTACATACTTTTACACATGTGAGTGATGTGATTTTGAATGTTATATTAGTGTATACATACACGCCACAACCGCAACACGTGGGCGGGCACTTTTTGTATTGGAAATGAATAGTACAATTGACATGTACCACATTTTGCCATCATTGTCGACTGCGTGAGTAATACCGATAACAACGTAACCACTACGGAACTAGCGGCGGGCCTCATCGCAAACACAACATTGCGTCAACGCCACTACTAGACTTGTAATGCAACCACAACGCAACTGCAAAAAGCTGCAGCAACACTATTCACAAGTGACCACATTTAGTCGCTGCGATTTGGTGTGGTTGTGGTACGTGTGGGCCCACCATTATAAGCCTTTTTTAATAACAATTATATTTAATAATATTTTTACAGTATGTTAAGTGCCAGAACTTTCATATACCCATTATAAAAAATTTACTATATAATTGTAGTATATTTCGAAGGGTAAAGTATTTTTAGGTAAATGCCATTTTTTTATTTATGCAGCATCTTAGTGACAACTTTAATTTTTTAATTTAACACTAAATAGAATTTATCAAGTATTTCTCTTCATTAAGGTAATAATAGGTATTCATAATTTTCGTCATAATGATTTCTTAAATTTACGCGAACATTATACATTATATAAAACTATATTTACGGATTTTATCGCGTTTAATAACTTATTTTTGATTCCCGACGTTTCGGGTGCTTTACAGCACCCATGGTCCGGGGGGGGGATTAAGATGTTTGACGTCCCAATGTCATACATAGTTAGCCCTTCAGTTTTTGAATATTAATTTTTGGTCCGATGTACGCAGAACGGAGCTTACAGTATTTGAAACCTTGCAGTGATATGCTTGGGTTTGGGTTTAATTTTGTTAATTATAGAAACCCAAGCAGATAGCAGCTCAGTCCCTCCGTGACCATGGGTGCTGTAAAGCACCCGAAACGTCGGTAGTCAAAAATAAATTAAAATAAGTTACTAAACACGATAAAATCCGTAAATATGCCTACATAGTTTTATTCGATGTATAATGTTCGCGTAAACTTAAGAAATCATTATGACGAAAATTATAAATTAAAAATAAGCTAAAAATAAGTTATTAAACGCGATAAAATCCGTAAATATAGGTTTATTCCATTTCGTCATACAAAGAAACAAAAACTTATTTGCTATTGGTAAAATAACTCTGCTGCTCTAAAAGCTTTTTTTCTAGAAGTAAGCCTGACAAAGGAATACCATCCACCTGATAATAAGTCGGCACTATGGTCCACAGACACCCACTTCTACACCAATTAATCTCTAAGGACTAAGATAAGATGCCGCATTAACAGTAAAAGGATCTGTGATCCGCTACATCACCATATGAAACAGCACCATTATTCTGATATTGTATGTTGCAATTATGTAAGAGCATGGCCTCACCAATCGAGCCGACAAACAAACAAACTTACTGGCCACCATCCCTGGTACACTTGCAGTCAACTTCACAGTTTCAAACAAAGAAGGCAACAGGTTTATGTGACATATTATACCTGTAGCCTTATACAGAATGTCCCAGGAAACCTGTACCAGCGAAGGTCTGTGCTCTGGGGACACCAATAACTATCGATTGGACCCCATGTATGTTGCGCGATTTTTCAGTTTTCGAGATATGAATTTTTTTGTTATATTTTCAGTTTTTTATTTTAGACGGTTTTAGCTATAACTTTTTCTGTGAAGTAATTCTTAGAGATTTTTTTTGTTAGTATTATAGCTATCATGTGTGTTCGTCTGTAAAAACACTAAACACCAAAATTCTAATTACTAGTAGCTTAGATTTAGCTCACAAAATTAAAATTTCTGCTTTCTTAAAATATCTCTCAAGATATTTCTATTTGATTTCAACTTGAAAAAAAAATTACTTAACCCTGACTAAATAACTTCCTGATAATTTCAAAACTTTATGGGTTTTTTAGCTGTATCTATATACTTTATAGGGCATTTTTGTGCGAAAACGGAGTTTAAAGTTGATACTGTCGAAAATAGTGAAATTTATTTCACATTTAAAATGACCTCACATTTTCCCGATTAATATGGTGAATAATTATGAATATTAGATAAAAAGATTCAAAACAGTGCAATTAAAGTCAAATGAAAATAATTTTTTCACTTTGTGCTAAATAAATCAACAGAAATAATTTATTTATTACTGTTTTCACAACAAATGTTCAAAGTGCCTGCCACCTGCTTCAATGCACAAACGGCACCGACGCAAAAAATTACCGCGCAAATCTAGGAAGGCCTGGGTGTTTTGTCTTATTATTGTTTGAGCTTCATTTAATTTAGTTTTTAACTCCTCTAAACCCGAGAATTCGCGATGGTACACTAATTCCTTATAGCATCCCCAGATAAAAAAAATCTATGGGGTTCAGGTCTGGGGATCTTGGAGGCCAGGCGCATTACGGCCAATCCACCTCTCTGGGAAATGCTGGTTCAAATGACCTCTTACCTGTCTTGCATAGTGGCAATCGGCACCGTTGCACTGAAATATCATGTTTTGGCGTGTTAATAAATTGACATCTGAATCTGCCATGGCCTCCACAAAATCATTTTTTTTAAATTTAAATAATTTTCACCATTTAATCTCGTTGAGAGTTCTTTTGGGCCAATCAGTTCTATGCCAACAACGCCCGTCCACAAGTTCACACTAAATTGGTGTTGAAAATTGTGACGCCGAACCAGTTTTGGATTTTCGGTCGCCCAGGAATGGTAATTGTGCATATTAAATATTCCGTTGCCGTTCGAATATCGATTCGTCTGTCCATAAAATTCGGTGGAAAAAGTCGGGGTCTCCGTTGTTCCTTCTTAACATCTCTGGAGAAAATTAAATTCGGCGTTGGTAGTCCGGTGCAATTAAATCTTGCACTTTCCGTGACATCCCTCATTGCGCAGAATTCTGTGCACGGTAGTGCGAGAGTATCCTGTGAAAGAAGGACAAAAATGTAACACACACAAATATTTTTTATTATTATTATTATTGTTGTCTACATTTCAAAGTCTAGGGCAATTTTGTTAGGCCAATTAGGCATGTGTGGGGCCGAAGCCAACACATAAAGACCCTTGAAACAATTATTATTATTTACCTGTACGTCGTTGAATTGCTCTCATACTCTTAGAGGGATCTCTTGCAACTTCTTCTAAAACAACGTCAACGCGGTCAGGGTCTATCGGTTCACCTTCACAAGATTGTCGTCCGATCAATCCTTGTAAGCGCCCAGAGATGAAAAGATGTCGGTCTGGATAAGTGTCTGGTTGGCGCCCTCCTCTGTGTATCAACATGACCCGGTATAATCCTGCAGCAAGTCCGGCATTTCTTCGTGCGTAGCCGTAATAATAATGCATTTCTGCATAATCCCGTTGGGAGTACGCCATAATAATAATGCACAATATCAAAGTCCAAAACACAAGCCAAGTACACAAAATTCAATAATACAAAGTAACGTACGTACGAGCGAGCGCAAGAGTAGGCGATAAACGTCTGACGACTCTGAGGATGACAAAGAAAACAGTGCGTTCTTAGAGAGAGTAACGTAGGTCATGCTTTTGTCATTATTTTTCAACATTACCTGTTCCTTGCATCATGTATCTGCGCCCGAGACCTCATCTCATTTATTACCTAAATTGTGCTTGCAATAAAAGTTGTACTTACGAGTAAAATTTTATGTAAATAAGTTATTTTAAATATTTTTATCTAACATTCGTAATTATTCACCATATTGATCAGAAAAATGTGAGATGTCATTTTAAATGCATGAAATAAATTTCACTATATTCGACTGTTTCAACTTTAAACTCCGTTTTCGCACAAAAATGCCATATAAAGTACCATCATCATCATCATCATTACAGCCCTTCACAAGTCCACTGCTGAACATAGGCCTCCCCCAAGTAATGCCACAAAGCACGGTCCTGAGCCACCTGCATCCATCGACTTCCTGCATGTCTTACCAGGCCGTCACTCCATCTAGTGGGGGGTCGCCCTACACTACGCCTACCGGTACGAGGCTGCCACTCGAGAACCTTTCTTCCCCATCGGTTATCGGTTCTTCGAGCTATATGGCCGGCCCATTGCCACTTCAGCTTACTAATCCGTTGTGCTATGTCGGTCACTCTGGTTTCACTGCGGATATCCTCATTTCTGAGTCTATCACGCAGTGAAACTCCGAGCATAGCCCTCTCCATAGCTCGCTGAGCGACCTTGAGCGTCCTCATACGGCCAGCGGTGAAGGACCATGTCTCAGATCCGTACGTCATCACTGGCAACACGCACTGGTTGTACACTTTAGTTTTCAGAGATTGAGGTATACCTGATGAGAGATGTGTCGTAATTTCCCGAACGCTGCCCAGCCGAGTTGAATCCGTCGATTGACCTCTCGGTCGAAATTGGACTTACCTAGTCGGACTATTTGCCCCAGGTAAACGTACTCGTCAACAACTTCGAGCATAGTGCTCCCAACAATTACCGGCATAGGTGTGACATGGACATTAAACATGATCTTTGTTTTGTTCATGTTCATCTTAAGACCTATCCGTTGGGAGACACCATTGAGGTCATTGAGCATAGTGCTAAGGTCCTCCAGCGATTCTGCCATAAGGACTATATCGTCGGCAAATCGAAGGAAAAAAGAAAAATAAGAAATAAAGTACCAACTATTTTGTAATACTTTGAGTGCTAAAAACCCATAAAGTTTTTGAAATTATCAGAAAGTTATTCAGTCAGGGTTAAGTAATTTTTTTTTTCAAGTTGAAATCAAATATAAATATCTCTCAAGCAGAAATTTTAATTTCGTGAGCTAAATCTGAGCTACTAGTAATTAGAATGTTGGTGTAGTGTTTTACAGACACACATGCTAGCTATAATACTAACAAAAAAAATCTCTAAGAATTACTTCACAGAAAAAGTTATAGCTAAAACCGTCTAAAATGTAAAAAAAAAAACTGAAAATATAACGAAAAATTCATATCCCGAAAACTAGAAAAAAATTGCGCAACATACATGGGGTCCAATCGATAGCTATTGGTGTCCCCAGACCACAGACCTTCGCTGGTATAGGTTTCCTGGGACACCCTGCATAAATGCTTATTAAGATTTTACTGCCTTGAAAAAGTGATATAACAGTACCTTATACTCAGATCCCCAAACGGTATTCACTGAAGGTCATAACAGGTTTACGCACCAACCTCGGCACATTCCGATGAGGAAGTGGAATAAATGTATGAGGATGTCAAGAGCCACGCATTACTCCAAAACCCACTATACAGTGTTAATGGGAGACTTCAACGCAAAACTAGGCACAAGAGAGAAAGAACGGTGAGCTGAAAGTAGGGAAATTCGGAATAGGGCAACGAAAGCTAAGGGGTCAGCAGCTGACTGACTTTATGGAGAAAGAGGGACTCTTAATGATGAACTCTTTCTTCCAAAAGCGGCCGCAGAGAAAGTGGACCTGGTCAAGCCCCGACGGTTGGACAAAAAGAGTTTGATTTAAAGCCGGTAATTGAACTGATCCAAATTCAAATTTCATAGTACGTAAGCAACCGAAAATCGATTTACGTTGACACCACTCATATACATACATACAAAAAACATGCTTTTTTGTAGCTTTTTGGCCACCATGAGTTATAATAACGTCTTTTTGATGAGTGCTTTATAATTACTATTTGGGACTGATCTAATGAACGAATAGTTTTTTGTCCAAACAACCGAAAAACTGCACGTTCGTCTGTGTTTTTCTTTTTCGTCAAATCAAGATTTGTTGGAAGGATTAGATTTTGTTGCAGACTGAATTTGGTGTGAAAAATGAAAATGTCAAAGCAGAAATAATGTAGTAGCAGCTGATCTTTCTTCTCTAGTCAAAGCAGCTGATACAATCATACAACGTTTATATACTTGTCGAGCACAGACAAGTAACACGAGTATACGAGTATGTAAAAGCCGGACTCGGGCCGAGTAGCGAGAACTCGAGAAGAACGAGTAGACTCCACTGGAGTTTATACTAAAAGTATGCGTACAATAAAACTACAGTGGGCCCCCGGTAATCTGGCCCCTGTCTAATCTAGTCTATTATTTTTTATTGAATATTTTTTTTGACAATCTTCGCTAATGCATGATTGAACAAGTTCTAACTTGTACGCACCACCACCATTGTGCTCGACGCGTAGGGTATTCTGATTGCTTAGTTTGAATTTGACATAATGAAGTATTATTTGTACTTCAGAGTACATATATATATAATATAGATTCTTAACATTGGATCTATAATTTGTCGGATTACAAGGTACTCTTTTGTAAAAAATACCGGACTTAGGCATTACTCTATAATCCGACAAATTCGATAATTCGACACCGCCCTGCAAAATGTTTGCCGGATTACCGGGATCCACTGTAGTTACAACGGCACTGCGCCCGATTGACTAGACTAAATTTAGTTGCGCGACTGACTGAATCGACGTCCCACAATCCTACAAAAATTGTTAAATTTTTTTGCTACAAAAACAGTTACACCACGTCTATAAATAGGGCGTTAGGTAACTTTTATATGTAACTAATTCTTACTGACATTAGTACTATTTACTCTTAATCTTAAAAATTTCAATAACAGCTCATACATAGTAACGGTTATTGTTTCGGATTTGTTTACAAACCGCCACAACAGACATTAAAATAAATTTTTATCACGTCTCGTTGCTCGATGGCCACGTTACCGATGACCATTTGCAAAATTTAATAGCAATAGCTTGCACCAACTTATTTCCAGACTTCAGGCAGATTATAGATAGGTAAAAAATGACATTTTTCGCCTTAATATTGGATTATTTACTTTTTACTTACTTTGTTATTTTATAATTAGATGAATTCTTAATAAAAAAATCTGATTACTTCTCGTTTTATTTGTTGATATTTATAATCTCGGTTGCTAGTCATCATCTAGCAAACGGACTGCGACAGATATATTTTTTTAAAGTGGTGATCCCGGATATAGTGTGTCGTTAGTCATAGTTGTGAAATGAAGACCAGATTTCTCCACTTCAAAAAATGTACCTACAATGTTATATCTAATTTTATAGAGGAGAGTACAATGTCATAATTTTTGGTATATACTATTTATCGAATAGTATTTTCTGCTATTCTACTATTGAGACAATATAAATATGATAACAGCATATTTGTTTTTCAGGCTCAGTCAAAGGAAACATCTGAAGCCGGCTATACATGTTGGCCGAGCGAAGGCGAGCAGCAACGTATAGACAACCCATTTGTTCAGCCCCGCCATTGGTGCAGGCGAGCGCCAACGTGTATACTGTTTACCTCTACACTCCATATACTGTTCGTTTAGCGTGCCTTGCCGCCACTCGGGATCGCTAGCTACGAATCGTCCACTTCGGAACAGTGTCGGTTTTTTTGCACAAATCAAATGCGCTCGCCTGCACTCGATAAGTCGCGCAATGTGACCATATGTGGCAGGTTCCTGCTATTTTGGCAGGATTGGCCTCTACTTGGACTTTAGCCTCTGGCATGATAGGTTGACGTTTTATAAAACCTGGCAGTATTTGGCAGTATCGGGGTATTAAAAATAGATTTCATTATGGCAGCTCAAAATGCTGAAAATGGTAACCCTAGATTCTTCGCCAGCATGTGGTTCGCCAGGGATTTCACTGTACTTCTCGTACTATGTTTGTATCACATTCAATAAGCAATTTAAAAGTTTGTTTGTAAAGTTGATAATCTTAAAACAAATATTCATAAACACGAGTTTATGGTTAATATTTCAATCAGTCATAGAAGAACGTACTTTAGTTTTGTATCGCATACAGAGTACTTTCTTATATAGGTATCGCATTAGATTTCACGGTGATAACATATTGTTAGCGATATCTTGTTAATAATATTTCGTGGACGCTGGTAATTATTAGTAGTGGTGATAAAGCGAAACTATGATAGGGCGTATAGAGCGGAGCAGGAGTAAGATCCTTTACATTCGTCGTGGATCTCCAAAGCTAAAGATGATCCAGACGTGGTCTTTTGTAAAACCTGTAACTGCAAATTGGCATCCCATTGTCCGCTTTAAAGGAGCATTCCGCTACTGGTAAATATCAAAAAAATATGAGTGAATTCAGTGGGCAGTGTTGAGTAAGTATAATACACTAAACAGATTGTAATAGGTATATTTATTTTTTACCAGGTCGAACATCGTATCGCAGTGCTAGGTAACGTTTGTTTATTTATGTAATCTTACACCCACAAGAATGTATGTTGCATTTTAAAGTAAAGTACAATACGGCCGACGTATCTTGGCGAGTCCGACCTTCGCGCAGAAGGTTGCGCAATAGCTTTTTTAAGGAACAAAATGGTGGCATGAGGCGACGTACGGGGGGCGGTGGTCTAGGCTAGAGATTGACCATAAGTAAACACAATCGACCCTTTAGTCATAAAATATCGCAATCGATTAGTTTTATTTAGAAGTTATTGATTTTTGTTTATATAAGATATTAAACGAAATAGATTTACAAATATAGTGAATTTTGTTGATAATAAACAAGATTTCGACTTAAATAAAAAAAAAACTAAAAACATATTATTTTCTCAGTTGAAAGACATAATGTACTTAAATATCAATTATCTATTAACGTCTTCTTGAGTAACGACTATTTGAGAAAATTTAGAACCTCCTTATAAATTGCAAATAAATATATTTTTATGTCTTAATTTTAATCGATTTGAATAAAAATCGATTAAACAACACCCTCAGGCACGCGTGTTGGACATCCCTTTCTGGTTACTTCGTAAAGCTTCGTGCTTATTCGGCAATGCTCGGTACACGGTAATATTTCTCAGTCACACGTTAGCATTGGTGTCGTGTTCGTGTCGCTATCTCTGTCTTGAGCACAGTCGGTTACAAAAGTTTTCGTTGTTATTGTTGTTTGTTTTTATTAATAGTGTTAAGTTTGTTTTGTTTGTTTTATTTGCAAGTGTCAGTTAGCACTTATATTATTCGCCAAACATGCCACCAAAACATAACAGTGTGTTAAATCGCCAGGCGAGAAAAATTATTTACGATTTAACGCAATATATGAAAAAAGAAAAAGAAGAAGGCGTAAAAGATGTCGATAAAGTTTATTTAAGAGTTGCTAACGCAACTGGTGTGTCCCAACGCACAGTACAGCGGATCGCAACTGAAGGCAATATTTCGGGCTTACTTTCAGTATTCCGCACGCCTGGTAAAAAAATGTCTAGATCAAAACCTATTACTGATATGGATAATTTTGACCAGGGAGTAGTAAAAAGATGCATACACAACTTCCACAAAACTGAAAAAGAAATGCCGACGATAAACAAATTACTAGCGAAACTCAAACGGGATATAAATTTTCAAGGTGGTAAAACGAGCTTAAAGACAATTATCAAAAACTTGGGTTTCAAGTGGCGAAAGACCGAAACCAATAGAATGGTTCTTATAGAGAAGACCGACATTCGCCTGAAAAGGATCTTGTACTTGAAGGCAATGAAAAAATACAGGGACGAAGGGCGACCAATTGTATTCACTGACGAGTCGTATGCCCACTCATCACATACAAAAGGTAAGGCGTGGTCAGATGGTTCCGCTCAAGGACTAAAGCGCCCGATATCAAAAGGTCAGCGGATAGTGATGGTACACGCTGGGTCAGAAGCAGGGTTTGTTCCGAACGCGCTACTAATGTTCAAATCTGGCAGCAAAACCGGAGACTATCATGATGACATGAATTTCAAAAATTATGAGAAATGGTTACGGACCCAACTGATTCCAAATTTGAGCCCTAACTCGGTGGTGGTTATCGATAATGCTCCGTACCACAACAAATTAATGGATCCTGCCCCTACATCTAATGACAAGAAGGCAAAAATGGAATCGTGGTTATTAGAAAAGGGTATACCATATGAAAAGGACATGCGTAAACCACAACTTTACGATCTAATAAAAAAAAACAAAGACGTGAATAAAAAATACGTAATAGATGAAATGTTTAAACAAAACAACCACGATGTCCTTCGTTTACCCCCATATCATCCCGATTTAAACCCCATCGAGATGGTGTGGGCTGCCATTAAAGGGCACGTAGCCGCTAAAAACGTCGACTGGAACGTAACCCGGACAATGGAGCTCATACAAGAAAAAGTAAATTTAATGGGTCAGAATGAATGGAGTGCTTTATGCAGAAAAGTGCAAGAGGTCGAACATGACTATAGGAAGAGCGACCATATTATTGACGAAATGACGGATCAATTATTCATCATTAATACAGCTTCAGATTCAGAAAGTGAGTCTGAAAGTGAGAGCGACGATTACGAAGATGAACCTATGCCAAGTACCTCACATGGTACACAAGGGGCCGACGACTTTATGTTAGGAATTTCCCCCCTCAGCGACAGTGATTAAATAATAATAAGTGTAAATAAATAAAAAGTATTAAATGTAAATAATATTGTATGTGTTTGTGATAAAATCTGCCCCTATCGAAAGGTGAGGTATCAAAATTGAATCTTTAATTTATAATGTCTCCAAAGTGTTTTGATATTTTTGGTCACTGTATTAGGGAAATTTTATTTGTACATTGGTATATATAAAAAAATGACAATAACAGTTTTCTTCACGAGTGTTCATGCGCTAAACTTCGCAGAGCCTATATTCAGACTCGCCAAGATACGTCGGCCGTATTGTACCTGGATGATGGAGCTTTGCTCGGTATATTTTTTTAAATCGTGTGTTTTGGAAATTATATTTAGATACAAATTACATACTGATGAATTATGAATAATATTTTTTGATCTTACCAACATAACATAAAAATTTGAACTGGTTATTTGAATAAAAAATCATAAGTGCAATTAGTTTAATTTAAATTTCGTGTTTTTAAAAAAATACTAAAAAAAGGGCTCGAAATAATAGAGATTTTCTCAAAAAAGAAGGGAACTTGAAAAAAAAGGAAAAAGTGACCGAAGACAGAACTCGAACGAGGGTACTAAGATTTCAGGACCAACCGATATTCCATTTGAGCTATTATAATCGTTAACGTACCCAAAATTTACCTTCTTATTCTAACGATATTTTAGCAGTTTTTCATTGCCTGAAAACACGGATAAAATGACATTTTCTAAAATCCTAGCTAGATCGATTTATTGGCCCCGAAACCCCCTGGACACTAAATCTTATGAAAATCGTTGGAGCCGTTTCCGAGATTCCAATTATATATATACACAAGAATTGCTCGTTTAAAGGCATTATTAGATAGATAGATTCACTGACTTATTTCAGGTGCAAAAATTCTTTAAGAAATCTTCCTTGCAAAAATAAATTAAAAAGCCAGAGCTAAACATGTCTGGTTTTTTCGTAGAACACAATGTGCCGTTTGCGTAATGTGATGAAATGTTTAATACAATGGTAAATAAAGTTGGCAGTATTTAGGCATTTTTCACTACAGCATTTGGCAGGTTTTTTTCCAAAGTAAGGCAGGATCTGTAATCTGTATTTTAAAGATGGTTACACTGAAGTCGCGTCCACATCAGTCGGCCATGTCAGTTACCACAGAATACTTTTTATATACCTGATCAGTATGGAGTGTACAAGTAAGGAGTACCAACTCCCATAATAGAATAGTTGAAAAAGTTTCCATCCGTAAGCAGTAAATAACAGTTCAAAAACTCTCCACAACAGCGCTGGAGTAGCAACTGGGATGAAATGAACTTAGCAGTTGTCGCCGGTTTGAAGTGTGCTGCTAAACTGCTTAGTAGCTCCAAAATCTAAAATAATTTTATTGAGTAAATATAACCTCGACAAAGTGTTCTTCTACGTCGTCCATATCATATCTTCTCAATGACGACTAATTACGGTTAACATGTCAATAGCTCCACAAAAACTCGTGAACTGTAGCACTCACCTTGTATCAATTTTCCTACGCTCACGTTGGTTGAGGTTGGGCCAACGTATAATGCGAACGGGCAACGTATAAAAAAAAAAATTAACAATAAGGGGCGCCAACCTAAGGATGAAATCTGTTTAATTAATTATAATAATTAAAAGACGAACGAACGACGAAAAAATTTTTATGTTCGAACAATAACGAACAAGGAACAAGCAATGAAGAAAATATAAAAACTCAAAAAAAAAAATCAAGTGGGGCCTAGGTTCAGCGAGTTAAAGACGGATCATCCAGTGTATCTCTATGTCTATGGTAAAGACAGACGTTTATTTATGCGCGCAGATTTGCCCCCGCAAAAAACGATAGCCACTTCTGTATCATCAACAATGCTATTACTCCACTTACATATGAAAATGAATTACAATATATAGAAGGATATGACAAATTAAAGTAAATTGATATTAATATACATAATTTTTATTATAATTTTATATAAAAATAAAAAACGATGTAGCTGCTTTTATATGTAGATTGCAAACTTATCGCTACAAAATCGTCAACTTTGGACGGATTACAAAAAATAGATGATAAAAAATAAGAGGAATGTAATATAATTCTTTTTTTTTCCAGGATATATAAAACAGGAGATCAACTGGAAACAACTTACTCGAGAAATATAATATCCAATACATTTTTATTAGTAAATATTTTGTTCCTACTATTTACTCTTTTTCTCCTTTTTGATATTTTTTGCCGTCTTAGATTTTCCAGCTTTAACTAATGCAATCAAAGCTGTGATTGCAACTAGGCTGAATCCCCCCAGGCCAATTTGCCAAATCCATGGATATTTGGCTAACATATCCAATCCATATGCAATACTATACTTAATGATTTGCACACACCAATCGACTACTTCATCACTGTAACACAAAAAGTTAATCATGAATTTTTGTAAGTTATTGGTCTGAGTTAAATATAAATAACTGGGCAAAGGCGTGTTGACACTTAATTAGACTTTAGTAAATAAAATCTCACTTACGAAGTAAATATTGAAAATATTCTTTTATAGAATAACGGTGACATACAAACACACCGTCCACCTGATGGTAAGTGGATATTGTGGCCCACAGAAATCTATATCTATCTTCGAATAAACATCAAATTGTAGATGCGTTATCCCCCAGAGGACTAACATAGAATGCCTCATTTCTAGTAAAAAAGGGTATCCTGTTCTCTACATTCACAATACAAAATACAGCAACATTAAGCTGCAATTTTACACTAGTATTCTGTTAGACCGTGTTCTTTTGTTAGTCGAGCCGAAATATTTATGCTACACCTGAACAGGCTATACTATGACCTAGCTTACTGATTTGTTGAATTACGTATATCACGTATATCAGTTACTCTAATCCCACTGCGGATATCTTCGTTAAGTTACTTTCACACAGAGAATCTCCGATCATAGAGTATAGCACAAGCAGCACTATTATTATGAATTAAAACAATAATAAACACATAAAATAAATGTAACACTTAAGAAAATAGCTACTCACAAGGGCGAGGCTTGAAGCGGCACTACTTCCGCTTTAGAATTTTTATACCAATCCTGCGCAAATGTCACGAATGATTTAACATCGGTCTTCGGTAAATCATACCTGTACACTTTACCCAATCGTAAGCTGGAAAGTAAATGATATAATAAATGATTATAATGTAACACAATACACATTTTATACCATACTATGTTATAAGATTGTACCGTAAAAATGTTTTAAAGGGCTATGTTGGTTTAATTCTTTATCGTAATTTTCTTTGGCAACCGTACTTTCATCAATCGAACAATATCTACTTGATACATACTAACAGAAATAAAAAGAAGGTTAAAACTAAAACCAAACTGTGACGAAAACGGTCACATGGCGTGACTACATATAGAAACTATAAACAGCTAGTAAACGATCGTAGAATGTAATCTTGGCTAACCCCTCCCTGTATATATGATTGAATTATCACTATTTTGTGTATGGATACAAAGGAGTGAAATGAAATCTACATTGCTAAAGCCAATCGTGTCTTTCGCTCGTCCGTGCCGCGCTCTCGCTCCGATCGTGCTCGGTTTGCCTGGAGCGTAACGGGACAATGAGTCATCATTTTTCGTGCATGCAGTCAGCGTTCGTCGATTTATTAGACGTTGTCACGTCAATAAAGGCTCCATACGAAGATTCTTA
Organism: Parnassius apollo; assembly: GCA_907164705.1. Taxonomy (NCBI): domain Eukaryota; kingdom Metazoa; phylum Arthropoda; class Insecta; order Lepidoptera; family Papilionidae; genus Parnassius; species Parnassius apollo. The sequence goes on from CAJQZP010000885.1 coordinate 11,681,834, forward strand.
GACATATGTCTATGGTTTGACTCTCAAATGTGTATATATATACAGATATTGGCTTTACATATCACCTTTTAAGCTTTCGACCAGCTGGTATAATTTCTGTAACTTGTTCGTTTTCATAAATTTGCTACCATTCTTAAGGAATTTTTGAGCTATTTGCTTAAATTTTCGTTACTCGCATTGCTAGCCCCTACTTAAAATACTTATTTATTTATAATCCTGATATAATACAGAATTGTGACACTATTGATAAATAATAACTTCGTTAGTTGTCAAAATTCGATTGAAATAATTAACAATGAGTCAATTATAATATTTCTCATAATGTGCTCCTCCGAATGAAGTACTTAAGCACTCTTTTGAGGATCAAAATAGATCCTAACAATATATTTAAAACTTAATATAAGATAACTTACAAAAGAAAAGAAGGTAGTTTAGTAATTTTGAATCTTTTGGCAGTATTTAAACCTGCTAAATTAGCGTCTACACGAGCAACATTAATACGGCCTCGTAGTGTTGCCCCAACACTCTCCCAAACTGCATGCAATCTTTGGCACTCCACACATGAGGCACCATAACTGAAAAAAAGTAAATCTAAATGAATCACTGATCAGTGATCACTTAAATATTAAAGGTTTTTTTATAGAATAAGGTGATAAATGAGCACACAATCCACCTGATAGCAAATGGATGATGTAGCCCATAGACTCCTACTTATCCTCAATAAAGAATCAAAATGCGGATGCGTTGTCGCCCCTGAGGACTGGGATGGAATGTCATGTTTCCAGTAAAAAGGGTCTCGGGTTTCCTACAATCACCATATGAAACCCAGCAGCATTAAGCTGCTATTTTACGCTGGTATTCTGTGAGATTAAACAAGTGGTAAAATTATAATTTGTACAACCGACTTAAATATAAGCAAAATGAGAACATCATCAGTGTAGTCTAAGATTGAATACTCATTATTAAGGGAACTCAAAAGCTACTGGTCGGATTATGATCAAATTTATATGGGTCCATATGAGAAGCATCAACTTTCAAATAAAAAAGAATCATCATCAACACATTAAAAAATACAGTCGAATTGGGTATCTCCTCCGATGTTTGAAGTCGGTTAAAAACGCTAAAATGTTTTTTTAATTCATCTTCTTCATCAGCCCGTAAAAGTCTACTGTTGCACAAACATGGGTATCTTCCGTCGTAGGGAGGATTTGTCTTAATCGTCAGGCTTAGCAGGCGGATGGACGATCGCACTCATTGACGACAGCTGATCTCATCAAATGAAAAAAAATATATAATTGATTGGTGCAAAAATAAAACATTCAATCAACAAATCGATTCCCAACTGCTATAGCAGGTTTGAACTAATAACTGAAACAGTACGAGAAGGAAACACAAATTTCACAAACTATATTCATTGTTTAGTGAGCACATAGTGTACTGGTGACACGACAGTTTCGACTGTTTATGCTTAAAAAACAATATTTTAAATAATATATTACAACATGTTATGTTATATATTTAGTATGTTTTTTTAAATTTGATACCATGCATTATACCAATTGTTGATTGTTATTTTTGGCCGACATCAAAAAATGACGTTCACAATTTGACTGTGTGTTTTATATATGTAGACGACATTGAGATTGTGCTTTTTCTTAGTTCACTTATGCACAAATACTCAACCGCTACTCAAATTTAAGATGCTGTTAAGTCTCGTGCAGTCTCTATCACTTTAAGTCAAAGTGACTGTGACAGCAGGAGCCTTAACGACATCTTAAAATTAAGTTGTGTTTAAGTATTTAGCTGTTGAAAGGGTAAAAAAAAATATTTAAAAAAAAGTTAAAGCACCGACTTCAGAATGTGATTTTATTTTTCTTAGTTCTTTAAAGCCGGCTTTTACTTTTAATAATTTAACTTTTTAAAGAATTTTTAGGTAATAATTTTTTGAGAATTTAATGCCGCCGATGCAGAAGGATCACATTTATTACAGTTATGAGTTATGACAAATTGATTGAAATATTTGTTGACATCTGGGGACAAAATTTAATTTTACGTAAGGTCATAGAAACATGATGTATAATGTAATAATGTTTATGCATACCTGCTAAACATTATACTCTTTCTGAACACCACAAAAGTTGCTAAAAACAATTGATAGATAGATGGATCTTTACATTTTATTAGTTACGATATTATTCTCAAATAAGTAGTGCTCATGTATTGTTAATTACTGTTAAACAAAATATTTAATTATGTACTTACAACATGACAAACCAATCTCCTGTTGTTGCCCCTGTAGCTGCTTGCGTCATATGCTCAAATATTTTGTCTGTGAGCTCCTTAACAGCAGGTGATTGGTTTTTTTCAAAGAATCCATAAATTTCATTTTCATCAGGTTCACCTTTAACAATTTGTTGTATAATTAGTCGAAAATAGGAAATATGAATCTCTAGAGTATAAAAAAATATTTGAGATAAACAATGATTTAAAAACGTGAAAATGATCACATCTATTAAAAAAATATTAAAATTACAGCACTTCACAAGTCCACTGCTGAATAGGCCTACCTCAAGGATGGCACAACATTAACAATAACACTAGAGACACTGGAAAGGTCTTTCAATGGAGCAGTGAAGAGTTTTGGGGATATAATGTTAACTTACCTTAAACTTTTCTGTAATTGGATAAGTTTCGTACTTTAGTTCTGTTCTCCCATCTTTTTCACGGTCCATTTCATGGTAGGTCAATTTGTTAGGCTTGCTTCATCATAATGTGTAAAACAGATGCTGGCAAAAAATTTCACTTGTCGTTCCTTCCCATTACAATATGGGTTTCTTCAAGACAATGACTGTGTAGGCTTTTACTAAGTCAGTTCGTTTTGCCTTCTATTTTTTTTAAAGGATAAGGGTGACAAACAGGCTCACAGTCCACCTGATGATAAGTGGATGCTGTGGCCCATCGAGTGCTACATTCGATTAAGAATCAAAATGCAGATGCGTTGTCACCCTTGAGGACTAAGATGGAATGCCTCTATCCCAGTAAAACGGGTCTCCGGATTTCTACACTCACCTGCTATTTTACGCTGGTTTTCTGTGAGAGTGTGGTCCTCCCCGATTGAGCCGAGCCATTCATGCTACAACCATAATATAGCTGCAGCATGGCTCTACCACGTAAAAAACCTTCTTCGCTGGATCACAACTTATCATCAGGTGGGATAGTTGTCAAGCATTGGCTTATGATAGTTAAATAAAAAAAGTTTATAAAAAACGCTGTTACCATTATATAACAGAGGGACACCATGTCTAAAGAATACTAGAGCTGGTTCTTTACTAGGACTGTACAGACGAACTAGATGGCTATTTTCAGTCTTAACTGTAAATGCACTTAATTCTTTTTTAAAGTCTTCGCTTAAGCTTTCCAAATGCTGCTCAAATTTATCACAGACTGGACAGTTTGTTTTTGCTGAAACATAAATAAAAATTATAATTAGCACAAAGAAGGCCATTTCTCTGAACAACATTTAGGTCAGCTACCTCCTAAGTCAACCCAATCTTAATTCAAGTACTCTTGAGATAAGATTACCAAAATGTCTATGCTTTTTTTGTTATATACTTTTGAAAATGTCTAAAATCATACAATTTGTTTTTCTATCATCTCCTGATATCTCTAACTGTATTGGAAAAAATATTTTTTTCTTAGAGATTACACTTATCTAGAAAAATCAAATCAAATCAAATAAGTTATTTAGTAAAACATAGGTATAAAAAGTTACAAGCTTCGTGGAAAAGGTATGATACGTAACACTATGTTTCGCCTACAAAGGCATACAAATATTTGTTTATCACTATCACTGGCACTATAACATAAATATAAACATATAATAAATAAATCGTCCATTAATTATTGCAGGTACTAAAAACCATTCATTTTATCTTTAAAGTATTCGTTGATAGAGTAGTATGCTTTATATATTAAAAAACTCGAAAGCAATTTCTTAAATTTGGCTATATTATCAGTTTCTTTGATGTATTTTGGGAGTTTATTAAAAATTTTAGGCGCCATACCCAGGAAAGTTTTTGAATACAGGGCTGTTTTATAAGGTTTTGTGCGTAGTTTATTCCTATGTCGTTTATTATTAGCGTTTTCAAATATGCCTAAATGTTTCCTTACAAACATAGCTACTTCAAATATATATAAAGATGGTAGGGTCAGAATGTTAAGATCACTGAAATGCGGTTTGCAACTATCGGTAACCTGCAACTGACATACTGCTCGTAAACATTTCTTTTGCGCTTTAAATACTAGTTCGCGTTTTGGAGAATTTCCCCAAAATATTATACCATATCTCAATGTTGAAGAGACGTATGCATGGTAGGCGGTTATGACTGTTTGACGATTTGTAATTTTTATAAGGTTATGTAGTGCATAGTGGAATTGATTTATCTTTTTTATTATGTGTTCAATATGTTTACTCCATGTCATTTTTTTCGTCCAGCCAAATTCCCAGAAATTTTGTGTGTTCTTTTTCATTTATGATTTTAGTTTTATAGTTAATATTAATTTTTGGTTGTTTTTTTCTTTGTTTGAATGACATAATATGCGTTTTATCCAAATTAATTTTAAGATTATTGTCATTCAGCCAATCTATTATCCTGTATAAATTCTGAGTTATGTCCGTTTCAATTGATACCTTGTCTCGTCCCATGAATAAAACTGTGCTGTCATCAGCAAATAAGGTCATAGGGTGCTGAGTCACCTGGGGCAAATCATTGATATATATTAGGAATAGTAATGGACCGAGTACGCTTCCTTGCGGCACACCGTAGGTTGTTTGTTTTGGATGCGAAAGGTATGTTATTTCAATATTAGTACAAGGACAGATCTTTTTTTATTTTAGTCATTTGTTTCCTATCATTCAGGTATGATATAATAAGATTTAACACATTACCTCTGATTCCATATTTTTCCAGTTTAAGCGCTAAGATATTTAAATCAACGTAATCAAACGCCTTGATCATGTCCATGAACAAGGCGGTTGTTGGTGTACGATTATCCATACCGGTGATCACTTTTTCAATAAATCCATACATGGCCATATTTATGTTTTTACATTTTCTAAAACCATATTGTTCGTTTGCTAAGATGTTATTAACTTCCAAATAAGAATATAAGTTGTTATATATTACTTTTTCTATTATTTTGGAGAATGTTGGAAGCAAAGCGACGGGCCTGTAGTTTTTAGGGTCATGTCTGTCCTCCTTTTTATATAAAGGATTTATAACGGATATCTTTAAAGTACTAGGAAAAGTACCATTTTCAATACATAAATTCACTACGTAACTTAGAACTGGGGAAATTTCAACGGCCACTAACTTAACTACTTTTGTAGTTATATCATCATTACCAGCACTGTTAGTATTTTTTAATTTATTAATTATTTTATATAAATCGTGAGGAATACATGCAGGCATAAACATTGAGTTCAGTCTACTACTTATGGATGTGTTACTTTGGTGACTATTACTAAACTGGTTTATGGGCTGAACTTCATTGATAAAATAATTATTAAATTCCTCAGCAATTTTTTCGGGATCATATATATATTTATTATTAAAATTAATTTTTGTAATATTATCTTTAGGTAAGTTGTATTTATTCTTATTTATTACTTTCCATGTGGCTTTTGTTTTATTCTCCGCATTGTTGATATAATAACTATTGCGCGATTTTTGTGTCAAATTAATGATTTTTTCTTAACCGTTTACTATAAAGTTTAAGCTTTCTCTTATTTTCCTTGGTAGGGTGTAGTCGAGAATGCTATAGCATTTCTCGTTTACGTTTACAACACAATTTAATACCATTAGTAACCCAAGTAAGTTTTCTATTTATAAGAATTTTAATTTTAAGTGTCGGAAAGCAAAGATCGTAAAATAGTTTAAATAATTCATTGAATTCATTAAACGCTTCATTAGAATCAAGACATTCATAAACACTATTAAAACTGAGACTTCTGATGGCATTTTTAAATTTATTTAAGTTTTCTATGCTGTAATCCCGTTTTAACATGAACCAATGAGAGATAGTGTATGTTTTGTTAACAGGACATTTTAAGACTTGAGCAGTATGATCTGATATTCCCAGATCTATCACTTCACCTTTACTGCCTCTTATATTATGAATTATATTATCAATACACTTGCCACTTTGTAAACGTGTAGGCTCGCAAATACTCGGTCGTAAGTTAAAATTTAACAATTTATTTTCTAATTCTGTAGAAAGCCGTGTACTTTGTAAAACATCTATGTTAAAATCTTAAAAAAATTTATAAGGTATTTAGAAAATTATTCATGCAAAATATGCACTTAGATATGGAGTTGTGAAAAATATTAATAGACATCTTTAATATATATCATCATCATTATCATTAGAGCTCTTCACAAATCCACTGCTGGACAAAGACCTCTCCCAAGGAATGCCTACATAGCCTGTTTTAATTTGTGCTGAATTAAAAAAAAGAGTAGTTCCTGCCCTGTAAAGTTTTATACTAAATTAATGTGGCAATAAAACTGCTCTATAACCCTTTTAGAAATGAGAGCAGGCCTATGCCCAGCTGCGGTACGCATATAGGCTGCTACTTTACATAGCAGTTACAATATGATAATACTATCTGAGTTGCACATATTATATGGTCACAAGAGTACAATTAAAAATAATGAGATTTGGAAAACTGAGATGTTGATGTCAAACATCTCAGTCCTCCCCGTGACCATGGGTGATCCACGACCCAAATGTCAGTTTTATTCAATGTGTAGTGTTTGCATAAATTTAAGAAATCGGGTTGGCTATAGACATCCGGTACTTGATTTTGATGTTTTTAGTCTAGGAGGCTTGTTAGGGTTAAGCTTGAACCTATTACACTGTTTTTAGATGTTGGAAATGCGTTTTGAATTAATTACGATAAAAACAAATTTCACTAAAAATTGTGTAATAACTAGAGATGGGCAGAATATTCGTTTTATATTCAGTATTCGACATATTCGGCAACTTTACAGAATATTCGGCTAAATCACCGAATATTTGTTTTCATAGTGTCCAATGTATTGAAATGTATGAATTGAGTAATGCGATGTCTTTTATTGTTGAAAGTATATTTTATTTATGGGTTAAATCTACTTACGGCCTTAAGTACATAAATCTATACATTTATGTTTTTGAGGCGCTGTAGGTTTATTTCCGATTATAGAAAATAGAAACTTGATGAAATGTTTTTGGAATCAAACAAAGAAACATTACATTACTTACATTAGTACATTTCACTTTACTTTGGTAGTCAGTTTCTCTAAAATAAGTCCTGCCGCTCATTGTTATTATATAATTATCAATTTTCACTAAGAATAAAACAACGAAATACTTTTTTTATCACAAGAATAGTCAAAACATCAGCATGTGCCGGCAATTTGCTCAGTACTAGATGATGCAATAACTGTGAGGTGTGGTGGGGAGCAAGAGGCAGGGTCCGGCGCTAGTCCCGCGAGCTTTACGTTTCGACATAACTTGGTTAGGTCCCAAGGTTATCCTGACGAATAATGTTCGGCCGAATATTCGGTTCGGTAAAAGTTTTACCGAATATTCGTATTCGGTGAAATCCATATTCGGCCCATCCATAGTAATAACGAAATGCAAATATGTCAATTTGTTCTCGTATTATGAAGTAGATGTCCGGTACTTGATTTTTTAATTTTGTTTTCAATTTAGGAGGATTGTCAGGGTTAAGCTTGACCCATTTACACTGTTTTTGTATTTCGGAAATGCCTTTTGAATTAATTACGATAAAAATAAATTTCACTAAAAATGCATATAACGAAACGCAAATATGTCAATTTGTTTTTTTAATAAAGATACACTCATAAAAGATTTAGATTAGATTAGATTACTCGGACCCAGACAATCCATTTGTGGTTGGATACAGGACTTATATACAACAAAGTGAGTCGCAGTGGAGAGTAGTCAAGAGATTTTTCAAAAAACAAAATTATAACAATTCACATTACATTATTTCATTTACCACTATATCAGAGTTAAGAGCAACCAGACTCCGACTCCACATAGCATGTAGTCTTGTCTGCCCTACCCCTTGAGTGTTTTTGTAAAGCCGTAGGCATGGAGGGATAGCAGCCCCCGCCTGCTATATGCATGCCTCCGCAGCTTTGGCTTATTGGTTATCTGCGGCGACCAGCCATAAACACTACGGCTCACTTAGGTGCCTGCGATTTGCTACACAAAGTAATAAAAAGTTGGGCAAGGGGCTGCACTTCTCCCAGTGCCGAAGCCGTTGCAGAAGTAACTTTGCGTCAATATTTCTGTATAAAAAAGTGAGGTTATGATTTTACAAAAAAATATTACTCATAAACTATACATTTCTGCGACGGGGGAAAGGTAGGAGGGCTTCCCATAATCCCCCTCCCCTTTCCCAACACCGTATGGCCTTTGCAGAAGTAACTTTATGTCAATATTCCTGTATAAAAACGTGAGGTTATAATTTTACCAAAAAAAAATTATTACTCATAAGGTGCAATGTGGGAAGGGTAGGGGGGGCTTCTCATGACCCCCTCACTTCCCCCTCCGAACACCATACGCGAGTACCGGACGTCTGTAGTTTACCCAAGAAGTCATTAATTGTATTGTTGTTACCATATGACTGTAACTGAAAGATAACCTATTATTCCTTTAGCACAACTTTCTGCTCTTAGCTGGGATTTGAACTTAAGACCATATATATATAAGTCATGTCACCAACTATTACACCAAATGAGTAACACTTAACAATCTACATATCCTTAAACAATTGAAGATAATCATAAATTAAATATTATTCTAATATTTTCTATTCATCAGACCGTGAATGACCACTTCAGGTAATGGGCCTCTACTGTGGTAGCGATTTGCTTTAATGGTCATGCTTGGCAGGACTGAACATTGCAGTACCAGATATCTTGCGCTTTTGACGCAGCTGCTAGATGCAAAATAAACAGACCGCCGCGCCGCGCCGGTCGGAGCGTAAACGAGATGTTCTATCATCAAGATTAATCACTTTGACACCCACAAGGCGAAAAATTCTCTTGCGCTGGCCACTAAACATTATTTTCTACGTCTGCATCTATTCTCAATAATGTTAATAAAAATAAAAAGAACATAATTTTAAATAAATAAAAACAGTTTGCCAAACAAAAAGCAACATTAAATGTATTAAGTAAACTGTATATCACAATAAAATCTTGCTAATTTGTTAAAACTTACAAAATAAAACAATAACTTTCTCTTTTTCTTTAATTAATTGCAGTAAATCTTCATCACTAGCATTTTGTAAACTAACACTATCGGATTTTAATGGACAAATGCATATAATGAATATTAAAATAAACTTAAAAAACATAATGATATATTATAGAAAGCAAATTGTTAAGTAATTAAACTTATTAGCTCTATTACGAAAAAAGATTAAATGCAGCATGCAAAACAACATGAACAGCCTCAAACCCTAGTATATAATACAGATACAGTAATCTATGCCTCAAATCTAGACCAGTTCAGTATATACTTTCAGTTTATACAAAGGTACTCTGTGGTTTATACAAAGGTACTCTGTGATGTAGACACCGGCAAAGCCACAGACAACTAATACTACTAATTTTTTTTATTAACTGGCTTAGAGGCTCTGGGTTCTAGCCTTTCTGAGCCTAACATTTATTTCAGTATCTTCTTATTTATATTTTATCTTCACAATATGCTGATGCGTCACATTGCGAAGCCCTTGGGAGAATTTGACAACAGCTCAACCCAGCGGACAGTTGATGACGACAGCCACTCAAGCTCGTAAGACGCACAAGCGATCAAAATAACTTGAGGTTTATATCGACATCAAAACACTTGTTTCGTCGTTTTCTTTAATAATTCACACGCGCGGACACTTTATTCACAAAATCGCATCACTTTTACCAATCAAAATCCACTTCAAACAATAATTCAAGCGACAAAACAGGAGCGACAATCCGTCTACGGCCAAATTCCTGCCAAAACTACACATAATTAGAAGTGGGTGTTGAATCAATAAACTGTTTTTTTCAACGGCTTTTCATACGTCAAGCTGTTAACTGTTAATCATTAATGAAAAGTGGGTTGAAAATATTAGCTTTCAATTTACGTCAACGCACTCAACGCATTTTTTTTTTCAATATTATTTTATTCATTTCTGTGAATTTAGTCTCCCTCGGAAATATTCGTTACTTCCGGAGGTTACCGAACACCGCCGCATCAACACATCGGACGCGGTCTTGTGGGTGCGTATGTGAGCGTGAGCAAGTAAAGAAAGTTAATTTGTGATATGTTAAGATTTTGTATTTAGTATGTGTAAACAATCCGTGAGCTTCGTTCAAGGCTAAAATTCGTTGCGATTTTTTACGTTTACTCTGCCAAAGACAAATAGACAATATAAAATGCATTGTGACTCACATAAAAAAAAGCTCGCAGAGAAAGACTAAGAAGCTAGCAGACAAAGACTTGTCGACGATCACTTCGGAAGATTGGACCACCTACCAACAGTTATGTCAGGTGTTGAAACCATTCGAAGAGTGGCCATAAATATTTGACAGCGTGTTATCTCATAATAACGACACGTTGCCTGATAGAATCTTATAATAAAATATGAGAGAAAGGAAATCGAACATCAAATGTCCACGATATAGTTTCATTTTTGAAATCAGATTTATCAGACAGATTCAAAGGGATAGAGCAAAGTGACACATTTAGTTTGTGTACTTTCTTGGACTCTTGATTTAAGATGCAGGGATTTGCAGACCACGCTGAAATTGTCAAAACAAAAGATAGAGTACGAATGCTCGTCGCCACCGAAATATCCAAAATTGATGCTGCAACACTGGCCCAAACCTCAAATCAAAATGAATTGACAAGAACTAGAATTAATTCAGTCCACGGGATATTTTTGATCAAATAATATGGGCACCTCCCACCACAGGCACTCCGTTATCAAAAGCCATAGAAGAAGTGGACATCTATTTGGCCGACGACATATTAACAAGTACTAATACTACTGGTGACTGGAAGAATTCTTTGGAATGATGGAGAACTCACAATTTTTTATCCAAACTTAGCCAAAGTTTACTTCGAAAAATGTACTACGACTGGAACATCAGTGCAATGCGATAGAACGTTCTCCAAATCGGGGCTAATTGTAAATCAAGGGAGAACAAGACTAACTACCAGCAAAAAATGCTATTTTGAAATGTTAACTTAGATGTAGGCCGTTTCGCAAGTTATGAGCTTTTATATGTTACTGTAAATAGAACAAAGGAAAAAAATCATGAATATTGTATATACAATCCACGCCAGTTCTAAGCCTGGAAAAGTACGAAGAATGGTCATTGCAGTTCAATAAACAGTAATCTTTAGATACGAATTTATTCTTATCAAATCAATAATTCTTTAACTTAATCTACAACAAAACTGTTATTTATCGAAAACGTTGAAATATTAAATTGACGATAAACGCTAACAATTGAAGTTTCAAAACCTGTTATTTATTTAACAGCTTTTTAAACCTGTTGACCATTAATGATTAACAGTTAAATTACATTAACTAAAAAACCGTCAATGACCCATGCTTACACATAATAGTCATTTTTTTAACTGGCTTTACGGCTCTGGGTACTAGCCCTTCTGAGCCTATCATTTCTTTAAAAATCTTCATTTTATACATTTTTTCTTCACAATATGCGGATGCGTCACATTGCGAAGTTTTCGGAAGATTTTGACGACAGCTCAACCCAGCGGACTGTTGATGGCGACAGCCACTCAAGTTCAAAAGGCGCCCAAGCGATCAAATTAACTTGAGGTTTATATCAACATCAAATCACTTGTTTCGTCGTTTTCTCGAATAGTTCACACGCGCGGACACTTAATTCACTAAATCACTTCACTTTTACGAATTAAAATCCACTTCAAACCATTATTCAAGTGACAAAACAGTAGCGACAGTCCATCGTCAGCCAAATTCCCGCCAAAACTCCATATACTAGTCAGAGACAGGTAGAACCAAGGAGGTTAGAGAACAGGAGAACGATCGCCGTAGAAAATAGTGTCCCAGGAATATTGACACCATAAGTGACGTGCTGCGATCGCTAAGTTCGCTCAATAAAAGTCATTTTCAGTCTATTTTTCCGATCAGATGCGAAACTACTTGCACATGCTCGCACAATAAAATATTTTTCCATTTTTAAATGTTTCTTTTTGTCAAAAAATAAGAAATTACGTAGCATGAAAATTTTCACACCAATGCCGTGAAGAAAATTTGTACATTATTCAACTAAAACCATCTACTTGTACTCATAAATAGTTAACTTCGCAGCCACTACTCGCCGACGGCAGCGCTGCTATAAATTCTACAAATTTTCAAGGATAGACGGGCTATGCTTTAGTACGCAGCGATCGTTCTCCTGTTCTCTCACCTCCATGGAGGTAGGACAGTTCTTTATATGGAGTATTACTTATACACTCCATAGTTCTTTAGTTGTCGTATAGTGATGTAAACTAGGTCTAATATTCAAGTGACGATATTGTTACGAGCTTAGGGTTCGTGACAATAAAAACTGCCGATTGAATTACCAAAATTGATACTTTAATTACTGAACACCAATTAAAAATTAAATCACACTAATAATTATTCACACTTACACTTTAACTGAACTTCCCGCGCGCCGTCAAATTGAGCAGACGCAGTTCATATCACTCCGCTTTAAAAATAACGAAAAACGGTCAAAAGTGCACATTTTAACGTAAAAGTGAACGTATCCATTTATAGAAGTGTAAAGTGAACTGAAAAGTGCATTAAAAGTTATTATTATCAACTTCTCTTATCATTAATAACTAAAATACAGTGTGTGGAATTTGGAACTAGCTACTGTGTTATCAACTAATTTGATTTTGACTTACCTACACTGATATTATTTTTTACAACGCCTATAAAAATAAAAAAGCAATACGAAACGTAAATATCAAGCGCCTAGTTGCTTATTGTTGCAATAATACCATTGCGACCTTTAGATATTTTATTACGTAAGAACTGAAGTATCATCCTATTGTTTATCCAATAATGCCACTAAAGAGAACGCCCCCAAAGACTCCTGTTTTTAATGTGAACACCTCTCAATCCCTTTGTCAATCAGAACCAAACTTAAATATGACAGATAGCACAGAAGTTGAAGTGACTTATGTTTCCCAACGCAAAAAGGAGAAGAGGAGCAGATGAAAATTCGGATATGTCATCTTTCAAAAACGAAATACTGAGCATGTTTATGGATTTAAAAGTTACTATGAAGGAAATAAAAGAACAGAATATTAAACTGAAAGAATCGGTGGACTTTACATCAAAGAAATATGATGGAATTATAGATAAGATGCAAAAGATGGAAGAAGACATAAAAGAAGATAAGAATTATATTCGATTATTGGAAGCTAAAATAGATCAGCTATAACGCTAAACCCGCAACAATAGCCTGGAAATTCGAAATATACCCAAAAATAGTTTATAAATCAAAAAAGACATGTTAAATCTCATTCTGAAAACAGGTACAGTTATTAAGACCCAAATTCAACCATCTGATATCAAAGACGTCTTTCGCACTAATTCTAATACCACGAATAAGCCGATAATTGAATTTACATCAATTCTAGTCAAATAAAGCTTAGTCAAATCAGTTAAAACCTTCAATAAAGAAAATAAGCACAACAAGCTGAACACTGAACACCTGGAAATTAGGGGGCCCAAAACTCCAATTTATATTTCGGAAAATCTCAGCACTAAAACCAGAAGATTATTCGACTTGGCTAGAGAATTTGCTACTCAAGAAAAATTTAAATTCTGCTGGACAACATATGGAAGGGTATTTCTACGTAGAGAAGAGGGCTCGCCAACAATACGTGTAGAAACGGAATCAGATTTCCTAAAATTAAAAACGCAAAAATGACTAGATTTACACTATCGATGTAACCGAACTTACTTGTATGCTTATTCTTATTATGTAATGTTTCTGTTAGCCATAAGTAACATATACAACACAATAAAAAACATATACAGACACATAATTAATACAATAACTTACACAAAAACAATCACACATAATAACTTCCTACTGAAAACCAACTCAAATACACGTTATTTTTCTCACATATACACGTCTGTTAGAAAAATTATTACTTATTACAACGCAATCAAAATAATATGTTAATTTATGCCATATATGAAAGAATGTTTCCAAACATCACTGAGAATAAGTCATAAAAAAATAAAAACTTTTAATATTCGGTCTTCCTAGTGAAACTGTAAGTGATGAGATTGACCAAGTAAACGAGGTAAGGTATAAGCTTGACAAATCCTTCCCTATGTAAAGATGTAAAAAACCATAATGCAAAAACTTTTCTTCTTTTTGTGTATTATGTGTTAATATACGAAGTCTCAACTGTAATTTAGACGCTTTCTTAGTTTTTATGTCACAATTGAATCTTAATGTAGACATTATAGTTTTTACTGAATGTTGGATATAAGATGATTCCATAATACCGGAAATAGATACCTACACGTCATACTATACTAAACGTTTATTTAACCAGAATGACGGTGTAGTAGCATACGTTAAAAATAACATAAGCGTCACTTCATATGAACCAATAGTTGATGACGGCAATGTACTAATACTGACTGTTGAAACAGACACCACGGTCATCTGTACATTTAGATCACCAAGTTTTCGCAATCCAACGAAGTATTACATCACTTGATCATCACTTGAAGTACATCACTTGATAAAATACTTAATAGCATAAATACAAGTATCGTAGTCCTAACTGGAGATGTAAACTTAGATGTTATGCCTTGTGCTATAAAAGGGTATTCTGCAGAATATCTTAATATGCTATCTATGCATGGCTTAAAACAATGCGTTTATCTACCAACAAGGATGGAAGCGTGCTTAGATCATTTTATGGTACGAGCTCAATATAGCATTACATCTATTGTTTTTAATAAATTTACTGACCATTACCCTATTTTATTACTTATTGACAGAGTAAAAATTGGTACAAACGCAACTAAATTTTATAAAGAAAAAATTGACTTTGACAAGATAGTTGTAGGTATGAATGACCTTAACTGGGAAGAATATTACAGAATCGACAACGTCAATGATGCTACAGAGTACATTACAAATATTATAAAAGATTTAATACGCCCAAAAGCTAATACAATTAGAATAACTCTTTCTAAAAGAAATATGCCATTAAAACCTTGGATAACACCGGGAGTTGTAAGATCAATAAGAAAGAGGGACAAATTACATAAACAATTAAAAAAGGATAACACTAATGAAGATTTAGCATCACACTATAGAAAATACAGAAACACATGCAATAACACAATAAAAAACTTAAAAAGACTGTATTACAAACACGAACTTCACACCAGTACTGGAAACGTTAGAAAGACATGGAAGATAATTAAAGAAATTTGTAATCTAAGCCAATCCAAACAAACAACGACAGAATTATTAACGATTAAAGATACCCCACTAAAATTAGTTCACAGCTTGCAAATTATACTCTGAACACCATAGGCAAATCAGTTCCAGAACTTGCTGATAATGTCAAACAGATAGGTCCAACACATTCGATGGCGTTTTTCCTAACAGATTCTGAGGAAGTAAAAACTACCATTAACGAACTTAAATCAAATAGCTCCCCTGGCTGGGACAAAATTACTGTCAATTTCGTCAAAAGTATATCATGCGCACCTAGCACATCTATGTAATACTAGTTTTCAAACAGGGCAATTTCCGTCATCCATCAAACAAGCAACAGTAACACCAATATACAAATTTGGCAATAAGATCGCTCCTTCAAATTACAGGCCGATTTCATTGTTACCTACTTTTTCAAAAATAATTGAGAAGCTCGTGAATAAAAGATTGACAAAATATTTAGAGCGCTACGGATATCTAGCTGCGAATCAATTTGGTTTTAGGGCACATCGTTCAACAGAAGACGCAGTTTTACAACTGACTTCAAAAATAACACCTTATGTAGACAAAGGTGATAAATGCATATGTGTTTTCTTAGACTTGCAAAAAGCATTCGATACTGTGTCTATTCCTATACTTCTCGGACGTCTCGAAAATCTAGGTATAAGAGGTATGTCGTATGCATGGTTTTGTAACTATCTTATAAACAGAACCCAAATATTACGTGTTGGTGACAAGCTAAGCGATAAAGCCGAATACACCATAGCTACGGTGTTCCACAAGGCAGCACTCTTGGACCAACACTATTTTTGATGTACATAAATGAATTGTGTAAAATTAACATCGATAGTGCGGACCTTTTTATGTTTGCGGACGATACTGTAATCCTCTTTCATGGTACAGACTGGGATACTGTGCAACATTGTGCTGAAAATGGATTACGTGTGGTCACAAAATGGCTGGAAAATAATCTTTTAACCGTCAATGGTACAAAAACAAAATATATCTGTTTTTATAAAACTATAATCTCAAGACCACCACATAGCTTTTCTGTCACCATGCATACGTACACGTGTAATACGTCTCAAAAAAAGGAGAAATGTAAATGTACAATATTAGAACGAACCTCTACGGTAAAATACCTTGGAGTAATCCTCGATGAAAGATTAAATTGGCAACCTCATATAGCAAATGTATCTAAACGAATTCGGAGACTCACTATAGTATTTAAGAACCTAAGAACTGTAGCGACAAAAAAAACTGATAATTGAGACATATAACGCCTTTGTCATTGTCTCATAAATTATTGTATCTGCTCATGGGGTGGAGCTCCCAAAACGTATCTTATAGAGGCCGAGAGAGCTCAAAGATCTATATTAAAACTAATATTAAATCTTCCTTATACACACCCAACATCTAAAGTATATGAATTGGCAAATGTCCTAAGTGTACGAAAATCGTACACACTTTGTTTATTTTTTTATTTTTCTTGATCTATGTTTAGAGTCTGCATTGTGCACAGAATGTAAGATAACTGAATGGGAGGGAAACTGCCTCCTAACATACAGGGTAACTTAGTTTAGGAGTCAGGGTATCTATGAATTGTATATTAATTTCTGTGTTCAATAAAGAATTATTATTATTATTTAGTTCACTTTATTTCGCTCCGAAAGCTTCGCTAGTATCGCCAATTTAATACTGTCACGGTCGCGGTACTCAACGGCTTTAAATAGACCTTTCCCACCAAAACATTCAGAATATTCCAGCAAATACCGGCCCTCGACCGACCAGGTGCAGAAAGTTCGAGTGTGGAGCTCTCTATAAAGCTTAATTCTTCTAAAAAGATCTTGACACTCCTATTTCTGATATTTGATACCAGATGGCGCTAGTGTAATCAACTGTGGCGGGCAACACTGCCTCCTCCTAAGACATGCTCGTCCCGAGCATTATCGACCCCATAATAACGCGGGTAGTTGTCCGGTTCTTTACGAATTTGTGGCGACTATAAAAGCACCGTTAACCCGGTCTTAGAAATTGAATGGTACTTTCACGCATCATCACGCACGCGTACACTTCCACGCATTGAATTTTTATTTAATAATTTAAACGGCGGAAAACAGTTTTCTAAAATTGATTTGTCTGAAGCGTACAACCAAATAGAACTAGACGATTCAAAAATGTACACCGTTGTCAACACACATAGAGGTCTTTTTGTACATAACAGATTAGTTTACGGCTTGGCATCTGCAACTTCAATTTTTCAGCGAATATTGGAGAAACTTTTGGTCGGCATACCACACATTTCTAATTTACAAGAAGCCAATAACAGGTTCTCACTAATAGAAATACACTAACATAATCTTTCGTCGTTTAAAGGACATAGCACAATTACGAGCAACAAAAAGGAGTCTAATTTAAATGTACAACATGCTTAAATTTAATAAGTGAAACTAACAATAATAACCACAAAAGAAAAGAAAAGCTGGGCTAAGCGCACAACATATTTGTTCTTAAAATAAATGAAATTACGACACAAAAAACTCTCGACTTAATGCCCGCCTTGCCGATACATAGCTAGTATTAAACAAATCAAAATCATGCTTTTTGCATAAATTATTAAAATTATTACTAGATATAAGAAAGTATTTCTTACATAATTAGTTGATGAAGCTGATAAGTATAGTAATGCATTCGTTCTAAGGTTCACTGTAGGTGTTCTCAGTGATATTTGTGATAGCAAATCTAAGCAGTCAACATTCATCATCATCATCATCATCACAGCCCTTCACAAGTCCACTGCTGAACATAGGCCTCCCCCAAGTAATGCCACAAAGCACGGTCCTGAGCCACCTGCATCCATCGACTTCCTGCATATCTTACCAGGTCGTCACTCCATCTAGTGGGGGGTCGCCCTACACTACGCCTACCGGTACGAGGCTGCCACTCGAGAACCTTTCTTCCCCATCGGTTATCGGTTCTTCGAGCTATATGGCCGGCCCATTGCCACTTCAGCTTACTAATCCGTTGGGCTATGTCAGTCAATCTGGTTTTACTGCGGATATCCTCATTTCTGAGTCTATCACGCAGAGAAACTCCGAGCATAGCCCTCTCCATAGCTCGCTGAGCGACCTTGAGCGTCCTCATACGGCCAGCAGTGAAGGACCACGTCTCTGATTCGTAAGTCATCACTGGCAACACGCACTGGTTGTACACTTTAGTTTTCAGAGATTGAGGTATACCTGACGAGAAGATATGTCGTAATTTCCCGAACGCTGCCCAGCCGAGTTGAATCCGTCGATTGACCTCTCGGTCGAAGTTGGACTTACCTAGTCGGAATATTTGTCCCAGGTAAACGTACTCGTCAACAACTTCGAGCATAGTGCTCCCAACAACTACCGGCATAGGTGTGACATGGACATTAAACATAATCTTTGTTTTGTCCATGTTCATCTTAAGACCTATCCGTTGGGAGGCACTAATGAGGTCATTGAGCATAGTGCTTAAGTCCTCCAGCGATTCTGCCATAAGGACTATATCGTCGGCAAATCGAAGGTGAGTGATGTACTCGCCATTGATGTTAATACCGTATCCTTTCCAGTCCAGTAGCTTGAAAACGTCTTCCAAAGCAGCGGTGAAGAGTTTCGGGGATATAACGTCACCCTGTCTTACACCTCTCTGCAGTTGGATAGGTTTCGAGCTCTGGTTCTGTACTCGGATAGCCATCGTAGCCCTACTGTACAAACACTTCAGCACTTCGATATACCGACAGTCAACTTGGCACCGCTGAAGGGACTGCAGCACCGCCCAAATTTCGACGGAATCAAAGGCTTTCTCATAGTCCACATACGCCAGGCAAAGTGGCAAATTGTACTCTTCAGTCTTCTGTACAATCTGCCGCAGGGTATGTATGTGGTCTATGGTACTGAAGCCTTTTCGGAAACCGGCTTGTTCGGGAGGCTGGAAGTCGTCGAGTCTGCGTGCGAGACGATTCGTAATGACTCTCGAAAACAGCACGTAGACGCGGCTCAGAAGGGAAATCGGTCTGTAGTTCTTCAAGAGAGCGTTGTCGCCTTTCTTAAAGAACAAGACCACCGCACTTCTGCTCCACGCCTCTGGAGTAGTGCCACCATGGAGGACGGAATTGAAGAGCTTCTGAAGGACTTCAAGTACCGGTGTTCCACCCGCTTTCAGAAGCTCCGCTGTAATTCCATCCTCGCCTGGGGCCCTGCCGTTTTTAAGGTGCTGGAGAGCCATTCTAATCTCGCTTAGACTGACGTCCGGGATATCATCGGAATAGTGTCGGATAAGACTTTCTCTTGGATCGTTACTCACACTTGCGTGTGGCTCCAACGATGATGTGTACAGCTGCCCATAGAACCTCTCAATCTCACTCAAAATCTCAGGTGTCCCGGAAACGATGCTGCCACACTCAGTCTTCAGCCTTGACAGTTGGCTCTTTCTGGCAGACAGATCTCTGGCAAAGACTTTGGAGCCCTGGTTCCGCTCGATCGCTTCTTTAATACGAGCAGTATTAAAGTTGCGTAAGTCTCGCCGCATGCATTTGGAGATCTGTCTGTTCAGTTGCCTGTATGCTGTCAAATCTGTTGACGATTGCAGCCTCATCTCCCGTCTAACAGCCATGAGATTAAGAGTGTGATCGGAGAGTTTTTGTGTTCTTCTGCGGCGGGTCTTGCAGAACTTAGCTCCGACCGCATGGACAGTTTCCACGAGCTTGTCATTCATATCGTCCACTGCATTGCAATCTTGTAGGCACTGAAAGCGGTTGTGTAACTCGAGCTGAAAGTTTTCGGGATTTTGGATCAGAGCACGAGGGGGACGGAGCGTTGACTTCATTAGACGAGACCTCTCCAACTTAACGTTTAGGTTCAGTGTGCCTCTAACCATTCGGTGATCGCTGCCAGTTTTCACCCTTGCGATCACTGAGACATCACTGAACAGTTGGCGTCTGGTCGTCATAATGAAGTCAATCTCATTTTTTGTCGAACCGTCGGGGCTCGACCAGGTCCACTTCCTGTGGGGCCGCTTCTGGAAGAAAGAGTTCATCATAAAGAGTCCCTCTTTCTCCATAAAGTCGGCCAGCTGCTGGCCCCTTCGGTTCCGTTGCCCTACTCCAAATTTCCCTAACTTCAGCTCACCGCTTTCTCTTGTGCCTAGTTTTGCGTTGAAGTCTCCCATCAACACCGTGTAGTGGGTTTTGGAGGAATGTATGGCTTTGGAAATATCCTCATACATTTCCTCCACCTCCTCATCGGAATGTGCCGACGTTGGTGCGTAAACCTGTATGACCTTCAGCGAATACCGTTTGGTGATTCTGAGTATCAGGTACGCGACCCTCGTCGACACACTCTCAATCTGTACAACGTTGTTGACGAGAGACTTGTGGACGATAAATCCGACACCTCCTTGGGACAGATGGTCGCCCTCCCGGTGATAGAACAAGTTGCCGGATTCGAGAATCACCGTGTCCTCCTCTCTTCGGACCTCGGATAATCCTATAATACTCCAGCGCAACTTGTCTATCTCTTCTTCCAGCTCCAGGATCTTCTCGTCAGTCCTCAGTGTGCGTGCGTTAAATGTTGCCAGGTCGAGTCGTCGTAGGTGGCAACCGAACCTCCACCGGAGATTCTTAGCACCCCCTGCCCCGCCGTTACCATGGTCGCCACCGTAGCCAGGAATAGCGGGGCCGCCGGGGGACTGGGGGCCGTCTATTTGTGTAATTGTTCATGGGGGGTATATTGCCATAGTTGCCACGCTTGGCGAGCGGGTTGGCAACCGCAGTTTTTTTTTTTGTCGTACAGTTGCTGTTATCAGGAAGATGCTGCTGCCCATCTCCTGCCTGTCTCCCTCTGTCGCCTCTTACGACACCCACGGGAAGATATGGGGTAGTGGATATTCTTAACCACCACTACACGGCAGTCAACATTGCCAGAACAAATTTTCAATAAAAATACAATGTCAGCAATCTCCCGACGCTTTATCAGAGGTAACAGATGATGCTGTTTGCATAAGGATATATAGTCTTCTGATCGGTAGTTTCTATGGGTACGATTGCAAAGATTTCGTATGAATTTACGTTGAATACTTTCAATCCGTGAAATGTATGTATCATACATTGGATTCCAGATCTGCGAAGCATATTCAAGCGTACTGCGGACGTAAGTACAGTATAAGATTTTAATTGTTTTAATGTTATTAAACTCTTTAGCAGTACGCATGACAATACCTAACGTCTTAGACGTCCTAGCTATGATATTGTGAACATGGTTGTTGAATAATAACTTAGAGTCGTGGAAAATCCCTAGATCACGTACAACTGATTGTTTTTGTAACTTCTGACCTTTAAGGTGATAGCCGAAATGAATTAAGTTTCGCTTGCGTGAATATGTAATGCTTATTAATAGTAATATTCATTACTATTAATAAGCATTACTATATGAATATTGAACAATATTCCTCTAATCTTAGTAGATCTTCTGCAGTAATTCAGCATCAACCTGCGATGAGATTGTGGAAAATATTTTCATATCATCTGCAAAACACAGTAGGTGTGATGATTTAAAACAGGTTTCAATATCGTTAACAAATATGAGAAATAGCAACGGCCCCAGCAAGGACCCCTGTGGTACGCCACTCGGTATTGACACCCAACCTGATATATAATTGTTAACTTAATTTAGTTTTATTAATCTTTTGGCATTTAATTACTTTTTACTTGTTATGATGCATGCTTAAACTGGAATTAAAAAAATTCAGGCTATCTAGCGTCTATTTTACGTACCACCTTAGGTGTCAATCAGTTGTTCGATAAAGTGTGCCTAACTTGAGTTCGTAGCCCGGCGACTGAAAAGATTTTGAACTATTTGAAGTTCATTTATAAGGTTGGGTTTAGAATGTGCGAAAATGGGGGCCGCGTAGGTCATAACGGGTCGTATACAGACCTTATATAGGGTTCGCTTGTTGCGGAGGGACATTTTACTGTGTCTGCCCAACATGCTGTTGAGTCTACCCATGTAAAATCGCGCGGTGCGGGTTACTTTCTTGATATGGGGCTCGAAAGTGAGCCTTGCATCAAGGGTGACGCCTAAGTATTTGACTTTTGTTTGCCATGAGACAGAGGTTCCTGACATGCTGATTGGCGGAATGGTAGTGAGACGGCGTCGTTTATGTTCGAAGCAAACGGCGGAGCTCTTCTCCGGGTTCCTTCAAATAGGAGGCTAAGAGGTGGAGGTCAGAGAGGCCTAAGTCGTACAATTTGTAGATAAGGCCGTCATGCCAGACTCTATCAAATGCCTTGGCAATGTCGAAAAATACCGCGATGGTCTTCTGACGACGAGGATAAAAACCGCTGAGGATATATTCCACAATACGGTGAAATTACTGGGGGCACGAGTCTTTGGCTCGGAACCCAAATTGTAGGATGACAACCGGCCTCATGCGCATGAGAATAACTCTTCGAAAAGTTTGCCCATGGCCTTGAGGAGACTGATGGAACGGTGATTGAAGGGAGGTGGTGAGGTTTGCCTGGCTTGGGAATGCCAATGACAGTTGCCTCTTTCCAAGAGGTAGGAAAATAGCTGAAGTCGAAGCATGCGTTGAAGATTATGGCCAATAAGGCGATCACCTGCTTCGGAAAATGTTTAAGGGCTTGGTTGGAGATGCCATCCGCACCCGGTGCTTTTTTGGGTTTTAGTCCTTTGATGATGGATGAAATCTCATCTTTGGACACAGAGATAGGGTCAGAGGCAGTGGGGCGTGAGTTCCGGCGACGGACCTCGTCCTCCACTTCTTGGATATGGAAGGGTTCAGTGGGTTGTGAGCTGGAAGAGCGTTGTGCGGCGACGCTGTCAGCGAAGCACTCAGCCTTTTCTTAGGCCTCGAAGGTAATAGCGCCGTCGGAACGAGAGAGAGGGGGGGTATGAGTGATAGCGTCTGTCCGGAGGACTCTCGCCATCTGGTAGTACGCTGTATGAGAAGGGGAGATATTCTCCATGAGATTGCTCTTTTCGAGGTCTCTAAAGTCTTTGAGTTGGTAACGGAGTTTACGTTGAAGGCGGTGGGCCGCAAGTCTATATTCGGGAGTGGGATAGCGTGCGGCTCTACGGAGGGCAGCTTTTTTGGCTTTGATCAGGTTGCTAATATCTAGGGGAAGACTAGTTTTAGCGACCGGGACAACCCATTCATTCTCCTTAAGGGAGAATTTTATTAGTGTGATCGGATTTTCGATCGTGGTGTCTATTTTCCCCGTACTGTCGAGGACGTCGGAAGAGAGGGTTATGGGAGGGTCCGGAGAGCCTATAGCTGAGGCTAGGGACTTCCTGAAGCCCTTCCAGTTGGTGTAGGTTTTGGAAGAGGGAGTTGGAGGTGGCTGTTGGCCAGAAATGAGGGATACCGGATGGTGGTCGGATCCTAGATCAACGAGAGTCTCGATTGCTCTAAAGTTAAGGGAGACTCCTTTAACTAGAGCAAAATCTAGCACGTCAGGAGCATGGTCAACATTGTCAGGATGGTGGGTGACAGCAAGGGGGCTGTAGACAGTCAGGTCGAGAGACTGAGTGATATTCAGCAGTACCTTGCCACTACTAGTAGTAGTGAGGCAGGTCCATTCAGTATGCTTGGGGTTAAAATCTCCAAACATAGTGACTGAATTGCCTAATGCAAGTATGGCTTCGAAATCGCTCTTAAGGGGGAGGGTTCCGCTAGGGATATAGCAGGAGGCTATGATGATAGACTGGTGTCCAGACATGGCTATTCTACTTATGGTGGCT
This sequence comes from Parnassius apollo, assembly GCA_907164705.1. Taxonomy (NCBI): domain Eukaryota; kingdom Metazoa; phylum Arthropoda; class Insecta; order Lepidoptera; family Papilionidae; genus Parnassius; species Parnassius apollo. The sequence continues at coordinate 11,706,204 of CAJQZP010000885.1, forward strand.
TCCATATTGGTAAGCGTCGGAGTGGGGATGTGAGAGAAATATGTGGGCAAAAACTGTGTTGCTGTTTAGGGATAACTTTATGGTTGGAGAGGAAGTTTCTAATATGCTTTACTACAATTTTCTCCATAACCTTGTAGATCACACTGGTTAAGCTGATGGGTCTGTAATTGGATGGTTCCAGTTTGCTACCTTTTTTAAATATGGGTGTCACCAATGCTGTTTTCCATAAGTCCGGTAAGATGCTTGTCTCGTACGATGTTTTTTTAAATACCGATTTTTGCTAAATACTGAGATAGGTTGCATTTCTTCAATATAACTACTGGTATATAGTCTGGTCCCAGAGATCTGTTTTCATTTATGAAATGACTCGGTTGACTTGGTCTGGTGTGAACAGAATTTCTTCAATGGAATCTTCTACTTGAAGTGTCGGGTCTAATGTGTTTTCCAAACAGAACCGCATGACCAACTTCCTGGTCACGCGGTTCTGTTTGGAAAACACTCGCAAATTGTTCCGCAAATACCCTGGCAATTTCGTAAGGTTGGGTAACACTTTGTCCTTGTTTATTTAGCAAAATAATAGGAATGCTTACTTTTGATGTTACTTGCTGTCTTATGTAGAAGTAAAACTTTTTTGGTCCTGCATGCACTATTTCTTGTTCATAGGTTGTTCGAGCTTTCCTATTTCGATTTAATAGTAGGTAGTTTATGTTTCTGTAGTCTCTATAATGCTGTTATAGTCCAGTCAGCACGTATCTGTTCCACAAGGCTATTTTGTTATTGATGAGCTTTTTAGTTTTGTTTCTACTAACTCAGGGCTTGTTTGTGTTATTTAGATAGATATCCAACTGTGGTACGTACAAGTTGATAGCTTCCATCCACACAGAATGTGAAAACATGGCAGACAAAATGTGTGTGAAATTACAATTTGAAACCATTCATGATATCTCCATGAATGGTTTCAAATTGTAATTTCACACACATTTTGTCTGCCATGTTTTCAGGTAACATAGATAGCAATTTTGTCTTTATTTTGTCGTAATCAGCTTTGTTAAAATTTAGTCTGATTTTATATTGCATTTCTTGGTTCTGCATTTGCAACACTATAGTAGCCAATAAGCAGGTATAATCGCTTTTGTCCATAGGGGCTTGGTGATCGAAACTGTCTATAAGTGAGTCCTCATTTGTTAATACAAGTTTCAAATATTATATAGATTGATTTCCTTGACAGTACCTAGTGTGTCTGTCTACTATCTGATGGAGGTTACTATTTCTGTACCATTGTATGAAGTTACTTTCTGTTGGTGTAAGATATCCAATGTCTTCAAGTGGCCACTTCACTCCGCCATAGTTGAAGTCACCCATTATTACCACAGTGTTAGACTCGAATACATGGTGAAGTTAATTGAGTAAGCTGTTATCTTGGTCTATTGAAGAGTCATGTCCTCTATATAGTCCACATAGTAGGAACTTCTTATTTCGGATTTTAACGTCAACCCATAAACATTCGGAAGTTTCATATTTCTTGTTGTAAGTGGTATTATGTTTTATTGTCAAGATATCAATTTCTTTTGAGGCACATATTCCGAATGCTCCACTGCGCTTGCCTATCCTGTCATCTCGGTATAGGTCATATCCAGGTATTTTTATCATTGAGTCCGCTATATTTGGCTTGAGCCATGTTTCAGAAATTATTATCAGCGCAGGTTTTATCATGTTGATTCTGGCAATAAGCAGATCCAGTTTAGATGTTACTGATTGTATGTTTGTGTATAGTATTGATATATTTATAAATTTTGATATGATTTTAGGGGCTACATTAATTGTTTTCTAAGATTGTGGTAGTTTGTTATTGCTATTAGTGACTAGTTTTTTCGTATTTGTTTTCTCAATTGTTGAATGACCACGGATATATTTTATAGTGATGTCCTTTTCTCCATCATTTATTCGTTTGTTAAGTTCTCCTCGTAAGTATTTCAAGTATTGTCTTTGCAAGGGAGTTAGGTCTGAGGTAAAATGTTTGAAGGCAGTGAGCCTTCAAACATTAACTTTCTAGCATAGTGCATAAGCATAGTTTGTTCCTATGGCGGAGGAATTTCAGCGCATCGTTTTTACTGTGAAGGATCGCCTTCAGTGGCCGTGGCCTGGTGACATGCTTTTTGGGAGCACCAAGGCGAAAAACCTTAATTCCAATACAGTTAATTTTATTTGTGATAGTGCTTATTATAGCCACACATTCACGTACATCGTGTTTTTTCTTTTTGTCGGCTATATCACCTGTTGATTCGGGTACATCATAAATTTTTTGCTTTGTTAGCTCTTTCTGTCATCTCCTGTATTGCTGATTCAGTTGTAAGCATACTTCGACGCATACGCACTTGCTTTATTTCTTCAGAAAGTTGCAGTTGAGTTATGGCCAATTTGCAATCACTGCAGTCACAGAATAAATAATAGTACTACGTACAGAAGTCGCATTCCTTTGATGTCGACTGCTTGCCGACGTTTAATAGCGTACATAATTATTATTATTCAGATAAATCGCTCACGCAACCTAAATAAAACTTTATCGCTGCGCGCTAGTGTTCATATTACTTGCATCTTTTTCGCTTCGTAAGTCACGGCGGACTTTCCGTGGTTATTAGGGGTTTCAATAGAAAGTAAAAAAATAACATAAACACTCACGCCTGCCACCCAGAGGGCTAAGCAGAGACTACAGACTTCCATTTGGCACGATCTGATACACCTCTCTCGCCTCCTTCACATCCATATACCTACGCATACATGCTCGTCGGTTAAGGGTACTCCTAATTTGGCCCATTTTTAATAAATCGCCAATTTGGTCGATACACTTTCGCTTAGGACGTCCCATTCCGACTCTGCCATTCACGTCTGCAACGTAATTTGTTTTTGTCACTCTTTCCTTATTCATTCTTTCCAGATGAACAAACCACCGAAGCATTCCTTTCTTAATCCTGGTCACAACATCATCTTGCAAACCACACTCTTCTCTTATCACACAATTTCTCACCCTGTCATTCAGATTCAGCCCTAACATACTCCTTAACGACCGCATTTCTACTGCCTTCATTCTACTCTCGTAATTCTTCTGCCACACCCAACTTTCACTACCATACGTCAAAGTAGGGACCAACACAGCATTGTGAATTGCCATAAGTACCTTTTTCGACAAATTTTGACTCTTCACAATAGAGTGTAGGGCCCCATTTACTCTATTTCCTGCATTCACTCGTCGTTCTATATTCTTATCACATCTCCCATCCCTGCTAAATACGCAACCCAGATATACAAACTCATCGACTTGTTCGATCAACTCCCCTTCTATTCTTATTTCACATATCGTCTTACTTTCTTCTCTTTCAAAAACCATAACTTTAGTCTTACTTGCGTTCACTTTCGTTACCCGTTTCTTTTAAAGATCTGTTCATTAATGTAACCATCATTTGCAACTCGGCCGCCGACGATGCAAGAATAACTTGATCATCGGCATACAAAAGGCATTTGACGGTTAACTCACCTATTCTTAATCCGCATTCTTAAATTTTCAAATTATGCAAACCACTGTCCATAAATAGGTTAAACAGCCACGGGGAAGCCACACAGCCCTGTCTGACACATTTATGGATGCCAAACCAGTCCGAGTAGATCCCGTTGATCCTAACACAAGCACTAGAGTCCGTACAAATAGACTCCAATGCCTGTATCAAGCCAGCGCTCGGCCCAAATGAGTTCAGTGTTTGCCATAGCACATCCCTATCCACTCTGTCATAGGCCTTTTCCAAGTCCATGAACGCACAAAAAACCTTTTGGTTTTTGGCCAAAAATTTCTCCGCGATCATGCGCATGGAAAAGACTTGATCTGTACATCCCATTCCCTGTCTAAATCCCGCTTGCACATCCCAAATTTTTCCATCAGTTTCTTTCATGACCCTTTCAATCAGTACCTTAGCATACAGTTTTACCACAATGCTAAGAAGGCAGACACCACGGTAGTTTTTACAGTCCTACTGCGATCCTTTTCCTTTATATACTGGGACTATCACGGCTTTGCACCAGTCTACCGGTACCCGCTTCAGTTCCCAGCATAAATTAAACAAGGTGTGCAGCAGGCTTGCTACCACTTCCTCTCCAGCCCTTAGCATTTCGAGTGAAACTCTATTATATCCGGCAGCCTTACCTGCTTTCATGCTTTTCATTGCTTTCATTATTTAATCTATACTTATCTCGCTACCTCTTTCCTCTTCTTTCGGAATTTCTACTTCATTTAGTTTATACGTTGTCTCCTCACTCATAAACACGCTTTCAAAATATTCCTTCCATCTCTTTAAACTCAAAACTTCATCATTCAGAATATAGTCATTCTCGTCCCTTATAGTATTAATTATAGGCTGTTTTGAATGTCCCCTAGCAGTTCTTATGAGTTTCCAGAACATTTTAATATTTATCTGGAAGTTATCCGATATTCTTCATCATTCTTATCCGTTCTTTCTTGTTTTTTCCTTTACGCGTAAAAAACAAGAAAGAAAGGATAATATTCTTTTACTCTCTTATTTAGATGTCTAAAGAGTGCCTTTTTTCTTTCAATATCATCATTCGTACCGCTAGAATTACCAGCCTTTGTTGCTAGTAAATCTAGCCATGCTCTCTTATTTGCTTCAACTTCTATACGTATCTCATCATCCCACCATAACGTATTATTTTTCCTTTCATTTTTTCTCTTACTAACACCACATACTTCGGTAGCTGCATCCACTAAACCTTTCTTAACGTTTTGCCATACATTCTCCAAGTCTAATTCATACATACATAATTCATACAAACCACTTATATTTTCTTTCAGTCTACATTTAAACTTGTTTTTCTCACCTTCCTCTTGTAACCATTCTGTTATAATACGTTGTAACGCAGTGGTAGACACAGATGACCTATGGCGCCAACGCCTGAATAGACCATTAATTTGGCATAAAAACAAATAATGATCCGTTCCTACGTTAGACCCCCAGTAAACCCTTGTATCTACCACTGCGCCCCTCATTCTTTCATCCACAATTATGAAATCTATCATGCTTCTATTATTACCTCTTTCCCAAGTATACATGTGAATCCTCTTGTGGCGAAAGCAAGTGTTCGTCACAAAAAGATTCTTTTCCATACATACGGTGAGGAGGCTTTCACCATTCTCATTTATACTTTCATCACCAAACTTCCATTAAAATCTCCTAGCATAATAATATTTTCATTTCCCTTACATTTCATTAACACCATCCTTACCATTTCCCAAAACTGCTCTCGGGTATAATAAGTGGGCTTAGACATGTCTGGGGCGTAGACCCCTAGCACAAACAACTTCTTTAAGCCCACTTTCATTCGTATCCATAGCAGTCTTGGATTCATACTCTTTCACACATTGGCCCATTCTTTCTGAAAGGATGATGCCTACTCCCTGGCATGCCCGCTCAATCTCATCTACACCAGACCAGTATGCGGTATGCATGCCATGTGTAGTGACATCCTTCCCCTTCCGTTTCGTCTCATTTACACATAACACATCTATTCCTCTATCATACATCATATCGCATACTTCATCCATTTTATCATTCATTGCTCCACATACATTCAACGTAGGCAGACCGGCCTCTGCAATCCACTTTTCGCCCCTCCGGGAGACAGAACGTGACGGGTGGCGAACCTCGTCGCCAGTTTTCCTCCCGGAGATTCTTCGCACCCCTGCCCCATTAACCCTGCAAGACATATGCGGAGGAGCATGGCCTAAAATACAACTCAAAAAAGAGTGAAATATTAGTATTTATGGCACCGAAACGGAAGCCACGACATGTGCCACCCGTATGTCTCGATGGTGTACCTCTGAAAGTCGTACAGAATTTTAAATATCTCGGTCATATAGTTACGAGCGACTTAGGAGATGATGAGGATATTGAACGAGAGCGCAGAGCGTTGTCGGTAAGGGGCAATATGCTTGCCCGCAGATTCACCCGGTGCACTGCAGACGTGAAAGTAACTTTATTTAAAGTGTTCTGTCAGACTTTCCATACCGGTGGTCTGTGGGTGACTTATACGCGCCGTACCTACAGCGCCCTGTGTGTTCAATATAACAACGTCTTTAGGATGCTGTTGAGGCTGCCATGGCGCTGTAGTGCCTCTAAAATGTTCGCAGATGCAGATGAGCACTATAAATTCCACACTCTATCAATTCCAAATACAACACCCCACCCACATAACATTGCAACAAAATAAAAATTGTAAATATAACCCGGATATATTTTTTTAAGTATTACAAACAAATAATAGTTTTCTAAATGCACATTATCTAGCATTTTATCCATAAAATATTTCTTCGTTTTTTCATTCGTTGTTTCATTTCAAGTTTCTTTTTAATTTTTAATTTGCAATTAGGTCTATCTTGCCTTAGCCAATCTATTTCAGTAAGAAGCTTTGGTATTAAATATTTTGTACATCTTTTGCCATAGTAGTTTTTAACACTAGGCTGAAACAATTTCCCTTCTCTAACTTTCCTGGTTCTATATTTATTATCCAATTTTTCGTTATAATGGTTTTTATTAATGTTTTCCAGAACTAATAGCACGTTAACTTTGTGTTCTACCGGTAAAATTTTACAAATAGAGAATAACTTAACATAATCTTTCTTACAATTTTCTTTAACTTTTTCATTTACAAGATGTTTTAGAAATCTTGTCTGTAGATTTTTAATGTCCTTTAAATAGGCAGAAAAAGTACGACCTTACACACCAAGTCCATAGGTTATGAGGGAATCCACCAAAGCATAATATAGAAGATACGAGTACATAGTTTTTTTGTTCATGATATATTTTAAATTATAAAATTTACATAATACAGCCGACAACCTTACACATACATCAGATATATGAGATTTCCAATTAAAGTTTTTATCAATAATCAAGCCTAAATACTTAAATCTCTCAACAAATTCAATTTCTTTACATTTACAATTAATTTTATTATTATGCAAGCACTCAAACCGTGGCCTATAACAGCTATCTCATTCAATTTGGTCTTTTTTGCTGCAGCATTATATGGAGAGTGTAAGTATATGCATGCATTTTGTTTTATTAAAATTTAAAATTATGCCATTATCATGGGCCCATTTTGTTATATTCAATTTCAAACTCAAAATCAATTTGTATATTATTTTGCAAGTCTTTTGTTTCTTTAGAGACAAATAGCAAGCACATATCATCCGCATACATATACACTTGACAGTTTTTTATTACATTAGATACACTGTATACATGCATAATATAACCCACAGGACCGTAAACAAAACCGGTCGGTACACCCAAGCTATTACTGGCCTCCTCTACCACAACGCCATCCACTACAGTGCGAAGCGTTCTATTAGATAGATAGCTACGGAAAAAGTTATTTGTAGGGCCCCTGATTCCACACTCCTCCATCGCTTGCAATAACATATTATGGTCCAAAGTATCAAAGGCTTTTTTATAATCAATAAACAAAACCATAACCTGTTTTCCTTGATTTAAGTATTCATTAATCGTATCCGAAAATAGTGCAAGTGCGGAAGCTGTACTGCGATTTTTTCTAAATCCGTGTTGTGCCTCTGATAATATATTATGCAGTTCCAAAAAAGTCAGTTATATGTCCTACAACCACCTTTTCAACAATCTTATTGACCGATGATAAAATGGCAATTGGCCTGTAATTGCTGTAATCTAAATGACTACCATGTTTAAATATGGGGCGAATGATTGATTTCTTTAATAAATCAGGATAAACACCTTTTGACAAGCACATATTAGCAAAATGGGCCAGTATTGGACTTATTTTTTTCTTTACTAACTTTAAATCTTTCAGTCTAATTCCGTCCAATCCTGGTCATGGATGACGTCATTATAGAATGGATCATCCGATCTCACCAGGAAGTAATGACGGAGGCTGCACACTTCAAGATTATGCATGGTGATCGCGCTCAGAAAGCCACGCCCACCATGCTTTCACGGCAAGTACAGCCTCATTACCGACGATCTCGGATGATGCATCCTATGGAACGTCATGGTAGTGCGGAAATTTCTATCCAGGGCGTTAAGTTCAGTCTGAATCCACCTGAGTATGCCATAGGTATACATGAGGACAGGCATGACCCAACCGTTATATGCGTCTGTCTTATTCACACTGGACAAAAGGCTATTAAGCATTTTGGCCAAGCGTGCATAAAACACGTCGCAAGCCGACTGTTTCATACCAGCCTCATCGATACCGATGTTCTGTGACATACCCAGGTATCGGTATGTTTCAGCCTCAGAAAGGGTCCTTAAGTTAACGGGCATAAATAAATCTATGCCCTCAGAGTTAGCAACCCTTCCCCTTTCAACATGGAGGACCGCACACTTATCCGTCCCCAGCTCCATTCCAATAACTTGAGGTTATCCATATAGAAAAGTAGGTGGGTCACTTTTGTCCCTCCTTTCCGTAGCTGAAATCCCCTCCCGGATCCCTCCAGTAAGGTACTGAGAGGGTTCAGAGAGAGGCAGAACTAGATTGGACTCAGACAATCGCCCTGGAAGACACCCCTTCTTATCCTTATGTGGTTCTCCGCAGCAATCATCCGCTCGCCCAGATGACAAAGGATCGTACTCAACTGTCCCATACACTGCTCGAGGAAGTCTCTCACTGTACAGTCTATCTTGTACAGCTCGAGGACTCTCTTTAGCCATGTATGGGGCACCGAGTCGACTGCCTTTCTGTAGTCTATCCAGGCGGCGGAGAAGTTCCGACAGTTGCGTTTCACCACTTTGCCAATGACCGCGTCAATGAGGAGTCATACCTTAGTTCCACGACCACCGCCCTGACATCCATTTTGAGCGCGTGACATCACCTGATTTAGCTCCAGATGACGAGTGATTCTCGCGCTCAAAATGGATGTCAGTGTCTTATAGGTATATGGTGGGTAGACACGTAATGGGGCGGTATTTGCTCGGGTCTGTGGTAACCTGGTCTTTCGGAACCAAATGAGTGATCCCAGTAGTGAAGAGGCTAGGGAGCGACCTCTGGTTGAGAGCCTCTTGAAACTGACGGGCGAGCACAGCGTGACACACCATGAACTCCTTCAGCCAGTAGTGATGCAGCCCGTCGAGTCCTGGACTTTTCCAGTTCGCGGCTCTACGGACCGCCTCAGCTACGTCATCCGGCGTTATGATGACGGGGTCCATGGGCGTAATACTCGCACACTGACTAGCCACAACTTCCGTCCAAGGGCCTTCGCTGTGGTTTACGGGCTCTGACCACAGGCCACGCCAAAATGCGACAGTGTTAGCCTGATCCGGTCCTGGGCCCGCACCACATATCTCTGGTCGCTCCAATGATTTATAGAGCCTCTTCTGATCACTCTGGAAGAGACGATTCTGGTGAACCGCCTTGACCTCTCGGTAAATCGTCGAATCCGCTTCCCCCCAAGCAGCGATTTTTTGCTTCAGGATCATCTATGCGCTCCGTTAGTTTTTGCGTGATATCCGGCTGGGACAAACTAAAATTTGTCCCAGCAAACGCCATTCTAACGGTGCGCACAACTCTCGGTCTATTATTACCCGACCTGTAGCTTGTCAGTCTGCCGATAAGGGCCCTTGCCTTTGCGATACGGTCCTCAATTCTTTTTCTCCAGGCTGGGATGGCGCTACTTTGTTTAGTAGCGCGTCCAGCCATGGGAAGTTTGGCGCCAATAATACGGCAAGCTGCCACTGCGGCGCCAAAAAGAACTGAGTCCGTCTCGCAAAGGTCCCGGCTGGCTTTCAAATAGGTTACCAGCATTGGGTTAAGAGCCCTCACGACAGCCCGATTTCGCTTGCTTAGGGGTATGCGGGGGAAGTCGCGGTCGATTTTCGAGAGGCGTGCTGCGCGTTTTCGAAATCGCCTCTTCCAATATACTTCTCATTTGCTCTAGTTCGTGGGAGACTATTTCATCATCGTCCGATTCAGCCACAACTGGAAGATCCATGGTGGCTTTTATGCGTGGCAGCTGGTCTGTCGTCTTATTATTATTATTATTATTATTAAAGGGGCGCCAGGAATTCGGGGCCATTTCTTTTGTTTGGTTCCTCATGGTGCGAAATATGGGGTAGTATATTTTACGCCGCTACCACGGCAAGGAGCCGAGTCTGTGCCTTCGGCTTGTCGCTCATTTAGCACCACCCGGGGGACACGTGTAGGGTGGGCCTAGGATTAGGTGGTCAAAGCCTACGGACGCGAGCGACTTATCCCCTTCTTAAGTAAAAAAAATATATTGCGAAATGTTAATTAAGTTACTTAGGTGAAGTACCTATTCTGAATATGATCGACTGACCATATTTTCGCCCCTACGTGAGTTCTGCGATTACTAACGCATGCAAATTGCAAGGATATATTCGTCAAGAATCACGATGCTTTGTTCAGAAGAAATAGGTAGATAGTGTAGACAACAAATAAATCTGAAATACGATTCCTAACAGAAATGTGATCTGTTCTACTTAGTTAAAAATCTTTTTAGTATACTTACTTACTTACTTACTTATCTTCACGCACAATCCCTAACGGGGTAGCCAGAGAGAACAGATCGCCAAGTGTCACGATCCTTACATACCTCTTTCGCTTCCTTCAGGTTCATTAACTTCTTCATACATGCACATCTAGGTATCCGAGTACTCTTGACCCTCCCCTCTTCGAGCAATTTGCTCACATGGTCTTCGAAAGTTAGTCTCGGTCTACCTCGACACCTTTTAATATTTACTTTCGCTCTATATATTTTCTTCACCATTCGGTCTTCACTCATTCGTTCAACGTGCCCAAACCATTGGAGTACGCCCCTATCAATTTTTGTGATAAGGTCATCTTTCAATCCTGCCATATTGCGAATCTCTTCGTTTCGCTTTCGGTCGGCTAAGGTAACGCCACACATTTTACGAAGAGATCGCATCTCCACTGCATTCAACTTGCTTTTATGCTTCTTCTGGCATACCCAGGTTTCGCTGCCATATAACAAAGTCGGTACCAACACTGCATTATGTATTGCAAGGCGTGCACTCTTCACCACGCCTTGCCTTTTTACTAATGCATTCAGGGCACCATTGACTTTGTTTCCGGCAGCGACACGCCTATCCACATCTAAATCGCATCTTCCATCCCGGCTGAAAGCACTCCCCAAGTATACAATTTCATTTACCTGTTCTAGACATTCCTGATTTACCCATATTTCACATTTCGTTCTCTCTTCGTCCTTTTCAAATACCAGAACCTTAGTTTTATTAGCATTCAAACGGAGACCTTTAACTTCACATTCCTCTTTCATACACGTGACTAATGCCTGCAGTTCTGCTTCTAATGGTGCAATAAGCACTGCATCATCAGCATACAGCAGACAATTAACTTTTATGTCACCCAATTTCACACCCAAACAGCTATTTTTCAGCTTCTGTAAACAGCTGTCGAGATACAGTATGAACAGCCAGGAAGACATGACACAATCCTGTTTTACGCCCGCTTGGACGCTAAACATGGGTGACAGGTCACGCCCTACCCGCACACAGGCTTTACAGTCATAGAAAAGTGACTGCACAGCCCTTAACAATCGACCATCCACACCATATCCCGGCAACAGTTCCCACATTTTCTTCCTTATAACCTTATCAAATGCTTTCTCCAGATCCACAAAAGCACAGAAAATCTTCTGGTTAACACTCAGAAGCTTCTCCGTGATCATGCGGAGAGAAAACATTTGATCCGTGCATCCTCTTCCAGGTCTAAATCCGCATTGTGCCTCCCATAAGAATCTTTCCGATTTCTCTTGCATCCTACGTGTCAAAACCTTCGAGTAAACTTTACTTGCTAAACTGGTCAAGCTGATCGCCCGATAGCACCCGCAGTCAAAATGTGAACCTTTACCTTTATATAAAGGCACAATGACCGCGGATCGCCAATCATCCGGGACATCTCCCGTCCGCCAGCACAAATTGCACAGCAGATGGAAGCTGTCCCAGACGCGAGGCCCACCGTACTTGACCATTTCAGCAGTAACTCTGTAGTCCCGCCTTACCACATTTCAAACTTCAAATCGCACGTTCAATCTCTTTCATGCTGATGACCTCAGTGTCATCGAGGTCCGTGTCTGGCGTGCCAGTCACGGCGTCACCCTCGGATCCTTCACTAAGATCATGACACGCATACATTTCTCTATAAAATTCACTTCCATCGCTGCATGACGTCAGATTTTTCTGAGAGGACGTCATTGGTTCTCGAAAGCACTTTGTTCATTCTTAAGGCTGTCGCACCACCCCGGGACCTTCCAACCTCTTTCCAGAAGAGTTTGGAGTTTTCCCTAAAGTTGTGCGACAACCTCTCGTCCGCTTCTATTCTACACCTTTCACGTACTTCCTCAATCAATGTTTTCGCATGAACTTTCTGCAGCTTATATCTTTCTTTCATCTTCTCTCTCATATGCTCATCGTTACTAGAGGCCAAGTAGTCTAACCATGCTTCTTTCTTCTTTTTTTACAGCTTCTCTCACTTCATCATTCCACCATGCATCTCTTCTTTTACTACTACCTCTTTTTGTCGTACCACATACTTCTTCCGCTGCACTTACCATTCCATCCCTAAGGTTCTGCCATGTTCTTTCCACACATTCTTTCCTGCCATCGATGGTGTCAAGCTTTTCGGCTACCCTCGTGTGATATTTGTCCCTAGTATCCGCTTCCTGAAGCTTCCAGCTTCGGATGCGACAGACCGACTGTGGTTCTGTTACTGCCGTCCGGTAGCGCCAACCCGCGAACAAACCCCTAAATCTAGTAATTACTGTAATGTCGTTCCAGTCAGCACCCCTGAACAACGTTACATCACCTGTTTTCGCAGTCGGTCATCCACCAGGAACAAATCAATCATACTTCTCTCATTCTTTCTTTCTCTAGTGTACATATGGATTTTCCTGTGATTAAACATAGTGTTTGTCACAAGAAGACCCTTTTCCTTGCATACAGCCAGTATAAGCTTGCCAGCATCATTAACCCTTTTATCGCCAAACTTTCCAAGCACCGACTCGTATCCTGGTCGAGCGATACCTACCCATCCATTCAAATCACCACATACAACTGTTCTTTCGTTTCACTTAACCAAATCTAGAACTTCTCTTACATTCTCCCAAAACTCCTCCAGCTCAGCCCTGGACGACGAAGCTACCGGCGCATAAACAGCCAAAAGGAATAACTTCGTCAATCCCATTTTGAAGCAAACCAGAGAAGTCTTGAGTTCAAACCTTGTATTCAGTCACAAGATCGACCAACCGGGACGACAATAGCACTCCCACTCCCTGGCAGGCGTTCTCGCTTTCCGGGACTCCGGACCATATAGCTAACGTCCCGCCAGGGAGCTCTTCAGTACCACTGCCTTTCCGTTTGGTCTCCGACATACACACGACATCTAATTCTCTTTCTTCATTTCGATCAACTCATTCGTCTTATCTCTCATGCCCCCCTCTAACATTCCACGTGCCAACTCTGCACTCCGTCCTCCACCTTCCGCCGTGTCGGGCTGTGCGTGACGGGTGGCGGTCCCCATCGCCACTTTGCGCGCTGCATTCCACACCAACGGGGACGAGCTGGTGTGCGTCGCCTTGGGGGGACGCCCTAACCCTCGTTTGCATGGGTGCGCAGCTGTGTAGAATTGCAGCCCTGAAAAGGGCTGGCAGGGGTCGCGACGAGCACGCTTTTACAATGACCCCCTTGTTAGTATACAAAGTTTTAATTTCAGTATTTTGTGTTATTACAACTTAAAATATTTTAATTACAAAAGACAAGTATAGGTAGGTATGTAAGTAGATACTTAGATAGTGAAGTAAATTTTATTTAATTTTTGTAATAAAGTACTTGGGTATTTCTTCTGTAGATCAAATTATTACTTAAGAGCCTACACTACCTCAAATGGCTTAACAAGATCCTCTGTTATGCCGAAAATACTGCAGCATTGTTTTTGAAATAAATTTATGGCGAAGTTGAGGACTAATGTTAAGTACTATGTTAGACAAAAACACGATTCCATAAAATTTTCTCGACAGAAAAAAAATCCAAAATTACCTCTAAACCAAATTATAAACGCTTGTATTCAAAAAATACTTAATATTAGATCATGAAACTTTGCATACTAACTGAACCAACTATAAAGCAGGGCTTATGTTATTTACTTTTTTTTTTAATTATCATTATTTTCACCGTAAAAAGAAATTACCTAAACTATCGTCGTTTTAAAGTTTGTTACCTGCCGCCCGACACCGTCGTTCACTTCACTCTAGCTTCGGCTTTTGGACAGGGGGGTTGTATCGCTTGTGCTCAGGACACACATTACGTAACAGGACGACGTAAAATTAAAATATTAAGCGTTTACAAAATTGATAGGTATAGAATCGAACTACTACATTGACGACACGAGTCACACACACAAGTGTACGCACGGTTGGCTGCGGGAATCGTAGTCAAATGAAATTATTTTGATAATTTGAAAGATTGAATTTGTTTTTCATTTCTTATACCTCAGAAGTATACTTAGATACGAAATACGAATACCTGCTCCAGAGATTGCTTGGCACTGGAAGCCCTCTACTGGTAGTGAGATGTTAGCTGTGGGCTTTGGACTGGTTTTGTCAGTTATAATAAGACCTTACCTACCTCCGGACTTGATGGAGTGACCTGAAGGTGTAATTCGGTGATTACAACTGGAACTCCTAGACTAGTAGAACTAGGTTTGCCGAGTTTGGGTTCGTTTTATTAGTTATGATGAGACCTTGCCACCGGACTTGATGGAGTGACCTGAAGGTGTAATTCGGTGATTATAACTATAACTCCTAGACTAGTAGAACTAGGTGTGCCGAGTTCGGATTCGTTTTGCTAGTTATGATAAGACCTTATCACTGGACTTGATGGAGGGACCTGAAGGTGTATTTCAGTAATTACTACTGAAATTCCTGGACGAGTAGAACTAGGTGTGCCGAATTTGGCCTCCGTTTTGTTAGTTATGACGAGTCCTTACCTCCGGACTTGATGGAGTGACCTGAAGGTGTAATTCGGTGATTATAACTGGAACTCCTAGACTAGTAGAACTAGATGTGCCGAGTTTGGGTTCGTTTTGATAGTTATGATGAGACCTTACCTCTGGACTTAATGGAGTGACCTGATGGTGTATCAGGTCCGGTGGTAAGGTCTTATCATAACTAACAAAACGAACCCAAACTCGGCACACCTAGTTCTACTAGTCTAGGAGTTCTAAATATAATCACTGAATTACACCTTCAGGTCACTCCATCAAGTCCGGTGGTAAGGTCTCATCATAACTAACAAAACGAGTCCGAACTCGGCACACCTAGTTCCGCTCGTCCAGGAGTTGCAGTAGTAGTTACCTTCAGATCACTCTATCAAGTCCAGAGGTAAGTTTATATGTATATAAATCCTACTTATTTTTAGCTAAATAAAAAACTGTGAGTATAAAAACAATAATTTTATCACTTGTCAAGTACTTATGTTTCCAATTTGTTTTTTTTTTCTAATATTTTGTGTATGTACAGCGATCTTTTCAGAATGAGCCGCTGCAAACAGGCGATACAGTGTCCACTCACGACGGCGGCCGAGCGCGGACTCACAGAGTACCTTTGCGCAGACTGTGGTTTCATCAAAATCTTTGTACAATAAATCAAAACAGGCACCAAAAATAAAATAGCCCTCATTGCAATAGTTTATGATTCATCCGTATTAGCAAAATATGTGAAAAAATGTGCATCAGTTTTTATTTTTTCTACGACTATTTGTGACATTTTGATAAAAAATAAACACATGCTTTTTTAATTGAATATGTCTGTCTACTTATAGTATTTTTTAAATTTTAGTTATAAGAATATACCGTTAGTATGTACAATGAAATTAAATTTGCGACATATAATTTTATGTTCATATAATGACAATATTAAAGTATGACTAAAAACTTTATTACCTACTTAGTGCTCGTCCGATAAATGTTTATTTTATTCTAACAAAATCGCTTTGGGCTCGTGTTCCCGCGTGAACTCGAGCCACGCATAGTATGCGAACGAGTGGCCTGGGAAAGTGGAGGCGAAATTGTAATTTGAGCTGAGGTAGTGTAGACCCTTAATTATTTTTTGCTGTAAGTACCTATCTAAAAAAAAAAAGTAAGTAAATTCACCTTTCGTAACTTCCTTCTAAAATCCTTCGATAACTTAAAGAATGATATAAAACTTTTTGTTGGTCATTTAGTATTCATCTACGCAACAGTTATAATAGGAACGACGTTTTGCCATTATATTTTATCAAAAAGGTAATATACATAATATATAATTAAATTAAATAACATTATAATTTTGGATAGATTTTAATTTTCTTTTTTTTCCTTTGTTAGTATCATCATTACATATTTTTAGAAAAATAAATGCACTGCACGCTTTTCAATTTTTTCAATTCATATCTTGCTTGATGACCGGTCATAATATGACAGGACACTATATTTTTAATATTTTTGAATCGCTTAACATTTTTATGTTCAAGGATTATTTGGAGTGATTTTTTTTTGTAATAGAAAGCTTATTTTGTGTACTTTAAGAATATAAGTTCATTGTTAAATTCTTTAGCTTAGTTTTTATAAAAATGGCGTAGTATTTTTTTGAAGGTCATCTTTCCGGCCACCAAAACTAAGGGCTTAATTTTTACCTTCTATTGAAAAATAAAAGAAGGTTTGAGCCCAATCGCTGAATGTATTTATACAATCATAAAGATTCCGGCCGTAGGCGGATTGTCGCTTGAATAATGGTTCGAAGTGGATTTTGATTCATAAAAGTGATGCGATTTTGTGAATTAAGTGTCCGCGTGAACTATTAGAGAAAACGACGAAACAAGAGCTTTGATGTAGATATAAACCTCAAGTTAATTTTGATCACTTGGGCGCCTTATGAACTTGAGTGGCTGTCGTTATCAACTGTCCGCTAGGTTGAGCTGTCGTCAAAATCTCCCAAGGACTTCGCAATGTGACGCATCAGCATATTGTGAAAAAAAAAAAGAATATAAAATGAATATTCCGTAGGCTCAGAAAGACTAGAACCCAGAGCCGTAAAGTCAGTTAATAAAAAAAGTTGTATGAGTAATCTGTGGCTCCACCCAAGGCGAGGATCGACGAATAATTTTATTCTGTTTTATTCTTTGGCTTGTTTAATGTTTACCTTCGATAATTATTGTTAACCTTGTTTGATGATTTTGAAATAGTTTCTAAGAAATATAATTCTATTACCTTTAGATTAAAATATTTCTCCTTGTTTCGTAAACTCGAATTGTATGATAATTATCTATTTAAATATATTTTACATTTACAATGTACCAATAAAAATTATTGGTCTGATTGCTTGAAATTTAGTTAAAGGAAAAAGATACTTTGTGATTCATAGCCTCAGTTCGAACAGGAACTTAAATAAGTGATTGATAGCAGCTTGATTGTGTACGTACTAAAACTATTATTGCACAGCGGAAATTTGTGTACTGAGTCATTTTTAGAAAAATCTCAATAATAATAAGTTATGGAAAACTCCGAAGAAAAAGTTATTATGACGCCCAAGTGTAAAACACCAACATCCACTACCATAGTTGTAGAAAGAAAGGTTGTTGATACCGAACCGAGTGATAAAATACACATTGCTGGTGGTGATCACACTGGAATCATTATAAACAAGGAAAAAGTTTATGGTGAGACAAACTTTCTATTTCTTCGTAAAGAATAAAATAATCAGCTCTCGTTTTATAAAAATTGACCAAGGCATCATGGTCTATTGCATTTTAAATTAGGTATTGATTTATGATAGCATGAGACAAAACAAACTCAACATTTTGACTGCCAAGTCTTCATATTATAACAACATCAAGTAACAACAAATCTATCAGTAAAATATATTAATGATGTTCAAATTTAATTTTCTGATAAAAATGCATTTTAATATCTAATCAAAAATGTTTTTAATGACATAATTGTGTCCATTGTAATAGTGAATTATCTCCATGCAATGAAGTTTTGAGAAATTAAGAGTTTTGTTAATTAACGCGTAGAAAAAAAACTACAAATGTTTATTCAATGCCTTATATTTTTTTTGTAGTTAACGAATGAAATATTATAATAGTATATAGTTACTTAAAAATAAGACGAAGTTATTTTAATGAAACGAATTATAATTTTTTTTTGTGGACTTACTTCACTGTTAAAGTGACGAGTTATACTTATTGTGATTTCGTTAAGTGGTTAATCGTAGGTTATTTCGTCATCAGATGAACGTTCATCAGCATTACGTGTGCTTGACCGTGTTGGAATGTCTACAGTAAAGTTTTTGTAAAATTGATGGTAAATTGGTGGAATGTATGGGAGAAGATCAAGCATATCCTTCTTCTTAGCAATAGTGACTGGTCTTCTTGAAGGATAGAGGCCTTGTTGAATATTGTACAAGTAAGCTGGTCGTCCTTGTTGCTTTTTTGATAGATCTACTTTGTAGAAGGGCATGTCAGCGTTGAGCGTTTCTTTAAATTGAAATTGTAAAGGATGATTCCTCTCAAACCTCAGCCATCTAATATTCAGCCAGTTGAAGTCGTAACCACAGGTTGTTTTTTTTCTGTTGGTAATAGATTTTTCTAATGCCACAGTGCTTATAAATTCGGAATTTTTTATTTCGTTTACAACAAAATGTGGTTCTTTGCATTTGGCTGTTTTTATGATCTCAATCCATTGATCCGGGCTATAAATTTGTCCATGACGGCGACTTGCGCTCTCAATTATCCCAAATTCCCCATCATTAGGCAAATAAGAATGCCCGGACACTAAAAACTTGTGGTCTATGGTGGTTATACTAGTATCCGGGTCTTGTACGAGCTTTAAAAGGGAAAGGGTAGTCTTAATGTTTCGATTTTGTCCAGTGCAAGAATCGGAATACATGATGACGTGATTTTGTGTTACCGTGTGAGTTTTTAAATGTTTCACGAGACAGACTGCAATGTCTTGAGACCCTTGCCCTCCTTCTATCTCATTCCAGACGTTCATGTACCCTGTGTTGTTATTAAAACAATGTATTCCCAAATTATACAAATACAGATTCCTTTTATAGTATGCTACCGAAGTAGTTAATTTTGGGAAAGCTAAAGCTTTCTGCAAATCAAAGGTTAGTACATATGCGTCATTAATCTTTTTAGCATCAATTTGTAGATTTTCTCTTGCCGAATCTGCCTTTCTTTGATATAGTTCCTTTTGAACTTCAAACTCTTTCTTCACATTCTCATCATCGGTGCCTCTAATTTTAAAATTCAAGCTATCGCAAGTCTTACATGTATCCTGGTGCGGTGCCTTGAAATGTAGATTTAACTTGGTGTTAAAAACTTTATTATAATATTTTAATTTTTTAGGTACTGTCATTTCAGTCAAACATTTTTCTTTATATAGATCGTACATCTTTCGAATAGTTAGCCCAGGATTTAAAAACTTCCAGTTAGGATTACTTTTTCTTGTGTAATGGCTTTGGTACGCGGGAAAGCTTTGTATATGAATAATAATGTCAGAATCATCTAATTTTCGAGTACTAGTCGTGCCTCGTTTATGTTTACATTGCGAGACATCGTCTTTTGATAGACAGCGATATAATCTTCCATCACTGATTTGGAATGTTTTCAAAAATATTTTTTACATACCAGTTGTGTCATAATATGAGATTTGAGAAAATACTTAAACGAAACGTTTTTCCTGCTCGTGACAGATCTTTAGGTCGTTTTCTATATATATAACAGATGCTTTTTGCACTAATGCATATAGAAAGGCATTTTGCTGATTAAAGTCCTTTAAATTCCAAAATGATTCGAACATTTCTTGCCTTTCATTTTCTGTAAAAAGCGTATAACACTTTTTAGGACATCCACAGTCAATATTTTCGAAGATTTTGGTATTTTTCTCCACTCCCATTTTAGTTACATAACCTTTTCCATTATTACGCAATAACTTTCTTTTATTAACTGTCCAATTTTCCTTGTTGATTGACCTTTTTCTAGATTTAGATGTTCCAGGTTCTGATAGACTAGACGGCATCATAATATTTTCGTCACAACTTGTATCTGTTTCTGAAACAAGTATAAAAACGAAACCAATAAAATAATAGTGATTTCTAGGACAACTAAATAGAAAATGTATTCTTAGATGTCGTATTTTCTTGTCTATAAACTTGAAAGTTATCACAATATTTTTAGGTTAGAAAAACAACTAATAAAAATATAACTTACCAGATTCTGTATGAATTTCTCCAGGAATAGGCTGATATTCAGAACCAGAATCACTAAAATCTTCTGTATTAGACATATTGTATTAAAACCCCACAAAAACACCGACTTTGAAAATCCTTTTTTAATAATTATCACAACACGTACAACGGATGACAACAATCGGTCGCAATAAAAGTGAATCAACTCCGGACTTACTTCATTATAAAAGTGACTTGGGACATACTTCACTTTTATAGTGAATAACAGTACAAATCTGTTGCTAGACTAAACAAAATAGCGACATCTACGTCACTTTAGTGGTATCAGTGGAGTTGCTTCATTTTTATATTGAAAGATATAATACATTGTGAGCCCACTATGGGAAAATAATTTTTTTTTTTATATTATGGAGTTACACCACTATTACAATGACCGACACAATTGTAACCACTTCTTTATTTTATTTTGACTATAGGAAATTAATTTTATTTTTCATATTTTAATTATGTATTAATAAGTTTTAAGTTATAATTAAAATACTGCTATGTAGGGATGGCATGAGAGTTTTCACCATCTACTATCATCCTCTTGGTGTCATGACAGAGGAGAACTGATACGATCTGACTGACAGCAGCATCTTCCTGATAATAACAAAATAATAAAAATCTGTGGAAACTGACTATTGCAAAATCCCTTCAATCCCAAAATCTGCTTGTTACTACAGTCACAGAATGATATGGGGTAACAGATTTTACTACACTGCCACTGCACAGTCAATAATTTATACATGTATACATAATAATGATGTAACCATGTTTGCGATTTATTAACTTATTAATTGAGCGGACTGAGCTTTGCTCATCATTAGAAATAAATAGTTCTCTCAGGGATGACACTTTTCTAGATAAACTTGGAAAGCATTTATACTATTGGCCAGGTGCTATAAGAGGTAGTATGATGATATAGATTGATAAATAATGATGGATTGTTTTCTGCAACTCCATGTCTAATCGCGTATTTTGCATGTGGGCAAGAATAATGTCATTATTCGAGCCATGCAACGAAGCAGTTCAACAGTCCTATGATGTTGTGAGCAACTTTAGGGAGTGATCGCGGCGTGCTGAGATGTTTAGCTCTGTATGTAGCGATCTCCGAATATGTCAGCAACACGAGGGCTGTTGTTTCTTTCTCCTCCACTCATGCCTACTTCTTTAGTGCTTCAAGTTAGCTATAAGAAAGAAAGAACATATATCTGATGTGAAGCACCAAGGCTCTGGGAAGTCTGCAGTCTGTCAACATGTTCAAGATCTTCCCTACCATTACATCAGATTTGATAAAGAACAAATCTTTGCAAAAGAAATAAGGATGTATGCGAGACTATTGAAATTAAAAAATATCCTAATTTCAATAGAGAAGATGGATGGGTGCTGCCATCTGCTTGGGATCTTATAATTAACAAAATTAAATCCAAACTCAAGCATACCTCTGCAAGACTTCAAGATACTGTAAGGTCGTTTTGCGTAGATTAAACCAAAAATGAATATTCAAATACTGTAGGTAGCTGGGCCAACTATGACATTGGGACGTCAAACATCTCAGTCCACCCCCCCATGACCATGGGTACTGTAAAGCACCTGCAATATCAGGAATTATAAATAAGTTAATCATCATCATCATCATTACAGCCCTTCACAAGTCCACTGCTGAACAGAGGCATCCCCCAGGGTATGCCACAAAGCACGGTCCTGAGCCACCTGCATCCATCGACTTCTTGCATGTCTTACCAGGTTGTCACTCCATCTAGTGATTGGAAATAAGTTAATAAAAGGTGAGAATTTCATTCAATATGTAACAGTAACTTTATTAGTGCCGACTCCCTTAATCTGCTGGTGTTAGGCTGGCTGTGAGGCTAAGGGGTCTATAGGATTTAGGGTCCGTATAGTCACTTACCTGGTTTGGGTATGAATGTAACTTTCACTTCCCTCCATCCCCTAGGAACATATTTGAACGCCAGACATGCTCTCATTATGGCAACAAGTCTGTCAATTAGGGCTTTACTCCCCCACTGTTGAAGTGTGGGGAATATGTCATCAGATCCTGCTGCCCTATAGGAGAGGAAACTAAATGGCCCAATGGATCTTATCCATTGTTACCTGTCTGTGCTAAATTCCAGTCTTCTGCTGTTGCTGTGAATATATCTTCATGACGAATTACACGAGTTTCTTTAAAATATAGATCCTGATATGTGAACAAGCCCTGGGTTAGTAGAAACAAAACTAAAAAGCTCATCAATAACAAAATAGCTTTGTGGAACAGATACATGCTGATTGGACTAGAACAGCATTATAGAGACTACAGAAACATAAACAACCAACTGTTAAATCAAAATAGGAAAGCCCGAACAACCTATGAACAAGAAATACTGCATGCTGGACTAAAAAAGTTTTATTCCTACATAAGACAGCAAGTAATATCAAAAGTAAGCATTCCTACTATTTTGCTAAACAAACAAGGACAAAGTGTGACCCAACCTCACGAAATTTCCGGGATATTTTTGGAACAATTTGCAAGTGTTTTCAAAACAGAACCGCATGACCAACTCCCTACATTAGACCCGCCACTTCAAGTAAAAAATTCCATTGAAGAAATTCGGTTCACACCAGACCAAATCAACCGAGTCATTTCATAAATGAAAACAGATTCATCTATGGGACCAGATGATATACCAGTACCTATATTGAAGAAATGCAACCTATCTCAGTATTTAGCAAAAATAATGCAAACATTGTACGAGACAAGCATATTACTGGATTTATGGAAAACAGCATTGGTGACACCCATATTTAAAAAAGGTAGCAAGCTGGAACCATCCAATTACAGACCCATCAGCTTAACCAGTGTGGTCTGCAAGGTTATGGAGAAAATTGTAGTAAAGCATATTAGAAACTTCCTCTCCAACCATGAAGTTATTCCTAAATAGCAACACGGTTTTTGCCCACATCATTCCACGATTTCTAATTTGTTATTATCAGTTGTCAGGTATGAGGATACCTTGATGACCAGCAATGTGTCCGATTTAAGGACGAGGGGAATGATGTTCTCCTTCAACCAATTCAACGCCTTCTAGTTGTCGCGTAACAGCTTTTCGGCGAGGTGGTTTCGTCCAGCCTCATTTTGGTTGCTCTTTTTTTATCAATACCCTTGGCCGCTCTCTGTACATATCTCCAAGTATCACAGGAACAGCAGTATTAATTAAAATACGAAGAGATTTTTTCCGCTTCCCGATTGCATGCTCGTGCCTCGATAAGCCCATAAAGCCGTAAGTTCTGCGCCTAATCTCTCCCCAATCAAGTTAAATTGCTAACCTATCAGACAATGAGAGCAAGGAAATATAGAGTGCAACAGATCTTGCGCATGCATAATATACTCGGGCACAATATATCCTGTCCTGACTGACTAATCTTCATTGGGACGAGTTGACGTGTTTGAGTTGAAGTTAGGTATGAATTTTATTATTATACTAATTACACGCTAAATATGCGTTTAGATGTGGAGTTGCGTGAAAAAACCCGCCGTAAACTAACCAAACTACTATATCAATAACCCTTATAGATATATTTATGTAAACATAAATATTGCTCACTTAAAGTATTAAAATTAGTTATTAAAACACTTAGAAATTTTATATATGTACTAATTATAATTAGTTATTAATAATTAATTTGTTAAATACATAGCATAGAGTGTAAAAGCTTTTTTTCTTTTACAGAAAACGGAGTGACAGAGCCATGTCATGCTCAGTTAGAGTTTTGTGTATATCTTGTGTCTGCAGCAACTGGAACTCATACTCGGGAAGCAAGAGCATTAAGATTTTGGTTCAAGCCTGAAGTACCTCGTGACGAGTGTCCTCATGAGGCCCAAAGCTTTTTCCGTGAACTTGTTAGTCCACATGATTTTCCAAAAGGTAACTCCCTAGTTCCTTAAATTTTTTTTCATATGACAAACCAACTTCTATGTATGAAAAAGATATAGATGTATAATATGAGAACATAAGCCCAATTAAAAGTGGCAAAGAAGCCTTTCATTGTCGTCCTAGCGGCAGGAACAAATGCAAGTACCGCCAGTGATATAATCAGATTTCTTTTAATGTAACAATCCAAATTTATAATTTAATTTTTTATTTATACATGTTATATACAATTTTTAATGTATTGTATATTACATGTAAAATTACTATTCTTACTACTGTTCTTTTTTATTTATACATGGATCGGTTTCAGATTATGTGGGTTTCATAAAAAAGATAATAAAATTAATGCAGCAAAAGTACCACCAACTTAAAGTGTTGGAGGTAGAACTAAGACAAGAAGGTAGTGGACCTCCACCACCAGGTTTGTATTTTTTAAACATATTTTTGAAAAATTTCAATTTTACAGCCCTATTCATTAGTATAGTCTAAGTAACGGTAAGTAAGCATTGGAAATCTGTAAACCGTATAAAAAAGTGATGAAATCATATGTAAATACGTGAATGTAATCATAAAAATCTCAGAGTAATTACATACATATTATGTATGCATAAACAGAACGTACATAAATGGAGTCAATATACTTATCGCGCTTTTTCCAATTAAATTTTTGATTATGGCAAAAAGAGAAACACTATTGAAAGATGTTGCATGTAATTTATGCCTAGAGCTTTAATGACAAGTGGTCATCTTTGGTCTCTTTATGCTAATGCCAAAGATGAGAGTAAGTACACTCGTACTTGTATCTTCTTATTTACTAAAATAATGGCATCCTTGTTATAGTTATATAATATGTTTTATATTTACAAGACATGACGTCTTTAATCTATAGTGATATTTCGTTCCCATGTTTATCATGTCAATTGTTTTCGAAATCATGTGATGATGATATTACATTGCAAATATTCGTGTCGCAGATTTTTAATGTTGTTAGTGAGGTATCAATACTAAATACTACCCTTAATTAACAGTCACTCATTAAATAGCGAGTTGGATCCCATTTGTAATCCCAATTTTATATGCTAGTTAGCAAAAATAAAAAAATCGCGAAAGCTGTATCTGCTTTAATAAAAATATATTGCAATTCGTGAAGTGAAGGCAGGATCTCGATAACCGATGATAAAATATACCCCTTATTATCGCTACGGTTACGCTTACGCTCGCGCGACGGCGTAAGAGAATCAACTACTTCATACTTAAAAGCACCATACTCTCACTTGAGTATCGTAAAAGGCGACAGAGGAAAATGAACAGGAAATAGAGAGCAGTGCTTTTATTGTTGACAAAACACTAAGAGAGGGAACTGAGGCAAATATTCCCTCTATGAGGCAATCTATGGAATAGGCCTGTTTAGCAGTTGATTTTTGATAGGCTTTAATTAATGAATTAATGATGGATAATATCGTGAGGGAGCAGAGAGGAAAACGGGTAGTACGATCTTAATGGATTTATTGGTAGTTGTGATGGATCGAAAATAGAGGAGGCAGACCGTGGTCGTGGCGCAGTATTTGTACTATCGTAGCAGTAACCTCTGTGTACGTTCCGTGAAACGGTGAAGCGGTGTCGATTAGACAAACAAGTAAATAAAATATTTCAAAGGGGTACTTGGTTACAGTCCGTACGGATAAAGAATGGGATTAAAAATGTGCATATTGAGCTCGTACCATCAACATGCACATTAATAATATAGCGAAAACCCGCTAATAACGGTATATCGTTATAACATTATATTATTCGGTTAATTGGAAATTTTCTGGGAAAATATTTGATAAGAATTGTATACGCAAATATAAACATTACTTAAAAAAAATATTCATAACTACCGAACCGCTCTGGTTTCGCCTGGGTAATTGTAGATTTGAGATAATCATCAGACCCTTTATTTTTATTTTAATAAAATCTCTAAATTCTTTTGATAAAATTTAGTCTAGATAACTCCCGGTGTTATTTTCTATTTTTGTTCGTGGTGTTTTTTTACAATTGGTTCAGTAATTGCGATGATTAGCTCAGATACACGGCCAAACGAAAGTTTTGAAAAAAATTACTCATATCTCAATGGCACCATCAATTTTGTAAGAAAAAAAAGTGAGAATAATATAGCCGTCTTATTTCGTACAACGCCTTATGCGTAAAGCGTTTAAGTACAAGAACTTTATTCTTACTTTAGGGTTCACTCTATGCTATTAATTACTCTGAGATGTAAAGCTTTCAGTAATAAATGTCTTCCTGTTTAATTAAAATTCTAAACAGAATTTTAAACAATGTTTTTAGTGTTCCACTGCTTACAATATTATAAACCATTGCTCAAGTGTATATTATATTAATGAATTTGGATGTACGGTGTATTTTGGAAAAACAGAATTACTGTAAAGTAAAAAATAATAAGCAGACAAAAATAAATATAAATAACCTTTAAACTTTATAGCACTTTTCAAATATTTGTTTGTTAGTGTAAAATATTTTTTTATTTAATAGTTGTACTTAACGCTCAGACCAACAAATAAAGATAGATAGAAGATCACTTACATTCCAAGTGAAGTCGAAACCGTACACATTTTTCTTGCTTTAAGAGCTCGTAAAAGTTTACTGGTGGACGGCATACATATGCACCAAAAACCATGTGCGTGCGTGCTTTTATAATAAGTTGAGCATTGTTTTGTCTTGGTTTTGGCATTACTTGAAAGTATGCATGGCTCCGTCTATCTTGATTTGTTGTTATGAGACTTAACGACGCAATAAGTATCATGATATTTAAAGTTAATTAATTTAAATAAACCTAATTTGTTTATATATTTTGTAATGGCTTTTCGGGAAAGGTTGTATTTATTCAGTATTGCTGACACATAATGCCATCTAACGTAAATTCGCCCATATTAAAAGTTCATTAAGATTTTTTTATCCACCGTTATTGAATTGTGTTGAAATGATTACAGCCTTTGCGCATATTCTAAAATAATTTTGTCAATAACAATTTGTTAATTTTGTCACAACATGTGTGGTATAATATATAATTCTTATTATGTTTAATTTATTATTTTGTTCAATTTTATGAAACAGAATCAAATGGCGTTATTACGAGTAAGGATCTTATATACAAGTATTCTAATGGCTGTATGTATGGTATATTTGGCATATATAGTGCATGAGGTTTTAGTTATTGAGCTCGCTTGTTCAAGTTTATTTAATACATTTGCGAAATTTGCACATATTGTCATGTTATATCCTTTTGTGATTTTATTTATAATATTAACACAAATTAACTGATTAACTGCAGCAATATTAGTTTTCGTTTGTGGCGTGGAGTTTTGCTTTTTTTCTTTCTTTTTATTTTATTTAATCTTACTATAAAGCAACTTTTTAGGGCAATTGTAACACCTTGTATAGTCCATACGGATAAAGAATGGGATTAGAAATGGCGACTGTGCCTATAGCGAAAACACGCTAATAACGGTCCATCGTTATATCGTTATTATTCGGTTAATTTGAAATTTCCTATTGAATAAAACTATTATTTACGGATTTTATCGCGTTTAATTACTTTAATTTATTTTTATTATTATCCCGACGTTTCGGGTGCTTTACAGCGCCCATGGTCACGGGGGGGACCGAGATGTTTGACGTCCCAATGTCATAGTTAGTCCGGCTACCTTCAGTTTTTTAATATTAATTTTTGGTCCGATTTACGCAAAACGAGCTTATAGTATCATGAAGTCTTGCAGTGGTATGCTTGGGTTTGGGTTTAATTTTGTTAATTATAGGATCCCAAGCAGATGGTAGCACCCAACCATCTTCTCTATTGAAATTTGGATGTTTTTTAATTTCAATAGCCTCGCGTATCATCCTTGGTAGGAATCGGTGTTCTTTTGCGAGAATTTGTGGTTTATCAAATCTAATGTAATGGTGGGGACGATCTTGAACATGTTCGCAGACTGCAGACTTCCCGGAGCGTCGGTGCTTCACATCAGCTATATGTTCCTTCACGCGGGTTTTTATAGATCTCTTTGTTTGACCTATGTAAGAGAGACCACATTCACAATCTAGCTTGTACACACCTGCATCTTGTAGAGGAATATTACATTTGATGGATGGTAAAAATTGACTAATCTTCTTCAGCGGCTTGTAGTATGTCTTAATGGACGCTCGTTTTATTCAATGTGTAGTGTTCGCGTAAATTTAAGAAATCATTGAAATTTCCTATTAAAGAGAAACTATTTGAAAATAATTTCAAACCCAAGTATTTATATTAATTTTAATATAACATGTATAACTAGTGACATGTTTGGCTGTTCTTGGATAGGATCTATTATTGTGGCGTTATTTAGACTTAAGAAAATTTATTATCTTAAATCAATATATACATTTAGATTAATAAAAGAGGATAAATGTGGATGTCTATGGGCCACAGAATCTACTTACCATCAAGTGGACTGTGTGCTCGTTTGTCACCCTATAAAGAAAAAGATAATCATTAAAGACCATTCATTTTATCTTATCAATATTTCTATTTTAAAAAATTCTCAAAATT
Organism: Parnassius apollo; assembly: GCA_907164705.1. Classification (NCBI taxonomy): domain Eukaryota; kingdom Metazoa; phylum Arthropoda; class Insecta; order Lepidoptera; family Papilionidae; genus Parnassius; species Parnassius apollo. Next base: position 11,735,077 of record CAJQZP010000885.1, read on the forward strand.
TTTCGATATATATTATATAAGTTATAGACTAAAGTTATAGAACGTATAGTTGACGCCACGAGTCATGAGCACAGATGAACTATGGTGGGGGTTGAGCCAGCGTAGGTACACAGTCGGCCAAAATTATTTGGTACCTTTGTTATTTCAATTCGTAATTGAATATTTTCGCTGACTTTTTTTCGAAATTCTGATTCGTTAACTCCTATAAATATACGCCGTATAGTAGCTACGTAGACATTAGTCGCCGCAGCAGTCTGTTTCTAAACGTCTATCATGTTTTTAGCAATACACTGAATAGACCATTTGTCGGGATTATCTATTTAACGCTGAATTCTTTCTTCTCTGCATGTTTAGACCAAAATCTGAATGCTCAAATTATGACAAAAAAATTTGCAACAATAAATATCAAAACGGGTGAAAACAAGAAATAAACAAACAACAATTAACAACGAGGTAACACTACAATTAACAAAAATAAACTAATTAAAAAGTTGTCACTAAAATTGCTCTCGAGTGTACGGTAGACGAATGATACGTGCGAACCCAATAGACGACGAGAATCAGCTGACGAAACAATCACTTTGAGCTTCAGCGTTGTCGACGTCATATCGACCAATAAAAAGTGTGCTCACGACTCATGACGGCAATTATACCGAGAAACGCATATCACAACCTAATTTTTGCAATCTACCCGCGGGTGTGAGTATAGATAGCGACAGTGTGCGAGCGAGAGGTGAATAGAGGCGACGCCATTTTCAATCCCATTCTTTATTCGTACGGGTAGTTTATATTTTTTGCAAATATGACAGCATGCTTTACGTACGTTTATGCTGCCATACAGCAATTCGTTCATTATTGTATTCCGGCTTAAAGTGTTTGAGAGTGCCAGTATAATGGTATGTATGACATTCATTTTTATTCATTGAGTTATAAAACACTAGAGGAGCAAACCATATTACCACGCGTCGAAAAAAGTGTAACCACTATCCAAACGCGACGACGTAGCTTTGAAACTAATAACAATTTTAAATAAACATATATCTATCTCACTTGCGTCTCACACAAGTTGCGAAAACAATATCGTCGCTAAGATTAGATAAAGACAGACACACAAACATGCAATGGCGGGTTGGTGTGGCTTACTATATGAAATTTTACCTAAAATACGCAATAAAAATGAGTTTTCTTAAGCTGCAGTTAAATGTTTTTAAATTCTTAGAAAAAAAGGATACAAAGCTTATCAGATGAATAGAAGTAAACATAATGATGAAATAAAACATATTTTTATAAGTATTTTTATTGTACTAATAAATCAAACAATATAAAATAGGTAATAAAATATAATTAATATAAAATTTATATGAAATTATAATTAATTTCATGAATAAACTAAAATAAGAATAATTAATTATTTTGTATGAAAGTTTATTATAATTTCCAAAATATTTAAAATCAGAGGTAAAAAATTAACTTACTCTATTAATTATATTGTCTCCCATTAATGTAGGATAATCACAAATGCGGAAAAGTGGCAACATTGAACCTAAATGGCAATATTCGATAATTTTATTTAATTATTTTAGGTTTCTTACGTTTATATGAAAACAAGAACTAAAAATTATGTGTTGAAAGTGATTCCGCTTAATTTATTACGTTTTTATGACCTTGAATAGCATTCTTTCACTACGCATTTACCCATTTTTTGTCGCGGTTCAACTGTCGGCGTCACATTGAACACTGAACTGACGTTAGCTAGGCATATATGTGCAGTGGCAACGCTTTGGGCACGGTTATTACTGATCTAGTGTAATATATAAATCAATCTTTTTAATCCTCAACAACAGTGCATATGTTGTGTATATTTTTTTGCATATAAATTGATCGCAGATATAAGTGTGGACTCCAGTAGCCACTTTCCATAAGGGGCCCCTGTTAGATCGTTTGTTATTTCAGTTTTGTAAATAAAAGCTTTGCTCACGACTTTAATATAAATATCTTTGAATATATTTTAAAAATCATATTATGATAAAAAAATAAGCGGAGAATTAAATTTTAATTTATAAATGTAAAAAAGTTCAGCAAAAAATCCAGTGCTGCATTCAGAATGAAGGACTTGCCGTAATCGACTTTCATAGTAGGTGCATTTTCAATCGCACTAGCGCATGAAATTAAAATTTTACCATCATAAGTAGTTAATAGCAATAACTAGATACTCAATACTTTGTTACTTACCATAGTCTTACATCATCATCGTCATTACAGCCCATCACAAGCCCACTGGCCACCTCCAGGGAATGCCATAAACGTGCGAAGCCATCCGCGTTTCCTGCATTTCTTACCAGATCGTCACTCCGTCTAGTGGGGGAGGGGGCTGTCCTACATTTTGCATACCGGCACAAGGCTAACACTAGAGTACCTCCCCCCCTCTATCGGTTGTTGGTTCTTCGATCTATATGGCCGGCCATTGCCACTTCAGGTTTTGATCCATTGCACCGTGTCAGTTACTCTGGTTCTACTGCGGATATCCTCATTATCTATCATGCGGAGAAACTCCGAGTATTGCTTTTTCTATAGCTCCCTGAGCGACCTTGAGCTTTCAGCCAGCAGTGAAGGACCACGTCTCAGATTCATATAGCGTTACAAGCAATTCGCGCTGGTTGTAAACTCTTGTTTTCAAGTTTTGGGGTATACGTGTCGAGACATGTCGGTCGTAACCTTCCATTTGTATATTCACCTTGTTCCACATGAATGCAAAATACATACTAGTTAGTAAAAGGCAAGTATGACAATTCACAGTACTGTATTAGTCCCTACTTTAACGTATGGTAGTGAAAGTTGTAATTATCTAGTACAGGTAAAAAAACTGAAAACTGTGTGATAAAAGAAGAGTGTGGTTTGCAAGATGATGCGGTTACCAGGATTAAGAAAGGAATGCTTCGATGGTTTGGTCATGTAGAAATAATGAATGAGGAAAGACTGACAAAGCAAATATATGTTGCAGAAGTAAATGAAAGAGTCGGAAAGGGACGTCCTAGGCGAAATTTTGTCGACCAAATTGGCGATATATTAAAAATGGGCCAAATTAAGAGTATCCTTAACCGACGAGCATGTATGCGTAGGTATATGGATGTAGAAGAGGCGAGAGAGGTATGTCAGGATCGTGCTAAATGGAAGTCTGTAGTCTCTGCCTACCCCTCTGGCTGACAGGCGTGAGTGTTTACGTATATGTTTATATACTAGTTAGTAACTTAATATTTACCAATATACATATATCTTACACTATAAAATTTAATAGAAACTAATAATAATTTGGGGCATGTTTAAAATATAATTTTTCGCTAATAGTTTAAATTTATTTGTGATAATTGCAGACTATTTCAATAGACCTTAATTTCAGCTTTTATTGAAGATAGTGTTTTGAACCAAACACAAATTATATCGGAGCAAAGAGTGTTGGACATGATCGAAAATGCTTATCCCAATCCATTGACAGTGGAAGATTTTGTGACGTTAGTATTATTCATAAGTCTGATAATTTTTAGAAAATATTTGTATAAAAAAATACATCATCCGTCATTCAACATTTGAATGTTGGGTTATCATGGAGCCCGTCTTCAAACTTACCACATAATCGTTTGCCATCGATGAAAAATTCATCCAAATATGTCGTAACCAAATATGAAGACTGGTGATATGGGCAACATACCACAGCGATGGTATGAACTTTTACGCTCACCAACCTGTATGTTCGGCATGGTGAGTAGATGTACAATGCACTGAATCGCTACGCCGCGCCGAGTTCCTAGAGACGGCATGATAAATTAATACGTAGTATAAATTAATACGTAGTATTAATTTATCATTGTCGTTATCATTTACCTTTAGTTTGTTGCTGAAGTGCTGAAAAAGGCCTTTCCAAAATACGATAGAAGACATGCATTTTCAAAAAATCGCTCTTACAGAGCAGGGAAACAGCGCTTAACGACTATTATTATCTTATTGGTTTATTCAAAATGACTGAATGCCCTCAACAGGTAGGTCTAAGATGAATAAGGACAATACAACAATTGATTCACAAATATTTTTACCTAGGACCAAATTGTAGGACCCACAATACATGTGTCAATTTTTTCCTTTATTTAATTAATAGTAAATTAAACATTAAATTTAAAATTCGTAACATTCATCCGTTTGCTTATTAAAATGTTAAGATTAAATTTAATTGAATTATTTCAGGGTTGGAAAACACAATACATGTATCAATTTTTCCTTTATTTAATTTATAGTAAATTAAACATTAAATTTAAAATTCATAACATTCATCAGTTTGTTTATTAAAATGTTAAGATTAAATTTAATTGAATTATTTCAGGGTTGGAAAATGGTCAAAGGCAGAAGTAAAAGATGCCTTAGAGGCGTTAGAAGAAAAGGGCTTAACGAGATCTATGTCGGACGGCCTTTACATACGTCAGCATAGTATTGATACTCAGGTAAACTTTGCTCTTTAGCAAAATGAGAGGATATTATTTTATTTTGGCGTATTTATTTTCAAGTATATAACGATTTTGTTTCCTATTTGAAATGTTGAGTATACACAACAGTCTGTCAAATGCAAGTGAGTAGACGTCGCAACGACCTTTCGAAGATTGCCCGATCGCTTGTGAATAGCCGCCGCAACAGCTGATCGGCGTTAACCCGAGTAGTGTGATGATACGCATTCGGCTTAAGCCCTAACTGGGCAATTTTAGAAATTTGAAAGGGTTCCTAGTTTTTAAAATATTAATTTATGGAAAAAAGCGAAACAGGAAAATGGCAGTGGTAGATATCAATTATATCGTAATTTATTTGTTTTAATGTCATTATCAGTCACTAATAGAAAACAGAGGAATAGGTTTTTATGGACGAAACAACGTCCGGATATCTTTTTATGGACTAAGGGTAACTAACGATACAGCCCACTTGACGGTAAGTGGATGCTGTGGCAAAAAGACATCAACATCTATCCTCGATGAAGAATCAAAATACAGATGCGTTGTTACCCCTGTATCCAATAAAAAGGGTCTCTGATTCTCTACACTCACCATACGTGGAACACAGCAGCATGGAGCTGCAACTTTGTGCTCGTATTCTATGAGAGCGTAGTCCTTCCCCGGTCGAACCGACCCATTCGTGCTACAACCATGATATAGCTGCAACCATAGAGAATATAACCACTAGAGAGCGTATAGGCAGATTTCTTCTAAGCATACGACTCACTACTGCGGGCCGGGGGACGAGGAAGAACGCGTGGCTGCAAATGGTCAAGTTACGTTGTTATGGCTATCTTCAGGGTTGCTCTTCTTAATAAAGGAAAATATTCGTTATCGATAAAATGGATTTTATCATTATGAAAAATACTCAATTAAAATTATAGAAATAATATTTAATCAAAATCAATCAGTTACAACGAAAACATTTTATTTATTATATTATTATTGATTTTTAAAATGAATTAATTTGTTATATTTATTTCGAATTAAAGTTTAAGGGTCCTGATTGTTCTTTGTAAAAAAAATTTAAACAAGCGTCTACATATTTGTAAATTACGCATCTTGCTAATTAAATTAAATGATTTGTTGATTCTATTTCAAATTGATGAAAATGAATATACGGGAATCAATAATACCTAATCAGAGATTTTAAAAACCGTTCTCATAAAATAATTGGTACTATATTTCGAAGACAGCACTTTTGAACCACTCTCACTGCTCGCTCTCTTATTAAAAATTTTACAACGACGACAAATATATATTACTGTAGTGGATCCGTACAATAACTTGTTTTTAGTGTCCTTTTGAAATTGTAAGCCGTTCTGATTTGGTACACCAATCTAACTAATTTAACTAGTAACTATAAATTTTAACTAAGAAAAAATACCGACAAACTGAGAACCTCCTCCTTTTTTCTGGAGACGGTTAAAGGTAGATAAGTATTTTTTCACAGTGTGTGAATTGAATAATCTTTTTATTAATTTTTATTTTATTATTTTCGATATCGACTTTGAACTATTAAAGGTAACAGTAAGTCCTAATGTTTACGATAAACATACAAAGGGAAAGAAAGGGATAGAAGCATTAGAATTGTCTAATAATAGAACGAGACTTTTCCAAAAGACATCAACGCGCGACTCAACCATGTCGTTATTTCACCGGCCACCATTTTAGATAGACCCCTACAATGGCTCATAATTTGAATAAATCAACAATAATTTTCGTATTTTTTACTTAGCAATGAAAAGTTACTACATTCTTTTTGGACATCTGTCCTGGAATGTTTTCCACACCACTTCACCGCGCATTTTGATGCATTATAATTGCATAAAAGTTATAAAAATTTGCATTAATTTAGCGTGCACACAGGTCTAACACTTGGACAATACTAAATTGGTTAATAGTACCATAGCCGATGCATAGCGAAAAATAATTTCGACGCGTATAATCTTTGGCTGCAACATAGGTCTACCACGTGTAAAAACTGTAATTGAATAATTTGAATGCCAAATTTTATCTTGTGAAAATCTATGAAAAATTGCTCACATTGGGTGCGTTTGGCAGAAAAAAGCGCTAGCAAGCGCTTACAAGCGCTAAAATAGTTTTCGGCCAGGACACGATTGCTACTTCAGTAGCGCTGACACAATCCGCCATTTTGCTTATTTAATTTGTTTGTTTTGAAGTAGAGTTTATAAGTTGTTTTGTACAATATTAGTTTTAAGTAATATAATGACATGAATAAACATACACATGTTATTAAAAATTCATGATTAGTAAGTTTTTAATATGAATACTTTACAAAGATATATTTAAATTAGGTTAGGTTCCCCGGTTAAAACTAACATCGTGTCCTAGAGGAAAATAGCTACTTACGATTTGACAGCGCTTACCGCTTACGATCGCCATTTTGCTTTCAAGCGCTTGCTAGCGCTTTTTTCTGCCAAACGCACCCAAATCAATAGATTTTGAATTTAAGCCCATCTACTTATCAGTTATTTTAATATTGTTCATGTTAAAATAGAAGTGTGGCTAATACATTTAATGAGTTTTTGGGTAAATAAAATTCCTGTCTCCACTCCACTATGTTTAGAATTCTATTTATATTATCTTCGTTTTTCACACAGTATCATTAAAAATAAGTGTGTACGCATGTAATTTAAGTCTACGAAGTGGTAGTAATATTACATATATTATTTACAATACATAGGTGGTTAAGCAAATGCCCACACTGCATTCGTCTCGACAACCAAGCATTGCGATCATCACCGCCTTGTACTGCGAGAAGCAAGCAGTCGACGCCATGATGGACAACCAGGAGACCTACGTACGCTATACAACAGTTGGTGAGTAATTATAGAGTCTGTTAGTAAGTGCATGCTGTGGCATGTAGTTACCGCGTAGAAGACGGCCGTCGGGTAAAAATACCGCCACTTGTTCAAAGATGTAGTACCTATGATGATTTTGTCGGATTTAAAAAATTGCTGTAATATTAAGCAAATTGTAAAAACATATTCAGTAAAAACATATTCAGTAAAAACATTTATTTTAAGTAACAGTAATTTAGGTATTAGATTATCTACTACCGCTTCTATCTATCTATCTATATCTATCATCCCGTGTATGTCTAAGAGGCTCTATCGGCTCGAGGAGCGGAAATAGAAGATGGGTAGCAGCACTTTCCTGTATAATAACTTAAAATAATAAAACAACTGCGAATGCCAACCTGTGCATGCCAAGTGTTGTAATTATGTCAAATTCCCCCCTATGAGGAAATCTATGGGGGAGGCCCCTGTGTTCAGCTGCGCGAACTTTTATAGGCTGTAACAGAATGGATAGACGGAATAAAAATCAAACAAATTGAGAAAAAGTAAAATACCACCAAAAACAAAAATGTGCAAAGTATGTAACGTTTAGTACAACCGACGTTATGAGTTGTCTACGTCACCATAAAATTTGAAAATCTGAACGCGCGCTAAGCTCCATATTAATTACTTATAGGAATGCACAAAGGTTCTTGGAGCTAGGACAGAAGTAGGAGTACCGGAAAAGATTCGTAACTATTGGTGCCGACGCTGGAGGACATGTCTTTAGTACAAAAAGCGGGATTCTATCAGGCCTACTCCACTTGTTGGCTTCCAGAAAGAGGAGCTGAGATTTGCAGAAACTCAACGTCCTGTTTGCACTCATACACTGTATTTGACGGTGGATGTTCTCTCTGTCATCTAGTTGACGCAAAAACAGAGCCTAAAGGATCAGCTTTCTCTATTGCGGCATGAGACATTGAGTCGTCCTCGCTGTGTAAAGAATGAAGAGATGGCTGACAGAAGTTCCATTGGACAGCCTTGGCGAGACATCGAAAGCATGGGTGGGTTAGGTTTATGGGATATTCTTTTTGATTTTTCTCAAGAACGATGATAGGAGTGGTGTCGGGGGTTAGGAGACATTCCCCCCTCCCTCCCTCTCATCCCTTGCCTGCCTGATGATTCTAAATTTTAACAGCACGGATTCCCGAAGCAAGGCGAAGTAGTTTCTCGCTAATTATGATGTGCACTGACTTTGCTTTGCAATAACTCTTGAATGACCTGGAGACGGAATTATACTTATTTTTAAGAACGCTGATGCTTGTATTCCTGTTTTTATAACATTCTCCAATACCGGTTAAGAAGGGACTGGATCTGTGATAGAAATATTATCTCCTTATAAAGTCTAGAATTTAACTTTTTTAGGTATGGACTTACCACACAATACTTTACTAGACATTCTTGAGTGGCAGAACTATCCGCAACTGTTACGCTATTTGGTTTTAATTTTTAAATGAATTATAAAAACTTCGAACATGGGTGATTTCGTTTATAACACTTTAGAGGAATGGAATAAAATAGGATTAATAGCATCTGATGGCCTTTAAGTGACATACACTTGAAGGTCACAGATGCTTCATATTCATATTGATTAAACAGTTTTATTATACAAGGTTAAACTGTACACACACTGGATACGAAGACTTTGATTCATTATCTATTATAGTAAATATTCCAAATGTGTTATTAGTTTCAGAATATTTCTAATTATTTGTTCTTACACATCACTTTTAAAACTTTGTAATTTTTTGATTTCCTAAGTAATAATGTAATTTCTTTATATTATTTTTTACGAAAATTTAAGCTTAAGGTAACCAACTAAAATGTCACCTAAACAGTTACATTAAAAATCTTGATGTGTATCATTAAAATCAGTTCGCCATTGGCGAAGGAAGATATCGCGTAACATATATACTAAAAATAACATACAGTCAAAATTGAACCTCTTTTTTTAAGTTGATTAAAAAGGGCTCAAGATAAATAAAAGAAACAAGGTGTTATGTTAATAACATAATTCACATATATTAACTTTTAAATAGTAAGTTTTAGTCACAATAATTTATAAAATAATAATTAATTAGTGTTTGTTTAAGCTAAATGTAATACAACAACAACAGCTGCAAACTTAATAACTAAAACACATAGATGCCAACGATTCTACATTTATTGTAATATTGGTGAAACTTTTGCATCAACATATCAAACTTTGTCATACACCTATTCTAAATATCGTTCTAATTATTATTATTCCGGACTTAATGAAAGAAAAACAATTACTCATCTCTACTTAGTCTTATGGTTGACTGGGAAAGAATTCCTTCAGACATTAATGTGCACAAAAGTTCAAATGAATAAATAAATGCATAAATAACGCAAGTCGAAACAATGGCGTGTAAACTCTATTCCTAATATAAGAGAAGAGAGTCCGTGCTAAGGATATTGTGAAAATATATACATACTAGCTTGCCAGTTAGACGTTGTTCTACCCTTTTCGACGACCCTTTGTCATGTCCTGTTAAAAATCCATAAATTCGCAAAAAAATATTCTGGGTCACTCATGGCCAAAAAGACTATCCTATCTCTCAAGTTGGGTCAAACTGCACATGGTGTGCAAATTTGATTCAAATCGGTTAAGTAGTTTAGGAGTCCATCGCAGACAAACAATGTGACTCGTATTATATACATATTTTAATTTTATTAAAGTCTTAATTTTTTGACCCTTTTCAGCGGACTATAGAAAAGCACCAGCTCGAATTTTGTTTAAATAGTTACATTACAACTATTCCTTATTTTTTCTACTTTTAGGGGAGGAATATTTTCTTCGAATAATATATGTATATGTATTTATATGGGACTACCCCTGGAATATAACCTTTTTAATAAAAAAAAGAATCATAATTGCAGCCCGTCGTAAATCCACTGCTGCACAAAGGCTTTCCCAAGGAATGCTACAAAGCACATAATAAAATAATATTATATTTCTGATATGGTGGGATTGTGTAATCTTAGGGCTAAACTTATGAAAATAAATAACAATTTTATTGAAAATATAATATTGGATGTTTGTAATTATGTAAAGAAAAGATCCTAAAATTTTATTATAAGAATAAATGCAAAACCTAACTTATATATGAAATAAAAAATGGATGGCAACAAGTAAGAATTGTAAATAACTCTTAATTCTGTTTACATAGGTAAACTGATAAATACTGTTTTGTGTGTGTATGTTTTTATGTGCACTGGTTTTTCAAGCAAACTGAAAATCCAGTTTATGAACTTTAGCAATATCACCACTCAATGTTAGAAATCTTATGTCATCAATATTATGTTTTAATGTCACTTGTTCCAAAAACGATTCTCCAACAAAAATGTCTAGTATGTGGCCACTTTGATAGTTTCCATTAACTCTTATAGAGAAGCCAAAATTGAAGCTCAGATCTGAAAAAGAGATTTTATTTAATTGCTTTGTGTTTCTAAGTACATAAAAGTTTATGTAACTTGATTGTAACGTAAATTTTTATGTAACTAGATGTTCTTTACCCAAACTGGAACACAGTAGTCGCTTCACTGCTGCTTTAGAGCTAAATCAGGTAAAACAGTAATGCTAAATTAATACTCTCATAAATATACAGGCTGACAGCACAAATTAAAGATATTTTATTGTAATGGCAGGCAGTGGCAGGCAGAAAGGGAGTCTGTACACAAAACTTCTTTAGCATTATTATTTTTTTAATAAAAATGATACCTCCATACTTAGGTATTTAATAAACATTACTTGCACATTGACAAAACATTCACACCTCGAACAATTATGTATAGGATAGCTGCTTTATGGTAACATTTGTAACCTAAAGTAATAAAAATAAACAATATTAATATATGAAAGACATTGGGATACATTTTTTAATAATATAACAAAACATCAAAATGAAGCCAAAGACCATTTTATACTAGAAATAGTACAATAAAATTCAATATTTATGTAAAACACACATCATAGGTTTTTAAATCAGGTAGTATTATGATTATCCCAATATCTAAGACCTAATCTACCTTTAATCTGATCTAATAAGCATTATGTCTGGCACAAGTAGTGTAGAATGAGTGATGCATGGATGTATATGCCGACAATGTAACCAACTGAAAATTTGATGGACAAAGATTTCTCAAGATTATGTTTTGTGGTTATACATGAAAAATCTTGCATAATTAAATACAATTTACGTAGTATTCACTAAAAGTCTCATCTTAAATTTCTGAAGATATATCTGCTACTTTGTATACATTAATATTGCATTGGGTACAGGAAAGAAAAGACTGGTGAGAAACATGGTGGTTTTTATAAACAGACATGATAATAATATTACCTGTAAATAATTCAGTTGCAAGAAAACTTTGATAGTCTCCCGTTACTTCTTCATTATATCCATTTTCAATAATTTTTAATGACAATTGATTAGGATTATAAGGATTGGATGGAAATGTGGCTTCCAGTTGGCACGCAATATTTTGGTAGTCTGGTGTCATACTCCCAGTCATTAAACTTACTGTCAATCTGAAAAAGTTAAAGTAAAATGTGATCAATAATGCCCTCTCGACTGATTTTTGATCATTTCAGTCTTAACAGAGACTTTGTTTGGTAACAATGAGAACATATTTCTAGATAGTTTTTGTAGAGTATAGGTTTAAATTTGAGTAATATTTATACATGATTTTATTCACAGTAATTATATATATTATTTGAATTATAAGATGTAATGTTAAATAAGAATAAACTGTAATATAAAATCCTTGTTTAGTTTTTGGTTGGATGTCCTGCCATCATTATTTGCATGAATAATTAAATGAATTTTATACCTACCTATTTGTTGCATCTAAAACTTTTTTTGTTAGTGACAAAATTTACTTACGTTTTTGGGTCATTCATCATGTTGCCAGCAACATTAATTTGATCACCTGCATTCAATCTCTTTGGCAAGATAAACATTTTTTCGTTGCTTAACTGGGATATTGGCCAAGGCGGAGCTCTTTGAGTATTACCATTCAGTTGAGTGATGTACACATCCTCATTTTCTACGCGCGATCTACAACGAAAAAAAAGACTCATTTATCATTCATAAAGATGTAAATAAAAGAAAGATGATAAATGAAGACTTAAAATCAACAATAATTGAACAATTCCTTGGAAATTATAGAATTGAAAACATTAAAGAACTTTAACATTATTGATTAATTTACTGTATTATCATCATTCATTGCAATCCACTACAAGTCCTTCAGTTTTGTATTTGTTTATTTATAATTTATTGTATACACAACACATTCAATTCTAACCTAAAAAGTGAATACGCTTCATAACCGTATTATGAAGCTTGCTTCATAACATATTTACTTTTTACGTAATATCAACCTTTTTAAATATAATTTTTACGTGATTTCATTTAAAATTAATATTACAACTTTGTTTTTATTTAGTATGAAAATCCATAATATTAGTACGTTTATACCAACGTATATGAAACACGAAATGAAACTTGTTTGACTTTGACATTGACATTTTTAATGACGTCTAGGAATTTTAGTAAATGGCATCCATAATTTTTTTTAAATAAATTTTAATGTTACACTGTTGAGTTTATAAATTTAAACAAATTATTAAATCATACCCAGCGATGCAATCCCAACATACTTTCAGCATCTTCGATTATAATACTGGATATTAAAGTTCACTAAAGAGACTCCTCTTGTCTATTAAAGATTCGTAATGAATGAGGATATGAAAGATTGCATTTTGGATTAAAGATGACGTAGGCAATGTAGAAAATAAACACACTGTCACTACACAAACCTCCGGGTTAATACTTAACAGCTAGTAGCAAGTACGTCACTGCACGATGTTATGCTGCGAGACTTCGGCTTGTACTGCTCCGTGGTTTGTTTATTCGTTCTTCCAATACAGTTATATGGCCTACCTAAGAAAACTTGTTATTTCAAACTGTAGATAGATCCGTTTAAAGGTATATTTTACGGAATGACGCATGCACATGTGCTTTTCTATAGTTAAAAGTACTTTCGAGATAACATGACATTATCTCGAATGTTTATGTTGTGAAATTTAAAGCGAAGACTACAACTACAAGTACCTATACCAAAGTAGGTACATGGTCTTTAAATTTAGAAATTAGTAAAATTAATCATGCTTTTTTAGATGTAGTTACCTGGTATGTGTTTAGTGTCAACGTTTTAACTATAATAAAAAGGGTTTAAAATTATTAATTGTCTAATTTTGTCTTTGAAAAAAAAATTAATAATAACAATTATACGAGCGATCCGGTACCGAATATAGCTGGAATGAAATCGACTGAGGAATGCTTATAAGCTGTTATTAATAGAGTACTTACTTGAGACGGGTTCCGATTAGGTTTTTAGTTATTTACATAGAACCGGGTACTTATAAATTATTCAGTGCAGTATTGCAGTTTTGGAAGAAAGAAAAACTTTATTAAATATATACATATAGTTTTTAGTATTTTTTTTTGTATAAAAATACTAAATATATTTATTAAACTTGTATGTAATCGTAGTAAATATTAAATAAGCGTTTATCTTAAAATTTCGTAGTACGCGAATGAACTTAAGTTCGAACCCCAACGATAACAATAATTGTAAAATAATACGTTGCGTCGTGAGAAAACCTGTAGGTCTAAGAAATAACGAAAATGTTGAGGAAATCATGCAATGCTCGCCAAATTTTTTAAGATTTGAGGCTAATGCGAATTAGGGTGTTGCGCCGGACTCTTCCTTGTCCTAAAACCATAAACTCTCAGAATTGAGAGAAGGCCTGTTATGAATCGTGTGAAAGTTGGTACTTTGTGTTTTATGTTAATAAAACGTTACTGGCTAACAAGATAAGAAATTGTAATCGTAATCAACCCGGAAATCATAATAATCCCGTGTAAACCATATTTGCTTAGTCCGATTTTGGTTTTTATAAAATCGAATACCCTTAATTAATAACTAATTGGCTGCGTAAGACAACTTTACGCGATCGTCTACTGTGGTTAGTGTAATTAAATTACCGAGTTAATAAGAAAAAATCTATAAATATGATGTAGGGGTTATATTTCAAAAAGTAGCCAAATTTCATACTTAAGTTGAAATATATAAATAATTATATACTGTAATGCAGTTTTTGAAAGTACATACTAGTAAATAAACCTTCTATATTTTTTTCAAATTAGCCCAAATGGAATGATTTATGGGCAACAACTACGCGTACGCGCGCTACTCTGTGTATTGCACGGTGTCAATTCACATTTCACAACGTTTTTGACGACCGATCGACCCTTTTTTTTTAACATGGGGAAATGCCTACGCATACCCGCCTCGCGGGGGCAAGGACGGGTTATGTCGGACTCGCACCGACTAAAACCCCATGGTGTTCCACCTTCGCCGCATATTGGCAGGGCTACGGGAACGCTTTCGCACACATCCGCGGCCCCACCAGCGACTGCCGCCCCATGGCAGCACCTCATCGGGAGAGGAAATTCCTCCCCGTTCTCCTTCCCAAGTAAGGCGCACCAGAACACATGGCACGCCTTCCTCCACGGCCTCCAATTACATCTGCGCAACAGACGCCCCCGCGTCCGATGCGCGAAGGCCATGGGGCCAGGAAAAACGAGCACTTAGAAGTACTAGCCTTCCCGACCCCAGCGGCGGATCTGGTCTATGGCTCCGCCGCCAACCAAGATTCGGCTGCGGAGGATAGGTAGAGCGGCGCCTCGCAATACCGACAATCCTCTCCCCCCGCAGCCCCATCACCACCGCATCAACGGTGCGGCCCCGTTTGAGTCGCGGAGGATAGGGCGAGTGGCGCATCGCCATACCAACACTCCTCTTCCTCCGCGACTCCACCTCGGCTGCAGCGGTAGGTGGGGAGGACACACCTCTCACCGTAGTCCACCAACACACATCCGAAGTGGGCTTCCCAAGCCCACTCGGAGTGGCCACCTCGGGCCGGCCCTCCACCTCGGGCCGGCCCTCCACCTCGGACCAGCCATATGGGTTCCTCTTCGTTTCGCCGTGGGTGACCAAGCCACGGCTTCTAAGCCCCCCGCCACGACAAGGCGGAACCCGTTCGGGGGGGGGGGGGGACCGATCGACCCTAACGAATGTGCACATGCGTGCGTAGTAAAATAGTAGGCGTTAGATATTTATGATGACATTTAGTTAAAATGATTCATTACCACGCATTCCGAATTTATTTTAAAAGACAAAAAGGACGGAATATTTGATATTTTTTTTAATAAATTTTTCACCATTCCTCTATATTACTCCTGAACTTTCTCTGAAAATTTTGCCGTATATTGCAAAATTACGCTATATATAAGCGTTATATATTATGCTTATTCTAGTGAAATTTACCAATTCGCACGCCAAATGTAAAAAGAAAATAAAATCAAATTTAGATGGTGACCCTAGATAGACCCTAGAACCTAGTTGGCTGTAGATTTGAAACCAAAATATAATAATTTATGCAAATAAACAAGTAAATTTTCTTGTATGTATAACGTGTGTACGTTTATGTGTATTAACTATTCACGTCGTGAGTTTCCCGTGACATCCATGTCCCCCCGTGAAAAACATGTCCTCCCACAATTTGCTTCACGCATTCAAAGAGAATGGACTACTGCTTCTATATAGTTAAAATTGCTATAGCTGCATAGTGCATTCATAATTCCTATGACTGGACATTAGACAATCTTTCTTTTTCAAGATCATTCACTTGAATATTCATAATTACGCTTATTGGTACCTATGTCTTGTTTATTTGCATTTTATTTCTATGATCGTTGGTCATTCACGCCCCTCGATACTTAATATCAACTCCGGTCTTTGTCTAAGAGACGGGTGTGGATAGTACAAGAGCGAATGAAGTCGCGTTATCCATGTTCGTGTTGGCGTTGTTTCACGGTTCACGGAGCAAATGAAGAGCCTGCTTTATAATGTTGCTATTTTATTTACACCCGAACAAGTTTTACCACCATAAATGTTATTGTATAGTAAGATAAATATTCAAATTAATATTGAAAGAGGTGTTTTGCAAGTGTCCTCTACTAGTACCTATGTGTTTAAAGTCACGTCTTAAAATAACTTTTTAAGTCACATTATAAAATTACACTATTTATACAACAGAAACATTTGTAGGTAGGTACATATTCATTTAGAATTTTAAAAGATTCAAAATTCTAAATAAAAAGTAAACAGTTACAGAAAAAAAAATAGGATCAATGTTTAACATATCAAATGGGAATGTGATTACTTTAATGATTATAAATATAAATATATCATAAAAAATAAATCGATGTTTTTCTGTTATTACCATATTCAGAAAACATTTGAAAGCCAACATAATCGAATTTGTTGTAATCGGAAGACTCCAGCTTTCTTCAATTGGATCATAAGTTAGGTATAAACATTTCAGTAATTTATTTTTAATTTTATGTAATTTTTTTTAAGTATTTAATTTTTTTTGAATGTTGAAAATGAAAACCTTGAACAAAACCATTAGTATCTATTGGTAGTATGTCAGCGAAGATACGTCATCAAAATTGCTGTATATGTTCACCCTGGCCCTGGTATTCAAAGACCAACCTTAAGGTGGCCCTAGTCGATGGCACGAACTAAGTGGTGGGCGGGGTTAAAATCCATGCTATCTCAGCCGACATCACGTGCGAAAGCGAAAGGCATGATGATTTACATTAAATTTGATTTACTTGAAGGTTGAATAATGAATGCGGAAAGACTGACAAAGCAAATATATGTTGCAGAAGTGAATGGAAGAGTCGGAAAGGGACGTCCTAGGCGGAAGTTTGTCGAATGGCGATATACTAAAAATGGCCAATTAAGAGTACCCTTAACCGACAGCATGTATGCGTGCGTAGGTATATGGATGTGGAAGAGGCGAGAAAGGTATGTCAGGATCGTGCTAAATGGAAGTCTGTAGTCTCTGCCTACCCCTCTGGGTGACAGGCGTGAGTGTTTATGTATTTATGTATTGATTTACTTTTAATTTACATTACATCACATTACATTATGATTTATTTAGTGGATTTTAGATATATCGATCATTATAAATATATTAATATCGGAGTTTTACATATAAGTTTATTTATGGATATATCGAAAATCCGATATTTTAAAAAATATCAACAGTTTTAGTTTGAACTGATCAGTTGGAATGATCAGTTTAACTGACCATGTGTGGCCACCATAACACATCTCAGTATTATTTCACACTAATTTTTTACATTAAGGGCACCTTTTCCCGAAAGTTTAGGCATTTTACGCACTGAGACAACTCGCGCCCGCGTTGCACAGGAGCCGGCGCGATATGAACTTGGGTGACCTATGGAGGCGGGCGAGCACGCCACAGTATAAATAAATCAGTAGTTCGATTTTGTTAGCTATCCTAGGAATGTTGTTGATAAATAAATTAACTACTTATCCTATACTATTAAACGAGCAATATTTGTATATTTATATTTATATACATATATATATATATATATATATATATATATATATATTTTAAACGTTACCCCTACACTAGGATTTTCTCCTGTATCGTGGGGGCAGTTTACAAACATAAAGTGCACAAGTACAAACATCCAGACCCGGAACAATTATTTGTAGGCCATACAAATACTTGTTCCGTGCGGGATTCGAACCCGCGACCCCCAGTGCAGCCACTCATTGCTAAGCCACTACGCCACGGAGTCGTCAATATATATATATATATATATATATATATATATATATATATATATATATATATATATATATTTAGATGAGTTCTCGAAAACGGCTCTAACGATTTCATGAAAGTTTCAATTTAGGCGTTTACGGGGACGAAAAATCGATCTAGCTAGGTCTCATGTATGGGAAAAATCGTTTTCGCCCGTTTTCGCCCTATTTTCACGCATAAAGATTTACCCGCGCAGTATGTTTCGTAATTTCGCCGCTATTGTTACGTAGCCAAGCGGTTATAGTGTCGGCCTATGAAGTCTACGCTGAAGAAAGGTTCGGGTTCGAATCCCCATGCAGACTTTTTGTTTTCGTTTGATCAATTTTTATTTAGTTTTTTTATTTGTACATTTTTTTGTTGTTTATTGTACTTATAATTTTTTTTTGTATTTTATTTTTGTATAGAAACGAAATTCACAGAATACATCTACCTACTAAGTTTCAAATATGTAGTCCGAATAGTTTCGGAATAAAAGGCTGTGACACACGGACGGACGGACGGACAGACATACATGATGAATCTATAAGGGTTCCGGTTTTTTCCATTCGGCTACGAAATCCTAAAAAAGCTTGAAAAGGCTTCTTTATAATCATTTACAAAAAATATCCCATTTAGATTGCCAAGGGCCTTGGAGATCGAACCTGGTGATCCGAGGAATTTGGGCCGTGGTATGGGCATAAGAAATCTGACAATTGAAGAATACAAATATTAATAATAGGTAAAACTGGAATGGAATAAATAAATTTACAAAATTTCAAAAAGCAAAAAAAAATTAATTACTAGAGTTAGTAGGTATGCAAAAATATAGGTGAATATTACTATAGGATTTAAAATTCTTGTCATACTGACTTCGCTAGTCTGTGTAGCTTAGCTAGATTACAGTAAATTATATTGTGACGAATCCACCCACTAAATAGTGGAACATTAGAATACGAAAATAAAAATTGTCATACTGATTTAGCTAATCTATGTCCCTGTTAAAGTAGATATCTAATTATTCCAATATTTATTTTTTTTATTGTAAATGACCTGTTGATGTTACGCTAGGGCTAGGTTATAGGAACTTACGAGTATAACCTAGCCCTAGCGTAAGTACTTACGCAATACACTTTCGGATCTTCTTCACTTTAGGTAGGCTTTTTTTCCTAATTTTGTATTTTTTATTCGCCATTTTAATTAAATCACAACTTACAAAAAAATATTTATTTACAAACACTGTTTTAAAAACATAGGTCAGTATACTTAGATACGAGTATTGTCTTTTTAAATTAATTTCTATTATATTACATATAATACAACAAGTTTTTATGCTAGTAGGTAGGTACTACTACGCGAGCGGCGACGACAACGTAGTCGCGAGCAAAAATAGCACAAGTCCTCCCTCGATGACGTCCGGCTGGACACTGGCGTGGCGGCACTGGAGTGGTGCGCGCGAGTCGCTTTTTACGTATTTTATTTTATATGGAAAAAAATAAGTGCCAAATTATAAATCTATCTAATAATATCCCTTTAAAACCTGATTAGTAAATGAAATATAAAATTTTCATAAATATAGCGTTCCCCTAATTCTCATAAAACTGAAAATGCTTTCAAAATCGATGTTACTTCTGATTTTTTTTTATCGAGTTAAATGTTTAATATTGTGTTTTTATCCAAAAAAGTCAATAGATCAAACGTTTATCTGTACTATATATTTTTTTAGGATTTTAAATATGATGATTTCTTTGAAAACAACACGATTTAGAAACATAAATTTGGGAAAAGGGGCCCTTAACAGGAAAATGATGCAAATTTTTTATACGTTACTCTGTATTACACACTTTTTCATTATACACTTATTATATAGAAATTACACAAATAATAATATTTTAGAACATATAAACAATATAAAAAATTACTGTCTTTCTTTACTGAACAAGTGGTTATAAAATCTCAAAATAGTGCATTCTGACTTACGATGTTCTTCGATTCATGTATATTCTTTCTTTTATTTGTAGGCTTGAATTAACAGGTTCGTCTAAGCGTGACTTTGAAACAAAGTAACCTTGCGATAAAGGTTGTATATTAAATATTCGATTTGTAACGTCGAAAATACTTATTATGAATTGAGAGAGACAAGATTTTTTAAGTGTGATCACAACACGTTGTTGTTTATTATTCTTAATCTTAATATAAGATCACTCACGTTGAGAGAATTCTTGAAATAATTTCCGCGGCGCATTTATAAAGTAAGTAGGTACGTTTTTTTAACAAGCAAAAGCGTTTTTGCGTTAGCTTTGCGTGTATCTATTAGTGACGTGCCGGATATTCGTATCTGTATCTATATGCGGATATCCGAGGGAGAAGAAAGATCCGTATCCGTATCCGTTACTTATTGGCAGATATTTTATGGATAGTTTAGCTTATTAATTTTCAATACATAGATAAAATTCTAAATGTAGGTGATCAGGTTGCAATCAAAAACTATTAAATTCCATTGAGATTATTTTTTTATTGCTTAAGACGAGGCATGAGCCTAAACGCAAGTTTTATAATGCCTCAAAGTATATGATCCACTGCAGTAAACAAACCCAGAAAAATATATGATATTGTCCAGGATATATGCTAGTTAGATAGTGTGTTGAAAACATGATACCACTAATTTAATACGATAGAAAAAAATTACAAACATACCTCTAAAAATTTCTTTTAACTAGTAAAAACCATACTAGTATACATGCAATCGTTCTGATTTTTTGTCAGATTTTTATACATTCAACATATTAACGTTATAGTGTTTTAATTTTTTGGTCCAACTAATAGTTTTTTTTAAAAAAATCGCATATTCTTATTTCTGAAATAATACGTACGGATGTTTGCGTAAACGCCTGTGCACTGCCGGCCGAGGCCTGGTGCTGTAGAGACGTGTCGCTCTTTTTGCCGCAGTATTTACGTTAAGATTTTTTAAGGACGCCTTTACAAAATTGATATAGGTATAGAATCGATCTATTACATTGACATGAGTCACGCACACAAGTGTACGAACAGTTGGCTGCGGGAATCGTAGTCAAATAAAATTATTTTGATAATTTGAATAATCGAATTTGTTTTTAATTTCTTACACCTCAAAAATACACTTAGATACATAGAGTAATTAGACTTAGTTACGAAATACGAATACCTACTCTAGAGACTGCTTTGCACTGGGAGCCCTTTGCTGGCACTGAGAAGTTAGCAGTGGACTTTGGGCTGGTTTTGTCACTTATGATAAGACCTTACCTCCGGACTTGGTGGAGTGACCTGAAAGTGAACTTCAGTAACTAATACTAGAACACCTGGACTAGTAGAACTAGGTGTGCCGAGTTTGGGCTCGTTTTGTTGGGTACGATGAGCCCTTACCTCCCGACTTGACGGAGTGACCTGAAGGTGTACTTTGGTAATCGCTATTGGAACTGGTCGCCGAGTACTACTAGGTGTGTCGTGTTTGGGCTCGTTTTGTTAGGTATGATGAGTCCTTACCTCCGGACTTGACAGAGTAACCTGAACTGAGACTGAGCTCATTTTGTTAGATATTCTTAAATACACCCAACGTTACCGGCAACGGCACACCTAGTAGTACCAGTACCAGTACGGGGACCAGTTCCAATAGCGATTAGCAAAGTACACCTTAAGGTGACTCCGTCAAGTCCGGAGGTAAGGACTCATCATACCTAACAAAACGAGCCCAAACACGACACACCTAGTAGTACTCGGCGACCAATTCCAATAGCGATTACCAAAGTACACCTTCAGGTCACTCCGTCTAGTCCGGAGGTAAGGACTCATCATACCTAACAAAACGAGCCCAAACACGGCACACCTAGTAGTACTTGGCAACCGGTTCCAATAGTGATTACCAAAGTATACCTTCAGGTCACTCCGTCAAGTCCGGAGGTAAAGGCTCATCATACCTAACAAAAAGAGCCCAAACTCGGCACACCTAGTAGTACTCAGCAACCAGTTCCAATACCGATTACCAAAGTACACCTTCAGGTTACTCTGTCAAGTCCGGAGGTAAGGACTCATCATACCTAACAAAACGAGCCCAAACAAGACACACCTAGTAGTACTCGGCGACCAGTTCCAATACCGATTACCAAAGTACACCTTCAGGTCACTCCATCAAGTCCGGAGGTAAGGGCTCGTCATACCTAACAAAACGAGACCAAACTCGGCACACCTAGTAGTACTCGGCGACCTGTTCCAATACCGATTACCAAAGTACACCTTCAGGTCACTCCATCAAGTCCGGAGGTAATAGAAAACAGTAAAATAAATTTGAATTTTCTAATGGTTTTATTTGAAACTATTCTTTTTCTCTTATTTTAGCTATTTTGCCAACGAAACTTGGGTTTTTTAGAATTTGTGAGTTGGCGTTTTAAATGTTTATGTAAATAATAAATAATAATGTAAGTACCTGCTCATATCATAAAACTGACTTTAAAAAAATATTGATAATTAAAATGTAGTATGATGTCCAGACTCAGCTCAGACTCAGACCATATTGTAAACAGTTTTGATATTAGTGAGTTGGTACTCAAAATATTATTACTATAATACCTAGTAGTGTTGAGAACAGTAGACCTCACGGAAAAGTTTTTGTTTGGAGGCACAGCGGTGACACCCCCTGTACGTGAGAGCTTAGCGCCGGTGACCTTGAGTCGAAGCGTGTAACGCTAGGGTTGATATCGTACCGAAATGGAATATAATAGACTTTTACCAAAGAAGGTACATAATAGGTATATGTTATAAATTATGTAAACTTACGTATTTGGGTAGTGAAAGATACGTTCAATTTTAAATCAACTTTTATTAAATATCTTTACAAATGAGGAATATCAAAACTTCCGACAAAACCAAATATGCACGACAGTTAATGGTAATCATAAATAATTAACTAATTAACACTTAGTATTTGAGTACTCAATAATCAGTATTACCTACTATCCTTTAAAAATTAATTTACTCTTATATATTTTTGAATTTTTGATTACTTTTATAATTTTCATTATTATTTCTAACAATTACAAAAAATCGTAGCATTTATAATTTTTTTACAGATATATATATATATATATATATATATATATATATATATATATATATATATATATATATATATATATATATATATATATATATATATATATATATATATATATATAGACAGTTATATATACAATATGTAACAAAAACCCTGTGGTTCCCGTTAAGTGTGCTATCAGAGTCAGTATCCAAGCTTATAGAAATATTTTTTTTTCAAAAAACGCATTTAAAAAATTAATTTTACTGAAAAAAAATTAATTTGCAAATTGTATATCGTTTTATTTCCTCTAACTCACGCGAGTATCGGTAATGCAGGGTCTTTGACAATCCTCTTACTCCTCGGCCAATGCAGATATAATAAAACCACATACAATTTGAAAAAATTTTTTTTCATTAAAATATTTTTTTAAATGTGTTTTCTTTGAAAAAAAAATATTTCTATATGCTTGGATACTGATTCTGATAAACGCAGTTAACGGGAACCACCGGGTTTTTGTTACATGTTGTATATATATTACTACTTTATTAATCTATCTATATAATACATATATTAATTGAAATATTATATCACTTGACGAATATATTCGTATAAACTAATAATGACAAATATCGGTATTACTAGCCCTCGGCCAGGGCAGTCGGCGACTGCCCGTTCCACGCCCCGCGCGCCTCTCAAGGCCCCCGCGCACATCCAGACACCCACACATAGCCGCAAGTGATTTTACGTGCACACATGCTTAAGTGTCGTTTCTTTTCGCGTAGTGTATATATTCTTTGTTGGAGGTGAATTGTCTGCTTGCTTTGCGCAACTGTGTTCACGCGGCGCTCTCCGACAGCCGGTTGCGCTCCGCCCACTGCGGGACGCGTGGGTGAAAAACGAATTTGAAATCGTGCTAAGACCTCGTTTTAAAATCAAATATTTGGCACCTTTATATTGGAAACATTTATCGTAGTGAGTTACCATACCAATACATAAATCAAAGCTACTAAATCAACTATCTATATAATGAGAGCAATGACAAATATTTGTGATGAGCTTATAAAAATAATTATTATATTTAAATATTTATTATGGAAGTTTTTATAAAATTTTAATCAAAATATCTTTATAATTAAATCAATTGAGTCTTGTAAAACTTTTAAAACTTTTTGAAGGAGTCGAACTTGAATTTTTTCTAATTCTTTTGCCTTGCCGTTGTGGAAGGGTTGAAATGTCCTGCAATTTTTTTACGTTTTGTTAAATAGCACGGAGATTGTATCAATTTCTTTAGCTTCTTTAACTACCAAATGCGAATGACGTACTATACAGTCGTTATTATGTATTTTGAATAAATAACAGGAGCGCTTCATATTGGAACCCCCATCACTTACCATACAGTGCACATTTTGTTTCAGAATTCCCTATTTTTCTTACATACTTTGTAATGTTTCCGAAATATAATCACCCATGTGACGTTCTTCAAGAAAAGCTTTCAAAGCGATACTTTTTCGTTGAAAATTTTTAGTAATACCATGACATGTTAAGGATAACAATGAAACTCCTGATGAAGATTCTGACCAGATATTTGATGTGAAAGAAACTTTCTCAAACTCTTCTAACATTTTTTATTTTTGATGACACTTTATCGTAATGTTCACTGCAAACAAGGTCCTTAAAATATTTTCTGCTTTTTAGAACATAATTTGGAACAATATGGTCCATCAATCGTTGGAACCCTAATTTTTCTACGTGTTGAAAAATTAAATCTATTAAAGCTAATATTTCAATAATCAAATAGTCAATTTTCATTGATTTGGGGTTTGTGAAATAAGTTTGTTGGTCTCTTCTAGCCGTTTGTTAAAATGTTCCCGGCTGTATATAATATATCGGCGGTACTCTTCTTAGCGGAGTCTTCTTTCAAGATGAATGAATCATATTCTTGAGGATGTTTCCTCTGTAGATGATTTTTTAAAGATGGTGTGCCTTTATTTTTACGGGAATACTTTCCGTCACAAATTTTACACTTCGCACATTCATCATTTATTATCATAAAATAATTGCAAATTACATTACTAAACTTCTTTGTAGACATTTTTACCTCATGTACCAATCACAAACGTTATCTATGGTGCCCTGTGTCACACTAAACTATACAATAGAAAAACAAAACAATAGAAAGACCCGCGCAATGCAAGTGAAACATGTACTGTCAAGCAAAGCGTCAACTGGCGTCAACTATCGTTTCAAGGTCGTGCGCACCGACACCGATTGAGTAGGAGAGATTAAGATCCGTATCTGTATCCTTATCCACGTATTTTTACCCCAAATATCCGCGGATATACATTTTTAACGATCCGGCACATCGCTGTTTATTCCCAGCATATTGTCTATGTCTATCTATCCATGTAACGAAATCTGTTATGGTGGAATGGTAATTTCACCAACTTGTAGACGGCCGATTGACTTGAAAATTTGAACTCGCATCAAAGACTGATGACAATACAATAATTTAATAACTTTATCCTAGTATCGTGATCAGGATCACCAGAATAAAATAAAATAATTTTATATTTATTTTATGACTGATCAAGTTATTCTCTCTAGAATCATTACAGCTCATGATCAATGCGTGTTTTTAAAGTTTTCTTAAATTTTAACATTATTTATAAATGTGTCGCTGAAATTTAGTTGTTTCGTACAACGTATTTTGTTTAACATAATTAACATATTGGTAATATTGTAAAGTGTATACACGGTGTAACTAAAGGGGAGAATCATCAGTAGCTGGGGGGAGAGGACCACAATACCTATTGATTTAATTATCCTCCCCTATATGTTATGCGATAATCAGTCGTTCAAAAGTTATTTGGACATTGGTAAAATTTCAGATTTTAGCCTAAACTTCGCAATTGCAGCCTATTAGGTCTTTTTCAAACAAGATAAACAGGCCTTATGTAGGGTCGATGCGCCGGGAAGCCGGCCGGGTCTAGATTTCGGCCTTTAGCACGAGGTGATGCAGTAAATTTGATTTAATAACAATTTTAATAAATATTATCGTACGACATAAAGTTTAATTCATTTGTAAATAGTTGCACTATATCTGGTAGCATTAATTAGTCAGGTAAACACAACACGCGATTTATAATAAATAGTTTAGTTCGACATCGGCACAGAAACTGTCAAAACGGGTAAGATCGAGCAAAAAAAAAAAAATAGTGGCGCGCGTTCCATTCAAAAGTAAGTGCTGTATTTAATACAATTACTTAATATTTTGCTTATATTTCAATGTATAAATAACCTTATACAGTTAATTGACACTGATTATTATAATACTTTATTGATAAAATGAATAAATTAAGTGGCCGAAATATGACACATAAAATTTTCCCATTAGTTGGTGTCGGCCATGCGGCTGAAAAGTAGCCTGAGTTTAGCCTAAATACTTTTTCTCTTTCGTTTATTTGGTTACGTACTATAATTCATCTTTCTTACTTATATTGAATCGTAGCGTGCGTAGACACTAACTTTCAGTTTTCGGCCACTAATTACTGCAATTTGAACAGTTAGTGACGAAACAAAAATACCCATTTCGGTGATGGCCGAAAACTGGATTGACCCTGAAATATTTATTTAGTTTTCGGCCAACTTAAAATTGTATGAAAGAATACGGCGGCGGAAAATAGAATGCTGTCTTAGTTTACGTTTATGGCCATTTCATCAAATATTTTATTCATATTGTGTTTTAGGAAGAAGATTCAACAGTAAATTTTTTTCTTCAGATGGCTCCTCCAAAGAAATGTGTGGATTACTCAAATTGAGTCCAGCAAACTGTGGAAAGACTAATCGGTGATAATTGAAAGAAAGAATAAATATTTCTAAAGACATAACTAACGCAGATCTAGTTTCCACTAGAAAAGTTTAGAAACATTTTAAATCAACTTAGGCAGAAAAAAAAACATAAAAATTGAAACGAAAGTCTTCTCAGATCAATATTATTACACACAGACAGGCCAACGAAGACTTGGAAATTCTCCAATTAAGCAATATAAGACCGCTAAGTCCATTTAAGTCACTAGAAAGTCTATGCAACAAAGATCAAGATAAAAATATTCTAACTCACGATTTGTGGTAACTATTTATTCATCTACCGATGCATCAGAATCGTTAATCGATAACAAAATTTCAACATTGCATTTGTCAGGAAGTTATTTGGATATTGGTTCCTAACTATCGTTATATGATGTTCTTGTAATCCAAACTCAAATAAACCTACCAACGACAACCCCTACAACAGTACTGACAATGCCTGAAATGATAATATATTTCAGTAATGAAACAATAACGACTCAAATGACTACGATGTAATGATACACTACAAACACCGACGATAACAAACAAGATCTCTGAAACTTTAGAAAATGTGTGCGTTGATATTCCAACTAAACAGACTAGACAGAATATAGAGACGCAATAGAAAAAACATTTATTTAAACCGTAACCCGCAAAAAAATTAACTGCTTACAGTACACGTGCACCTTCTGCAGCAATTTCATCTGCGGTGTGGCGAAAATTTTATGAAGATAAGTAAAAATTAAAATAGAGAAGTAAGAACTAAAATATTTTGAAAAAGAAAAAAATTTAAAAAAGAAAAATTAAAGAGTGCTAAAGTTCAAATACGAAAAATAGCTAAATCCAAGAAATCTATGAAGGAGAAAAGTGTAAGAGTAAATTGCGCTTTGTGTCATAATATTTTAATAAACGATACAGAAGACGATCTGGAAAAAATATTGGATGTGATGTGAAAAAATCAATTAAAATTAAACGCGATAAAATCCGTAAAAGTAGTTTTAATCAATGTGTAGTGTTCACGTAAATATAAGAAATCATATTGGATGTGACTTTTGCACCAAATGGATTTGCGATGTACTGATGGTTAGAGATGGTAACAGATTTTGTTGAACTAAAATACTTATGACGAAGTACAAAATACTCGTAAATGAGAAGATTTGATTACTATATTTAAAAAGGTTTTTGTTATTAGATTATGATTCAAAGAAAAATGATTAATCATGGTTATTATTTTGTATCAAAAGCATCCCCAAAATGAAAAAAAAAATAACCTTACGGTTAAAAAATCGCAAGCACCGATTGAAAAAACTAAATACACTGATTTCCCAAACCTTTTTGTATTACCTCTTCTAATACAGTGGCCGAAAACTAAAATTCTTGTGGGCCGAAATCTAAAATTTGGGGCCGAAAACTAGCGTTTTGCATATTTTTCAGTACTTAAATGTTCAAAATGAGCTCCATCCTTAGTGATACATAAGCCTACATCTTTTTGAAACTTTACTGGATGTATGCTATTACTGTGTGAATATTTCTGATGGGTTGTCATTTTTATGTTGATTTATTATTTATGTCACTGTAATGAATGTAAGAAATTATAATTTTTCATAGAGATGATTAATTTCGTTATTGGTTTTTTATGTGTATACAATTTATGAAAACTACCTCTGTCCTGTTTCTGTGTCATTCTGTGAGAAATGTAGGTATTCAACAATTCTATAACTGGCACTAACCTTCTTAAATTAATGTTTGCTTAGGCATATAAAATAATTACAATGTTTAATTCATTCGTTTTGAAATTACGTATGATTACTTGTATCGAATTAATAATTCAAAATATTTTAATACTTAATTAATAAAACGGGACTAAGAAATCTTCTTAACTTTTGTTTTTTGAACTCAATATCTTTCTGGTTCAAGTACGATGAAAATTTAACATAATAAGTGTCGACTACAATGAAACGTAAACATGTGATCACAAGTACGTAAAACAACAGAATAAATAATAGTACCAACTACGGTAAAACTACAAAGAAAATCGATAAAGTTAAATAATGTGCTATTCTTAGTCATATATTATGTAAACTTGACGTCAGAATTCCATATCTACAAAATAAAATTAATAAAGTATTATATTATTATATAGAGCCGTGGTAGCTCAGATGGTTAACGCTCGCTGTAAATATAGCAGAACGCGAGTAACCCGGGTTCGATCCCCGCCGGCACCAATGAAATTGTTAATTGCAATTTTAAGTGCTGATTTACCACGTGCTCGGCGGTGAAGGAAAACATCGTGAGGAAACCCGCATGTCGAGGAATAAGAAAAAAAATATTTCGGAGACATGAGAAGTTCGCCAACACGCATTAGGGCAGCGCGGCGGACTTTTCCTTGCCCTAAAACCCTCTCAGAAATGAGGGAGGGCCTGTGCCCAGCAGTGGGACGTATATAGGCTGTAACTTTATTTTACTTTACTATTATATTGTGCACTAAAACACGGGTGCACATCATATTTAATAAAGAGACCAAAGATTAAAATTTAATAAATTTTTTATTTTAGTAAAATGGTATGAGTCTGTGAACATGTTCAAGATCGTCATTATATCAGATTTGTTAAACCACAAACCCTCGCAAAAGAACACCGATTCCTACCAAGGATGTTACGTTAAATCAAAAACTGAAGGCAGCCGGGCTAACTGTGATATTGAGACTTCAAACATCTCAACCCCCCGGTTGTCTCCCCCTCCTCCTCCCCCCTGGTGACCGTGGGTGCTTTAAAGCGCCCGGAACATCGGGAATAAAAAATAAAAATAATTTTATAAACCGGGGGATTAGTCGCTCGCGTCCGTAGGCTCTGACCACCTATTCCTAGGCCCACCCTACACGTGTCCCCCGGGTGGTGCTAAATGAGCGACAAGCCGATAGCACAGACTCGGCTCCACGCCCTGGTAGAGGCGTAAAATATACCACCCTTTATCCGCACCATGAGGAACAATATAATAGAAATGGCCCCGAGTTCCCGGCGCCCCTTTAATGGGGCAGGGGTGCGAAGAATCTCCGGGAGGAAAACCGGCGACGAGGTTCGCCACCCGTCACGTTCTGTCTCCCGGAGAGGCGAAAAGTGGATTGCAGAGGTCCGTCTGGCTACGTTGAATGTATGTGGGGCAATGAATGATAAAATGGATGAAGTATGCGATATGATGAATGATAGAGGAATAGATGTGTTATGTGTAAATGAGACGAAAAGGAAGGGAAAGGATGTCACTACACATGGCATGTATACCGCATACTGGTCTGGTGTAGACGAGATCGAGCGGGCATGCCAGGGAGTAGGTATCATCCTTTCAGAAAGAATGGGCCAATGTGTGAAAGAGTATGAATGTGTAAGCCCAAGACTGCTGTGGATACGAATGAAAGTGGGCTTAAAGAAGTTGTTTGTGTTAGGGGTCTACGCCCCAGACATGTCTAAGCCCACTTATATCCGAGAGCAGTTTTGGGAAATGGTAAGGATGGTGTTAATGGAGTGTAAGGGAAATGAAAATATTATTATGCTAGGAGATTTTAATGGAAGGGTTGGGGTGAGGAGGCTTGGTTATGAAAGGATATTGGGAACGTTTGGTGATGAAAGTATAAATGAGAATGGTGAAAGTCTCCTCACCGTATGTATGGAAAAGAATCTTTTTGTGACGAACACTTGCTTTCGCCACAAGAGGATTCACATGTATACTTGGGAAAGAGGTGACGATAGAAGCATGATAGATTTAATAATTGTGGATGAAAGATTGAGGGGCGCAGTTGTAGATACAAGGGTTTACCGGGGTTCTAACGTAGGAACGGATCATTATTTGGTTCTATGCCGAATTAATGGTCTATTCAGGCGTTGGCGCCATCGGTCATCTGTGTCTACCACTGCGTTACAGCGTATTAGAACAGAAAGGTTACAAGATGAAGGTGAGAAAAAGAAGTTCAAATGTAGACTGAAAGAAAATATAAGTGGTTTGGATGAATTATGTATGAAGGAGTTAGACTTGGAGAATGTATGGCAAAATGTAAAGAAAGGTTTAGTGGATGCAGCTACCGAAGTATGTGGTGTTAGTAAGAGAAAGAATGAAAGGAAAAATAATACGTTATGGTGGGATGATGAGGTACGTATGGAAGTTGAAGCAAAGAAGAGAGCATGGTTAGATTTACTAGCAACAAAGGCTGGTAATTCTAGCGGTACGAATGATGATATTGAAAGAAAAAAGGCAGTCTTTAGACATCTTAATAAGAGAGTAAAAGAAGTAGTTGAAAGAAAAAAGCAAGAAAGAACGGATAAGAATGATAGAAGAATATCGGATAATTTCCAGGCAAATATTAAAATGTTCTGGAAACTTGTAAGAACTGCCAGGGGACATTCAAAACAGCCTATGATGAATGCTATAAGAGACGAGAATGGCTATATTCTGAATGATGAAGTTTTGAGTTTAAAGAGATGGAAGGAATATTTTGAAAGCGTGTTTATGAGTGAGGAGACAACGTGTGTACTAAGTGAAGTAGAAATTCCGAAGGAAGAGGAAAGAGGTAGCGAGATTAGTGTAGGTGAAATAATGAAAGCAATGAAAAGCATGAAAGCAGGTAAGGCTGCCGGATATGATAGAGTTTCACTCGAAATGCTAAGGGCTGGAGAGGAAGTGGTGGCAGGCCTGCTGCACACCTTGTTTAATTTATGCTGGGAACTGAAGCGGGTACCGGTAGACTGGTGCAAAGCCGTGATAGTCCCAGTATATAAGGGAAAAGGGTCGCAGCAGGACTGTAAAAACTACCGTGGCATCAGCCTTCTTAGCATTGTGGGAAAACTGTATGCTAAGGTACTGATTGAAAGGGTCATGAAAGAAACTGATGGAAAAATTTGGGATGTGCAAGCAGGATTTAGAAAGGGAATGGGATGTACAGATCAAGTCTTTTCCATGCGCATGATCGCGGAGAAGTTTTTGGCCAAAAACCAAAAGGTTTTTTGTGCGTTCATGGACTTGGAAAAGGCCTATGACAGAGTGAATAGGGATGTGCTATGGCAAACACTGAACTCATTTGGGTTGAGCGCTGGCTTGGTACGGGCATTGGAGTCCCTTTATAGGGACTCTAGTGCTTGTGTTAGGATCAACGGGGTCTACTCGGACTGGTTTGACATCCATAAAGGTGTCAGACAGGGCTGTGTAGCTTCCCCGTGGCTGTTCAACCTATTTATGGACAGTTGTTTGCAAAATTTGAAAGTTGAAGAATGCGGATTAAGAATGGGTGAGTTAACCGTCAAATGCCTTTTGTACGCCGATGATCAAGTTATACTTGCGTCGTCGGCGGCCGAGTTGCAAATGATGGTTACATTAATGAACAGATCATTAAAAGAAAGGGGTATGAAAGTGAACGCAAGTAAGACGAAGGTTATGGTTTTTGAAAGAGAAGAAAGTAAAACGATTTGTGAAATAAGAATAGAAGGGGAGTTGATCGAGCAAGTAGACGAGTTTGTATATTTGGGCTGCGTATTTAGCAGGGATGGGAGATATGATAAGGATATAGAACGACGAGTGAATGCGGGAAATAGAGTAAATGGGGCCCTGCACTCTATTGTGAAGAGTCAAAATGTGTCGAAAAAGGCACGTATGGCAATTCACAATGCTGTGTTGGTCCCTACTTTAACATATGGTAGTGAAAGTTGGGTGTGGCAGAAGAAGCACGAGAGTAGAATGAACGCAGTAGAAATGCGGTCGTTAAGGAGTATGTTAGGGCTGAATCTTAATGACAGGGTAAGAAATTGTGTAATAAGAGAAGAGTGTGGTTTGCAAGATGATGTTGTGACCAGGATTAAGAAAGGAATGCTTCGGTGGTTTGGTCATGTGGAAAGAATGAATGAGGAAAGAGTGACAAAGAAAATTTATGTTGCAGAAGTGAATGGCAGAGTCGGAAAGGGACGTCCTAGGCGAAAATTTATCGACCAAATTGGCGATTTATTGAAAACGGGCCAAATTAGGAGTACCCTTAACCGACGAGCATGTATGCGGAGGTGTATGGATGTGAAGGAGGCGAGAGAGGTGTGTCAGGATCGTGCCAAATGGAAGTCTGTAGTCTCTGCCTACCCCTCTGGGTGACAGGCGTGAGTGTTTATGTTATGTTATGTTATGTTTATTAACCGCGATAGTATCCGTATAAATAGTTTTATTCAATGGTATGCGACCATCGTGTTTTAGTTCAACTTACAATACTTTAAATATTGAATATTGCGATGTCTTACTGTGATTTCAAGCCAAATAAGTAATCGCTTCTATTTTCTATATTATTTATTTTTGGTCACTACTTGTCTGCGGCATCGCCGGTCGTGGGATTACAACCTTGTCTTCAAGGTGTCAAGTAATTATTGCCTTTAGAATTTGGATATATGTTTCGTAGTTGCCTCGTATCTCTTACTCACGCCAGTCCCATTGAAAAACGTTAAATTGCATATGATTGGTGAGATCGTCTGAGTGCAAGCACTACTTGCGCTCATACTGATGATGTTACTCGTATCTTACGTAATACGTGGTTGTTAGCTTTTAGCTAGATTGTCGGAAAACGTGGCATGATTGCATAATATATATGTATAATATGTATTATTTTTATGTGTACATAAGTGCATTATTTTTACATGTATTCAGTTATACGCTTGTATATAAACTTTCTGTACTTACACCTTCCCCTTTTATCACTGCACAACTGTAAGGTAGACTGGTAGAAAATGACTCAGGCATTAAGTCCGCCTATATCCATTACAGTGTATAGTATATGATGTGGAATAAATAAATAAATATGGTAATGTTGATACTAAATGTAGTTATTACATTGACTTACCTAGGTGAAAATGTATATGGGACCTTTTTTCCGTTTGTTATCGACGAACTTAGGCTCAACTTGTTTGAAATAAAGTTTCTCAAGTGAAGAAGATTGACTGAACTAAAATACATACCTAATTGTATTTATATGGCCACTGTTTTGTTATTACATACGCAGTAAAATATTAGTAAGGACCTTAAAATATGAACATTTACTAACAAAAAGAAAAAAATAGTGCGTAACCACGGTATTTAACAGAGTATATGTATGTATGGCGTCATTTATTAAAGTCAATAGAAGATTGTCAAAAAAGGAAAAATTACAGATAAGGAATATTTTGTGTACCTAATATTATTTGAGCGAGTCCTAAAACGATGTTATATTTACTCAATGAAGTGTACAACTACAAATATTAAGTTTTTTTATATACTTATAAAAACTTAATTTAGTCTCTTACTTAATTGCTTGTTTATGTGTTCTATTTATCTTGTTTGAAAAGATTTGATTTTGATTGAGAGTTAACCAATTTGTTTTATGTAACATGCGATCGTATCTTTTTGAATTATAAATATCTTTATGTTTTATTAGAGAAAAAAACTATTGTTGAAATAAAACCCATTACACATATTATGGCAGTTCATGTACTAGTCAGTCAGTGAATACTTACTAAGTATTAAATTTAACAGTTTTTATTAAATTATTCGTTAATTTGAGATTTTAACACTCATAATTTTAATTCAGAAAACGAAAGAGTATATTAAACTGAATTTTACTTTAAAGGAAAGCGCAAAATAAATTAAGTATTTATCGCGTGATACAAAGTTCAAGCACACGTGTAAGCGGATTGATATTATTTGCTTATGATACTTCTTTTGCAAGCATTTATGACTTTTTTTAATTCTCTTTTTTAAAAAACGTTACCCCTACACTAGGATTTTCTCCTGTATCGCGGGGGCAGTTTACAAACATAAATTGCACAAGGACAAACATCCAGACCCGGAACAATTATTTATAGGCCATACAAATACTTGTTCCGTGCGGGATTCGAACCCGCGACCCCCAGCGCAGCCGCTCATTGCTAAGCCACTGCGCCACGGAGACGGAGATTTATTTATTAAATCTGATCTAATGGCGGGAGAGATCCTGAATTATGTTAACAAACAGCAATCTTCCCGTTACGTCATCAGATTCTTCACGTCAGCTATATCACAGTAACCTAAGGTTACAGTTGGGAAACGAATGTACTTGTGCAGGGCATCGGTAGGGGCACTGCGGAGCAGGGGCGGCCCGACTTTATGCTATAGCACTATTAGCACTTGAGACTACAATACATGCGGTTGAAGCGAACGTGTTTTACAGTACTTATTCAACTAATTTTAAGTGCCGTTTCACGAATACTTAATATAATATCGGGGATGATTAATTACTGTTATAGTTATATGAGTTATTAAGTAAAATTGAATTAAAATGATGAACATTAGCTTATATTTCCTTTATTTTTTGTTGATAAAATTGATTATACGAATGCGAATATATTACCTACATGATTAAATTCAACATTCGAAAACGGAAAACATCTATAAAAAAAGAAAAGTGTTACGAAAATATTTGACACTTGTATAAATCGCTTAACGTAAGTCTAGCGCTGAACGAGCACTAAGCAAGCATTTTAAGATAAAGGCATACACTTTTATTACAGCCCTTAAAGTCCACTGCTAAACCTTGACATGCGGGTTGGCAAGTGCAATTTTGTTAGTAGTTTAACTTTAAATCAGGAAGATGCTGCTGCCAGGTTCAGTTTCCGTCTGTCGCCTCTTTCGACACCCACAGATGATACGAGTAGTGGATATTACACCGTATTTACACCTTACGCGGTTTTAACTCAAACCAATAACTTCTTTAATGGTATGAGTATGAGGGTTGTAAGATATGTATGTATTCATTATATAATTAAAAAGTTAATAATTACTACTTAAGTTAATGTAATAAAACAAACAGAAACAGAAACTTTTTTATTCAATATAGATTATAAACAATACTTATTGAAAGTCACTTTTTTCATTTACCACTGGTTCGCAAAAAAACGTCTGTCCACGGATGAACCAGCAGGAAACCGTACGGGACAATTTTTTTTCTCAAATAATAGCTTACGATCAAAAATAGTTCTTCATTTTTTTCCGGATAAAATATAGCCTAGGTTACTCCCGTCATTGCTCTCTATTTGTTCGTGCAGTGTCAACGCAATGGTTTCAGCCATTCCGAAGATAAAATCGGTCAGGAATACAGACAGATACTTAAATTTTACAACACAAATAAAAGATATATATTATTTTTTCCCCTACAATAACAATACAAAAACGTAACACATGCAGACATTCGATGTTGTATTTCATTAGCGCGAACGAAATACATGTAGCGGAGTATGGGTACTATTATTTATTCTGTGGTATGGTCGAGAAGGTCGCATTCTAATTCTGGCCGTTTATGGTCGACTAGTAAGTAAAGATATAAAGATGTCCTTCGTCATTCGTCTCTGATATAATATTAATCTCCTAATGTGTATATTTATAGTTATGAGAAAATTTACGCAAACAGTATTGTATTTTACATTACAATACACTATGTACAATTAAATGTTACGAGGGCGGCACTGAAAATTTCGGGAATCAAGGAAGTGACACAACATTACTATTTAAAAATGTATTTATTGCTTTTCGAAGTATTCTCCGCGAAATTTGACACATTTTTCCATACGATGGAACCAATCATTGAAGCAACCAGTCCATTCGGAAATTGGGGTCTCCAAAATGGCCGTTTTGTAGGCGTCCACAGCTTCTTCAAGTGATGAAAATCTCTGTGCACGCAATTTATTATTTATTTTAGGGAAAGTATAGAAATCATTAGGGCTTAGGTCGGGGCTGTACGGCGGATGGTCTAATAATTCTATGTTTTCTTGCCATCGATCACTAATAAAGAACTTTTATATTAGTGATCGATGTTTCTTGCTCTAAAAACTCTTTTGTTCTGTGTGCGGTGTGAGAACTCGCACTGTCGTGATGTAGGATGATGCGGCGGTTGCAGTTCTCTTTACGGAGTTCAGAAACGACCTGTGGCAAACAAATGCTATTGCATAATATGCATACCATTCTGCATTAACCGTTCTTTGTCCCTCAAGAGGAATAGTCGTAACATGGCCGGTTTTGGAGACAAACGTGGCCACCATTTTTTTTGCAACACTCCGTGAACGAACAATTTTTATTGGCTTTAACTCATTTTCGAACACCCAAAATCATGACTGGTTTTTTGTTTCGGGTCCGTACGCGTATATCCAGGATTCGTTACCTGATACGATGTTGTATACAACATTTGAGGATATAAGGTTGTATACAACATAAGAGGACTAAACAAGTTTGACAAAACCTTGTGAAAAGACCGAGAATCTTTTTCTAAATAAATAAATGGCATTCGATTTTTAAAACCAAGGAGTTTTCAATTAAAAAGATTTTAATATAACAGGAACAGTGGAAATATTCCATTTCAGATAAGTACTTTTAGTGCAGCTCTCGTAACTAATCTCTATAAACGGAAACTAAATCGACTATGATTAGAAATTAATTATTAAAATTTATTTCTTAAATTATTCAAATTTATTTCTAAATATAGCTGATGAAGTCACATCTTCATTATACTATAGATTTGATGCATTTTTCACTGTCGAAAGCACGTGGCCTAACTTTATTATACTCGTCCGCTATGCACGATGTCTGTGGGCTGCATG
Source organism: Parnassius apollo (assembly GCA_907164705.1). NCBI lineage: Eukaryota > Metazoa > Arthropoda > Insecta > Lepidoptera > Papilionidae > Parnassius > Parnassius apollo. The sequence goes on from CAJQZP010000885.1 coordinate 11,772,783, forward strand.
AGGTGTGGCCGGTGGCCGCACAAGCTAAGTTCATCGCGATAAAACGCTTTGATATGCGGGAGTTAGCCGACAGCGAAGCGATGAACGTGTGACTTCGCACGAAGTGACGAAGTAATCACGAATATGTGGCCATATACATCGCGATAACGCAAATAATATTCGCGTTATCTCGATTTGTGTGGCCGAGGCATAAGAAAATCCATCACACTGTTTCGCCCGGTGGGTTGGGTGTTGTTTAGAGAATACAATGCATATACCGGATTATGTTATTGCCTACGATCGCTGATAACCATAATGATTTCTTATATTTACGCGAACACTACACATTGAAATAATACTAGTTTTTACGGAATTTATCGCGTATATTTAACTTTTTTAAATACCCGACGTTTCGAACGCTTTACAGCACTCATGGTCACGGTCAACATCTGTCCCGCCCGTGACCATGAGTGCTGTAAAGCGTTCGAAACGTCGGGTATTTAAAAAAGTTAAATATACGCGATAAATTCCGTAAAAAACTAGTATTATTTCAACGCTGGTAACCATTCCATTTGCACTATACTCGTACCTTTAAAAATTAGTATGTAGGAGTTGAATAGTTTTAGCTTAAGTAATGATTACCAAAAAATGCTTAATATGTATTTCTGTCTTTGTGTCGGTTGAAAATAGTGTCGTCGATATATTATTATCTCAATAGGATGGGATCTAATAAGTATTTACCAGTATCAAATTCAAAAATGATAAGGGTTTGAGGTATTGAGTATTTTTATCAATACACGACGATGTTTACTTTTCATAACAAGTTTCCTAAAGACGAACGAGTTTGTTTATAATCTGTATACATTTTGCTCGAAATACAGTCAGTTAATTTGATTAACAATATATAATATACGACACGACTTAACTACTTCAAAATTTATTAACAAAAGTAAAGAAAAGATACATGAAAACTATAATTATGTAATTTAATGACAATAGATACATAAAAAAAGTTCCGGACTTCACCGATAGTTATAACTAACGTGACCATACGTCACACTTTAGGCGGGACGGTCCCGATTTAAAGGTTTGTGTCCCGCTGTCCCCAAAATATGTAAAATGTCACGCTTTGACAAATAAATAAAAGCGTAGCATCATGCAAACTCTGTCACCCGTGCCATCATTATGACACCGCGCGTACCATGTTTGCCAGCATGGCCTGACTAGTTACGTGATTATTCTGAAAACCTACACTTTTGAACTGAAAGATACGAAGTGACAACTTCTTACTTTACTTATAACATTAATCTACAATAAATTATCAAATAACATTTCTTATTAGTATTTATTTACTGTTCAGAAAAAATTCAAAAGCCAGCAGCCAGATTTTATATGATTCTAAGTTCTCAATCTCACTTTTGATCATTAAAAGATTCAAACAACTATGTGTTTTACTTAAAACTATAAAAAGGGTTCCAGATTGAGGGTAACCTTCCGAGGACGGAAACCCCAGCAATTCGAAATCAATATTCCGGGCTGCTACTGAGAATTTTGTGACAAAAAAAGAAAAACCCAATAAATGATTCTTGGCCCGACTCGGGTTTTGAACCCGGGACCACATGATCAGCAATTGCGTTTACAACCGTTAGACCAAGAAGACAGTCAATAGTGTTAAAGCTATAATAATTTTAAAGCTCTGAGGAAAAATATAAATAATAAAAATAGGAAAGTTATAACTTATAACATCTTTGATTTGTCAAGCCCTTGTGTAACCAAACCTTTTACAACGACGCGACGAGACGTCGCCAAGAGACGACTGGCGCTCTGGGGGCTACGGATATATTTTATGAATTAGTCTTTATAAACCCTCACACCCTCACCCGCCAATGTGCGACGATGATTGAACAACAAAGGACTCTGATCGGTGCAAGTCCGACAAAATACACCCTTGCACCTTCGAGGCGAATATTTCCCCAAGAAAAAAAACTTTTACTTTTTGTGACATCAATAGAATGAGACAGGGTAACGAATAAAAATTACTAAATATAGATGATGGTGAATGGTGATAATCCAGTGCTGTACGCTTTTAATTGGTACCTAATTTAGAAGTCTGTGTAACGGCGCCTCTACACGTTGGCCAACACAGTGGCGAATGTAGTGGCCACTAGCATTGGCTAACGTGTAGACGGGGTGTTTGGGCTTCATTGGTATGCATTGGAACGATGGCCCGCAAGTATGCGCGAGATCCGTGTGGTGTCGGTTTTTTACAAAAGATCAAAAGATTGTTGGCAGAGTTTGGTCGCCGCGTCCACACGTTGGCCGCGAATTTAGTTTGCTACAAGCTCCCAGAGTGATTACACGCATCTGATTAAAATTTTATATTCACACTTTGTAGGGTGGATGACCCAATTACCAGCCTTTTAGTGCCAATTTCCACTTTAAACATTCCTACTACTTTAATTAGCGCGATTTAATTATTTTTAAACATTTATTTTATTCGATAAGCTATTTATAAAAAAAATGAACATTTATTTACAATCAGATTATTACGAGAACAATTTTAAAATGAAAAAAAAATGAAGCACGTCGTTTATACGTGGTAGAACCATGCAGTTATATTAGAAGTATAGTTGTAGCACGAATGGGTCGGTTCGACCGGGGAAGGACCACGCTCTCACAGAATATCAATGTAAAATAGTAGCTTAATGATGCTGTGTTTCGTATAGTGAGTGTAGAGAACCAGAGACACTTTTTAAAGGTAACGAGGCATTTCATCTTAGTCCTCACGGGTGACAATGCATCTGCATTTTGATTCGTAATCGAGGATAGATGTAGTTGTCTATGGGCCACAGCAACCACTTACCATCAGGTGAACTGTGTGCTCCTTTGTCATCCTATCCTGTATAAAAAAGCGTCGATTTCTTATAATTTAATCGTGCAATTTTTCGAATCATCATCATCATTACAGCTCTTCACAAGTCCACTACTGAACATCCTCCTCCACAGACAGCCGCAAAGCATGGTCCTGAGCCACTTTGCTCGTCATGAGTTTTTCATTTATGTTCTAAGTTGTAATTGTTACCTATTATTAAGTCAGTGTTAATTATATTTATTGCTATTGTTTTTATCTTTCTCAAAAAATAATTAAATTACCAAATAAATTATAAGGTGTTTTTTATACATCAAATGTCTGATAGAAATGCAACTACTATACTAATCGATTATAACTCCTTTAACTTTAAAATAAGTTAAGTTTTTATTAATGTTATTTATTCCAGTTTATGATGCATGTACAGAATAAATAAAGCTAATCGTATATCGTATATCTATTTACAACCCCATTAATAGCCACTTTTATTTTATAATTCTTTTATAAAAACGTTAACCCCACACTAGGATTTTCTCCCGTATCGCGCAGGCAGTTTACAAACATAAATTGCACAAGGACACACATCCAGACCCGAAACAATTATTTGTAGAACATACAAATACTTGTTCCGTGCGGGATCAAACCCGCGGCGTCCGGCGCAGCCGCTTATTGCTGAGCCACTGCGCCACGGTGCTTATAAATTCGTCCGCACATTGGCCCGAACCGAAGTAAACTGAACGACCTTCCAACGTGTGGACGCCGTCACCAACTCTCGGCCAATATATTCGCCACTCCATTCGCCACTGTGTTGGCCAACGTGTAGAGGCGACATAAAACAAATACGTCTTTCCTATTATGCTTGTCCTTTACTAGCATGTATTATTACAGGCGAGTCCAACGTATACACACTGGGAACGATCGGCGCGCATCGTGTTGTAACCACAAAGTTACCTTCAGTGGGTCGAACTAGGGAGGCGATGACGGCAGCTGGGAACACAACCACTAGACTGCTCGGAATATTTCAGAAGGTCAGTATGTTAGCAAGGCAATTACTTTTGACTTCTTTTCGATTGACTTAACTTTGTTACCAGAAGATAAAGTTGGTTGGGCAATTTGATGACGTAAGAGTACCTTATGTTTGTTATTATAGGCTATACAACATAATATCGTTACATTTAAGCCGTGGTAGTTCAGATGGTTAACACTCGCTGTAAACCTGCATGTCTGAGGAATAAGAAAAAAAAATATTTCGAAGAAATCTGAAGTTCGCCAACACGCATTGGGGCAGCGCGGCGGACACTTCCTTGCCCTAAAACCCTCTCAGAAATGAAGGGAGGCCTGTGCCCAGCTGTGGGACGTATATAGGCTGTAACTTTACTTTAAATACTAACTTTATTTATGCAGAACACAAATAATAACTAAAAATCATGTAGGCAGCCTAGCTTAGTTGGAATCTTTGATTTTTAATATGCGAATACAAATAAAATTCAATTTCGTACGTCAAAAAAAAAGATATTTAATTTCACAGAAAATATTTTCAAACTTAAAACACGAACAGCGACTTTAGTACATTGTTGTTTTCTTGTCCAAGATACAAAATGTCTATATTTACAATTAGTTTTCAATTTTACCCGACTGATTACCTGTGCCTCTCCCGCTGTGCCTAATAATACAAATAAAACTACACTCCTAAAAGTCCTATTGCCTTAAGTTACGGTCCATTTCAGTTTGTTTTGACTTTACAGATTTAGTGTGACTGTAATTTACGTAGTTTTAATTATTTTTGGGATAAAAAATTACCTATTTTTTATCCCAAACTGATTCATCATCATCATCATCATTACAGCCCTTCACAAGTCCACTGCTGAACATAGGCCTCCCCCAAGGTATGCCACAAAGCACGGTCCTGAGCATCCTGCATCCATCGACTTCCTGCATGTCTTACCAGGTCGTCACTCCATCTAGTGGGGGGTCGACCTACACTTCGCCTACCGGTACGAGGCTGCCACTCGAGAACCTTTTTTCCCTAACGGCTGTCGGTTCTTCGAGCTATAAGGCCGGCCCTTTGCCGCTTCAGCTTAATAATCCGTTGGGCTATGTCGGTCACTCTGGTTCTACTGCGGATATCCTCATTTCTAAGTTTATCACGCAGAGAAACTCCGAGCATAGCCCTCTCCATAGCTCGCTGAGCGACTTTGAGCGTCCTCATGCGGCCAACAGTGAAGGACCACGTCTCGGTTCCGTAGGTCATCACTGGCAACACGCACTGGTTGTACAGCTTAGTTTTCAGGTTTTGAAGTATACCTGACGAGAAGATGTGTCGTAATCACAGCCGAGTTGAATCCGTCGATTGACCTCTCGGTCGAAGTTGGAATTTTTTTTTGTTTACGTTTTTAAATTTTGAAAATAGAATAAACGAGGTTTGAATCTGTATATAAACCTTTTATGGATACTAAACAGATTTTAAACTATAAAGCCATAAATAATTTAGGATTAAGGTTCTGTTGATGTGTTTATGTACTAAAAATCATTTACAATTATTAATTAATATTAAATTATTAGTTTCTTATCATTATCATAAACCGGCACGTCGCTTTCCAGAGTCTAACAGGGCCTATAGTAAACTACTGTATGTACTACTAAACCCCAACAAATTTGTAACCTATAGATCGCAAATAAACTTAATGAGTATTGGATTGTTTTTTACCACTTTATACTTAAAAACCTATATCAGATCAAGGGCCATTCGATATATTTTGCTACAGGCTCCACACTAGCGTAATCCGGCACTGAGTATATACACCACCTACAGTTTAACTTTCGAGTTGCTAGCGTATAGCGAAATATACACTTAGCTACATCTAGAACTACTGCATTTATTAAGACTCCATATACAAGATTCATATTTTTTGACTAATTGCAATAACATCCATATGACGTGCGTCTATCAAAATTATAGTTTCCGCGATTAAGACAGCCCAGCAACTAAGATTTTAGTAGATAACTAGCGATTCGCCTTGCGGGTAATTTCTGGATCTTGACAACAGCGCCACCGGATCCAATTGATATATTTATTTGTTTCATAAAATAGTTGAAAAAGTTTTAATGCAATTAAAAAATATATATATATATATATATATATATATATATATATATATATATATATATATATTATGTGTATTACCTATTTGATAAATTATAATGGAAATACGTTCTTCCTACTATAATTGTGGCGTGAATGGATGATAAATTACTAACAAAAGGTTTCAGATATATCATTCTTTAACTTACCAAAAGATTTTAGTAGGAAGTTATGAAAGGTGCCTTTATTTCATATTTTTTTGTTAGACAGGTTAGGTACTTTATAGCAAAAAAGGATTAAGTAATAATTCATCTACAGAAGTAACACCTTTATTACAATACTTAGTTGAAATTTACTTCATTATCTAAGTATCTACTTACATTTCTCTTTTGTAATTAAAATATTTTGAGTTATAATAACATAAAATACTGTAATTAAAACTTTGTTTACTAACGAGATTTTTAACTAAGTATAATACGATCACTTTTCTTTTAGGAATCGTATTTCAGGTTTATTTGTTGTTTACACTATCTTACCTATTTCACCCGAGTCAAGCATCGCAATTCCCGACGAAAACGTTGCAAGTCGCATGCGTTGGGCATCGCAGAACTCACGTAGGTGCAAAAATATGGTCAGTCAATCATAGTCAGAATAGGTACTTCACCTAAGTAACTTAATTAACATTTCGCAATGTATTATTTTACTCTTTATTGACAGCCCTTAGTAACCACGGAAAGTCCGTCGTGACTCAAAGGTCGTGACGTAGGAAGGGGAAAAGACGAGGGACAAGACATTCGCGCACAGCAATAAAGTTTTATTTAGCTTGCGTGGGCGATTTATCTAATTAATAACAATTATGTAGGCTATTAAACGTCGGCAAGCGGTCAATATCAAAGTACTGCAACTTCTGTGCGTAGTAAGTACTATTATTTATTCTGTGCCCAAGGACCCACTAAAATATAAACAAAATTCATCAAAATCATTCGTGCAGTTTTCGAGTTGTAGCGAAACTAACGAACAGCAATTGATTTTTATATATGTCGCAGCCGTTCAATCAACAGCCGAGCCTCTTTACTAAACAGTGCCGTTCAACTAGCGCCCTGAATGATACTCAGCCATTTGATGAAACAGCTAGGCAAATGACTTGGATCGATGACGTTTCATTACTTGCCTAGCCTTACGGAGTATAGAAGTAAGGAGTACAGACTGTGTATTAAAAAGTGTCCATAAAAACCTTTAAATAAGGGTGGCTCCACTATAACTACGGGGTAAATTTTAAAGAACGCACCAAAAAATATTAGTGGGATAATCGAAGTTATATTTACTAAATAAAATTATTTTAGATTTTAAAGCTATTGAGCAGTTTAACACCATACTTAAACCGTCGACATCTGCTAAGTTCATTTCATCCCAGTAGCTACTCTAGCGCTGTTGTGGAGAGTTTTTGATAGTTTTTGAACTGTTATTTACTGCTTACAGATATCCACTTTTTCAGCTGTTCTACTATGGGAGTTGGTACTCTTTAATTCTACACTCCATACCTAGCCTGTTCATTTCAATTTAGTTCCACCTTCTGCCACCTAACAGTAAAACTCTCCAAACTGTCAATAAGGCGTCGGCAAACAACAAATTTGATGGTGTTTCCCAAAGTTTAATGAAAAATAGCTGTCGCATCCAACTAGCTTAATTAGCCATTCAATTGTTAGGGTGCGGCTGGGTGGCCCTTGGGCCACCCCAAAGCCGCGTATATTTCTATGAATAATTAATAGGCATTAAAAATTGTATTAGACGCATAGGTTGAAACGCATGGGATGAATATCATTCAGGCCGCTAATTGAACGGTGTTGCTTCACCCTGTCGTACGAATGGCCTATGTATTAACCAGCCAGTTTATTAAATAAACAAACGCTACGGCTGAATATCATTTAGGCAGCTAGTTGAACGGCGCTGTTTAGTTAAAAGGCTAGGCTGTTAACTAAAAGGCTGATTAAGCTAGTTGACTGCGACCATATATAGGAAGAAGAAGGAGAAGATAATATGACAGTGTACGTTAGAGTTAGAGTGAACGTAGATTTACGTTGCAATATATGGCTGCAGCACGGATGGGTCATCTCCAACGGCAAAGAGGACACTCGTAGAGAATACCAGCAGCATACTGCTGTTTATTGTAAGTAACAGGATTCTGTTTACTCGTAACGAGGCATTTGGTGGAGGCGATCTTGGTAACTCTAACAACGAAATTAATCGCTAGCACGGCGTCAACTCCGCTATAGATAATATTACCGTGACTCCGCTCTACAAGACTTATACTATAACATCAGAACTAAGCTATTTTCATTGCTATATAGAAGACAATGACAATACAACAAACACCAAAAACATGTGAACTTTTTCATTTTAATTTCGGGGAAAAACACGGATGCAGCTCAATAGAAATATGGAAACAAATATACGAAAATATACAATTTTATTGTGTTCACCTATAATCGTTTTTATGTTAGTTAATGTTAATACCACTAAAACTCGTCTCAAAAAATTATTCTTTTGAGATGAGTTATACGATTTATTAAAAGTTCTCTCAATCGATTTAGTCTGGCATTTGATTTATTAACATTCGTTCTATTTTTGATGCTTTCAAAGAGCGGCTGTAGTAAATTTATCTAATTTCATTTCAAATTTAGAGCTCTACTAGAATAGACTGAGCGCATACTACGTTACTTTAAGAAAGAAAGAAAGAGATATTTATTTGGCCATTTCCTTTGCACTGGATACTCGAAATAAACATTATGTATTGGTAATCTTATATATAACTTGACTTAATAATTATAAATTTATAATGAAAAATAAATCGTTTTGACAAAAAATGCAGATAGGTACAAAATAAATATAAAAAAGCTAATAGTTAGCTATGTTATATATATATATATATATATATATATATATATATATATATATATATATATGACTTAAACATATTTTATGGGAAATGGTCCAAATAGGACTTCCACTCAGGAATTGATAACATGTGTCTTCCTAGCCCTAATTTTCTGTGGCAACTTTAATTTGTAAACATACAAAATACATTTCATATATACATACACATACACAAACATATACGTGTGTGTGTGTGTGTGTGTGTGTGTGTGTGTGTGAGAGAGAGAGAGAGAGAGAGAGAGAGAGAGAGAGAGAGTGGGTGTGTTGTGTGTCACAATTACATACGTTTTCAATATTATTTTATAATTAATTATGGACCACCGCCTTATATTTGTGGTGCTGTATCGAATGTTTGCGAGTTTTTATTCCATCGAATTTCGAGAAAGAACAAAGGGTATAAAATAATTTTTATTTGGTTTAAACACTAATGCACAATAGCAACCAGAGAGATATGCTCCAACATACCGTGCCATCGCATCCATCTAGCATGTTACACAGAATCTAAAGGTTTTCCACACTATGTCCCGAATGGAAAGAGAACAGTGTAATTACATTGTATAATTATGATGTGTGAACGAAATAAATAAAAATTAAAACAAAAACGCACTCTAACATATATAAATGTACATGTTATAACATAAAAACATTAAATTTTATATTAATAATTTACGATCTTAGCAGTTCGTTTAACAATATTGCTTTATATTTTATACGAAAAGTAGTCATTTTAGAAATTTGGTAATGTAATGCCTTACTGGTTCCAATACGACTTAATTTAATTATGTTCCTTCTACCTTTCTTACTTCTTACCTTTTGATTGACGCAGAGTATTGTAATTTTTCAGACACTATTGTAGTTTTTGTTAATTTTTGTACGTGCTAAAGCCACGCTGCGGATATTATGGTTGTAGCACGAATGGGTCGGCTCGACCTGGGAAGGACCACGCTCTCACAGAATACCAGCGTAAAATAGCAGCGTAATACTGCTGTGTTTCGTATGGTAAGTCTAGAGATCCGGAGACCCCTTTTTTACTGGAAACGAGGCATTCCATCTTAATCGTCAGGGGTGACAACCTATCTGCGTTTTGATTCTTAATCGAGGATAATTATTTATGTCTATAGGCCACAGCATACATTTCCCATCGGTGGACTGTGTGCTCGTTTGACAACCTTATTCTATTAAAAAATTATGTCCTGAAAAGCAAACAGCGGCCACGCTGATTGTACGTAACTGATACCATTGCACTGACGATGCAGCTTGCTCCTTTGGATTTGGGAAACAGGGTTCGCCAAGTTGGTAATACAGTACTCTCTTTAAGACTTTTGAAACTTGATCACGCTCTTTAATCGTCCCTTTTACTTTCTAGTTCTAATTCGACCCATATAAGAACGTATCTATAGTTTGTATTTAAACTGAAAAGGTTTAAATATCTACTTGCATTAATTAAATGGGCTAAGAAAAACGAACTCTTGTTCGTTGCATAATGCTGGGTTTTAAGGTGTACAGAAAATATATTATGTTAACAAAATCATTTTTACTTGGTAGAGCCATGCTGCAGTTATATAAGTAGTATATAGTTGTAGCACGAATGGGTCGGCTCGACCGGGGAAGGACCACACTCTCACAGAATACCAGCGTCAAATAGTAGCTTAATGCTGCTGTGTTTCGTATGGTGAGTGTAGAGAACCGGAGACCCTTTCTACTGGAAACGAGGCATTCCATCTAAGTCCTCACGGGTGACAACGACAACAGGATAGATGTAGATGTCTACCACAGGATAGATGTAGATGTCTACCACAGGATAGATGTAGATGTCTACCACAGGATAGATGTAGATGTCTACCACAGGATAGATGTAGATGTCTAACCACAGCAACCAGTTACCATCAGGTGGACTGCGTGCTCGTTTGTCACCCTATCCTATAAAACAAAATTTTAATTGGTTGATTTTTGAAATAAATTTAAATCCTATGACAAAATCTAAATTTTACATTAGTAACCATCTAAATTAGTTTCCTTAATGTAATGAGGCTGCTCCTATATATTATAATCCAGCGATTTTGATAATGAGTGATTTAATGAGCAGAGCTTCCTTTTTACATTCTTCTATTTGCGAATTAGCGACCAAAGGTGGTTGTACCTATACACAGGAGTGTTATAAATGGTAAAGTAAACGCACTCGCTCAATGCGTTGATTATAAGAAACGGTTGATGCAATGTCAGGGTTGTGAATATTAAGCACATTTTTTTATAGAAGAGGGGGCAAACGAGCATGCGGCTCACCTGATGTTAAGTGACTACCGCCGCCCATGATCAACCGCAACACCAGGGGAATTGCAGGTGCGTTGCCGGCCCTTTAGAAAGGACTAAGCTCTTTTCTTGAAGGTCCCCAGGTCGTATCGGTCCGGAAAAATCGCCGGTGGTAAACTATTCCACAGAGAGGTTGTACGCGGAAGAAAACTCCTTTTGAAACGTATAGTGGTGGACCGCCAAGCATCCAGATGGTGTGGATAGTATCGGGACGTTTGCCGCGTAGTACGTTCACGAAATTTGGCGGCTGAGATTAATCCGAACAATTCCTCAGAGCACTCCCCGTGGTATATGCGAAAGAAAATGCAAAGAGATGCAACATCTCTTCACAGCGCCAGTGAATCGAGCCAATCGGAAAGCACTCGGTCGTCGACGATTCGAGCCGCTCTGCGCTGGATGCGGTCAAGTGGAAGGAGCTGGTACTGGGGAGCCTCAGCCCAGAGATGGGAACAGTATTCCATGTGCGGCCGAACCTGCGCCTTGTAAAGTTGCAGGCGGTGTGCCGGCATGAAATACTGTCCCGCTCTGCTGAGCTCGCCAAGCTTTTTAGAGGCCAATTTGGCCTTCTCTTCCAAGTGACCACGAAACTGCACGTCACTCGATATGACGACGCCGAGGATTCCGATACTGGCTGAGGCAACATGGGGAGTGCCTTGAAACTGAGGAGATACGACAAAGGGGTTCTTTTTAGCGGTTAACGCGCAAACTTGTGTCTAGAAATATTGGCACGGCCGGTGTAAAGAGCATCACCAGTGCTGTCATCTGCATAGCAATGAATGTTACGGGTTTGCAACATATCATTGATATGCAGAAGGAACAGCGTTGGCGATAGCACGCAGCCTTGTGGAACACCAGCATTAATAGGCTTGTAATCGGAGCTTGCACCGTTTACAACGACCTTGGTGCTCCGATCTGCAAGAAAGCTCGTGATCCAATTGCACAATTTCTCGGAAAGCCGATAGGAAGGGAGCTTCGAAAGAAGCGCCAAACCCGATCGAAGGCCTTCGCTATGTCCAAACTAACGGCCAATGCCTCCCCCTTGGACTCTACTGCCTGCGCCCATCTATGAGTTAGGTAGACCAGAAGATCACCAGCTGATCGACCACGGCGACAACCGTATTGGCGATCACTAATCAGCTGGTGATCCTTAAGGTACCTCATGAGCTGGCAGTTTACAATGGACTCCATTGTTTTGGTGAACAAGGAGGTGATGGCGATAGGCCGGTAGTTGGACGGGTCTGAGCGGTCGCCTTTTTTAGGGATCGGGGGGACGAAAGCCGTCTTCCATGATTTTGGGACTACGCCTATGGAGTAGGAGTACCGGGAAAGACGCGTTAAAACCGGTGCCAACTCTGGAGCACACGTCCTCAGCACAATTGGGGGGATTCCGTCAGGCCCACTTGACTTGTGGATGTCCAGGGAGAGGAGTGCTTTGCGAACCGAGGGAAATGCACTTCCGGCATGGAGCACTTACACCGCGGGATGGTCGGCGGCGTACTCCCACCGTCATCGAGAGTCGAGTAGGACGCAAAGAAAGAGCCTAGAAGATCGGCTTTCTCCTTTGCGGTATAGGCCAGTGAGTCGTCCTCCCTGTGCAGAGATGGAAGAGATGGCTGACAGAAATTCCCCTGGACAGCCTTGGCGAGAGACCAGAATGCACGGGTTCCAGAAGGAAGGCGAACTAGTTTCTCGCCAATTCTCCCTATGTGCTCTGACTTTGCCTTGGCAATGACTCTTTTGAAGGACCTAGAGGCGGAATTATACTTCTTTTTTAGAGCGCTGGTGTTAACATCCCGGGACGTTGATGCATGATGTCGCTCCTGCTATTTTACAGGAGCGACCAAACCATGGGTGAGATTTGTATCCAATGGGCACTACAGAGGAATGAATAAAAAGTTCCATACCCTGTAGTACCACATCAGCGACAGAATCCGCAACAACGTTGGGATCGTCCGGCGAGAAGCATTTAAGTAATGAGTCGTAATCTAAAATAGAGTATCGTGCTCCAATTCGTATTACTGTACATTGTAGCTTCGACACGAACGGCGTATGCTATTTCAGCGTACTAGTCTGTTTACATTATCACATAAAATTTCTGTTTTCGTTTTTAGTTGGTTCTATCACGCTTAGTAAAATACTCTTTAGGTTTTTTTATGTTTTAGTTTCTTAGAAGCTAAAATATTATGTATTTGATCAGATGATATTGATGGTTAAATAAAACAAAATTAACTATATATTTTTCCTAAAAAGTTATCCACTGTTATCATCGATCACTAGATTTTTATTAGTGATCGATGACTGTTATAGACTCTAGATTAAAATCGGAAAACTCTATATAAAACATAATCCCTAATTTCTATGTAACTGGAAAGGGCCTGTGGCTTTACTCCGCATTTAACGCGCATACACTCGACGCTTGCTAATTTAAAAGACCAAAATAGCTGTCTTACACATACAGAATGACGAAGATACGCTCAGTTGTTATAAATTACAACCGAATGCATTTAATATGGGTGTAGGGGGAATATTGTGTCAAGTTTTGCTCCAGAACTTTCTTCTTTAGGAAGCTGCGTTAGGTTTTGTGGTCGCCCATACCAAAATATCTGAAGACCAAAGCTTTAATCCAATTCGTCTTATGGTATGGTACCGAAACATACACATTGATGATGTGGCTACTTCACAAGCTGAATGTCAATTTTTGTGCTATGCTTAATGTTTTTGCGTTCTTCACTTCAAAGAAAGCAAGCTACAGATGCTTTAAATAAAATTAATTTTACGAATTATATCGCGTTTCATTTTAATTTTTTTAATTCCCGATTACTTCACCCATCCCCGCTCCCATGACCATGGTTGTTGTAAAGCACCCGAAACGTCAGAATTTAAAATTTTCGAATTAAACGCGGTAAAATCCGTACAAATAGCTTAATTTAATGTATAGTGTTCGCGTACATATAAGAAACCATTAAGCTACAGATGCGTCATGACCTCTGAGGTCTAAGAAGGAATTCCCATAGGCTAATGATGTCATTTCTCCAAATATCTCGCGTACATCTTCCTGAGTGATGTACAAGGATCTGCACGTAAACAATTACGCCTTCCATAATTTTATTTGTAAAATGAAAAAAATATTTATAGCATACGAATGATATACGTACCTACATTCTCAGACGGAACTTGTACAGCTTAGTAATTTTTACGCTTTGACCGCAGTGTTAACGACTTAAAATATTGGATCTGAACTTAAAAGAACGCTAATGTACTTATAACTGTTTTTAGTCGATACTTTAATTATTACCGATTTACATTAAATCTATTGGACATTAGTCACGTGATGTCATCGTATTTGAAAGGATCAGAGAAGTCAATCAATTATACATAGAGATTTTTATAGGATAGGGTGACAAACGAGCACACAGTCCACCTGGTGGTAAGTGAATGCTGCGGCCCATGGACATCTACATCTATCCTCGATTACAAATCAAAATGCAGATGCGTTGTCACTGTGAGGACTAAGATGGAATGCCTCATTTCCAGTAAAAAGGGTCTCTCTACACTCACAATACGAAACACAGCAGCATTAAGCTACTATTTTACGCTGGTATTCTGTGAGAGCGTGGTCCTTCCCCGGTCGAGCCGATACATTTGTGCTACAACTATACTACTAATATAACTGCAGCATGGCTCTAGCACGTATAAAATGTTTGTTTTGTTGTCGTAAATATTTTTGTAAACGTGAAAACTTTAAATATTTTTTGTTTTTATTTTACAGGTCGAATACGTTTTCCTGGTAGGTGTAGGTGGCGGAGTTCCGCACTACACGGATTATTCGCGGCATGTGCGTCTGGGTGACGTTGTGGTATCAACACCAGCCCCGGATTTAAACGATAAGTATGAAAATGCAATCAAAATAAGCAAACCTACTATAATAAATTTTAGAAATTTAAAAAGTGCCTTATTGGAACAAATTGTTCCATCTTCCCATAGGTATTACGCGTGCAAGATGACATAACATTAACTTTAAGTATGGTGACGTGACAGCTGTTATATTACGTACAGTATCACTTACAGTACAATAACGGGAGCAGACGGGATAGGTTTTTATATAGAAGTATGTGTGACAAACGAGCACACAGTCAATCTAATAGTAAGTGGATGGTGTTGCCCATAAATACCTACATCTATCATCGATTAAAAATCACAATGCAGCATTGTCTCTGTTGAGGACTAAGATGTAATGCCTTATAATCAGTAAAAAGGGTCTCTGATTCTCGTCAATCACCTTACGTACGATATATAGCATTATGCTGCTATTTTACACTGCAATTCTATGCGAGCATAGACATTCCATGACTGAGTTGGCCCATACATGATTCAGGTGATAAAAAAGGATCCAGAAAATTTTGAACTAAAATCCCACAGAAAAGTAATGAGAATTGATGTATCAGTTCTGCATTCATCGCCTTCCTACACATCCTCTGTAAGTCTATGGGCAAATTGCCGCATTCTTGAAAAAGTCTAGCAGTAAATAACAAAAGCTGTTAAGGAGAAGAATATTTGCAGACTAAATCTTAAACAACGCCATCCACTTTTTCATTATTTGTGTTCTACAAATTGTGTGTGTATGAATTTCAAAATCTGAAAACCAGGCCAACTCCATATGTTTAAACGCTGTTAGTTAAGATATATAGTCTTTATCCTAAATATATCACGAATATATGAGTGTTGGGAACATTTTATAAACTTATTTAGTTAACGACATTATGACCTCACAGTCAAGGTGTCAATTATACCAATTAGACTACGACGTCTGCCTTGAGATCACAAGTTATCTTTATAATTTGGATTTTTCTACATCTATATCAGTATATCAGTGTAATTAAAAAACTTTTCTGTTACCTAAATTATTTACAATCGTGAAAAGAGTAGTTTTATAAGAGATTACTACCGATTTAACAGTCCCTTGTCTTTCATATAGTATAACAAACTATTCGTATTGAATATTCTTATGATTTCCGATAGATATGATATAACCATCTCGTGTGCGCCAGACAAATGTAAAATAGCTAGGCCAGTGACGCGTTGAGCAGATGCCAGATGTCAGTTAAAGCAATCTTCAATCCGCTTGCCATGCGTATGAAGGTTTTTAATATCGATATGGTCACAGTAAGATATTGTTATGTTAGCTATTTACATTTAGTATCACACTGCCATCAGCGGATAAAGGTCCATAAAACAACAATAATGATTTTATTTCAGATAAATTTAAAATTAATGTTAGTACATATACGAATAAACACAACAATACTTATTTTTTATTAAATATTATCTAAATTTTGTTTATTTTATTACAATCTATTTTTTTACATAAAATTCAGGGCTGTTAAACCTATAGCAGGCCTCTCACTCTTGCTATAATACGCGGCACGTAAGTTGAACTATGACCTCGTATGCGCAGTAACACATTTTCGGGTCTCAATCGAAGTGCGGTATGAGGTGCGCCGCGTGGGGCCGCGCGTAACCAGTAAATAGCAACGTGGCGGCGCTAGACCCCACTCAGTCGCACTCTGTCCCTCACTACCCGCGCACTCACCGCGCGGCCCTGGAGTACAATCGCGTACGAAGTTTTCAACTCTTTGACATTTATAATTCTGTCGATTGCGTGATCATTTAATTTAATTTCAAAAAAAAAATTACTCGACCACAACCAAGTTTAAGGAGACAGGGGAATGATATTTGATGTTTATAATTATTTTTTAAAAGAAAATAATATAACTGATTCTCTGAATAAAACTGCGGAAGATACGAAAAAGTCTGTATCCACAGTTAAAAGGATTGTTAAAGAAAGTAAAAGTTCAGAGTTTATAGTTACTTTTAGGACCCCTGGTAAAAAGAGGCAACGAATATATCCAGTCACAGGCATAGACAATTTTAACAAGGGGGTAATAAAACGGTGTATTCACAATTTTCATTTAACTGAAAACGAATTACCGACCCTTGGTAAACTTCGTGCAAAATTATGTGCCGATATAAAATTTGAAGGTTCTGAAAAAAGTCTTCGTCGCATTAAGGAACTTGGATTTAAATGGAAAGCCACCGAGAATAATAGGAAAGTTTTAATAGAAACATCAGCCATCAGACTGTTAAGAATAAATTATTTAGAAAAATTAAGACAGTTTCGACAACAAAACAGACCAATTGTATACACAGATGAGTCATATGTTCACGCTACTCACACCACACCGAAAGGTTTCACAGATGGGTCAAGTAAAGGAATAAAAAAACCCTTATCAAAAGGGCAACGTGTTGTGATGGTACATGCCAAATCGGAGACTGGTTTTATGCCTAACGCCTTGTTAACGTTCAAGTCAGGTATGAAATCCGGGAACTATCACGACGATATGAATTTTGAGAATTATGAGAAGTGGATTCGAACTCAATTGATACCGAATCTTCCCCCAAATTCAATTATAGTTGCAGACAATGCATCATACCATAATAAGGAATATGACTTAGCACCAAACGCGAATTCAAGGAAAGCTGATATGCAGGCTTGGCTTTCAGAAAAAGGAATAACATTTACGTCTGAAATGTTGAAGCCTCAATTATACCAATTAATAAAAAATAACAAAGATCGCTTCAAAACATTTAGTATAGACAAGATTTTTAAAGAACATGGTCATGACGTACTTCGCCTGCCTCCCTACCACCCAGATCAAAAAAAAAAGCAAAAATGTACGATGGAATGTGCCCTGTGTTATAGAGTTAGTGAACGAAAAGGTAAATACAATGGGACCATGTGATTGGAAAAAGCTATGCGACAAAGTTAAGACAATCGAAGAAGCTTATGTCAAAAGCGACCATGTCATCGATAAAATGACGGAAGAATTTATAATACGGGTTGGAGATTCTGACAGCAGTGCTTCTGAATTGGATTTCTTAACTGACATAGAAGATGAAATCGCAACTCCTGGCCCAAGTTCTGGTATACCACTAGGAAATTATATAGATGGTCATGCCAATGAGTGAAAGTGATTGAACATGTAGATAAATAGATTAACTTTTTGATGTATTAAATTTTTATTAGTATTCCTTTAACTGTTCTATTTAATAATACCTAACAATCACAAATAAATTATGTAATAAGAAATACAATTATTTGAAAGAAAATCGAAATTATTTTTATGAAACTTCATTTTTTGTTTAATTAAATTACTTCACTTCATTTTCACACTTATTAAAAATATATTTAAATACGACGAATTCACGGTTTTTCCTTGAAGATTTTTGAATTTTTCAGGCAACCGTGGAGCATGTGTCTAACATTTTTGTCCATAATTGTACCTGCGCAAACGACCGCCATTTTAGTTCAAATTACGTGCCGCGATCTGTACCTGCGTGAAATAATTACCTACAATCGCGAGGCACCCAGGGTGAAATACGCAGTCGGGGTTAGCGCGTTGTAGGCGATTGAATGCTAAAGTTATTTTAACGCTGTTTACGTAAATAATTTTTTTGTAAATACTTGTTGAAATAGTTTTTGTTTAGTGTTTAGTCTTATTTCTTAGTTTATATTTAATTGTAGGAATAATAGTTAAAAAGTTTTAATGTGTATTTTACCCATCTATTTGATAAATTTTAATGGCAAAACGTCGTTCTTACTAACAATTATTTGTTGCGTGAATGGATGATAAATGACTAACAAAAGGTTTCAGATATATCATTCTTTAAGTTACCGAAGGATTTTAGTAGGAAGTTATGAAGGGTGAATTTAATTAATTTTTATTGTTAAATTTACTTCACTATCCAAGTATCTACTTACATACCTATACTTGTCTTTTGTATTTAAAATATTTTACGTTATAATAACACAAAACACTGAAATTAAAACTTTGTTTACTAACAAATTTTTTAAGTTAGTAGAATACGATTACATCTCTGTTAGGAATTGTATTTCAGGGTTATTTGTTGTTTACACTATCTACCTACCTATTTCTTACGAGCCAAGCATCGCGGCGAATAACCTTGCAAGTTGCATGTGTTGGGCATCGTAGAACTCACATAGGTGCGAAAATATGGTCAGTCAATCATAGTTAGAATAGGTATTTCACCTAAGTAACTTCATTAACATTTCGCAATGTATTTTGTTAGGTACTCTTTATTGACATCCCTTAGTAACAAAATAAAGTCCGCCGTAACGTAGGAAGGGAAAAAGATGCAAAGTAATACGGACACTCGCGCAGCGGTAAAGTTTTATTTAGCTTGCGAGCGTGATTTATCTAATTAATAATAATTATGTAGGCTATTAAACGTCGGCAAGCAACTGCAACTTCTGTACGTAGTACTGTTATTTGTTCTGTGCCTATAGCAGGTAGTGGGCCATAATATATGTAACAAATTTATTAAAAAAGCAATCAAAAATGTTGAGATTAGACTACCAAACTTGAGACCCACATTTAAATAATATGTGTTAAGTATTTTAGCTATGCTCTGAACCTGAACAAGTATTTTGAATAAACATGGCTCTAAAAATATAAAAATAACATTCATAAAATAACAAATCTACCCAGAATCGTTTTCGCTGGGAAATCGAATCCGCAGCCCCTGATAGTGAGCTACACCACACAGCTCGTCATAAAATAAGTTCATTTTGTTTTCAAGTTGAAGACGTATACATTGTATGTATATGTCAAGTATAAAACTACGAGGACTGCTGAAACTTAAGAGCGGCGTGGTGTGTTTAAGTGGGCGTTTGTAGTTGTGAATTCAGGTTTGTTAAATTATTTACATATAAGCCAACGTTTGGATCATACAAAACTTCTTTAAATCGATCCTCGTTGCTCCTTTGGTCCCGGTTAATCAATTCTTTTTCTTTTATTTTAAAAAACGTTACCCCTACACTAAGGTTTTCTCCTGTATCGTGGCAGTTTTCAAACATAAATTGCGCAAGGACAAACATCCAGACCCGGAACAATTATTTGAAGGCCATACAAATACTTGTTCTGTGCAGGATTCGAACCGCGACCCCAGCGCAGCCATTCATTGCCAAGCCACTGCGCCACTGAGTGGTCGTCGTCTTTAGATTGATGTTGTAATTCTTGTATTGAAACTTTTTGATTCTCTGTATTTACAAAGGATAAGAAAGAGAGATTACTGCTGTCTGGCTTGCTCTGACACGATTTTTGTCTTTATAATAATTTAGTATTCTACAATTTCTCAATTAAAAAGTGGATTTAAGTCTCTTGTATAATATATAATGCTCAAAGACTGACGAAAGTATTATATAAGTTAAAATAAAGAGGAGGATATCGTGATCGACGACTGCGTTGAAAGTAGAGATGAAACGGATATCCGGTAACTCTTCGGTATTTGGCCTATAGGGTTTAAAACGGCCACTTAAGCGAATATAATCGATAATTACAAAATTTTCATTTTAAAACTTACAAAATTAGTACTCGTACTGCGCTAATGCACAGAATAAATAATAGTACTATGTAGTTCGGGGCAAAATATGATGCATAAATACTAATTTCTCTGCATTTAAAGGTAACAAGCGGTTTCGCCTGTCTTCATAAACAAGGCTAGCTAAGAAAAAAGTGTTTGCTTTACACACTGCTGCAGGGTGCTGAAAGATAGATTTTGGCAAACTTTGATAAATTTGGGTGTTGTGTAAGCAATACCTGCCCACCACATAAGGGTCATGATCGCGAACGTTTCGCACTGACTTTACTTTTCGCTTCTTGCGATGCACCAAACGGCAATGTTCGGCAGAATATCCGGCTATCCGGCGATAAGACTGACCGAATATCCGGTATCCGGCCAAACAGCTATCCGTTTCATCTCTAGTTGAAAGCATTTGAAAAGTCACAAGCACCACTACTATTACTTTCTGTTCAATTAGTGCAGTGTTAGTAGTGTGTCCAAACTAAAACCCCGATTGAAAGACATTGAATAGGTTTTTTTTTAAGAAAATGGAGATTTTCTTATGAAAACAAGCCTAAATGAATTAAATATTTGAACAATGTGTTACATAATAAAGTAGTTGACTATTTTTAGCTATTATTTTATTGCGGCTCTGTGATAATGTAACTTTATCACGACAGGACTAAAAATATCTAAATTATTGGTTATCGAATCTTTTTACTTTTTTGAATATTTTTACGTTGTTTTTTTCATGAATACATAGTAATACTGCCTGTATTTAACCTTTAAAATTTGTATTTAACCACACAACGTAAATTTTGTTCAAGGTACGTGTACATTTTCTGCGAAAAAGCTGAGCGTAATGAAAAAGGTGGTTGGGACTATGAAGTGAAGCCTTACAAACCAACAAATTTCCTATTGCAAGACATCGCACTACGTCTTACGAATACCCACGCCCCTTGGAACATGTATGTCAACGAAGGTATTCTTCTTTTATTTAATAACCAATAATTAATATCATTATATAATAAAACCAATATTTCTGTGTTAAATATTGTTTTGATGCAAAGCCGACTTAAACCAAGATATCATCATTAGTTTACACCTTGCTTATTTTTATTTATATATATTTCTTGATGTATAATAATAATAATAATGTCCTCTAGACCGAATTTCGGCCACGGCGGCCTGCCTCAACGGAGGCTAGCCATCGGCGCAGGACAGGATTATAGTGCCCAAGTGTATGCGCAACCACAGGTGCACTCTCTATTCCCTCACTCTCGTAATCCGATGAGACAGTAAACCGACACGACCGGAGAGAGATCGGGCGCAGGACCAACGGCTTTACGTGCTTTCCGAGGCACGGGGGTGAGACACCGCCAACTTCCTGACTCCGGCCAACTACTGAGAATTTCTTGACGGAAAAACTCAATAATTAATTTTTTGGCCCGACTCGGGATTCGAACCCAGGACCTCATGATCAGCAGTCGCACTACTACAACCACTAGACCAACGAGGCAGTCTTGATGCATAGTATAAGTTTTGTAGTGCAATAAATAAATAGTTGTGACATAATTTGCAACAATTTGTTTGTTGATCCGATCCATGTGAGATTGTGTGAGTTCTTTTGCGTTGAAATAAACATTAATGTAAAGACTGACTCATTGATGTCGGGCTGTCAACTATCCTTGGCACGTACCGCAAACTACTATTAAAATCTCTCAGTTTCGAAAGTGTCTCCATTCTCCTTATTTTATAACTAATAGTATTTTTTATAATTTGATTAAAGTAATAATTTTCTTATTTCATACTATTTTTGAAACTATCAGGACTGCAGCGCTTACGAGGAGTGCCGGGTCGCTGGGAGGCGCCTGAAGACGCGACTGACCGCCTCAGCGTCGACGTCGGTGACGGCGTGTTTATAGAAGTATCACATCCCGCTCCTCAGGGTGGACAAAGGTAGGTTAACATGTTTCTTCTTTGGTTATGAACTCGTTCGGTTGGTACAATTGTAGTCTAGGTTAGTATTTCTTTCGTTAGTAAAAATGTAATGATTATTTCTTTCAAATGTTAAGTAGAAAAATAGATTTAATAAATAGATGTACTTTAGTTTTATGTCTCAAAATGTGTATTTTAATTAAAATGTATCCAAAGTGCTGCTCTTTATTTATTATAAACCGTGTAACTAGAGGAGTAAATCATCGGTGGCTGGGGGGTAGAGAACTTCAGTACCTATCGATTTAACCCCCTTTTATTTACGCGATATTTAATGGTTCAAAACCTTTTTGGATTTTAGTAAAATTGTAATCAAAATCACATTTTTGCCTAAATTTCGCAATTGCTGCCAAACTATTAGGTCTGCGACCGTGATTTTTTTCAAACAAAATAAACTGATGGCTTTTTGTGCCCTTACCGTACCGTACTTGTATGTTACCCTTACCCTTATCAGAGTCTAATATTTATAAAAATCCAAATAAATAATTATAAACATTTTTTTAATACTCTAATGCTTACATTAACTTTCTATCATCAATTATCATATTCGAGCTATATGGCCGGCCCATTGCCACTTCAGCTTACTGATTGTTGGGCTATGTCGGTCGCTCTCTTTCTACTGCGGATATCCTCATTTCTAAGTTTATCACGCAGAGAAACCCCAAGCATAGCCCTTTCCATAGCTCGATGAGCGATCTTGATTGTCCAACAGCTACCGGCATAGGTGTGACATGGACATTACGCTTGACATTTGTTTTGTCCATGTTCATCTTAAGACTTTTCCATTGGGAGACACTATTGAGATCGTTGAGCATTGTGCTTAGGTCCTACAGTGATTCTGCTATAAGGACTATATTCGTCGGCAAATCGAAGGTGAGTGATGTACTCGCCATTGATGTTAATACCGTATCCTTTCCAGTCCAGTAGCTTGAAAACATCTTCCACTGCAGCGGTGAAGAGTTTCGGTAATATAACGTCACCCTGTCTTACAACTCTCTACAATTAGATAGGTTTCGTACTCTGATTCTATACTCGGTTAGCCATCGTAGCCTTACTGTACAAATACTTTAGCACTTCGATATACACCGACTGTCAACTCGGCACCGCTGAAGAGACTGTATCACCGCCCAAATTGCGACGGAATCAAAGGCTTTTTCATAGTCCACATACGCCAGGAAAAGTGACAATTGTACTCTCGGTCTTTTGTACAATCTGCCACGGGGTATGTATGTGGTCTATGGTACTGAAGTCTTTTCGGAAACCGGCTTGTTTGGGAGACTGGAAGTCGTACGCAGAAAGTTCCTATGGTTCTAAAAATATATTTCACATAATATTTTTCTATAACTTATATTAAAACTAATAGCTTCTATTAAGAAGTAAACCTGAAAATTTCATTTGGCTAGTACTCCATATGCGAAATGACATGTAATAACCTAAAGCAATAAGGTTGAATGTAAAATTTTTAAAATTGCCCAAATTTTAAGTTTATGTAGTTGTGAAAGTTATCAAATTTAAATGATCTTTAGGTCATTAGACACAAGGCTTAACTATACGATATGATATTTGGTTAAGGCAACTTTTTGTTTATGTTTTGGATGGAATGTTTTGAATTTGAATTTTTTTCACAACGATACAATTACGCACTCGACCTTGTTGGCGCGTGCCGTTCTTTCGGATATTATTTATAAAACCAATAATTTTTGACGCATAAATACACGAACGCAGCATTTATTTGCAATATTTTCGTGCATTTTGTACATTATTTAATTCAGACAAATATGTGTACAGTGAAAGTATAGTATAGTCTAGGTTAAGTTGATTTAGACTCTTAATCATTTTTGTAAAAAGACTTTCAAAATGTCGCGTAAGGCTAGTGAATTATGGTCTCACTTTGATAAAAAAGACAATTCCGTATACCTTGCTGTTTGTAAATATTGGCAACAAACGCCCTATAAATCTACTACTGAGAACTTAAGTTCTAACTTAAGAAACTTCTGCTAGTCCTAAGCCTAGGTAAACATGAAGAATAATCACCAACTTAAATAATCATTAATAAATAAACTACTTTTCATAATCTAAGTAATTCGTTAAATAAATGTTTTACACTGGTTTTACAGTTTGCGGTTATGTTTCGGTACCAATAGATCTAATACACTTCTTTAGTGCAGTAAATAATATCTGTTTATCTGTACCTTTACCCCATATTACAACGCCATAACTTAGTAAGGATTCTATATAAGTGTGGTACGTTAGGACAGCAGTTTTTTTGTCTGTTAGATTTTTACTTTATTAAGTTCATAAACAATTTGGTTCATTCTACTATTCTATAAGTTGATTTATTAAGTTTAATTTGTCAATCATTTAATAATTTTATCAATTGTGTTGTTAATGTCAACTTCATGATTATTACGTGTTGAATTATTTTCTTTTATCAGTGGATATTTAAATATCGACCGTAAATAAAATATATTTGTGAATAGGGTTATATCATTTATATAAAAAATAAACAATATTGGACCCAAAACACTCCCTTGGGGAATGCCATGTTTATTATCTATGTAATAAGATGATAAAGACAACGTTTCACCTCCTAAAATGTTATTACGACATATTGTCTACAGTTAGCTAAGTAGGAAGATACGAGGGTGGATTGAAAAGTACTCGGCCTAACCAAGAAAATAAACACATACTAAATCAGTTATATTTTTATTTTTCTATATAATCACCATCAAGTTCAATACACTTTTGCCACCTCCCCTTCCAAGCATTTAGACCGTTGAAAAAAAATGATTCTTCCTTAGAGTCAAAATATGCGTCTACAGCTGCTTTGACCTCGTCGTTCGTCGAAAATCTTTGACCTCCCAAGTGCTTTTTTAGGTTAGGGAACAGAAAGAAGTCTGATGGTGCCAGATCAGGTGAATACGGCGGATGCGGTAACAGTTCAAAGCCACAGTTGTGAATTTCAGCCATTGACTGTACTGACGTGTGAACACGGGCGTTATCTTGATGAAACAGGACTTTTCTTCTGAGCATTCCTCGACGTTTTTCTTTTATTTCCTCTCGTAAACGACGTAGTAAGGTGCAGTAGTTATCAGAGTTTATAGTCTGACCCCTTTCAAGATAATCAATCATAATCACACCTTTCGAGTCCCAGAATACTGAAGCCATCACCTTATTTGCCGACAAAATCGACTTAGCCTTTTTTAGGGGGTGGTGAACCAGGTCTTCTTCACTGTTTTGATTGTTGTTTTGTTTCCGGTGTACAGTAATGAACCCATGTTTCGTCCATAGTAACAAAACGATTCAAAAAATCATCTGCATCGGCTTCAAATAACTCCAAACAGTCGCGTGAAATAGTCAATCGCGTCCTTTTTTGTTCAACTGAAAGCAGTCGCGGAACCCACCTCGCAGACACCTTGTGGAAACCCAACTCGTTGACAATGATGTTTTGAGTTCGTTCATAAGAGATGCCTATAATCTCGGCTATATCTCTAATTTTTAATCTGCGGTCTCCCATTATTAAATCAAGTACTTTTTTAATATTTTCGTCAGTAGTTGACGTCGAAGGCCTTCTGGAAGGCGGGATTCATCTTTCACACTCTCTCTACCACGCTTAAATTATGCTATCCATTTTTTGACGGAGGAATATGACAGAGCACAATCGCCTAATGTACTGACCATGTCATCATGGATGGCTTTTGATGATAGCCCCTTCTTATGGAGGTACTTAATGACGGCACGCTGCTCGATTTGCTCCATTCGCGGAAATTATGTCCGATTACTTTGTTAATAAATTTATAAAATCACAACTAATTATCGCACACGTTTCGAACTTCACACAATGAACTAGTCTGAACTGAACTAAATAATGTGGGTAGATTTGATTTTTAGAATTGAATGGATCTGTGTTAGGCCGAGTACTTTTCAATCCACCCTCGTATCTATTTAAGTGGAAGTCCCCTGACGCCGACCATTTCCAGCTTTCGTAATAATATGCTGTGCGCAACAAGATCTAAGATTTTCGATAAATCAAAAAATAGTCCTGTGGTTAATACTTGTTATTTATTTTTGTTGAAATTGATCTAACGAGCGTAAATATAGCTAATGTTGTAGATTTTTGTTTTTGAAAGCCATATTGGTCATTTTATATTAAATTGAATTTTTTGCAAAAATCTAGTAGTTTCTATTTTTTTTATAAGATAGGATGACAAACGAGCACACAGTCCACCTGATGGTAAATGGTTGCTGTGGCCTATAGACATCTACATCTATCCTCGATTACGAATCAAAATGCCACCCGGGAGGACTAAGATGGAATGCCTCGTTTCCAGTAAAAAGGGTCTTTTTACTGGAATACATGCTTTTTCTAATAGTTTTGACAATATTGCTATTAAAATAATTGGATGATAATTGGTAATATCATCTCTCTTACCCTTATTAAATAGTGGCTTTACAATCGACAGTCATAGGAGGAGATATTTGCCATAATCGCCACTCTTGACATGCGGGTTCTCAATTCATGGTTTGTTCCACGATGTCACCTCTTATGACACAGGACGGATATGTGGTAATGGATATTACGGCTGTCTGTTGATTCAAGCTGCCGTCAAATGCCCAAATACTGAAACATTACTCAATTTTAAGACCGTTAAGTCTCGTTCTGTCTATATCATTTAAATTCAAAGTGACTTTAACGCCACGATACTTAATGGAGTCTTAAAATTGAGCAGCATTTGAGTATTTGGGCATAAATCTCTCAGAAACTACCGCAATGTGACGCATCACCATACTGTGAAGATGTTTTTAAACAAATTACTATAGAGGAGAATATCATATTACTCGACAGTAGCAAAAGTACATCTGTACCGAGTTCATTGTAAAGAAAAATAAAGTATATGTGTGTGACGTGCGTGTGGTGCACAGGCGCGGGCGCGTGCACTGCGCGCCGGTGGCGGGCGGGCGCGCCGTGGCGGGTGCGGGCGAGGCGCGCGCGGCCTTCGCGGCGCACGCGCGCGTTCGCGCCTACGACTGCGAGCTCGACGCCGTGCTCGACAGCGTCGTTGGCAACCGCAAGGACTGCTTCGTCTCCATACGAGGTAAGCCCTGACTACACCTCTACTTTTTAACAAGCCGTCATTAACTTAGCGTGTACCTATCTATCTATGTAACGGAATCTTTAATGTGTTTTTCATCAACTTGGAGACGACTGATTGACTTGAAAATTTGCATATCATACAATATTTTAAGTATCCCGATCACGATCACCAGGATAAAACAAAATAGTTATCAGGATCATCACAGCTCATGATCAATGCGTGTTGTTTAAGTTTTTTTTAAATTCCATTTTATTTCTTTTTCGACTTTTATTTTTCACCGGTGTCACATACCAGCAAAAGGGATAGACGAGACGCTGCGTATATATCAAGTGATGCCAGAATCATGCTCAAGTTTTCTTGGCCTGCATACGTCTTTCTTCTTTCTTTTTTTATCAGCCAGTAAAAGTTTAATGCTGAACGCATACATATGCACTGCTTATGTGTGCTTTTAATAACATAGTTTAGGGCGCATAAACAATATTATTGTTGTACATAATTTTAGATTTTAGATGTACGGCTTAGTTTTGTTGAGTCTCTTAATATATACGCAACGCTTCGTCTTTCTTCTCTCAGATAATCTGACACCAGTGTCTGGCATGTATATGTCGTTTATCAAACTAATTCAGAGTGTTTACTAAGAAGTCAGACTTCTTTTCTGCCTGGAAATCCATTTGCACAGAAATTATTTTACATTTTTCGGCGCATGCCGAAAACGAAAATACGAACTCGTCTATTATCATAATTACTTAATCCAGCGCGTCAAATTTATGCAGATAATAGGCATATAATTACACTGTAAAAAAATAAAAACTGTCTTCAAAATAATACACGTAATTTAAAAGCATCTGAAATCGTTTAATCGTAGCGCTTATAAGTAGATATTGCCCTAATGTAACAACTAGGACTAGCTGACTGGATGATTGACTCAGTCTAACAGATAGGCGTACATTACATGCTCATCCAGGCGTCAATCAATTCCATCAATCATGATTGATAAAAAACTGATGGTGACTGATGGCGTACATTACGCGCTCATTCAGGCGTCAATCACTGCATTAAACGGTAGGTTATTCGTCAATCACAACCGTGATTGATGTAAAATAATAGAATACCATAATACACAATAGAATGGCTGTCAACCTTAATTTGTACGAGGATAGGCGTCGCCGGGAGCACACATACAAGAAATTACGTCGTATTATCACTACTACAAACCCGACTCGTTGTGTCGACAGACAGATTTTAATGCATATGTATTTGTAAATAGCGTATAATTTGGCATTTTTTAAATAATTTGCATGCGAAATATGGAAACGATTGTAACGTCACAACACATCTCGTGTTGACATTTATACGTGTGAATTGACGTGATAGTGACATTTTAGTGGCTACACGGGCTCCGCCCACTCCCCCGTTCTATTATGTATGTAATTATAGTATTCTATGTGAAAAACTGACAGCCTGCATGAGCGTGTCATGTATGCCATAGTGCAATGAAGCTGTAAAAGGCTATGAGGCTTCCACCGTGCGAGAGAACTATGTCTATCTGTGGACTGCTATGGACTGATGATGAAGATTAATTTTTTACATATAAATTGGGTATAATTTAGATTTGTTTGTTAACATTTTTAGGTATCTCGGACTACCGTGATGGTTCGCGCGGCAAGGAATGGCAGGCTCATGCTGCTTTAGCTGCAGCCGCGGTTATGAAAACTATCATAGTTGCTATGGATCCGCCTACTGACTAAATTATTACATTAAAAAAAACATTATTTCAAATCTGAAGCAAAATAACGAGTGATTTAGCACCTTATAGCACCAAGTAGCCTTATTGAACAAGTATAATATTTCGACTGGCACTATTTATTTGTTGTACATTTCGATTTACAACTTAGTTGTACTGTATAACTAAACAACGATTTTTCTGATAAGTTATATTGATATAGTCTGTAGTAATCATAATTTTGTTAAGAAACAAAATGAAAATGAAGGGGTCATTACAAACGAAGTTTATTCACCCTCCACTGACTTTAAATTAAACATTACGTTTTATAGATGTTTACTATCGCGTTTTTATTAAATATAAATTAATATATAAATGTATATTTCATATTGCACATCATATTATGACATATTTTATCATAAAATATATCCGAATTTGACAATTGTTTACAAGATAATGTGTTAGTGCATTTTGAAGGCATATTTGTTAAAATAGCTAATATAGTGAGATGCTGGTCTTTAAATTAAACCAATATAAACTTTTTTGCATATTATACAATGTCTTTGGTATAAATACAGGGTTATTTTTCAAATATTAGTCAAATTTTAAACTTAAGTTTAAATATATAAATAATAATATACAAATTTTAGCAAATACGAGTAAATAAGGCTTATATTTTTAATTGAAATTATCCCAAATCGATTGTGATTTTTGGGCAACAACGTTTTTGCCTACCGATCTACCACTAACAAATGTGTGCGTGCCCAGTAAAATCAGTTAAGATAATACATTACAACGCATTTTGAATTTAAAAGATAAAAAGGACAGAACGTTTGAGATTTTTTAAATTAATTTTTCTTCACCGTATTGCCTATATTACCTATTCTGAACTTCTCTTCAAATTTGGCCGGTTATTGCAAAATACCCTGTATATGACAATCAAAACTCATAACCGGTTAAAACCACTTTTGACTGCGAAAATCAGGAAAAAATAGTTTTGACCGCGAACCCTTAGTTAAAAATAGTTCTGACTGATTTGTGTAAGTGAAGTAGTTTTGCCTGATTTAAAGTTCAAACTATCGTTAAAAACCCCTTGGGCCAAACGAAAAACTGTAATATTGAAAGAATTGAACTTTTTAATTTAAAAAATTCAAAAATTATAAATTAAAAAGCAGTTATGACTAACATCCCGATATAATTTGTCAAGTAAAGGTGGTGTTACCAACGTCCTTGGTGAAAATTACTTTTGACCGCAAAAATCGTTTAAAAATTGTATTGATCAACGTCAAAACTACTTTTGCCTGACTTTTGCCGTTTTAATTTTGAGCGTTTATGAGTTTTGACCGTAATATATACGAAGGAAGGACTACACTTTCAAGGAGACGAGAAGCGAGATTAATGTAATGAAGCATTCCATTTTGACTCTCAGGGACACCTGCCATTTGATTCTATTCGGGAATAGATGTAAATGTCTATGGGCCATAGAATCAACTTACCATCAGGTGGACTGTGTGGTGGACCCTAGAAAAGGGTGACAAAGGAGCAATAACCAATATGTTTTAGATTGCTAAGTATTGAAAAAGTTATTAATCGGAAAGTTATATGTAAAAAATATGAAGACTTAGCATAACACTATAATAGCCATTTGTGAACATCATTTTCTTATTGTTTTGTATTTTTCGAGCAGTTATTGACAAAATCTACTTAGTTAAAATTAACAATCGGGCCCAATGTGTTTAAATAATTGTGTAATACCTTTTAGACATGTTGATGTTGTAACTTTTTTATCAATTTAATCATAATTAGTCTCGTAAAGTAATTTAGACAAATAAGAGAACTCACAGGTTCACTTGCCTTATAAATGGCTGTAACAGCATTGTTATAAAATGTTCATTATATCTTAAGATTTATTTACACAACTTAGTACGTAGTAAAGTTGGAACGTTTTAGTGAGATCGACGGTCGATAGCCGTTTAACGCTTTCGTCTATTTATTTAACTATGTTATGTATCAAGTTATGTTTGAAATTTCAATTATTTATATAATACGTCGCTATGCTTTTTGCCAAAATGTTTGTATAGTCAGTTATGGGCTCAAAAATGTCTTCCTATCTATAACACTTTTAGCTATATCCAGGGGCTACCTACTAATAGATGTCAGCGTTACCAAGTTAGGCAATTTTTTGCCATTTAGGTTACTTCGAAGGAAGTAAATACACCCTAAAATTGCCTCTAGCGATTGGTTCCCAATTAGGATACTCACAAAAAAAGGCAATTGTAGAGCC
Source organism: Parnassius apollo (assembly GCA_907164705.1). Lineage (NCBI taxonomy): Eukaryota > Metazoa > Arthropoda > Insecta > Lepidoptera > Papilionidae > Parnassius > Parnassius apollo. The sequence goes on from CAJQZP010000885.1 coordinate 11,804,475, forward strand.
AATTCTATAAATTTTGTGATAGTTTTTGCAACTGGCTTTTTGAGTAGTTACTTATAATAATTTTTTTTCATTGTTTTTCATCTATTCTTAGAATATTTTTTCTTATTGTTTATAAAAACTACTCTAAAGCATTTTAAAATTCAAGCGTTTTTAAGAATAAAAAATCACAAAAATGTTGGGCAACTTCAGGATACTTTGCACCAAATTTTATGCAACTTGGGCTAAGCTAGACTTAGCAACAATATGAACAGTAGTAATAGAATCTACCGTTAGACTTTTGATATATTGCAAACTTTTTTCATACTAAATAATAATATTCAATCATTTTCAAAGTTATTGCAGATGGTTCTTTTGTGGGGTTATCTTTGTTTTAGTGCAAAGAAAAAAAAAATAGTTACTTGCTCGAACTAGGAATTGATATTGTTATTCACATAAATATTTTCGGATTTGTCATGCCGTTTAAACATAACTTTTCCATAAATATGTCTTACTTATTACATATACATACTTACGTAGTGTTTCAATAATGGCAATATTTCTATGACTATAGAACTTTTGACATTTTGAATAACATTTCTTAGTGATATAAACCAATTTTCTCGATATTTGATAATGTTGCAATTCTTTATTATTTTGCGGAAGCATTGAAAAACCATCAGTATTTCTAGAATATCAAATTTTGCCATAATGATACCTAGTATTTTGAAAAAGAAGTTACCAAATAAAAAATACACTCACGATTTATTATGTAAGAATATTTATTTGCTTATTAATTATTATTTAATTATGCTTTTTGCTTAATTTCCTTAATATTGTTTTCATTCCTGAGCATTGCTGAGCATGCTTCAGTAAATGTGTATATTATTTCTAAATCTCTATTTGAAGTTGTTTACTTACTACTACTTACTTAGGTGTCCATGAGCTGCAGTTGCCTCACCATCTGTGTACTGTAAGTTCTTATGTCACCATAATATATAAAATAATAAAATTTTATAAATTTTATAAAATTAGCTCATGCACTGCCACGATAGGCCTATTTGTGTTTGTTATTTATTTAAAAAAAAAAAACGTTCAGTAGTAATTCAAACCAAAGGTTTAAAATTTGGGCTGTTGATATGACAGTTCTAGTCGCCAGAAAATGAAACTGTGTTAGAGTCACATTTTTATAATTAACATTTATATATAGTAAACGAATGTGACAATATTTTGTTTCTTACATACTTTTTATATTTACATTTACTATAGAATAATAGAGGTTTTTTGAAACTTTTAACACGAAATTAGTTCACTTAGACCGGCATTACAACAAATTTTATTAGCCATTATACAATTGTATTTTAGGGGATTTTCTGTAGCTTACGCAGAATAAAATTATATAAGTCACGTATTTGTATCTTTTAGGCTTACTCCCGAAATTTATTTTATATCCGATTTGATTTTTAATTTAATCTGGTGTTTGTTTTGAACCAATATTAATAAAAGCTTACTCCAAACTAATTCGAGTCGAGAAACACATTTGAGTTATATTGAATGTTATCAGCGCTGTTAGGTTGTTAGATCCCCGTATAAAAAATATCTGTAGATCATTATATAAGATATATAAATTAAAATTTCACTTCTTAAATATTTTTATTACATAAATAAGACACTAATCAGGAAAAAGCATTCTAGTCGCTTGCAAACACAAGCGCTATCTAGAGTCAGGAGGCTGTAGACTTACGTTCTGATAATTCGTAAGTTACTGTTTCGGGGTATGAGATTACCTTGAGTTCAAATAAAATTCGATTGGGTTCAGAACCCTATTCTATCGGGAGTAGGCCAATGTTTTTCATATGTAGTAATAGGGGAAACCCTGTAAAGAGGAATGTATGCATATGAATAATTTCCTTGATTGCTTTTATTGAGTTAAGACTAATCTTTGTTGTAACAGCACTACAATGTTATTATTATTACGTAATATATTATTTTAATCCAATTAAACATTGTTTAAATAAATTATCCTTATACACAATAGTGTTTTATTTTTGATTCTATTATTTATGATTAAAGGTACTTTCGAATATAGTCAGCTAAACAGGTTATAATGTCAGATGCACAGAGGCACTCACTTTTCCGATGTACGTACATGCACCTACCCGTATCCGATGTATGTACTTATAGTTCGTGCCAAATCGATTGAGAAAAACGGACGATAACCTCAGATATGAGCCGAGTGTCAAAAGGCGTAACTTACAAAATTTCAATTTAGATGTGATAACAATATTTAAATATTGATATTATTGACACTTCTAGGTCAGCACATATGTTTTGTTTTTTTGGTTCTTAAATAATATTGTCTGTGGTTCCTATAAACATCGTAAAATCTTACGGTACATCGCGAAAAATGTGTTATATTTTATATTTCAATTTATGGTAAGTAACGCAGTAATTCATTTAATAACAGTTTCATATTAAAAAAAAATATTTGAAGCAATATAATCACCATATTGAGTTTTTACAAATTCATCACTTTAAAACAAACAAAACGCGCGTTACGTCAGTTTGTTCTAAAAGAAACGTGACAATGGCAGCTAGAGATGCGTCACTTTTTTGGGCCCGCATGCACCGAATAAAAATAAAGTTCTTATATAATATTGAAAATAAAGTTTTATCTTTTGAATAAGTATGTAATTATTCGGTGTCGTTATCACTCTAATCTTTATATGTGTTATAAATTAATGCTTTTTGTTGTTAAATGAATAAAGCACTTTATAACAATAGATGATTTTTCTTCTACAGCGATCTTTTACATAACTTTTTAATAATAATTAATTAGTATATATTATATCTATCATTATTAAAAAAAATTAAAAAAATCATTATAAATCTTTATTTTTCTTTAAAGTATTATTATAGTATTATGTATTAGTATTATTACTTTCTTCAAAGTACTACATATAAAAAGTGCCTATATATTGAAGGTTTGTAGCCGCTGGTTAAACGAACGAAAGGTCAATGTAAGTTTTTTTTAATCGATTTGGCACAAACTATAAATACGGATTTAGGCACAGTTAGTGACAATCAATATTTAATTGACCCAAACCAGAATACCCACAATTTGTACTGTTACACAAATGTACCTAAATGTAAATGTAACGAAGCATTTTTGTGTAGGTATTCAGTTTTTTTTTTCATTGTGTTGTAAGAGTACCTCAGTACTCAGCCTTTGATATTAATGGTACTGCGGAGATTAACACTGCCGCCATAAGGAAAAAAGACGTATCTAACATTTTTTTCGAAATGGAGTTACATAAATGTTCCAAATCAGTAAAAAAAATGGCATCCACCAGTATTTTTATATTTTGCATAAATTAAGCGGAACCCTATAAATCTTACTGTTAAATAAGACGCATCTGCGATATGAATCAAATATTACTAAATAGAAAAGACGTTTCTGAAGTCCACTAAGTTGAAAAAACGCATTTTAGTAGTAGCGTCCTATTTATTTACAAAATATTTAATTCATCATAAAATGAAAAGACACTTCTGCATGGTCATAAGAAGAAAAGACTGTTCTGCGTAGGTGTGCCTTTTTAGCGTAGTATTACGAAAAATGGGCAGGCGCAAGTGGCAGTAGTGCCTTTCCTACTTAGTATTGCTAGTTGTGCGGGGTGAAGTGGGGCTCGCGGTTGGTATACTGTGCTTCAGTTGCGTCCAGGCAGACAGAGTGACGACACGCGCGCGCGGCTCTTCGAGCTATAACTACGGAAAAATCGTAAGTCAAACTTCCCGGAATTATAATTTATGTATACTTAAGCATACCCATGAGTAATTTAAGATTGAAAAAACTGCAAACCTAACAGGTGATACAAATAAATATACCGATTTTTATGTTAAAATATTTCAATATTAAATATATCTGTTAGAAAACGACACCTTTATCTAGCTAAACGCTTTTTTTCGAATTTGTTTACACCGTTGAGTACCAACTATCACAATGAAGAGGTTTGCATTTATACATTTTATACCTTGTTTTATTATTACCATAATGAGTTTTTTGTATATAATGGGATATGAAAATTTGTATTCAGATAATATCTTTCAGTTTTTTCGTTTATTTTTTCTGCGCCGGTGATTTTTTCTAAGTATTTTGTTTATTTATTTGTTTCAGTGTGACAAAATGCGACATTATCGATGCTCAAAAATAATTTCGATGGTGCGATCAACCAGTTCTTCCCAGGAGTCAAACCTGAACACCAATTATTATGAGCTGCCTTTATCTACTACGAACGAAAATAACTCTTTGAATAATGCGGATCTTCATAACAGCTCAGACAGCATCCTGGATTTTGATTCAGATGATTCATTTTTTGATAAAAATTATTTACCCTCAAGTTTAGATCAGTCAAAATGTTCAGAAGATCCAGATTCTTCTACAAATACCACACCCCAATCACCGTCAATTAACGTCACTGTTCCTGAGTCACCTGAAGTCTCAAGCGACGAAGATACGCCACAAAATTTCACAAAAAAGGGGACTATCAGAAAACGTAAGAAGTATGATGAATCACCGGCGCAGAGAAAACAAATTAAAAAACTGAAAGATATGGAATCTAAATATAAACTTAAGCCAGGGTGTAATGATGGATGTAAAAAAAATGTCATACACAGTTTACAGAAGAAGCACGACAAAACCTTTTTTTTTCTTCATGGGGAAATGCCTACGCATACCCGCCTCGCGGGGGGCAAGGACGGGTTATGTCGGACTCGCACCGACTAAAACCCCATGGTGTTCCACCTTTGTCGCATATTGGCAGGGCTACGGGAACGCTTTCGCACACATCCGCGGCCCTACTAGCGCCTGCCGCCCTATGGCAGCACCTCCTCGGGAGAGGAAAATTCCTCCCCGTTCTCCTTCCCAGGTAAGGCGCACCAGAACACATGGCATGCCTTCCTCCACAGCCTCCAATTACGTCTGTGCAACAGACGCCCCCGCGTCCGATGCACAAAGGCCATGGGGCCAGGAAAAACGAGCACTTATAAGTACTAGCCTTCCCGACCCCAGCGGCGGATCTGGTCTATGGCTCCGCCGCCAACCAAGATTCGGCTGCGGAGGGTAGGGAGAGCGGCGCCTCGCAATACCGACAATCCTCTCCCCCCGCAGCCCCACCACCACCGCATCAACGGTGCGGCCCCGTTTGAGTCGCGAAGGATAGGGCGAGTGGCGCATCGCCATACCAACACTCCTCTTCCTCCGCGACTCCACCTCGGCTGCAGCGGTAGAGGGTGCGCGAGTCCCCACTCGCTGCAGTCCGCCAGCACACATCCAAAGTGGGCTCCCCAAGCCCACTCGGAGTGGCCACCTCAGGCCGGCCCTTCACCTCGGGCCAGCCACGTGGGTTCCTCTTTGTTCACCGTGGGAGACCAAGCCACGGCTACTAAGCCCCCCGCCACGACAAGGCGGGAACTCGTTCGGGGGGGAAGCACGACAAAACCTAAACCATCACTTTAGAAACATGTCTTGGAAAGAGCAACAGTATTTCATAATAAATAACACATCCAAAGAAGATCCTAAGAGAAAAACCGTTAAAGAAAACAGAAAACTGCCAAGAAACGTAAGCATATTATATTTTCTGACAAATGAAACAGGGGTAAAAGTGAATGTTTGCAAAGTATTTTTTCTAGAAACACTGGGTTACAGTCGAAAAAATGATAAATCTGTAAGAAACGCCTTATGCACCATAACAAACAACATTCCAGTTGATAAGCGAGGAACCAATCCTAATCCAAAAAAAGTTGGACGACACTAAAATTGTAGAACATATAAATTCTTTTAATCCTTCAATTTCCCACTACAGACGAGAGCACGCTCCAAATAGAAAATATCTTCCGTCTGACCTAACAGTGACCAGAATGTATCGAGACTTTTATTACGAACAACAAAACATGAAAGACCTTCCTGTTCACGAACAGATTTCTTATGACTACTACAGAAAAGTTGTGAAGAAGTTAAATATATGTTTTACAAAACTTGGACATGAAGAGTGTGAGGTGTGTGAAAAGTTTTTTATCCACAATCCGGAATACAAGGAGAAAAGACACAGAAATTGTCAAGAATGCCGAGATTACGAACGACACCGGGAAAAATATACATCAGCCAGGGAAGCATACAAAAAAGATGTAGAAAAACAAAATAACGCAAACATCACCTCAGATACTGCCTATTTTGCGGCTGATTTAGAGAAAGTAATTATGCTCCCACGCATTGAAGAATTTAAAATTGTAATGTTTTGCCCAAGAGTAATCGTATTCAATGAAAGTTTTGTGCCAATAGGTGACAAAAAAAACAATGCTACTTTGCAAACCTATGCCGCGATATGGCATGAAGCAATTGCTGGTCGCAAAATGAGTGACATAATAAGCTATTTCAGAGCTTTTTTGCAGGCTAATAGAGACCTGAATAATGTAGTCATCTGGTTAGATAATTGTGCAGCCCAGAATAAAAATTGGAGTTTGTATTCTTATTTGCTCCATCTTGTTAATTCAGTCGAAGTCAATTATGAAACGATTACATTAAAATATTTAGAGGTAGGCCACACGCACATGGCAGCAGACGAATTCCATCATCAGGTGGAGCAATCTATGAAGAGGAAGAAACACATCTATGATTTCGAAGACTTTCATCAAGCAGTATCGAACACCAGAACAAACATTATCGTTAAAGTAATGAATGTGGATGATTTTTGTGAGTTTGAAGACTGTTCTTCAACTTACAAACTACAAAATTCTTCCCCTCGTGCTTATTTATGTGATATGTGTGAAGTAACATTCCGTAGAGGCACCCACATCATTTATTATAAGACTGCTTTCCACAATGAAGAAGAATACTCACTTGAATTTCTGAGATTAAAAAATATAAAATCTGGGATACCACCTCCAAAACCAAAAAATCAGTATAGAGGCATTAGTCAAGAGCGCAAGACAGCGATCATACAAAAACTGACTCCCTTAATGCCAGACAACAGAAAATCGTTTTGGTATAATCTACCTACTGATAAAAATAGTGTTGATCTGACTCAAGTTGATGAAGACTAAATTTACAAGAGTTATAAAGCTGTGATTATTGCTAATATTAAGTATAATTTGTTCAAACTTAGATAGCTTTTTAATATTTGTCTTTAGAAGAGTAACTTAGAGTAGCTATTATAAGTTCAGAGAGGTTTCTTATTGCTATTATTGTTTTTTTATTTTATGAAAAACACATAAGTCGTAGTGTAAAATAACAAAAAACTCATTATGGTAATAATAAAACAAGGTATAGTTAGATCTCACTCAAGTATAAGATTAAGACTTCAATATAAGAGATTCCTTAAAAGCTGTGATTATTAATTATAAATACAAACTTAGATTGTTTTGATACTTAATTTGTGTTTCTAACAGAAGAGTTTAACGCGAGTTTAGAGTTTAACTTTATTTTATGAGAGGTTTGTAATTGCTATTTTTTATATTCTATAAAAAAGAAATATAAGCCTGATTATCATACTTTGTGTTTTATTTAATACATGATAATTATCATGTTAAAACGTACTTCAGTTTAAGTAAGGTTTAGGGTTGTTGGTGATCTAACAATGTGCAGGGTATTATTATTTTTTAGTTAATTGAATATTAGTATTACTAAGTTGAAAAGCAGCAAATGGCTATTAACGTCTTTTTTATTAAGTTAACTAGAACCTGGTAACACATTATCACTAAGTAAGAAAGACGTTTAAAAAAATACTAAGTTGAAAGGACGTTTCTAGCCAGAAGCGTCTTTTCATTGCCGTATCAAGTATTTTCTTGCATTTTTTTTACTAAAAAAGAAAAAGAAAAAGTTATTTATTTAATACATAAAATTTATTTAATTAAAATTTACATATAATTGCTGATAGATCAAACACTGATACAAACTTTTACACCACAACATTATTATTTGGTTTATTTCCTTTCGCACAGCGCATTTTTTTGTTTTTGAAATACATTTTATTTTTTTTCTCTGTTTCGTACTTTATGTAGAAACGTCCTTTTTCCTTATGGCGGCAGAACAGATGCGTTTGGGTGGGATGGGATACAGTATAGATTTTACTTTAGAATATGGGTGGGTGCTAGCTGTTACATTTTATTGTTTTTAAATGTTGTATAACTGCACTATGATTTTATGTAAATAAACACGTTTTATATTGCAGAGTTTAACAAGGCATGACAGATATTTTTAGTTCTTCAAAAACATAGAGAAAAAGCGCTACTATCGATTATAAAACATTCGTTTATAGGTCAAGTTTTACCACCCAGACATATTCTCTAATCAATGAGATGGGTAGAGCAGGTAAACAGCCACCCCTTCCGAACGGGCTCCCTCCTTGTCGTGGCGAGAGGGGACTTAGTTCACCTGCGATGAACTAAGAGGAACCCACATGGCTTGCCCGAGGTGAAGGGCCGGCCTGAGGTGGCCACTCGGAGTGGGCTTGGTGGGCCCACTTCTGATATTTGTTGGTGTGCTACGGTAAGAGGGGTGTCCTCTCGCGAGGAGTGTTGGTAAGGCGACACTGGCGGGGCCACACCGTTGATGCGGTGGTGGTGGTGGGACTGCGGGGGGAGATGATAGTCGGTATTGCGAGGCGCCGCTCTCCCTACACTCCGCAACCGAAACTTGGTTGGCGGACCAGATCTGCCGCTGGGGTCAGGAAGGCTAGCGCTTCTGAATGCTCGTTTTTCCTCACCTCTCGCCTTGGTAGGCTGCGGATGTGTGTGAAGCGTTCCCGTTGCTCTGCCAATATGGGACGAAGGTGAAACACCATGGGGTTGTCCGACCTAACCCATCCTTGCCCCCGCGAGGCGGGTACGCGTAGACATTTCCCCGTGTACAATGGTGGAGCGACGAGCCTAAGGTTACCAAAGTCTAATTCCCCGGTCGAACCTTAAACCTATTACGCGAGATATTAACTAAAATGGACTGTATATGCGAAATGCTTCTACGTTTACATAAAATGGCGACTATAGCACGCGGTTTCCCATACAATGCACTCGCTCTTCCCTAAAACGAACTATTATTTGCCAAATCTATGACAGGAATCCTGCTTGATTAGGAGAAAATGAAAATTGGAGCGGATTAACTATTAAACACAATTATATCAAGCAGGAACTAGTAGGAATGTTCACTCACCGGGGTGTTGCTTCTATGCGGCTTGGGCACTATGTTACGTTGCTGCGCTGCGACTTCTGGAAGACACTCTGGGTAGACTCTCTGGGAGAGAGGCGGTGTGGTTGCATCGACGAGCGCGGCGGGAAGAGAGTGCGCGTCGGACGCGCGTGCCTTTTTATTCCTTCGGTTGCGATGATCGCGTAATATTCTAGAATCACCTTCTTTCCCCTCACACCCCACCACCCCGATGTGTCGATAGGAGGGTATGAATGATATCGTTTGGAAAGGGATAAACGATTTGGCAAGCCTACCGTCAAATATAAATAAAATACGAATGGTTTTCCGCGGAACCATCTCCCCCCGCCCTTGAAGGATTTCCTTCAAAAAAATAATTAAAACAACTAGAGCTAAGATCAAACTAACAAAATAACTAACTAACGCTAAGATTACCTAAATTCAACTACAATTTCTAATCTAGAAAGCTAATTTAAATTATGGGAGAGGCAAGGGGCACAAACGGACAACAGGACGCATGTAAGATCCAACCGTGGTCTTAACGCGAGCTACCCTAATTACTCTGTCGGAACCGGGAAAGACCTCTTCGACAATTCCTAACGGCCAATGGAGAGGCGGCGTATTCTCTTTGGTGAGCACAACCACAGTTCCTACAGCTAAAGGCTCAGTTGCTGTGTTCAATTTTTGCCGAGACTGCAAAGTATGCAAGTATTCCATCCTCCATTGTTTCCAAAACGATTGCACTAACCGGTCTAATAATTTGTGGCGTGAGGAAATGCTAAGTCTGTTCTCATCCATATCTACGGCGGGCAAATACTTTAACGGCGTTAAATTCAAAAAATGTGCATGAGTTAGAGCCAGCGGCTCCGAAGGGTCACTAGACAACGTATGACAAAGTGGGCGACTATTCATTACGCACTCAATTTGAGCGAGCACAGTACTTAGCTCTTCGAAGGACAAAATTTGATCTCCTATTACTCGGTATAAGTGACTCTTTAGACTCTTAATATTAGTCTCCCAATTGCCCCCAAAATGACTCGCGGCTGGGACGTTCAGAGACCACTCGATGCGGTTCTCGGCTAGAATGTGAGCGAACTCCGAATTATAATACTTGCTAGCTAAGAGCTCATGTAGTTCTGATAAAATACGTTTTGCACCGACGTAGTTCGTACCGTTATCCGAATACAATTTACTTACGGGGCCACGGCGGGAAAGAAATCTTTTAAATGCACCCATAAAGCCTGCTGTGCTTAGATCACCAACGAGTTCTATATGCACCGCCCTTGTAGTTAGACATACGAAAATGCAGACGTAAGCCTTTGTGGATCTTATACCACGCCCGCGAGTGAGCGTGACCTTAAACGGACCAGCGAAATCAGACCCGGTGTGCGTAAAGGGCTTTACTGATTGTATTACTCGACAAGATCTAAGTTCCGCCATTTCCGGAAATGACTGCTTGGAGCGTGCCCGAAAGCAAGCTATACATCTGTGCACCCGATTGCGGATTAAACTACGTGCAGAAAGAATCCAATAATTCTGACGCAAGATCGACATCAGCAAGTCGGGGCCAGCGTGCGAATTCAATTTATGATGGTAATCGACTAATAAATTCATGATATGGTCTTTACGCGGTAAAACTATAGGGTGCCGTTGGTCGAAACTCAACTGCGAGTTAGACAATCGTTCACCTACCCTTACAATCCCATCCTGTAAAAATGGCTTAAGGCGTTGAAAGGCTCTATTCGATTGTAATCTTGTAATTTCTTCCGAGAAATGCGCACGTTGAAGTTCACGCAATACTAGCGACTCGGCATAGTCGTAATCGGATGCTAATACATATGAACGTCACGGTAAAAGCTTCGCGAATCGACAAACGTAAATTACGCTACGCAATAATTTCGACCAAGAGGACAAGCGGTTCGCCAAAGCAATGATTGGAGAAACCTCGCTCGAAACGTTCGCCACTAGAGCGTGTCTCTTCTCTTCCGGCGGTTGTGACACTGACGAAGGTTCGAAATCGGTTATTGGCCATTGCGAGGGATCCAAGTGAACCCAAGAAGGTCCGTGGAACCAAAGCGAGTGCTCCATTATTTGCATCGGGGTGAGTCCACGGGATAGACAATCGGCGGGGTTTTCCGTACCGGACACGTGATAAAAGTTCTGCGTTTCTAACTCGTCTTGGATCTTGGCCACTCGGTTCGCGACAAACGTATCCCAACGGTGGGGTGAAGAATGAACCCAGCATAAGGCGACGGTGGAGTCGGAAAAGGCAAATATCCTTTCTATGTTAACTCTATCTCTCTACACGCGCTGATAACTGCGGTAATAAGCTTGGTGAGTACCAATATTGCGCAAAGCTCCAAGCGCGCCAGAGAGACAACCTTACGGGGAGAGACTCTCGACTTAGAACTAATGAGGCTAATCGAATTTCTACCATTATTCTGGACGTGGAAATATACAACGCCCCCGTAAGCCTTCTCGCTGGCGTCCGCAAACCCAACGACCGTGATGACGCTATTTCTATCAACGTTTATATGACGTGGTATTTTAATTTCTCTTAATAAAGGAAGTTCCTCTCTAAAGCGCTGCCACAAACGAACAATGCTGTCAGGCGGCGAGTCATCCCAATCGCATTCAAATAACCAAAGTTGTTTAATCAAAAGCTTAGCGTACAATACCACCGGAGCTACGAAACCCATGACATCCCATAATCTAGCAACGCATGACAGTATTGTGCGCTTTGTGCACTTCTCTACGGGCGGATTTACCTTAAGGCTCAACACGTCGGACTCTGGTGACCAACACAGACCGAGCACGTCGAATTCCTTTATCGCCGAAAGACAGTGTGATAGTGGGATTGTGTCTAAAACCGGACGCGAATTACTAGTCCACTTGACAAGATCGAATTGACCCGATTTCATGAGCTTTATAACCTCGGCGGTAGTTAGAGTGGCCTCCTCCACGCTATCGACCGAGTATACAAAATCATCCATATATAAACTGCTCTCAATTGCCCTCTTAGCTTTAGGGTAAGAGGGACCTTCATCGTGAGCGAGCTGTCTCACCGTGCGTAACGCATGAAATGGGCTCGACTTTAAACCAAAACAAACGCGGTTAAATTCAAACACCATTAGAGGTTCCTTTGGGTTGAAACGATATAAAATCCGTTGGAATCTACGGTCGCATTCACGGACCCCTATGCAAAGAAACATTTGGCGAAATATCGGCGGACAGTGCTATACTAAACAAACGAAAATTGGCTATTATATTAAATAAACTGCCTTGCAAATTTTGCCCACTATAGAGGATATCGTTAAGCGACGGGTGAGTGCTAGTTTTAGCACTATCGTCGAGCACTACACGTAACTTAGATGTAAGTTTGTCCTCCCTAATGACACCGTGGTGTGGTATGAAATACGACGGTGTGTCTTCGTAGTTATCTAATTTCGAAGCCATAAGTGATATGTAACCTTCCCTTATATATTCGTTAATGACGCTGTCATAAGCTTCTTTTATCTGGGGTGAAGCGAGCATCCTACGCTCCAAGCTGTAGAAACGTTTTTCCGCCATTTGACGCAAATCGCCGAGAGATAAAACATCTCCTTTAAAGGGTAGCGCTACACTATATCTACCGTCGCGATCACGAACGGTCGTGCGGACGTAAATTTCCTCGCATAACCTGTCATCTGACCTAGCTATGGGTGGGACGTTCACCTCCTCCATCTCCCAAAATTTATGGACTAACGACTCGAGCGGTTCGACAGCCATACCACAATAAGAGGTTGCCGAAATACTATCCATGATGGGGGCGGAGCCAACGATGACATAGCCCAAGACGGTTTCCAATGCGTAAGGCGCGGTATGCGAGGAGTTGCCCCCGACCTTATTGTTTAACAAAAGATGAGGGAAAAGCGACGCTCCAATGAGCATGTCCACGTTTCCAGGAACGGCGTAAGTGTCGTCTGCTAGAGTAAAATTTTTAAATTCAATCATTGCCGAGGTGTCAACCGCAACGGTTGGCAGCCGTTCAGTGACCCTATCTACTACTAGTGCATTTATATCAAAGTTAACATTACGATCATTCCGAGAATAAATTTTTAAATTTATATATCCCTGGGTAACTTTACTAGTACCTCCGATGCCTTTGACTACGGGACATGAAAGTGACCTATTTATTACTAAGCCTAAGCGCTGACAACATTGTCGCGTTATAAAGGTATTTTGGGCTCCGCTGTCCAGCAGTGCACGGACGCTTTGTTCGTTTCCACGCGAATCCCTAACCAAACTACGTGCCGTACCCAGTAACACGGTTGAAGGAGGTTGTGCTCCCATATTTGCCAATGAGCACAGAGCGACATCACCAGGTCGACCGCTAGAATCGTTGACTTTAGTAGGGGTGAATTCCTTGTCCGCTTTACTTGACGCCGATATGTTGCTATTTTCAAAATGTAATAACGTGTGATGTTTCCTGGCGCACTTGCTACATACGGAACTAGAATTGCATTTGCTAACTAAATGCTTATCGCTTAAGCAGTTCAGACATAGGTTGTTTGTCTTTACCAACTTATAACGTTCGCTTGGTGAATATTTACGAAAAGTCGCACAATTGTATAAATTACCGTGTTTATCTTTACATATTATACAGGTATGCTGGAGTGGTGCCGGCGTAGCGGTTACGTAAGTTAACGACCCTGCTGTTTTAGATGTTTGAGTCTGTCTACGGTCGACGCATTTTTTAATCTCCTGTTTAACGTTCGGAGAGCGCTGCATCACCTTTATTTAATCTCGCACAAACGATGCTAATGAATGAAAGGAAGGCATCTCCGAGCTACGATGCTCCATTTCAAACGCACGCACGGTGTCGGGGTCTAATTTCTTTAATGCAATATGGAGAAACACCGCGTCCATAAGGTCATTAAATTTCAAATTCTTAAGTGCAGCCACCGATGCCACAAATTTATCTAAAAACTGCTCTAAGCCGTTGATGTTCGCGGATGATATAGGTTTAAGATCGAATATCTGGTTCAAATATTCGGAAGCTAACATTCTCCTATCTTCATATTTAGTTTTAAGCGTTTCGAATATTAACAAGTAATTGTTTGCTGTAGGTGTAAAACCCGAGCAAATTGACTGTGCCCTGCCACTAAGTTTACTAATTAAATAATATAATTTTTCAGCGTCCGATAACGATGGGTTATTATGTATATTGTTTTGAAAACTGCTGAAGAAGAAGGGCCATGTCTTAATATCACCATTGAATACCGGAATATCTATTGGCGGCAACCTAATTGAGTCACGTGGCCGTACCTGGATTTCCGGCTTTGCTTCGTTTTGAGATGGAGACTGTAAGAGTTTCGCCGTTCTTTTCACGCGACACAACATATCTTCAAATGCTAGAAGCGGTTGGTAGTTCACTATATATTTCGGGTCGATTTGTAATTCCAAATGATTAATTTGGTCTAATATCCTTTCGTAATCCGTCCGCAAAAAATCCACCGTTTCAATTTCATTCAAAAAAGTTTCCCGCACTGCTTCTACATTAATGTTCTTTATGTGATCACTAATACCTTGTATACGTGAAAAAAGTATGTCCCTCTTGGCATAAAGCGTTTTAATTTTAATTTCATTTCCACTAACTGCCATTTTAAATTATTGTAATTAATATTATATTAATCACAATTAATTGCACAACGCTGGAGGATGGACACGAGTGCCGTATTACGTCGTTAAATTGAACACCTGTTACAGCGAGCCGAGGTGACGCGCGTCGCTCGCTAAACTCAATATATTTTTATCAAAATTGTCGGGTAAGCGTATAAAACGCGTGTGATTACACTGTTTCAATTACTTAAGTGACTAATAAGCTTTAAATTTAAACCAAATACAAACACTATTTAAATAAATAATTCTATTTGCGAGTAACTAACCAAAATTTTAATTTTAAACGAACACTATTTAAGTCTATTCCATAAATTAGAGTGCATTGTCTAAGTAATTAATCTAATAATTCGACCAGAAAATGGTTGAACGACTACTAAACACCAGTCCAAATCCTGCCGAAGTGACCATAAAATGTTGGAGCGACGAGCCTAAGGTTACCGAAGTCTAATTCCCCGGTCGAACCTTAAACCTATTACGCGAGATATTAACTAAAATGGACTGTATATGCGAAATGCTTCTACGTTTACATAAAATGGCGACTATAGCACGCGATTTCCCATACAATGCACTCGCTCTTCCCTAAAACGAACTATTATTTGCCAAATCTATGACAGGAATCCTGCTTGATTAGGAGAAAACGAAAATTGGAGCGGATTAACTATTAAACACAATTATATCAAGCAGGAACTAGTAGGAATGTTCCCTCACCGGGGTGTTGAGGTGATATCAGACAGTTCATTTTTCGTTCATTTTTATCTTTCATTCGTCACCTTTCACTCAAAGTGAATCGTTTGAACACAAAATGAAACAAAAGTGCCGAATGAATTCATTAATGAACCGATCTAACAATGTTGGATATTGGCACTCGGCATCTTTTACTCCCAATCCGAATGAACGAAAAATGAACGGTCTGAACACAGAGTGAGCGTTCACTCGTATACGGCCATGGTGTTTAAATGGAATAACCAAAATACTTTGGAACCACAAAATTGATGCATATAAAAAAAAACAATACGGGCAAACGATATATCTTTAATTTTGCCGATTTAAACTTATATCTTACTGAGGAAGACATTAAACAAAATAAAGACGGTGAGGACCCGCTATACACGCCGTTTTCTTTGTTTATTTTATGTCAGTTCCTTAATTAAGCTATCGCAAATTAAATTAATTTCAATACGCACAACTGTATTTGACCACATCTTGAGAGAAAAGAGCGGGTGAATGTTCATTTTTAGTCACTGTATCTAGGCTGTGTGAACATGGAATGAAAGAAAAATGAAGCAGTCACTCCAGTGAATATTCATTCGAGTGAACTGTCTGATATCACCTTTGCTTCTATGCGGCTTGGGCACTATGTTATGTTGCTGCGCTGCGACTTCTGGAAGACACTCTGGGAGAGAGGCGGTGTGGTTCCAACGACGAGCGCGGCGGGAAGAGAGTGCGCGTCGGCCGCGCGTGCCTTTTTATTCCTTCGGTTGCGATGATCGCGTAATATTCTAGAATCATCTTCTTTCCCCTCCAACCCCACCACCCCGATGTGTCGATAGGAGGGTATGAATGATATCGTTTGGAAAGGGATGAACGATTTGGCAAGCCTACCGTCAAATATAAATAAAATACGAATGGTTTTCCGCGCAACCATACAAAAAAGGTAAACTTCACGCTATTCTAGCGTATGTTGGCGGACTTCACAAGTTGTCGAATTGTATGGTAATATTAATCAGTCATTAAACTTTTAACTTCAGACTTGCGGAAGTTGTATTAGTTTAATTTCAAGCCTTTGTTAATGTTCATGATTAATTCGCTGTTTACAAAATAGTGTAGGTGAATCTTTTATCCTTTGTATCAAGACAGTTTTTATAAACATTATTTTCTAACCTAAAAAGGCAGTTTTTCTAATAAATGTTCGAATATTTAAAAAAAACTACGGTAATAAACCCGCCTAGCAAGCGGGGCAATTATGGCAAATATCTTTTCTGAGGCAATCGAAATTAGGTGGGGCCTATTTTTAGCGTACTTTTGATGGGCTGATAGCACAGTATATAAATCCATACAGTAGTCCGACGAGGACGTCTAGACAGGGCATCGTGCGGGGCGTGCGGGACGAGACGAGCCCGAGTTGTTTATGCCAATCTTATTAGTAGCTCGGGACACGACTTTCAGGGTTAGCACGTGTTTGCTTTTATTATTGTTAAATTTAGTGTCACAGCCCACGTCTTATACACCATTTTAATTATAAGTACCTATAATTAAAATGGTGTATAAGACGTGTGCTGTGAGAGATTGCAAGTCATCATCTCGCATAAATAAGGATCTGAGATTTCACCATAGACATAAAAAGTAGGTGCTAGTCGCTGGGCATGTGTTTGAAGTTCGATTTTTTCTTGTTCCTCCAAATCGTGTGGTTTGAAAGGTTAAGGTCTTAGAACATACTATAGTGCCTCGTCTTCGGTCTTTCGAATTTTTTATAAAATATTAAGGTTTAGAGGTCAATTTTTAGGTTTGTCGGGGTGCTAATTACGAAAATAGCATTTATTTTGAAATGCAAGATGGCGGTCATTTTTTCAATCAATTTAGGTTAATTTAGAGGTTTCTTGGGGTGTTGATTACGAAAATGACATAATATGTTTTCAAATACAAGATGGTGGACATAATTTTTCTTAATGTTATCGATGTCAACTTTGAGGTTTATCGGGGTGATGATTAAAAAAACGCCAGTCATTTTCTTGTTCAAGATGGCGGACATTTTTTAAAAATATAATATGGGTATCAATTTTGACGTGTCTTGGCGTGCTGATTTGGGAAATAGAATCTATTTTGAAATCCAAGATGGAGGATTTTTTTTATAATATGATACGGATGTCAATTTTGAGGTTTCTCGGGGTGACAATTATGAAAATTTATTAATAGGTATTGCGTTTAAAAATTTCAGATGAAAATTATGGATGGAAGTTTTTGGTAGACCGGATTTAGTTGGAAGAACTTTCAAAAGTCTAAAGAATACATACATGCAGTTTGCATTTCGAAAAGAGTATGCATGGGATGAAATCACTGAAGAAAACAGCTATACAAATGTTACTTTTACCAACCAACGACTGTTGATAACGATGTAGATCTAAAATAAATAATTAAATTAGTAAAAGTTGTGGATTTGTGACAACCCTAGCCTCCATGCGTTGTCCAGACGTTGTCGGCATTTACCAAGAGATAAAAGGCGTCGTCCTCCTGTATGTCTTTATTATACTATGCTGATAGGCTGTAACGAATGAACGAATGAGTGTATGAATAAAACTAAATTTACGGATTCTATCGCGTGTATTTAACTGATTTTACTTATTTTTAACTTATTTTTAATTCCCGATGTTTCGGGTGCTTTACAGCACCCATGGTCACGGGATGACTGAGATGTTTGACGTCCCAATGTCATACTTAGTCCGGCTACCTTCAGTTTTTGAATATTAACTTTTGGTCCGATTTACGGTCGATTTATTTATTTTAATATTCAAAAACTGAAGGTAGCCGGACTAACTATGACATTGGGAGTCAAACATCTCAGTCCTCCCCCCCCTCCCCCGTGACCATGGGTGCTGTAAAGCACCCGAAACGTCGGGAATTAAAAACAAGTTAAAAATAAGTAAAATCAGTTAAATAAACGCGATAGAATCCGTAAATTTAGTTTTATTCAATCTGTAGTGTTCGCGTAAATTTAAGAAATCATTGAATGAGTGTATGAATAATGCTCCCATAGCAACATAGAGACTGAATAGAAAATATTTAGCTGTTTTACGTTATATTCTTGCCGCAGCAAACCTCTCTTAACCCAAAATCTGATTTGTATTTTTGTACTTTTACACAAATATTAGTGTCAGTTTCTATTTCAACATAAGTCCCATGACTATAGTAATCTTTACTATAGTCATGGGACTTACGTACGCGATCGCAATGATTTGAGAATGAACTATTCTTTCATTTGCAAAGCCCAAAATCGATTCTTAGATGGATATTGCCTTCCCGTGGTTATTATATTAATAAAACTAGTATTTATATTTAATTAAATAAAACTGACCCAAAAGTAAACTATACCATAACAAAACGCTTCTAATATCTACATGATTTGTGCAGGTATGTCTGTAACGTTGTATTTTTACGAAGAAAAATCGCAAATGAATGACTGTTCATACCTGGTATAGACGCAAACGTGACTGTGATAATAGGCGTTGTTGACACATCGTCTAGTCTAGACTTTGTGCAACATTTAGACTTTAATTACCTACTTACCTACTCTTATAAAATACGTCAATTGTTGACGTTTGCCCACAAAACTACGTAGGTACGGGGTTTTTCTCTTTAAATATGTATTACTCACCATTTGAATTAAAATTATTTCATTACTACCTGACTTAAGTTTATATTTTTGTAAAGTTTTCAATACTAGTACAAATGTGTATATAATATTTTCTTTTATCTATTGCAGTGATTAGATGATACATAAGTATTTATTTTACAAAATACACACATTTAAGCTTTTATTAGCCATAGGTACCCAAATGGTCCTTTTTGTTTAATTTAGTTTTTACGATGGTATTTGAGAATGCAACTGTGTTTTGTAAAAATAATGATGATGTTTTCTGGGCTCTACTGCTGTAATTAAATTACCAACACAAAAGTGTTGGTTATTCGAGTCTGGTCGTGTTTTATGATGAATGCCACGGTCATATATTTTTAATCTGTGCCACGGTGTCTATCCGATACTGAACTTTAGATTAGACATAGAGTGGTTAGGATTCACTAAGATAATAGAGAAGCCATTATCCTGGTCGAAGATCAATAGGGATCATCATACTGAATCACAAAATCATAATTGAAAGTTCAAATAAATTTTAAGTGTTAGGGGTTACTATAAAGCCAGGGTTTTGCCGGAGGATGTATTTATTAATTTTCCTACTCTTATTTCAGAATGTGGTAAAATATAGTGTGGGACAACAGATAAAAAAATGGATTAAAGGAAATACAGTTTCTTAATGTAACAATCATTTTTATTAAAAATAAAAATAAAGTAACACTCACAAGTACTTAAATCGCAGACAAGCCGTCAATTAGATAACAATTCAAATGACTAGATTTAATCTACACATATTATGTAAACCTTAATTAATACCCGTAAGCTTTTCAGACTTTCTATGTAATTTATGTTATTACATAAACTCGATTATTTATAAACTTCCTTGCGACAATTAGCTTGGAAGACATTCTAAAGAAATCAACATAATGTACACCAAATAATCGTAGCATTTAATATCCACCACCGCCTCTGTAGTGGTTGATGCTATGTATCGTACAAAATGAGAATTAACTCAACTGAGAATTGATTCGTTTGCTAGTCTAGCACGATTATCAATCATACTTAAAAAGTAAACTGCTGATCGATTTCACCCCCTTAATAACAATCCTTTCAATATTATTAAAATTTTTTATTCGACAATGATCTATCGGCAGTTCACCGGCGTTATCAGCTTCAAAATATAGGTTTATGAGTTGTTGCCCATTGTAAACTCTTGCTTCCATTCGAACAGTAAACGCAATTGACACTGAAAAAGAAAATGATTATGTAGGTGTGTACCTTTGAAAAGATTTTTGGTTTTAAAACATAGTCCTCATGTAGTTTTAGATATCAGCCTTCTAATACGTAAAATTTTTAAATTGTGGTTTACCTTAAAGCGACATTTCAACTAAGCGAATTCTCTTAAATCATTGTATTTAGCTGACTTAAAAACCACACCACATTATTATACTGTTCATACTACTTATTAAAAGCTGATGTCGATGCTAAGAAGACAATGTATATGAGAAGAAATAAATCCTCGGCTTTAGAATATTATAAGATTCCTTTAATAAAAATAAAAAAGCAAAGTTACAGCCTATATACGTCCCACTGCTGGTTACAGGCCTCCCCTCATTTCTGAGAGGGTTTTAGGGTAAGGAAGTGTCTGCCACGCTGCCCCAATGCGTGTTGGCGAACTTTCCATGTTTTCGAAATATTTTTTACTTTATTCCTCAGACACGCAGGTTTCCTCACGATGTTTTCCTTCACCGCCGTGCACGTGGTAAATCAGCACTTAAAATTGCAATTAACAATTTCATTGGTGCCAGCGGGGATCGAACCCGGGTTACTCGCGTTCTGTTATATTTACGAGTAACCATCTGAGCTACCACGGCTCTATTCCTTTAATAATATATTATTATTCCTTTCTATTATATTATTATTCCGTTAATAATATAATATATTCCTTTTAAATCTTACCTTTTTCGGTTTATACCTTTTATTAAAAGTTTAAATGTTTGACCTTTTAAGTGGAACCATCAATATCACAACTTCAAAGGAGAATATCGTCTAAATGGTTACATTAAAAATTTCCTA
Source organism: Parnassius apollo (assembly GCA_907164705.1). Taxonomy (NCBI): domain Eukaryota; kingdom Metazoa; phylum Arthropoda; class Insecta; order Lepidoptera; family Papilionidae; genus Parnassius; species Parnassius apollo. The sequence goes on from CAJQZP010000885.1 coordinate 11,825,729, forward strand.
GGCTGTTTTTTCACTCTTAGGGGTGGATTTTTTCCCAATTTATTTAGGACCATATTAAATAAAAAAGAATCATTAAATCGGATCTTAGGATTGACGGGAATATCGCGTAACATACATTTAAAAAATATTGAGAATTTCTTCCTTTCTTTTATGGAGCTAAAAAAGCTTTTTTTATAGGATAATGGTGACATATTAGCACACAGTCCACCTGATGGTAATTAGTTCCTGTGGCTCATAGACATCTACATCTGTCATAGACTACGAATCAAAATGCATATGCGTTGTCACCCGTGAGGACTAAGATGGATTGCCTCGTCTCCAGTAAAAGAGGTCTCCGGTTCTATACACTTACCATACGAAACAGGTAGCGTTAAGCTGCTATTTTACGCTGGTATTCTGTGGGAGCGTGGTCCTACCCCAGTCGGATCGACCTATTCGTGCTACAACTATACTACTAACAGCTGCAGCATAGCTCTACCATTTATAAAGCTTACCCTTGATATAATATTATTAATAATTAATTAAAAATAATGAATAGAATAAAATATAGGTTATGGAAAAAACCTCTGTCTGCGCTAAGCGCTATGACACACGATTAAATATTGCTGTCATGCTCGAGATAGTATTTTGCAATATTGTGGTCAGTTGTGTTAGATTGTGTTTTATTTCCACCACAAAGATAATTACTATCAACGCTTTTCCACGTTTGGTACAAGCAGATATTACCCGCATTGAGGTATAAAACTCAGGATAACCTCAATGATGATGAAAAAGGCGTAATTTTTGTTATTAGGATACGTGACATTACGTACCTTTTATTGTACAATTTTTTAACTGCATTCCTTATGTGAAGTTCCCCGCGTGGTAGAGCCATGCTGCATCAATATTATGGTTGTAGCACGTAAAATAGCAGCTCAATGCTGCTTTGTTTTGTGCAGTTAGTGTAGAGAAGCGAAGATCCTTTTTACTGGAAACGAAGCATTTCTCCTTAGTCCTCAGGAGTGGCAACGCATCTTCATTTTGATTCTTAATCGGGGATAGATGTAGATGTCTATGGGTCACAGCATATACTTTCCATCAGGTTGATAGTGTGCTCGTTTGTCACCCATATGCTATAAAAAAGTGTATTGTGTGTAGGTTTAGCCGAGTGTATGATATATTGTATGTACTTACTTTCGGGATATAAATTTTCAATGCTATACTCGTTGATACTCGGCTCCGTAAGTTCAGATTCCACAGCAATAATGTTGGAGGCGGTATCAAACACCATTCTACATACATACATGTTGCGGACTTCATCTAGTAACGCCACGGACAACCTAAAGTTATATAAAATTTATTCATTTTACGTTATTAACCAGCGACCCGCCCCGGTTTCTCCTGGATGGGATCTATAATGTGGCGTTATTTAGACCTTAGATAATTAAAGACAATTTATTTCATACATTCCAACCCTGCAAGACATGTGACCTTGATATTTTTGTTGATAAGCCTCAAAATTTCAAGCGAAAAATTATGCAGTCCTTTACTTTTAACTAACATTTAGACCTAGTTTTATGTTTGTAGTTGTAAGTTTTAAGAAACATATTCGTTGTCCACATTGCATGCCGTGGCAACCCTTAATTAAGACGACACTTAGTTATAAGCCTTCCTGTAATTTGTAGTTTTTACATTGTGTTCATGGACGTCTTGTAAAAAAACAAAAAAAAACATTTTTAGTTTTGTTTTTCAACGAAAAAAGTTCAAGCTTTTTGGATAAAATATAGCCTAGTTTCCTCCTCTAATTGCCCTCTAGCTGTTTGTAAGGTGTTATCATAATCGGTTTAGCAATTCGGACAGACAGACAGATACAGACTTATTTTAGGTTATTTATGTCTCAATACCATGCAAATAACGACTAAGTACTGTAAGGCTCGCTCGTTTTGTTTATTTACAAGGCCGTATTTCAAAAAAGGCTTTCATACGTTGGTTGGTAGTACTAACCTACCTAATTTTCCACAATAGTTACTCATATGTAATAATGGACAATAAAAAGAAAAGTCATAATTTGCATTTTAGATAATCACGTCGCTTTTGGTAAAAGGGTACCTAATCAAGAATATGTCTGGCGAAATGTCCAGATATATAATAAGGACGTGAACTAGCATCAAAAGTTAATCCAACTCTTTTAACTAGCTAATCATGAAAAAAATGTCATGCTTTATTTTAGAATAAATTTAATACTTTCTACATGCACACACACACACACACACACACACACAAACACACGCACGCACACACGCACGCACGCACCACGCACGCACGCACGCACGCACGCACGCACCACGCACACACGCACACACGCACACAAGCACGCACGCACGCACGCACGCACACACACACACACACACACACACACACACACACACACACACACACACACACAGACACACACACACACACACACACACACACACACACACACACACACACACACACACAAACGTTATAAAAGTTATTACCGAAGCATAGTTTTAAAAACTTAGGCAAAGATATACCGGTAAACGAAATCGATACGAGTCATTTTTAAAATGGTCTAACGGTGGTAACGCGAAAATAAAAATATTAGTCTATCTTGTCTCATAAAGGTGTCACGAAATAATTAATTTATATTTTGTAGCATTTCTAAGCATAAGCCAGACATAGCTTTTATGTATAAGAATGCGCCGTCTGCAAACGGTAGGAGGTTTAGTAAGCGTAAAGCCAATACCCTCGCGATATTATTACTGCACCTGAATTAACTGTCGAAATTAGGATGAGGCGAGCTACGTAGTCAAGTATCGTCCATTAATTTTAGGTTTTTTCAAATATAATATGGGTGATAAACGAGCACACAGTTCACCAGATAGTGGATGTTACGGCCCATAGACATCTACATCCATCCTCACTTAAGAATCAAAATGCAGATACGTTGTCGCCTCTGAGGACTAAGATAGAATGCCTCGTTTCCAGTAAAAATGGGCTCCGGTTTTCTATACCCACCATACGAAACACAGCAGCGTAAAGTTCGCTAGTAACGCTGTGATTCTGTGAGAGCATGGTCCTTCTCCAGTCGAGTCGACCCAACCTTGCTACAAACATAAAATAGCTGCAGCATGGCTCTACTATGTAATCTTATTCCTCAGGGTAGTAATGCTTCCTCCGCAGCCGAATCTTGGTTGGCGGCGGAGCCATAGACCAGATCCGCCGCTGGGGTCGGGAAGGCTAGTACTTCTAAGTGCTCGTTTTTCCTGGCCCCATGGCCTTCGCGCATCGGACGCGGGGGCGTCTGTTGCGCAGATGTAATTGGAGGCCGTGGAGGAAGGCGTGCCATGTGTTCTGGTGCGCCTTACTTGGGAAGGAGAACGGGGAGGAATATTCCTCTCCCGAGGAGGTGCTGCCATGGGGCGGCAGTCGCTGGTAGGGCCGCGGAAATGTTCGAAAGCGTTCCCGTAGCCCTGCCAATATGCGACGAAGGTGGAACACCGTGGGGTTTTAGTCGGTGCGAGTCCGACATAACCCGTCCTTGCCCCCGCGAGGCGGGTATGCGTAGGCATTTTCCCATGTTAAAAAAAGGGTAGTAATGCTTTGATTTTTAATCGAGTGAAGATGTACCTATGTATCAACGGGTCAAAGTGTCCACTTACCATCAAGCGAATTGTGTGCTCGATTGACACTCATACTTCTATAAAAACACATTTTGATATTATACTATCAAACTATTATAATGAAATTAATATTAATTACAACAATATATTTCTATAAACCGAAAATACTTACACATTATGAGCGTTATTCAGTGTTCCATTTATAGTTATAACGGACTCTGCAATAATTGATCTCGGTATCTTAATGATGCTTGAATCTAATGATATACTGTAATAATATAACAAAATATGCTTTATAAACTGTTTTTCGTTACATAAAAGGAAAAGTGAATTTAGAACCTATATATAGGTACGTTCCACTGCTCGTCCTTCTCACAATTCTGACATGGTAAATAAGGAGTTAGTAATTACGCCGCGCTGCTTCATTGCTTGTTTGTGAATTTTAAATGCCTCTTAAATATTTTACTTCTTGGGTTTCTTTACGACGATTTCTTTCAACGCTGAGCACGTCCTAAATTAGCGTCTAAAATAGCAGTAGCAATTTTATTGATGCCGACGAAGCGGGGATCGAATTCAGTTTAATCGCGTACTATGAAAATGATGGCAAGGTTTGGAGCTCGTGAGCTACTATGAGTATTATTATTTATACTTATATTGGGTCCTTACATATGAAGTTAGCGTTTTGTCGTACTGACCACTTTGATCTGAAATATCTCCTCTTTCGTTAAGAATTCCAAATTTAGATTTATAAATTCATTTAGCTGTACATTCGAGTTTTGAAAACAGTCATTCATTTGTTTTTTCCTCATTATATTTTTTGGCGTCGCTTATTACCGCACAATGGAAAACATGAAATATCGGTATATTTACGAGTACGAGTTCTAGCGTGGCACCAGTGCTGCAGAAACAGCTTGAAAGATTAATGATGTGTACGGCGCTGATGTCGCAAAAGAAAGCACGGTACGTTTTTGGTTTCAACGTTTTCGTTCTGGAAATTTCGACCTTCAGAACCAACCCCGTGGACTGCCGGACACCTAAGTGGAAAATGAAGAATTGAAGGCTATTGTGGTAGCAGATCCATCACAAAGCACTTCAGAGATAGCTGCAGGCTTCGGGGTAAGTGATAAAGCTATATTAATAAACTTGAAGTAAATCGGAAAAGTAAAAGAACTTGAACGATGGGTACTTCATAAATTGAGTGAATCGAACTTGCAAACACGAGTCGACTGGTGTGTTACTTTACTCAACCGACACAAAAATGAAGGGATTTTAAATCGAATCATTACTTTTGATGAAAAGTGGATACTGTACGATAATCGCTATGCTCGTCGCAATGGCTGAACGCTGGAGATCCAGCCAAATCCTGCCCTAAACAAAAATTGACTCAGAAAAAGTTACTTGTGAGTGTTTGGTGGACTAGCGCCGGTGTCGTTCCCTACAGCTTTCTAAAATCTGGCCAAACGATTACGGCAGATATCTATTGTCAGCAACTGCAAACCATGAAGGAAGAACTAGCTGCTAAACAACCGAGATTGGTCAATCGCTCTAGGCCACTGCTGCTTCACGACAACGCAAGACCACACACTGCACAACAAACAACCACTAAGTTAGATGAGCTACAACAATTGGAATGTCTTCGACATTCACAGTACTCACCGGACCTTGCTCCAACAGTACATTACCATTTGTTTTCCGGAATTTGGACAACTTCTTACAAGGAAAAAAATTCAACTCCGATGCGGCAGTCCAGACCTCAAAGACTATTGATTCTCGCCCCCATGGTTTTTTTTTTAGTAAAGGGATCAATGAACTACCTATGAGATGGTAAAAGTGCATAAATAAGAACGGTGCATACTTTGATTAATTAAATATATTTTACAAAAAAATGACTTTATATTCCTCCTGTACAAAACGCCAATTTTATATGTAAATGTATATATATATATATATATATGTATATATAAATTGGTTTGGAGACTACAGTTATATATTCGGGATACGTATACGGAGTATATCTTATACTGAACAGACCACGCAGAAAGATTTGCGAAAAAAATTTACGTAATATGACATGCGGCGGGAACGTTTTCAAACTTAAAACCAGACGAATCTTTTGATAGATTTAAAAAGGCGTTTATGTATAAAGGCATGTGTATAAGATATAGATATAGTATATACCATTAAAGTATAATATAAATTCAGTATATTATAATATAAAAAGCGCTTCTGGACGGGTTGATTGTTTCAAAATGAACTACGAGTAACTTTTCCGAAGTGGTGTTTGGTAAGCGCAGGGATCGAAAGCTAGATTTTCACTTTGACGGTATCTGGTGTTTAGTTAGGAAAGGTCCTTTACGGAATCGAAGAAAAATCAATGCCGAATAGTATACTAACAAAATATGATGACCAGTGTTCATTGCTGTGAGCAACAAGTGACGGAACGTAGCGCGCCATGCAATGTCATACTTAAGCAGTAGCCCGCGCACTCAACTCTCTAAACGAGGGACTTCCTGGACAGCTCACCGAAAAATTTTAGGTCACCCTCTTACAACCCTCATTTGGCACCGTGTGACTTATTTTTATTCCCTTAAATTAAATTAAATACTGCAAGGGATACATTCACCGAAAGATGCCTAGCAGCATTCGATTAGACCGTGGAAGAGGTGTCCGAGGCGGAGTGTTTCGAAAATTGGTACAGACGCATGAAACTTTGTATAGATACTAGTGGGAAGTTCTTTGGAAATATTTTAAAATAAAAACTAAATCCATAAAACTTTTTTCAGATTCGCAAGAATTTATGTGTGGCCCAATAAACACATAATACTAAGTTTCTTTGTACTTACTTTTTTGATACAGCCCGCGTCAAAACATCACGTTTTAATTGAAATAACACAATTAATGATAACAAATACACAGTTTTCATTTTTCACAGTAATATCTTATAAACCCAGTGTAGTGTTTTAAAATTGTGTGCACCAACACTAACACAGCACGTTTTCCAAATGATTATTTACATTAGTTGCACGCGTATAATGCGTTTACAGTCACAATAAATAGAATGTTATGATTGAATTTGCGTTTGAGAATCCTTTATAATCAATAAAATGAGTCATTACAAGAGTGATTGACACGAAATCCAACGTCATATTCCTATACTAGGATTCGAAAAGGTAAGGTAAATACCTATAATAAATATTATGTGTAAAATTTCCTTAAAATTTTAATTTTAATTCAACCATCAATATATTTTCACAAAAAAATTAATAAAGTGTCCGACATGGTTATTTCAAAATTAAAATATAACAATCGAATTAAACTACCTTTAATTGGGTATTTCCAGTTTTTCTGTTTTCTAACGCGGCTATTGTTGTTAACATGTAAAGTTACTTTGTTTCAGAATTACAGTCGACAAATGCCAGAATACATTTATCTTTGAACGCTTTAACTGTTTTTGTTTTAAGCAATTAAAAACTAACAGACTTTTAATGATACGAATTTATTACGGTTACTCAGTAATAAAAGTTGAACATTGATTTTGGTAAGTTTTCGAAACAACTCTCTCACTTCTTTCAAAACGCTAAACATGCTCTTTGAAACAGAAACAGAAACTTTTTTTTTATTCAATATAGATTATAAATAATACTCATTTAGAATCACTTTTTTTTATTTACCACTGGTTCGGAAAATATAACCTCTGTCCTGGGAAGAACCACCAAGAAATCCAGCGGGACATTTAAAAAAATAACAGCTTACAATCATTTATATGTTACACATTTAACAACACAAAACAAATTAGAAATAGCTTGGTAGTGATCAGCTTTCCTCATCCATAAGTTCCTTAATATTATAATAACCCTTTTTATACAAACTTAGTTTAATAAAGTTTTTGAACTTTGCGCTTAGTTTTGCGCAACTTCAATGTGTTGTCAATTTGGTGCCTACTACCTACGCCAATAACAAAACTTAGATTTAAAAATAAACCACAAAAGTACGTATAATGTCCTGAAAATAGTAATTAATTTGACTAACTTGTTAAATGTAATATTAACGAGGTTAGTCATTAAAATTTACTTAAAATATGCATTATAATACTTAATAACATTTCAGATAAGGTTAAGTATAAAAATTAACAAAGAAGCAAACAAAATATTTTTTTTATACCTACTGTGCCTAAACATTAATGCATCATGATCTACATGATATAGGTATCTTTCAAGGCAAATCGTAATCATCATCTTTAGCGTTTTAAATGCGCATTACACACCATTCATCATCCTCACATCCTCACCACCTATATAATACCGCACAATATTTCTTTGAGACGGCGACATTCCTACTGGCTCGCTTTCAATTTTTAGACATACTGGCGGACATGTATGCGAGGGTGTACGACCGGACGCCCGTCTTTTGCCTGAGCGGTGAGAGTAGGCCAGATGAGATGTTCGAAAAAGTTAAGCGGCAGGAACGACTTAACGTATTCGCAACGTGGCGCGCCTGTCTAATTATACTATTAATGCAATCCTTCCGCACTTCGAAGCCTGAATGCATCGACGAACAGGAAGACTCACCAACAGAGTTACACAGATAATTACTGTGGGCACGGGTGCTCTTCGGCGATATTTGCGAAGATCGGACAAGAAGCGATGGCGAACTGCTTCCACTGCGGTGGTCAGGACCAGGACTCCGCACCTTATACACACCTAACATGCCTAGCGTGGGAACGGGAGCAAACATTCCGATCCGACCGAATCGGTAAAAATTTTCCCTGCCAGCAATCGTGTCGGCGATGGGGGGAGGAAGGGAGAGGGACTCGGAGTGGAGGGCCGTAGCAGTCTTCTGTGAATCTGTTATGGTCCATAAGGAGGCTGTTATCGGTGTCGGATCAAGACAGATTCCGCTTGGACACGACGTCGCCAAAGCGTTCGTCACGGCCCTCTGCTTGACAATAGTTCCCATACTTGAAACGAGGCCTCTGAGGTTACGGGAGCTCGAAGCGGGGGCCTCGAACGCCTAGCAATACAATCCCTGAGGAGAACGGTGACACGGAATATTCCCGAGACACCGTGATAGTACTGCGAGGACTGCCTCCGGGACGTGGTTTAATAAAACAAAGCGAGAGGGGGGGTCAGGGAACCCCAGTTGGGTTCCGAACAGAGATCCTGGGACCCCTCTTATACGCTGATGGTGACTACAGTAAATAATCCGTGGAAGACCGGCATAAGCTTTTTGATGCCCTTGTTTGGCAGCAGGGGGCACCAGAAAACTTTAGCTTGGTATCCATGAGAATTTTCCCACCGTAAAAAAATACTCTATCAGACCACACAGCTCTCAGTGTAGGATAAAACTTTTACATTATCTGGCAAATGATATTGTTAATTCAGTTTGAATCTTACCCTTAATAATTACTGATATGTGGTTTTCCACGTCAGAATGGCGTCTGCGTTAATAGGGAAAATACCTAGTAGTGTAGTGCACTATATTATCAATTCATTCATTGAATTAGTTATTTATAATTCTACAATGCGTTTGATGTGTATCCATTAATGTGTATTTATCCTTGTTCATCTGGAGCTAACCTAAATCTTCCACGAATTTTTTGCAATATAAAGTTCTAATAATGTCACATATTAATAACTTTACCTCTATAACTATAATAACGGGACCTACATTAGTAGGAAGTTTCCGTACATCAAAAACCGCCTTACTACTCACCGAAGACGGGCCAGACCGCCGTTGGGACCGTGCAGATCGCAAATAAACTTATTGATTATTGAATTGTTTTTACCACTTTATATTTAAAAACCTATAGCAGATCAAGGGCCCCTCGATATAATTTGGTACGAGCCCCGCGTTTGCTCAATCCGGCACTGAATATGGTGGATATTTCAACGTAATCAATTTCTGAGATTTTTCAGTGCCTACTTAAAAGTAAAGGAAAGAAACGAGCACAGTGCAACTAATGTTTAGTGAATACTGTGGCTCGTAAAATTCAACAGCTATGAATATGAATTAAAGAACAAAAATAAGTTGCGTTTGCATTGAGGACTAAGATGAAATGCGTCTTTACCTGAACAAAACCCGTAAAAAAAGGGTCTCCGGCTCTCTTCACTTAGATACCTACCGTACGAAACACAGAATTATTATGTTATATTGTTATTATATATGTACATTACACCCTTTCTGAACAATGCTTCCATGCTCAATATGGACTCATGTAGAGAGCTACATTTAGGGGGACTAGTCTTTAGTGTTATTAAGTTTAAGAAACCAGAGTACTTGCATGCAAAGATAAAGTTTGCTAAGCAAGCAAATTCTGGAAAACAATTGAGATCCATAAGATCAGCACTCCTATATTACAGCCATAAAACAGCGGCATTTACCGGCAGTTTCCGATATATGGCAACGAAGTGTTGGAATAGCATCCACCAATAAGAAATCTTAACACCAACTACAAGTTTAAAAATAAATTCAAAACATATCTTCTAGATAAACAAAAACAAGGTACTCCCAAACACTTCGTTTGCCAGCTATAAACCATGGCATGTTATTTTCTTCTTTTTTTTCTTTATTCTTTTACTAACTCATCATGGTTTTTAAGTCATTTAGGTTGCATTTTACTTGCTACTTCTTCCTTAGTTTTGGTACAAAATAAACCTTAGGAGTATACATAAATATAGCTTGCTTATAGATATTCTAAGAAATAAATAGGTTGTAAAACTAATCATATTAAATAAGGTGGACGGACCATGGAAGGCCATGCTCCTTCGAAGGCCAATTATTAAAATGACGTAGTTATTGCCATGTGATGACAAATTCCTTCTACTTACACAAACACACATCGAACTGAAAACCACATACGCGGCGGCGAATTGCTCGCGCTACTATTTTGGCAGTACGGTCCTTCGCTTCATTGATTTCGGGAATCGACGACGTTAAAATAAGGTGGGTGTACCATGGAAGGCCATTCTAACAAATAAACACTTATTATTCGTTTATTTACTGGAAAAATAAAACTAACAAATATTTAAGGAATACTTTGTTATATTACGTAACATATAAACCACTTCTTTTTATTGTAGATTTAATCGCTATTTATTGAACTTTAGTGTTAAATGACTATTATAAGCCTTCTAAGAAGCCTTGTTCCTAGCACTAGCAAGGCTATTTGGAAGAGTTCAATGAAACTTAACACGGTAACTGTCCGTGCACTATATGTAGTGCACTGTGCAGTTAGCCATGGCGTCCGTGCACTATATGTAGGGCACCACTCCGTTCAAACTTAGTGTGATTTTTTGAATTGGACGTGAGAACTACACTACTGAATTTAAGATGGACGTGTGGATTAGGAACTGTGTAAAAAGAATCGCGAAGGACATATGGGAATTTCTTAATAATGTATGCGGGAGTTGAGGTAAATGTGGCTAATAAAATATCAAAGCAACCAAGTGGTACTAATCAAAAATATTTATGCTTTATTGAAAAATCAGTAACTAAAACGAACATGACTTATTAAATTATAATAACAAAACATTTTTCACATATTTTCACTGGCATTCGTTGAAACACGGCAGGCAGAAGCCTCTTTTACAAGCAATGCATTCGGTAACAACCTTTGGTGTCTTTCTCCTTGCTTCATTTACCGTGTTTCCACTTTCCTTCAGTTTTTGATAGCAGCCTGCGCATCGTTTTTGATGTGTCTTTCCTCAGGAATTGTTTGGTTTACTTGTGATGTTGTGACGCGTCGTAACGATGAGAGAACATGCATTTGGTCTGACGTTTTCAATAATAAGTAGTTTTTTTATTATACATTCATTACCCTGCAGCAGTGTAATTTTTTTCGTTGGATGGATGCAATTGATTGTAAATTACAATGGCGTTGACCACGCATGTAGCCAAAAGATCCGCCGCTATTTTTTTGTACCATATACATGATTTTCGAACAGGCGAATTAAAGCTTGTGAGCTGGTCAGCAATATCAATTCCCTTCTTGCCTTCGTTGTAAGTTAGTACCATTTTTGGCTTCAAAACGGGGCGAAACCCTTTTGACATTTGCATCTCGTGGGAGTGACACGTTGACAAAGTCAGAACATCGCGTTTGTCATGCCATTTTAGGGCAATCACACATTCGTTTTGTTGCGCAGCTATTTGACCTTTTTGAAGTTTCTGTTGAATTACTTGTGGTGGAAGTTCACGCCTCGCTTTACGGACTGTGCCACAGAAATCAGTTTTGCGTTCCTTGAGATATCTCGCCAAAGGTACACTGGTGTAGTAATTATCAGCAATAAGGATCCTGCCCTTATCCAGTAACAGTTCAGCCAGAGACACCACAACTGTACCTGGTTTGTCTAAACCAGGCAATTGGTGTGACCGTCCATCATATATAGAGTAACTCCATGTAAATCCATTAGAACAGCACAACTTGTATATTTTTATGCCATATTTGTGGGCTTTTTGTGGATTATAAGTGCGAAACGAAAGTCTTCCTCGGAAACCGACCATCGATTCATCCACAACGATTGTTTCGCCAGGAGTGTATATGCTTCGCGAGTTATTCATGGGCTTATTTATTAGCGGCTGTATTTTGTACAGCCTGTCATCCACATTATGAACTTCATTGTTAGAAAAGTGCCAACACCTTAGTATTAGAGAAAATCGATTGTAAGACATTTTCATGTCATGGAGGAGTGGATGATAGTATAGTGGATCGTTTTTCCAATAAGATTCAATGGAAGGGAAGTTCAGAAGTCCGGTAAGCAAATATATGCCTACAAACTTTCTCATTTCCTCCGAAGTAACAGGTTTCCATCTATTTATACGACTATACGGCTTATTATTACGATTAATTCTCATTTGAGAACCATAACGATTTGTTTCTTCGACCATCAATTGATTAACATCTTCATTGTAAATATGAGAAAAAATAGTCCACAGGTCTGTATTTTCAGAAAATAGCCGTACATGACGTTTCCCATTAGCATAACCCGTAAATTCTTCTCTTGGCAAATCTTGTATATTATTTTGCCAAGTCGTAGGCAATACTTGAGCCGGAGTAGGACTAACAGATCTCTGGACCGACATCTCAGGGGGTTGGATAGAGTTAGAATTAATTTCGGAAAAATCTGTCGAATTCTCAACTGAAATGTTACCTGATTAGGTGTTCTCAATAAATTGTCTGATGGTAAATACATTTTCTTCGAAAGGCAGGAGCGGAGTGTCCAATAAATCGTCTTCATCTGCGTCTTCTACAGCAGGTTCGATTCCTTGCATAACATTATCTTTTTCATCACTGTTTTCCAATATACGGAGCATATCTTCCTCACTCAGACATTTACTTCGTGACATTTTATATATAAAGCCAAAAATGTACCAAAACCACACAAAAACACTATTTTACGCGTAAAACAGTTTGGTTAGCCGTTACCCGTTATGAAACTTTGACGATGTAATAATATTTTGACAGTAGAACATTTTAACAGATGTCAGTTAAGTTTGACATTTCCTTGTATATGCCCCTTCCCCACGCATAGAAAATACAATAAATACAAGTGCCATATAAATAGTGCACTAAAAATTAGCTGCAGAGACCGTGCACTACATATAGTGCATAAAAATTAAGCTGAGAAGTCTGTGCACTACATATAGTGCATAAAAATTAAGCTGAGAAGTCCGTGCGCTACATATAGGGCATGCGGAAATTCAGCCTGTAATACACTTTCAAGAACCCTGGAGGTAGTTACGCTATCATAAGTAGCTATTTGCATAATCTTTATTTATTTAATCTAAAAAAAGCGTGGACGTAGACTGTCACTTGACCAAATCACAGTGGACAGCTAACGTGTTAAGTTCAATCAGTATTGATTAAATCTGCAATTTAACAAAGTGGTTTATATGTTACGTAATAAAACAAAGTATTACTTAAAATTTGTTAGTTTCATTTATCCAGTAAATAAACGAATAATAACTGTTTATTTGTTGAAGTGGCCTTCCATGGTACACCCACCTTATTAGGTGCCTTTCGCCTTTCGTTGACTGACTGGCTCAAAGATTATTTATATAATCACAGGGGTGGAGCGCCGATGTATGAATTTTTATTTTATTTTTAATTCTAATAGCACGGGGTGCCTTACGAATAAAGTCAATTTGCCTTTTTTTACAGCTCAATTAAATAACATCTTCTGCCCCTGCACGGGCCTTAAAGTTTAATGTTTTATCGAAAACATTTAGTATGTTTGGGCTAAGATAAATAATAAATAAGAGTTAACTAGAGATTATATATGAAACTCAATAATATATTTAGAATACTCAGCGGCGGATTTACACATTTGCCGCCAGTAGGCTATTCAAATTTTGCTGCCCCTACCGACTTTTACAATTTGATACAATCATATCTTTTGTCAATGAAATTATAAGTTTATGATTTGTGCACTATCCTCGTAATTACACCACCTTTTAGCCGTAGTTAGTATGATTGTGAACTAGGGGATCGATGTGTCAGTTCCTAGACTATTTTTACAACCCAAAAAAAAATTTATACGTGATACAGCTACGCTGCAGCTATATAATGGTTGTATCACGAATGGGTCGGCTCGACCGGGGAAGGACCACGCTCTCAGAATACCAGAATAAAATAGAACCTTAATACTGCTGTGTTTCTTATGATGAGTGTAGAGATCCGGATACCCTTTTTTACTGGAAACGAGGCATTCCATCTTAGTCCTCAGGGGTGATCTCGCAGTGGTGACGCATCTGCGTTTTGAATCTTAGTCGAGAATAAATGTAGATGTCTATAGGCCACAGCATCCACTTACTATAAGGTGGACTATGTACCCTTCGTCACTCTCATTCACTTGCCCAAGAAATAGTTTCTGGGTATATTTATGAGCTAATGAAAGCTCAATCATGTATTACTAATGAATGAATGAATGAATGAATATACTTTTATTGTACACCACAAACATATATACAGATAACAAAACAAAAGCAGATTATCTAAAAAGTCGCTCCACCACATATTATCAATATGTGGTGGAGCGACGAGCCTAAGGTTACCGAAGTCTAATTCCCCGGTCGAACCTTAAACCTATTACGCGAGATATTAACCAAAATGGACTGTATATGCGAAATGCTTCTTCGTTTACCCAAAATGGCGACTATAGCACGCGGTTTCCCATACAATGCACTCGCTCTTCCCTAAAACGAACTATTATTTGCCAAATCTATGACAGGAAAGTAAATAAAGACATAAAAATTTAGCCTCAAATTTGCCGCCCCAAAAATCTGCCGCCCTAGGCTCCAGCCTACTAAACCTTCTGGTAAATCCGCCACTGAGAATACTTATAATGTAATTTAATAAAAAAGTAAAACAAAATTCAATCATATGTTTTGAAAATCAAATCGTCAATTTGCCTTAAAATCTCTCTTCGTCTCGAATTTTGGTATTTTCTTACGGGATTCCAATTTGGCTTTCATGGCCCCCATTCGTAATGAATCCTTACATTTAGAAATGGCCGCTTCTGTCGTCAACTTTACAGCTCGCTCAACAGTCTGGGTATGACACGGGAGACGTAAAAACAAAAGTTCACCCTCACCATCAGATTGGACTATTTTCTGAATTTCGTGGTCACTTAAGTATTTCAAGATCGGCGATTCAGTAATGGTGTGTTGCCAATTTATTATATCAATGTAGGTTGTTAGCTCTTACTTACAAAAAATAGTCCCGCTGGGTTTCTTGCTGGTTCTTCCCAGGACTGAGGTTTTTTTGCGAACCAGTGGTAATGAAACAAAAAATGACTTTCAATAAGTATTACTTGTAATCCATATTGAATAAAAAAGTTTCTGTTTCGGTTGTTGTGCTGAAATTAATATCAGGCATCTCGATAGCATTGGTGCAGGGGATTGCTATATACCTACTCTGTGCTTTTAATATAGGCCGGGCTGCCAATTCACGAATGTGCTTTTTATCATCTGTAATCATTGCAAGTAGCAAAATTCTCAGGATGTGCAAAGTAGCTATTGCGTTGAATAACGTGGTCGATCACTTCTTTCAAGGATTCTGCCAGATACCTGGAGGCTAATATATTTTAAATAGATTTCGAGCCAGAGCAATCAAATTCTCTGAGGGTTTATCTGTTGCTACATACCTACAAACGTAGGATTCAATTAGCACGTGAAAGCCAACGATCATGAAATTGTATAGAAAAGAATGTGATGAAGAGGTACACACCTTTAGATCTCTTTGCTAGATCTTCTGAAAAAGAACTTAATTGTATCGCGTAGACGATCTCGTGCAAGTATTTTTGATCTGTGCTCAAATCTGGGGCAATTCGGGAGTGATTCTGCTTCAATGGATTGGAATTTTTTAATCGGCATTTGTTCACCAGTTTCCAGTACATACATATTAAACATTTCCCTGTATTTCTTTGTTTTTGTTGTAAAAATGACTGAGACAGTTCTGCATCAGGAAAAAACGATATACTGCTCGGTCCGTAGACAGAGAAACCTATAGACTAATGATTAGCGTGGCCTCGAATGAGAGAGGACGATAACGTAGTTTTAGGTTACACAATAATCTTTATAACTTTTAAACATATTTATATAATTTTTTTTATTGTTCTAAGAACTGAACTGAACAAGATTCACCAATCTTAAGCTCTTTTTTCTCACTTAAACCAACTTGTGAACTCATTAGATCGCTACGAACTGTCAAAGTTCAAGCAAACTACACTTTGCTAAACAAAAAAACCGGCACGGAGAACGGGCAAACAATCACACTGCTCTGTCTCATTTCTATGCAAGACGTATGCATTAATCTATCTTTTTCGTGTGCGAATGCGAAAGAAGGCGTCAATTTGTCTATAGGTTTCTCTGTCTACGGCTTGGCCAGACTGCAAACGCGGTTGGGGCTACTCAAACATAAGGTCTTACTTTGAGTGTCCATAGTAGCTACGCGGGCGCGAGGCGGTCGCAGTGGCGGGCGCGGGATGGTTGGCGCGTGAAGCGCGCGGGCAACTTACGCCATACATCCTTAATACAATTGGCCGCAGTGAGTCACATCGACACATCGAGCTAACCTGGCGCGTTGTAATGGCGTCTTCCGAAAAAATGTAGAATAATTTATTTTATAAGACAATTTACTATGTTTTCTAATATATAGTCAAACGTATCCATTGATATTCTCCTATATCCAAAAACTTTTGAGTTTGCGCTCCCAATTTTACATAGTGTGTGAAATTTTTCTTCATTTTCTCTGGGTAAATCGATTTCATTAATTCCATTTTTCACTTGTGGAATTGGCCATTTAAAGTAATAACAGAACTTTCCAGTAAAAATAAGTCTACTTCATCCATATTATAGTTTGATAAATACTGATCACGGCAACACTCTGAACGAAGTCGCACTCGACTGCGGACAGTCACGTTGCGCCCGCTCGTACACGCACCCGCGCATGGAATTTGGGTATACAGACGTGCCTATTAGCAATAAAAATAAAACAAAAAAAATATTAAACATTTCCCTGTATTTCTTTGTTTTTACACTATCGAACATCGGAATTAATTATTAATGACTGCCGAATGTTCCTATATGTGCACGACAGCATCAAAGTAACCGTGCAAGCAACGTAGCACAAATAGTGGAGGCTCAACCGCGTAACTTTCCCTGATTACATTTCATCATATTTCTTATGAAACTGGGTAATTTAATATCATGATTTATTAGCGTGGAATAGTTTATTAATTAATGTTTATTTACGTTTTCTGATTTGTAAAAATAAGAATAATTAGCTATGCTATTTGTACTGGATGACCTTTTTTACCGTCTGGAAAAAAATAGTGTGTAACATGCGAACGGAGTAGAGGAGAGTAGACGCACTGATAGTTTACAAAAAATAAAAACAAAAATTTAGAATTAAATTAATTAAAATCTATCGAAATTCAAATCACATCCACCCTACTTTATCTTTGACCTTGTCATTTCGCAGGGTCACAGGCTAGGGTGGATATAATTTGAATTTCGTTAGGTTTTAATTTATATATTTTATTTATTTATTTAATACAACATTTTTGTTTTTATTCTTTGTAAAATATCAGTGCCATAGACTTCTACTCCATTCACATGTTGCACCCTATTTTTTCCAGACGGTATAAAAGGCCATCCAGTATATTTAGTGACCGCAAGTACGGTTTCCGTCAGGGTCGCTCGGCTTGTGATCTTCTGGGTTAATTAATTCATAAATGGGTGGAGGCAGTAAAGTCCAAGGGGGAGGCGTTAGTCGTTAGTTTGGACATAGCGAAGGCCTTGGATCGGGTTTGGAACAAAGCGCTTTCTTACGAAGCTTCCTTCCTATAGGCTTCCCGAGAAATTGTGCAATTGAAACACCAGTTTTCTTTCAGATCGGAGCATCAAGGTTGCAATAGACGGTGCATGCTCCAATTACAAGCCCATTAACCATGGTGTTCCACAACGCTGCGTGCTATCACCAACGCAGTTTCTTCTGCATATCAATATGTTGCAAACCGATAACGTTCATTGCTATGCGGACGCCAGCACTGGTGATGCTTTATACATACACCGGCCGTGCCAATATTTCTCGGGAAAACGGCACCGAGTACCGGGATAAACTTGTGTCTAAAGTCGAGACTTTGTTGAACAAAGTCACGGACTGGGGGGCTGGGATATAATCCAGTTCATTCCCCAGAAGACACAAGTTTGCACGTTTACCGCAAAAGAACCCCTTCGTCGTATCTCCTCAGTTTCAAGGTACTCTCCTTGTTGCCTCAGCCAGTATCGGAATCCTCGGAGTCTACATATCGAGTGACATGCAGTTTCGTGGTCACTTGGAAGAAATGACCAGATTGGTCTAAAAAGCTAGGTTCTCAGCAGAGCAGGGCAACATTTCATGCCGGCACACCGCCTGTAACTTTACAAGGCGCAGGTTAGGCCGCACGTGGAATACTGTTCCCATCTCCGGGCTGGAGCTCCTTTTCTTCCTCGCACAACTTCCTTGTGGAAAATCAACTACCACCAGATTTTTTCGGACTGATAAGACTTATGGGCCTTCAAGTAAAGAGCCTACTCCTTTTTAAAAAGCCGGCAACGCACCTGCAATTCTCCTGGAGTTCCCGCTGTTGCAGTTGTTCATGGGCGGCGGTAATCACTTACCATCAGGTGAGCCGTATGCTCGTTTGCCCCTCTTATAAAAAATGCCTATATTAGAAGTTATTCCATGCACAAAAATAGGATAGCTAAAGTTATTGATTTCTTTGTTTTCCTCCTGATTATGTCTCATCGTAGCGTAATAGATACGCGATATGGAAACTGGCGTAAGGTATGATCACAGTTTAAAGAGTCAATAGCACAACAACAACAAAAGAGTAACAGTTGGGAACGAATGTACTTGTGCAGAGGGGCAGGGCAGAAGGCGGCGCGACATTGTGTTAACGCACTCCACTAAGTCTGCTGTACAATATGTGCGATTAGCGCGAGCGTGTTTTACAGTACGAATTTAACTAATTTTAAGTGCAGTTTTCGAAAAATATAATACTATATTAGTAAATTACTGTATTTTAATTAGTGTTGAATTCAATTGACGGCCATGCTTGTTTTCTTTGGATAAAATGGTTTAACTGAATGCGTATATATTATTACATAATTAAATTTAAGAATTGAAAACTGAAAACATCGCATGAAAGTGTCACGAAAATATTTGGCAGTGATCTTGTTCAATAAATGTTTTTAACTTATATGTAAGTAACATTACGGTAATAAATGATAATGAGTATTATAATATGCAAAATTATTTTTTCTCTATTACGTGACAACCCCTAGCATACTTGCGACGACGGCGTAAATAGCAAATACCTACGCGAGTGGCAGCATGCCTGACATTCAAAACGTTTCACAACTGTTAGCTCTTTAAACTGTGGTATGATGTAGATAAAGATGTTACGTAGGTAAAATAGTAAAAACTCGCACTATGGACTCATAATTAAGAATGTAAATAAAGTGTAATGATTTCTTGTGTTCAAAAAAAAAAATAGAAACAATGTTTTTTTTTTAGGATAATTAATTCATAGGTCATATTAATTAGAGATAAGCCGAATATTCGTTTCATTTTAGGTATTTGGCATATTCAGCATCTTTACCAAATATTCGTATTCGTCCGAATATTAGGTAAAAGTTTTACCGAACTTTCGGCCAAAATTATTCGGTGAAATCCATATTCGGTCCATCTCTAATATTAACTAATGTGTACACGATGACGCTCCAATAAGGACTGCATCACGGGCTTTTTTTTCTGAAAGTGTTCTTTACAGCTTCATCGAATAGACTCGCGAGTGAGGACCCACGAGCTATTGAAT
The DNA here is from genome assembly GCA_907164705.1 of Parnassius apollo. Taxonomy (NCBI): domain Eukaryota; kingdom Metazoa; phylum Arthropoda; class Insecta; order Lepidoptera; family Papilionidae; genus Parnassius; species Parnassius apollo. Next base: position 11,845,713 of record CAJQZP010000885.1, read on the forward strand.
GAAACGATTCTGCCGTCGACGAGGCTGCAGTCGGCGCTTCGCCGACTAGTGTACTGAGGCACTCCGACTCCTGCTTTTGGAGTGAGACTCCTCAAGCTAGGAAGGGGCTCGATGTGACTCAAGGGAAGGAGGTACGAACCTCGGCTTGAACTACTATGGTAATGAGGGTCACGTCACGGGCGTATCTAGGGCGCGCTTATACACTAACTAGGGAAGACACTACCGAATTCGCGCTAATCATTGCTATCATTGCTAAAACGGCGCCGGGCATAATAGGAATAATTATTTTTATATAAAATGATAATTAAGTAAATATTTAATTCACAAATATTAATTTGCTAACATCTTATATTACATTATATTTTTGAGAATATGTTAACATATTGAATAGATGTATATATGCAGTTTAATCTAAGCTTAAATACAACAAATTTACAGAAACATACCATCTAAGGCAGTGGTTCCTAACCTTTTAGTAATGAGGGACCATGGTAACCGATTTTTAATCTTGTTATGGATAACTAACTTTTAGATGAAATATAATAGTATGGTTTATTAAGTTTGCTTTGCTACTTTAAAAAAAAAGCTGGTGTCGGGCCATGCTTACCAATATAGGGGTTTTTGACCAATATAGGGTTCAATAATTGTCTGTTCTGTCAACATGTGATTTTAGAATAGGCCTTCTTGATACTATGAGCATATTAAGTGAATTGACGGACGGACATGGCGAGTCTATAAGGGTTTGTTGCTGTTTAACTACGGAACCCTAACAATTACAAAAATAAAGTGAGAAGGGGTGTCACTGTTCACCCCCTTAATTTAATTTAGCAACAATTTGTAGAGAAACCATTGGCAATATCTGTATACTAACTATCATCTTCAGGAATGTTCTATACTTTTCGATATGTGAGAGAATTGTACGACGCCTTCGCAGACCACTTCAGATGGCTTTAGAGACCACCAATTGTCCATGGACCACCAGTTAAGAACCACTGATCTATGGCCATATTTATATTCATTCTGAAAAAAGAGAAAAGGCCATTAAACTTAAATATAGTTAAACAATTATACTTCCCATTTACTACTTTTTAAAAGGCCTGTTTGACCGAGTCTGCTCCTGAGGTACTCAATGGAGCAATAGGAGATAGTTGATGCATCAAAAGGTATCCCTTAGAGGATCTAATAATATCCACCTGCTAATATTGATGGAATGATGACCTCAGAAACTGACACAGTTCAATAGTAGACCTATACCTACATTACACAGGAAATTATTTATAGCCTTTTTAGTAACTTGAACCTTTTTATTATAACACAATATTACACATAATCATTAAAACATCCATGGGTTAGATAACAAAATAAAACTTCACTCAACAAAAAGCATAATTAATTAACAAAACAAGAATTAGTAATGGTGCAAACACAAAAGCAATGTGTCAATATCAAATTATGTTACTTGCATCAGTCTTAGAAGCGTTGGGTTGGTTGTTTGGCCACTTATGTTATTGTTGGTCTTCTATAAGTGTATGAAAACATATATAGGAACATCATTAATGTTGATTTATTATTTGCATGTATAAATTTTATTTCAGTTTATTTGTAATTATATTTATTTGTAATTTTTAAACAATTATTAAAACAGAATGAAGAAATTTATTTTAATAATAATATAATTTTAATTTTAAGAAATTTATAGTTATTACATTAACTAACAAATTCACACCTATTTATTAAAAAATTTACTGAGAATGATACTTGGTGTTATTTATGATTGACTTTTATAATTTTAAATATTATGGTTATAAAAAAAAAGTCAGCACCCAGCAGTGGGACATTATAGGCTGTATCTTTACTTTTATAAAAGTTACTAGACAGGCTGATTATAATTTAAAAGAAACTGTCACTCACCAACATATTTAACTTCATCAAAGGCCTTCCTAGCTTTTTTCAATTCCTCATTCATTGTTAGCAAATCTTTAACTCTGGCATATTTACGTGGGTCTTTACGCACTAGGAATATTATATCTTCAACTTGAACACGGCCATGTCTACCCACTTCCATAGCCCTGTAGAACACAAATAGTTTATCCCTTAAATCCCAAACAGCTTTATATAACAATAATAATAAGTAGTGCTTTACCTACATCTACACTCACATGACATTTTTAATTCTACTTTATAATTAACACTTTAATAAAATTAACTTAGTGTTCTAGAAAAAGCACAATCAGGAGAAACCAAAATAGTAGGAGATGATCATCTACATTAGTTGGTTGCTCCTATCTATTTCTGCCGCTAGTCAGCAAACCACACACTCACGGTGCATGCTCACTATTTCAGTTGTGATAGTTAAAGCACCAGACATAATTATGGGCTATCAGGAATTGCACCTTAGATTTCTTCTTTTGAATTTGTTAAGTTGACTAGTGCACATAGGCTACAGTAGCCAATTACCGTCTATGTTACTTTTTCAGGATATTCCTCAGTATTAATTTTCAGTTTTTTTTTAAATTATTCCTGATGGGGCAAATATTTACAGATATTTTGAAAAGTTGTTTTTATCATTAAAAACATGAACAACAGATGATAAATTTTGTGCTTTAATTCTATAAGTATTAATTTGACACAGTACACACATGTTATTAAAAAAACTTTGTCCCATAATATTAAAATTACCCATTGAATTTGACACCTAAATCAAGATTTAACAACTTAACCGTCTGTAAAAATAACACAATTGGAATGTTCAAACATGACTCATTGGACAGTCAAATGGTTGAATTTGTGAACTCTGTTAAATATTATATATTTTAGGAGATTAGTACCTGGATGACCGAGCTTTCCTTGGTATTTTTTTTTTTGGAAATCGTGTGTTTTGGAAATTATATTTAGATACAATTTACATACTGATGAAACATGAATAATATTTTTTGATCTTCTAGTCTAGATCTAATAGAAAAAATTGAACTGGTTATTTGAATAAAAAATCATGAGTACAATTAGTTTAATTTATATTTTCGTATTTTTAAAAACATACTAAAAAAGGGCTTGAAATAATAGATTTTCTCACAAAAGAAGTAAACTGGAAAAAAAAAAGAAAAAAAAAGACAGACCGAAGGACGCGAACCAGGGCACTACGATTTCGCGACGGCCCGATATCAACTTGACATATTACGATCGTTAATACAGGGTCAAAATTTACCTTCTTATATTGTAGCAGTTTTTCATTGCCTGAAAACACGGACAAAACAACATTTTCTAAAAATGAATCCTAGTTAGATCGATTTATTGACCCCGAAACCCTAAATTTTATGAAAATCGTTGGAGCCGTTTCTGAGATTCCGATTATATATATACAAGAATTGCTCGTTTAAAGGTATAGGATATGAGAGACAAACACCAGTGAATCTATAAGGTTATGTTTTGCTAATTATTATATACGACTCAAAATAAATAAAAATAAAACATTTTTTCAAGTAAAAATGTCATATAAATGAAACATCTAAAAAAACCTGGACCTTAATTTCTACTGAAATAAGAATGAAGCTCCACGAAGTTCGAGGGGTCCCAGGAAGCACAAAAATTGTGAAATAAAGGCTTAAATCGGCCGAAATAAATTCACACTTGTCTACCAGAAGTCCCCTTTTTGACACATGCCGTGGAGTAGCTTAAGTAAATTTTGCTCGCAATTACAGAAATTAGAATGACAAAGCCTAAAGTCAAGTACTATTGACAGATGAATTCAGATTTTACCCGAAACCAAGTAGCCTTGGTGTGGAGATGCAGGAGAGAGGTATGCTCAATGCAACATCATTTGCCCCTTTTAGAGAACAATGATTTACATAATGATTTCTTATATTTACGCGAACACTATACATTTATTAAAACTACTTTTTTGGATTTTATCGCGTTTTATTTATATTAATTTTAATACCCGACATTTCGGGTGCTTTCTAGCACCCATGGTCACGGGGGACTGAGGTGACTGACATCCCAAAGAAAGTTAACCCGGAGTACCTTCAGCTTTTTAATTATTGTCTTTGGTCCGATCTACGCAGAATGAACTAACTGTATTTTGAAGTCTTGCAGTGGTATGCTTGGGTTTAGTTTTAATTTTATTAATTATAGGATCCCAAGCAGGTGGTAGTACCCAGCCTCCTTCTCTATTGAAATTAGGATGTTTTTTAATTTGAATAGCCTCACGTATCATCCTTGGTAGGAATCGATGTTCTTTCGCGAGGATTTGTGGTCTATCAAATCTGATGTAATGGTTGGGACAATCTAGAATATGATCGCAAACTGCAGACTTCCCGGAACGTTGATGCTTCACATCAGCTATGTAAGTAATTAAATTAAGATGTTCTAAAAATGCAGTTACTTTGTCTGATGGTAAAATTTTAGTAACTGCATTTTTAGAACATCTTAATTCCATAAACCCTAAAATTCAATTTACTATGGAGTTAGAGGCAAATAATTCCTTAGCTTTCCTAGATGTGTTAGTCATCCGAAATCCTAACAACACCATAGGTCATACTGTGTATAGAAAAAAGACCCATACAAACCGATACTTAAATGGTGAATCTCACCATTATCCTTCACAGTTAGCTACCGTGGGCAAATCTTTGTTTCAGAGAGCACGAGGGATTTGTGACAGCAAACACCTGGCCGCCGAGCTTCAGCATGTCAAGCAGGTTCTGTACAACAACAAGCATCGGGTCCCGAGCCTCCGTCACAGTGACCGAGTGAAGCCAGCCACAGTCGAGCGTGTGCCTGCTATACTACCATATGTCAGAGGTGTCACTGACAAGATTGGCTACATCTTGAAGCGCGCTTCCATCAAAACATACTTCAAGCCGCTGAAGAAGATTGGTCAGTTTTTACCATCAGTCAAGTGTAATGTCCCTCTGCAAGATGCAGGAGTGTACAAGCTTGATTGTGATTGTCTCTCATATATAGGGCAAACAAAGAGATCAGTTAGAACCCGCGTAAAAGAACACATAGCTGATGTGAAGCATCAACGTTCCGGGAAGTCTGCAGTTTGCGATCATATTCTAGATGGCCCCAACCATTACATCAGATTTGATAGACCACAAATCCTCGCGAAAGAACATCGATTCCTACCAAGGATGATATGTGAGGCTATTGAAATTAAAAAAAAATCCTAATTTCAATAGAGAAGGAGGCTGGGTACTACCACCTGCTTGGGATCCTATAATTAATAAAATTAAAAGTAAACCCAAGCATACCACTGCAAGACTTCAAAATACAGTTAGTTCATTCTGAGTAGATCGGACCAAAGACAATAATTAAAAAGCTGAAGGTACTCCGGGTTAACTTTGACATTGGGACGTCAGTCACCTCAGTCCCCCGTGACCATGGGTGCTGGAAAGCACCCGAAACGTCGGGTATTAAAATTAATATAAATAAAACGCGATAAAATCCGTAAAAAGTAGTTTTAATCAATGGACAATGATTTGTTCTTATGCTTGATAATGCATGGCCCCATACTGCGGCCGAACTGTTGAATATCTTTGAAATATTGAAATTAATGCCACGGAGTGGCTAGCATGCTCGATCAACTTTACCTCCTTAAAGGATGTCAAGTATAAGCTGAGAAGACAAAAATAAGAAAAAAAATCCTGCCTCCGCTAATATGTTAGATCTTTAAAATGCATTAGGAATAATGGAATCCAATCTCTCAAGATTTAAATGATAACTTGATTAGAAGTATGCCAAAGAGATTGGAGGAAGTTTAAAGAGCTAGTGGGGGCCACATTAAGTACTAACCATAGTCCATGTTATAGCCTTTTTTAAGTATTTATAAAATATTATAAAATATTTCATTTTTGTAAAATGTTTCATCTTTTCTTAATTTGGTTAATTTTTGTCATTTGATCGTTTGTTTTTTCGACATTTGCAATTTTAAATTAAGGAATAAAAGAAAACTCCAAATTAATAAACTTAGTTGTCACAAATATCCATGATATTTTGTTTTTTACACACTTTTCAATTCACAAGAAATTCATTCATCCATTGTTAAGCCATAAATCAGATACTGTGTATAAACTTTACTTCTAAATTAAAAATAACAAGATATTGTCAATGTCAAGGTATACTTTGTAACGAGCTTCATCTGTCTTTGAAAAAATGTTAAACTTAAGTTAGTGACCAGCGTTGCAGAGTTCACAATAATAAAAATGTGTAGTAATTACATTAGATAAGTAGATAATTGTGAGCTTGTTTGTGGTCCGAAGTTTAATAAATAAAAAAAAACGCCAGTAGTCAACCAATATTAGTATTGATTAATTTATTTAGAGGGTTAACCTAAAAATGAACAACTAACTACAATAAAAAAGAAGTTAATGTACAAAAATCCATAACTATGCTTATTTTTCTTCAACCTAAAAAAGTATTAATTTCCACAAAAAATATATTGAAAATTTATCAAGAGTATCTTTACTCAAAGAAAATGTGAATTATTTCATTAGCAAACAAAATGTATGTATATATATATATATATATATATATATATATATATATATATATATATATATAAAAATGAAATATATTATTGTGTTTACTCCTGTCACTAAGCAGAAAAAAACAAAGAAATATGTTTACATGTACTGGCCACTGGCCAGCTAGTCTTAAGTATTTAAATCAAGTAGAAAGAAATATTTACTTATGTGTGGTTTCTGTAATAAACTCTATCACAAGATCTTCTAGAAAGTCAACACTTTCTGTGTAAGGATTCTGGTCATCCCCAAATCCATACATCATACAACGTAGTTCTTTACTGAACAACCTCTTACGTCCTGACGCTGTAGCACCAAGCTGTGGTTCTGTTTCTTCGTCGTCAAACTGTAAAAATATGTACAAAAAGTATTTATTTTTACAAATTTTTAGTCTTTTATATTGTGAGTAAAGCTTACTTGGTCAAACTGATCTGGAGTATCTGGAGTAGGTGTAGCCATTCTAATATCTACTATCCAGATTTAAAAATAGCTTTAGTTTAACTGTAAGAAAATTAATAAATATTTCCCGTAAAATCGAAAGGAATGAAATTAATGAAATCTTCAAAGCTTTTTTCAAATGGCTTCAAACTTCGATGCATATTAGGAGTGGTCGTTACGAAACGTAACTAGTTACTGAAACTATCTATTCACACAATAGCGAGTAGCGGGTTACTGCAGTGCAACGAAACTATCTATTACAGTAGACGTTTTACTCAGTAACACGATTCACGTTTCACGAATCACGAACGAGCGATCAGTAACAAAACGTTTATTCGGCTATTTTCGCGACGCGTCGGCGACGGCTTCGGCTGTTGAAGTAGAAGCACATGAGTAAAAAAAAACCGACTTTTTACGCTGTGGTAGAAGTACCACCGGTTGTCGAAAGTCGAGTGAGCGCGTGTGCTTTTGCATTTGACCTATGACTCTATTTCCTTCGTATAGATGCGATATTAGAAATGAGAAAGTAAGTGTACATGTTTTTAACAAAAAATAGTTCAAATACCATAATTTAAGTGGCCTTGGCCCGGTTTACATTAGTCTTTTGTTTAAGTTTAATGACACGGTTTGTTTTTACTTTTTAGGCGCGTTTGTTTCCTTTTTGTGCAACAATAATAATATTTTTAGTAAAATAAGAACTAAATATAATTGTATATATTAGTGTTGATAATAATAATTGTACAGTAATTAGTGTAAATAACTAAGTGTAAAAATAATACTAAAACTTTATGTGATTGTTATCAAAAATGTCTCGAAGTAATGCCAGTGTACTTCGAAGTGATATTTTTATCAAACCGTGCGAACTGATTTAACAAATAAATAAATTTAACCATTAACACCATGTCTAATTCTATACGAAACGGTAACAACGGTCGCAACGTTTTGCAATTGAACACGTCGTGAAACACTCTATTGAAGCCGCTATTAAAATAGAGTGTTTCCAAACCCTCTATTAAAATAGAGTGTTTCAAAAGCCGCTATTGATATTCGATAGATAGATTCGTTTCGTTACTCAAAGAAGCCGCTACTACCCACCGCTAATGCATATCCTCTTAGTAGTCTGTGCATAGATTACGGACTATATACAGTCTGTGCTTCGATGTAAATGACAAATCAACTTGACAAAACAATGTCAACATTCAATTTTTTTATTAACTGGCTTTACGGCTCTGGGTTCTAGCCCTTCTGAGCCCATCACTTCTTTCGAAATCTTCATTTTATATTCTTTTTCTTCACAATATGCTGATGCGTCACGTTGCGGAGCCCGAAGGAGATTTTGAAGACAGCTCAACCTAGCGGACAGTTGATGACGACAGCATTAGAAATTTCTTAGTAGCAACTTGGAGTCTGAATTAAAAAATATCCAACAGGTACTAAATTTAAAAATCTTTTAAGCAGTAGAAAATAAAGCTTTCTAACATTCCTTTTTTATTATTAATTTCTAATATTATGTTAAACTAGTTTTTACGGACGAATTTCATTAGTAGCCGATATCTAATCGTGAGTTCATGGGTTCGATCCCCGGGTTAGGCCAGTGTTGTTGGGTTTTTACCTTAGAAATTTCTCAGTAGCAGCTTGAAGTCTGAATTTGCGTCCGCGTAATGGCAATAGGCTCACCCCCTGTTACATAGGACATAGGACTTGTAACATAATTGGCGAAATGTGGGTTTACAGTACAACTTTGCCTAACCTGCCGTGGAATACAAGCGTGATGAATTTCGTACCTAAAACCATGCCTGTTTAATGTCTGCAAACATGTACAACATCTGATGACGCTGGTGGTCAACCTCTATCCTACGAGTATCCAGATCATACAGCTGCCTGTCTCGTCTCTTCTCCTGCCAAAGACGTAGATGTTCGATGGCAACGAACTCGCTCGACGCTCAATCGAATGGCGCGAGTGTACGCCTCCGGCGCGCCCTTAGTGTCTTTCGTGCAGGGGAAGCCGTTACCCCAGATCTCGGGGTTGATGGTAACCGTTGCCTGCTAGTTGTCGGAGGGGTAGAAGGTGCAGGTGCACCCTTGAACTCCTTCTCACAGATTGATCGTATAATGTTGTTGTCTGTGTGAGGGTTTTTTTGCGGTGGATGCCAGCTAGTAGATGGCGTAGGAGTAGTAGGCGCTATTCCTACTGTCAATGGATAAAAGTCTCAACTGTAATTTAGTCAGCTTCAACTGTAAAAGTATAAAACGCTCAGTTGACGATGTGAAGTTTTTTTGGCAGTCGGCGAGTGTGATAGCACTGCAAGATACTTGGTTATTTGGACACGATATTCAGTTTCTTAGCGGGATTGATGAGCGTTTTGGCAGCATGGGCACGTCTGCAATGGATTCGCCGACTGCTAAAAAAAGTGTTTTCAATGTCGTTCTTTCGGAGTAGTGTGTATAGAAAAAATTAAACCTTTGACCCATCCAAATGAGTGGTTTTATGACGATTTGAAGAGTTTTTGTGACGAACAAGAGTGGCCATGTGTAGATGTACAGCTGTTAGGTGTAAGGTCGGTCACACATACTTTTATGAGTGAGGTTCACGGGTCGAGAAGGTGGTAGATCACTGTGTGGCGATGAAGTCCGCAGTATCCTATTTTGAATGTTTATGTTAAGTATGATATCTACTGGTCTGATCTTTATCCTTTAGTATGTAATTGAATGTAATTTAGATATCGCCAAACCAAAGTTGAATTTTGTATATAAAGTGACTAACGAGATTCTATGGGGAGATAGAAAACCGGAGAAGATCGGAATATATACGAAACTATGTCATGAAAAATTAAGAGCTATCGATTTTCTCGAAGAATCTCGTTCTTGTAGCGATTGTGTTTGTAAGTGCTATGATCATAGGTTACTCATCAATACATTGCATAGTGAAAATGTAAAGGCTTCGTCTGTAGCTGTCACTCGATCCAACTTTGTAAGATCGCGTGTTGGCAAATGGCCTATGGTCGGGTGGAACAAATATGTACGCGATGCCCACAGGGAGTCCAGGTTGAAATTTTTAATGTGGGTTTGGTGGGGAAAACCAAAAAATGGTAGTGTCTATGAGGACATGCATTGGAATCGCAGTTTGTTTAATTCGCGCTTAAAGTGGTGTCAGAACCACATTGAACAAATAAAAATGGACATCTTGGCTACTCAGCACGTGAAAAATGATTTTCGTAACTATTGGAAATCGACCAATAATTTAAATAGTAAGCCTGGCCTACCAGTGAGCGTTAATGGTATTAATGATAGTCTTGTAGCAGATATGTTTAGAGAGAATTTTACAGTGACATCACCGCTGGGGCCATCACAGACCATAGGAGATGAGGGTACGTGTGGCCAGCAGATTGGAATCTGATTCACAGCGAAGGATATCAATAAGGCTATAGCTTCAATGATGCGTAGGAAGTCTCCTGGCCATTACGGACTTAGTATAGAACAGCTAAAGCGTGCGGGTCCTCAGTTACCTAGATTACTTGCCATGTTTTATAACTTATGTATAGCGCATACGTTCTTGCCTGCGGCTCTGATGAGAACTGTGGTGGTGTCAATTGTCAAGAACAAAACTGGTGACATATCTGATAAGTCCAACTATAGGCCTATCTCACTTGCCACGTTTGTTACGAAAGTGCTTGACAGTTTTCTTAATGCCATATGCCTACACGACAATCAGTTTGGCTTCAAGCCAGATTTGTCAACAGAGTCGGCCATATTATATTTGAAACAAACTGTGAAGTATTAGCCAGTTAGACGAACGCCTATTTATGCCTGTTTTCTGAACCTTAGCAAGACGTTCGACCTGGTAAATTACGATATCCTATGGGAGAAATTGAAAGATACTGGACTGCCCGAAGAAGTTACAAGGGTCTTCAAATTTTAATATCGAAACCAGCTCAATGTCGTGCGATGATCCGAAACCTATTCGCAGCTATATAGGTTGAAGTGCAGGGTACAACAGGGGGGCTTGACTTCCCCTAAGCTCTTCAACTTTATGTGAATGCATTAATAGAGTTGCTTAGCACCACTCATGTCGGTTGCCAAATTGACGGAGTATGCCTCAACAACATCAGTTACGCAAATGACATGGTAATGCTGAGTGCTTCTGTTTGTGGCTTGGCAAAACTGTTGAGCATATGTGAAAGCTACGGCCGCAGTCACGGAATAATTTATAACGTTAAGAAAAGTGAATGCATGGTCTTTCAGGCTAGGGAAAGCCTTGCCCTTGCATTAAGTTTTACGGTACCCCGTTAAAGAGGGTGTCTCAGTTTAAGTACCTGGGTCACATGGTATCTTTTGACCTGAAAGATGATACTGACATAAAGAGAAAGCGCAGGGCATTGTCTGTTAGAGCAAACATGATCGCTCGCAGGTTCGCTCGTTGTTCTGTTCCTGCTAAAGTAACGCTTTTTAGAGCTTACTGCACTTCCTTTTACACGAGCAGTCTGTGGGTGGACTACACGTAGAAAGAGTACAATGCTTTGCTTGTTCAATACAATAATGCATTCAGGGTGCTGTTGTGTCTACCTCGTTACTATAGTGCGTTGGGTATGTTCGAGGATGCGCATGTGAATTGTTTCTACATCACTATGCGTAAACGATGCACATCCCCGGTACGCATGGTGCGGGTCAGTTCTGATGGCATTCTGAAGGCATTTTCTGACAGGTTTAATTGTCAGTACCTGAACCATTGCCATATGGTATGGTAAATTTAAAACTGCGAAGCTGTGGTCGAGTTGCTAATCAAATAATAAATTTGTAACTATGACGTAAGTAACTAAAGTAAAATTATTTTGTCCGTGTAGTTGGTATTATAAATCATAGTTCGACATCAGCCTGGCTAGGGCAGTGAGCATGTTGCGCGAGCAAAACGCCATTATCGATAACAACAAATAAATCATCGAAGACAGGTACACGGCGGCAGTGCGGTATACAAAGGTTGGTGCGACATTGTTATGTTTTTTTATAGGGCAGGGTGACAAACGAGCACACAGTCCACCTGATGGTAAGTGGTTGCTGTGGGCCATGGACATCTACATCTATCCTCGATTACGAATCAAAATGCAGATGAGTTATCACCCGTGAGGACTAAGATAGAATGCCTCGTTACCAGTAAAAAGGGTCTCCGGTTCTCCACAGTGCAATGATAATTTAGTACATATATCGAAGAGGAATTTGTTTTGCGCATTCGCTTTCTGAAATTCTTTAGTGACATAAAGGCTACTCCTTTGTTTTGTACCAAAACGGCAGAATTTATTCAAAATAATATTTTGCCTGTTGGCACCAATATACCGTCACAAGCACATGTTATTATCAACGATGTTTCAACATTTTTCACAGAAACGAAAATAGATCCCGAAAAGTTACAAAGTGTTAATTTACATGCCATTCTCGTGAACTTGTTGAGGCGATATGTGGTGTGAGTGTTGCTCTCTTTTGAGTACAGCAAAAAAAGGAATTAACGGATTCCAGTGTTCTATTTCTTCTATGCTTAAATACTTATAGAACTCGGGTACAATTACACACAAGCTCTAGATGGTCGTAAAAAATTGATGGAAAGGACTGACATCGTTTGTGCGAGGCTACAATTCCTGAGAAAACTCAAAACCCTGAGAGATAGTGAAGACACTCGACCAAGAATTTATTTAGATGAACCAAAATCACAGCCGCAAACGAATTTGGCTAGACAAGGATGGCCAAGGCGCTTAAATACAAAAATGGGAAAGGGGGCTATATACTAATTGGTGAATATTCTTTCATCTTTTATGTTAGAAATACGACTTAATAATAATTTAATACAAAATATGATATTCATTTAATTATGTTGTTTCAGTTTGTCATGCAGGTTGTGCAAAATATGGTTTTATACCCGAAGCCAGATGGGTATTCCGAAAAAGGCCGAAAGCTTCACAGACTGGTTTAAAAAGCTGCTGCAGAGTCTGAAGAATCATCAGTCATTATAATGGACAACGCACCCTACCACTCCCAGCAAATAAATAGGGCACCGAAATCCGCTAACAAAAAGAGTGAAATTCAGGAGTGGCTCCGCCAACACGTGATTGAGTTTAGTGACATTGGGATCAAGCCGGAACTATTACAAAAGGTATTTCAGATTTTATTATTTAGCTTATCTTCACGCACAATCCCTAACGGGGTAGCCAGAGAGAACAGATCGCCAAGTGTCACGATCCTTACATACCTCTTTCGCTTCTTTCAGGTTCATTAACTTCTTCATACATGCACGTCTAGGTATCCGAGTACTCTTGACCCTCCCCTCTTCGAGCAATTTGCTCCATGTGAGCTTCGAAATTTAGTCTCGGTCTACCTCGACACCTTTTAATATTTACTTTCGCTCTATATATTTTCTTCACCATTCGGTCTTCACTCATTCGTTCAACGTGCCCAAACCATTGGAGTACGCCCCTATCAATTTTTGTGATAAGGTCATCTTTCAATCCTGCCATATTGCGAATCTCTTCGTTTCGCTTTCGGTCGGCTAAGGTAACGCCACACATTTTACGAAGAGATCGCATCTCCACTGCATTCAACTTGCTTTTATGCTTCTTCTGGCATACCCAGGTTTCGCTGCCATATAACAAAGTCGGTACCAACACTGCATTATGTATTGCAAGGCGTGCACTCTTCACCACGCCTTGCCTCTTTACTAATGCATTCAGGGCACCATTGACTTTGTTTTCGGCAGCGACACGCCTATCCGCATCTAAATCACATCTTCCATCCCGGCTGAAAGCACTCCCCAAGTATACAATTTCATTTACCTGTTCTAGACATTCCTGATTTACCCATATTTCACATTTCGTTCTCTCTTCGTCCTTTTCAAATACCAGAACCTTAGTTTTATTAGCATTCAAACGGAGACCTTTAATTTCACATTCCTCTTTCATACACGTGACTAATGCCTGCAGTTCTGCTTCTGATGGTGCAATAAGCACTGCATCATCAGCATACAGCAGACAATTAACTTTTATGTCACCCAATTTCACACCCAAACAGCTATTTTTCAGCTTCTGTAAACAGCTGTCGAGATACAGTATGAACAGCCAGGAAGACATGACACAACCCTGTTTTACGCCCGCTTGGACGCTAAACATGGGTGACAGGTCATGCCCTACCCGCACACAGGCTTTACAGTCATAGTAAAGTGACTGCACAGCACTTAACAATCGACCATCCACACCATATCCCGGCAACAGTTCCCACATTTTCTTCCTTATAACCTTATCAAATGCTTTCTCCAGATCCACAAAAGCACAGAAAATCTTCTGGTTAACACTCAGAAGCTTCTCCGTGATCATGCGGAGAGAAAACATTTGATCCGTGCATCCTCTTCCAGGTCTAAATCCGCATTGTGCCTCCCATAAGAATCTTTCCGATTTCTCTTGCATCCTACGTGTCAAAACCTTCGAGTAAACTTTACTTGCTAAACTGGTCAAGCTGATCGCCCGATAGCACCCGCAGTCAAAATGTGAACCTTTACCTTTATATAAAGGCACAATGACCGCGGATCGCCAATCATCCGGGACATCTCCCGTCCGCCAGCACAAATTGCACAGCAGATGGAAGCTGTCCCAGACGCGAGGCCCACCGTACTTGACCATTTCAGCAGTAACTCTATCTAGTACCGCAGCCTTACCACATTTCACACTTCGAAGCGCACGTTCAATCTCTTTCATGCTGATGACCTCAGTGTCATCGAGGTCCGTGTCTGGCGTGCCAGTCACGGCGTCACCCCCGGATCCTTCACTAAGATCATGACACGCATACATTTCTCTATAAAATTCACTCCATCGCATGCATGACGTCCGATTTTTCTGAGAGGACGTCATTGGTTCTCGAAAGCACTTTGTTCATTCTTAAGGCTGTCGCACCACTCCGGGACCTTCCAACCTCTTTCCAGAAGAGTTTGGAGTTTTTCCTAAAGTTGTGCGACACCTCTCGTCCGCTTCTATTCTACACCTTTCACGTAGTTCCTCAATCAATGTTTTCGCATGAACTTTCTGCAGCTTATATCTTTCTTTCATCTTCTCTCTCATATGCTCATCGTTACTAGAGGCCAAGTAGTCTAACCATGCTTTTTTCTTCTTTTTTACAGCTTCTCTCACTTCATCATTCCACCATGCATCTCTTCTTTTACTACTACCTCTTTTTCTCGTACCACATACTTCTTCCGCTGCACTTACCATTCCATACCTAAGGTTCTGCCATGTTCTCTCCACACATTCTTTCCTGCCATCGATGGTGTCAAGCTTTTCGGCTACCCTCGTGTGATATTTGTCCCTAGTATCCGCTTCCTGAATCTTCCAGCTTCGGATGCGACAGACCGACTGTGGTTCTGTTACTGCCGTCCGGTAGCGCCAACCCTCGAACAAACCCCTAAATCTAGTAATTACTAGATAATGATCCGTTCCCAGGTCAGCACCCCTGAACACTCGTGTATCCATCACCTGTTTTCGCAGTCGGTCATCCACCAGGAACAAATCAATCATACTTCTCTCATTCTTTCTTTCTCTAGTGTACATATGGATTTTCCTGTGATTAAACATAGTGTTTGTCACAAGAAGACCCTTTTCCTTGCATACAGCCAGTATAAGCTTGCCAGCATCATTAACCCTTTTATCGCCAAACTTTCCAAGCACCGACTCGTATCCTGGCCGAGCGATACCTACCCATCCATTCAAATCACCACATACAACAGTTCTTTCGTTTCCCTTAACCAAATCTAGAACTTCTCTTACATTCTCCCAAAACTCCTCCAGCTCAGCCCTGGACGACGAAGCTATCGGCGCATAAACAGCCAAAAGGAATAACTTCGTCAGTCCCATTTTGAAGCGATCCCAGAGAAGTCTTGAGTTCACAACCTTGTATTCAGTCATAAGATCGACCAACCGGGACGACAACAGCACTCCCACTCCCTGGCAGGCGTTCTCGCTTTCCGGGACTCCGGACCATATAGCTAACGTCCCGCCAGGGAGCTCTTCGGTACCACTGCCTTTCGGTTTGGTCTCCGCCATACACACGACATCTAATTCTCTTTCTTTCATTATTTCGATCAACTCATTCGTCTTATCTCTCATGCCCCCTCTAACATTCCACGTGCCAACTCTGCACTCCGTCCTCCACCTTCCGCCGTGTCGGGCTGTGCGTGACGCGTGGCGGTCCCCATCGCCGCTTTGCGCGCTGCATTCCACACCAACGGGGACGAGCTGGTGTGCGTCGCCTTGGGGGGACGCCCTAACCCTCGTTTGCATGGGTGCGCAGCTGTGTAGAATTGCAGTCCTGAAAAGGGCTGGCAGGGGTCGCGACGAGCACGCTTCTACAATGACCCCAAAGTATGTTGTCTTATTCATATTGTCATATTTAATAAGTCTGTATTTTGAACTTTTAAACTAAAAAACGAAAGTATTTTATGTTGTTTCATTGTTTATAATATTAGTTACATAATAAGAATTATTTTTATTAATAATGAGAGGGTGCGTAATCTGTAAAACTCGTTACCAAAAGGGAAGTGGTATAACATTTCACAAGTAAGTGAATTTGCAGTAAATATTAAAAAAATTTAAACTATTTGATAATATAAGTACTTAGAAATTTGTTACTAATCTTAAAATCATATATACCAACATGCTTAGCTGTATATTACTGAGTTTTAAACAATAAAATTCAATAGGGTTGTCGAGTTCAGTGTCTATAATACTTATCGATGTTCTTTCCTACCCGTATCTGTTAACAAACAAAGTCACCAACAACAGATGATTATCAAATGTTTATTAATTAAGAGATTTCCAACTGAACCTAGACTAAAATTATAGCTTAAAATCATAAATATTGTGAATTAGCGTCCGAAACAAAATGATCATATTTGTTCCAAACATTTCACAGACGACTGTTTTATTAGACATGAGAACTGCACCACTTTGAAAAAGTGCAGTATACCGACAATATTTTCTGGTAGTACCAGTACCAAGCACTACCAACTACCAAGTACTAAGTATTAGATTATTATTTCGAATGTTTTTTTTTTTAATTTCTTCTTTCCTCATTTTCCACCAAACTCAAGGGCCATAGACAAGTGTCGAAAGGTCGCCTGATGATTGAGCCACGTTGGATGTATGTTAGTGGGCTGCGGCTGGCGGAGATTCCTCTCCCTGTACCGCTGTAGTCGAGGTGGAGTCGTAAAGGAAGAGGAGTGTTGGTATGGCTATTGGCGATGCGCCACTCAACTGTCTTTCGCGACTTTGGTGAGGCTGCACTATATGATGCTTCCGAGTGCTCGTTTTTCCCTGGCTTCAGTCACATATCGTAATTATTGTAATTTTAATATCGAAAATGACGTTGTAAATAACTGATAACAATGTAATTCAAAGTTTATATTTTTTTATATTATCTTGCTTACTTGCGCATTGCTGCCGCAGGGGCAAGCCACAGAGTCACCTCTAAACCATCCTATTAGCCAGTAAACCCAACACCAAACCAGGCAAGCCACAGAAGTAATTGTGGAAATATCGCTAAAAATGTGGAACAGTTATATTGTATAATTAGGAATGATAATACAAACTACTCTGAGGGAGTTTTTCAGTTAATTGTACCATGTGTATAACCTTCCCACAAGTGCAACCAATAAGTTGACTAAGTTTTTCTGCAATCTGATGAACGGTATGGCATCGTAAAAAGTACGAACAAACATAAATTTTTATGTAGTAGAAAATATTTTACTGTCTGTAGACAGACCCGTAGTTGATTAGAATAGGCGTTATTATAGCAGCTGATTTGTTTTTTATAACACCAAAACTAAATGAACGGTTGACAATAAATTATTCTAGAAATTATGTTTTTATTTTTATTTTGTGTACTTAGTTTAATCTTAATAATTTTTTAGTTGAATGGTTAAGGGCTATGATGGCTATCCGAGTACAGAACCAGAGTACAAAACTAATCCAACTGTAGAGATGTGTAAGACAGGGTGACGTAATATCCCCGCAATACTTTACCGCTGCATTGGTAAACGTTTTCAACCTACTGGACTTGTACGGATACGGTATTAACGTCAATGTCGTGTACGTCACTCACCTTCGATTTTCCGACAATATCGTCCTTATGGCACAATCGCTGGAGGACCTACGCACTATGTTCAATGACCTCAATAGTGTCTCCCAACGGATAGGTCTTAAGATGAACATGGACAAAACAAAAGTCATGTGTAATATCCATGTTACACCTATGCCGGTGGTTTTTGGGAGCACTTAGCTGAAGTTGTTGATGAGTATTTTTATTGGGACAAATAGTTCGACTTGGTAAGTTCAAATTCAACTGATATGTCAATCGACGGATTCAACTCGGCTGGGCACCGTTCGGGAGATTACAAAACATCTTCTCGTCAGGAATACCTCAAAACTAGATTGTACAACCGATGCGTTTTGCCAGTGATGAAATATGGATCTGAGACAAGGTCTTACACTGCTGTCCGTATGAGGAAGCTCGAAGTCGCTCAACGAGCTATGAAGAGAGCTATGCTCAGGTGTTCCAACTTAGGAATCAGGATATCTGCAGCAGAACCAGAGTGATCGACATCGCCCAATGGATTAGTAAGCTAAAGTGGCAATTGACCGGCCATATAGCTCGAAGAACCGAATACCGATGGGGAAAAAAGGTTCTCGAGTGGCAGCCTCGTACTGGCAGGTGAAGTGTAAGACGTTCCCCCACTAGATGGAGTCAAAACCTGGTAAGACATGCAGGAAGTTGATGGATGCAGGTAGCTCAGGACCGTGCTTTGTGGCATTCCTTGGGGGAGGCCTATGTTCAGCAGTGGATTTGTGAAGGGTTTTATGATGATGAATGATAATGGTATTATATTAATATGATACATAAAATAGAATGGACGTTACGGGTAGAGTCCATTCTCATTTATTTAGGTATAGGTAGGGTATAGAATTTTTATTGATATAATTTGGTACACTGTCTTATCCCTAGTATTAGTTCCGTGGACGTGCACTTCTGCTGTCAGCGCCAAAATGGCGGAAATCAAATCGTTTCATCATGTCACGGTGTATAGCCAGTCCAGCGTATTTGTATATATAAAGGTCAGTGGAGGCCACACTTGAATTAAAACTCAAAAATAAATATAAAATGTGCGCGCGTAAGTAGATCGCGCGTATGGCAATTTCACGGAATTAGCCTTATATTGGCGGCCGTTCAGCGTAGGTATATTTTCACGCCAAGTGAGACAGACTTGATATTTTATAATATATATGCACGATGAACGAATTCTGGCTCCACTTGCACGCATGTTTCGTTTAATTACCGCCAGCCCGAAATCGAGTTAGTGATTCAATCGTAGACAGAGAATGCTAGGATTCTCTGTCTCACTCTTTTAATTTACATATTTATCCATTAACGTCTTTTTAATTTTTTATAATAAATATGTATGTTAGTCAATAAGGTATTTATCTATAGGCCTCTATTTACATTAATTAATATCATGTAATGTAAATATTGCCTGAAATAAATTATTATTATTATTATTATTAAATTATCTTAATGTGTAATAAACATATTGTTATTTAGTGTTGGAAAATCATATATTCGTGTCTTTTCAGGAATCTTAACCGCTGCGTGATGCTACAAAAGAAAATATAAATATTCCTCTTTGTAAAAAACCACGGTATTTACTTCGAGACATTTTGGAAACGGAATGGGAAAATATGAACATCGATGATATTATAACATCCAAAATAGTAATGACATTTCAATTTCATCAGCATACTTTGTTGGTCTATTAAATTGTTAACTACAAAGTCTAAATTTTTTCAGTTTTTAATTTTTTTAAGTTGAATTGTGATTTTAGTTCTAACTATAGCATTTTCACAACTAACATCGAAAACAATAATCGTTTTAACAGCTTTTTACTCTTTTAGGTCACGGACAAAAGCACTTCTCCCATACAAATCTACTGCGCTGATAAAAGTGTGCAAGCAAGGATTAAATCATCACGAGAAGAAGAGCTAATGATAAGAAACATATCATTAGTTCAAAAAGTATTTCGGCTCAACAAAATTGTAAATAATTTGAAATCTTTAATAAAAATTGTAAAATCATATACAGAGAACAGTGAGATAGAAAATATTATTTCAGGAAATTTTGCCAATATATGTAAAGAATTTAAAAAAAAAAACAAATAACCACAAGGTGTGAGGTATAGCGATGAAGTGAAATCCTTCGCTTTAACATTACATTTTTATTCGTCAAAAGCGTACGAGTTTATTAAACAATATGCAACTTTGCCACACGTCGAGACCTTAAGACGTTCATTGGCCTCTTTTAATTGCAATGTGGGGCTTTTGTCCGAAGTTCTAGAATATTTGAAGCAACTAGTACAAAAACCCGAAAAAGTTATTTAAAAAATGTTACCTTAATATTTGATGGGATGGCATTAAATCAAGATTTATGCTATGATCAAAAACTTGATAAAGTTTTCGGCTATGTTGATCTCGGTAAAATCGTCGTAAGCGATCCGGAAGAAATAGCTACTGAAGTCTTAGTCTTTTAAATCGTGTCCAACACTACATACTTCAAGTGCCCGATAGCTTAATTTTTTATTAAAAATAGTTTGCATGGTGAGCTTTTAGCAGAATTATTAAATACTACGGTGTTGTTGCTTAACGAAATTGGAATCACAGTCCGCTTAATGACATGCGATGGAGCTCCATCGAATATACGAGCGTACAAATTTTTAGGCTGTTGTCTAGAACAAGAAAATTTTCAGTTATATTTTCTACATCCAAATGGTAGCGACAAAATTTATTGTTTTTTGGATGCCGCACACATGTTGAAACTGGCACGTAATGTTCTAGCAGAATATGAAATATTATCATCAAGTGGGATCACATCATACGCCTTTATTCGTAGTTTACATACGGTACAAAGAGAAGAAGGCTTAAAATTTGGTAACAAATTATCATCTACCCACGTAGAATACGAAAATAAAAAATGTCAAACTTGCGGCCCAAGTTTTGAGTTCATCGGTGGCTGAGTCCATCGAGTTCTTAAGACTTAGTGGAAATCCGCTTTTTTTGGGGAGTGAAGCCACGGTTGAGTTTTTAAAAATGATAGATAGGATATTTGATTTTATAAATTCCAAATCGTCTTTTGGACGTGGTTTCAAAAGTCCTATGAAAATTGAAAACAAAAAATATTGGGAACTGATTTTGCAACAGACAAAAGAATATTTAAAATCATTGAGTATCAATGGAAAAAGTATTTTACACCACTGGCGCAAAACATTTGCTCTAGGTTTTTTAATGAACATTGAAAATTTTCCATTACTTTTTGCCGATTTATTAAACGTCATTCCTCCCATTAAATATCTTTTAACATTTAAATGTTCGCAGGATAATTTAGAAACATATTTTTCTTGTATTAGAGCCCGGGGTCGAACAAATGATAACCCCAGCCCTTTTGAATTCCGACATAGATTAAGAAAATTGTTATATCGAAACTCTGTACAACCCTCAATTAATGGAAATTGCATTGATCATACATACGACGCAACCCATGAATTCGGCACTAAACAATCATCCCTAGTAGAACCGATCTCAAATACTGATAATACAGATACTGATGATGAAATCGAAAACCAATTGCAGGCTTTAGAATCACAAAACACCCATACGGATTATCAAAAAAATATTCTTTATTATATTACCGGATATATAATAAAAAATATTGTCAAACGGCTGAAATGTAATGAATGTAAAAAGGGGAATACCCATTGTTCATAGACACTTCGGCCATGGGTGCCCACATATAAAAGCATGGAAATGACAATATGCAAATAAAATAATGAAATGGTTAAGGAATTGGTTTAACAAAAGTCGGGATTTTTACGATGTAAAAGTTTTTATTTTCACAAATACAATTTTTAACGACTACTTTTACCAATTTTATTGCTTTTAATTTCTTTAACTTTTAATTCCCGACGTTTCAGGTGCTTTACCAATGGTCACGGGGCTAATTGCTGCAGATCATTCACAAACCGATCATTTATACGTTTTAAATGTAAATAAATATCAATCCTTTACAAAAAAGAGGTAAATTGCATTTTCCATCCGCAGAGGTGTACAAAATTGTCCTTTTTGCGGATAAAATATTTAAAAGGGCATCAAATATGAATAGTCTGAGTCAACCTAATATTAAAAATGTATTAATCAATATCATTATTCAACACTTCACACCACCATCCATGTTTTATCATCCTATGGATGACGGTATAAATTGCTCTGAATTTCATGAATCCAGAATTTTAAAATTAATTTCAAACTCTTTTTTGACCATGCGTCTCAGAACGCATCTAAAAAATTGTATGGACCAAAAGTTGAGTGTAGTCCGTACCAAGCGCCAAAAACTTCACAAAACTATTTTATTCAATCATATATAAAAAATTGTGTTGTAAAAACCTTGGCTTCTAATTATTATTATTGTATCTTTCAATTTTGTAGACACTATTGCTATTGTAATAATAAATGTAAATAAAAACGATTGTTATTTTATTTTTATTATTTCCATATGTTATTTTATAAGATCGTCACTCCATCTAGTGGGGGGTCGCCCTTCACTTCGCCTACCGGTGCGAGGCTGCCACTCGAGAACCTTTCTTCCCCATCGAATTAATGTACAACTAACGATGTTTTATAAAATATAATTAATTAAATTATATTATATTACCGGCGGACGAAGTGTAGGGCGTCGCCCCACTAGATGAAGTGAAGACCTGGTAAGACATGCAAGAAGTCGATGGATGCAGGTGGCTCAGGACCGTGCTTTGTGGCATTCCTTGGGGGAGGCGTATGAGTGCAGTGGACTTATGAAAGGCTGTAATGATGATGATGATGATGATTTTATAAGGGATGTAAAGACAGCCTCCCGAAAACTTTAACCATAAAATCATCATGACCATCATCCTGAGCAAGCTACTGAAGGAATATAAAACTTATTAAAAATGATGTCCATTTATAAATTAAAATTTTATAGATGAATATAATTTTTAATAAATTTATATCTATATAAATTTATTGTATTTAGTTACTTAAGTCACCTGCCACTAATTTCTCACCACGCCATGGGTTGACTGGCAAAGAATGCTAACTGGCATTAAGTCCGCCCTTTGTAACCTTTTTTATTGGTTTGAACAATAAAGTTTTTAAATAAAAATAATGAACATAAACTTTTTTCATAATATCCCAAATTCTTGTATTTTGTGTTCACCCTAAATAGAAAGAGACTGAGGGGTAATGAAAAATTTCAAGGTCGTTTTCTTGTATTTTTATGTCATTAGAGAGTGCGGGTTCCAGTTTGTACAAAGAACATGTATTTCCATGCTGTCTACGGATTCACTACTCTTTGACATTTAGTTGACAGTTGACAGTCAATCTGTCACAATCATTTTTTATTAACTGGCTTTATGGCTCTGGTTTCTAGACTTTCTGAGCCTATCCTTTCTTTTGGAATCTTCATTTTATGTTCTTTTTCTTCACAATATGCTGATGCGTCACATTGCGAAGCCCTTGGGAGATTTTGACGGCAGTTCAACCTAGTGGACGCACGCTGCCGTCGGTAAGTAGTATCTGATAAGTAATTTTTTTTAATTTTTGACAAAAAGAAACATTAAAAATTATGAATCTACTGCGTCTTATTTAATGTATCAAGTCCTCCCTATCTAAAAGAACGTTTTAAATTTCTTAGCTCTTGTCACAATTTTTCCTTACGGTCCAAAGAAAATCTTTCGCTCCAATGTCCTGTACACTCCTCGACATTTTATGATAAATCTTTTGCTGTTCTTGGAGTAATACTCTGGAACTCCTTACCCCAGTCAATTAAAAGTTCTCATGCCCCTATCACTTTTGTACTGATTCAGGGTGGTGACTGACACAAGGGTGGGCGTGTCCCCTAGTAAGGAACGTCAGTTATTATACTACCCTGATTTGAAGCCCTTAGTCAGTCATAGGGATGGACAAATTAAAAAAGATATATATATTTATTGAATCGATATTTTTAAAGTAATTGTAACAAATCATTTACTGTATTTCATCCTGCTAACTCTAGTTGCATAACCCGAGTTTAGTTCGAGTTGTGTGAATTTGAACTTGAGTTAACTCGAGTCGTAATATTTTCAAGTAAGCACGCGTTTTGAAGCGACAGTAGCCTAATGGGAGAGCGCGGACCGCGAACTCAAAAAAGGTCGTGAGTTCGAATCCGCCATTCGACTACTGGCGTGAACCACTCGTAACACAAGCAATTTAAGCTTACCACGAGTGGTTAAGGGGAATATTAGTAATGTTTGTAGCATTGCTAATATTCTTTTTTATTAAAAAAAAATTAAGCACATCTATAGGATGCAACATCGCTCATTAAAAACATCAAAGCTTATGTACGATATATCGAGTTTTTCGGTGTTTTTATCATCATTTAAAAATATACATACATACTAGTAAATAATCATTCTGAACAGAAATGAAACAAAGAAGTATAATAATCAAATATTATACTTATATTATTTTAGGAAGTTTTACACTATTTATTTTATCGAATAGTTATCAGAAAACGAGAATTGATTCAATATATTTTTACTTTTACGTTTATTTCTTTTGAATTGAATTTTGAAATAACAATTTTGACAACTTGGTACCTAGTAAGTGGTTTATCTCCTGGGTGGTTTTAGATACAGCTTCTGAAAATAACCGATCACAGGATACCAAAGTTGCCACGATAGGCAAATAGATCCTATCTTGGCTATGAAACCCGCGGAATAATCCTTTCATGATATCTCACATGTAATAATATAATATAAAACTCATCTTCTGCTTTAATTTTATTTCTTATGATGTGGTGCGTTAATTTTTTATGATAGTTCCATATGTCACCTTGAGTATTATCGCATTTTTGAATACGTCTACGAAACTATACCGAATTATAAACAGGTGAATAACCGTTCATCCATAAAAATCGATATTTCAGAAAAATGATTGTAATGAAATACGAAGTACCGTAAGCCGATAAAATAATTCCCATTACAAAATAACTATTAACTTATAAGACTGTACTTAAGCTGTTCATTAAGTTAAAGCTCAAACAATACAATTATTAATAAGAAAATGAATAAAACAATTTCCATCCATTTTAAATATTTGTAAACTTATCTTAATTAATTATCACAATAAAAAAACTACAAGTTTACATCGAAAATGGAGTTATCGATAGAAGACAATTGTACTTCTAAAGTTCAAGTATATTTATTTTCGGCTGAAAGACTATTCGCCTGTTTGTTGATTTTTAATAAAAATTTCGGGATTGAGTTATTTCTGATAAATACTAATAAACCTTCCAACTTTAAAAATTTAGACGTTATCTAACTTTGATATATTTTGTTTCGAATATTTATATTTTGCCAACAAAAAATTCGTGATAATCATTGTTCCCAAATTTTAACGTACGGAATTTTATACCTTCTAATAGTTGGTTATTTTGTTTGACGGCAGAATGTCGTTCATAAAACATTGCTCATGAAGAACCATGTTTATGAACGTTATATCGATGTTTGAAATAATTGATGTATTGTTTACATCCCAAGTTGCGCATCGAATTACTGCCCTAACTCCCTTAGTGTTTTTACACTGCACGGTGAAAGGCTACTGCAGACCGGGTACACTTTGACGTCCTATTTAGGGACCCTTACTCCCTTTCTCTTATTACACCACCCTGAATCAGGGCGTAGGGAGCCTGATTCAGGGTAGTGCAATAGGGGTATCAATCATTAAATGTGTTCAAGAAACAGATTAAGGAACACAATTTGTCTCTTTAACTCCTCTCTCTTCCTCCTCTCAGTTATGGTCATTAATCTATCGATAACTCCATTTTCGATGTAAACTTGTAGTTTTTTTTATTGTGATAATTAATTAAGATAAGTTTACAAATATTTAAAATGGATTGAAATTGTTTTATTCATTTTCTTATTAATAATTGTATTGTTTGAGCTTTGACTTAATGAACAGCTTAAGTACAGTCTTATAAGTTAATAGTTATTTTGTAATGGGAATTACTTTATCGGCTTACGGTACTTCGTATTTCATTACATTCATTTTTCTGAAATATCGATTTTTGTGGATGAACGGTTATTAACCTGTTTATAATTCGGTATAGTTTCGTAGATGTATTCAAAAATGCGATAATACTCAAGGTGACATATGGAACTACCATAAAAAATTAACGCACCACATCATAAGAAATAAAATTAAAGCAGAAGACGAGTTTTATATTATATTATTACATGTGAGATATCATGAAAGGATTATTCCGCGGGTTTCATAGCCAAGATAGGATCTATTTGCCTATCGTGGCAACTTTGGTATCCTGTGATCGGTTATTTTCAGAAGCTGTATCTACAACCACCCAGGAGATAAACCACTTACTAGGTACCAAGTTGTCAAAATTGTTATTTCAAAATTCAATTCAAAAGAAATAAACGTAAAAGTAAAAATATATTGAATCAATTCTCGTTTTCTGATAACTATTCGATAAAATAAATAGTGTAAAACTTCCTAAAATAATATAAGTATAATATTTTATTATTATACTTCTTTGTTTCATTTCTGTTCAGAATGATTATTTACTCGTATGTATGTATATTTTTAAATGATGATAAAAACACCGAAAAACTCGATATATCGTACATAAGCTTTGATGTTTTAATGAGCGATGTTGCATCCTATAGATGTGCTTAATTTTTTTTTAATAAAAAAGAATATTAGCAATGCTACAAACATTACTAATATTCCCCTTAACCACTCGTGGTAAGCTTAAATTGCTTGTGTTACGAGTGGTTCACGCCAGTAGTCGAATGGCGGATTCGAACTCACGACCTTTTTTGAGTTCGCGGTCCGCGCTCTCCCATTAGGCTACTGTCGCTTCAAAACGCGTGCTTACTTGAAAATATTACGACTCGAGTTAACTCAAGTTCAAATTCACACAACTCGAACTAAACTCGGGTTATGCAACTAGAGTTAGCAGGATGAAATACAGTAAATGATTTGTTACAATTACTTTAAAAATATCGATTCAATAAATATATATACTTTTTTAATTTGTCCATCCCTATGACTGAGTAAGGGCTTCAAATCAGGGTAGTATAATAACTGACGTTCCTTACTAGGGGCCACGCCCACCCTTGTGTCAGTCACCACCCTGAATCAGTAACAAAGTGATAGGGGCATGAGAACTTTTAATTGACTGGGGTAAGGAGTTCCAGAGTATTACTCCAAGAACAGCAAAAGATTTATCATAAAATGTCGAGGAGTGTACAGGACATTGGAGCGAAAGATTTTCTTTGGACCGTAAGGAAAAATTGTGACAAGAGCTAAGAAATTTAAAACGTTCTTTTAGATAGGGAGGACTTGATACATTAAATAAGACGCAGTAGATTCGTAATTTTTAATGTTTCTTTTTGTCAAAAATTAAAAAAAAATTACTTATCAGATACTACTTACCGACGGCAGCGTGCGTCCACTAGGTTGAACTGCCGTCAAAATCTCCCAAGGGCTTCGCAATGTGACGCATCAGCATATTGTGAAGAAAAAGAACATAAAATGAAGATTCCAAAAGAAAGGATAGGCTCAGAAAGTCTAGAAACCAGAGCCATAAAGCCAGTTAATAAAAAATGATTGTGACAGATTGACTGTCAACTGTCAACTAAATGTCAAAGAGTAGTGAATCCGTAGACAGCATGGAAATACATGTTCTTCGTACAAACTGGAACCCGCACTCTCTAATGACATAAAAATACAAGAAAACGACCTTGAAATTTTTCATTACCCCTCAGTCTCTTTCTATTTAGGGTGAACACAAAATACAAGAATTTGGGATATTATGAAAAAAGTTTATGTTCATTATTTTTATTTAAAAACTTTATTGTTCAAACCAATAAAAAAGGTTACAAAGGGCGGACTTAATGCCAGTTAGCATTCTTTGCCAGTCAACCCATGGCGTGGTGAGAAATTAGTGGCAGGTGACTTAAGTAACTAAATACAATAAATTTATATAGATATAAATTTATTAAAAATTATATTCATCTATAAAATTTTAATTTATAAATGGACATCAGTTTTAATAAGTTTTATATTCCTTCAGTAGCTTGCTCAGGATGATGGTCATGATGAGTTTATGGTTAAAGTTTTCGGGAGGCTGTCTTTACATCCCTTATAAAATCATCATCATCATCATCATTATAGCCTTTCATAAGTCCACTGCACTCATACGCCTCCCCCAAGGAATGCCACAAAGCACGGTCCTGAGTCCTCCACGGTCCAAAACACAATTTGTCTCTTTAACTCCTCTCTCTTCCTCCTCTCAGTTATGGTCATTAATCTACCTAAAGTACGTTGTAATTTTTGTACATATAAGTTTGTATTTTTTTTCTAATTTAGTGCACCCTACCCATTAATCTTATTACTATTGTTTATTAATTTCCTCTTCTGGGTTGTCTGGAAGAGATTGCTATGTAGCAATAAAACCGCCTTTTGTTTTTCCCACATTGTGTGTTAATAATTTGTTATATTTATGTTTCGTTGGTGTACAATAAGGAGTATTGTATTGTATTTATAATATAAATGAAATAATAATAATAATAAATCAAAATAAATAATAATTTATATTTGTAATAATTTATAATATTTATAATTACTAAAATTATAAAAAAACATTATTGAGGTAACTTAACGACCGCAGCGCCTCCCTTATTTTATCCATATTTCTGGGACACTATTTTCTATAACGATCGTTCTCCTGTTCTTTAACCTTCATGGGATCATGGATAATATGAGTATGTTCCAAAACAGAACCCAGTGTACTGGCCAATGCAAATGACGCCATAAACCGACGCCATACTTGTGATTCGTTTCAAAACATTGATATGATTTCATACATTTGCACCATATTGGAAACATTTTGGCGATTATTTTGTCATTTTGTGCTCCAAAAGTCATTATATCTTGTTTCGATTAATTTGTGAAGAATGGAGATATCAGTATTTATTTTATAATTTTTTTGTATTTGAATAAATAAAAAAATCTGACATGCTTTATTCCGCGTACACAGAATTAAAAATTGTTTTGAACTGGCAGGATATCCAACACAATATGGCAATTAAATGACGTAATTTGTATTCGCCTGTATACTGGGAACATTCTGTACTTCCGTGGTAAGCATCATATTGAGGATGGGCAAGTGAAAAAAAAAATTTTTATTATATTTACGCGAACACTACACATTGAAATAATACTAGTTTTTACGGAATTTATCGCGTATATTTAACTTTTTAAATACCCGACGTTTCGAACGCTTTACAGCACTCATGGTCACGGGCGGGACTCCGATAGGAGTAATAGTGTTCTGTGGGCGGGACTGAGATGTTCAACGCCCATATGTCATAGTTAACCGCGGTTACCTGGTTACCATAGATTAAAATTTAACTTTTGTTCCGGTCTATGCAGTATGAACTTATGGTATCTTGAAGTCTTGCAGTTGTATGCTTGGGTTGGGAAATTTTATTTATTATAGGATCCCAAGCAGATGGTAGCACCCAGCCATCTTCTCTATTGAAATTAGGATGTTTTTTGATTTCAATAGCCTCGCGAATCATCCTTGGAAGGAATCGGTGTTCTTTAGCGAGGATTTGCGGTCTATCAAATCTGATGTAGTGACGGGGGCGATCCTGTAAACACGTACAGGAATAGAAACAGTTAACTATGACATATGGACGTTGAACATCTCAGTCCCGCCCGTGACCATGAGTGCCGTAAAGCGTTCGAAACGTCAGGTATTTAAAAAGTTAAATATACGCGATAAATTCCGTAAAAACTAGTATTTTTTCAATGAAAAAAATATATCGATATATAATATCGTATTTATTTTATTTATTTATTTATTCTTTTTTGTACACCACAATACAGAAACATCAAGTACAGTTAAAACTAAAATAAAGTATGTACAATAGGCGGTCTTATCACTCTGAAAGTGATTTCTTCTAGACAACCTTTGCGAAGAGGAACGATGCAAACAAAAGTTAAAAAGAGGGGGGCATACACAATAATAATAAAAAATATAATAATACATACAAATAAAAAAAGTGAAAATTTTATATAAAATATCATATAATAGATTAAATGAAAAGAGTAGGTACGAGAAAGGTAAAGTAATTTATCTCATAGCGTTCTAAATAATACGATTAAACAAGACTTTTAAAAGAGTGAAGAGATTTAGCACACCGAATATGGAGAGGTAAAGAGTTCCACAATCGCACAGCAGTTACCGTGAAGGTGAAGGTTGAACTGTTACCGCATCCGCCGTATTCACCTGATCTGGCATCATCAGACTTCTTTCTGTTCCCTAACCTAAAAAAGCACTTGGGAGGTCAAAGATTTTCGACAAACGACGAGGTCAAAGCAACTGTAGACGCATATTTTGACTCTAAGGAAGAATCATTTTTTTTCAACGGTCTAAATGCTTGGAAGGGGAGGTGGCAAAAATGTATTGAACTTGATGGTGATTATGTAGAAAAATAAAAATATAACTGATTTAGTATGTGTTTATTTTCTTGGTTAGGCCGAGTACTTTTCAATCCACCCTCGTAATAGAAAAAACTGAACTGGTTATTTGAATAAAAATTAAATATAAGAGTGCAATTAGTTTAATTTAAATTTTCGTGTTTTTAAAAAAATACTTAAAAAAAGGGCTCGAAAAAATAGATTTTCTCAAAAAAAGAAAAGTACTTGAAAAAAAAATTAAAAAAAGTCAGTTGGTCGGTCTGGACTCGAATCATGGTATTAGGATTTTGTGACCGCCCAATATACCAATTAAGCTATTTGCAATCATTAATAACCTGTCAAAATTTATCTTTTTATTATAACGATATTGTAGCAGTTTTTCATTGCCTAAAAACACGGACAAAAAGACATTTTCTAAAAATAAATCCTATCTAGATCGATTTATTGCCCCCGAAACTCCCTGGACACTAAATTTTGTGAAAATCGTTGGAGCTGTTTCCGAGATTCCGATTTAATATATATATATATATATATATATATATATATATATATATATATATATATATATATATATATATATATATATATATATATATAATCATCCTTTCACGGTAAATGTTGATCCAGTGAGAAGTTAGAACAATTGTTGATCCACCTATTTGACGTATTTGCTCAGCTCCTCGTCGCACAAACTGATATACTTTGATCCATTCTTGATGCGCGTGTGACGTCGGTGGATCTGCACTAACAGGATTTCAATATACTCGTCAGCGATTTGACCAACATTTGTTGATCTATAAACGGTCGAAAAAATCATACTGAATATGATTTTTTAGATCCAGAGTATATTTAATTTATATGCGACATTTACTTAGACTAAGTGGATCCGGATCCATAATTGACGAATAGGTACTCGAACACGAAGCGGCAACGTCGCGTTCTGCGTGTGACAGAGAACCCAGTAGGCTACTTCGTTATAGTAATAAGGTAAGAAAATACGTTATATGCTGATTTTGTGGATCAAACTTTGGTTGGCAGGTTTTATTGTGGAAAGACGTTTGTTCGAGTTTTTGTTATCGTGTGAGTGAATTTCTGTTATTTTATTCATTTGTCATAGATCAATTAGAAGATGATGGATAGTACTTTACTACAAATTAATTTTAGTGTTTTACAAATTTAAAAAAAAAATGTGTACAAATAAATTAATTGTAGCGTTCACTCGAGTGTGTGTGTGTGTGTGTTTTTATACGAGTTTGTTGTGTGTGTGGGTACGAGTGTGTGCGTGTGTGCGTGCGTGTGTCCACTGTTGTTTTGTGTTTGTGTATGTGCTTGTGCGTGTATGTGTGTTTGTTCGTGCGCGCGCGCGTGTGTGTGTGTGTATGTGTGGTTGCGTGTGTGTGTGTGTGTGTGTGTGTGTGTGTGTGCGAGCGCACGCGCGTATGTGTATGTGTGCGCGCGCGCGCGTGCGTTTATGTATGTGTGCGCGCGCGTGTGTTTGTATGAGTGTGAATTTGTGTCTGTGTTTGTGCGTGTGTGTGTGTGCGTACGTGCATACTTGTGTGTGTGTGTACGTGCGTACGTGTGTGTGTGTGCTTAGGTGTGCGTGTGTGTGTCTGTATTTATGTGAGTGCGCGAGAGCGCACGTGTGTGTATGCGAGTGCGTGTGCGTGCGTGCGTGCGGTGTGGGTGCGTACGTGTGTGTTCGTCTGAGTGCGTGTTTGTGTGTGTATGTGTGTGTGTTTGTGTGTGTGTGTGTGTGTGTGTGTGTGTGTCCAGAAAACGGAGGCGGAGATGTGGAGGCGGAGGTGAATGCAGCGTAGTATCTAGTGAAGGCGGAGGAGAGAAATTTGTGGTGAAGTCAGTAATAGTGGAAACGGGGAATTGTGTTGGAGGCGGAAAGAATAGTGACGGCGCGTGGTGGTGGCGGCGGAGGGAGCGGAGTTTATTGTTGAGGCGGATGGAGCAGAGTTTATGGTGGAGGCGGAGGTAGCGGAGGTGGAGAACGAAAGCTTAGAGAGGGGTGCGGTGGTAGATGCGGAGGCCTAGGTGGCAGAGATGTTGGTGGGTGCACTGGAGTGCAGTAAAGTGGTTACCGCGTGAGGGCAAGTGAGGCTCATATAACCCTTTAAGGGGCAGAAGCTCCTGGCTGGGGAAATGAAAAAATAACACTTGTATGTGAAAATGTATTTTTTTTATTAATTTTAAGATATATTTTTTATTTTTTTTTAAAAAAAATCGTGGTGTCGACATATTCGACACTGCCCTTCAGGGTGTATGGAACTGAGCAAAGCATGGTACAATGCACAATGGAACTTGGCATTTTGTGCACTGTATTTTGGATGTTTTGTTAAGGTTTTTGCTGCTGCATGCTCTGCACCTTCTGTATTTGGGTAGCTCCATTGGCATGTGAGACCCCACATCATTCAACCTCAGTTCATCAGGTATTCCGTGAATGGCCTTCTGTCTACTTGTTGGCCCTTTTGGTTTTTTAGCTACAAAGTTGGTCGATTGTGCCACAGTCCTTTTCCTGGAGCTGAAGTTGTCTATCAGGTTACGTGCGAGCACGGTGCGGAAATGCAAGGAGGTCATAGGGTTGTGCACTCTGTCATTTTGGGTGTATATTATATAGGCATTTGTAATGGCAGAATCAACCAAAAAGTAAAATATTCGCATCCACCATCTCTTACTACGTCTTGCGATGGAGTATGTACCTCTCTTCTGGTCAAATCTATCAACTCCTCCCATTCTTTTGGTATACTCCAGGATTCCTATGGGACAAGAAACGTCAGACTTCGAACCATCCTTCTGCGTTCTTCTACATGTTGTTTTCTGACGGGGATGATAAGCAGTACTCAATACATACACCAATTTAGTATCTTTCCATACAAAAAATGCGACGTTCTGGTTGACTCGCCATTTGTACTCTCCTTTAGCTAGTACCAGAGGAGGCGGTTTAGGTTCATCTTTCTTTTTTTTTGGTTTTTTATAAGTTTGGGCAAGTTTGTACGATCTGCGCGTACAGTTGCAGTTGCATAAATATTATTATCAAAAGGTACTGCAATAGCTCATGGGACGCAAAAAAAATTATCAAAAGCGATGTGAGTATTCTCAACCTTTTCATCAATAAGATTTTTTGATAGTTCTCTTACCACACTGGCTCCTAATCCAACCTCTGTAGTGGCGCTGTGACAGTCTGCAGTCAGACTGTCACAGCGCGACCACACTTTGAAACCCCGTTTTACTGGTTTTTTTGGCATATACTGCTTCAGAGTGCTACGCCCTTTGAATTTAATCATGCACTCATCTATGCTTTGCGATGATGAGCACACTCCACCACTTTAGAAAGCACTATTCAAAATTTTGATCATAGGCCTTATTTTGTAAAGTTTATCATACCCTTCTTCACCTCTCTTGGGCATTTGACTGTTGTCGTTTAGGTGTAAATTTGCCAAAATCTTTTTAAATCTCTTCACTGTCATAACATTAGCAATCTCTGCCACACGGAACATAGGATCGGAAGATCAGTAGAGAGATATATTTGGAAGTACGTGAATGCCCATAAGTATCAAAATACCAAAAAAAGCTTTTAGCTCCTGCAATGTTACAATATCCCAATCTTTCTGTCGGTTTTGGGCTGCGTATAAATTTGATCAACTATGTTCAATAGGACTTCATCATTCAAAAAAACATTGAAATATGTCCGAGGAGAACTTCGATTAGGAAAAAACTGTGATGGTCGCAGTAAAATTTCATCAAATTTCTCAGTAGGCGGGATGTGTGGAAATTGCACTTTTTTCCACTCTTCATCGCCATCATCTTCCGAGTTATTTTCTGAACTGTCTTCCGAGTTATCCGTGTCATCAGCTTGTGTAACTACAGGTGTAACAGGTCTTGGGTTGAAGACATTCTAGAATTAGAGGGAGTAGGTTGAGTACTACCTGTAATACTATCATGTGTGGCAGATATATCCATATTAGAAGATGACGGAAGGATCGAAACTGTTGATGTTGTTGGCTGTGATTCATTCAGACCAGATCCAAATAAAATATCCTCAGGTGCTGTACTGGTAAATGATGAGAAAACTGCTTCATTCTCGTCTTCATCACTCTCATTGTCGTCTTCGGAGTTTTCGCCGTCCGACAAAGCAAATAAGTCTGCGAGAGTATCTTCCAACTTCTCTAATGGGATCACCTATAATAAGGAAATATTAAATTATACTACCTAATATTTAATTGTAAGAATTCTATACAATTACAATATAAATCCTAGCCCAGCCCTGGGCGGGCAGTGTCGAATATATCGACGTCATAATTTTTCGTTGAATATGTATGTAAAAACGTAATATATTCTGAAATACTGAGTAAGCTGCAATATTTATAATATTTAGAACAAATCATAAAAGAAAACTTACCTTTTTTACTCATTTTTCGCGAAGTTGTTCTTGGATGAAATTTGCACTTCAGAAAACAGCCAAATAATGACATAAGATGTCATCAGCTGTCAATGTCAGCCGTACTTTTTTTTTCTTTTTGCGTTTCGTTTTTGCTATGACCTGTCCGAATCGAATACAGACTATCGCAGTACCAAACTGCTAGCAGTTTAAAAATAAATCAATAAAAAGTATGGTGTCGAATATATCGACAGAGCCCCATAAAGGGATAAAGGACAGTTGGTTACAGCGAAAAACAGTGTGGCTGGTAAGTAGATATCGATACTGCCCCTAAAGATGTTACTACGAGGTTATTCATTTTTCCGAATATCAGCTTGGATACCTATTGGTACAAGAGATAAGTGAAAAGAACTTTTCTTTTGTGACGGTTTCATCAAAACTAACAAAAAAAACCAAACTCGGCATACCTAGCTCTACTAGTCCAGGTGTTACAGTGTTAGATACCGAAGTACACCTTCAGGTCACTTCAGCAAGTCCGGAGGTAAGGACTCATCATAACTAACAAAACGAGCCCAAACTCAGCACACCCAGTTCTACTAGTCCAGGAGTTCCACTAGTAATTCCGAATTACATTTTGAGGTCACTACATCAAGACCGGAGGTAAGGTCTCATGATAATATCTCATGTAATAGTTCGATTCTATACTTATTAATTTTGTAAACGCGTCCTTAAAAATCTTGATTATGAAGATGTAGAAAACATCTTAACTGGTTTATGGTAAACACACACACACACACACACACAAACACGCAAGCGCGCGTGCAAACATGCACACATGCGCACACGCACAAACGCATACACACACTCACACACGTACACTGCCGCACACACACGCAAACACACAAACACAACAGTGCACACATTCACACCCATTCACACACACACACACACACACACACACACACACACACACACACACACACACACACACACAAACACAACACAAACACACACACACACACACACACACACACACGTACACATACGCACACGCACACATATTTTTTCTTCTTTTTTCTTTTCTATTTAAAAAAATAAGTTATCCCTACACTAGGATTTGCTCCTGTATCATGGGGGCAGTTTACAAACATAAATTGCACAAGGACAAACATCCAGACCCGGAACAATTTTTTGTAGGCCATACAAACACTTGTTCCGTGCGGGATTCGAACCCGCGACACCCAGCGTAGCCAGTCATTGCTAAGGCACTACGCCACGGAGTCGTCAAACGTATGCACACAAACACACACATACACACACACATACACACACACGCGCGCGCGCACACATATGCACACAAATACACACACACACACGCGCGCGCGCGCACTCACTCTCTCTCTCTCTCTCTCTCACACACACACACACACACACACGCACGATCGCAAACACGTACTCAGACGAATACCTTATGTCGCCGTTGCCACCACTTCCGCTAGAAGAAGGGGCATTGTGGAGTAATTCGTTAAAAAAAGTCGTTTATTTCGACCACAAGGATCATAGTGGATAGTAATAATACAAATCTTAAAACTAATTTTCTTAAAACTTAAAACTATTTACCTAATTTTAAACCTGTATATAAGACAGGCCCGATTACTCAGCACTTGCATCATATGACAATGGTTCAGGTACTGACCTCAAACCTATCAGAAAATGCCCTCAGGATACCATTGGCACTGGCCCGCACCCTGCGCACCAGGGATGTGCATCATTTACGCATGGTGGTGTAGAAACAATCGACACGCGCATCCGCGAACATACCCGGCGCATTACAATAACGAGGTAGACCAAACAGCACCCTGAATGCATTACATAACACGTATTTAATCTGTAGCTTGTACCGCCAAAGATACGAAACGGCAACGTCGCGGCTGCATACAGCCATCCGATCATTTATCTTATCGTTTGCTGTGTTCTCATTGGCTCATTTAAATCGGATCAACATTTTCCGTAACCATCGCAAGGTGGATTTGTATATCGGATCAACTTCGGCCAACGCTAGCAAACAGTCTCGTGAGTGAAGATGTTGCTCCGGTCGGAGCCACATTAGTTATCAGAGATGCATATTGGATCAACAAAAGGCGCCGGATCAACATGCGTTTTCGGATCAACAAAGTGCTCGCGTGAAGTCGCGTCTGATCAACATTTACCGTAAAGAGATCTCTATACATATATACATATATATATATATATATATATATACAAGATTTGCTCGTTTAAAGGTATAGGATATACAACATGTAACATAATTAACGCACTTTGAGAAAGTAGTTCGTTCAGAATCGTTTACTGAATCGATTTCTATCATTTTAATATAGGTAATTTTTGTCACAAAAATAATTAAAACAACGTAAATTACAGGCACACTAAATCTGTACAGTCAAAACAAACTGAAATGGACCGTAACTTAAGGCAATAAGACTTTTAAGAGTGCAGTTTTATTTGTATTATTACTAATTCCGTCATTCAATAAAAATGAAGAAAAATTAACTTTATTTCAAGCACGTTAAAGTCTTTGCGTTCGTGGATTTATACTGTTACCACAACATTCTTCCGAATTAGTATAACTAATTTGATAAATAATCAGTGCATAAAAGTGTTTAACTAAAAATTCAGTGTATGTATTATGATTATAACATAATATGCTAATTAATAAATATGTAACGTAATTAACGCACACCCTCAGACAGAGGGTGTGCGTTAATTACGTTACATATTGTATATATTATCATAAGGGCAAATATCGAGATTTCGATATATCGATATTTTTTACGTCACATGTCATTGTCCTTATAATGGTCATCGTCATTTGTCATTCACAGAGCTTTGTGGCACAAACTAATAAGAGTATTAACGTACAGACGACAATCTTCCATACTAAAAAATTGGTCTATAGCAGCCTCAAAAATTGAAAGTGACATTTACGTTTTTAAATTTATCTAAGGCAAAGGTATTTATTTGTTTCAGCCTAGTGGCCAGTGGCTGTAAAAAATCCTCTTAGAACTTTGAAAATTTATTTTTATTGGTTTAAACTTATGTACGTGTTCACAACGTGACCACGTACATAAATTTAAACCGCTATTAACGTTTATTTACATATAAAGAAATAAAATACAGAAATATTTATTAAGTCTTTTATTTTTACATTTCAGTGTAAATTTACAAGTGCAAGCAAATTCTTTCTTTCTAGGCGCAAAACATCAATTTCTTTTAAATATTGCCACAGCCATTGAAACCTTTATAATTACAATCTAATTTTTTATCGGGGGGAACTGATGGTTCTTTGCACATAGGTCACATATTCAATTCAAATGATGTAACAACTTTTCTCAAATTTTTCTCCTTGTAGTATTTATGGTTTGTGCTTGTTGCTCCCCCATTTACCAAATATGCAGCAATATCTATTTAATAGCCGAGTACTCCTAGGCAGTTTTCAACCTGCAACAAAAATAAAATTAAAAAAAAGTAATAATGAGTTGATAAAACATAGTAGCATTTTATTTAAGATTGTGTGAGTATTGCAAAGGTTCTTTTTAGATACAATCAGTCACTAAGGGTTAAGTTTTCAATGGTCACATATAAGTTATTCATAAAACAAAATCTAACATAAACAAATGAGAATTACAATTGAATTAATAAAATAGTTCAATTGTTTGACATCAGCTTGTAAACAATCTACTATTGTACTTGGTAGATTAGCATTCACATTCTACTTTTTTTGTCGCCAGTTTAGATATTAGATACGGTTATATTTTTACATAACATAGCGGATTAATAATCTGAAGTGGCAATGGACCGTCAATATAGCTCGTAGAACCGACAACCAATAGAGAAGAAAGGTTCTCAAGAGTCAGCCTTGTGCCGGTAGCCAAAGTGTAGGGCAGTAGGAGTGACAATCTGTGAAGATATACAGGAAGTCAATAGATGCTGGTGGCTCAGGACTGTGCTTTGTGGTATTCCTTGGGGGAGGCTAATGTTCAGCTATGGACTTATTAAGAGCTGTAATGATGATGATAAAGTAAGTTTTGTTAACAGTAGAATAAAAGGAAACAAAACCACTAAAAGCAAAACAAGTTTTTATAAAACTTATACAGATGTTATCCCATTTAAATTTCTTACTTTTAACTTCCTATATTTTCACTGCTTTGCAGCACCCATAACACCTATGACCATTATAACAGGTTGATTCAACATGTATTTGTATTCTTCGTCAGATGTTAAGTCAACTGCCAGAAATGCACCTGTTTTGACTGAACTAATTTGATAGTCTACACTTATCGTACAAAACACAGCAGAATTAGGCTGCTATTTTACGTGGGCATTTAATGAGAGTGTGAGTCCCTAGTCGAGTTGATTCATACTACCACCATAATAAAGCTTCATGTGGTATATGACTACAACACATGATGTTTGTCAATCAATCAATCAACTTTTATTTGCCAACGAAGCGTACATAAATGGTCTTATAATAAAAACAATTTGTCTTTATTTAGGCATTGCAAATTTGAGAAAGTATAGATAAAATAAATTATTAAATACAAACATTATAGAGAAATTAGATTAATGATCAATAATATAGTCTAATAAACGAACAATAATAAATCATGCAAAATACAAAGGAATTTTTGACATTTTACATAAACACATAATTGTTCTTCTACTGATACTGTTCATAATATTACTGTGTATCAAAACGGCTTTTCCTTTTTTATGTATTTTATTTGTGTTAAAAATATGTAATTTGTTATTTGTGTTTTGTTACTAGTGCTTCAATGTATTCTTTGATTGAGTAGAAACATTTTTCAATTAAATAATAATAATGCTTTTAGTTTTTTAATGAATAGTGTAATCTTATTTTCAGTTTTTATGTGGATATGTAATTTATTGTAAATGTTGTGTTTTTACAGCCATGTAGTAGCGACTCTGGTTTAGCATTTTAATTCTTGATGGTGGTAGGTATAGTTTGTCTCTGTGGTGTGTATTGAAATAGTGGTTGTCTTTTATTTATTTATATATTGCATTTACATGTGGTTTTGTATGATAAATTACAGCACATGCACCCAGCAAAAGTATAACAATATGAAATCAAGCTAGCTAGCTCTAATGCCTTAATTCTAATACTAATATTTGTATTATTATAATATTTAGTGTATATTCCATTACTATATTTATTTATTTACTTTAACTTAACATAATATTCATCTAATTTATAGTAACATTTCTTAATCAAAAAGCTATTTAGTGCTATCACAAACTTCTTATATTCTTCTATTTCTATTATATCTTTGAGTAATGTGTTATATAGTTTAACTGCCATGGAATATGGTCCAGAACTGTATAAAAATAAAGTGGTTTTAGGCAATATTGATACATTTCTCTTCGTAAGTTGTATATTACATCTATGTATATTATCGTCACTAGCTTTTTGAAATATACCTATCTTAGCATTTTCTTACTAATTTTCATGATTCTAATATGTATAAAGATGTAACTGTTAACATCTTGTATTGTATACAATATAGTCTACAGCTTCCCTAGTCAATATTTGCTAGAACTCTTATTTTGACATTTGATACATTTTTACTTTTGAGAGGTGATTTATGTTCTTGAGAACAAATATGAAAATATCAAATATATATAATGATAGTAGTGTGAATGTTATGTTTAAAAAGTAGGGCCTACCATTGTCAAGATCTTGTAATCAACTCGCCTGCCAAGTTTGAAAACCAAGGCATATACACTATCCTGCGCCAACTATGACAAAATCTTCCCTAAGTGGCAATCTATGGAGGATGCCTGCAGTCAGCAGCAGGCTTTCATAGGATGTATATTTATAGGAATAATGAATTAAGAAAAAATAAATAGAAAAATTACTGACCGGTCGTGATCTCAGCTTCTGTAAACAACGTGAGATATGCATCCTGGTTACTTTGATCTTAGATCCTGGTGAATACCAGATTTATTCTGGATAACAAATCGCAGCTCAAAGTGTCGGTAGCACACATCATCATCATCAGCAGCAGTCCACTGCTGGAAATAGGCCTCTCACAAGGCGCGCCACTTAGCCCGATCTTCGGCTACACGCATTCAGTTTTTATCAGCCACCTTGCGCAGATCGTCGCTCCATCTGGTCAGGAGGCTCCCACACTACGCCTAGACGCGGTCTTCACTCCATAACACATATATAATAAAAAGTAGCACACATGCAACTTATTATTATGTAAGTTCTTGTACATACTACATAGATTACTGTATTTATTTATGTTCTTGTATATAACCTTCGAATTTTTTACACTTTACTTTATGGCGTCGCGTAATGGCCGCGGCGCATGCCACGACACATGGTAGGGTGTGGACAGAAACGTCAAAACAAACGTCAATCTAAATCCGTAGCTACATATTTATACATTTGTAGTCAATGGGTGCGTTTGGCAGAAAAAAGCGCTAGCAAGCGCTTACAAGCGCTAAAATAGTTTTCGTCCAGGACACGATTGCTACTTCAGTAGTGCTGACACAATCCGCCATTTTGCTTATTTAATTTGTTTGTTTTGAAATAGAGTTTATAAGTTTTTTTGTGCAACATTAGTTTTAAGTAATATAATGACATGAATAGACATATACATGTTATTAAAAATTCATGATTGGTAAGTTTTTAATATGAATACTTTACAAACATATATTTAAATTAGGTTAGATTCACCGGTTAAAACTAACATCGTGTCCTGGAGGAAAATAGCTACTTACGATTTGACAGCGCTTACCGCTTACGATCGCCATTTTGCTTACAAGCGCTTGCTAGAGCTTTTTTCTGCCAAACGTACCCAATAGCTGTCAACATCGATTTTTGAGGGCCATAGACATAAGGCTAGGAATGGTTGGTCAACTGAACGTCAATAACGGTTTTGCGCGTTTTTGTTGTCATTTTAATTATTTTAAGTTTTCTTGTAATATTCTGATTACATTCCTTTTATATTTTAGTATATATTAATAATATTTATTTGCATTTTCATATTGTATCTCATTTAGCGACAATTTCATACTATCACAAAATAGTTTAACGTAGCCTTAGTCTCTCGGTCGCCATGTCTAATCCAATTCCGCCTAAGCCACCGGATCCGAATTATTCTGACACAAACATTATTTCCTCACCAGCTGCTTATGTGGAAATTGAAAATGATTTAGAAGGTTCATTTAAAAAACCACGGCAGTCATTATCGCAAGAAATTTTTGATGACAACTTCAAAATTATTTCAAACAAAAAGAAAAGAAAACATAAAACGAAGGAAAGGAAGAAGGAAGAGCATGCTAATCGGGTTGACATAAATAGAAGAATTTCAGCTTTTTCCACCAATTCTTCATTCTCAGAATCGGACTACGATACTGGTAATACTTCATCATCTAAAATTAAAATTGTAGGCTCTAACTCTATCAAAGGCAACATGTCAGGACAACGTGCTTATGAATCTCCCATGTCTTTATCATCCAATATTGCTTGTACACAATCATCTGAAATCCCTCTTTCACAATCATCTGGCATTCCTCTATCACAAACATTAAATTCTGCCAATAGTTATATCTCTTCTAAATCTCTTAACACGCATATTGATAGCGATAATAAAAAAATAGAGTCACAAAGATTTCAATCTCTTCGTTCTTATAATTCTACAGATTCAGGTCCTTTTATCGTTCATGTTCAAGTAAAAGAAGACTCTCCTAATTCTGGTAAAACTTTAAATGCCATTTCATTTGGTCACTTTTTGAAAAAATTAAATGTACAAAATATAGTTAATGGAGGCCTAAAACGTATCGGGAGAAATAGAATAACGGTTGAATTCTCTAAATTTATTGATGCAAATCTATTTTTAGAAAATCCATCCGTAAATGATAAATATAAAACCTTTATTCCATCATTTCACGTATCTCGTATGGGAGTTATAAAAGGTGTACCAAAAGATTGGACACCAGAAGAGATTATTTCCGAATTATCTTCGTATCCAAATACCATTCCTGTATTAAAAGTAAGAAGATTAAATTACCGAGTTCGCAACGAGGACAAAGTCAGATATGAAAGCTCTGAAAGTGTCGTAATCACATTTGACGGTCAAATTCTTCCCTCGAGGGTTTATTTATGCTATTCTTCCATTCCTGTTGAAATTTATAAGCTTCCAACGATCCAATGCTTTCAGTGCTGCAGATTTGGTCATACAAAGGATTTATGTCGTTCCAAGCCAAGATGCTCAAAATGTGGAGGTGATCACTCCTCTTCTTCTTGCGACAAAGATAATGGATCTTTTCGTTGCTTATTTTGCTCAGGTAACCACAAAGCCACAGATTCTAGATGTCCTGAACACACAAGACAAAATAATATTAAAATTGAAATGGCACAAAAGTCTATCTCATACCTAGAAGCATCTCAAAAATATCCACAAGTTTCTTCAAAATCATATGCTGATGTTTTGATTTCTAAATTCCCTGAAAATTCTTCGCTTTCTACTAATCCTACAGTGAATAATTTTCCTTCCAACCCCGCTACATCTAATAAAACTTCTTATAAGAAAACATTATATATTCCTAAACCATTACGTCACCATTCACAAACAGGATACGACAAAAAAAGTCATCAAAAAATTATTGAAGATTTTTCAATTCCGCAACCTGAGGATGGTTGTGCTCTTCGGGTTTCACCAGTTACTTCACAGGGTAATTTTGATTCTGTAGAAAGCATTATAAGTTTTCTTATTAACATAATCATATCTTCGTATTCGTCGAAACTACCGTCCCACGTTGCTCGTTTACTAAATTCTATACCTAAAATTCTCCAAGACATTCACTCTCACAAAGATCCTTCAATGGAATTGTAGAAGCATTTTAGATAAACGTACTGAAATAATCTATTTATTAAAGAAATACAGTGTGTGTATCGCTGCTATTTCAGAGACATGGCTAAAACCGGATTCGAATATCAGAGTACCTGGTTTTTGTCTTATTCGAAGTGACAGATCTGATGGTTATGCCGGATGTGCTTTGCTTATAAAAAATAATATAACTTATTCCATTATAGATGTTTATGATGAAATATTTGACTTTAATATTGTAGCAGTAAGAATTCAAAATATAACTTTCGTTTCTATTTATGTTCCCTCCCCTTCTGTCCATACGTTTCGCAGAATAAAATCTTTAATAGCCTCCTTACCCAAACCATTTATAATTCTTGGTGACTTTAATTGTCATCATTATTTATGGGGTGATAATACTGATAAATACGGTAGTTTATTAGTTGAAATAATTGACGAACTTAATATTTGTGTCCTTAATACTGGTAAAATTACCAAACGCTCTCGTCCTAGTGAGTCTAGAAGTGCTGTAGATTTATCAATTTGTACTCCTGATTTAACCACTCTTCTAAATTGGTCAGTTCTAGATAGCTCTCACGGCAGTGACCATTTTCCCATTCTGATTTCCTTTCCAAACAAAGAATTGGCAGAAATTAACAAAAAACCATGTATTAAATACAAATTAGACAGAGCAGACTGGAACCTGTACAATATTTTTCTTTACAATGAAATTCTAAAAATCGCTCCTATTTCTGAAAATAATATAACTTCTATTGTTGAAGCATTTACAAACGCAGTTATAAATGCAGCAGATCAAACAATTCCTGTTAAAACTCTAAATAATAAATGTAGGCCCTCCCCCTCCATGGTGGGATTCTGAATGTTCTGAGGCCATTCGTAATAG
The DNA here is from genome assembly GCA_907164705.1 of Parnassius apollo. Lineage (NCBI taxonomy): Eukaryota > Metazoa > Arthropoda > Insecta > Lepidoptera > Papilionidae > Parnassius > Parnassius apollo. The sequence continues at coordinate 11,890,499 of CAJQZP010000885.1, forward strand.
GAAAAAAAGCCGAAAAACAATATAAATTAGACATGAGTTCGGAAAACTATTCATACCTTCAACGTGTACAAGAAGTGACTAAAAATACTCTTCGCACAAAAAAACAAACACGTTGGCATGCCTTTTGTTCCTCAATTTCTCCTTCAATACCTTCATCAGTTGTTTGGCGTAATATTAGAAAATTTCGCTGTTGTTTTTCATCTTGTTCTTACGGTGGTGCCATTCCCTCTCAATCTATAAACACTTTTCTAGATAAACTTGCCCCCTCTTCTGCTCCTTTGAGAGAGGAGCTACCTCAAAGTATTCCATGTGATTCTTTTTTTGATCCCTTAGAGCGTCCATTTTCTTTATATGAATTAAAGCTCGTCCTTTCTCACGTTCAAGATTCAGCTCCTGGTTTAGACGGTATTCCATATTCACTACTTGCCAAATGTAATGATCAAATTTTATTCTATTATTTAAATATCATTAACGTTTTGTTTGACATAGGCTTTGTTCCTGACTGTTGGCGGACTCAAGTAATTATACCTATCTTGAAACCTGACAAAAATCCTAACGACGGCTCTTCTTATAGACCGATCGCTCTATCCTCAACTCTAATTAAAACCTTTGAACATATGATCAAGAACCGTCTTGAATGGTATGTAGAAAGTCATGGATTGTTATCAAATTCCCAATATGGATTCAGAAAAGGTAAAAGCACATATGACAGTCTTTCTATCTTCACCACAGATATTAGACTAGCATTTTCGAGAAATGAATCGGTCCTTGCTGCTTTCCTTGATATTTCTTCTGCTTACGATAATGTCAGACTCAACATCCTTAGAGAAAAGATGTTTAAGCTTAATATATCCAAAAAACTTACAAATTTGATTATCAATTTATTTCTAGATCGATATATACATATTAAAATTGATGATGATCTAAAATATACTCGAAAGGTTTTTAAAGGCCTTCCACAAGGCTCTGTTTTAAGTCCTTTATTATACAATATTTATACGTCAGATTTGGACCAGTCTATTTCAAAGTGTAGAATTTTGCAATATGCTGATGATATCTTAGTTTATGTTAATGATAAATGTATAGAATCTTGTGCTAATGCGATAGAACAAGATCTCCTCTCTATGGCCTCTTGGTTAGATGATCATGGGCTAGAACTTTCCCTAAATAAAAGTAATACAGTAATTTTTTCTCGCAAAAGAGTTTTACCTGAAATCCAAGTTCGCCTTTTTGATTATCCGCTCGTAAATATTCAACAAGTTAAATTCCTTGGTGTAATTCTTGATAATAAATTATCCGGCATGCCTCATATAATTTATACCCAAAAAAAATGCGAAAAAAATATAAACATTCTTAGAGCTTTGTGCGGGGTATGGTGGGGCGCTCATCCATATTATTTAAAATTAATTTATAATGCAATTATAAGAAGCCGATTAGATTATGCCTCATTTCTTCTTGAACCAACTAGTAAAAAAGGATTAAAAATATTAGATATCATTCAACACAAGTCTTTAAGATTAATTATAGGCGCTATGAATTCGTCGCCTATCAATGCCTTGCAGATTGAATGCGGTGATCCTCCACTTTTTATTAGACGACAATATTTATCGGATTCCTTTTTTTATCGGGTTCTTCAATTTTCAAACCATCCATTACTACCTAAAATTCGTTTGCTTTCTCAGTACATTTCAATTAATTCAGGAAAATACTGGCGTAATAAAGAAACTCCTAACCTAGTTAAAAGCTATGAACATTATAATTCCTTACTAGATCCTATTTATAGGTCGGCGACTCTGCCTCTTTTCTCCAATTCGTTTGAAGTTGCACTTTTCAAACCCAATGTTATATTAGATATAGGATTAAATAAATTTTCTATTGAATCAAATAAAAGATTTGTATTTACGTTGGACAAGAATTTCCCAGATTGTCATTATATTTTTACAGATGCTTCTAAGACTAACTCAAAAGGTTGTACTGGATATGCAATATACCATCAAAATTGGAGAATAGTTCAAAAAATGAAAAGTCCTCCCGAATCTTCAGTTTTACTGGAGAAATGTTAGCCATTTTACAATCAATAAAATATTGCTATCTTTTTAAATTAAAATCAAGCGTGATATTTTCAGATTCTCTTAGTTCTTTACAAGCATTGTTATGTAATCCTTTCTATGACATTTCCCGCAATCCTTTGATATTTGAAATTAAGAAACTTCTATTCTTATACCAATTTCAAAACATCAACATTTCTCTCGCTTGGATTCCGAGTCATATTGGTATATCTGGTAATGAATATGCTGACAAACTTGCTAAACAAGCTATAGTCTGTGGGGATACTTTCTTATTTAAAAATTATTGCTACGACCTTATAAGAACTACGAAATTAGTATATAGAGATAGATGGTCAAAACATTGGAACAAAACCAAAACGACAAAAGGCTGTCACTATGCCAAAATTCAACCCATCATTCCTTCTAAGCCTTGGTTTTATAAATTATCCTTAAATAAGAAACATACATCAATGTTATGTAGAATGCGCTTGGATCACTGCTGTAATTCGGTTCACCTTGCTAGGCTTCATATTAAAAATTCTTCAATATGTGAATGTGGTTTGGATATTGGTGACCTCAACCATATTTTCTTCTCGTGTCCGTTATATGATCATACTTCATTATTTAACACTTTGGTAAATCTTAAAATTCCTCTTCCTACAGAAATTTGTTCTCTTTTAATTTTTTCTAAAAAAAGTAAAAATGTTTTCAATTGTCTTATGGACTTTTTTAGATTTAAATAATATTAGATTATAAAATTTTATTCATTATTTAGCTATCAATCGTCTTTATTTAGTAATACTGATTATTTTTAATGTGGTATTGAGTTTAGTATTATTTTAATTCAACCTAATATCCATCATTTATTTAATATACTTCAGTACAAGTCATTTCATGATTCATTATTATAGTATTCTATGGTTCTTAACATTATGATTTTGGTTTTTAATCAGAATCGTAGTTTCTCTTTAGATTGTCCGTCGTTTCGTTTCAAGTTACAAGTATTTTTATTGACTGGAGGTTGGCAGTAATTGTTAGGTTGCCATATAAAAAAAAAAAAAAAAAAGGCTAGGAATATTTGTATAGAGATTACCAGCCAGTGTTGCCGTTTTAGCGACTTTCTCGCCAGATCTAGCGGATTTTAGCAGTGTTTAGCGGATAAAAAAATCGTTTTAGCGAGAAATAATTATTTAGCGACTTCTAGCGACATTTGGACTTTTGAAATGGAGACTTTTTTTACAAAGTAATTAATTTCAAATAAGTCATTTATCATATGTCCAATTTTGTAATCTACCATTGGTAACACTGTATATATAATATAATTTCACGGGAATTCCCGAACATAAACTAACAATTCAATGTCGTTCATTCACTTTCATCTGTTTTGACCTGAGACCATGTTCTAAGGTTTCGACATACAAAAACGCAGTAGGAGTAAACATATTCAAAGATTTATTTAATTTTGCAATAGTAATATTATCACTACCGCACTCAAATGCAGACTTTGAACGCGTATTTGGTGCTATGAATGTAGTTAAAAGCAAACTGCGAAACAAGCTATCACAAAAAATTTTAAATACCATTCTTCTGTTTAGAAATCAGTTAGGGATCAAAAAAAGAACTGCGCAACGTATGATATTTCCGAAGATGTCAACCAAGTCGGTAAAGGCAAACCAAAGATGGGAACTGGAGACATTGGCGAAACTTCAACTTCCGCTGAAGTTCTTTTTGAAGATCTGGATCCATACTTCGCTATTAATTTTGAAATTTAGGTACAAGAACGTACTGAGCTAATTGTTTTATTTTTAATAAGATGTTGACTAATTTTTAAACGTTTATTTTTTTACAATATTTTTTTTATTTTGTGCATGAATAATTTTTGTTTTAGTTGTCATGTCATTAACCTAATTTTACTCATTACCTTATATATAATTGATTTACATGAAATAGAGTCCGCTCTTTTTAAGGATTTTCTGAATTTATAGATTTAGATTTTCGGTATTAATTGTATACCATTTGGCAAGATTTTTCAGTAAGCCATTGGGTACCACAAAAATGTACCTAGGGACATCTAGCGGATTTTAAGAAGAAGAAAAATCCTGTTTCTGGCGGATTTTTTCTGTTAGTCTAGGGACTTTAAAATTTGTAGAACGGCAACCCTGATTACCACCCGTGGTTTTGTGGTGTTTTGACTTTTGACTTTGATATTGCAAAATGCAGAATTATTTGAACGCAATGTTCAATGTTTATTGATTTTGGTTAGAAACAATTTAACCAAAGATAATAATAAAAGTTTGAGGTTTACATTTGCAAACGAGAAGACAGCAAGATTCAGTGCAAACATGAATCCTATGACGTATGTTTTCTCAATATATAAATATAATTCTGGGTTCTTATGTTTATTTATTTATAAAACTTTATAAGGGTTATTGGCACTTGGCACTCAATATGCCATTTATACTGGACATGTAAAGTAATTTAATTTCAAAAGTAATTTGATTGGTGCTAACTGTTCTGCTCACTTTTGCAGTTTGTACAATTAGCTAGCATTAATCTCTAAAGATATGTTATTGAGTCATTAATATATTGTTTCAGAAATGTTAAAAATGTTTTAAAACTCAGTGAGCGAGAATTAACTGGTAATTCTAAGACCTCATGGCATGATCAGTACAAAGACAGTGCTTGGATATTCATTGGTGGCATGCCCTATGATTTAACAGAAGGTGATATAATTTGTGTGTTTTCTCAGTAAGTGATTTCTCATTTGCGTTTAGAAATAATTTAATTATATAATTTCCATTTGTTATTGTGTGTTTGATTGTGATTCTAATTAGGTTCGACTGTACAAAATCTACAATAAATTTATCATTTAATCCCCTTTTAAACTACAATCTATAAACGTGTATTTATGTAATTAATTTATATTTTTGTCACTTTTATTATTTAATTATAATGGGGTATCTCTATAGTTTTCTCATCTGGTTGGATTCTAAAAATATATAATTGTAAGTGAAAATGATAAATATACATAAATATCAATAAAATAAAATAAATACATAAATAAATAAAAACCTAACCAAATGAAAGCCCTCGGCAGGGGTGACCAAATGGCTGAGGGTTAGGGGAAAAGGGAAAAAAACTGGCGGACAATGCAATAAAATAAATACATAAATTAATAAAAACCCAACCAAATGGAAGCCCTTGGCAGGGGAGACCAAACGGCTGAGGGTTAGGGGGAAAGGGAAAAAAACCATTGGGCAATGCTAGCGGTATTGAGAAGCACCGTCCGGAGCGGTCCATCACGGAGTCCCAGTCGCCTCAGATGACCCGAGAGGCTGATTTGGATTAACCCATTTGCAGAAACGACTACAGGTATAAATTCAGCAGCCCACCCCACATATCGGTCACCTCGTGACCCAGGTCCAGGTATTTTGTTCGCTTATCTGTTTCGGCTTTCACGAGGTTCTTGTCATACGGAATGATAATATCGACCAAAAATATCCTTGAATGTGCCCAGTCCATCAGCACAATATCAGGCTTATTCACAAGAATAGTCCTACCTGTGATGATGGCCTTGGCTCAGTAGAGCCTGGCGCGGACATTTTCGAGCATGGCTTCCTGCAAGTACTTGTAATACAGCAATTTCCAGTCCATGAGACCGTATTTTGGAGCAAGCTCCTTGTGTAGAATTCGGGCTACTAGGATATGCTTGTGCAAGTACTCAGAGTTAGAAAGCGCTGAACAACCAGAGATGACATGCCTAAGTGACTTAGGATGTATCTCCGATAGTTGTTGGCCTTAATAACCTGATCCTGTATCGCACAGACGAAACCCTATAGTTTCCCCAAAGAGGTCACCAAAACATAGCCAGTGGAGGGAGGCACCTTTGTCTACGAAAGGATCATTTAGAGCCTTATAGAATCTCCTGTGGAGCTCTTTTTCCTTCATTACGGTCTACCGGTCGGAAATGATCTGTACTGCCGGGTCATTGCTCGTTGGCTAAAGATAGTGGGGTAAGCCCTTTATCACAAGAAATGATGTCCCTATAGTATCAATCATCTGATCTCTTCAGAAAGCAATTACGGAGGCTGCATACTTCGTGGTTATGCATGGTAAGCGTGCTTAAAAAGTCACGGTCACTCATAATCGAAGAACTCTGGTGATGTCATAGTAGTGCGGACTTTTCTATCCAAGGCGTTTGAGTCCACCTAAGTATGCCAAAGGTATACATGAGTAATGGTATGATTTATATACATGGTAGAGCCATGCTGCAGTTATATTAGTATTATAGTTGTAGCATGAATGGGTCGGCTCGACTGGGGAAGGACCACTCTCACAGAATACCAGCTTAAAATAGTAGCTTAATGCTGCTGTGTTTCATATGGTGAGTGTAGAGAACCGGAGACCTTTTTTCCTGGAAATTAGGCATTCCATCTTAGTTCTCATGGGTGACAACGCATGTGCATATTGATTTGTAATCGAGGATAGATGTAGATGTCTATGGGCCGCAGCAACCACTTACCATAAGGTGGACTGTGTGCTTGTTTGTCAGCCTATCCTATAAAAAAAAAGAACCAACAGCAAAAGTTAAAAAAATATTAATTCAATTTATCCTGTACAATTGTAAACACATGTTTTTTGATTTGATGTAACATAGATTATTATGACATAGTTTTGTCTGGGCATATCAAAGATAATGTTGTTAAACCCAAGTTTAGGGTTGACTATAGATGTCCAGTATTGATTTTAATAATGTTTTTAGTTTATGAGGCTTGTTAGGGTTAAGCTTTGACCTATTACACTGTTTTTGGATGTCGGAAATGCGTTTTGGATTAATTATGATAAAAATAAATTTCACTAAAAATTGTTTATAACGAAATGCAAATATTTCAATTTGGTCTAGTATTATGAAGTAGATGGCCGGTACTTGATTTTTTAATTTTGTTTTTAATTTAGGAAGTTTGTCAGGGACAAAGTTGAACTTTTTACACTGTTTTGGATTTTGGAAATGCCTTTTGAATTAATGACGATAAAAATAAATTTCTAAAAATCGCATATAACAAAATTCAAATATGTCAATGTTTTTTTAACTTCCCACTATGAAAATCAATGATTTTCAAAGAATGGGGAAGTTATTGTTTTCACCTCATTTTTGGAAAATCGAGTTTTCAGCAGATCTTGTTGTTTCAAGGTCCTAGGAAGCTATTCTGGCTATTTTGTTCGTATGCTGTGTGTGATTTGTTGAAAATTTAGTCTTATTACTTTTTTACTCCAACCACTGGTTTTTCTGAAAATATTTGTTGCATTATATGTACTAGTTGTGAGTTATGGAAAAAAATCAAGTTGAAATCACTCAAAGGCACAGGTTGTTTCCTTATTCACCTATGGCCTTTACTACTCAGAGAATATGACTTAATTTTATGTTAATAATCAGATAAGCTATTTTTGCAGGTACGGTGAAATAGTTAACATTAATTTAGTAAGAGATAAAGCTACTGGCAAATCTAGGGGATTTGCTTTTATTTGTTATGAAGATCAACGCTCAACTATTTTAGCTGTGGATAACTTAAATGGAATTAAGGTTATTAGTTATAAATGATGCTTTGAACAAACACTTGAATTAATTATAAAAATAGGTATATTGATTTTACAGATATTAGGCAGGACAATTCGTGTTGACCACTGTGAGCAGTATCGAGCACCAAACGCAGATATGTCAAAGATTGATGAATTGACAGCAGCAGTGCGTACTGAAGGTTGTGCACCAGTTGCACCAAAGGAAGAGATCTTAAAAGTGAAACAGGTAACTAGTATTATATGTTGTCTACTGTTCTGTTTGCAATACTTAGTTTGCTGCTCATACATTTGAAGATGGAGGACAGAGGCAGAGGTAAATCTTATTGAATTAAGCGAGTCACAGACAACGCAGATACGATAGTATATGAAATGATATATTCACTCGAAATCATTCAAACTTACTATATAGACGTGTTTTTTTGGAGCGAATTGTTTATACAGAGTGTTACCTATAATGAGTTGTCATAGATCGCTCCTAGATTTGCTAGACAGCTCATCAGAATAGGATTCAGATTTTGATTTTGATGCACGTGTATTAATTTTTACTAAATGACGAAGACTGTTAATAGAACGTCGTATAAAGCTTAAAAAGGACCGAGACGAATTTAATAAATAATAACATATTTTCAGTGACCACCTACATTTATCTGCCAGTAAAATCTTATGCCATGTATATAAATATATTTGTATTTTATTCTTTCTAATGTACCTAGCAGTGTAACGGTTTACGGAAGGGAAAGGGCGGGGAACGCGCTTGTATTTACAGAGTTAAAACAACTATTTAGATACCTAAATCTGTAACCGAGCCCAAACGTCGAACTGGCCGAACACCACCGACTGCTTTCGAATTTAACACTCCCTTATGAAAGTGTGCGTGCGTAATATAATATTAGGCGCTGTATATTTATGAATGACAATCAGTTAAACATTTTGTACTTTTTATCTTTTTCTAGCTGTTACCCGCAGCTTCGCCCGCATGGTCACTGGGCAATGAACTATCCATTGCTTTTTGAATTGAAAGAAAACTGAGTTTTATAGATTTGTCAGAGATGCAGCCATTAAAAGGAAACTGAGCAAAATTGATTCGTCAGCCTATTTAAATGTTTTGAAATGCAGCTTATAGGAAAGCATGAAAACAGCCTGTTTATTCCAAATGGAAATGGGATATTTTTTAATTAAAGGAAAGTGAGCATAATTATCCGTCAGGGATGCAGACTTTTGAAAAGAAACTGAGCTAAATTGATTCGTCAGAGGTGCAGTTTTCTGAATTGAAAGGAAACTGAGCCAAATAAAAGATCCGTCAGAGATGCAGGCTTTTGAGTTGAAAGGAAACTGAGCTTAATAGGTCCATCAGAGGTGCAGCATTTGGAATTGAAAAGAAACTGAGCTAAATAGGAAATTTTGAATTGAAAGGGAAGATCTGTGGGAATTCTGATTAATTGATTGTGGGAATTTTGGAAAAAAAAACTAACTGAACACTATTTGACGCTACTGTACACAATGTTATATGTTTTTCCATTCGGGGAAAGAATGTGGAGATTCTGGGCATTTGACACACGCGAACATGCTACATACAGCTGACCATGAGAGAAGCACGGTTTTTCTAAGTTGACCCCCGCTACATGTAACGTTTGCCCTTGCGCTTTATTAATTGTCATTGCAAAACTGAGCTTAATAGGGAACTGCAACCTTTTGAATTGAAAAGGAAGATCTGTGGGAATTATAGGGATACGTGGTATAATAACATTTTCACCTTTTCCTACGCCTGTCAAAGTTGTAGCACCGATTATGTTCCGTCCAAGATGTGTCACACGCAGCCTTGTCCCGTTACATAACCGAGGAGCATCTAAATTTCGCATTAGCATGACTGGGACGCCTAATTTTAATTGAAGCTTATGTGAGGGCACACCTGACAACTCTAGGAATTTGGAAACTCTGCGGGATATGAAGTGCTCTGTTCTGTGTCCATAACTGTGTCTACTGACAAATACTCTGTTATTTCTCCTGCTACTTCGCTTAATATATCTGAATTTATTTTGTTAACGCTCTCATTTTTTGGTGCAAGAATCGCCCTTTCACATAACCATTTGTCTTCATGCATGTTGTTCGTTAAATCTGAATAAACGCTCGTAATTAATTCGGAATGACTGTACTACATTACAAAAATCTCTCGTCAATTTAACGCAGCCCTCAGGATTCGTTTCCAACCGCACATCGCCAATTTTTAATAGTATGTCAGCATAGTTTCCAGCATTGATATCATTATACAAATGCACTCTCATATTCGTAGTTAAACTAAATTTTATCACCTTGTTGCATAAAATAGACGACTTGAGGCATGCTTCAATTTCATCTGCAGGTGTGCCCTTTTGAATGACAGGTAAAGTTTGGCGAAAGTCACCAGCCAGTAAAACCACCATTCCTCCCATTATATCGGTATTGCTGCGCAAATCCTGGAGCGTGCGATTTAGTGCTTCTACGGCTTTTTTATGCGACATTGTACTTTCGTCCCACACTAAAAGTTTGCATTGTCGTAGCATTATACCTCGTGCACTATTTTTCCTAAAGTTGCAGATCGGCGATTCTTCCCGGGCTATATTTAGAGGGAGTTTTAAAACAGAATGTGCAGTGCGGCCCCCGCTTAGCAGCGTGGCGACTATATCGGAGGAAGCTACGGCCACAGCAATGTTTTTATCTTTCCGTACTTGCGCTAATAATAAATTTAACAAAAATGTCTTCCCAGTTCCTTCAGGGGCATCTAAAAATAAAAGTGCACCATTTCCAGATTCAATTTGTCCTAATACTTTGTCAAAAACTCGTTTTTGTTCGGGAAGCAAGCGGGGTACAAATTCGGCTACTTGCTGCTGCAAAGCTGGTAGTAGGTAATCGTAGTTTGTTTAACGTATAATTTCATCACTTAGTTCATTTTCGGTTGTTCGCTGAGGGCTTATCATTCCGAAGTCGCTTAATTTTTTGCCTACCATTGCCATTACATTATCTTCAATTTTTCCACTTGCTTCATTATAAATGTGTATTTTTCCACTTCTTCAGTATAAAGTTATTTTCGTTGTTCGAGGGCTTATCATTCCAAAGTCGCTTAATTTTTTGCCTACCATTGCCATTACATTATCTTCAATTTTTCCACTTGCTTCATTATAAATGTGTTCATTGTATATCATGTTCGCGTGTGTCTGCTGTAACCTTCGCAAAATATCTTCCGCCATGTACTCTTTATATTTGTCCCATAATTCATGTGCATTAGTTAGCCCGCAAGATGATATGAGAGTTGCATAAAGATCCCTAATTTTGTCTGGTGACTGGCACTGCACAGCTTCCTCCATGGTTTCATCCCAGTGATTATCGTTTTCTAAAAGATGCAGAGTTTCACATGCTTCTCTATAAGTTGCGCATTCCTGACCGTTGACAGTTTTAAGGTCTTTATATCCTGTAGGACCCCGAACTTGGTACAGCAGCAATCGTAAACAGAAACCACACCGGGAAGCACACCGGGCCAATTTGCAACAGGCGCGCCTTGAATACGGCGTTTCCCCTCCTTCCTAGCTGTGCTCCAAGTATAATAGCGGGGGACTTCAGAATATAACAACGTTTTTGCAAAGGGGTCGGTTTGACAAAGTTGAAAGAATGCTGTTAGTGTAGTTTTTGGCGGTGATGCAATTCTTTCTTGGAAATTTCTTTCGGTGAAATATACACGCTCTCCATTTTCTAAGTGCACAGCAAGGTGAGTAACTGTTGGGTGCCTTTCGTGTAAAAAGAAGCCAAGGAGACGCCACGCTGCCTCGTTACTGCTGACATAACGCCCTGCTTGAAAGGTCTGTACTTCATTAACAGGATTTGCCTCACCTTCACTCCTGAGATTAAATATTGCTTGGTCGCTTCCTTTATTTATGTACTTACAGATATACTTGATTGCGTGGACAGAGCTACATGCTTCTACATTAATGTGGGCATTAAACATTTTACATAGAATGGGCGAATACGGGACAATCCAGCTGTTATCTAAGGTTTCGAACGCTCCAGAGCGAGATTTGATTGTAAATTTCCTGCCACCATCTTCGGGAGCTCTGCGTCTGTATAAAGGGTAGCAATTGTCATTGTGCACTGTTTCTTTTAATAGCTGTTTAGGGAATTTCTTTGTACATTTTCCTTCTTTCATACATGGCGATATTCGAATTTCGTGCTCCACATGGACCGTGAATCATATTTCGGACGATAGTATCATACAATTCTTTATCTTGCTCAGGATCCGGAATCTCGGCGCTTATTATGTCGTCTATTTGGCTGGGCCGCAGCTCCTCTTTAAGCCATATTAGAATGTGGGCATGCGGTAATCCTCTTTTTTGCCATTCAATTGAATGCATGAAGCACTGCACCTCTCCGAAAATTTTCCCTTTGTTAATTACATACATTAATTTTTGTACTTTTAATCTAAATACTCTAGCAACTAAATCGTGTCTGTCAGTACTTTTTTGGCCCGGCATTAGCTCCTCGGTTATTTCTTTCCATGTGGGATTGCAAGTAAAAGTAACAAAAAGATCAGGTCTTCCGTAAGTTCGTACATAGGCGAATGCGTCTTGTGTGTACTCATGTAGGTAGCGGGGACTGTTAACGAATGATGAGGGCAGAATTACCATTTTACCTAAATCTCTGGGGTTTATATTGGCGTCGCTAGAAATTGCATCTTGTAAATGTATATAATTCTCAACGCGCAGCTTTTTATGATTTAAAGATATATAACGGAGACGCTCACTTTCTACCTTCACATACATGTCTATCAAAAATTGATGAAATAATTGTCTACACCGGGCTAAGAGGTTAAAATCATTTTCCCGCAACATCATATGATACGCATAAAAATCCATACATGATACTTTTTTGTTCGGAGTAGGCTCCTTTGTGACCGGGTTAATGAGTGGAATTTGAAAATGATAACCCTCTTGTCCTTTGCAATAAATCAATGGGTATTGCAGAGCGTCATAAAACTTGTGTGTATCGGCTACGCGTTGCAACGTATCATCACGTTCTCGCAAGACAATGTCTCGTGAAGAAAATTGATCACCACTAATTACGGCTGCTATTTCGTTTATCAAAGGTGCATTGCAGCGCCTTTCATGCTCTCCTCGAGGGGTCCGATCTGCGTGAATGACGACTTTATAATCCTCTTCAGGTAGGTTTTCTAAAGCAGTTTTAAATGTTTTGACTAAAATGTTACGTTCATGCAAGAATCTTTGAATTTTGAACACTGTGTCTCTCTCAACTCCCTGGATAAATTGGCAGCGACGGTCTACCTCAATTTCTTCGTCACCCATAAAATATACTTGCAAAAATTTATGCTGTTCGTTTTCAGCTGGAAAAAGTGAACCTATTCTATGATAAATTTGCCCTTGCACCGTAAATGTAGGAGAAAATCCCGGCATTATTATTTCCCGGTCAACTCCGAAGGACGTCATTTGAAAGCATGAGTTATATTTCCGGATCCTGTTTAAAAAGCGCCGTGACTCATTAGCATCATATAAAAAGAAAGTTTTCAAAGGTTCTTCTGGTTCCCCAAGTAACGGAAGAGACACTTTGCCATTGGAACACCACATGCCTGCGGTCTCATCTTTCCATTTTAAAGCGCTGCAAAATCGACACGCCTTGTCCATCAGTCCGATAACAACTAACCTGTGATTTTTATAATCAATCAACGGATCATAATTGAATGCTGCGTCATTAAAAACCGACCAATTGTTTCTTTGAAAATTTTGTCGACGTTCAGCTTGGAGCTGTGCATTTGCATCTCTTCGCGCCTGTGTCTGTTCTGGTGTTTCAGATGCCCTTATAGTAGATTGACGTTCAGCTTGCTCAATGAGTCTGTGTTGAGTTTCATCAGGTGTTTCCGCGGCTCTTAAGGCGGCCTGACGTTCCGCTTGTTCGAATAGCCTTTGCTGACTTTGAGCAGGTGTTTCAATAGCTCTTAAAGTAGATTGACGCTCTGTCTGTTCAAGACGCCTTTGCTGACTTTGAGCAGGTGTTTCAGTAGCTCTTAAAGTAGCTTGACGCTCTGCCTGTTCAAGACGCCTTCGCTGACTTTGAGAAGGTGTTTTCAGAAGCTCTTAAAGTAGCTTGACGCTCTGCCTATTCAAGACGCCTTTCCTGACTTTGAGAAGGTGTTTCGGAAGCTCTTAAAGCAGCCTGACGCTCTGTCTGTTCAGGACGCCTTTGCTGACGTTGAGAAGGTGTCTCAGATGCTCTAAAAGCAGCCTGACGCTCTGCTTGTTCTTGCCTTCTCAGTTCAGCATCTTCTAAAGATTCTAGCGATCGAGCTAATCTTTTCGCTTGTCTTTGAGAAGATACTCTTGAAAGGCTGGACTTACGTTTGCGAGGCATTATGAAGTAACAAAAAACCTATTTATAAAAAAACGTTAAAATACCTAAAAGGAATAAATATTCCTTTTAAATATTTTTTTAAAATCAAAACAACAAAACCAATTTAAGACACAACACGAATCCGAAAACGATAGCAAAAAAAAATCGTATCAACTTAAACCGAATCACAAAACAAATCGCTGAAAACCGAAATCGAAAGCAGTAGTCAATATAAATATAACCAACGAAAAAAGAAGTAAGTGTATAGGTACCGTATACACTATCTATACTATTAATATTCCTTTGAAATATTGTTAAACAACCTTAAACAACGAAAACCAATTCACGATTCTAAATAAACAAAATCCAAAATCAAAGCCAGAGTCTAAATATGTATAAAGGGATACCAACCAAATCAGCAAAACCGATCCAAGAAAATACACAAATCCGAAAATGAAAGCCAATATAAATCCATTCAACCTTAACCAAATCACAAAGCAAATAACAAACAACCGAAATCGAAAGCAGGTAGTCGAATAAGCAACGAAATAGAAACAATTTAAGCGTATAGGTACCGTATGCACTATAAGTTGACGCGCGGCTCAACGGCGGGAGTTAAGTACATGTCAGGAAACATTTCGTTACCGCGTTTTAAAAACCTAGTAACGACATCTAGCGGAATCAATTCAAACTATGTATACGTTAGTTAATAAGAACTCTCAAAAAATATTTTTCTTATAATTTTGCACAATTTTTCTTATTGTAATACCGATTCATTCATAACCACATATAAGAACTGTATTCATTTCCGTTCAATAATTATTAATAAGGCTTACTAAGAACTGTTTCTACCACAGTTAAGTAATAGTTAAGGGTGAAAGCGTTACAGGTGGTGATAGTATTTCTGATCCATACTTATAATCACGCCTGTAACCCTTGCGGGGTAGGCGGAGCATCAACGGATTACTTAATATCGTCTGCGAGGTTATCGCCTATTCTGTGAATTACAATGCACCAAAACGTTTGAAGAAAATCAGCTGGTGAATTTTATGTTTTTTATCGCTCTCTTCCCGGTCCTGCGTGGAAAAATACAGATCCATACATTTTTTATCTTAATTTTGGTAAAAAGACATAATAATCCAGATATTCTGACCTGTGTTCGTCCATCGTACCGTCGTCCGTCTTGTAGAATCACGGTGGCGCCACCTAGCTGAATTTAATTTTGCAACATATTCGATTTCCCACGGGAATTATTCGTTTTTCCGCTGAAAAAAGTAGCCTATGTCACTCTACAGCCACCGAACTATCCCCAAAAAAATCTCCTCCACTCTCACGTGAAAGAAGGACAAACTTTGATTCATCCCACGGGAATGAGATGTTTTCCGCGGAAAAACGTAGCCTATGTCACTCTACAGCCACCGAACTATCCCCATACAAAAAAAAGCATGCCATGCCGACGCTCTGTTGCGACGTGAAAGAAGGACAAACAAACAAACAAACAAACCAACACACTTTCGCATTTATAATATTAAGTATGGATATTCAAAATGTGTGGTAATGCATTATTTTGAGTTTTATTTTCTTTTCTCTGAAAATTCTGAACCTCTGCAAATTTGGCCATATATTGCAAAATAACCCTGTATATATTATATTCATATAAGTTTATCTATCTGTAAAATGTATTTATGTATTTAAAATTTAAATACATTTACAATAACATAGAATTATGTTGACATTTAAAACTTTAATTTTGTGTAATTGTATTTAATTGCCTTTTTATTTTATTTTTACTATATGTTGCCACCGCTACCGTTACCGTTACAGCCTATTAAAGTCGACTACTGAACATAGGCCTCCCATTTAGATTGCCATATAACATGGATATTTGTCATAGTGGCGATGCTTGGCGAGCGGTATAGCAACCGCGGTTTTTTAATTTTAGTTGTTATTAGAAAGACTCTGCTGCCCATCTCATGATTTGTTTCCCTCAGTCGCCTCTTACGACACCCACGGGATGATATGGGGTAGTGGATATTCCTACACCGCCACTATGCGGTACTATATTGTTACACCTACGTCAAACTCTCACCACTCCATGGGTACACTGGTTGAGAATGCCTCATGGCATTAATTCCACCCTTTGTATTATTTTGTAATAGGAAATGCAATAAAGAATAAATAATTTTTCTTAAGTAACTCTAGTTTTGACGCGTAATCAATTTATATCTGGGCTGTATTTTGATAGATACAATATTAATTATGAATTTGTCAAAAGTACCTGAACCAACCAACCAACTTAGCTCGGCGTTAGAAAAAAAAAAGATATTTTTTTTTTCAGGAATTACTTATCTTGAAATTCTTTTAAAGTAAAAGTACAAAATTTCATCCGAGGAACCATTCAGATATAAATATTCTACCAAATTGGTTGAAAATTGTTATTTACGCAATTCGATAATTTCATTGTTGAAAAAAAATGATTGGTCCATAATTATTTATTTTTGTACAGTAATTTGGGCCGCGTGGTTTAGAATACCAAATAACAAGAAATAAAAAAACGAGCATATTGCAGGGTTTGAACTCACGCACTCGCCGTGCGCGTCTGTGGCGAAATTACCAAACACATTGCGTGTGTAATTCAAGCTCGTTACTTTGTGCATGAAAACACGGACAAAATGAAATTTCCCAGAAATGGGACCTAACTAGATGTTTAGCCCCATGAATGGCTATATTGTAAATTTCATAAAGGTCCTTAAAGCTATTCTAGACCGCCATTACCATAAGATATATAATATTGCTCGTATAATAGTATAGGTTATTAAGAATTTTACGGCAATGAACATAACTAATAATTATCTTTTCATCAATATTTTACTTTAAGTGGTAGGTAGGTAATCAGTGCAAAGATTACTTTTGATTTACTTCATTTCACAGAGTACTTTTATAATGATTTCTTATATTTACGCGAACACTATACATGATTAAAACTACTTTTATGGATTTTATCGCGTTTATTTTGACTTAACTACGATAGTTTTATTTAACTACGATTTGTCAAATCCTCGCGAAAGAACACCGATTCCTACCAAGGATGATACGTGAGGCTATTGAAATTAAAAAACATCCTAATTTTAATAGAGAAGGAGGCTGGGTACTACCACCTGCTTGGGATCCTATAATCAATAAAATTAAAACTAAACCCAAGCATACCACTGCAAGACCTCAGGACATAGTTCATTTTGCATAGATCGGACCATAAACAATAATTAAAAAGCTGAAGGTACTCCGGGTTTAACAATGACATCGGGACGTCAGTCATCTCAGTCCCCCGTGACCATGGGTATGAAAAGCGCCCGAAACGTCGGGAATTAAAAATAAAAGTAAATAAAAAGTAAAAATAAACGCGATAAAATCCGTAAAAGTAGTTTTAATCATGCAGAGTACTTTTATTTATAGGTAAAGAGACTTTACTCAACAGGTTCAAAAGCATCTGTAACTATAAAACCTACAACTTTCCTGCTATGTATATAATTGTGTGCTGTGTAGTGGCGGTTGAGAATATCCACTACCCCATATCTTCCCGTGGGTGTCGTAAGAGGCGACAGAGGGACACAAAAAGGAGATGGGCAGCAGCATCTTCCTAATAACAACTATGACAATAAAAAAAATGCGGTTGCCAACCAGCTCGCCAAGCTTGAGCAGCGACGCAAATAAACGGCCCCAAGTTCCCCGGCGGCCCCGCTATTCCTGGCTACGGTGGCGACCATGGTAACGGCGGGGCAAGGGGTGCTAAGAATCTCCGGTGGAGGTTCGGTTGCCACCTACGACGACTCGACCTGGCAACGTATAACGCGCGCACCCTGAGGACTGACGAGAAGATACTGGAGCTGGAAGAAGAGGTGGACAAGTTGCGCTGGCATATTATTGGATTATCTGAGGTCCGAAGAGAGGGGGGAGGACACGGTAACCCTCGAGTCCGGCAACTTGTTCTATCACCGGGAGGGCGACCATCTGTCCCAAGGAGGTGTCGAATTTATCGTCCACAAGTCTCTCGTCAACAACGTTGTAAAGATTGGGAGTGTGTCGACGAGAGTCGCGCACCTGATACTCAGAATCACCAAACGGTATTCGCTGAAGGTCATACAGGTCTACGCACCAACCTCGGCACATCCCGATGAGGAGGTAGAGGAAATGTATGAGGTTATTTCTAGAGCCATGCATTCCTTCAAAACCCACTACACGGTGTTGCTGGGTGATTTCAACGCAAAACTAGGCACAAGAGAAGGCGGTGAGCTGAAGTTAGGGAATTTTGGAGTAGGGCAACGGAACGGTAGGGGCCAGCAGCTGGCTGACTTTATGGAGAAAGAGGGACTCTTTATGATGAACTCTTTCTTCCAGAAGCGGCCCCACAGGAAGTGGACCTGTTCGAGCCCCGATGGTTCGACAAAAAATGAGATTGACTTCATTATGACGACCGGACGCCAACTGTTCAGTGATGTCTCAGTGATCGCAAGGGTGAAAACCGGCAGCGATCACCGAATGGTTAGAGGCACACTGAACCTAAACGTTAAGTTGGAGAGGTCTCGTCTAATGAAGTCAACGCTCCGTCCCCCTCGTGCTCTAATCCAGAATCCCGAATCTTTTCAGCTCGAGTTACGTAACCGCTTTCAGTGCTTAGAAGATTGCAATGCAGTGGAGGATATGAATGACAAGCTCGTGGAAACTGTCCATGCGGTCGGAGCTAAGTTCTGCAAGACCCGCCGCAGAAGAACACAAAAACTCTCCGATCACACTCTTAATCTCATGACTGTTAGACGGGAGATGAAGCTGCAATCGTCAACAGATTTGACAGCATACAGGCAACTGAACAGACAGATCTCCAAATGCATGCGGCGAGACTTACGCAACTTTAATACTGCTCGTATTAAAGAAGCGATCGAGCGGAACCAGGGCTCCAAAGTCTTTGCCAGAAAGAGCCAACTGTCAAAGCTGAAGACTGAATGTGGCAGCATCGTTTCCGAGACACCTGAGATTTTGAGTGAGATTGAGAGGTTCTATGAGCAGCTGTACACATCATCGTTGGAGCCACACGCAAGTGTGAGTAACGATCCAAGAGCAAGTCTTACCCGACACTATTCCGATGATATCCCGGACGTCAGTCTGAGCGAGATTAGAATGGCTCTCCAGCACTTTAAAAACGGCAAGTCCCCGGGCGAGGATGGAATTACAGCAGAGCTTCTGAAAGCGGGTGGAAAACCGGTACTTGAAGTCCTTCAGAGACTCTTTAATTCCGTCCTCCATGGTGGCACTACTCCGGAGGCGTGGAGCAGAAATGCGGTGGTCTTGTTCTTCAAGAAAGGTGACAACGCCTTCTTGAAGAACTACAGACCCATATCCCTTCTGAGCCGCGTCTACGTGCTGTTTTCGAGAGTCATTACGAATCGTCTCGCACGCAGACTCGACGACTTCCAGCCTCCCGAACAAGCCGGTTTCCGAAAAGGCTTCAGTACCATAGACCACATACATACCCTGCGGCAGATTGTACAGAAGACCGAGGAGTACAATCTGCCACTTTGCCTGGCGTATGTGGACTATGAGAAAGCCTTTGATTCCGTCGAAATTTGGGCGGTGCTACAGTCCCTTCAGCGGTGCCAAGTTGACTGTCGGTATATCGACGATGGCTATCCGCGTACAGAACCAGAATTCGAAGCGTATTCAACTGCAGAGAGGTGTAAGACAGGGTGACGTTATATTCCCGAAACTCTTCACCGCTGCGTTGGAGGACGTTTTCAAGCTACTGGACTGGAAAGAATACGGTAATAACATCAATGGCGAGTACATCACTCACCTTCGATTTGCCGACGATATAGTCCTTATGGCAGAATCGCTGGAGGACCTTAGCACTATGCACTCAATGACCTCAATGGTGTCTCCCAACGGATAGGTCTTAAGATGAACATGGACAAAACAAAGATCATGTTTAATGTCCATGTCACACCTATGCCGGTAGTTGTTGGGAGCAATAAGCTCGAAGTTGTTGACGAGTACGTTTACCTGGGACAAATAGTCCGACTAGGTAAGTCCAACTTCGACCGAGAGGTCAATCGTCGGATTCAACTCGGCTGGGAAGCCTGCGGGAAATTACAACCCATCTTCTCGTCAGGTATATCTCAAAACCTGAAAACTAAGTTGTACAACCAGTGCGTGTTGCCAGTGATGAGATATGGAACTGAGACGTGGTCCTTCACTGCTGGCCGTATGAGGACGCTCAAAGTCACTCAGCGAGTTATGGAGAGGGCTATGCTCGGAGTTTCTCTGCGTGATAAACTTAGAAATGAGGATATCCGCAGTAGAACCAGAGTGACCGACATAGCCCAACGGATTAGTAAGCTGAAGTGGCAATGGGCCTGCCATATAGCTCGAAGAACCGACAACCGTTGGGGAAAAAAGGTTCTCGAGTGGCAGCCTCGTACCGGTAGACGAAGTGTAGGGCGCCCCCCACTAGATGGAGTGACGACCTGGTAAGACATGCAGAAAGTCGATGGATGCAGGTGGCTCAGGACCGTGCTTTGTGGCATACCTTGGGGGAGGCCTTTGTTTAGCAGTGGACTTGTAATGGACAAAACAAAGATCATGTTTAATGTCCATGTCACACCTATGCCGGTAGTTGTAGGGAGCACTATGCTCGAAGTTGTTGACGAGTACGTTTACCTGGGACAAATAGTCCGACTAGGTAAGTCCGACTTCGACCGAGAGGTCAATCGACGGATTCAACTCGGCTGGGCAGCGTTCGGGAAATTACAACACATCTTCACGTCAGGTATACCTCAATCTCTGAAAACTAAAGTGTACAACCAGTGCGTGTTGCCAGTGATTACTTACGGATCAGAGACGTGGTCCTTCACCGCTGGCCGTATGAGGACGCTCAAAGTCGCTCAGCGAGCTATGGAGAGGGCTATGCTCGGAGTTTCTCTGCGTGATAGACTCAGAAATGAGGATATCCGCAGTAGAACCAGAGTGACCGACATAGCCGAACGGATTAGTAAGCTGAAGTGGCAATGGGGCGGCCATATAGCTCGAAGAACCGATAACCGATGGGGAAGAAAGGTTCTCGAGTGGCAGTCTCGTACCGGTAGGCGTAGTGTTGGGCGACCCCCCACTAGATGGAGTGACGACCTGGTAAGACATGCAGGAAGTCGATGGATGCAGGTGGCTCAGGACCGTGCTTTGTGGCGTTACTTGGGGGAGGCCTATGTTCAGCAGTGGACTTGTGAAGGGCTGTAATGATGATAATATAATTGTGTAGAATTATTCATATATCACGGCCACAAAATCTCATACATCACAACCTCAAAATCTCATACATCACAGCCTCAAAATCTCATATGTTACCTAACTTATACTTTAGAATGCTTAATTTTGTCATAAAGGATCTAAATTTCCCACATACATCGTCTACATAAAGTCCACAGTTAAATTTGTTCTCTATTCCCAGTCTTAAGGGGAAATATAACCTCAAATGGCTTAGCAAGATCCTCCGTTATGCCGAAAGTATTGCAGCATTAATTTTGAAATAAATATGTGGTAAAGTTGAGGATTAATGTTAAGGTTTATGTTAGACGAAAACACGATTCCGTAAAATTTGCTCGATAGAAAAAAAAAACCAAAGTTACCTCCAAACTGAACAATAGACCGCTGTTATTCATAAAATACTTTAAATAAGATCATGAAACTTTGCATACTAACTGAACTAACCATAAAGCAGTGCTTATGTTATTTACTTTTTTTAAAATATCATTATTTTCACTGTAAAAAGAAATTACCTAAACTATCGGCGCGTAAGCTTGGTTCCTGCGGAGCGACAGGACAACTTTACCATATATTTATTTCAAAATTAATGCTGCAATACTTTCGGCATAACGGAGGATCTTGCTAAGCCATTTGAGGTTATATTTCCCCTTAAGTATTTAATTTTCTTAACTAAATAATTCTAGTCAGTAACAATTACAATATTGATAGTTTGGTCTGTGTAAAATATTGTTCTACGAGGGTGGATTGAAAAGTACTCGTCCTAACCAAGAAAATAAACACATACTAAATCAGTTATATTTTTATTTTTCTACATAATCACCATCAAGTTCAATACACTTTTGCCACCTCCTCTTCCAAGCATTTAGACCGTTGAAAAAAAATGATTCTTCCTTAGAGTCAAAATATGCGTCTACAGCTGCTTTGACCTCGTCGTTTGTCGAAAATCTTTGACCTCCCAAGTGCTTTTTTAGGTTAGGGAACAGAAAGAAGTCTGATAGTGCCAGATCAGGTGAATACGGTGGATGCGGTAACAGTTCAAAGCCACAGTTGTGAATTTCAGCCATTGACTGTACTGACGTGTGAACACGGGCGTTATCTTGATGAAACAGGACTTTTCTTCTGAGCATTCCTCGACGTTTTTCTTTTATTTCCTCTCGTAAACGACGTAGTAAGGTGCAGTAGTAATCAGAGTTTATAGTCTGACTCTTTTCAAGATAATCAATCATAATCACACCTTTCGAGTCCCAGAATACTGAAGCCATCACCTTAATTGCCGACAAAATCGACTTAGCCTTTTTAGGGGGTGGTGAACCAGGTCTTCTCCACTGTTTTGATTGTTGTTTTGTTTCCGGTGTACAGTAATAAACCCATGTTTCGTCCATAGTAACAAAACGATTCAAAAAATCATCTGCATCGGCTTCAAATAACTCCAAACAGTCGCGTGAAATAGTCAATCGCGTCCTTTTTTGTTCAACTGAAAGCAGTCGCGGAACCCACCTCGCAGACACCTTGTGGAAACCCAACTCGTTGACAATGATGTTTTGAGTTCGTTCATAATAGATGCCTATAATCTCGGCTATCTCTCTAATTTTTAATCTGCGGTCTCCCATTATTAAATCAAGTATTTTTTTTAATATTTTCCTCAGTAGTTGACGTCGAAGGCCTTCCAGAGCGGGGTTCATCTTTCACACTCTCTCTACCACGCTTAAATTCTGCTATCCATTTTTTGACGGATGAATATGACAGAGCACAATCGCCTAATGTACTGACCATGTCATCATGGATGGCTTTTGATGATAGCCCCTTCTTATGGAGGTACTTAATGACGGCACGCTGCTCGATTTGCTCCATTCGCGGAAATTATGTCCGAATACTTTGTTAATAAATTTATAAAATCACAACTACGAGGGTGGATTGAAAAGTACTCGGCCTAACCAAGAAAATAAACACATACTAAATCAGTTATATTTTTATTTTTCTACATAATCACCACCAAGTTCAATACACTTTTGCCACCTCCCCTTCCAAGCATTTAGACCGTTGAAAAAAAAATGATTCTTCCTTAGAGTCAAAATATGCGTCTACAGCTGCTTTGACCTCGTCGTTTGTCGAAAATCTTTGACCTCCCAAGTACTTTTTAGGTTAAGGAACAGAAAGAAGTCTGATGGTGCCAGATCAGGTGAATACGGCGGATGCGGTAACAGTTCAAAGCCACAGTTGTGAATTTCAGCCATTGACTGTACTGACGTGTGAACACGGGCGTTATCTTGATAAAACAGGACTTTTCTTCTGAGCATTCCTCGACGTTTTTCTTTTATTTCCTCTCGTAAACGACGTAGTAAGGTGCAGTAGTAATCAGAGTTTATATTCTGACCCCTTTCAAGATAATCAATCATAATCACACCTTTCGAGTCCCAGAATACTGAAGCCATCACCTTATTTGCCGACAAAATCGACTTAGCCTTTTTAGGGGGTGGTGAACCAGGTCTTCTCCACTGTTTTGATTGTTGTTTTGTTTCCGGTGTACAGTAATGAACCCATGTTTCGTCCATAGTAACAAAACGATTCAAAAAATCATCTGCATCGGCTTCAAATAACTCCAAACAGTCGCGTGAAATAGTCAATCGCGTCCTTTTTTGTTCAACTGAAAGCAATCGCGGAACCCACCTCGCAGACACCTTGTGGAAACCCAACTCGTTGACAATGATGTTTTGAGTTCGTTCATAAGAGATGCCTATAATCTCGGCTATCTCTCTAATTTTTAATCTGCGGTCTCCCATTATTAAATCAAGTACTTTTTTAATATTTTCGTCAGTAGTTGACGTCGAAGGCCTTCCAGAGCGGGGTTCATCTTTCACACTCTCTCTACCACGCTTAAATTCTGCTATCCATTTTTTGACGGATGAATATGACAGAGCACAATCGCCTAATGTACTGACCATGTCATCATGGATGGCTTTTGATGATAGCCCCTTCTTATGGAGGTACTTAATGACGGCACGCTGCTCGATTTGCTCCATTCGCGGAAATTATGTCCGATTACTTTGTTAATAAATTTATAAAATCACAACTAATTATCGCACACGTTTTGAACTTCACACAATGAACTAGTCTGAACTGAACTAAATAATGTGGGTAGATTTGATTTTTAGAATTGAATGGATCTGTGTTAGGCCGAGTACTTTTCAATCCACCTAGGTAATTATCGCACACGTTTCGAACTTCACACAATGAACTAGTCTGAACTGAACTAAATAATGTGGGTAGATTTGATTTTTAGAATTGAATGGATCTGTGTTAGGCCGAGTACTTTTCAATCCACCCTCGTATGTTCTATGAATCTGGACTGGAAGTGAAATGAAACGAAGTGTGGTGAGTGGATCCAGATGACGCTATTGTTTTCCTCTAGTAAACAGTTAATGTAATTAACAATTCATTAGCTCATAATAGTATGAAAGTTCAATCAATGACACTAATTTGACTTGTAATTTTTTTTAAATATTATTTCAGGAGAAAGAGCATAAGGAAAATAAGCGGAAACATAAAGAGAAAAAGAGAAAAAAGAAAAAAAAGAAGAAAAGTAAAAGGACTGAAAGTGATTATAGTTCTAGTGAGTGAAATAATTTTAAGTCGATAATAATTATTGTAATGAAACTACAAAGTTATGTCATACTTCCAGATACTAATTAATAAGTTAATAAACCAAATATAAAATTTTATTTCTTTAGATTTAGTATTAAAGTATGTATATAAAAGAATTAATTACCCAGTGGTGGTAAGATAATCCATTTCAAAGAAATTAAACATAATGCCAGAATGATCTAATAGCTTCCAACAAATGGCGGTAAAAAATCCTGCTTACGTTGGTCGTAAATATCTATACTGATGAAGGTAGCAGCGTCATAGGTATGTATGTATCCATCATCTTTCAAGTATAGCAATTATGGTCAATTCTTTTTTAAAACAGGCGAGGCCAATTAAAAAGCAGTAGATTAAGTACCAGCTAATGATGAAGAACAAAATATTAGGAGGAGAAATAAAAACATAATTAATATGGAATAGAATATATTCACAGTAATTTAACAATTAAAACCATTAAGTATTCAGTATGATATGAGTATGAATGATGATATAATTATCGTAATCATAAATAATATGCGAGATCAACATCGGGTACAGGTATCACAAAATACTAAGAAAAGGTTGAATTTTAACAAGCAAATTTTACATTTGAAAGATAACCATTTTACACATTAAAATATTAAAATACTTGATTTATATTGGTTATCTGATAAACATATAAAAGAGAATGTTTGTATAATATGTCAAATAGTTTAACTCAAAATCAATTTGATCAACACCATGAAAATACATACATACATAGATATATATTTTTCAACGGATAAGGTTTAATATTTATAAACTAAAAAAAATAAAATAAAAAAAAACAAACAAAATTTAAAATTGTTGATTTTATATGCTTTTTTTCTATCAAGCGCGGCAATTAATTAATTAAATTGCATGCGTTAAAACAAAAAACGTTGCTGAACACAACCTATGATATTAACTGGCAGGTAAAACTGCGTCTGCGAGATTCAGCTAGTTCTAACGTAGACAAAATGGTAATCTAAGTAGGTACATAAAATTATTTTCTATTTACACAACACAATTTTTTTTTGTATTTACATAGCAACACAGATAGAATGCCGCAACAATGTGCTTTTGACTAGATGGGTACTTCTATATTTTTGACAAAGTTAACAGAAGTCATGAGTCTTAATTATAGACCAAATCATGAAATGCTCGGGCAGCTAGCCTGGCGTCATTAAATTTAAATAAATATCCTTTACGAGTCTTAACATATAAAAATTATATAAGAGTGCAAGTATTAAGATTTTTTTAATCAATTATGTCATACACATATTCACTTTGTATAAAATTTGCATTAATTTAAATCGCTAAGAATTTTTGAAAGGGTTGATTGTTCACCACAAGCTATGATACCTTCAGAGTTGCAATATTCTTTTGTATCAATATTTGTAGCATCATTATAAGTAATGGCGCAGTGTGTTGAGAAACTCACAAGTCCTCCACCTCTTGCATTTAAAACTGCATGTGGTGCACAGGTATCCCAGCGGAAAGTAGTACCCTGCGAGACAACGTATGCTGCTGCCTCACCTGTGAATGTATTAGAGATATCAGAATAATGATGTGTTTTAATTGCAGTCAAACAAAAAAAGAACTGGTAGATTTTAGAGTACTTAGAGTAATAAATTCGACAAACACTGAATTTCAGAGGATAGTGAAAATATTAACTTAAGAGGATACCTTGATAATGAATCGTAATTTCGAGGGTGTGGTTTAGCACTTATCGGTGAAGCTCACGGACGACTGAGGCAGTGTTAAAATGACATGATACATAAATTATACCAAGCACGCGTTTGAAAATAAACTACGTAAGCACCAAACATTAGATTTTTTTTTAACAAAACTTGTGGTTTTAAAAAAATGATTTATGTAAACTGATATGATTATTTACTATGCTTTAAAAATATTGCCATGGATAAAAATATTCTAGTGGCATAGAGAAATGTAACTAAAAGAGAGCACTTTACAATTTTTTTCTATCGAAAAAATTTACATGTTATCGTATTTTCTTCTTATGCAATCAAAGGTCATTGTCAAAAATCATATACCAAAAATTAGAAATATTTGAAATAGAAAAACCACCAAATTTTCGAGGAATCACCTTAACATAAGTTTCGGTTTCAGCCGAAACAAGAAGAGGAAGCAAATATTCAGTTACTGCTGAATAAACTGAATACACTTAGTTTCGGTAAGGGCATTATTTACAAAACTTACATATTTTTCCATATTTATTAGTTTTACCATGTAAAAAAATCAGATTTGAAAATGTAAAATATGGGGTTTACCTATTGCTACTTTGAGCAGTTTGTTTCCAGCACCTGGTACACTCTTTACTTTCCATCCTGAGCTTTTCAATTTTTGTATGATGTCTAGTTTTTCAGCACTACTTATGAGTACAGTTTTGTTATCAGATTTAGTTTTATAGCCACCTCCATTCCAATGTTTGATTCCGTTATAATTAACTCCCCATATCATACGCCCATTCCCACTGTTAATAAATGACAAAGATGAATTCTTTTTAAATTATAGTTATTTTCAACATTTGGTTAGCCCATAAACAGAGCACAGTTAGGATTGCCCTCTAAATTATAGAATTTATTATTTATTTAAAATTACAACAAAGATAATATTTTATATACACACATAAATCTGGGTTTTAATCTTAAGTGCTGCAGCTTGTACCTCAGGGCCATGACATATTATTTTACTATATAATTTGTCACATGATCTAATTTATATCATATAGACTTTCCATTACATGTTCAGTGGTGAAAATTAATGGTCATTATAAAAACAATTAACTTAAGGAGGCTTTTTTTCTAGACGAAAAAGGTATGACTAATAAATTAACTTTACATGTAACCAATGAAAGATATGCGAAATGTTTAGAAAAAATTAACAGTGCACTCCCCTCAGAATCGAAATCGGAAGGCTAAATTAGCCTCTAAGAAGCTTGGCATGTTCAGTAGAGCGGGATAGTATTTGATGGCGATACCCACTTGCAACTTCATAACTAAGGGACTTCAAGTAACAAGCATACTCCTTTTTAAAAGACCAGCAACGCACCTGCAATTCACTGGTGTTACAGTTGTTCATATGCGGCGGTTGTTACTCATCATTAGGTGAGCATGCTCATTTGCCCCCTCTTCTATAAAAAATCTTACCTATCCACATCTATACAATAAGGTATGACAACTTGGCTATACTTATATAATATACTAACTACTACTAATACAAGCAAGTCTGCCTTATATAGCTTGTGACTAAAACTGAATTAGTAATGTTCACTCACAAATATGTGCTAGACAGTTTTCATTTGCCTAAATTACATATTTAGCACACATTTGGGTATGCAAACTTTTTAAGGTGTCGTTTTTATATTTTGGCTGTACTGGTACGTATACTGAAGATTATTTTAAACACCAATTTTAATAATTTTATTTTTCTAAGCAGTAAATAGTTTTTTTTTATAGATTTTTGAACTTTTACTTATGCTACTGATATGGTTTAGCAAGGAAAGAAGTGGACCTAAACCCATTAGTTTAGTTTAGTTTGCGACGGGCTGTTTTCCGCAACTCCACGTCTATGCGCGTATTTTGCGTGTGGGCAGGAATAATGTGATTATTCGAGCCATGAGATCTCCCCGAAGAAGCTCAACAGTCCCTTGATGTTGCATGCAACTTCGGGGAGTGATCGTAGCTACCTCCTGTACCTATTGTACGTAGCTACCTCCCGGACATTTCAGTAGCACGTGGGCCGCCGTTTCTTCCTCCCCCCATACATGCCCTGCACAGGGGACTATCTGTAACACCTATAGTAAATAAATGTTTGTTAAAGGTGCCGTGTCCTGTGATAGCACTTGTTACTATCCTGATCTGCGGCTTGTTCAGTCTCATTAAAACTTTGGTTAAGCGACTGTTTATTACAGGTAGGGCCTCCCTAGCTTGTCTACAGTCTACTAGATTTTTCCAAAGCTGAGCATGTTGATTAGTGAAGTGTCTACGTACCAGTGAACAAACTCTACCAAAGGGGATTGGTATGATTGGTTCCGGCCCTATAGTGGCCAGAGCCGATCCTCTTCTGGCCAGTTCGTCCGCTGCATCATTGCCTCTGGATCCACTGTGTCCCTTTATCCATTGCAGAGTCACATTTTTGTTTTTACATACCTCATTTAATCGTTGATGGAATTCATATATTAGTCCCGAGTTCACCCCATTGCAACTCAAAGCTTGTAGTACCGCCCTACTGTCAGTCAGTATTCTGATGGGGAAGTCATTAACCTTCCTTGCATCTATTGCTATGGCCACTTGAATGATACCCATACATTCCACCTGAAAGACCGTGTTATAGGTACCCAGCGGTGTGCATATGTGAATATTGAGGTCTTCAGAGAAAGCTCCAGAACCTACACCTTCATTTGTTATATATAGAACCATCGGTGAAAATTCTAAGCTCTTTTGGGCTTAATCCTGGCTGGCTGGCTGTTTTCATTTAATTGTATCTTGTATTTCTTATCGAAAACAAATTGTTTAGGAATCCTATCGTATTTGGCTTGTAGGATAGGAATTTCTGAGTGAATTCTATCAATTATGTCTGTATGAGGGACACTATTCTTACTCCAAAGATTTAGGGTCTTGAGTCTGATGGCAGCTAAAGTCGCTTCTTGTTGTATATGTAGACGAAGCGGAGTTAGCTCCAGCATCGCTTCCAAGGCTGCTGTTGGCGTAGTTCTTATGCAGCCTGTGGCAGCCATACATGCCAGACTCTGGTAGCGCTGAAGCTTCTTAATTGTGGTGGCTTCATTTGTCTTGGTCCACCATACCAGAGCGCCGTATGTGATCATGGGCCGAATTACAGTTTTGTAAAGCCACAGTATGATTTTTGGCGTCAGTCCCCATCTTTTGCCAATCATGTTTCTGCATTGCCAGAAAGTTATACTAGTTTTGTTGATTTTGTTTTCTATGTGTTTATTCCAGTTAAGTTTGCTGTCCAAGATAAGACCTAAATATTTTACCTCAGAGGATAGCTGTAGTTTTGTGCTGAAAAGACTTGGAAGATGATAGTTATTCAGCATTCGTTTTTGTGTGAACATTACTAAAACCATTTTATTTGGATTGACCGTTAAGTCGTATTCCCTGCACCATCTCTCCACTATACGGAGAGCCGCTTGGGTCAGGTCGCACACTATGCTTGCTGTCTTTCCCGAGACCAGTATTGTCAGGTCATCAGCATAACCTACTGTATAGAAGTGATTAGTATTTAATTTGCTGATGAATTCATTAATGACCATATTCCACAGGAGAGGTGAAAGAATCCCCACCCTGCGGGCAGCCTTTCTTAATTTGGATTGGTTGAGATTCACCAGCAATCTTTATTATTCGTGTACTGAGCATGCAAACTATCCAGTCGATCAGTGCCAGTTCAACTTTATGTCTACTGAGTGCACCTTTTATGCTGGAGAAGTTCGTTCTGTCAAAAGCACCTTCTATATCTATGAAGGAACCTAGACATATTTCTTTGTTTTGGATGGCCTCTTCAATCTTTGTAATTACCTGACGAAGTGACGATTCTGTTGATTTGCCTAGACAGCGTGTTGCTTGTCGTGTAGTGGTAAGTTCATTAGCGCCGACCCCCTTAATTCCCTTTCACACATCCTCTCCATCGTCTTTAGGAGAAAGGATGTGAGGCTAATGGGCCTGTAGGATTTAGGGTCAGTGTAATCGCTCTTACCTGGTTTGGGTATAAATGTGACTTTCACTTCCCTCCATCCCCTAGGAACATATTTAAGAGCCAGACAGGCTCTCATTATGGCAACAATCGACTATTAGGGCTTTACCCCCCCACTGTAGGAGTGCCGGAATTATCCCGTCAGGTCCTGCCGCCTTATAGGGGAGGAAACTGTGAATGGCCCAATGGATTCCGTCCATCGTTACCACTCTCTGTGCTAAATTCCAGTCTTCTACTGTTGGTGTTGGTATGTAGTCATGCCAGTTTGCCTCCTGGGTTACGCAGCAACCTGGGAAGTGCGTTTCAATTAGGATGCGTTGGGCTTCATCCGGCAATGTTGAGTAGCTACCGTCGGATTTCTTTAGAGACATCGATCCCGACGTGTTCTGTTAACCCAATGACCTAAACCCATTGTTGCACTACCATCAGTTTGGACAGAAGGATACAACTGCATTTTCAATACTATAAAATTTAATACTAAATATTAACTTACATAATTCTAGGATTATAACTCTGAATGTAGGCACACTAGAGAAGTTCTACCTGGTATACACCAACTTATCCAAAAGGTTTCTCAGACAAGGTCAGCATCAACATCAAATAGGACTGGTTACTAGTGCCATAATAGGACACAGCTCATTTAATAACCGTCAACTTGACTGTCCAGTTGTTAACAGCTACAGAGTTAAGTACCTAGGACCAAGATGCTCTGTAAGATCATTGATAAAATCTAAAACTAACTAAGATTTCACTGGCTCTTCAGTGTTTTTACGTTTGTGGAAAGTGAATGCTCTTTGAGATCAATTATTTTTAATAAATATTCTATTGTAAATGAAGGGATGTGAGAAGGAATATAGCTAGTTCTGACTTTACATTTAGAATGGAGATTCTTAGTTTGTTTGCTTCTTAAATCAATATAATCTAGACGAGTTCTAAAAGTTTTAGTCACTGTCTCAGTGTAAATAAATAGTTCTTGCACCCGTAACACTAAATTCATTATATACGGAAGGTGGCATATGTAAGGTTTATAGTAGGGAGCCCACAATGCTAAAAATCGGGATTACTCAGCGTTGTGGGGACCTATTGGATTTTGAAGATCCGATGATAGAAATAAAAATAGTTATATGTGTACCATTTCACCAGTAGGGGGAGTATTTTTTTAGAGTATATTTAGGGAGTACAGTGGATTTCATTTATTACGACTTTGGTTGTAGCAACTATTTACTATAGCGATGTTAAGTCTAAGTCCCTTGAATTTAAAGCATACTTTAGAACAAAATTCATGTGGCTATAGTGACTTTAAATGTAAGACCTAGTTCAGGTGTAGGGACTATTTTAATGAATCATTTGTAACAAATTCCTAGAAATCGGAGTCGGCCACCAAAGACACAAAGATTTCTTTCTTTCACAAACATTTATCTTTTGTTTACATCCACACAGATGGTCAGCTATTGTGGAGACCTTTACCTTTTGTTTATAGATATCTGCTAAGTAGGTAGGGAAGCCTTTACATTTACCTGACTTATTATATAATTTATGGTTTGGTTACAATGTGCTATTCTGAGTAGCATTTTGAAATGTACCAGTGAATAACTATGTGTGCAAATATTTTCAATAATAAATGAATATAAACTATACATGTGTGTGTCTGTATTTCTTTACCTTTGCCTGTAACGACTCCCAGATATAACGACGAAAATCGAGTGGTCCCTTCATCGTCGTAATACCCGAAATCCACTGTATCTTATTTTGGAATTTGGTGAAAAAATTATAATATCAACACAAAATATGCTTACCTATTATAAAATGGCTGATTGATGACACCAATGATTGGTTCCCCAGATGATCTCAAATATGCTCCTATTAAAACAGTTACACATGATAGACCATTGTTAGCATCAGCTTTTCCTTGTACTCCAGCTATAAACTCTGCTGTACCATCTGAAAAACCAGATAACTATGCATGTATTAAAAAGTATGTTCTACATAAGAACATAAAAGTATCAATTACGTTCAAGGTACCTATAGGATCAATCCATACACCAAGATTTTCATAATCAAGCATAGGAATATTGGGCAATGCCTCTGTAAAGGTTTGATTTACTTGGGCATGAGCTGCTTTAGCCATTTGTGTTGCAGTTGATTGTGGAATTAAAGAACCAAGCAATTCCGCAGTTTCCTCTTCAGACCCTTGCAAAGTAATAGTCACTCCACCAATTTCGTTACGCTCCTCACCTCTAAGATGTTTGGATAGAGCTGGAAGACATTTGGCTATTTCAGCCTTAGCACATTCTTGAGCCAAAACATCTGCTATAGTTTTAAAATCTCTCGTAAAACGCGTATTGGCTTCATTTTCACTCTTTTCAGTCACAAGTAAAGCCTCATTAGCTTCGGTACAAGAACGAGCGATACAGGCAGCTTTTTCAGACGCTAATAAAAGTGCTTTTAAAACATCTGTCATTATTTTTTAGTGATTGTATCTCTTAAGCTAAGGGTACTAACATTTACCACTAGGCGATGGGATTTCGATTCCGTAACGTTTCATTCAACTAATTAGATTTACTTAATCTAATTTATTTACATTTAATATATTTATTGATCGATGTTCCCAGTTCTCTGTTAGTGTCTCCGGTCCATAGATAAATAAATATGTAGCTCCGGTCTCCGGCTAGGAGCATAGATTACTGAATATATAGTAGAGAGCTAGGAGTCTCTAGTATATATACAGTAATCTATGGCTAGGAGTAATAAATGTTCTGTGCTAGTACCTATATAGTTATCTGTGCAGTCCCACTCCCCAGTCACAGAGTACTTTTTGTATTTCCCATTTGCATATCAACGCAGCGTTGCCAACTCCATACCATATTAATTTTTGGCAGATCTACGGAATTTTGTCATCTTTTGAATTTGAGGTTAAATTCTACGGAATTTTTAAAAAAACTTTACAAGAAAAACATTTTTTATCAAGAATGTGACAACCGACAATCGAAAATGATATGGAGTGTAGAAGTAAGGAGTACAGACTGTGTATTAAAAAGTACCCATAAAAACCTTTAAATAAGGGAGGCGCCACTATAGCTACGGGGTAAATTTTAAAGAACGCACCGAAAAATATTAGTTGGATAGACGACTTTTTTGAGGTTATATTTACTAAATAAAATTATTTTAGATTTTAGAGCTACTGATCAGTTTAGCAGCACACTTAAACCGGCGACAACTGCTAAGTTCATTTCATCCCAGTAGCTACTTCAGCGCTGTTGTGGAGAGTTTTTGAGCTGTTATTTATTGCTTACAGTTGACCACTTTTTCAACTATTCTACTATGGGAGTTGGTACTCCTTACTTCTATACTCCATAGAAATTGATTTTAACAATCGTATCTTAGCGGGGCGGGAAAATTAAGTTTGACATATAATTCGGCCATTAGTATATATACATTATGGAGTGTAGAAGTAAGGAGAACAATCTCTCATAGGAGAATGGTTGAAAAAGTGTTCATCTGTAAATCTGTAAGCAGTAAATAACAGTTCAAAAACTCTCCACAACAGCGCTGGAGTAGCTACAGGGATGAAATGAACTTAGCAGTTGTCGACGGTTTGAAGTGTGCTGCAAAACTGCTCAATAGCTCTAAAATCTAAAATATTTTTATTTAGTAAATATAACCTCAAAAAGTCGTCTATCCCACTAATATTTTTCGGCACGATCTTTAAAATTTAACCCGTAGCGATAGTGGTGCCTCCCTTATTTAACGTTTTTCTACACGAAGGTTATAGAACAGGAGAACGATCACTACGTACTAAAGCATAGCCCGCCTGTCCTTGAAAATTGTAGAATTTATAGCGGCGCTGACGTCGGTGAGGTATTGATTGCGAAGTTAGCTGTTTATGAGTACAAGTAGATGAAGTTTATAATGTACAAATTTTCTCCGCGGTATTGGTGAGAAAATTTTCATGCTCCGTAATTTTGTAATTTTTGACAAAAAGAAACATTAAAAAACGGAGAAATATTTTATTGTGCGTGGATGTGCAAGTGGTTTAGCATCTAATCGAAAAAAATGGACTGAAAATGACTTATTGAGCGAACTTAGTGATCGCAGCGCCTCACTTATGGTGTCCATATTTCTGGTACACTATTTTCTGCGGCGATCGTTTTCCTGTTCTCTACCTTCATAGTTTTCTACGGACAATTTTAATATACAGTCTGTACTCCTTACCTCTACACTCCATAATAAATACAGTAATCTGTTCGCCATTATGCTATCTAAAGTAGAGATGGGCGGCTATTCAAGTAGCTAACTAAATAACAGCTATTCACAAAATAGCCTTGACTGATATTCGTCAACACGACAACCAGCTATTGGCTACTTTGGTTAGAGGCGCTTCGATTAGTCGATTATCCGACAAGCTTCGGCGCAGCGGGCAGTTGCCACAGAGGACATACAAATATAATCACTACGTTATGCAGCCGTGAGTAACCGACTAGCTGTATAGCCAACGGGCAATGGCGCACTCGATCGCCGCAATCTTCTTTCGCTTGTACTGTCGAGTGTTGTATAACATAATTAAGTCTGACGTTTCAACAGCTTCCAAATTCATGCTCATAGATATATGACACTAAAATATAGATAGATTTTCGACAGTTTTTAAGAAATTTATTTAATAATACGTACAACATAGTTATGAGGGAAATTCATTTCTTTTCAAGGACGCATAAAATAAAAAAGTAAAATAAAAATGAAAGTAATTATTTTTCATTTATCTAAATATAAATATGTTTCGCGGCGAGATTCGAAAGTAATCACGGGACAGTTGATTGTTATTCAAGTCCTTGCTACAGTTTTTACGCTAACGGTATTGTTACGCGCCTAAGTCGACGTCACTAGCGCCATCTAGTGTCAGAGACGAGAGCGAGTGGAGCTTTCCAGAAAAAGACATCACTAATCTTTCAACCGACAGCGCCATCTAGTCTCGAACCGAAGAACTAAACTTCTAGAAGTTGAAACTCGAACTCTCGGTACCTTGCGCGTGTTTACATGAATATTCAGGATAGTTCGGTGCTAATTTATATTTATAGGAGCTGCAAGATGCGATCGGTGAAGTAATAAATTTGGGGAGACAAGCGAAGCTTCGGAGCGGAATAAAGTGAATCAGTGTGATTAATTGTTAGTGTTTTAAGTTTTGATTGGTGTAAATAAAATTAAAGTGTTAATTTAGGTAATTCTATCGGCAATTTTTATTGTCACGAACCTCAAGCTCGTAACAGTATCAAGCTGGCTATTCCACCACAAATAACCAGCTAGCTAGGTTATTGCAGTTTTGGCTAGTTACCCATCGCTAATCTAAAGAGTAATTATGTATGGAATTAGTCTAAGGTATAGTACCTACCTGTTATACTTATTATTAGAACCACAGAATAGAATTACTCTCTACCGAGTGAAGAACGCAAACTTACTAAAAACGAAAACACGTCTATGAATGTATACTACTAACGCTACAGTGGACGCCCATATGAAACTTATTTCGCTGGAATTTCAAGCCTTTGTATGCTGTAATTTAAACTTTTCGTTTATTTAAGGCATGTTCGAATATAACGGATGTTTGTGAAACGCTTCCGAAAACGAAGACAGACGATAGTACTAACGATACCTTTGACGATGGGACCAAAACGAAATCGATCCCGATAAAAAATCTTAGCTTTGTTTACGCTCTTATCATGTTAGTACTGCTAAATGAAACGATAATTTCATAAATAAAATCATGAAAATACTTAAACATAAAACCAGCAGTGAAATTTCAAATCCTAACATCAGCTGATAAGGGGTCAATATACACGCGGCTCGCAGCTCGCCGCTACCACAGCAAGGCGACATGAGTAGGCCGAGCGGAAAGGGAAGGGTAGAGTGAGCGAAATACAGTAATTAGGCGACAGTAGCCTAATGGCAGGACGCGGACCGCGAACTCAAAAAGGTCGTGAGTTCGAATCCGCCATTCGACTAATGGCGTGAACCACTCGTAACACAAGCAATTTAAGCTTACCACGAGTGGTTAAGGGGAATATTAGTAATGTTTATAGCATTGTTAATATTCTTTAAAAAAAGTAATACCTATTGCATTCTTTCGTACGGAGCTAGATAAAAGAGTTCAGCAGTCGCAAGTTTATTGACCCTATAATCAGAATTTTAATTTTCACTGCTGATTTTATTTTTCAGTATTTTCATGAAATTTTTTATTATTTCATTTAGCTGTGCTAACATGATGGAGAGTGAATAATGTTAATAAAACGTTGTGAAAAGTTTTTATTTCACTGGGATCCATTTATACTATCGCCTGTCTTCGTTTACGAGAGAGTTTCAAAAATACCCTGAATAAGCCTCGCAAGACTTGAGCCAAAATTAGTCTACCTATGCAGTAAATTACCACACATTTGAGAGGTTGCACCAAAATTACGAGATTATTTAGATTAGCATGTCGGATAAAATAAAACTATAAATAGGTATAGTCATATAATTTATTTTCTGGAAGACACATTATTTTATAATACATTCATTATTATTGATGTTTTTATATTTTATTGTTATTGTCAGGGAGTTATTCTTCACATCCTTCACGTAAATTTAAACGAGCAAAATTCACATGGTGAAAACCTATCTCGACCTAAATAAATGATCTGAAACAGATTAAATTCGAGTACGAATATATATACGAATATATAGTAATAACAGATATAGAATTAATAGATCCGAAGATTAAAAAGGAACATGGGATATCGTATCATCGGTAAGTAACTTAGAATACATTTTCTTACTGTTAAATTATTATATAAACGAATTTTAAAGTTTTATTTTATAGTTAGTCAGTTTAGTAACATTACCAAGATTACGCCAGGGTTGTATTCAGATCCTCAAAAATATTGTACATGGAAAAAATAAATTACACTATTTGTCAAAAATTATATCGGGTTTGACGTTTCATGTTTCTTTTTCCTTAGAATAATTACATAAATATGAATGCATAGAGAGAACCTACAGTTCAACATAAATTGAGTCAATATACTTGTTTCGCTTTTTCTTATTTAATTTTCGAATAGGGCAAAAATAGACAAATCTATTGAAAGATGTTGCGTATAATTCAAGCGTGGAAATAAAAATGTCAAATGGTCATCTTTGGTCTCTTTATACTATGCCAAATATTAGAGTAAGAACAACGCGGTTGGACCAGACGCCAACTGTTCAGTGATCTCTCAGTGATCGCAAGGGTGAAAACTGGCAGCGATCACCGAATGGTTAGAGGCACACTGAACCTAAACGTTAAGTTGGAGAGGTCTCGTCTAATGAAGTCAACGCTCCGTCCCCCTCGTGCTCTAATCCAGAATCCCGAAACCTTTCAGCTCGAGTTACGTAACCGATTTCAGTGCCTAGAAGATTGCAATGCAGTGGACGATATGAATTGCAAGCTCGTGGAAACTGTCCATGCGGTCGGAGCTAAGTAGTCTGCAAGACCGGCCGCAGAAGAACACAAAAGCTCTCCGATCACACTCTTAATCTCATGGGAATGTTAGACGGGAGACAGTGAGGCTGCAATCGTCCCAACAAGCCGATTTGAAGGCAGCATACAGGCATCTGAACAGACAGATCTCCAAATGCATGCGGCGAGACTTACGCAAATTTAATACTGCTCGTATTAAATCACTCACCTTCGATTTGCCGATGATATAGTCCTTATGGCAGAATCGCTGGAGGACCTTAGCACTATGCTCAATGACCGCAATGGTGTCTCCCAACGGATAGGTCTTAAGATGAACATGGACAAAACAAAGATCATGTTTAATGTCCATGTCACACCTATGCCGGTAGTTGTTGGGAGCAATAAGCTCGAAGTTGTTGACGAGTACGTTTACCTGGGACAAATAGTCCGACTAGGTTAAGTCCAACTTCGAC
This sequence comes from Parnassius apollo, assembly GCA_907164705.1. Lineage (NCBI taxonomy): Eukaryota > Metazoa > Arthropoda > Insecta > Lepidoptera > Papilionidae > Parnassius > Parnassius apollo. Next base: position 11,929,108 of record CAJQZP010000885.1, read on the forward strand.
CGAGAGGTCAATCGTCGGATTCAACTCGGCTGGGAAGCGTGCGGGAAATTACAACCCATCTTCTCGTCAGGTATACCTCAAAACCTAAAAACTAAGTTGTACAACCAGTGCGTGTTGCCAGTGATGAGATATGGAACTGAGACGTGGTCCTTCACTGCTGGCCGTATGAGGACGCTCAAAGTCACTCAGCGAGCTATGGAGAGGGCTATGCTCGGAGTTTCTCTGCGTGATAAACTTAGAAATATCCCAACGGATTAGTAAGCTGAAGTGGCAATGGGCCGGCCATATAGCTCGAAGAACCGACAACCGTTGAGGAAAAAAGGTTCTCGAGTGGCAGCCTCGTACCGGTAGGCGAAGTGTAGGTCGACCCCCCACTAGATGGAGTGACGACCTGGTAAGACATGCAGAAAGTCGATGGATGCAGGTGGCTCAGGACCGTGTTTTGTGGCATACCTTGGGGGAGGCCTATGTTCAGCAGTGGACTTGTAAAGGGCTGTAATGATGATGATGATGACAACACGGACACATTAACTTGATGCATGACTTTGATGACGTCATTTACAACAGTGTAACAGAGATGCTAACCATACTGACGATTGGCTGGCGAACTAAGGGAGTGCAGGGGCTAGCGGGCGGGGCCTCATATTCCAGTGATGCGTCAAATTAATGTGACCGCAATATACACTCGTATGTTCTGATTTACTAAAAAATGATATTCCTATTCGTAGTTGTATTATGTGTAACGTTACTTTACAAAACATTACATCTTTAAGCTATAGTGATTTCGTTCGCACGGTTGGCACTCTTATTCTATAAGTAAAACTGTCGTGGCTGTGCCTTCTGTGTACGTCCCGTGACACAAAATATACTATGTGTGCTGTAGCATGGTGCGGGTGACAGTTTCAGTAACGTTTCGTTTCACTCTTGAAAGTTGCCGCGAATTACAAATTATGACTTATTATTTCAGCTGTACCACATTCATAATATATTAAATCATTAATAACTGTAGTAACTTAAATTTATCCCAGCTAGAACGTTCTAGTCTACAAATAAAATCAAATTGAAAGAAAAATAATAATTAAGTAAAGTGTTATGCGTATAACGTAACGCCATAGACGTATTTAGTTATGGGATGTACTGCTACGACGGATAGTCGATGTTTTTTTATAATAAAAAATGTATATTGTGCGTAGTTCATTTTTTATTGTTAAAAAGTCTATAATTATATTAATGAAACAACAGAACATATATAGGGTAAGGTTACTTAAAAGGTTGCTAAGTAGAAATATATTTTATTTGTACTTAACTTATATCTTTATTTTTCTTATATCAGAGTCAGGAACAGTCTGAATTGTCACTAAGTTCATCATCTGAATCTGTGACGGATATTACTAACGATGACGCCATTATGTTGTCAATATGGATGTCACGATCCCAATCAGATATAATGTCCCTTTTTGTTTTATTCACGACCTTCGACCAGTCTTCAGGTTGAACATTGTTGATGGCCTCTTGTAGTAGGGCAACATCTTATTGCCGTAAATGGCGGCGAAGTATTATTTCTTGCGGCGGACCTAAAAATAAATGGACTTATAAATTAAAAGTATTTCAATTCAATCTATCATTCAATCAAATAATCAATTATTTCATAGGTAATGCTAAAAATTACACTTGAAATACGTCTAATCTAGTATCTGGTAATGTTTTTAAACTACATGCTACGTTCGGAAAACTGATTTTTTATAAAGCTTCAAAATGGGAATTAAAATTAAAAGCATACCTTTTATTTGGGCCCAAATTAGCTCAATAGCGTTATACTCGCAATGGTAGGGTGGTAGTCGAAGGACCTGGTGGCCTTTTTCTTGTGCCATCTTGTCCAGAGCATAGGTAGGAGTTGCTGGCTTATGACGCCGGACTAAGGTAATAAGCTCCACCTTTAACATTTTTATATCTGCTGTAACTCCGTTTTCACTCGGCCACTTCACCAACTCGCTTTTGCGGTGGGTTTGGTTTTGGTTTTTTTTTTAACTTGTACCGAATGGTACGGTTCGTTGTCCAATATTATGGTCATAGGCTCTTTTAAATTGTTTAATAGACCTATGAACCAATCTTTGAATTTTTCGTAGTTAATCTCCTCATGGTATTCCGTAGTTTTTATTGACTTAAAAGCCAGCAAACAATTAGGGACGAATCCACTTGCTGTACCAGCGTGACAAATAATAAGGCGTTCTTTGCCCTCCACTTTGGTACACGATTGTGCCGTATCGTGGTTCCGAGTTTTACCACTGTGTGGTTGGCGTTTAGCCACGTTTCATCTAAAAAAAAACAACTTTGCTCAAATCACTTATGTTTTTGGCCTTCCTTAAAAATATACATCTTGCTAAGGCAATGTCAGTCCTCTCCATAATAATCTTCCTTTTGTTAACTTTTTTGTAAACAAAGCCAATATCTTTTATAACTTACCACAACGAAGTAATACCTCCCTTGAACAAGTCAGCTCTTTTCAATGATTTTAGAAGCTTGAGCAATGTGGGCAGCTCGATTCTTCTATAATAATCATAAATATGATTTCTAATAGCATCCTTAGCAAAATCATTTAAATCTGTGATTGGCTTCACCTTGGTACGTTTTTTGTTGGGTGTCGATAATTTACTTTCAGACATCCCTTCTTGGCCGATTTTCTCACGTATAACACGTGAGAAAATCGGGAACGCGAAACAGCATTGTATTAATCATATATTTACCATAATTTATTTGTCGTTTTAAGCATTCACAATGCCATTATTTTCAAAAGAAAATACTGCAGTAGAAAAATCGACTGGTATCGAGCAGAACTCGAATCCACGACAAGAGAAAAAGAAGAGCAGTCGGTGAAAGATCGTGGGTTCGAGTCCCACTCGATACCAGTCGATTTTTTTCTAGTGCAGTATTTTATTAAGTCATAGTCATCATCATAGTCACATAATGTAAATAAAATGAATGGTAGGGAATGCCAATAAGCGTTAAGTCCACCTTTTGTGTAGTAAAATAATAATAATATAGGAACTAAACTAACAGTAAATTATTATGTCGATTGACGAGTAGCTATTGGCTTATTTTTATTTATATTTTCTTTATTGCACGAATAAGATGCATAAACAGTGGGCTTTATGCCTTATGGCATTCTCTACCAGTAAATCAGTTTGTGGGGCAGATACGTACTTACTACTTTATTTATTTGTATAAATGTTTTTCAGGGAGCCTCAGGTTGTGAGACGGACGAAAATGTTAATCTAAGCGCTTCAATGACACCTTTATCTCCAGAACTAGATTCTATTTTCGATTCACCTAAAAAGGCTTCACTACGGAGACAACTAAGGAAAAAGATCTTGTTGCAACAAAAACACAGTAGAAAGATTAAGACTCTGAAGCAAAAAAATCGACGCTTAAAGAAAAGAAATGCCACTCTTAAAAATGTTTTAGTAGACTTACGGAAGAAAAGATATATTAATAATGACATATCCAATATTTTGTCGAAAAATGTATTTGCAGTAGATTTATACAGTAGCTTAGCTAAAAAAATATGTAAAGATAAAAAACGACCGATGAACACTCGAGAATTTAGGAAATTCTGTCTAACCTTGCATTTTTACTCGCCACGAGCCTACATCTATGTTCGTAAAACATTTAATACTTGCCTCCCACATCCGAAAACTATTTACAACTGGTATAAAACCATAAATGGTTCCCCTGGTTTTACAGATGAAGCATTTCATATTTTGAAATCGAAAATATTACAATGTACACAGAAGAAATTAATATGTGCTTTAGTGGCAGATGAAATGGAAATAATACCACAAAATATAAAAGGAGGCCACGGACGTGTAGACATTGGCACAGGTACATCTGATTGTACAACAAAGGCTACGGAAGCTTATACTTTTATTCTTGTGTGCTTGAATGAACACTGGAAGATCCCATTGGGATATTTTTTGGTGCATGTTCTTACCGGGGGGCAAAAAGCTAACCTCATAAAAATATGCCTGACTAAATGTGAAGAGGTGGGCGTAAAAGTGGTTGCTCTAACATTTGATGCACATTCGACAAAAATATATCAGCAATGGAATTATTAGGATGCCGACTAAAGGACGTAGAGAATATGAAAAATACATTCAAACACCCAGCAGCTAATAACGAGGTAGCGGTGTTTTTAGATTCCAGTCAAATGATCAAACTGGTTCGGAATCATTTCGAAGACAAAAAAGTATTCTTAGACCAAGATGAAAATAAAGTGAACTAGGAATTTTTAACAAAATTATATGACTTTCAAGAAAAAGAAGGTTTACACATTGCTAATAAACTAACGCGTAAACATCTCGAGTTTAGGAACTCTATTACGAAAATAAAGTTAGCAGTTCAACTACTTAGCAGAAGTGTAGCAGTGGCACTGAAATTTTGCCGCGAAGTCTTGAAATTGGACGATTTCAAGAATAGTAAGGGCACAGAAAATTTTATCATGATTTTCAACGACCTGTTCGACATTTTTAATACCAGCAGGTTAACACAACATGGTTTTTGCCATCCCCTTTCAAATTCTAATAAAAAGGAAATATTTGATTTTTTAGAGAAAACCAAAAAATATATACTTCACTTAAAGATTAAAACTACTAGAAAGCGCAAATACAATGAAAAAGAGAGTTCAATAAATCTCAAAATCAAAAGCTTCCAATCGGCCCTTACTGTAAGAGAGCCTTAAGTACTTATATAATACCTTAGTTGAAGATACAAAAGAACCTACAGGTTGAGCCAGGACCATATCGAGCTACTTTTTGGATTGATAAGAATGCAAAGCGGACATAATGACAATCCAAACGCTCTACAATTTAAGGGTAGCTACAGAAAACTGCTCTGCCGCATGGAACTGCAAGTAAGTGAAACTGGTAACTGCGTGCCACTCGAAAACATACCTATTTTAATACTTCATAATATAATACTTCATTTTCCGAAAGATTTGATGATGAAGAAAAAGAATTAACTGAACACTTATTGAAAACACCGATTCCAAATGATGTCGGATTCGAAATTTCATCGGGTAGCGATGATCCTAACTGCAGAAACCACATTGTTGGCTATATAGCTGGAAATGTAGCTAGACATCTCACAACCCGAGTAAAATGTAAATATTGCATTGATAACATGCTTGCAAAAGAGAAACTTTGGTTCCATAAATTAGTATGTATGAGGGATAAAGGTGGATTGGTTTACGCTCAAAAGAAATTTATTCTATTTGTAGTGTTACTGAAACTGTTCTGAGATGTTATCTAAAAGAAAATCCAGGCAATATTTCCGAAAAAGAAATCACACTTCTAATTATGAGAAGATTCATAGGAGGAACTCGTATATTTTCTATAGAACACGTTAACTCCCACTTCCATGACACGAATTTGATGAGACTTATTGTCGAGCGCTACTTAAGAATTAGACTGTTCTATGAATCCAAAAAAAGAAAATATTTTACGATTCGTATCATCAAAGCGTCAGTTATTCAGGAAACAGTTGCAGTTACAAGGCTACTGAAATAAATGATTTTAAATTTTATTTGTGTTTTTCTAATAAATTTTTCCCAATCACTTTAAGCTGAAATGCATCTACTGTGTGAAACCGGCCAAAATTAAAATGATCTTGTGTTTTTCGTAATGTAGCTCACATCATGCATGCAGTGAGGTGCGGTACACCATTACTCAACAATTATTTAAAAAAATAGTTAAAACAAACTGAATAATATATACTGAATTCGATCAATCGTTCGTCGAACAGTCATGTGTCGGGTATCGGGCGGGTGTGTATATCGAACTTTCATTAGTCATATAATTATAACGTCTCTATACAGTAACAAAGAAAAATATAATGCAATCACATTTCGATGGCTCATAAAAATCTCACTTGGCTAGACAGGCAAATACACTGTTCAAGAATATTTTGAATTTGGCGGGCTACACTTCGATAACAGAATTCAAAAAACTTATTTTCACATTTGTATCAGTCATACGTTACGTCGTAACTATTAGTCCAATATAGTTTCAACTTCCCTACTTTTGGGGAAAATTTAATGTATTGGCAAAATTATTTTTTCACTTGAGTGAGTTTCGTCTAGCGTAACCACAAGTGGCTTACGCACACATAGATTTTGTTTTTGCCTCACTTAAGAACGTCCGCTTTGTAGGGAACTATCGTTCTAGGTGTTATTATTCTATGGTTTCATGTTTCTTTTTTCCCCATGCGCCGAGATCTTCATCGGCGTCACGCGTCTTTTTTATCTATACCGAAACGTATAGATAAACTGACTTTTTTTACGGTTTTCTTGATATTTCTGTTTTATTTTTGTCAAAAGAACTTAGTGTAAGCCAAATTTTAAATTTTGGTACCCAATATATTTTATATTCAATTAGGACGAAAACGAAAAGAGTACAAAAGAAACTATACCTACTAAATTGAAACTGAAAATCTGATTCATAAAATATTTTGAAATTCATAGAGTTTTTATCCACATTATAGTTGTATCAAGGATACAACATAAATGCATCGATCGATCACAGATTGAACAGAAATGGAGCTAATGCTAATTTTTTTTAAAAAAACGCGGTATTCATGTTCAATACAAAAAATCTCGATATCGTAGGGTTAATAGTAAAAAGTAAAAGGACCCAATAATAATACAAGTCGGTCGACCTTACGGTAAAATTATGGTATTTTCATTTAGTATTATTACGATACTACATACACACTATGAAATAATGGTGCAAGTACGATAATTATACTACGAAATCCGACCCTGGTTACGTCGTGTTATGACGTTTGTATAATGACACATGTGCTACTTTTTCTTGTATGAAGAAATTATGACTAAAACATTTCGATGGGCGTATCCTTCCTTTTGAAATCATTGCTCTCTCTATGCTAGTAATTACTCTGAGCTTTTTTCCATGCGCGGGGATATTTGCGTCACGCGTCTAGTGTATCTACACTATGGAGAAGGAGTACAGACTGTGTATTAAAAAGTGTCCATAAAAAGCTTTAAATAAGGGTGGCGCCACTATAGCTATGGGGTAAATTTTAAAGAACGCACCGAAAAATATTAGTGGGATAGACGACATTTTCAAGGTTATATTTACTAAATAAAATTATTTTAGATTTTAGAGCTACTGAGCAGTTTAGCAGCACACTTAAACCGTCGACAACTGCTAAGTTCATTTCATCCCAGTAGCTACTCCAGTGCTGTTGTGGAGAGTTTTTGAACTGTTATTTACTGCTTACAGATGACCACTTTTTCAACTATGGGAGTTGGTACTCCTTACTTTTACACTCCGTAATCTACACGTTTCATTTTTGAAGGTTTATTTTATTTTATTTTTCTCTAAAGAACTTTGGTTTAATTATTTAATACTCAAAGCCATAGATAATATATTATATAGGATACTCAAAGCTTTCGCATGAGCAATACTTTGCGAGCAGTCCTTAAGGCCCCGTGCGCGAAATCAACTCATTTCGGACAAATCTGGTCACTGTTTGTGTGAACAGGAAAACGAATTTTAACTTTTTTATTTTTATTATAATACTCCAGTTCCTAATCTAATATCTAGCTTGAAGGGATGTATCATATTATCTATATAATAATGACAAATCACCAATATTCACAACCCTTTTTCCGAAAAGTAACGATCAAGTGATTTTTGTCTTCGTTTCACAACAAAATTACAAAATATTTCAAACATTAAAAAATATAAATAACATAAGTATACGGTCTACTTGTTTGTAGCTAGATCAGTTTTTTAAATTTCTACCCAAATATAGCAGAAAAAATTGTTGAAATAACGTAATTTCCAGAAAACTTCGTTCGAAATAGGTATTTTTTTTCTATTACGTAGAAACACTTTTAATCAATTTAAAAAATTACACATTAATCTTAAGATAACTCTTTATTGGAAACTAAATTTTATTTCATAAATAAATAATAATTTCGTTTATTACTAAATGGCAAAGTGAACTATATTATCGACCGCGCAAAATCAGTGTTGCCAATTTAGCCACTTTGTCGCTAGAAATGACGACTTTTGCTTAAGTCTTGGCGACTAAAAAAAGTTTTGACGACAAAAATAGTTCACTATAGCGACTTTTGTAGTAGGTATAAATTAAATCAGTTCTAGAATCATTATTGGATAAATTTATAGTCAACTCGATACAGTGACAAGAGATACAATAAGGAAAACAAACGCACCAAACTTTATTAAATTAAAGTCTCTTTAAAAACATATTCAAATCAAAACATTTCAATTTTCTTCCAAATCTAAGTTTTACATTAACCTATTAGTACCTATATCAGATTTTAATTCATAAATACTATTTAATATCGCATGTAGCCGAGTTGGCAACACTGCTCAATAGCTCGTTTCTTTCATTCGTTGGCGGTCGGACAAGGGCATACGGGGGAATCCCCGGACATTATGTTTTGTATACTGCACAATCAGTTTGACATTTGACATCGATCGACTCAGTTGATTGATTCATAATATCCGGCTCGCTCTCTTTTGAATTAACTTTGAGTAATTATAAAGTGCTTAAACTCGTGTTGTGTTACTTGTTATAGCTTAAATCATAGACTTACCTAATAAAAAAGCAATACGTTCAAAAATATCGAGATACGTGGGAAGCAGAATCTGAATTTAAGGGATGGCTGAAACCAGTTTTAGGAGACTCATCTAAAGCAATATGTCAAATATGTGTCAGAGTTTTATGCTGAATTGAGTGATATTAGAAAACATGCGAAAACAAAAAAAAAAAAAAAAAAAAAAAAATAATAAGCATAAACAAAAATTGGATTTAAAAAAAAACACAGGCCACCTTACCCTTTAAAATTGCCCCAAAAACTTTAGTTAGAATATCAAGCAAAGCGAAAGGTGTCCTTTCTTTATTTATTGCAGAACATTGTTCAATTTTAGCTGTTGATAATTTAGACGAACTGTGTAAAAAGGTGTTTGCCAGTGATGAGGGCGCTCAAAATATGCAATTACATCGTACAAAGTGTACTAACATAATAACTGAGGTATTGGCTCCATATTTTACACAATCATTGGTTGAAGATATAGGTGACCGAAAATATAGTGTACTTATTGATGAATCCACAGATGTTTCAGTTTCAAAAACACTGGGAATCGTTATACGGTATTATAGTGTAAAAAACCAAGCCATTATATCAGCATTTCTAAAGCTCGCTTTAGTAGAATATGCAGATGCAAAAAATCTGACTGCTTTTCTTGTGAATTCCTTGAAAGATCTTAAAATCTCAATAGCGAATATGATAGAAATTAGTACAGATAATGCTTCTGTGATGGTGGGAGTAAATAATGGTATCGTCGAAATACTCAAGGAAGAACATGGCTTTTAAAACATTTGATATTGATTCGCTGCGTTTGTCATTCTCTACAGCTTGCGGTTTCACACGCCTCCGTAAATACTATACCTAGAAACATAGAGTTTCTTGTACGGGAAACCTACAATTGGTTCTCTATTTCGCCTAAAAGACAAGAAGAATATAAAAAGGTTTATGAGACTATAAATTATGGTAAACAGCCGCTAAAAATTTTGAAAGTCTGTGCAACCCGTTGGCTCTCAATTGAACCAGCTGTTTGTAGGATTCTGGAGCAGTGGGAAGAACTACTAAGCTACATTTTTCATTTGCAATGGGTAATGATAATTAGCATCATCTGCTACACAGCTGATCTTTTGTACAGAATGTATTGTGATGACTCAAATCAACTTTACATGCTTTATCTTAAACAAACTTTAAAAGACGTACAAATAGCACTAAAATCATTTGAAGGGGAAGACAATGATCCCACAAAACTATTAGATACTCTCGTCTTTCTCATGCAGTCACTCGGAAAAAAACATAGTTTTTTCCTACATTTGATTTGTTGACAACACCAGTTCCAAACGTATATGTATGTATGTACGCGAATCCGCACCTTGGCTATACGTTTGAACAGAAAATGTTGGAGTCAAGTTTGTTTCAAGACAATAAAATTTATTTAAAAAAGAGATGCATCGAGTTTAGTCTGAAACTCATAAAGCAGATTCAACAAAGACTACCAAGCAATGTCACTATCCTGAAAAAAATGTCAATGTTAAATGTTGAAGAAACATTAAAAGTGAATAAAACTATGCATTAGCCGATGTAGCCAAAGAATTAGGTTTTAGTAACGAGTTTATAGACGGTATGCTGCAAGAATGGCATATTATTAACTTTATAAAGTGGAACAACACTACTAACACTGTTCGATTTTGGATTGAGGTTTTGCAGTATAAAAATGCCGTAGGAGAAAATCCTTTTTCTTTGACTTCACAATTGGTAATCACTATTTTAACACTACCACACTCAAACGCTGAAGTCGGGAGAGTCTTCAGTTCTATGAATATAATAAAAACAAAACAACGCAATAGATTGTCGTTAAAAACTATTAATGCGTTGATTCTGTTGAGAGATCAGTTAAAAAAACAAAATAAAAATTGTGCATCTTTTGAAATACCGTCGGAAGTGCTGCAACTTATTGGAACGAACAAAAGCTATTCCTTTGCAACAACAAAAAACGTTGAACTGCAACATCCGCTTTTGAGCGACGTTCAACCCTCTTCTTCTGCTGCGGCTGTATTAGATGAGCATGAGACTGAAGAATTATTTGACTTATTAAGTGACGACGATGAATATAACTGATTTAATATTTTTTATTGTAATTTTGATTATTTTTATTTGTTTATTACAAATGCAAATGCACGTTTCCAAGTATTTTTAATTTATGTGATTTTTACAACGATTATATAATTTAATTAAAAGTATTTTTTTATATGTAGGTACCTATGTTCTATACGATGTGTATTTGAATTAGAATCTAATTACTTATGTACCTACTCTTAATTTTTTCACATACCTATCCCAACCTTTCACACTGCATGCCGGTAGCCTCTTCTGCCTCTCCCATACAAAATCCTGCGTTCGTTTCTGGTGGAATTAGTTTTAGCGACTTTCTAGCGACTTTTGATGTTGAGTCTAGCGACTCGAACTTCTAGGAGTTGGCAAAACTGCACAAAATCGATCCAATCAGTGACGACCGGGCATTCCCAGAGCGAGGACGTATCACTTTGCATCGCAGGCGCTCCCGTGTTTTACGTAAACATTTCCAGAAATTAGTAGTACGCCGACCACCAAATTTTGATCAGGGTAAGTATTTTTTTTTGGATAGTTTGTTTATTAAGAATAATAATATGTTGCACGCCTAGTCTTTATATAAAAAGTTCAGGTGTGCGTGTTCGTAATTCTTGTTATCCTAAACAGCTATACCAATTATGATGATTTTTTTCTTCGTATGGGATCACCTGGGTGGTTCTTAGTACCTAATAGTTAAACCCGGCTGCTGTCTCAGTACGTTTTCAATGTTCATTGATATTTTATTTTTGATAGTTTTTTTTAATGATTAGTACCCGATTCAGATACAACTACTGAAATGTTCACGATTTTGTCTACTGTTGCATTTCATTATGTCCAGATGAAATAATGCAAAAATACCACCGGCGGCTGCATCGAATTGGGTCAAAATTAAGATACCTAAATTGTGATCTATGCGCGATCTATGATCTGATCTATGGTGATGAACTTATAAAGATCAACGTGCCATTCTTTGTAAATAAATGTTTTGTAAAAAAGGCTCGTAGATTTCTACAATATATGCCTTTTACTAGAAATAGTCGATTCAAGAAAAACTCGCTCAATGCCACTGAGAGACACAACATTTTAATTATTTTTTTATTTTAACCGATATTGGACATAGATTTAAAATAAATAGGCCGAATGTTTTATCGAAAATACAAGTATCCTTTAGCATGTTCGGCTTATTTTTGCCAAAATGTGTACTTTGTATCCCTCATGGATAAAAATAAATTCAAAACATTGAGTAAATATTATAAAAGAAACGAGTATTATAAATTTTAAAATCAAAGTATTTACTTGATGTGTACATCACGCACTCGTGCTCTGTCTTTTATTTATCCCTTTCCATTCCATTCCGTTTCTCATATACGGCCTAATATTTAAATTTAAATGTTTTACATTTACAAAAACTTTGTTTGAATAAAATCACGATGTTTGATTTTCGAGCAAAGACATTAATGACATCGCAGAACGAAAACATTGAATTACTTAAATATATATGCATAGTGTATTTGTCTAACAAATTTCTTTTTTATTTTCGTTTTATGTTGATTGTAACAAATATACTAAACTATAATACAAAAACATCCCAGATTTTTATTTCTAAACCGTACTTACTATGTATCCTAAAATAATTATCAACTAAAGGATCAAAATTGTTTAAGCGAGCACTGCGCTCGGTCTTTAGCCGTGTGTGCGTAAACGATGCCCACAAAGATAGCACCGCAATGAATTTGCCTAAACTCTATCGAATAAATTTTCTGCACGGCCTCTGAAACCGAAGAGACAAAGTTCGCATCGCCATCTATGAAAATCGAATTTTATACTACGAGAATAAATGACTTATTCAAAAGCAACTACGTGTAAATGTTCACGATTTTTTTAAAAACTAATGGATGTCATGAAACAATATTTTGACATTACAGTGAAATATCTTGTACGTAAAACTGCGATAAAGCAATCTGAAGACGCCTCAATACTCGTAAAACCTCGTAACTCAATGTTCGTCCTGCGCGGTTTGCGGTTAATATATCTAAGACGCGACGGCTGGCCGTGCGTTGCGGAGAACGTAATGTCACTTAATATGACGCGCGCCGAGAACCTTTTCTTCACCTCGGCGGCAGCGCGTGCGGTAGGAAAGGGAAGGAAGGAAGGAATCAAATATGCACTAGTCATTTCATTATGTTGATAAAGTAGATATAACTTAGGACGAACTCAATGCGATATGTAATGTAATGGCATTACCATTTCCTCCCGCCCTTAAAGGGTCACCTTTAAAAGACAACCGTAATATAAAAAGAAAAAGAAACAAATAAATAAGCGGTGTATAAAGTGAGAGGATGCGCTCAATGCGCATGTCTCATCTACTAACATTACTTGTTAAGCGAGAAAATGTATACATAAATATAATATTGCGGTTTAACACCTTTTTAATATATATAAATATAAACTTAATTCCTAATTTAGATAAATAATTATAATTAAAATAATCGTGATTTATTGTTTTGTGAGAGGGCAGATACGAACAACAGAACGGAGGTATGTTCCCTTAGTAGTTCTCACGGTCACTACTCGAACTACGCCATCCTTCGAAGGATGAACAGACTCGACAATCGCTAATGGCCAAGCAAGGGGCGGTTCATTATCATTTATCACAATTACAACCGTGCCTGGTACAATAGCCGTAGACGGGGTGTTCCACTTCTGACGAACTTGTAATCCGTGAAGGTATTCCGTTCTCCACCGATCCCAAAACGACTGAACTAATTTATCCAGTAAAGAATGTCTGTGTAACAGACTGGTAGAGTCAGATTTAACTTCGGGTGCGGGTAATGACAATAAAGGTGCGGTATTCAAAAAATGACTCGGAGTAAGAGCTGAAGGCTCTGGGGGATCAGAACATAATACTGTCAAGGGCCGCGAGTTTAGCAAGCACTCAATTTGCGCAAGAACAGTATTAAGCTCTTCGTATGAAAGCAACTGATGTCCGATAACTCGGAACAGATGCGTTTTTACGACCTTGACCATGCTCTCCCAGGCGCCTCCAAAATGAGGAGAGTTGGGACAGAGAACTTCCATGTTATACGATTCTCAGGACACTATTGCTCAAGCTTTGGGCGGTATTCAACACAAAATTTATGATTAATTTAAAATTTTATTTTCAAGCAATAACCACTTGTAAAAAATCCACATTTCGTCACAAGAACAATGTAAAATTTTGTGATTATTTTTTGGAAATATATGATTATTACACACATAACGTTTGTTTAAATTTAGGACATTTACCAAATCATTGTATTTTGGACATTTGTATTCTTCAATATTAAAAATTCTATCATTCGTCGTCTACATTTTTAAAAATTGTTTTTCTGTTGAACCACCTTTGTATGCGAGTACTATAACTAATGTTTTTGGGAAATCAAACAAAATTTATCATTAATTTAAAATTTTATTTTCAACCAATAACCACTTGTAAAAAACCCCCACTTCGTCACAAGAACAATGTAAAATTTTGTGATTATTTTTTGGAAATATATGATTATTACACACATAACGTTTGTTTAAATTTAGGACATTTACCAAATCATTGTATTTTGGACATTTGTATTCTTCAATATTAAAAATTCTATCATTCGTCGTCAACATTTTTAAAAATTGTTTTTCTGTTGAACCACCTTTGTATGCGAGTACTATAACTAATGTTTTTGGGAAATCAAACAAAATTTATGATTAATTTAAAATTTTATTTTCAAGCAATAACCACTTGTAAAAAACCCACACTTCGTCACAAGAACAATGTAAAATTTTGTGATTATCTTTTGCAAATATGTGATTATTACACACATAACGTTTGTTTAAATTTATGACATTTACCAAATCATTGTATTTTGGACATTTGTATTCTTCAATAATGATTTCTTAAATTTACTCGAACACTACACATTGAATAAAACTATTATTTACGGATTTTATCGCGTTTAATTACTTCAATTTATTTTTATTATTAACCCGACGTTTCGGGTGCTTTACAGCACCATGGTCACGGGGGGGACTGAGATGTTTGACGTCCTAATGTCATAGTTAGTCCGGCTACCTTCAGTTTTTTTTATATTAATTTTTGGTCCGATTTACGCAAAACGAGCTTATAGTATCATGAAGTCTTGCAGTGGTATGCTTGGGTTTGGGTTTAATTTTGTTAATTATAGGATCCCAAGCAGATGGTAGCACCCAACCATCTTCTCTATTGAAATTTGGATGTTTTTTTAATTTCAATAGCCTCGCGCATCATCCTTGGTAGGAATCGGTGTTCTTTTGCGAGAATTTGTGGTTTATCAAATCTAATGTAATGGTGGGGACGATCTTGAACATGTTCGCAGACTGCAGACTTCCCGGAGCGTCGGTGCTTCACATCAGCTATATGTTCCTTCACGCGGGTTTTTATAGATCTCTTTGTTTGGCCTATGTAAGAGAGACCATATTCACAATCTAGCTTGTACACACCTGCATCTTGTAGAGGAATATTACATTTGATGGATGGTAAAAATTGACTAATCTTCTTCAGCGGCTTGTAGTATGTCTTAATGGACGCTCGCTTCAAGATGTAGCCAATCTTTTCCGTGACTCCTCTGACATATGGTAGTAGAGCAGGCGCGCGCTCGACTGTGGCCGGCTTCAATCGTTCACTGTGACGTAGGCGCGGGACGAAGCTTACCTGATAACACTATTGGTCACACTGTGTATAGGAAAAAGACCCATACCACTCGATATCTAAATGGTGAATCTCACCATCATCCTTCACAGTTAGCTACCGTGGGTAAATCTCTGTTTCAGAGAGCACGAGGGATCTGTGACAGAAAACATCTGGCCGCGGAGCTTCAGCACGTCAAGCAAGTATTGCAAGACAACAAACTTCGGGTTCAATTCAATCAACAATAGTTAAGAACAATGGAGCGCTAATGACGGTGGAGGCCCTCACCGGATATCAATCAGATAAGAGTTAATTGATCTGCACATCTCCGGAACCGTGCATCCTACGCAAAAACGGACCGCAGAATCATGATCAGAGCATGCCAAAACCTTTTTTTTTTAGGATCGTGAGTCGACGAACGTTGCACCACTTCTGACTCAGTGACCCAGAACTGGTACTAACTAACTACTAGTAGTACTGCGGCGGGGCAATAATTTAGCAAACTTACACACGTACGCAATTATACGTAGAAGTTTACTCCAAGAAGAGATGCGGAGTGTGAGCTCATAAATCGCAGAATTACAGACGGATGTGCACACAGCGTGTGACAAAATCTTCTTTTTAAGCATGTCTGCAATAACCTCATTGTCTAAAGTACGAAGAGGCCATTGAGATGGATCTAATGAGGTCCACTGAGGCCCATGGAGCCACAGGGGGTTTGAAACTAATTTATTTGGCGTAACGCCACGTGAAAGTATGTCAGCGGGATTCTCAGTACCTGCGACATGATAAAAGTTATCAGCGTGAATATTATCGGTAATCTGAACAACGCGGTTTGCAACGAAGTTCTGCCACTTGTGTGGCGAACTCTTTATCCAGTACAGAGCTACTTTTGAATCTACAAAGGCATAGACTGATATTGCAAGGTCAAGAGAATAATTGTCGAGTACTCTGCGAAGCAATTTTGAGAGTAAAACCGCTCAAGCTCAAGACGTGCAATAGATAGTGGTTTTGTCGGTGCAACTTTAGTCTTTGCACAAATCAACTGGACGGTGTTACCATTGACGCTCTTTACGTGTATGTAAACTACGGCACCGTATGCGTGCTCGCTGGCGTCGTAAAACCCCACGAGTGACGCAGTACAGTTTTTGGATACACCAACATGTCGCGGGATACGTAAATCATTAAGAGCTGGTAATTCAGCACAGAATTACCTCCACATCTTAATAATTGGCGGTGGTGATATCTCGTCCCAATATAAATTAAGTTGCCAAAGCTGCTTTATTAACAATTTTGCGTATGCAACTGTGGGAGCAACGAACACCATTATGTCCCACAGGCGGACGACAGTAGATAAGATGGCGCGCTTAGTGCACGTCACATCAGCGGGAACAGATATCTTAAAATAAAAGGCGTCACTATCGGTAGACCAATGCAAGCCTAGTATTTTATGTGGTATTGATTTATCGAACTCTACATCTCCTGTAATTTTATGGGAAGTAGGGAGGTCATCTAAAACAGATCGACGGTTGCTATGCCATTTTATCAGGTCCCATTGGGCACCCTTGAATAAGCTTCCGAGAGGTCTCACTGGCCTCGGATTCACTGGGCATAGAGAACGCGATGTCGTCCATATATAGAGAAGTAGATGCGATACGACTCGCAAGTGGATACTTTGCGCCGTCGTCATCAATGAGCTGTCTTACCGTGCGCAATGCATGGTATGGACTCGAAGTTAAGCCGAAGCACACGCGATTGAAATGGTACAATACAAGTGGGTCTTGTGGACGGAAGCGGTATAGGAAGCATTGGTAACGACGATCAGAATTGAGAACAACTGTTTGCAGGAATTGTTGGCGACAGTCGGCTGTCATAGCGATTGGATGTAAGCGGAAAGTTAAAATTATATTGAACAAGTCGCCTTGCAAATTTGGTGCTGAATGCAGGATATCATTTAATGCTCGCCCAGTGCTAGTCTTACTGCTAGCATCCAGGACGATGCGCAGACGTGTTGACTTCTTATCTTCGCGTAAGACTCCATGATGCGGTATGATAAATATATATTGGAGCGGGTTCATGAGAGTCATACGGAGGTGCGGGGGATATATAATTTTTAGCTAAGTATTCCTTTATGACGTCATCATATGTTAACCTTAATATAGGCGAGGCTTGAAGTTTCCTCTCTAAGCATATGAATCCTCGTCGAGAGGTCTCGTAAGAATCTCCGAGAGAGTAAACGTCATCTTTAAATGGTAGGCCGACAATGTATCTACCAGTAAAAGGATCGCGGGATGTCGTAGACTTATAAAACTCTTCACATTCAATGTCTGAAGGACACTGAATGGGCGGTGCGGAGGTTGGCTGTTCAAGCTCTCAAAATCGTTGCACTAATTTGTCAACGGTAGGAGACTCTAGAACTGAGCAGCACGTTAAGGAATGATTTACCTGAAGTGTCGGCACTGAGCCCATAATAACGTAACCAAATACCGTACTCAAAGTTGAGGGCCCGGACAAGTCGTTAGACGAATAAATTACGTCTGGACACAGTTAGTGCTAAAGGGATGCGGCTATCAAAAAATCAATTTTATTAGGCACGCTATAACATTCATCAGCGAGCCTTATGCCATGGAAGTGTCATAAGATAGATGTGTCTACCACAGCGGTGGGCAAAAGGTTGGTGATTTGATCAACAACTAGCGTTGAAATATTGAAGTTAATATTCGAGTCGAATCGTGAGAAAATTTTAATATCAATCGATTTCGATTTTACAATTTTTTCAACTCCACCGAATCCCTTTACTACAGTACATTCGGTATCGTGTTGTTGGACGCCTAAACGATGACAGCACTCTTTAGTAATAACGGCTTTGAGCCGCGGAGTCTAATAATATACGAATAATTTGTTTCTCTCCCTTAGAATCGTGTGCAAAGACTTGAGCGGTTGATAATAAAACAGTTCTCTGCGAACGACTTGTGCGCGCGGGAGGCGGTGAACGTTGAGAAACATTCGCGAACGAAGTACACAGCGCGGCGTCCGAACGCGCACCTGCAGTGAGAGGTGGCGAGTGTGCGGGCGCGGGAGCTGTAGATTTCAGCACAACTGGCTGAGGCGGTGGAGAATGCGCCAGCGCAGGGGAGGCATTATCGCTTCTGCGGTGGATGTGCAACAGTGTGTGAGGTTTAAATTTACAAACTCGACAACTATAATTTGAAGAGCAACTAGACACTCGATGACTTAAATTCACACATGCATTGTTACTCTTTACGCATTTAAATCGTTCCTGCGGCGTCATTTTATTAAAGTCTGCACACTTAAATAGGTGTTGATGCACAATATTGTCGCACAGACACTTTAAGCAACTAGTCGTCGTGCTTACGTACGCCTGATACTTCAGCGACGAAGTATTATTACAGCGATGATTATTACCGTTACCTCGTCGATTGTTTGGTGCGCTATTAGAATTTGTACTAGAATCGGTGCGTTGCAAAACTTTGGAGCGGGTCTTAATAAAATTTACTAATTCAGAGGACAAGGACTGCATTCGAAAGCGCGAATGGTATCCGGGTCCAGCTTCTTAAGCGCGATATGAAGAAAAATAAAGTCCGCGAGATTATCTAACTTTAAGTTTTGTAAAGCGCGCACTGCACTTATAAAGTTATCAGTAAATAAATCAAAATTATTTGCGGTGGCCGATTGCAATGGCTTAAATTCGAACATCTGATTAATATACGTGGAGGCTAGCATACGCCGATCTTCATATTTGTCAACGAGTGCTTGCAATAAAATTTTATAATTTTCAGCGCAAGGAGTTATACCTGAGCATACAGATAGGGCTTTGCCCGTTAGTTTACCTAGCAAATAGTATAGCTTTTCAGCGTCAGTGAGTGATGGGTTGTCATGGACGGTTGATTTAAAGCTGGCATAAAATAAAGGCCAGAGCGAATGTCACCCGAAAATGTCATAAGTTCGATAGGCTGAAGTGTGAATCTGGCTTTAGATGGTGTACTAGTACTTTGTGAATTAGATTGCGAATATTGTAAATAAAGCCTATTTATTCTACCGCAAAGAGACTCAAACGCAATGAGGCTGTTATAGTCAGGCTTAGCGATAGGGTTTATTTTTAATAAATGTGAATTATAATTATCTAAGACCTGTTTAAATTCAATACGTAAAGCATTAATATTAGAACTCCCATCAAGAAAACGCTCCATCGTGGAAGTGTTTGTGTGGATGTCCGAGGATATATATATTTTTTGCACTATTTCAAATAAAGCATCTCGTTTACTAACAATAAAACCAACTCAGCATCAGGTGTGCCCTCATTGTGCCCCGAGGAATCGCTGTTATTCGATGCTATTTGTTTTTTAGGCGGCATTACGGCTAAAGTTATACGGTAAAAATATAATTATAAGCGGGTAGTCTGTAAGCGACCTCATTACGCGGTTGAATTGTTAAATATTAGTTTGTTAACGATGAACTTTAATTGTTAACTTTTAGTAATTATGAAGTTATTTGTAACGAATAATAATCTATTAGGACCTATTTTAGTGTTTTAATAAGGGCGGGGTCAATCCGAAATCGGATTGAAATATAAATAATTAATTATATAAACGCTTATTACGATAATTAACGAAATTTGTTTACGTCAAAGTTTTTTTTTCATTATTCGTATAGGAATTAATTTCCTTTAAATAAGTTGAGTTTGTTGTACAATTGTCGTTTTGATTTATTTTTTACGTTAGTAAATATTTTAACTACTGATTTGAATAAAGAAGTTAACTACTGATTTGAATAAAGTAATTTCGTTAGTAGTAAAAGTTAGTAGTAAAGTAGTTAGTAGTAGTCGTAAAGTTGCCATCATATTTCTTTTGTAAAGATTTATCTCCGCTAATGAAATGACACTAACTGAGACAAACGTAGCAATTGCTATTATTTAAAGTTTTGGTAACAAATAATTAAAATTTATTACAATAAAAATCTATTGTATGCATCTACTGTTCTGTTTCATAAATGTTTACGCGTGTATTGGCCAATCTTGGCAAAATATTTGTAGGGGTGGTTTTAGTCGATAATTTTGTTTCAAATATGATATTATTTGTTAGTTTAGGGCTTAAAATATAACATATTATGCATGTACTTAACGAAAGTAAGACACTTATATTGTTTTTCGGGCATTGTTCTTCCAACTTTTAAATACACATTGCGGCATTGTGAACAAACATATTAACTGATACACACAGTACCGAACGATAATCAAAAAAAACAACACAAATGATATTGTTGATTGCATTTTCGAGTACTGTTTTACTATGTTGGCGGTGAAGTAAACCATAGTTATGGAACCTACATAACTGAGAAGTAAAATTTGGACATGTGAAGTCCACTCATAATCCTCTTAGAAATGTGGGAGACCTGTGCCCAGCTGTGCAACGTATGAAGACTGGTGGTGACGGCATAATAGAATATATCACCTCATCTCATTCTGTGTCTCAGGCCATTACCTATATAGCGAAGCGAGCGGGTATCCGCTAGTTATTCTATATTTTAAATACAGTAATGATGAGTAATGACGGTAATGATGATTGATGAGTTTAGCAGTAATGACGTGTTGATAATTCGCCTGTGACATGTGCCATCATCCGGATTATTTCTATTATTGACACCGCAGTCGATCACAGAACAGTTGTTGAAGACAATATTGTATTTACTAAAATAACTACGATTAAATTCAAAATTATGCAAATATTGCACTATGGAATTTTCTTATTCCTTGCAGAATATATATGAGCAGCAACGTCTTATCAGTGGCGTAGCTACCTTGGGTGGCACCCGGTGCGGAAGTTAGTGGTGTCACCCCATCGAAAGTAAAAAGCAACAATTTTGCAACTGAGACATCAAAGATCGCGAGTATGGGACGGGGAATCTCCCACGACAGCGTCAGGCTCTTTTGCGGGAATCCCCGAATTATACATAGAGCTGAGCTAGTGCTAGTAGAGGAAACCCCGAAAAAGAAATTTTTGTGCTAGCGATTTATTTATTTTTTTGTTTGTACATTGTTCTTAGAGTTGAGAGACCGGATGGTGTCACCCCAAAAAAGGTGACACCCGGTGCGGTCGTCCCCCCCTTTGCTACGCCATTGCGTCTTATCACTCCATCCAGTATGACTATGATACTTAGAGTAATTACATAGACAACATGATACTTCTTACAATGTTTTCTTGTTTGTCATTTGGTTTTTTTATTTTATTTCTTTGCTAGATTTTTAAGATTATTGATTCACAATTAACCTTGTGTTGGCCATTATACGCTACGAAGAATGCTATACTAATACTAAGCTATGATAAGATTCGGAAGAAGTTTGCCAACGAGATGGATATTTTAATTTTTTTGACATATCCGCATCGACTGAATTTGAATTTGAGTTATAAACCACTCACCTCAAAAACTGCAGGGCCAAAACAAGCAGTAGCTTCTAGGGTATGAGGTATTTAGTACCGACTGTTTGTACTTAGTACTGTTATTACCGATCCACTTGACGTCATGCTCTGATTTGCCATAATCCCTTAGTAGCCTATCTCCAGTAGTACACTCTACAAGTTGCAAAATAGAAAATATTTAAGTAAAGCGACTTATATTTGATGTTAAATAAAAGATATTCTTAAATTTCATCCACACATTATAGCCTATAAAAGTCTTATGCTGAACATAGGCCTCTACCAAAGATATCCTCAGGCGCAGGCGGGTTTCTTAAATTGCTTACCTAATATTATTCTCTGTCATATTGTATTATTGATATCAAAATAATAATAGCAATAATGTCCTTCAGACCGAATTTCGAGCAGATGGCTAGTCCCAATGGAGAATAGCTAGAATACACATTATAGTGCCCGTGTGTAAGCGCACAGGTTCATTCTCCATTTGCTCACCCTCAAAATCCGATGGGATGGAAATACGACACGACCAGAGAGAGATCACGTGCAGGCCACCACCATCTTCCTGACACAGGACTGCTTCTGAGAATTTCATGAAAAAAAAAGTCAATAACTGCTTTTTTTGGCCAAACCCGGGATTTGAATCTGTGATCTCATGATCAGCAGTCATGTTTACGACCGCTAGACTAACGAGGAAGTAAGGAATAAGGATAGGGAAGAAAAGAAAGTTATATAGGATAATAAAACATTTTTAATTATTTTATTATTCTGTTATCATTACTATTGTTGTTATCATAATAGATTATCAACAGCTATCTATCGCCACCACAATTTGACGGCTCCTCATTTCAGGGGTACCTCTTTAAGGTGGGAGGAGTACCAGAGATAATTGAACTGAATAAATGGTGTAAATATGAATCTCTAAAAGATGACTGTAATATATTTGTGTCATTTTGTGTAGGGACTACCTGTCTGTAAGGTTCACTCATGGTGAAGTTTCTGAAGAAACTGCATCTGCGACTGGTAGTCGCCGCTGATGAAAAGAGGATTGTTTCTTTTATGGTCCAAAAGTGAAAGCAACTAAGGCGATATATCAGCTGTAGCTTAAAAGGCTCAGGCGATTTTGAAATGCAAGATGTTGTCAGATTCTTTGTCATTTCTGGTTTCCAAATTCGTGTCACGAAATATTTTTAATTTTCAGGACCCTTTTTGCTGGTAACGAGGCATTCTATATTAGTACTCAGGGTGACAACGCATCTACCACTTTGATTCTTGAGAATAAATGTAGATGGTTATAGACTAACTTTGGATAATCCATGGTCCACAGCATCCACTTATCATCAGGTGGACTGTGTGCTCGTTTGTCACCTTTATACTATAAAATAAAATTATGTAATGTTTCCATTCGCAACCGAGCACGTTTACCATGTAAGCAGTTAAATGGCGTTTAACAATTTGGGGGCAATTTCAAAAGTACGGAATGTGTAAGACTACGATCGCTTATCTGCCAAGTGTGCCGCTTGTGGCAAATTAAGCTTAGTGTAGAAGATGCCAATGTCTCAATGTTCAGAAGAGCTGTCACTAAATGATAAATTTATTTCAACTAATAGGTTGTGCATTTATTTAAATGCTATCGTTTAAATTACAAATCATCGGGCTGCGATCAAACTATACAACCAAGCGAAACTATCAAACTATGCAACCTTTTGTTAAATATTTTAGATGTAACTTGTTGGGATAATATTGGAGGTTGTTTGGACGCAGTGTCAGAGATACAGGTACACACGTAACACACCCACACACATATGAGAATCCGCAACTTAGGAGACAAGTAGCCACGCGATGTAACAAATTCGATTATGTAGTAATCAAATTCAAGTGTCATGTAATTGTTTCGGAGTGTATAGAAATCGTGAAAATGAATTGTAAGTAGACCGAGATATCAGTAAACTAAATGCATATGGCGCTTAAGATAAATATAAATAAAACTGTCACAATGAATTCATTGTCATTAGATCTAACACTACCACTGCGTATTTAGTTTTTTTTTAATGACCCTAAATCACATAATTAGATCAGCAAGTATGACAGTGACAATAAACTCAAACTTTTCCTCTAACCTTACCTTCAAGGACATGGTGATATTTCTCGGATAGGATCACCATAAATATAATATCAGTAAAGATAGTCTTTTTTATCAAAAAGGAAAAATGATTTTCAGAATATTAGATGGCCATGGGAGTAAAAATCTTTGTGCGACGGGTACTTATTGATTGCTTGATAAGTAACTTTGAAAACATTGCGCCTTTTTATGTTACGTATGTATGTTATAACCGTGTCTGTTTTTTAAGAAACGCCACGTCCAACAATGCTTTAAAGTTTTGGGGCTACCGATCTAAAAGATCTTTGTCGTGCGTCACGCGCGTGGCCGATCTCATTGAAGCGTGCTAAATCTTACTTTATGTTACAATAAAGTGTGGCAGGTAATTGTTCTATTACTATATATTGGTATTTTTCGTATCTAAATTATGAAACCGTTTCGCATTTTGAAATAAAGTCAATTAGAGTGGCCGGTTCTACGGTAACGATAGCTATGTTATTTTTTTAAGTTGCCCTAGTTACTTATTGTTGCCGTCCTTTGTATAAAATACCTATTAATACAATAAAATTACGGACGTGAAATAACTTTACGAAATTAGGATGAATATTTTACAGAGCGGTCGTTATTTCGTTAAGTAAATGTTTATTAATAAAACATATTTAAATATCCCTATACATTTCTCTATTGTGGAAAATCAGAATGTATCAAAAAAGGAAGTAGAGAGTAGGAGTATATTAGGGCTGAATCTGGGTAACAGGGTGAGAAATTGTGTGATAAGAGAAGATTGTGGTTTGCGATGTTGTGACCAGGATTAAGAAAGGAATGCTTCAGTGGTTTGGACTTGTAGAAAGAATGAAAGAATAAAGAGTGATAACGCAAATTTATGTTGCAGAAATAAACGGCAGAGTCGGAAATTGACGTCTTAGGCGAAAGTTTATCGACCAAATTGGCGATATATTGAAAATGGGTCAAATTAGTAGTACCCGACCCGTTAACCGACGAGCATGTACGTGTAGGTATATACATGTGGAGGAGGCGAGAGAGGTGTCTCTGCCTACCTCTCTGGGTGACAGGCGCGAGTATTTATGTATGTATATAAAGGATGTAAGGGGTAATATATCAAATAGATACGTATAGATTATCGGCTCTACCCTGACTAATCCACCTGCCCAGCGTGGTGAGTTTAGTCAATTTTCCAAATGTGGGCTAAATGGCGCATTCTCGAAAAGTCAAGAAACAAACTTAATTTGAGGTATAATTTACTATTAAGGGGAGGGGCCGGTAAGGGTGGTGGAGTTGTCGTTATCACCAAGGGGTGATAACAACTCGCACAGCCAGAGAATACTTACGAAAGAATTATCTGCAAAGATATCATCATCGTTACAGCCCATCACAAGTCACTGCTGAACATAGGCCTCCCCCAAAGAATGCCACAAAGCACGGTCCTGAGCCACCTGCATCCACCGACATCCTGCATGTCTTATCAGGTCGTCACTCCATCTAAGTGGGGGTCGCCCTTCCACCGAGTCAGTAATTCATTCTTGCGGCGATGTATACGCTTCAAAATCCCAGAAATTATACAAAATTTGTCATACACAAAATTCAAAAATTTTATTAAGTTAAGTTTGTATAAAAAGGTAATTATAATATTAAGGAATTTATGGATGATAATAACCCCTGGGAAGGGTGATCGCTACCAAGCTATTTCTAATTCGTCTTGTGTTGTTAGGTAATTGTAAAATTTGTAAACATGATTGTAAGCTATTATTTGAAAAAAAAAATAGTCCCGCCGGGTTTCTTGCTGGTTCTTCCCAGGATAGAGGTTTTTTTTGCGAACCAGTGGTAAAAGAAAAAAGTGACTTTCAATAAGTATTGTTTATAATCTACATTTAATAAAAAAGTTTCTGTTTCTGTTCCCTACACTATGCCTACCGGTACGAGGCTGCAACTTGAAAACCTTTTTCCCCACCGGTTGTTGGTTCTTCGAGCTATATTGCCGGTCAATTGCCACTTGAGCTTACTAATTCATTGGGCTATGTCGGTCTCACGGGGAAGGACCACACTCTCACAGATTACCTACGTAAAATATTAACTTAATGCTGCTGTGTTTCGTATGGTGAGTGTAGAGAACCGGAGACCCTTTTTACTGGAAATGAGGCATTTCATCTTAGTCCTCACGGGTGACAACGTATATGTTTTTTGATTTGTAATCGAGGATAGATGTAGATGTCGAAGGGCCACTTACCATCGGGTGGACTGTGTGCTCGTTTGTCACCCTATCTTATAAAAAATAATCATTGGAGCTTTTCAGATTCATAGTAAAATGGCGCTTTCCTAAGTCTGTCCAAAATCTAGCGCTTTGTTTAAGATTATTTAAGTTTTTCAAAACTGAAGTTAATAAATTTTTTCTTAAGGTCCACAATGAGTTTAAACTTTCGGTCAAGACGGAGGTCGGAGTGAGCCCATTTTTAATAAAAAGAACCTTTCCATTTTTACTATCGAAAAGGACAAGAAAGTGAATATGGATAATGTAATAGAATATTTTAACAAAATAAAGGCCCGTGAGTATGTTCAGCATTTTTCGTTTGGGGTTGTTTGATACAAAACCGCACTGGGTGCGAACTTACGCTACGCCGCCACTGGTGTAATTGTAGGATTACAATTAATTACTTGTAGATAGGATGTAGGATCCCACAATCACAAATCTTCTATAAATAAAGCCTGAACATTCATATTATTCAAGATATATGCCATTCAGTCACGTATGGTGAACGCACGTAAGGCACAGGTAAAAAAGTGAAGAGTTGACGATATTGCTCCATCAGTTTAAGCTGACTACGAGTGTTCTCCAAAAATATTATTTAAATATAAATTATTTATTACTTAAACATGTCGGTTTCTATGTAATGTTTCCTTTTTTAAGGAAACACATGGTGAAATGTGATTGTTCTAAAAATAAACTAAAAAATTTAAGTTTGCATAGATTAAGCCCGGCTAGTATGTATATGTAAGGATACCTACTTGTAGTTTAGTCAAATTTCACCACCCAGAGTGTAGTTAGGTTGTCTAAATAATAGACACTAGACTATACTAGACTCATAAAAATAAACGTTAATTAAGAAATGCTTAAAGTTGCTTTCTCTCTTCCCTAAATAAAAAGAAAGGGACAGGTGTAGAGGTAATTATTTTAGGTAAGTGAGCGATGATCAATGATTATAAGGTCGCTGGTGTTTACGATTACGATTGTCTTACGCTGTCGCACTCTTTTGTCTGTGGTCACCTAGTTGACTCAGTATTAACCAATTTAGCCTTGTTTTATAAGGTGGAAAAATTCGGTCACGCTTGAATTTCAACAACTAACATTACCTAAAAATTAATAATTGAGTATTTGTTCGTCTAATGCGTTGCTATACCATTTATTTGATTATGTTTGTTCGTCTTCTATATAGTGCGAGCGAGCGCTCGGTGGCGCAGTTTGCGTGGTGGGCGGCACGGTCAGGTACAGTCAGGTACAGTCAGGTTCAGTCAGGTACAGTCAGGAACAGTCAGGTACTCACCCACACGAGCAGCTGCGCGGCGGCCAGGTGTCCGGCGGCGGCGGCAGCGCGCAGTGCGACCGAGCGCTCCGTGGCGCAGTGGGCGGCACGGTCAGGTACAGTCAGGAACAGTCAGGTTCAGTCAGGTACAGTCAGGAACAGTCAGGTACTCACCCACATGAGCAGCTGCGTGGGACAGGTGTCTGGCGGCGGCGGCAGCGCGCAGTGCAACCGAGCGCTCCGTGGTGCAGTGGGCGGCACGGTCAGGTACATCAACAGTCTTCATCATAGTCAGGAACAGTCAGGTACTCATCTACATGAGCAGCTGCGCGGGCCAGGAGTCCGTGGCGTAGTGAGCGCGATTGATGCAGTGGACGGCACGGTCAGGTACAGTCAGGTACAGTCAGGCACAGTCGGGTTACTACAATGAAACTTGGCACAGTCATCTTGATTTGAGATTGAGGACTAAGATAGAATGCTTCATATCCTGCTTTTACACCGGCTCTCTTTACTCTTCAGAGTAGAACACAGCAGTGCAGGCACATTTGGGGATGGAAATTGGTAAATGAGAGGTTTCCTTACCTACCCATATCTAGACGGTATCCTAGGCGGAAAAGAGTAGTATCACCGTAGTATATTAGAAAACCAGTTTCTCCTGCTTCCATTACCGCTTATAAAATTCCACTGCTAAACCTAGGTTTCCCTCATAGATTGCCTCACGGGGGGATTTTGTCATCAAAATCAAAATGTTGCAAGCGCGTTGACAACTGCAGTTTTTCATTATTTTAACCTGTAACATCTGACAGCGCGCGACATGTTATACTCCCGTTCCCTCGGGACCTTAATGGCGGGAAAATTTGCAAGTTAGCAAATTTTTTGCTATATTGCAAATTATGCTATATTTTCACTTTGAGACAATATTTAAGGATAAAACTTACAGAAATTGTTGTTGAATGTATAAACTATCGAATAAAATTATTTTTGGTTGCTAGAAATTGTAATAAAATTCATAAATTACCCTTTATAGCATAGTAGTATTATATACTTCAATTTTAGTGCCAAATTACTATTAATTTGAATTCTACACTTTTGTTTTTGGAGAAATTTATATGAAAATGTTTGGAAATATGTATATTTTTATGTTTTATGTGTTTCTATTCGTTACTCATACCAAAATATTAAAATATTAAAAAATTAAAAAAAAAATAAAATAATAATATTTATCTGTATGACATTTCGGCTGTTACCAGGAAGATGCTGCTGCCCATCTCCTGTTTCATTTTCCCTCTGCCACTTCTTACGACATCCTCGGTGTGATATGGGGTAGTGGATATTCTTATGCCATGTATAAGGTTATGTAGAAAACTGAAATAAAGTCAATAAAAAATATATAAACGTATAGCTAACATAGATCTTGAATTTATAACTCACGATGACGGATTATATATAGTGTAGGTACACATGTAAATTGTTTTAGTATTACGTAAGCTCAAGTTTAAAATTATTATTGAGTACCTTTCTAAACGGAAAGTAAACGAATGAAAGTTGTTCGTGGTGATGAAATAATTAATGTGTCCTTTGCTAACCGGCACAGTTGATAATGCTTGCCCGCTTTTGACATTTTGAGAAACCAAGACAACCAATACACAATCACTAGTAATGACAGTCTAGCGTTCTTTATCTATAAATTTTAAAAATCATCGCAATTTCCTTATTTTAAGAGATGAAATTATTATCACAAGTTTAAATAATGACTTTAAATATATTAAACATATAAGTAAAGGCTTTTAAACTTTTATGTGGCGTTATTTATGATAAATTTACGGTTCCGTAGCGCAGTGGTTTAGCAATGAGACAGCGCTAGCGCCGCGGGTTCGAATCCCGCACGGAACAAGTATTTGCATGGCTTACAAGTAATTTTTCTAGGTCTGGATGTTTGTACTTGTAAAATTTGCGTAGGTAAACTACACTCACAATAAAGGTGAAAATACTTTTTTTATTAAAGAGGGGTTTGTCCTTTCTTTTATAAAAAAAAAACTCCCTGCATGGGCTCACCTGATGAAAAAAGACTACCGCCGCCCATGAACAATTACAACACGAGGGGAATTACAGGTGCGTTGTCGGTCTTCTAGAAAGGATTAAGCTGTTCTTCTTGAAGGTTCTTCTAAGTCGTATCGGTCCGGAAAAAATACCGGTGGTAAACGATACCACAAAGGGATCGTACGAGGTAGAAAACTCCTAATAAAACGCACAGTGGTGATCGTCAAGCATCCAGATTGTGTGGATTGTATCGTGAGTTTTGTCGCGATGTGCGTTCGTGAAATTTGGCGGCTAGAATTAATCCGAACAATTCCTCAGAGCACTCCCCGATGCAACATCTCTTCGCAGCGCCAGTATATTGAGAGTAGTTGTAGTTATAATATTTACAAACATAATACATACGGATACATACCTATGCATCATATTTGTTAATCATTTCTTTAGTTTCCTCTCAAAGAATCAATGTTTGTCAAAAAAATCCAGCTTTACCTTTATATATAGACGTAGTGATACAACATATTAATAAAAAGCTAATTTACTTAAACAAACTCATATATTAATTTATTTTACAAAAACAAAATACTGCTAGCAAAATTTTATTAAAAGTCAACAAAGTCTCAAACAAAGGTGATTGCGTAGCGCGGCGGTGACCGTCCCCGATTTGGCCGCCTCTTTCCGATTTAGCAAGTGTCATTGTGTACGTGCTGTGGCTGGTGTGTACGAATTTGTACAGTAACGTGGCAGACACGCACACATATTAGCGATGTTCGGTACATTTCTTAGAAGATGTCCTACTATTCTGTATTTACTATGACCCGGTCTTCGACGATTGCAGCCGCATGCGCTGGATGCGGTCAAATGGAGTGAACTGGCACTGGGGAGCCCCGGCCCAGAGATGGGAACAGTTGTTGGCAGTGTGCCGGCCCGAAATACTGTTCCGCTCTGCTGAGCACTCCAAGCTTTTTAGAGGCCAATTTGGCCTTCTATGCCAGGTAATCATGAAATTGCACATCCTACCACATATCGACACCGAGGATTCCGATCTGACTGAGGCAACAAGGAGAGTGCCTTGAAACTGAGGAGATACGACAAAGGGATCCTATTTAGCGATAAATGTGAAAACTCGTGTCTTCTGGGGATAGATTTAGACTAGATTTAGTCGCTCCCAGTCCGAGACTTTGTTCAACAATGTCTCGACTACAGAGACAAGTCGGGCGTCGACGGAGACTTCATATCCGTCCGGAAGGTCCAACAGGGAAAGTGCAATACCCTTCACATCTAGAATTCGCGTAGGCGACGTATCCTATTGTGGAGGTAACGTTAAAAAAATCAGACAGACTAACAAACATTTTAAAGAGGGTTATTTATGTCTTAATAATATGCAAATACCCCCCTAAGCTTAATAGAAGCTAGTTATTTCAATATTACAGACAGACACTTCAATTTTATTTATTTGTATAGATTGATATTTATAGACTGGTAATAAAAGGAAAAAAGTAGACAAAGTTATTGGTATGATGAGTTTCAAGTACACCAGTAGTTATCAACTATTTGTAGTATTTTATTGTTTGTAGTTTTCAGATTTTATCCTTGTGATCCGCTACTGGTCGTATACACCAATATATATACGACCAGTAGCGGATCCACGGTAGCTAAACGGATCTAAGGGCTCAGCCCCCCCCCCTTCAAAACCCAGATACCCCCTAACAAACCTCAAATTAAACTTGATATTGTCTTACTTTCTTACACTTTTTTTACATGAGAAAATGCCGACGCATATCCGCCTGGTGGGGGAAAGGACTCGGTTGGCGTTGTGTGAGTAGCAGTGCACTGGACCACTGGACTCTGACCACTCGATCCTCTCTAATTGCCCTACAAGGACAGTGTGATGAATAACCTAACATGGAATTTGTCGTACATTTATTTTCAATAAAATTCATTATAAATTTTTATATAATACATGTTTCTGTTTATTTATTATACTATATTACTTGTTTTACTGCTTTTACTTCATTACAAATAGATTTTAATTGTATTTTCATAGTAAAAAATGACCGTACCCAGCGCAAGATAGCAGCGTGAATATCATAATTATTTCTATATATTACTCGGAATTATTTATGTAAAAAGATAACTTATATTCATACAAAAACTTTTATAACAATTTTATAATAAAACACTACACTAAACATACTAGAAAAATCCAAAAATCAACACAATAACACGCCACACCTAACAGGCGTATAAAATGAACGTAGATTATAAATAAATACCATAGAGTTTTTATTGCATTAGAGCATAGAAAATTTCCCATGGAGCCTATAATACCAAACGTCTTCATAGACAAGTAGTCTCTAAATATAAGTTTTATGGTTTAAAGTGCTGTGGGTGGGTGTGGTTGTATCCGGCCGCTTGGAATTTGACGGAATATCGCCTTGGTCGGATCTAAGTGTATGCATATTGACAGGTTAATGTAAAAAATGTAATATTGTTACGAGCTTGTGGTTCGTGACAGTAAAAATTGCCGATAAAATTACCTAAATTAACACTTTAATTATTTTACACAAATTAAAGTTAAAAACACTAATAATTAAACACACTAATTCACTTTATTCGGCTCCGAAGCTTCGCTTGTTTCGCCAAATCAACACTACTTCCATCGCATCTTGCAGCGCCTATATATTTAAATTAACAAAGAAATATCCAGAATGTTCAAGTAAACGCGCGCAAGGTACCGAGCGTTCGAGTTTCGACTAGGCGCTGTCGGTTGAGTAATTTGTGATGTCATTTTCTCAATGCTCCCCTCGCTCTCGTTCCTGACACTAGATGGCGCTAGTTGACTTATTCATGCAACACTGCCCCCTCCTAAGACATGCTCGTCCCGAGCATTATCGGTCCCATAATAACGCGCCAAGCGATCCACATGGACGATCTTAGGAGTCCCTCTTGCGCCTTTCTGTATCCGGTAGGTCACATCGTTGATCCTGGTTACAATCCGGTACGGGCCGTCCCATTTAGCTTGAAGCTTAGGAGATTTCCCTTTGCTGCGGACTGGATTGTGCAACCACACTAATGAACCTTCGTTGAACCCTTTATTGTTCATTTTGCGGTCGTACCGGGTTTTCATTTTCTCAGACATTTGCTGGCCCGATTGTCTGACGTGCTCATAAATGTTATTCATTTTGTTCCGCAAGTCATTTGCATAATCGGTTATACTGCGTGGGGCATCAGGTGGTATCCCGGTGATGAGGTCCGCAGGCAGCCGTAATTCTCTTCCAAAGTTTGCGAAAGCTGGTGTCACTGCTGTACTTTCGTGAACAGAACTTCGATATGACAACAAAAACGGTTGTATGTGCTTGTCCCAATCTCGTTGCCGATTGTCTACAACTTTTGCTAGGTACCTCTCCAATGTCTGATTAAATCGTTCCACCATTCCATCAGATTGCGGGTGATAAGAAGTCGTTCTTGTTTTATGAGTACCCATAACTCGGCAAGTTTCCTGGAATATTTGAGACTCAAAATTCCTTCCTTGATCGCTGTGAATCTCTAAAGGTACTCCAAAACGACAGAAGACTTCATGAACTAGTTTATCTGCAACTGTTGAAGCTTCTTGATTTGGAATGGCGAAGACTTCTGGCCACTTAGTGAAGTAATCCATCACAACCATGAAATACTTGTTACCGCTTTCACTCTCCGGAAACGGCCCCGTCACGTCAATGGCTATTCTCTCCCATGGTGCACCCACATTGTACAACTTCAATGCACCTCTACTACGAGTCTGAGGTCCCTTTACAGCCGCACAACTTGTACATTTGCGACACCAGTCCTCGACATCGTTTCGACAGTGGACCCAGTAAAACCGTTCTCGGATCTTCAGTAGAGTTCGTTTAACTCCCAGATGGCCTCCTGAATAATCATTATGGTACAGCTGTAGAACATCCGGTACTTTAGTTTTAGGGACAACCATTTGTAAATGACAGCTGTCTCCCCGAACATTTTCCCATTTACGGCACAGAACTCCATCCTGAAGCAGCAAGCTGTCCCACTGGGCCCAATAGCTTTTAGTGGTTGAACTCATTGCTGAGACGTCGCTCCACTTAGGCTTGGGAGCACTGGCCTTCATCCATTCCAGGATCGGCTTGATGTCCGGATCTTCCTGCTGTGCACGTTGAAAGCTGTCCTTCCACTCGTTGCTGAGGTGGTCTGCCCTGAGCATCCTCACGGATACCACTTCCTTACTCTCTTGCCTAGTACAATGTTTGCAATCTTCAGGACAAGGTCTTCGTGATAATGCATCTGCGTTGCCATGAGATTTCCCGCTGCGATGTTCGATCTCAAAGTCGTATTCCTGCAGTAGTTCAATCCACCTCGCAACTTGTCCTTCTCGATTTTTAAACTGCAATAGCCATTTTAGTGCAGCATGGTCAGTTCGTAAGTGAAATTTTCGCCCCAGAAGATATTTGCTAAAATGCTGCAACGACTTTACCACAGCTAGCAGTTCGCGTCTTGTGACACAATAGTTCCTTTCCGGTTTTGACAACGACTTGCTGAAGTACGCTATCACGACCTCTTGGTCACCATTCCGTTCAGACAACACACCGCCAAGTCCTATATCACTTGCGTCTGTGTCAACTATAAATTCTTTGCTTGCATCAGGGTATCCAAAAATAGGTGTTTTGCACAGACGGTCCTTGAGCTCCTGGAATGCGATATTGCAACTTTCATCCCAGCAGAAATGTCGCTTCTCCTCGGTTAGCTTGTGCAGAGGTTTGGCTATATCCGCAAAGTTCTTCACAAATCGCCGGTAATAGGAGCACAAACCCAAAAATGCTCTAACCTGCGTCTTGTCTTTTGGAACCGGCCAATCCTTGACAGCGGCGATTTTCTCTGGATCTGTGCGGATACCTTCTTCCGATACTACAAACCCCAAAAAGTTAACCTGCCGTTGGAATAGTGAACATTTCTTCGGGCTCAACTTGAGGTTGGCACTCTGAATCTTCATGAGCACGTGTTCCAGGTTTTGAAGGTGTTCCTCAAACGTACGGCCTACGATGATGATGTCATCCAAGTAGACCAGACAGGCATCGCCAATTAGCCCGGTAAGTACAAGTTCCATCAGCCTTTCAAACGTTGCTGGAGCATTGCACAACCCAAACGGCATTACTTTAAATTGCCACAGACCCTTTCCCGTCGAGAACGCAGTCTTCTCCTTGTCCTTAGGGTCAATTTCAACTTGCCAGTAGCCACTTTTTAGATCCAGCATGCTAAACCACTTTACTCCTGTAAGCATGTCCAGCGTGTCATCAATTCTTGGCAAGGGACAGCTGTCCTTCTTCGTAACGTCGTTCAGACGGCGGTAGTCAACACAAAACCGCATGCTGCCATCCTTCTTCTTCCCCAGCACCACTGGTGAACACCATGGACTAGAGGAAGGTTCAATAACACCATCCTTCACCATTCCTTCAATCATGGTTTCCACTTCCTTTTCACGTGCTACCGGCAATCTTCTTGGCCGCTGACGGATAGGCAATTCTTCTCCTGTGTTTATTTTGTGTTGAACTAAGCCAGTCTTTCCTATGTCAGCATCGTTTGATGAGAATACATCGGCGTACTTGAGTAACAACTTCTTCGCCTTGACCAATTCGTTCGGGGAGAGAACACTGCGACAGTCTTCCAAAAGTGTGGTCACTCTCGTTTCTGCATCCTTGCTGGGGGTCCCACTCGATATATATTGGCACCGATGTAACCAATCCACTTCCTCACAAGTACCAATCAGTGTGCCTTTTTCTATAATCTGTTCCCGGTCGCAAAGGTTCAGCACACGTACTCCTGAGATGTCAGTGGTCCTGACCAAGGTTCGAGCTACTTTCCACGGAAGGTCATTGTTTACCCTTTCCACAAGTACACAACGTTGAGCTTGCCCAGCGATTCGAGGAAGACTAACCGGAACAACCGTTTCCGATCTCGGCGGAAGAACAATCTTCTTAATGCTGTACACGTTCCCTGGTAACGCACCTTCCATAAAAAGTACCTCCTGTCCACATTTCAAAACACCTTGCTTAACGTCGATCTCACAACAATTATTCCTCATAAAGTCTAGGCCTAGGATGCAGTCGTCCATTATATCAGCCACGATGACATTATGCAGGTAGATCACGTTGCCTAGCTTCAACTCCATCTCCTTCTCTCCACGGACGGGTATACGCTGACCGGTGGCTGTTACCAAATTAATGCGTTCTCGGTTGTATGCGGAGTCCCCAAGGAACTGACTTATAAGTTGGGAACTAACAACCGTACGAGAGGCTCCAGTGTCTATGGTCAGCTTACACGGCATTCCGTTGATCTCGCCCTTTATGATTAGGCTGTTCCCATCATGGGTTTGTGAGATCGAGATCCTTGGGGCTCTTTTAACATCAGCCAGCACCCGCCCCGCAGTTCTGGCTTTTACTCGTTTCCCTGCCGCTGCTGGGCGGTGCGGTTGGCGGCACTACCCTCCTGAGATCGTTCAATTTCCCTTTCTAGGGTTCGCTTAGGGCAGCTGGATCGAAGATGGCCCTTTTCCCCACAGCCATAGCACCTTGGGCTGTATCCTTTGTTGCGATCGCGAACTGTAGCTGCTGCAACCTCCCTGACGCGATGGGAACGATGATCCTGCCGCACGGCTTCCACTTCCAGTGCATGGGCCAAGGCGTCCTTAAGCGTCTCGTGGTGCCCGAGCCTCACAGCAGCGCTGACTTCCAGGTCGCGGATGCCGTCGATGAATGTCTGCACCAGGTTCTCTTCAATGAGCGCAGGTACAGACCGGTATGCTTTTCGCACCAGCTTCTCCACTTCTAGAGCCCACTGCTGCAGGTTTTCGTTGATGCGCTGCACACGATCTTTAAGCTGCGCACGAAAGACGTGTTCCAGGTGAGCGTCGCCATATCTCGCCTCCAATGCCTCAAGGAGTTGTTCGTAGGTCACTTTCTTACCGAGAGCTTCCAACACGGTTAAGGCTTGGTCGCGCAGGCCTAAGGTGAGTGCAGTCATGGCCTGGCTTTTATTCCAGCCGTTTGCCTCCATGACGGCCTCGAACTGGATTTTGTAGGCCGACCAGGAAGAAGTCCCGTCGAACGGTGGTACCTTGAACCCACGTAGCGAAGGTGTAGTAGCTACTGCGGGGTCTGCAATTCCATCTCCAAGTTTGAGTTCATCCAGCGTTTTCTTAACTTGGTTGATTTGGGTCTCAGCTTCCGACAGGCGGTTATCATGTTGAGCAACCTTATCCTTCACCTCCCTTATCTCTTTCCCGAAGGTAGCGTGAAGGTCCTTCATGAGAAGCATCTGCTCTTCCCTATCGCGTTTGAGCTGCTCTTCTAAGCGACGGGCCTGTTCCTCCTGTCCGCTCTGCAGCTGCTCTTTCAACAGACGGGCCTGTTCCTCTCGTCCGCGCTGCAGCTGCTCCTGTAGCATCGCCATCAGAGCACCTAAGTCAGGTGCTGCAGATGTAGGAGCTACTGACGGGCCCGCAGTCTCCGTGGCTGGCAGTTGGCCCTCCGACGTCTGCGGCGTTGCACCACCAAATCTCCTCTGGTCCGTCTCATGCTGGCGTTGACTGCGGGTACGAACACCCTCCGTTTCCTCCTTAGGTAAAATCGGCATGATTTAGTCCCACTTCTGACACCAATTGTTACGAGCTTGTGGTTCGTGACAATAAAAATTGCCGATAAAATTACCTAAATTAACACTTTAATTATTTTACACAAATTAAAGTTAAAAACACTAATAATTAAACACACTAATTCACTTTATTCCGCTCCGAAGCTTCGCTTGTTTCGCCAAATCAACACTACTTCCATCGCATCTTGCAGCGCCTATATATTTAAATTAGCAAAGAAATATCCAGAATGTTCAAGTAAACGCGCGCAAGGTACCGAGCGTTCGAGTTTCGACTAGGCGCTGTCGGTTGAGTAATTTGTGATGTCATTTTCTCAATGCTCCCCTCGCTCTCGTTCCTGACACTAGATGGCGCTAGTTGACTTATTCATGCAACAATATTACATGACCTGTGGTTTGCTGCGGAGGCAAGCTAGACATGGGAAATGCTCAGTCCACTGGAAGTTAACCAACGAAAACGCGTGGGATATCTCATTAGCACAGATTGTGCAGAAATATTTGTTTCATAATTTCCATAGTGACCAAGATCAGGCCCGCCTTCTAGTTGATGATACTAAGAACACTGGTTACACGTCTTACCATCAAGTAATTTCGGGACATTACTTGATGGGGAAAGCTTGCGCATAGGCAAACGTAGGAAACGGGTTTGGGATCCACGGACTTTCATGATAAGTGCTGGTAGTTTGTGCCACATAGTCTATAAGAGATGACTACATATTTTAGTCCAGTCATTTAAGCCAAAAAAGATGCTCAACCTGGGAATGAGAGATAATAAGCGGTGAACTTGCATAAATCTTTATTTCGGCATTCTAAATGTTGTCCCATAAAATCTCGTGTCCGCGTCTTAACGTATTCAAGGTCACAAAAATCGTTTTTTTTTTTTTGGAAATATTCGCTTCTTATGGTTTTAATGCTATTTGAATTTATTATAAAAACTTTCGTTACAGACATTTTTTAATCAATTAACCGTTTTTGACATAGAGCTGATGATTTATACAGAGAGCGCGCAGCGCTTTGCCATTCACAGTATAGTACTTACAAGGTCAACCATAAGTCCCGGTAAATAATACGCCGTTAGTCTATAAATCACTAAAAATATATAATTATGAGACTTTTGGGACAACATTTAGAATGTCAAAGTAAAGGTTTATACAAGTATACAGCTTATTATTTATTTATTTATTACTTATACTCCAAGTATAAAAGGCGGACTTAATGCAACAGAGCATTCTCTACTAGTCTACCTTTGTGGATTTGGTTATAGTATAAGGCCGGCCACATATGTATATACGGAATTCCGTTTTGGGATTACCTGACAGCCTACAACCTGCCCAAATCATGGAAGAATTCGCAAAAAAATATCAGGCTATGAATTTAATGAGCAAATTAAATTTTGTGTGCTTCTTAGTGTTATCGTGTTTCCTTAATATCTCAGTTTGGTCAAGCCCATCGCAAATGACATTTGTGGATCCGTCACTGTATACGACTAATGAAGATCTGCCAAATTTCATTTCATCTACCTGGAAGCCAAATTTCGTGTTTCTAAGTCACCAAGTATTGCCCGTTTTTCTGAGTGAGTTAGTGTATCATTGAAACTTACTTACTTATTTACTTATCTTCACGCACAATCCCTAACGGGGTAGCTAGAGAGGACAGATCGCTAAATGCCACGATCCTTACATACCTCTTTCGCTTCTTTCAGGTTCATTAACTTCTTCATACATGCACGTCTAGGTATCCGAGTACTCTTGACCTTCCCCTCTTCGAGTAATTTGCTCACATGGTCTTCGAAAGTTAGTCTCGGTCCACCTGGACACCTTTTAATATTTACTTTCGCGCTATATATTTTCTTCACCATTCGGTCTTCACTCATTCGCTCAACGTGCCCAAACCATCGGTAGTACGCCCCTATCAATTTTTGTGATAAGGTCATCTTTCAATCCTGCCATATTGCGATCTCTTCGTTTCGCTTTCGGTCGGCTATGGTAACGCCGCACATTTTACGAAGAGATCGCATCTCCACTGCATTCAACTTGCTTTTATGCTTCTTCTGGCATACTCAGGTTTCGCTGCCATATAACAAAGTCGAAAGAGTGATGAAAATAGCAGATCTTAGTAACTCAAGAACTTATTCATGAAATTTTGCATTCCAGGTATTCAAAACATCCTTACGTATGTCAAATCACAAAGTGTAGGTCTCAGACTTTTGAGTTATGGGAGGATCGAAATGTTTTGTGTAAATATGTATGTCGTAGGTTTATGGGAAAATCAGGTTTTTGATGAAACACCTAGGCTTTTAATCAAGAAATAAATTACTAAAATTATTACTTAATTTTATCATTAACCTGAAAAAAATCTGTTTTTCTCAAAAACCTACACTTTTTTAGGTTTTTGATAAAATTTAAGCTTTGGTTAGGTTATTAAAATAAAACATGTCGATTGTTATTTACTTAAAGAAATAATAATCGACATATTTTATCATAAATCTAAATCAATCTAAGTTTTTAATCAAAAAATGGATTTTCTCAGGTTTATGATAACATAAAGTACTTAGTAATTTTGTCTTCATCTGGATCTATACAAAAGCCTAAGTATTTGATCGTAATCCTGTGCACTGCCAGTGCGTCCTCTGTTTCCCGAATTTGGATGACACACTGTCGTGTGTCTAATAATTATCTGTTGACTAATTTTCCCTTCACTGTCATGCGTCATTATTAAGGGTCTAACACGCGACGATTGACAAGGACGGCTATTGTTTTCCTTTAATTACGGAATGTACCTAGAGATTTAATAACGGATTATAATTAAACAACACGTTTTTCTGCTTTGCGTTGGAAATAAGCATTATTTTCTTCAAAGTAATAAGCATCAAATCATATCAATCGATTATTGTCTTAGCTGGAAAAAGGCTTTTCTAAGATTTTTCCTGCTGGAATGCATTAGTAGTGTATCTCCTGATGACTGCATACCGCCCGTAGGATTTAATCATAGGATACTATAATACACAATAGAATGGCTGTCAACCTTATTTTGTACGAGGATACGCGTCGCCGGGGGCACACATACAACCAATTACGTCGCATTATCAGTTAATCGCTACTACAAATCCGATTCGCTGTGTTGACAGACGGATTTTAATACATATTTGTTTGTAAATAGCGTGTAATTTGGCATTTTCTAAATAATTTGCATGCGAAATTTGGAAACGATTGTAACGTCAAAATACATCTCGTGTTGACATTTATACGTGTGAATTGACGTGTTAGTGGCATTTTAGTAGCTACACGGCCTCCGCCCACTCCCCCGTTCTATTATGTATGTATTATAGTACTCTATGGATTTATTTCAGGGAGCTGTCTAGGCATTTTTACATTATAATAATCTAATATTATAACAAATAATGTATGTTAGTTCGTATTTTATGCGCTGTCATACTTATCGCTTGCACTTCCGCGAAGGTTATAGGCATAGTTAGAACCGGCAAGTGGCGCTGTTGTAGAATCCAGATATCACCCGTGTGAAGCCGGGGCAGATCGCTAGTAACTAATAAAATATAGTATATAACAGTAAAAGTTTTAACTTATACCGTCGAATATGTACCCGTCCTAGTTCTGCTGCGGCACAGGCTTTTAATATTTTTTGAGTGGGTTTTTTTAAGGACAGAAAGTGTTCGCTTCTCTGCCCCAATACCTATTGGCGGATTTAATAGCTTAGAAAAATATATTAGATTACATTATATATTATATTTCTTATGATTTTCTCTAAAAAACTTTAAACTTGCAGGAGGATTTTCTCCTAAATCTTAGAGTAGTATTTCATATTACGTAAATTGCATTTCGACAAACATATGGACACGTAACAAGTAGTTGTCTATACTTGTTCCGCGCGGGGCTTGAATCCGCGTGCCCCCTTGCAGAACAGCACAAAACTAAAAAGTACCTAGCTAAACTTTTAGCGCTACTGAACTGTAAAGCCGTCCTCATGATGTCCTTTTTAACGACGAGTGGTGAGTTGATCTTTCAATTTATTTATTTATACTCTTTATTCCATACAACATATCACAAACACACACTAAACTTAATTTTTTTAATTTATGTACAGTTAGGTGACCTTATCGTTAAACTGCGATCTCTTCCACGCAAACGGTAAACCTAGGTGAAGGAGATCTCGAATTGGTGTCGGCGAGGAACGAATCCGGTTTGCTCGCGTAAATACGTCTACTATATACGTCCCATTGCTGGGCACCGGTCCATCTCGTTTCTGAGAGGGTTTAGAGCAAGGTTGCTCGCGTACCTACTGTGTAGCATGCGGCGCACGCAAAACTCTGAGCTGTCGCGGCATCTTTAGAAATTAATATAATATACATTGTAACACTGCATACATATAATTATAGATAATTAAGTATATAAAATTAAGCATTTACATCATACCAAGTAAATTAATATCAAATTATTTAGTTGGTGTGACGTAAAATTAAAACAATAATTCAGAATGATCTGTAATGTGATAATTAGCTTAATAGCTGTGATTCAAAGGCAGAACTTCGTTACATTCAGCGCTGTGTCAGTTAAACTACCTAAGGGTTATTTCCATCTTCGAAAATATCGTTCAAACCTGAGTGAACTTTTGTCGGATGAAAGTATCGGTAAAGCTCACGGCAATTTAATAATAAACAATGCCTAAAGTAAGACATTTACTGGTCTCCATCCTTGGATACTTTGCATTTCCAAGTTGGAATACTCACCACCAGAATATTTTACAAAAATATCTATCTCATCTTCCACTTTAAAAATTTTTGACCCACACGGTTTATTATCTCTCTGCACAATTAAACCTTTTGGCTTTCTTTTCCAAAAACTATGGTCTAAACAATTATACTGGGATGAACCAGTCTCTCCACACATCAAGGCACTTTGGCTAAAATTTGCACAATAAGTGCATTATATTTCTTTAATCAACTTACTGCAATATGCTTTAATACAAAACCATATATCGATAGAGATGCATTGTTTTTACGACGCCTCTAAGGTTGCCTACGGAGCGTGTACTTATCTCAAATCCACACATGCAGGCGGCAACACTCAAGTTAACCTGTTGATGGCTATGGCGCATGTCGCTATTAAAGACCACTAAAATTCCTCAGATGGAGTGTGTGGGTATTGAGTGATGCGTCTCTATAAAGGACAAATGAAGCGAGTGATTTGTGAGCCCCTTACTGAATAGGTACGCAGATTTCATTGCTCAAGCCACTCCGTTTTCCTCAGCTGTGTGCGATGCATCAAGATTGGTTCGAATATCCAGCGATAGCACGTAGCATTGAACAATGAACATTCATTAGGCACATTACGACATATCAAGACATAGAAGCGGCCAACGATAAGAAACGCGAAGCTAATAAGTCTCTTTATGCTAAGTGTGCATAGAAAATAAGTCAAAACATGTCCTCTTTTTCATTGTCTGAATTCATTGACTGATGTTGAACAATTTTGGAAAACAGTCTAGATGTCTTAAGTTTGCAGACTCTAGGTGTCTTTTGTTTGTCTTCGAATTATTTTTTATTTCGCTGACATGCGGGTTTACCTGTAGACGTTTTCCTCCAAAGTCGAGCACGTAAATAATTAGCAGCCAAAATTGCAATTCACACATCACTAGTGCCGGTGATTAAATTCGCGTTGCGTTGTTGCGTACATGTATGTTACCGCGAGCGTTGAGCCGCTGAGCTTCCGCGGCTTATTATTATACTATGTGGGATCTTGAAATCTTGAAATGAAACAGCACGTGGGTGTTGCGTGTACAGCAACGGGGTCCGTTAAGATGACATTCAAATATTAACGCAAGAGATAACCATAAAAATAAATGAGTAAATATCTGATCGCTAAGTTACGTGACTTAGCGTTCATTAATTTTTATAGTTTTCTATAGCGTTAACGTTTGTCGAATGTCACCTTGGCTAACCCCCCTGGAATATGCTGCGCGCGTCACGCTCACGCAATTACTGGGCCACGGTAATTAATCGTTAAAATGTACAAAATTAGATTTGTGTGCATGACGACTATATTTAAATTGAGGTTTTTTTCTCGAGGTTAAATTATTGTTTTAACTTTTTTATTTTAATGGCAGGCGAAATCGATAGCGTGAAGACTGCATGAATAATAATATTTTGCTAATTGTATTGTGTGTATTATAATGTTGGTTTCTCAATTGTAAATCTTATTTAAAATTTAAAATCAGACAATTTTTACATCAGACGTATAATGTCTTACGAAACAGTTATATGCTAAAATTTTGTGGCGGGTGATAGATATTACATAATGATGGGCTGTTATTGTGATAAGAAGACCGTCGTGTAGAAGCGGCGTAAGATATTCTACTACCTCATATTATCCCGTGGGTGCCACAATAAGCAAAACAGGGAAATAAAGCAGGAGATGAGCAGCAGTAACTTCCTGACAACAGCTCAAAATAATAATACAAACTTCGATTGCCAACCTGACTGCTGAAAGTGGGAACTATGACAAAAATATCCCCTTAATTGAGTTAAATCTATATTGCCTATGTTTCACCCTAGATGCGTCGCGATTTTAGGTAGTTATTTCATTCTGGTAGCAAAAGTGACAGAGGTCTGCCCGGGATTCGAACCCAGGACCTCATGATCAGCAGTCGCAC
The DNA here is from genome assembly GCA_907164705.1 of Parnassius apollo. Lineage (NCBI taxonomy): Eukaryota > Metazoa > Arthropoda > Insecta > Lepidoptera > Papilionidae > Parnassius > Parnassius apollo. The sequence continues at coordinate 11,972,963 of CAJQZP010000885.1, forward strand.
TACTACCACCACTAGAACAACGAGGCACTTCCGCGTACGACCTCTCTATGGAATAGTTTACCACCGGCGATTTTTACGGACCGATACTTCCCGAGGACCTTCAAGAAAAGAGCTTACTCCTTTCTAAAGGGCCGGCAACGAACCTGCAATCACCCTAGTGTTGCGGATGCTCATGGGCGGCGGTAGTCACTTAATATCAGGTGAACCATATGGTCGTTTGCCCCCTCTTCTATAAAAATATGTTCAGTATTGAACTTTGATGGACTGTAATGCTGATAATCAATTTATGATGAATGATTGGTACCGTTCGATAAAATGCATCGATGTTTGGTTTTACGGTACCAAATTCTTTCCAAGTGCTGAACAGTGTTTGTATGCAGTGCACCAATGATACTGACGAATCTCATTATCTGAATATGTCGAACCCAGATTCCAGATAATGACGAGGAGATTTACCAGTTTGAAGTCTGAAATTGTTGAAAGTGATGAAATTGTTATGATAATGATGAATGTATTAAACGCAGTCAGCGTTCTTGTGGAGAGTATTATAATTTAATGTATATTATTACGTAATGCAAATACATATAATTTAGTATAGCAAAAAGTATTAATTTACATAATAACGTGATACATACATGTTCTATTTATGTGTTTTTATGTTCGAAAGTATACTTTTACAAATGTCCGTTGTGTAAGTGATTAAAAATAAAACTGGAAAGTATTAATTAACTTAATCTATTTCGGATTCTGGAAATGACCTGTGAGACTTCATAGTAGGGATGTTACGGAAGTGGTTATATTGGACCCGGTTGCGAATTCGATAGCAAAGTTTTAAATTTGGTTTGTCAGAACCGGAACCGGAATCGGAGGTAAAGGCAGGGGTATAAAATTACACACATTATTCGTTACAAATATATTCAGTAAGAAACTGCCTTCGCCTTAATTGATAATTCGGCTCTATAAACTGCATAAGTCCTCTGAATCCAATACCTTCCACGAAAAGAAAGTGCAAAATCAATCGCAAGTTCCGAACTTTCGGAATTTTCATTGAACCTCCGTAACATCTCTACTTCATAGCCTCCGACAAATGGCATACCACATAGAATATGATAGATGTTAATACGCAGACTGTCGATGAGAAGCCAAAGGTGTGAGACATCTGGTACTGCGATATGCAATTCGCCTGCTGTACGGAAAAGACCCATGTCCAGCAAGGCACTGCCAAAGGTTAATAAAGAAGAGCAAGAGTGCATTTCTCGTCTTTGTAAAATTATTAATTAATTTTGGATTCTGTGAAGTTGATAGCTCAATTATATAGTTAATTTGTAACAATAGCGAGCCCTCTCACGAAGTTACTTTTGTAGATAATTGAATTGTCATTAACGCATACATTCAGAATTTGGCATCTATATTCTATACTCATTAACCCCCAATGGAAACGGAGGGGTATTATAAGTTTATAGTGTGTATCTGTGTGTAAGTGTATCTATGTATCTCTGTATCTGTGTGTCTGTATATGGTATCATAGCAACTGAACGGATGATCCATAGAATACTATAATACACGATAGAATGGCTGTCAACCTTATTTTGTATGAGGATAGGCGTCGCCGGGAGCACACATACAAGCAATTGCGTCGTATTATCAGTTAATTACTAGTACAAAACCGATTCGCTGTGTTGACAGACGGATTTTAATATATATTTATTTGTAAATAGCGTGCAATGTGGCATTTTTTAAATATTTACATGCGAAATTTGGAAACGATTGTAACGTCAAAACACATCTCGTATTGACATTTATACGTGTGAATTGACGTGTTAGTGGCATTTTAGTGGCTACACGGGCTCCGCCCACTCCCTCGTTCTATTATGTATATATTATAGCATTCTATGGGATGATGGGATTTTTGTTTGAAAGGTGTCTTTATTGAGAGTGTTCTTAGATATATTTCAAGAAAACCTGTTCAGCCGTTTGTAGATCATCAGATTTTTTGTTTCGGGGGTTTTTTAAATTTTAAATTTATATCTATTTTTGAAAATACAGATGCGAGTGTTTTAATCTCTTAACCACAAAGGAAAACTCCAATTTTCTACATTAAAATATCTCAGCTAGCTCAAAAGATCTGCTCGAAATACAACTTTATAGTTTTAAAAGCTTTGACCGCCGATTTCTCAATATACATTTTTTTGGATAGTGCCGGTATCGTTCTGAGCGTGCGATATGATTATATTTGTATATATTGTATGTAATTTAAAGTACATTGGGACAAAGAATAAAATTACTCTTGATTCGGTAATGGTAAACTTGATTGAAATACTGAAACTTGGGCAGGGAAGCTAGTTTGGAAATACTTAAAATTAAAAATAATATTTTTGGAGTTGTTGAGGAAACGAAGGAGGTTACAAGTCGTCGAACTCTTAAAATTATATTCATTTCAAAATAAGTGATATTTGCCAGTGGTTATACAACCTTCTCGCGATTTCAGTGTCTTGTGTCTGTTGAACGTTCGAATAGAACGGTGCTGCGAAATCCAAACAGGAAGCTTGTTTAGACTTACGTTCGATAATTTATAAAAAAAAAGTTATCGGAAAACGAAATAAAATACGTAAGGCCAAAAATTAAATTAATAATAATAAATACTTAGGAGTGTGAAAACAGTTATGTGTGTGCAACTGATTGTGATTTACTAACTTATTGAATAAACTTAGTCATGTTTGGCAATTCCTTTTTTAGCTGGTAAGTTTAAAAAATATTTTTATACAAAATTTGAAATTTTGTCAAATAATTTTATAGATAAAAAAAGAAACCTATTTCAGTCCGTTAATTCCAACTGTTTTTAATTATAGATTCATAATTAATTTTAGCATTGGTATCTGCATCATATTATGTACATAATATTATAATAAATTAAATATAAAAATTAGCATAAAAATTGTAATAAATTATTTTATTATAATTTTTATGCCACAAGAAACTATATTATAATCAAGTGACGGCTCGTAGGCGCGCTGCGATTTAGGTCCGTCACAAACATACGGAATTCCGTTTCGGGATTCCGTTTCGGAATTCCGATTCGGGATTCCGAACGCAGCAAGTCCATATAAAATCAATGACCCTTCACACCTACGGCAGTTTTCCGTACGGAATTTCGAATGTGTGTGGCCGACTCGTTCATTCCGTTTCGGAATCCCGAAACGGAACGAACGTAGTATGTGGCCGGCCTTAAAAGGGACATTGTAAATCTATACAAATAAGTAAAATAGGAAAGTCTGTTTGTAATGTCAAAATATCAGCTTTTTACCAATTGCATATGAAAGTATATACGGTACTTGCAACAAAAACACAACTTTTAAAATTTTTGTTCATCTGTCTGTTTGTTCCGGCTAATCTCCGAAATGGCTGGATCGATTTTGATGGAATTTTCACTAGCAGATAGCTGATGTTATAAGAAGTAGCTTATACTACTATATTTTCCTGGTTGTAGTTTACGGTAAAAGCAAATATCAGTACCGCTGGTGAATGTCACTTAATCACCTTGTATATTTATCATAAGATTTTGCTTAAAGATATTTATTTTAAATTAAAATTGACAAGAGCACCAGAAAATAGCTGCGTGTTATTCTGCGCTTACCCGCGAAAAAAAAGGGTTTTTATATTTTTTTATATATGACATCTTTATGAAATTTAAATGGGACCATTTCGGAATCAACCTCTTCGAACAAATAAATAATTTTGCAAATCCGTCTATAATACATAAAAAATATAAACACCCGAATTGCGAATCTCCTCCTTTTTTGAATTCGATGAAAAAAGGTTAGGTTAGGTATTTTTTGATGACAAATATTTAATACAATGGGAATTAAATTTTACATGAAAGGAATTTTTTCTTTCTAACGCAAAGGAAGGAACCCATTGCTGCTATTTGATGCTGAAAAGTGGTTTTTCCCATCCTTCACATTATTGCACTTGTAACTTACTGTTTTAAAAGTAATTAACATGGTTGGGTTAGGTAAGGAAATATCCAATTGCCCAACAGTTATGTAGCCAATATTCATAATGACCAGACGACGTGATAAATAATGAAGTTTAATTCAGTATTAATTACATAGCCCGATTTGACTTATCGCCAATTCGAGTAAAAAAGCGGCACGGCCGTACCATACTTTTCTTGAAGCAGTTCGGGCCATTTTCGACCCCCTATAACTTCGTTATGGATAAAGCTAGGAGCCTAATTTTTATTTAGGCCATCGCATGAAAACACAATGTATCTCACAAGTAATTAGATTGCTTAGTGCGATTGCCAAGTTAATCTATTTATTTAAAACATAAAAGATTTTTAACATTCATATGGTCACTATAAGATTAGAGTTAGGTAAGCTAATTACGTAATAACTTAAAACAGAAGGACCCTTAAGTAGGGACTGAATAAATTAACCGACTTGGTATTACATGGATCTCACAACTTTTTACGGTAGAAGAACTGAGTTGCGAGACTTGGTTTTTTTTACAAGTTATATTTTTGATGGCATTCATATTTCCCGCGCATCATAAAAAAGTGCCCTTATTTTGCTTTAGGTCCACCTCTTGCGAGAAAGATAATTTCGGCGCCGGTAATAACTATCGTTCTGTATCAGATTTAAGAAATTTAAGAAGCGTTCTTGGTTAGGAGTGTGTAATAACAAAGTCTTAACTTTTATCGTAATAAATATAGTAATTAGAACTAGAAAAATTGTTTAGAAATAAATAATTTACATTTAACAAAGAAACAAAATAATTTTGGTTTACCATTAGCTCTAGTATTTGTAAGTTATGTTCAACAGTATCTCGGTGCTAAACTCTTTAACGAGCTGTATTACAGTTCGTATTGAAGAAGCGATCGAGCGGAACCAGAGCTCTAATGTCTTTGCCAGACATCCGTCTGTCAGAAAGAGCCAATATGGCGGAATCGTTACCGGGACACCTGAAACTTTGAGTGAGATTGAGAGGTTCTATGAGTAGCTGTATACGTCATCGTTGTAGTCACACGCAAGTGTGAGTAACGATCCAAGAGCAAGTCTTATCCGACACTATTCTTATGATATAATATAATAGACACATACTGCCTCGTTGGTCTAGTGGTTGTAGTAGGGCGACTGCTGATCATGAGGTCCTGGGTTCGAATCCCGGGTCGGGCCAAAACATTATTGAGTTTTTCTCTCAAGAAATTTTCAGTAACTGCCCGGAGTCAGGAAGTTGGCGGTGTCTCACCACCGTGCCTCGGAAAGCACGGAAAGCCGTTGGCCCTGCGCCCGATCTCTCTCCGGTCGTGTCGGTTTACCGTCCCATCGGATCATGAGGGTGAGGGAATAGAGAGTGCACCTGTGTTTGCGCATACACTTGGGCACTATAATCCTGTCCTGCGCCGATGGCTAGTCTCCGTTGTGACTGGCCGCTGTGACCGAAATTAGGTCTGGGGGACATTATAATAGACACATATACATATATTCTACCCCATAGAGGACAGAGGGAAACTGAAACAGTAGAATAATAAAGCGCACCTGCCAAGCGTCGAAACTACAGCAAAATCATAGTTATGAATCATATCAACAGTTCGCATCAACATTCGCTACGTGTTCTTGGTAGAACACGTAGCAAAAAACTTAAGAAATTGCTTCTAATCTTTTTTACTGGTATAATTATGAATGTTGACCGCATGCAGGTAAGATAAAAATTTGGACAATGTTATATTTCAAAGTCAATAATTATTATTTAAGTAGAACAGAGGTATCGTTTGTCGATTTAAGAAAATACTGTTCAGTTTAAAGATTTTCAAACGTACGGCAATACTAGATATTGAATAGAACCAATTTTACGCATTTTATCACGTTTAATTTTAATTTTTTTAATCCCTAACATTTCGGGCGGCTTACGAAAATTATTCACGGGAACCGTAAAGTTACTTTCTTTTAAAGTTAAGATTTTTGCTTTTAGTACACCATTGGATTTTTCTTTATTTCTTATACGTGGTAGAGCCACGCTGCAGCAATATTATGGTTGTAGCATGAATGGGTAGGCCCAACCGGGGAAGGATCATGCTCTCACAGAATACCAGCGTAAAATATGGTTCGTATGGTGAATGTAGAGAACCAGAGACCCGTTATATTGGAAACGAGCCATTCCATCTTAGTCCTCAAGTCCTTCTTAATGGTGGACTAAGTGGTGTAATAGCGCTGCGGGGTAATCTTGAAGGTACACGAAACTACAAAGTTCCATTAAACTAGGGAAATCTTGTTTTCTGAATTCTATCACCTATCAAGGGAAAAGTAGAAAAATTCAATTACTTGATTCTCTCAAAGATTAATAATTAAACGTTAGAGTATCAAGTACAACTTTATGGACACTCAGCTCTCTCAATGACGCTGTCTATGTATACGGAATTTCTAATTTCGCTATTCATTACACTTAAAAGTAATAGCAGGAACTCAGTTGCGATTAAATATGTATGGAGTTGTTTGCCTTTTGACTGAGACTCGCATTGTACTCATTAGGCGTCTGCTTAACTTCGTGGTCCTCACAACAATCCAGAGACAGAATATCAATGGCCGTGCTAAACTGTGTTTCAAGTATGAAGATTGAGAATTGAAGATTTTTTTTAGAAAAGCGTAATCAATGGTATTAATAAGTAATTGTAAATAATAATGTCCTCCAGACCGAATTTCAGTCACGACGCAGCGTCCAGTCTCAACGGAGACTAGCCATCTGCGCCGTTTAGGATTATAGCGATAGTGCCTAAGTGTATGCGCAAGCACAGGTGCACTCTCTGTTCCATTACTCTCACAGTCCGATGAGGTAATAATTCCTCACAACTGGAGAGAGATCAGGCGCAGGACCGAAGGATTTACGTGTTTTCCGAGGCATCTGGGTGAAACACCACCATCTTCCTAGCTCCGGGCTTCTACTGAAAATTTCTTGACAGAAAAACCCATTAACTGATTTTGGTCCGACTCGTCGATAAACTAAAAGGGGAGAAGTGTGCGTTAAGCTTCGGCTACATTCAGCGACTGCTGCATTGCACAACGTCCACACGATAACGTCATGCCATATCGTGGCCTATGGACACCTACATGTATCCTCGTTTACGAATCAAAATGCATATGCGTTGTCCCCCGTGAGGACTAAGATGAAATGCCTCATTTCCAGTAAAAAGGGTCTCCGGTTCTCTACACTCACCATACGAAACATAGCAGCATTAATCTACTATTTTACGGTGGTATTCTATGAGAGCGTAGTCCTTCCCCGGTCGAGCCGACCCATTCGTGCTACAACTATACTACTAATATAACTGCAGCATGGCTCTAACGCGTATAATTATTATACGCGTATATATATTACACCACGTTAATTACATTTCTGATGAACTGACGACTTGAATCCTTTATTGTTCAACAGTTACATTCCTGCATTGCGAATCTAGTGGAATAGTTTCAAAATATACAAAAAAGGAAAACATATGCCAGTGGGGCAAGGCGGTGTATTTATCAAAATATTAGTAACAGCATAGTTTTTATATGAATGTATGTCAGACTGCAGCCTGATAATGCTGCAGCGCTTTAGGTCGTCTCGACGGTAGCAGGACCATGCTTGTACAGAATATCAGCGTGAAATAAATAAATAAATAAATTCTCTTTATTTCAGGCACATTGCATCCGTATTACTTACCAATAATAAAAAAAGACAATACAGTACAAAATTACTAAAAATTAAAAATAATTATATTATAACAGTATCTAAGTCTAAATTGAGGGAACCATCACGTCAAGCAGCTATCTCAAGCCATTTTTGATAAAAGGCTGTGGCCGGCAGTCTAACCTCGAACTCACTAATTACTTATCTTTTTTCTGCACCTACCAACCCTAGACATGAATGATGCGATTCTGAATCTTTGAAAATAGCAACATAACGCTACTATGTTCCGTGTGGTAAATGACGAAAACCGGTGACAATTTTTACTGGTAACGCGTTATTTCCTAGTCCTCAGTAATAAATGCACCTATTACAATGATGCAATCTATGATTGAGGCCTCTATGTTAAACAATGGACTTTTGAAAGGCTGAAACGGTAACGGACCTTTAAACTTTAAATTTAATATAATGCAATTAGAACTAAATAAGTTCCACGATTTAAAGGGCGATATAAAATCGTAGACGTGTGTATAACCTTGCCAAAAAGTGAACTGAAAATATTTAACATTTTAATTAATTTTATTATTCTTGCTATATTATTATCAAAATATATCAACTAGGTCAACAGACTTCAAATATTGCATATATAATATAAAAGAACGGTTGTTGATTATATCGCAAAAGACGTTTGTTTGTAATATTTCCTCTTATTGCAAAAAATGTTATATAGAGTTGATTTTCTCTAATTGTTATCAATCCTTTTGTTACTTAAAGCTACTTTTTAAGTAAATCTTGTGTTAAGATGGGTCATATAGACAAGAAAATGTAAATGTGAAGGAAGGCCCGGCTACACGCTCAATCTTACTTCCACAAATTCTAATTTGCACAAGCAAACATGTACGTTAAGCCGGCAAAAAGGTGTACCGTACCGTACAAATGATTTGCACAAATACTTATTTTGCTCAAAGTTGCACAAGCATATGCTTGCTTATATTAAGACGGCGTGTCAACGCCACACAATAAGTTCTTTGCGAAAACTTTGTATAAATTGCTTACAAATGCCGTTGTGAAATGCACCATGTTGTTTGCGCAAATTTTTTGCACAGCAGTCGCTGCATGTAGCCGAAGCTTAACACACACTTCTCCCCTTTTTATTTATCGACTTTTATTTGTTGTCTTTAATTCGATTTTTCTTATTTATGTACCAATATTTAAATGGCTTCTAGTGGTCGTAAACGCGATAGCTGATCATGAGGTCCCGGGTTCGAATCCCGGGTGGAACCATCAGGTGGACTGTGTGCTCGTTTGTCATCCTATCACATAAAAACACTGTGATGATTAGTTTTCGTAATTGATTTTGAATCTATGGCTATAGTTTTGCATACATTTGTACGAATATATCTTGTTATAAATAAGACATTATAATTTACAATTGCAGAATTTGTCTACATCTAATCTCAGAATATTACTTTCAGTTCGTACCTAGTCGACGTAGCATAAATTATGCTTAGAGATCTTTACTTGATAATTTAAAAATTGGACAAAAGTTATTTTTGAAACATTATAGCTAGGAGTTCATTTTCTTTAACCTTTCAGATCCCGATACTGTATCGAACAAACTCCGTCAGAGGTCAGGACAATGTAAAAAATATTATTTTTGGTTCTCAAAACCAGGCCCTGTCAACTAATGTATGGAATTGGAAAACTATGCGGCAAACAGCGCCATTGGATAAACTACGTCGGCTTCACATGTCGATGTAGTACTTGATGGACCTTGTAGATGGCGCTGTTACAGAGTTATTTTATTAGTAAAAAAAACAACATTGTATTTTAATAAATCTAAATATAAATATAAATCTATATATATATATATATATATATATATATATATATATAAATACGAAATCAGTAGGTGAATACTCCCATTTTTAAATATTTTATATGACAAACTGGTTTATAAGTCTCATTAAAGGTAAAAAAGTAAAGTAGCAGCTTATATACGTCTGACTACTGTGCACAGGGATCCTCATTACTCAATACATAAGTGTTTTGTTAGCAAAAAAGAGTATGCTTCAATGCGTATTAACGGTTTTCACATTTTCCCGACATTTTTTACCACTCAGACATCTAGGTTTCCCCACGAAGTTATTCTTCACCACTTCACCGGACATGTGTTAAGTCAGCACGTATACTTTCCTATTACAGATTAATAAAGACAGACAAAAATTCTAAAAACACTATTATAACTTCAGTACCCTTTATTCAGTCTCCTGGACTTGTTTATTCAAGAATACATTAGAATTACAGACACGACTTTTCTACAGATTTATTTTAAGTGACGAAATCATCTGATCTGAATTAACAATTGAGTTCCTCTGAAGAAACAATCGTAAGCACTTCAGTTGTTATATTCGTATAATCGTTATTTTGTAATAAAAAATTATGAATCACTTCCTATTATCTAAGTACACTCATTTTTTTTGTTTAATGTTATTATTTCCGTAAAAAGGAAATTACCTATTATTATATTATTTTTACCACTTTTTCGTTTTTTTTAATCAATTTAATTTTTTGTATTTTTGAAAGAATAGCTAACCTTAAATAACTAATCTGTAATCGCTTTCTCGATAAGTGCTCCAAGGATTTCGTTGAAATTTCCAAAAAAGTCAATAGAAAAAAAATCCATCTGACGAGGTCTAATTTCTGAGAAGATTCGATTCGTTTTCTCCTTGTTTTCACTAACAAAGCAACAAACTTGACTTGCTCGCGTAATACGATATGTAGTTCAAATCCTATGAATTTATCAGCTCTTTGGCGTATTCTGGAACACATGCCCAGTAATGAATTATTACAGTCCCATACAATCCAAATGTTTTTTATTCAGAGTTACGTACATTTTTATGGCGCTATGCTTACTTATCAAGCGTGAGATTGAGTTTGGTAGATAAATGTTATCCGTTAGCCGCCGTGTCAGTCACTTTGTACGGAGTATTGCAAACACAACATGACCTCATATGACATTACTTACGGCAGTCTTAGTGTTACACATTTAGCAACAGTATTTTAACGGAAAATCATTGTTTTGTTGATATTCAATCAAACCTATTTAATATCTTTTTGAATAATTAAAATTTCTATGTAGTTTTTATGAACGTGGCAGTGCCACGTTGAAGCGTATCGTGAGCGTAGAGAACCGGATACGCGTTGTACTGGAAACGAGGTATTCCATCTCGGTCCTCAGGGCTGGCAACGTATCTGCATTTTGATTTTTAATTGAAGATAAATGTAGAAGTTTATAGACCGCAGCATCCACTTAACATCAGGTGGACTGTGTGCTTGTTTGTCACCCTTATACTATAAAAAAATCCATTTCAGTCCACAGGGCTGAATATGTATCTTCACTTTGTTTCTTAATTGAGGATAAATGCAGATGTCTATGGGTCACAGCATCTACTTACCATCAGTTGGACCAGTGTTCGTTTGTCACCTTATACTATAAAAGAAATAACAGAAAATATTATGTATATTTATCTAAAATTTACGTACAGTACGTAAAGTTTATGTACGTAGAGATAGTGATTTACTTTACAAGTTTTCTATATCGATAGGTGTAATGCCTGAGAAAATTACATTTTAACACGTTTGTATTAAGTCACTTTCTTGTTTGTCTGTCTGTCGTTCCGCGTGGAATCTTGCAACTCAAACTTCGAGCACTTCCCGATGAGGAAGATTTGAAATTTTGAACATAACTCAGAATCGGGTGACAATGTAGAAATATGAAAAAAAAAACTTGGTATATTTAATTCTTTTAGTAAAAAATTTAAAATAAAATCACTTGTTTTTCTAACGTCGAACAAAAGCTCGGTAGCCCATGTAATGTTTAATTAAACGGTTAGTAATTTCGTTATTGGCTTCATAAGACATGCGAATTAATTAATTATCGTTGATAATAATTTCATGCACTTATATTTTAATTACTATATTTGTGTGCTGCCTATTCAAAAGTTCGAATTGTTTTTATGAGTTATGATATTGAATATAGTGACATCTTTTAGTACATAGTTCATCATCATTACAGCCCTTCACAAGTTCACTGCTGAACATAGGCCTCCCCCAAGCAATGCCACAAAGCACGGTCCTGAGCCACCTGCATCCATCGACTTCCTGCATGTCTTACCAGGTATTCACTCCATCTAGTGGGGGGTCGCCCTACACTACGCCTACCGGTACGAGGCTGCCACTCGAGAACCTTTCTTCCCCATCGGTTATCGGTTTTTCGAGCTATATGGCCGGCCCATTGCCACTTCAGCTTACTAATCCGTTGGGCTATGTCGGTCACTCTGGTTTTACTGCGAATATCTTCATTTCTGAGTCTATCACGTAGAGAAACTCCGAGAATAGCCCTCTCCATAGCTCGCTGAGCGACCTTGAGCGTCCTCATACGGCCAGCAGTGAAGGACCACGTCTCTGATCCGTAAGTCATCACTGGTAACACGCACTGGTTGTACACTTTAGTTTTCAGAGATTGAGGTATACCTGACGAGAAGATGTGTCGTAATTTCCCGAACGCTGCCCAGCCGAGTTGAATCCGTCGATTGACCTCTCGGTCGAAGTTGGACTTACCTAGTCGGACTATTTGTCCCAGGTAAACGTACTCGTCAACAACTTCGAGCATAGTGCTCCCAACAACTACCGACATAGGTGTGACATGGACATTAAACATGATCTTTGTTTTGTCCATGTTCATCTTAAGACCTATCCGTTGGGAGACACCATTGAGGTCATTGAGCATAGTGCTAAGGTCCTCCAGGGATTCTGCCATAAGGACTATATCATCGGCAAATCGAAGGTGAGTGATGTACTCGCCATTGATGTTAATACCGTATCCTTTCCAGTCCAGTAGCTTGAAAACGTCTTCCAATGCAGCGGTGAAGAGTTTCGGGGATATAACGTCACCCTGTCTTACACCTCTCTGATTCGAACTCTGGTTCTGTACTCGGATAGCCATCGTAGCCCTACTGTACAAACACTTCAGCACTTCGATATACCGACAGTCAACTTGACACCGCTGAAGGGACTGTAGCACCGCCCAAATTTCGACGGAATCAAAGGCTTTCTCATAGTCCACATACGCCAGGCAAAGTGGCAGATTGTACTCTTCGGTCTTCTGTACAATCTGCCGCAGGGTATGTATGTGGTCTATGGTACTGAAGCCTTTTCGGAAACCGGCTTGTTCGGGAGGTTGGAAGACGTCGAGTCTGCGTGCGAGACGATTCGTAATGACTCTCGAAAACAGCACGTAGACGCGGCTCAGAAGGGAAATCGGTCTGTAGTTCTTCAAGAGAGCGTTGTCGCCTTTCTTAAAGAACAAGACCACCGCACTTCTGCTTCACGCCTCCGGAGTAGTGCCACCATGGAGGACGGAATTGAAGAGCTTCTGAAGGACTTCAAGTACCGGTGTTCCACCCGCTTTCAGAAGCTCTGCTGTAATTCCATCCTCCCCTGGGGCCCGTTTTTAAGGTGCTGGAGAGCCATTCTAATCTCGATCAGACTGACGTCCGGGATATCATCGGAATAGTGTCGGGTAAGACTTGCTCTTGGATCGTTACTCACACTTGCGTGTGGCTCCCACGATGATGTTATGTACCATGTCCAGAGAACCTCTCAATCTCACTCAAAATCTCAGGTGTCTCGGAAACGATGCTGCCACACTCAGTCTTTAGCTTTGACAGTTGGCTCTTGGCACAGATCTGGCAAAGACTTTGGAGCCCTGTTTCCGCTCGATCGCGTCTTTAATACGAGCAGTATTAAAGTTGTGTAAGTCTCGCCGCATGCATTTGGAGATCTGTCTGTTCAGTTGCCTGTATGCTGTCAAATCTATTGAGGATTGCAGCCTCATCTCCCGTCTAACAGCCATGAGATTAAGAGTGTGATCGGAGAGTTTTTGTGTTCTTCTGCGGCGGGTCTTGCAGAACTTAGCTCCAACCGCATGGACAGTTTCCACGAGCTTGTCATTCATATCGTCCACTGCATTGCAATCTTCTAGGCACTGAAAGCGGTTACGTAACTCGAGCTGAAAAGTCTCGGGATTCTGGATCAGAGCACGAGGGGGACGGAGCGTTGACTTCATTAGACGAGACCTCTCCAACTTAACCTTAAGGTTCAGTGTGCCTCTAACCATTCGGTGATCGCTGCCGGTTTTCAACCTTGCGATCACTGAGACATCACTGAACAGTTGGCTTCTGGTCGTCATAATGAAGTCAATCTCATTTTTTGTCGAACCGTCGGAGCTCGACCAGGTCCACTTCCTGTGGGGCCGCTTCTGGATGAAAGAGTTCATCATAAAGAGTCCCTCTTTCTCCATAAAGTCAGCCAGCTGCTGGCCCCTACGGTTCCGTTGCCCTACTCCAAATTTCCCTAACTTCAGCTCACCGCCTTCTCTTGTGCCTAGTTTTGCGTTGAAGTCTCCCATCAATACCGTGTAGTGGGTTTTGGAGGAATGCATGGCTCTGGAAATATCCTCATACGTTTCCTCCACCTCCTCATCGGGATGTGCCGAGGTTGGTGCGTAGACCTGTATGACCTTCAGCAAATACCGTTTGGTGATTCCGAGTATCAGGTACGCGACCCTCGTTGACACACGCCCAATATTTACAACGTTGTTGACGAGAGACTTGTGGATGATAAATCCGACACCTCCTTGGGACAGATGGTCGCCCCCCGGTGATAGAAGAAGTTGCCGGACTCGAGGATTACCGTGTCCTCCCCCTCTTCGTACCTCAGATAATCCAATAATATCCCAGCGCAACTTGTCTACCTCTTCTTCCGGCTCCAGTATCTTCTCATCAGTCCTCAGGGTGCGTGCGTTATACGTTGCCAGGTCGAGTCGTCGTAGGTGGCAACAGTTGCTCATGGGGGGATATTTGTCATAGTTGCCACGCTTGGCGAGCGGGTTGGCAACCGCAGTTTTTTATTATGTTATTGTTGTTATTAGGAAGATGCTGCTGCCCGTGCAGCAGCAATCAATCCTTTTTGTGTCCCTCTGTCGCCTACTACGACACCCACGGGAAGATATAGGGTAGTGGATATTCTCAACCGCCACTACACGACTAGTAAATAGTTAGCTATAACGAAAATAATTTATTGTAGTAAGCTTGTTTTTGTTTGATACATATAATCATTACTTCTTTATTTAAAACTATTACGTAATAAAGTGTCTGCAGTTTGCGATCATATCCTAGATGACCCCAAACATTACATCAGATTTTATAGACCACAAATCCTCGCGAAAGGACATCGATTCCTATGATTGATACGTGAGGCTATTGAAATTAAAAAACATCCTAATTTCAATAGAAAGCGAGGCTGGGTATTACCACCTGCTTGGGACCCTATAATTAATAAAATTAAAACTAAACCCAAGCATACCACTGCAATACTTCAAAACACAGTTAGTTCATTCTGCGTAGATCGGACCAAAGACAATAATTAAAAAGCTGAAGGTACTCCGGGTTAACTTTGACATCAGGACGTCAGTCACCTCAGTCCCCCGTGACCATGGGTACTGGAAAGCACCCGAAATGTCAGATATTAAAAATAACATAAATAAACGCGGTTAAATCCGTAAAAGCAGTTTGAATCAATGTGTAATAAAGGTCAGTAAACCGTTATTCTTATAAGAAAATATGATTATACTAGAAATATTGAATTCGTGATATTGCATTATATAAAGAATAATGCAGTACGTCAAATGAACAAAATTAGAAAATCAGCCATGGATGATCCACAAATTATTCACTGGGATTAATGATTTAGGTACTTCATCGTTTTCGGTGATGATTATTGCGTTGTTAGTCTTGATCGTTTCAGGCTTTTACCGCTTAATCTCGATCC
This sequence comes from Parnassius apollo, assembly GCA_907164705.1. NCBI lineage: Eukaryota > Metazoa > Arthropoda > Insecta > Lepidoptera > Papilionidae > Parnassius > Parnassius apollo. The sequence continues at coordinate 11,988,521 of CAJQZP010000885.1, forward strand.
GTAACAGATACGCAAATACATAATATTCATAACTATCACTACAGACCTACATCAGTTCACCGATTTTAAAACGAAACCATGAAGATATAAGGGAACTGTGCCAGGCATATTTATTTTAGGTATTTTAGAAACAAGTTTTGCTCAAAAGTGAGGAACAACTTTGAACATGAAAACCGAATAAAACTATTTTTTTTCGTAGACGTCACACCGTGATGTGTCTTAAGATATCTGTCACCGCGATCACAGAGTGATTTTTTTATACCGCGATGCACACGTGCTGAAAAATGGAAACGGTATACTTCGACCACAAAAGTATGAAATAATTTTTAAAATTTGTAATGCTCTAAGTTTTTCTATCATGACAAAATTAGTTGGTTTGTTACTGAGTCATGTAAATTTATGCAACGTTTTTTTTTCCTATTGCCCCTTTTACCAGTTTCATAGCAAATACAATAAGGTGAATTTAGTAAGTGAACTAGTAAGTATAATAACTAACTAATAATTACTGCTATACAACAACTCGTCCTTCGCATTTAGTATTAGCCTGTAATTAGTTAACTTCAGGCGATGGACCTCTCATATAAAAAATTCGCCATAGTATCTGTGCTTTTCAGTCAGATTCCAGACTTTTGGCTTCTTTAACACTCCTTTTCATCGCCAGTCTAGAGATTTCATATCTAACATAACGGTCAATAAAATATGGTTATACCACCATCTGTCAGAACCCTCAATATTTTCTGGTTTGTTTTTCTAAGTCTCATCTTCTCACTTATGCCAAAATCATATAGCGAACTTTAAGGCACTCCTGTTAATTGCTGTTTGTATTTCTATAAAAAAACGCGATAAAATCCGTAAAAGTAGTTTGAATCAATGTGTAATAAAGGTCAGTAAACCGTTATTCTTATAGGAAAATATGATTATACTAGAAATATTGAATGCGATATTTCATTATATAAAGAATAATGCAGTACGTCAAATGAACAAAATTAGAAAATCAGCCATGGATGATCCACAAATTATTCACTGGGATTAATGGCGACCTCCCACTAGATGGAGTGACGACCTGGTAAGACATGCAGGAAGTTGATGGATGCAGGTGGCTCAGGACCGTGCTTTGTGGCATTACTTGGGGGAGGTCTATGTTCAGCAGTGGACTTGTGAAGGGCTGTAATGATGATGATGATGATGATGATTTCTATAAAATACGATTTGAAGTAGCCTTTTCTTTTTTTCTTTTAAGCTATTGCATAGCTTCTATCGCGGGCCTTGAGCGCGGGGACTGAATCCAGAAATTCCGTAACGAAAAAACCTCACGCTCCCCACTCCGACGGGCACGGAGGTGTGGCGTTGAAAGCCGTGCATCGTCTAACGTCGTTTCAGTTCGGCAGACTTCGGCACTCGGCAGAGTTCGGCACGGTGTTTGTGTGCGTGCGACTAGACGTATGCGTGTACACTAGCTGCTAACTGAATGATAAAAATTCCTGAATAACCTACATGTATTGTAAGATATTAAAAATATTTTAAACAATATTAACTTCTCATTTATTCAATAAGAGAAAAAAATTATTTTCTTATCGGTCAACACTCTCAAAAAGTGTAACTTGATTTAATATCAAAGACTTAACTGCATAAATAAAATAAATAAATAATTATAATTGCATAAGTTGACAAAAAATGCCATGCAATAGCTTTACCGCGGCAGTCACCGAGTGCCACACGTATTTTCTTTTTTTTTTGACTGCCTGGTTGGTCTAGTGGTTGTAGTATGGCGACTGCTGATCATAAGGTCCTGGGTTCGAATCCCGGGTCGGGCCAAAAAAGTTAATTATTCAGTTTTTCCGTCAAGAAATTCTCAGTAGTTGCCCGGAGTCAGGAAGTTGGCGGTGTCTCACCCCCGTGCCTCGGAAAGCACGTAAAGGCGTTCGTCCTGCGCCTGATCTCTCTCCGGTCGTGTCGGTTTACCGTCCCATTGGATTATGAGAGTGAGGGAATAGAGAGTGCACCTGTGCTTGCGCATACACTTGGGCACTATAATCCTGTCCTGCGCCGATGGCTAGCCTCCGTTGAGGCAGGCCGCCGTGGCCGAAATTCGGTCTGGAGGAGGACATTATGAGATTTTTTGTAAACTATGTGTTTTATACGCAGTAACAATAGCCACGCTAAAACTATATTATGACTACAACATGAATAGGTTGTCTCCACCATGAAAGGAAAGAAGGAGGAAGTAGGAGGCTGCTCCTAACTGACCGATGTGCGGTTTGCGAGTTTGATGCCGAGAGAGCTTCACTCTGGTCCTTGGTCCTTGCGAGCTTTCGACGACGCTGTGACAGCATGTAAAACTTCCCGTTTAATGGATTTTTGTTTATTTTTTCAGGCGGTGTTGGTGGATTGTTTTGTACACTATGAAGTGTGCTTCGGCAGCATTATATCAATCACCTAATATTGTATTCATTATGGTCGACGATATGGTTAGTAAAATGTATTTTAATAAATTTTAATTATAGATGCCAGTTGCAAAAAGGTGTATAGTGTGTCCTACAACAAGAAAGTACTTAATGAAAATTGTGTTCACCCCTCCATGCGAACTTGATAAATCTACACCATAAGCCACTCTCACCACTTCTTTAATGTAAAAATAGTCATTAATCGATCTAAAAAGAATAAGTTCAACAATCATTTATCTTTCTGATAATGTGCTTTTTATATTATTTATATGTTCAATATGATTGTTAGATACGTTTTTATGCGACAAAACGTTGAATTATTTATTTTAAGGCGCTAGTAGAATATAACCCAATAACTTGAAAATACACTACTTTTTCCATACATTGGCCATAGGCGTTGTGTCACAACACTGCGTCAAAAATTACCTATTCTGACACAACGGGTATATATCAAGACGTACTGGCACATGGAATGTGCATTTAAGTGCGTGATTTGCCAGAACGCCTGTCCACAATTGCGTTGAGAGGCATTCACCACGTGTTCACCTTTCTTCAGTTTTTTATTTACTATGTCTTTAGGATTATCTTTGCCATTTGTACGTAAAGTGCCAGTTGTATGAGTTTTCAATTCAAGTAATTTTATGACAAGCTCACAGACTTGTAGTAGTTGTCCATAAATAGATGATGTCCACGTAATGGGAATGGACGCATCAACTTTAATACAAGTTTTTCAGTTTTTGCTCTAGTTTCAGAAGTTGAAGCTTGCTTTCCACTATACATTTCATGAGAACATAGCCTTCAGGTGTTGCTAGTTCGAAAAATTTAGCATATCAATTATCTTATCATCCCCTTTGGCATCCAAGTTTGTTGCATATAAACAACGCAAAATTTGTTCATGTCCTCTTTCTGACATCGTGTAGCTAAATACGGTATGTGAATGTAATGGATCTGATGGCGAGAAGAGCTTTTACATGACCTTTCAAAAGAGTGAGACCCAAAAACTTCATCATTTCTTCGCAATCAGTCTCACGATGTATTGTTTTATGACTATGTCTAGTATGAGGTCTGTTATAGAGGCGGTTTCCATAACCGTTTGAACAGTTTACTAGAAATTATAAGAAATTTTGTGGAAAAACGAGATGAAAAAAGTCGACAAAATTATTTTTATCTTCAATATTCACAATGAAACCACATTCAGACATGGCAAAATCAAATTAAGGTATTTCAGTAACTGATGTAGACCACGACTCCTCTGTAATATATGAAATAGATCGATTAATAAGATGCTCAAAGTTTGGCTGATTAGAGACGCTCTGCGACTTGGTTGCAAACGTTTGATTAGTTGAAGGCCCAGCTATTTGTTCATCATACAAGAAAATATCTTGACGTTCTACTGAATAATATGTAGTTCTGTCGTCGTTTTCGACTTGACTCTGAACATCATCAATATTTTGATGACATTCTAAGGAAGAACATGTAGTTTTATCATCATTATCACCCGAAGAATCAGAAGACGAACGACGCCCGAGATTATAGCCACTGTTTCTTGCACGCGTATTGTTTGCAAACTTCCAAGTGGGTCTTCAGAACTCGAAGATTGACTTCCAGAAGGTCGATTATCCTTATCTGATCCATATTCTCCATCATTCGCACACGGTTCTTTAAAGGAATCAGAAGTGGACGCTGCATCAAATAATTCCTGTTGCCGTCTTTGATTTTCCTAAAGGGATCGATCTGAAAAGTAAATCGTTTTATTTGCAAACAAAATAAAACAACCCCCCTTTTAATTATTTTTTAAAAAAGTTTTTTTTTTTATTATTTAAACTTACCAAAACAAAAAAAAAAAAAAACACAAAAAAAAACATATGTTTTTCTTCTAAAAGTCTAACTTAGAAAGCTCAACAAATCGCATTATTAATTATAAGTACTAATAAAACATAACAAAACATATAAAATTACACGTGGCTCACCTTTGCAAAATATTTGGTTGTAAGTGCAGTTCAAACGCGGGGTGTAATATAAATATGACGTCGAGGGGCGTGCTGTGCTTGCGCGGGGGAGTTCAAAATCGTCGTAGTGTGAGTTACCGGACTTTTTTCAAAGGTGTGTAAAACTTGACGATGTGACAATACAAATACAAAAATTGTATGTACAGTGACAGTACAAAATGCCGCTTCATACATTTTGAAGGAATCTGGAACGTCGTAAGGCGTACTGGTATAAGGGCTAAAACTCGAACGTCGATAGACGTTCTGTCATATCGCAACTCGCAACGTCTATAGGCGTTACTGTCCATCATCGTGTTAAGGCATACAATTACGAAATGTGTTGAAAAATTAAAGTTTTATTGAAATGTTTATGATAATTATTATCATGAGCCTTGAATGCACTATTACCACAATATTTATTAAACGGAATTTTTGAAATTGGTTTATTTGTTTCTGTACTATGTAGTTTTGTTTTGGTGTTTTTAATGCGACCTTGTAATACTTTTTATTTTTTTATCCTCGTAAGCTTACTGAAGTGTAATTATTGCACAAAAACTAAATTATTGTATAAAATTTAACGTAGTGTGCAAGAATGCGCATTTAAAATAATTAGCTCGATAAAAAACATAAAAATAACACATTAATGTTATGTTTTCTTCGATTGAAACGAAAATCTAAAATATGTACCTTATAGAGATTCCGTAATGAAACCGTGTAATCGTTATATCAAATGAAAAGTTATTTTATTTTTAAGGTTATGATGAGAACACATGTTTAAAGAAGTTTTTATTTTTATTTTTCGTAATATAAATAAATCTAATTTAGTTCAAACGCTTGCGCCCATTCCGGCCCGTCGCGAAATCTTCGAAGTCGTACGTTGATTGTTCTAAAATTTTCTCAACATCATCACGTGCATTAAGCGTTTTGCTCGACAATTTTGGGTGTGAGGTAACATTTTCATATATCTTTCAACGCAACGTTTGTAGACAAGACAGCTTTAATTACCGAACCATTGTAAAGGCGACACACTTTTACTACCAGATACACGAATACACGGAATGTTTATGTCACCAACTTTCGGAAGCACAGCATTTGTATGACGTAACGGGAAACTATAAACATAATATGGATATTATTACATAATGCGTGTATCGATATTTCTTAAATAAAATATATTCACTCGTGTAAATTCGTGAAGTTTTCGCATTTTTTTAGATTAACTGATTTAGCAAAATTAATAGGTAAATAGTTTATTGAATGAAGTAAATACTCAAATCATCACTTTAACGGGAGAGACTTATGTCCATCAGCGAATTTTTACGGTCTGATGATGATGAACAGTAACAAAAAAAGAGAAGTAGTTAATAAGGTAAACTTAAAAGTAACATAGTGTCTTCATAAAGTGATTCTTATTTCAGGGTTGGAATGACGTTTCATTTCATGGTTCAGATCAGATAATAACACCTAATATTGACAATTTGGCATATCAAGGCATTATACTTCAACAATACTACAGTGAGGCCATTTGTACTCCAGCGCGTACTGCGCTTCTAACAGGAAAATATCCCATGAGACTTGGTAAGTAGCTCAAAACATAAAACATTCAAAAGATTTTGATTGATACATATATTAAATGTAATGAGATGTTATTATATACTTTTTGGAATTAAACACGAGTTAATCAACATAGATAAATAGAAACCGACTTGATATATTTATTGCTCAATATTTCCTAGGCATGCACGGAATGCCGCTCTTAAACTCGGAAGACAGAGGTATTCCATTAACAGAGAAGCTTTTGCCCTCATATTTGAAAGATCTCGGATACACAACGCATTTAGTGGGAAAATGGCATGTTGGAATGTCGAGAGAACAATATTTACCTACTTCGAGAGGATATGACACCCACTACGGTATGAGAGGAGGATTTATCGATTACTATACATATAATAAAATTGAATCTGTAAGTACAGAACATACATATTATATACGTTTAATTTTGGAATTTTATTTATCAAAAATGTTAAAATAGTATTTAATAATTTTAGCCTCTGAAGTCGGGGTTCTAATTATTCTATGCACTGTCTCACCACCTACTTTAGAAGCTATTAAATTATGTAATAATTATTTTATTTTTTGAAGCAATAGTAATTTAATAGTGAAGGATGGAGACTGCAACTCGGAAAGTCATGGGTTAGAATCATCGCCATTTGACTACTGTCATGAACCACTCCTAATACAAGCATTTTAAGCTTACTTGGAGTCATAGTAAAAACAAAGTAGTAGGATCCTCCCGCGCCGCGTGAGACTTAATGACTACTGATGTAAGGTGGTCACTGTCTTTTTGTTTAACAGCTAAGTCTCATTTAGTTTTATAAGTAGTTATAACATTTACAAACATAATACACACGGATATGTACATATATGTACATAAGTGTATCATATTTGTTAATCATTTCTTTAGTTTCCTCTCAAAGAATCAATGTTTGTCAAAATAAATTCCAGCTTTACATTACAACAAATGCCAAATAACTAAAATACGAGTAAATGAACACTGAGCATATGGTGTCAGCACAGATTTAATGTTTAAAATTAATTTGATGTGATGTGATATGATAATGTACTTATGATAGATAAAGTAATATAACATATTAATAAAAAGCTAATTCACTTAAACAAACCTATATATTGATTTATTTTAAAAAAGAAAACGAAAAAAAGACTGCTATCAAAATTTTATTAAAAGTTTTAAACAAAGGTGATTGCGGAGCGCGGCGGTGGCTGTCCACGTCTCGGCCAGACCTTTCCGACTTAACAAGTGTCGTTGTGTGCGTGCTTTGGCTCGTGCGTACGAGTCCGTACTGTCACGTTCCAGGCACACATATTAATAGCGTTCGAAACATTTCTTAGAAGATAGCCTACTATTCTGTTTTTACTATAGTTATGTTTTATAAAAATATTTTATATTTAAAGTAAAAAGTTAAATCAAAAGATTTTTGAAGTTGGTTTTTACTTATTTAAAACTTTAACAATTTTACTCCACATAGCAATATCACGTTACATTAAAATTTCATACCTTATTTTAAAATCGCTTCACATAGGCTGAAAATATTGCGTATCACTATACGATAAAATCTGTTGCAATGAGAACCTCTTTCTTTTTTCAAAGTCAGCTAAAATTATATTATACAATACACATCAAACACAACCGAAGGAAAGGTTTTTAGCCCCAATGCCACTAGATAGAGAGGCAAACATACAAAACTGGATTGTTTTGTAAATAAAATGCAGGCGCATTGTCGCCACTGAGGATAAGATGAAATGCCTCGTTATCATTAAATTCTTCGGTTCTCGTCACTCACACCAGGAAACGCAGCAGGATTATGTTGATACTTCATGCTGATAGTGCTTCCGCTGTCGAACATCCCATTTGCGTTATTGGTATAGTCATTACTAAATAAAATGGAATACATAAATAATTATTAAAAAGTTCTACGAAAAATCCAGACCGCTAATAAAACACAATTAATCAGAATAACAATTTTTATTTGTGAATCACTGGTATACACATATTACAGGTGGTCATTAATTTAACAGTGCGCTGTGTTTTATCGTACGAACATACAAATATTTTTACAAATCAAATAGGGTAAAATTAAAAAATATCATAATTATTATAAGTAAATAATATTTATAAAATTAGATAAATTTCTCAAAAATATTGATATCATAAGATTAATAATATTATAACAGTCTATTGTTTAAAATCTCGTCTATTATGCAATAACATTTGTCAAGAAGAAGTTTTAGCACGACTATTTTGAATTTTGATTGTTGCATTGTTTGAATGGTATTAGGAATTTTGTCGTATAGCTATTTTAGAAGCAAGTCCGAAAAAGCTTTTGTGTATTATTTTGTGTATCCCATAAAAGTGCTTGTTCCATGAAAAAATCGTATCTAAAAACCGTAGCGCCGCAGCCAAATACTATCTTTTGTGCTACTAAACCGACAACTACCTAATATTGGGTTGTTAAATGTGACGAGAGTTTTTAGAATTGGCTACCAGAAAGTTCTAGAAATGTCGTGACAGGTGTGAGATATTGTTATGAGGCGTGGCAGGAACGAAATGTTTTAATGTGCGTTATGCATAGTTGTTGTTCTGAGTTATTCTTCAAAAATGAAAGCGGCAGGATCACATGCGTGACACATTTTTACATACGAGTTCTATTTAGACCACAAAGCAGCTGTAGCAACTCATAATTACAGTATGACATTGAATGCGAGCAATCATTTTTCGGATACCTTGGCACAACGTTGATTCTTTTGGTTTCGAAAAGTAGGTTTTTTTCCTCGAAGATATATCGCGAAGTGGGCGTCTAAGCAAGATAGATGAACAGCGTTTAACAAGTTTAATTGATAAAGATCCACTTCCTATATTACATTGCTTAGCGAATGACTACAACGGGCGGGCACTAGGCTGCAACCATGAGCTAATAATTTAACTTCTCCATAAATAGGTAGTTATGTAAACTGGTATAACACGAGTCGATTGCTACTCAATCAGATCATTTGAGTAAATGAGTCTTCTCTGGTTACGTTGCAATTATCACTGGCTCAACCAATATGTTACACAAGGTAAAAAAGTGGGTGCTATATATCAATCACTCAGGAAAACGTCTGTGGATCGCAATAATTACCAGAACCGAGATAAAATACAATTTTATCTAAATATACGCGTTTACGGTTAATCAAGGAATCCCAATTTTGCCTAACCTGCGGCGCTGGGTTTTTGGTAAAGCCGGAGCTTAATTTAAAAATGTATAAATAATAACAATACATATGTTTAAATTTCTTAAGTTGTAATTTCAACACTGCTCATTATTTTCTAAATAACATGATAATAAGTTCTTAATTAATCATTTTCAGTGGCCTAATGGACGTCAACTTTTCGGCTTAGATCTTTTCGATAACGATCAACCTCAAAATGAAGAACAACGTTACATAGTCGATGCACTTACAGATAGAGCAGTTAAAAGTAAGTTTTTACTGTACTAAAGTGACTATTGCGTTAACTATCAACATGATGTTAAGTAACAGCCCATATGCGTCCTATTTCTGGGCACTTTATCTTATTTCTATGAGGGTTTTAGGGAAAGAAAATTTTCGTCGTGCTACCCGAGTGCGTGCGGACTTCATATATGTATCTTTAAATTGCAGGTTTCCTCACGATGATTTTCTTCACCGCCAAGCACGTGATAAATCAGCACTTAAGACTGCACTTGTCAATTTAATTGGTGTTAACGGTATCTAATCCGGGTTGCTTGTGTATGATGTTTACGACTAGCACTAAGTCCCTGAGTTAAAACGGCTAAAAAAAGATAATAATTGGAACTGATGGTTGGTGACGAAATTCAGCTCATAGAATTGACGAGCTTCAGCTCATAGACATCTGAAACAGCTTTAAAAGGGATACAGCCTTGTCTAGTGAAATAGATTGGGGATGTAGATAGGGGTGTTTTATATAACAACCCACAATTTAAAGTATTGAATGCCCTATTTTTGTAAGGATTCATAGTTATAAATCTGTCTTGGAATTTTACTACGCAATAATCATAGCGTATGAGTTTTTGAATCGGTGTTTCAGTAATCAGACAGCACAACAGCTCATGCCCCCTATTTTTGCACGTGACTCACAATGCGCCGCATGCTGGTAATGATGGCGGTGCGCTTCAGCCTCCATTGAATTCGTCAGTTAGACACAGACACATTGCCAACTCTAATCGGAGGTTGTACGCAGGTATATAACTAATGCACGTTTAAATCAGTGTAATAATCAATTTATTAAAATACTTTTTAAGAAATTTCTTGCTAACTCTGTTCTTATTTTCTTTGCAGAAGTAGTCTCACATGTTGATAAAAGTGTTGGTGAAATAGTAAAAGCACTTTCAGATATGAATATGCTAGAAAATACAATCATAATATTCGCATCAGACAATGGTGCGCCAACTCTTGGTGATTTTCCTAATTGGGGAGTGAATTTACCTTTGAGAGGGAAAAAAAACACGCCGTGGGAGGGTGGGGTGAGAGTTCCAGCTTTTATTTGGCATTCTTCATTTAGGCCTAAAGTATGGACTGGATTGATGCACATAACTGACTGGCTGCCAACTTTAATTGCTGCTGCAGGAGGTACTATCGATAGAGAGATCGACGGAATAAATCAATGGCAGTCTGTGATTCGAGATTCAAAATCTTTGAGAAGGGAAGTTCTTATAGCTGTTGAAGATAGTGATAGAAATGTTTATGCCGCGTATAGAGCCGGAGATTACAAAATAGTTGTAGGAAATGTGTCTGGTTTGAATAATGGGTATTACGGAGAAGATTATATGGCAATTAAAAGCCAAACGCCAGAGTACTTTCCGCTGTTGCAAAATTGCGAAGTTGCGAGAGCCTTTGAGAAAATAGGAATATACTTACATCGTCAGGAAGTCATGGATACGAGAACAGCGGCAACAATAAAACCGCAAGGACCGGTGACAAATGTTACGCTTTGTGAACCAACACCAAGTATGTAATTATTATTAAGTCCTTAATTATGAACAATGATATGAATAACATAATATAAATAATTTTGTAGCTTTGCTTTTAAATTAGATTTGTAGTAAAATGAGAAAACTCGCTAGCACAGTGGCTAAGCGTTCCCGCCTGGCCATCGGGATAAATCCAGGGGAATAAATCTCACACATGACGATCACACGATTAGTAATAATAATGTCAAGAATTTAATACCAGCAGCTGACGCTTTTTATTTTTAAAGTTAATTTCGAGTAAATAACCACTGCAGTTCATGGACACTAGGTTGTCACTCGAGAGCCATTCTTCCATATCATAAATTTATGTTACGATCACAATTCGATAAACTATCAATACTTAATGGGAATTGTAGATCTCCATGGCCGGGAGTGGACTATTAATAAACTAATGGCAAGGATTAACAAATACTACCCGTAATTATAGAGATAATTATTGTTATGCTTATTTATAGCTATTAAGATTATTATTTTCAATTTCAGCGCGTGGCTGCCTTTACAATATACTTCAAGATCCAAGTGAAAGGCGTGATTTATGGGAAAAAGCAAATAATATTGCAGTCATGTTAACCAGCAGACTCAGAAGCCTTTGGTCCATGCAGAAGAGGAGGGGTCCATTAGCTTTAAGTTCGGACTCTGATCCTGTTAATTTTAATTACACTTGGATGCCTTGGATTAATTACAGGAATGGATCGGATCTAAATGAAATTAATACTAGAGATGAAAATAAAAAAAGTGATAGCAAGAAGTCTGGTAAGAAATCTTACACAAAGTTCATCGATAAAAAGATAAATTACAAAGACATTACGATGGCTACTGTTGTTAATTGTGAAGGCGCTACTGTTATAAGAAACTTTTTGTGCATTTTAAGAAGTGTTTTTTAGTTGATAACTTAATAACATTTTACGTATTAAATATTTTTCAAGACATTTTAGTACACTATAAGTTTTAAGTTTAGATTGCAAACCGTAATCATAATAAAGATAGCTGTGTCCAAGATATTATTCTCGCTAGGGTATACTTTAAATAACTGTTCTTGTTGATTAAAACTACTTTTACGGATATTATCGCGTTTTATTTATATTAATTTTAATACCCGACGTTTCGGGTGCTTTCCAGCACCCATGGTCACGGGGGACTGAGGTGACTGACGTCCCGATGTCAAAGTTAACCCGGAGTACCTTCAGCTTTTTAATTATTGTCTTTGGTCCAATCTACGCAGAATGAACTAACTGTATTTTGAAGTATTGCAGTGGTATGCTTGGGTTTAGTTTCAATTTTATTAATTATAGGATCCCAAGCAGGTGGTAGTACCCAGCCTCCTTCTCTATTGAAATTAGGATGTTTTTTAATTTCAATAGCCTCACGTATCATCCTTGGTAGGAATGTCAAGCAGGTTCTGCACGACAACAAGCTTCGGGTTCCGCGCCTCCGTCACAGTGACCGAGTGAAGCCGGCCACAGTCGAGCGTGTGCCTGCTATACCATATGTCAGAGGTGTCACAGACAAGATTGGCTACATCATGAAGAGAACTTCTATTAGAACATTCTACAAGCCGCCGAAGAAGATTAGTCAGTTCTTACCATCCGTCAAGTGTCATATTCCTCTACAAGATGCAGGAGTGTACAAGCTTGATTGTGATTGTGGTCTCTCATATATAGGGCAAACAAAGAGATCAATTAGAACCCGCGTAAAAGAACACATAGCTGACGTGAAGCATTAACGTTCCGGGAAGTCTGCAGTTTGCGATCATATTCTAGATGGCCCCAACCATTACATCAGATTTGATAGACCACAAATCCTCGCGAAAGAACATCGATTCCTACCAAGGATGATACGTGAGGCTATTGAAATTAAAAAACATCCTAATTTCAATAGAGAAGGAGGCTGGGTACTACCACCTGCTTGGGATCCTATAATTAATAAAATTAAAACTAAACCCAAGCATACCACTGCAACACTTCAAAATACAGTTAGTTCATTCTGCGTAGATTGGACCAAAGACAATAATTAAAAAGCTGAAGGTACTCCGGGTTAACTTTGACATCGGAACGTCAGTCACCTCAGTTCCCCGTGACCATGGGTGCTGAAAAGCACTCGAAACGTCGGGTATTAAAATTAATATAAATAAAACGCGATAAAATCCGTAAAAGTAGTTTTAATCAATGTATAGTGTTCGCGTAAATATAAGAAATCATTATGTAAACTGTTCTTGTTGCGAAATTAATCATTTTCATAAAAGTATTGTTAAGGATCCGTGACATTTTGATTGTTTTATCTGATAGGTACACTATCAACGCGGTGAATTGCACGAGAGGTAGGGAACGTATTTGATCAAAATGTAGTATGTATTGCCACCGATAGTTACAATCTGCGTTTTTTGAAGTTGAAAGAAGATAGTTTAATAAGATTTAAAACGTAAATACCTACGACAATGTACGACAAAGACGATTTTAGTATAATTTTAAAACCCATAAGTTTTGTATTTTTTTTATATTTAAGTGATTGTACCTTAAGAAGAAATATTATTTTGTAAATGAAATTTGAAACTCTTGTTGTGTGAATTTTTGGTCCACCAAAAACATAAATGTTAAAAAGTTATAAGAACATTGTTCATTTCTATACATCCTATGATTTAAGCAACCGCTATGGAGCCCCATTTAGATCTGAACTCCTTTATCGAAGTCGGCAATCACGAATGTAGTTTGCAACGAACCTGGCCTTCTTTTCAAATTTATGTTTTTGGTTTTAATTATACTAAGAGATATAAAGGACAGCCTTATGGAATTCTCTGATATGATAATGAGATCATTATTTTTGGAAAAACTCCTTTTAGTTGTCTAAATAAACATGAGCTTCAACGTTTTTTTTCTATGTTTATGTTTCATTTTTTTTTCTATTTTTAATCTTCCTTACTATAATCAAACTTGGGAGTGATTCATGTCTATTGATTTTATTTATTTTGAATTAAGATATATACTATACTATCGATACAGATTCTAAAACAATGATCTGTCTGTTAGTCCGAACGCGAATTTATCAAAAATCTGTGGACGAATTTAGATGGCGCTCTTACTGTGGTATTACGTTATGGTCGAACCGTTCGAATAATTAAATATCTCAATAAAAAAAATATCACAATATGTTTTGTAGGAGCTGAGCAGTAGACCTTATTATATAGATAACTTTACTCAACATTAATATAATGTTGGATAAATTTAGGTGGAGCTTTCAACACAGTGTTACTCAGGAGTTCAGTTAATTATGTATTACTTTTATCCAAAAATGACTATGTAAAAAAGCAGCTTGTGTTATCTCTTTTCTTTAGCTGTCTTTCCAATAACTTTTAAGACACTTATGTCACTAATAGATGGAATAACTTGGACAAGAGATCACAATCTAAACTTAAGTATTTCTTAAAATATAATAGTCTAAAAATATTTGTTATATAGAGCTTGGAGGCGTGCCGAATTTGTTTTATTTTTTTGTCAAATAGCGCATGTTTTTTAATATACATAACAATATAAGATAATATTGTATTTTTATTAAAATATGTTGATTATTGTCCTTCAAAAAACATAGCTGAGCGTATTTAATCTTTGCCCTACTTTGTGTTGACGGACGCATTTTATTTTATTCACAAGTACATAAAAACGGGCGTTTATACCAATGGAACATTTTTATTAGAATAAAGGTGACAAACGAGCACACAGTCTACCTGATTGTAAGTGGATGCTGTGGCTCATAGACGTCTACATTTGTCCTCGATGAAGAATCAATATGCATATGCGTTGTCGCCCCTGAGGACTTAGATGGAATGCCTCGTTTTTAGTAAAAAGGGTCTCCGGTTCTCTACACTCACCATACGAATTATTATACATAATTATCCCATTGCTATATTCACTTTAATATTCACCAACGGGTACCATTCTTCTTGTTCTTAATCAGTTTGCGAAAATCCACTAGACGGGGACGTCTCCCGTTGTAGGGAAGATTTGCTATAATCTACACGCTTTTCAGGCGATTGACTATGGCAGTACCAGACGTCTCACGTATTTAAAGTTGCTGCTCACCGTGTTATTTTACGTCTGATGTAAACAAAATGGTTATTCCGCCATCTATCGGAAGCCATAAGATTTTTCTGGCATTTCGTATAGTCATTTCCTACGATAACCTTTGGACGAATTAGGGCTATCAATTCCTTAAGCCGACACGGAATTGACATCGTTGAGTAAATTTAAAATTATATTTTATTAACATTTTAAGTTTTTTGAAATATATTACTGTACGGCCTTTTTAAGATATTATAATTCCTTACAAGTTACAACTAGCTTTTCGCCCCGCGTCGCGGTTTTACTCGCGTCCAAGTTGTAACGTCAAACCGTCATCACTCACGCTTATTATGAGTTCAGATAGACTATCATAATACGAAGAGCTTCACGTGAATACTTTCTCATATTTACGAATGAAAATGATTACAGATTATCATGATAAGTGAGTGATAATTTCAGTAATGAATACAAAGATAGGTTGATTGAGGCTATATTACTATTATTGGATATATTACTATTACAATGGCCTGCAAACTCGCTGACGTTAGACTTTTATCTGTGTGGTGAAATAAAGTCATAACCACTTATGTCAAAAAGGCTTAAAGTTATGATGACCGTCGCAGCAAAATTATAGCTGCATTCACGGAAGTTAAAAGTGCTCAAGCACAGATAATAACTGCAAAAAATACTTTGAGAAAAGCGGTGCTCGTCTATGTATGGACAGAAAATTATTCCATTTTAAGGTACAAATATTAGTTATTGGAATTATTTGTGTCATTTAGTTACCGTAGTAAGTAAGTAGAGGATTAGTTGAGGAAGGATTGGTGCCATGAAATCCGTCTACGTCTAGGCGTGTTTCAGAAATCTTTACTGGTGATGAGACATGGATCTATCAATATGATCCGGAAAATAAAAGGCAATCATCGGTATGGGTCTACTCAGAAGGACAGTTACCAACAAAACTACAAAGACCTCGCAAAGTCGGTAAAAAATTGTGGCTAATTTTTTTTTCGCGGAGGGGATATTTGTCGATATCAATGCTGGAAAATTGTAGGTCAGTGAACTATGAATGGTATACTACAGTTGATTTACCCAAAGCTTTTCAAGCTGTGCGGAAGAGAAGACCAAAGACCGGGTTTTGGGGAATCATGCTGCATCACGATAACATCTCTTTGCAAGGAGGTACCTTTAGAAAAAAAGCATTTATTGAGGAATCTGGTATTGAAACTCTAAGTCCCACCCCACCCTACAGCCCTGACAGCTCCTTGTGAATTCTTTTTGTTCCCAAGAGTCAAAGAAAAAATAAAAAGGCAAATTTTTTTCAAGCGCCGAAAAAGTCGTGGCTGCCTACGAAGAAGCGATTTCCGATCTGTCAGATCAAGACTGGCAAAAGTGTTTTCATAGTTGGTTTAGGTGAATGGAACTTTGTATAGAGCTTGATGGAGATTATTTTGAAAAGATGTAAAATAAATATTAATAGTATCTAGAATACTTTTTGTATATGTCTCAAAACTTAATACTACGTACGTAGTAGTAGCAAGTTGTAAGTAGTTTTTAGCTGGAACTGGCTGGAACTAAAGCTAATTTAAAATTGTTTGCCGTCCGTATGTCTCATTTTTATAATAACACAAAAATGCAATCTTAATAGGTTTTATTGCACAAAACACTTAGCATCTACTTTTATTTTAATAATTCAGGTCCTATATTTCAGCATATAGCATCTGTAAATATCATTTGACGTCCGTAGCTCACGCTAATTAGTCATCGCGCGAGCCAATGGCACAACGTTTATCGTCGGAACATATTATAATTTTCAAACTGTCTGGATACTATTAATAATGTCTTATTAATCACTTGGTCCATAACATAATAAAGAAAATGGTGTAAGTTAAGTTAAAAAGGAATTTTTGATAGTTTTTCCCTCAGATTATAGAAATAGACAGATAGAACATGCGCAACAAACGTTGTGAAGCCACTTATTATTTAAGTGTGCGGGTGTGTGTGTTATTTAAGACAGCTAGCAACCGCTTTGTAGGGACACTTGCACCTATGTGTGTGTAAAGTTACCAGATATTGAGAAAAAAACTCCCAATTTCCCAAATCCAAATTAAAAATGTGCATTTGCTTTATAGGTAATTAAGTAGTATTTGGACAGAATAATTATTTTCAAATAATTAATGATTCAATAAAAGTTAAATACGCATAATTAATTACATTTAATTGATTTTATTAATTTATATCAGACAATAAAAATTCTTTATAACACTTTTTGGAAATTTCTCTATTATCATATAATAGGTATATTATAATTGAAAAACATAAGTAATTCAACATATTACAACAGTTAAAGTTAAAGTTAGGTGTAAAAAATAATTGTAATAAACAATTATTTTACACACCTAAAATCTTAACAGCCTTTGTTTTGCAATAATTTCTTATAATATTGCCGTTTAGCGTCTAAACATCGAGCATTCGTTTCTAATTTTGCTATATAGTGCAATCGAACCATTAAATACTTTTCTATTAATAATTTTACCAGATTAATTTTGTGATCAACTCGATAACATTGATGATCATTCTCCAGATTCATAAAAATCGTTTGGTTGTCAATAAAACTCTTTAGAACCCGTGAAATTACATGCATAATCATTTTTTGTTTTTATTACAACGTTTTCTTTTAAAAATTTTCGTATTACAATTTCAGCCGCTGTACAAACTTTATAAGTGTCTATGGAAGGAAAAAATTAAACCTCCTCTATCTCTCAAGCCAATCAATTTGTGAAAATCTTGTTTTTCCATAGATACCAAATGTGTCAAGCAAGATTCACATTTGATTTCTTTTCTGACGTACCGTATGACACATCCAGCAATATACCCAACAATCATTTTTTTCATGTCATTAAAACTGGCACATCTAAATACTGTGCTAAACTGTTGATATCTGTTGGCAAGTCCTTTAGAAAACTTAAAGAAACACTTTTAGAGTTATCAGTGTCTTCTTGTCGGTACGATGAAGTTGTTAAATTAATAATTTGTGTAGCGGAACTACACATCAATATTGCGATATTCTCCAGTGGAATGCAATTTCCAGTTTCTAGACTTCCCATTTCTAAATGCATTAACAATTTTCGATATATGGCTTTAAATTGTTTCACGTTTGGATTATCATTATGGCCCCCATGCATTCTGACGCAGCCAAAAAAATATTTCAAGATGATCTTGGCTAAGTTTGGAAGTAGGTAAAAACACCATACATTTTTCTTTTTCTATCAGACGCTCATAAAGTGACTTTAAACTTGATATATTTATCAACGTTCCAATAAAACCAGGTTTGCATCTTGTTTCCACAACTCTCTTATAAAATCGCGTTATAACGTATGTTGGTCGACGGTCCTTAATAACTTTTCTTTTGGTGACACTTTTTATTTGCAATTTTTGTACGTAATCCTGAAGCCGGTCCAAAAGTGCATAAATTTCAGTTTTATTTCCTTTATATATAGGTTTTCTGTAATCGAAATGGGCCATAGTACGTGAGTTAAAAATATCAAACATGTCATTCATTAATTGAACAAATTCTTCAGTAGGTTGCAAACGTTTAAAATCTGGAAGATTTAGATCAGTTCTACAAAACTGCAGTGCTTTCGCAACACTCCTGCTTAGCGTCTGTGTAGCAAGCTTTACCTTCATAATTTGGATTCTGAAGGAAATGTGTTTTCTAGAAAGTTTATTTGCCAAGTGTAGGCCCTCATCTTCTTGCAACTGGTTTAGTTTAGCTAAAAAGTTCCAGTCTACAATTTCTTCATTTTTATTTAAGAATTCTTTTTTTGCTTCTAGCTGGTTCCGAAGTAATTTTATTACATGACTGGGATCTAAAAAGCATGCAACTTCGCTAGCATCTGAGGGGTGCTTAAATGTTGTTTTCATATTTTCAGTATCAGTTATATTACAACCAAGTAGCTACATGGTAGTAAAATTTGTAGCATGCCCATCGAATGTTAGTGATACAACTTTGACTCCAGCTTCGTGACATTTCATGAGACATAGTTTAACTAAATTAGATTTCTGTTCTCCAGTCAAATTGTTTGTCAAAAAGTATTCCTACTAACATAAATACAAATGCTTGAGATGCCAAAGTTGTAGACTCTGTTAATTCATCGCCCATATCGACAACCCCTATGTACCGTTTACCATCCCACAGCTTCTGCTGGCGCTACGCCATTTCATCAAACATAAGTGCGCAAATAAGTTTATGAGGAGAAGCTTCTGCCATTTTTTGCAACGCTGTGAATGCTTCTTGGGTAAATCCAGGTTCGCTTTTAATGTGGGTATACCATTTTGTCAACATTTTAGGATGAGGCTGGCAACTATTGGAGGCTTTTCTGACGTAATCATAGCCCTTTGGAGAGTAAAAATTTAAAGATAAGCAAAATTTTCTGATGGCCGGGGAATATATAATAATTTTTTTACCGGAGCTTCGCATGTGTAAATTATGAAAAAATTCAGTTGCTATAATATTCTCACTTAACAAGCTATGAGTGTCGCAATTTATAAAGTTTTTAACTTTTAAATCCTTTAAAATATTTTTAGTGAATCACTCCTTTTTTTTAGTCGTCGATTTTTTTGTTGTAATGTTTTTAACTTATGTTTAGTAGCAACTCGTAACAACTTATGTTTTCTTAAATCTTTTCTTAATTGACTTTTTCTAGGTGTATCGAATATAGAGTCCAGGTCCGAATCTCTAAATTCAGGTAATACAGAATTATCTTTAATAGATTTTTCAGGTAGTTGACTAGCTTCGAGTAAGTTTGAAGGACCAACTTGGTCCAAACTTGGTTTTTCCGGTGATGGCGGCAACGCGCATAAATTTTTGGTCGGTTTTGCACTTTTGTTAATCAATCGACGACCTTTTTCGGTAAAGTATACATCATCCTCTTTAAAATGCAATGAGCATACAACACAAAATTTTGAAGGCATCCAATTATTATCCTGCCTACTTTGACGAATAATAGTAACCCATTCATCGCGTAGTACTAGATCCGTCGGCAATCTGAAAAACATAAGTCAAATTATTGTATATAACAATAAAATAGAGCGGCCGATAGAAAATCTCAAAATTGAAAAACATAGCACTAATTGGTGGGTTAAAATAAATAACAAGATTTTCGAACAAAGATATAATATATATACATAAGTTATTTCCGTATATAAATGTATAAATTAATCAATCCTCCTATGTCCAATGCACATTCCCCTAATTCAAGGAGACCTATTTCGATGTAAACTGGCAACACAGACCAATTGTTGACAATATTTTGTGTTCCGAGAGAGCCAAATATATTAGAGGGAACATAAATAACAAACCATTAAAATAAGCAATAGTTACCTGTGGAAAGATACTCCATCTTCTTTTCTTTGTTTTTGGGAACAACTTTTACAATGTTTAAAAACACAAGACGGCATGTTTTAACATAAAATAATAAATCACTTGTGACGTGTAAGCAGTACGACGCGTAGTTTAGTACTGACGCGAGATTGTATTCGCTTCTGAATTTGTATTTGCTTTCGTGGCTTCACTCTCGTGTTCTACGCGCTCCATCTGTCTATTCTTTAATCTGAGGTTTTTCCATACAATGTTGGAAGTAGATATATTATCTTGGTCAATTCATTGCAAATGTGTTATTTCTTTAAATAAAGAAAAACTGAGTTCATAACGTACTCAAGAGGTCAACTCTGTCTTAGTTGTACCTTTATCTTAGGTCATTTAATCTGTCAAGCACCTCTAGTCGATATCGGTCTTCTGCATGAGAAGTTTTTAGACCCCGTCAAAGAGTATAGTAATATTTAGAAGGGACCCCTAAGAACCACAGAGTACATTATATTGCTCAAAATCATAGATACGAGTACTCAGAAATATTCTTTTTAAACGTTAATACGAATTATATTATTTTATTTTCAGTAAACTTGTTTGGTTTTGTTATTTATTATTAGTTTTTACCATTGCAATTGTTGATAGTCCAGGAGAAATTGGCGCATGGGTACCGAAAACTATTCCACAAATTTTTTATGCGATTCTCTTCAAATGATCTTACTGTTGATATAAATGTTCTCACTACGGGGCAACTCCCTATCATATTGCTTAAACAGCTTTTTTCAATTTCAAGGAATTGTTATTTTTAAACGCGACAAATTTTTTAGAATAAAATTGATATTTTCAGTGTTATGAATTTTAGGTTTGAAAAATCTCAGATTCGGATACATTGGTCACATTAATAATATACACTGAGTCCCAGAAAGAATGGATAATCCTGGAGCGCCTAGTAGTACAGGTATTAGGCGCTCAAATAAAAATAAAAATACAATATATATATATATTCCAAGTGGTGCCAAAAATGTTTTAAAATAATATGTTTTTATTGACCTTACTATACTTTCATGTACACCACTGCCGCATATTAATAAAATTAATATAACTATTCTATTAGAAATGCAGTAAAGAGTTGAGTGTCTATTGTACTTTTTTACAAAAAAAAATTTCAATTTTTAGCATGAAATTTTATAAAAAAATAATTTTGAGCCATTCGTGGAAAAAAATGGTATGAAGACATACGTAGACAACTATTTCAAAAATATGCGCAGTTAATACAGTTTACAATATTGTATAATAAATAATTTTATCCCAAAATAGAAAATTAAAAAATCTTATCTTTTCTGTAACGATGAAAATGACGAGGGCGTTCTTGAGTGAAAAAGTCCTTTTTATTGTATAATTATAAAGATCGTATAATACCGATATTTAGTACCTGAGTGTGCCACGTTACCTATCTTTTGTTTATTATGATTTACAAGACAGGGATAGGTAGAGTGTAAGTGAGCGAGAGAAGAGTATAATGTTAATACATTGTACCTTTTCTCCCTCGACCGGGCACATAACATAGGCAAGTATTTAGTGCGTCTCTCGACTTGTTGGGTATCGCATTTGTGCATTCCTTTTGGAGTACCCTGTGATTTTAAGCTCAGTGTTATAACGACGAGTCCTGGCTATTTCATTGGAATCTTAGTTTTGCTTTGTGATTTGGACTTTATTTGGTAATTTTACGACAACTTGGCTTGTATCTGGACTGATATTGTGCATCAAGATGATATTGAATACGTGGGTATTCAATATACTGCACAAGAACTGTCGTCATCGACTGTCTGCTAGGTAGACAGTTTACTCCCGTTCTAGCTAAATAGCTGTTAAATATTTGATTTCTTCAGCTACATAAATAGCACCTGTGCTTATAAACATATTTAATAGCAGAACATATAAAAAACGAGTATTTTTGTAAAGTCTTACGGAAAAATATTGGTACACATAATCATCTTATTTAAATTAAACGATAATTAGTATGAACTACCGTCTAACATTTTCATACATTTATAATTTAATTTGCTTAATAAATATAATAAATGAACTAAACAAAAATGACTTTCGGTTGTTTTTTTAAATAAAGTCGATATATCGATATTTTTTTCGATTTATAAAACTCCGATATTGACTTACTATATATTAATTTACGATATATAAAGCTCCAACATTGATATATTTATAATTATCGATATATCAAAAATACGATATTTTTAAAAATATCACGGTCCTAGGTTGAACTGATCAGTTGGAATCATCAGTTAAACAGACCGTGTGTGTGGAAATTTCTGTGGCTTAAATCCGTTCGAACTGATATCAGTTCGACTGATGACTTAAAATGACCGTGTGTGGCCACCATAATATTCTGATATAGATCTAGTATAAACTCCAGTCCGCTGGAGTCTATATTAAACGTAGACAGAGAAATCTATAGACTAATGATTAGCGTGGCCTCGAGTGAGAAAGGACGATAACGTAGTTTTAGGTTTTACAATAATCTTTATGACTTTTAAACATATTTAGATAATACTATTAATTTTTCTAAGAACTGAACTGAACAAGATTCATCAATCTTAAGCTCACAAAACACTTTTTTCTCACTTAAACCAACTTGTAAACTCCTTAGATCGCTACGAACTGTCAAAGTTGTTTAGAAAAGTGTAGTTTGCTAAACAAAAATATCGGCACGGAGAAAGGAACAAACAATCACACCGCTCTGTCTCATTTCTAAGCAAGACGTATGCGTAAATCTATCTCTTTCGTGTGCGAATGCGAAAGAAGGCGTCAATTTGTCTCTAGGTTTCTCTGTCTACGATATTAAATCTATGTATTCTAAGTCTATGGTCAGACCTATGGTCAAGCCAAAAAATGAAGGTAAGTACATAGACTTTGAATATACTGTCGTATAATAAAAAATAAACTTAAGCAATTTTCTTTAAATTCTCAACTTAAAAAACAAATTACTGTCATGGACAGTTTCCTTGGAATTTCTTTTTTAACATAATGTTAATAAAATATATGTAGATAGATACTTATTGATTAAAACTACTTTTACGGATTTTTTCGTGTTTAATTTACTTAAGGGACTGAGGTGACTGACGTCCCAATGTCAGTCTTAACTCGGAGTACCTTCAGCTTTTTAATTATTACCTATGGTTCGATCTGCAGTGGTATGCTTGTGTTTAGTTTTATAATTTATATTTAATTTTTCTATAAATTATTTATATAATTATATTCTATAAATTCTACAAATTATTTCTATAAGTATTATATAAATTTCTATTTTGCTATATTGCCATAACGAATTTTTTTGTCACTTGCACACTATGTCCGTCTATATACGCCGGTTAGTCTATGGGTGTGACTAAGTTGGTCAAATAAAATGGAGCCTGAGCGGTTAACACTACCTGTTTCTGCCCTACCCAGTGACCCAATGTATCTTATTCCTAGTAGTGGCTTTATGGAAACTGGTAAAAAAAAAACAGGATACACGATATACGAACATTGAATTCCATTTAAAATTTATGTACAGATTATGTAAAACGTCTCCTCGTAAATCCTTCAATACTTCACATCAATCCTAAAGATATGTCTGATGTTCTCAATCTTCATATAAATTCAAATATTTAACATTGATTGAGCGAAACAATGGCTGCAAAAAGTTTATATTCATTGTTGCATTATTATAATCTTTAATTAGCTTATTATTATTGTTGTGATATGTATGCAAGGTTTATGTTAAGTTCACTGTAATAGATAACGTAGTATTGTATGTTTTGGACATCTGTTAGTTTGTGTCCACGCATTAGACAATCCGTGCGTTATCTACTTATACATACTTACACGGAAGTTGTACCATAATAAAATAAAATAAATTATATTAAAATTTAGTCAACGATTGGCGCCAGAAGGTAATTATAAATCTAAAGTATATAATCTAAAGTATTATAAATTTGTTAATTCATCATTAATTTTAAGATTAAAAAAAGTCTTTGCTGGCTTACGCTGTCACCATATGGCAGTTATATAATTAGATATACATACAGGATATATAAACTCTATCAAATTATTATGTTTTTCATACTCCATTTTTATCATGAACAGGATTTTTAAATTCCATTAAAGATATGTCGTTTTATCGGTGATGTCTTGCTGTCAAAGAGGCTTATATACAGCTTCATCGGACTTAGGGCTTGCTCTACACAGTAACTAACCATTACATACTAATAGCATAACATCACCCTTAACAATTAGAAAAATCTTATTGTAACACTCTGGGGTAGGTATATAACAAAAATGACCTTATTAAAAATAATAGTATTTTATTTTTACAAAATTTTATGTAGTTTTATATACATAAACAAAAAATGTGTTGCGTAAATTAGTTTTTGCATAATGATTTGCCGAGTTGCAAATTCGTAACGTATAAAGTTATGAAATAAAGGTGTACAATGGTTAAACTATGAAATATATTTAAAAAATTCGCAAAGCAATTGAAGATGCTTGTAGGATGCAAAAAAGAATTAATTTTTTCATCACTGCAGGTAATGAGCTCTGGATAAGGTTGGTAAACTTAAAAACTAAAAAACCGACTTAAAAATTAAAAATTCAGTAATTATTTGTCCCTTATGAGTGTATATCAGAAACTCAAGTTAAAACTAGAATGTTATTTAAATACTTGTCATAAATAAATTGAGAATATTCTCGTTATTACTAAGTATATCACGCAGAAAAACCCTGAGATAGCCCTCCATATTTCGCTGTGCGACCTTAAGTTTCCTCATACGGCCAGAAGTAATAGACCACCTCTCAGATTCATATGTAATTACTGTCAACACGAGGTGGTTGTTTAATCTCGTTTTGAGGTATATCCGACGAGAAGATACGTCGTAATCACCCGAACGAGTTTACGAGAGTAAACACCAGTCGAGTTGAATCGGTCCATTGACCTTTCGCCGAAGTTGCACTTACCTAAACAGACTATTTGTCCTTGACTCTTTACTCATTACAATATTACATATTATTAAAATTTTAATCAAAATTACTTGTTTAAAGGTATCTATAAAAATTTGCTGTGTGGAAGCGTAGGAAAATTCATCATCCGATTTCGGTGTCGTAAGAGGCAACTTTGGAAATGCCAGAAAAGCGATATAACTACTAAAAGCTTTCAAAACATTGTTAAGATGTAAAACCATCTTGTTTACGCCTAGGGTTACTAACTGCCAGTCCGGTCCGGTTCTAACCGGATTTTAAAAGCTAAGATTGGACTCCGCCAGGATATCGATACAAACCGGATTTTTACCACGACGACTATAGGTACTTATAGACGGCTCTACTTGTGTGTCGTGAATTGGGGTACACTTAAAGTTTTGCGTAAATCATACATAAAACAATTTATAGATAAATTAATATATTTACTGTTAATAAAAGTTATATCCATTACATTTAAACACTTCTCCATTTGTCCAAACCATTTCTAAAACATAATAACCATTGGTCTGAGGGCTAAGTTATAAATGCCTCTTCTGACTCTGTAAGTGTCAAAACTGTTATCAAATCTTTGATTATTGAGAAAAGCGCATTGTGTGAGGTCTGAATTATATGTGGAATGGATTACGAGCTCCCGAACACCCTTTTCAGAAGTCAAAAATGACTTTGCTTTGTCCGTGGTGCGCGTGGTGGCCAAGCATTCTCATGGTGGCCAAGCATTCTCATGGTGGCCAAGCATTCTCATGGTGCAATAGCATGCGAATTCTTGGTCGTTTTACCCTAATATTTGTAAAGACAACAGAAAAACAAATAATGGTGTACCACTCAGCATTAACTGCTTTTTGCTCATAAAGTAGGATCGTGCAGACAAGACCAATCTGGGAGAAAAAAAAAAACATTTTTTTACTCCCGCTTCTCACCTCTCTTAATTTTTTTGGTTTGCTGCCGCCATTGAATGCCCAAACAAATAACTGTTGTTTTTTCCGGAATGGAACTATATTCATACGTGGTAGAGCCATGCTGCAGTTATATTAGTAGTCGGCTCGATCGGGGAAGGACCTAGGGTTGCCAGATCGGAAGAGCGAAATATCTGGATATAATATGAAAATGTCGGGATTTTGGATTTGTTGTCGGGAGAAATAAATGTTAAAAATAAAAATGTTAAACAAAAATATGATTTTTTAAATTAATGGGCTACAAATATATTTAACATTGTTAACAGATAATTAATGTAACTACACTTAATTTTGGGGTTGCCACAGGTATTTGGCTTTGCACTTCACTAAATGCACCAATTTGGATCCTTTAGTGGGATTAAGAAAAAATTTAAAATTTAAACAATTTTCGTCAAAGTTCAGTCTAATCAGAAGCTTTGCTTTTATTAATTCATTAGCCATACGGATTCCCTCTTTGGTATATAAATTATATAGTAAACTAAACACCCTTTCACAGTAAGCATTGATTACAGGAATTGACAACACAAATGATATAATTTTTTTTTTAATTTTTGTTTTCGTATTGGTTACATTTTAAAAAAAAAATATACCCAAATTTTGTCATTTGACATGTCTTTGTCTTTCGGAAGATGTTCAAATATCTCTCGAAGACAACAGTAATCAGTATATAAAGAATCTTGGTCAATATAGTTTGAAATATTGAGAATGTCTGCCAACGCGGATAGTTCTTCCCACGTAAATAAATTTGCACTTTTTAGAGACAATATAGCAAGTTTTTTGTATAAAAAGTTCTCAGAAAAATCATAGCGTTCTTGTAAATATTTAATTTAACGTTTTAAAAACTGTTCAGCTTCGACGCAATAAAGGTGTTTCTCACTATCAGAAACATTTCTTAATAAGTTTCTATTTTCCTACCAAAGAATTTGTCCTCGAATCTGTTTTTAAGATAACTTATCAGTTTTTTCATTACACTGTCAATTTCTAAGACAGTGCATGCATCACTTTCCAATGCTAAAAATGTTACTTGGAACTCCAACATTACGTTGTGCATAAAGTATAAATACGCTTTCGAAATTCTTTCCTGTTTGCATTCAACGACTCCTTCACTATTATCAATACGGCTTAGGCTTCTGGTTACAAACTCCCATATCTCTTTCCGACATTCTTCTTCCCCTTTCAATAAAAAATACTGCTTTACGGCTGGCTGGCTGATCTAAAGCAGGCAAAAAGACAGCCATCTTGTTGGGACATGACGAGGAAGATTTTTGTACTCGACACTTGCAAATAAGAAACATTATTTTAGTTTCTCAGTCTTGATATAATTTTTCATGAAAATTAAATTTCAATTATCATAGTCATAGTCATTTATTCCAAAAACAATATACATTGTGTGGGAAAACTTAATTGTAACAAAAAATATTAAATTTAATTAATTAACATTATACGTGTTAATACTATGTTATATATCAACTTAGTTATTAATTAAATAATGCATGCAATATTAATTTTAACCAAACTCAATATAATCATTCACTGAATAGAAACATTTTTCCAATAAAAAAGATTTTAACCTTTGTTTAAAAATTTTAACATTATTTATGGTTTTTAGGGTCAAAAAGTTTCGACTTTAGTGTCAATAATTTCCTTAAGCCAATATTCTTGCGTCCTATATCTCCCGATACCTACCTACTTACGTTACTACTAGAAGCTGTGAAACAGTGCGCGCGCGACGAAGTAAACCTACCACAAAAATCTAAATAATAAAGTACTGTTATGGTCCTGAAACTGCCTTATTATTTAGATTTCTGTGGAACCTACAAATCGGGCGGGGTTATAGCGTTCTACCATTCCACGCCACGCCACCCGCCTCCCGCACCCGTTTAACATGGACCAGGACCGGCGTTCCATTTGAAAATGGAGTGAAAGTGAAAGTGCGCGGCAATTTTAAATCATTATTTTGTATAGAACTTTGCGAGGAGCTGTTTGTCGGGAGATTTTGAGTTTTGTCGGGAGTCGGGAGATCATTTAAAATGTCGGGAGAATCCAGATGAATCCCGACCATCTCTCAACCATCTGGCAACCCTAGAAGGACCACGCTCTCACGTAATACCGGCGTCAAATAGTAGCTTAATGTGTTTCGTATGGTGAGTGTAGAGAACCGGAGACCCTTTTTACTGGAAACGAGGCATTCCATCTTAGTCCTCACGGGTGACAACGCATCTGCATTTAGATTCGTAATCGAAGATAGATGTAGCTGTCTATGGGCCACAGCAACTACTTACCGACAGGTGGACTGTGTGCTCGTTTGTCACCCTATCCTATAAAAAATATATATATCCAATTTTCATCTCCTCTCATAATGACATCATTAGAACGTCTGTCATCATACTTTAACATTTGTTACATCCATCAACTTGAGCTCGTTTTTGTTCTGGGTGAGTTCATGAGAAAAACAGCTGTAACAAAGTTTTCTGACTATTAACCTCTCAAACGCCAATCGTACATATTTGACCGTTTCGATATTCCGTCAAAATTCAAGCGGTCAAATTTGACCGCACCCATCCACAGCACTTTAACCCCTAAATACTCATGTATGTTTAGAGACTACATTACTATGAAGAAGTTTTAGGCAAGGCAAGGCGTTATAGAATCAATATGAAATTTCCTATCCTCTAGTGGAATAAAAAACAGTTAGTCTGTGGATATTAATTTATATTCTACGTTTATTACGTACGCCATTTTCATTTCGATGTTGTTGTGTTGATTTTGGGATTTTTCTAGAGTTTTATTAGTGTTTTACTATAGTGTTTTATTATAAAAATATAATTCATATTTTTACGTAAATAATTTCGATTAATATATAGAAATAATTGTGATTTTCACGCTGCCGACATCCGTTTGGTATGTTTTTTTGTTATCAAACTACAATAAAATCATTTTGTAATGAAGTAAAACCTGACTTTTTTTGTATAGATTTTAAAATGCCAAACTTCTTCCTAGAAAAGTAGTCTCTAAATATAAGTTTTAATGGTTTAAAGTGCTGTGGGTGGGTGCGATCGCATGCGACCGCTCGGGATTTGCCGGACGTAAGCAACTACATGGGATATTTATGGGGATTGAAGGGTTAAATGATGACGTAACTTTTTTGTAATGATTTCTTAAATCCACGCGAATACTACACATTGAATAAAACTAAATTTACGGATTTCGCGTTTAATTAACTACTTTTACTTATTTTTAATTGCCGATGTTCCGAGTGCAGGGGGGGGGGGGCTGAGATGTTTGACATCCCAATGTCATAGTTAGCCCGGCTACCTTCAGTTTTTTTAATATAAATTTTGTCGGTCCGATGTGCGCAAAACGAGCTTATAGTATCTTGAAGTCTTGCAGTGGTATGCTTGGGTTTGGGTTTAATTTTGTTAATTATAGGATCCCAAGCAGATGGCAGCACCCATCTATCTTCTCTATTGAAATTAGGAGGTTTTTAATTTCAATAGCCTCTCGTATCATCCTTGGTAGGAATCGGTGTTCTTTTGCAAGGATTTGTGGTTTATCAAATCTGATGTAATGGTGGGGACGATCTCGAACATGTTCACAGATTGCAGACTTCCCGGAGCGTCGGTGTTTCACGTCAGCTATATTTTCTTTCACGCGGGTTTTTATGGATCTTTTTGTTTGAACTATGTAAGAGAGACCACATCCACAATCTAACTTGTACACTCCTGCATCTTGTAGAGGGATATTACACTTGACGGATGGTAAAAATTGACTAATCTCCTTTGGTGGCTTGTAGTATTTTTTAATGGAAGCTCGCTTCAAGATGTAGCAAACCTTGTCTGTGATTCCTCTGACATATGGTAGTACAGCAGGCACACGCTCGACTGTGGCCGTGTGTGGGACGTGTGTGTGTAAAAAAAGTAAAAGTAGTTAATTAAACGCGATAAAATCTGTAAATTTAGTTTTATTCAATGTAATTTTTTTATTCGACTGTTATAACTCTCAAATGTCCTCGAATCGTCCTATGTGATGCGCCGTTTTTCTCTAATTAATCGCCATCATAATGAGAAACACGGCCACGATCAAATTCTGCCTCACGGTACGCAAGAAAGTACTTGCCTTCCAAAAGCATTTTGAAGAGGAGCAGTGCTATTTTGCGGAGAGGAATTTTTTAAATCATGAAAAAATCACGGTCCCTTAATCTTTTGCATTTATTCCATTTTTGCTACGGATGACGAAATACAACTTGTAGAAATCAACTATCCCGTGACTTCCCGCTTAAAATTATTTCATCAATATAATATGTTTCTATTTTTTAAGAAAAATAGGTTTCGAAATTCAAACATTTATTAGCAGCGAGGAGCGCAGAACTTTCAGTGTGCCTTATTGTACAACTTAAAAAAACCACAAAATTAAAAAAAATCACAAGTGGAGAAACCAAATTTTTGAAGGCTGCTGCTGCTAGGGGCTAAGATATTATATTAGTTTTAGCAAAATCTATTGAGGTTTATTGCCGTTATGCAATCTGAAGACCGGACTCAGGATTTAACCACCTGCATCCGGATCCCCGATTCCAGGTCCTTGTTTCCTTATTTACGCCAGACGTGCAAAGACGTACCTATCTACGTAGGTCAAAGGTGCGAAACGCCTGGTATCTACTGCGATCGTTAATCCGCCTGCTAAGCGGATCGATAGTAATAAACATTATATTTGAGTTAAATGCGTGATGATTTAAAATAAAACCTGGCGCAGAATAAATTACGACCAGATTAAATTAAACTTACTTTAGTTTAAGGATGGCGTTTAATTTTAACATTTTAA
The DNA here is from genome assembly GCA_907164705.1 of Parnassius apollo. Classification (NCBI taxonomy): domain Eukaryota; kingdom Metazoa; phylum Arthropoda; class Insecta; order Lepidoptera; family Papilionidae; genus Parnassius; species Parnassius apollo. Next base: position 12,019,762 of record CAJQZP010000885.1, read on the forward strand.
TTCCCAAAGTTTCGTGCGATTTAGACACATAAAGCAACACGGGCCGCCGAGCTTTAACTGCACTCATGATGATGGGAGGACTGATGCGTTTGACGTCCTGTTGTCATTGCTACCGAAGCTGAATCTGATGTATCTATTATAACCGTAGTTTTATCTGCAAGAGGAATCGTGAGTTCTGGTCCGCAGACATTGGCAAAAATACAGTAAATGCTGAGAGATCACACAAGAGCACACACAGAGGATTCATTCTATTTTGACAGCGGGATAAAACCTACATCTTGGTGACAATGAAATAAACAGAAGTTTTGATGTCCTGTAACAAATTATCGTTCGAAAACTGCACGTCAGTTAGGACTGTACGATATTGTTGCGTGAATAAGTCAACGTCATACACGAACAGTCGCAGTCAGGAACGAGAGCGAGGGGAGCTTTGCAGAAAATTACATCACACATCTTTCAACGGACAGCGCCATCTAGTCTCAAACCGAAGAACTAAGTTTCTAGAAAATCTACACTCGAACACTCGTCGCTTTGCGCGCATTTACTTGAGTATTCCGGATGCTTCATTGCTAATCGATCGCATCTTGCAGCACCTATATATACAAATATAGGTGCTGCAAGATGCGATCGAGGCAGTATTGACTTTGGCGGGACAAGCGAAGATTCGGAGCGGAATAAAGTGAATTAGTGTGTTTAATTATTAGTGTTTTAAGTTTTAATTTGTGTAAAGTAAATTAAGGTGTTAATTTAGGTAATTTTATCGGCAATTTTTATTGTCACGAACCTCAAGCTCGTAACAATTGGTGTCAGAAGTGGGATAAAATCATGCCGATTTACCTAAGGACGAGATGGAGGGTGTCCGTACCCGAAGTCAACGCCAGCAGGAGACGGACCAGAGGAGATTTGGTGGTGCAACGCCGCAGATGTCTGAGGGCCAGCCGTCGGCCACGGAAGCCGGCCCGTCAGCAGCTTCTACGTCTGTGGCACCTGACTTAGGTGCTCTGATGGTGATGGTGCAGCAGCTGCAGCGCGGACAGGAGGAATAGGCCCGCCGATTGGAAGAGCAACTGCGGGGCGGACAGGAGGAACAGGCCCGCCGGCAGGAGGAACACGCCCGCCGGCAGGAGGAACAGGCCCGTCGTTTAGAAGAGCAACTCCAACGCGATAAGGAAGAGCAGATGCTCCTTATGAAAGACCTTCACGCTACCTTCGTACCTTTTATATACGTGGTAGAGCCATGCTGCAGTTATATTAGTAGTATAGCTGTTGCACGAATGGGTCGGCTCGACCGGGGAAGGACCACGCTCTCACAGAATACCAGCGTGAAATAGTAGCTTAATGCTGCTGTATTTCGTATGGTGAGTGTAGAGAACCGGAGACCCTTTTTACTGGAAACGAGGCATTCCATCTTAGTCCTCGCGGGTGGCAGCGCATCTGCATTTTGATTTGTAATCGAGGATAGATGTAGATGTCTATGGGCCACAGCAACCACTTAACATCAGGTGGACTGTGTGCTCGTTTGTCACCCTATCCTATAAAAAAAAAAAAAAAAAAGAGATACAGGAGGTGAAGGATAAGGTTGCTCAACATGACAACCGCCTGTCGGAAGCTGAAACCCGAATCGACCAAGTAAACAATCGGGTTGACAACGTAATGGCTGACGTGAAGAAAACGCTGGACGAACTCAAATTTGGGGAGGGAACTACAGCTCCCGTAGTAGCTACTACACCTTCGCTACGTGGGTTCAAGGTGCCACCATTCGACGGGACTTCTTCCTGGTCAGCCTACAAAATCCAGTTCAAAGCTGTTATGAAGGCGAACGGCTGGAATAAAAATCAGGCCATGACTGCTCTCACACTAGACCTGCGTGACCAGGCCTTAACAGTTCTGGAAGCTCTCGGTGAGGAAGTGACTTATGAGCAACTCCTTGAGGCATTGGAGGCGAGATATGGCGACGCTCACCTGGAACACGTCTTTCGTGCGCAGCTTAAAGATCGCGTGCAGCGCATCAACGAAAACCTGCAGCAGTGGGCTCTAGAAGTGGAGAAGATGGTGCAAAAGCATACCGGTCTGTACCTGCACTCATTGAAGGGAACCTGGTTCAGACATCCATCGACGGCATCCGCGACCTGGAAGTCAGAGCTGCTGTGAGGCTCGGGCACCACGAGACGCTTAAGGGCGCCTTGGCCCATGCACTGGAAGTGGAAGCCGTGCGGCAGGATCATCGTTCCCATCGCGTCAGGGAGGTTGCAGCAGCTACAGTTCGCGACCGCAACAAAGGATACAGCCCAAGGTGCTATGGCTGTGGGGGAAAGGGGCCATCTTCGATCCAGCTGCCCTAAGCGAACCGCAGAAAGGGAAAGTGAACGATATCAGGAGGGTAGTGCAGCTAACGGCACTGCCTGGCGGCGACAGGATCATCGTTCACCTCACGCTAGGGAGGTTGCAGCAGTTCGCGACCACAATAAACGATACAGCCCTAGATGCTATGGCTGTGGGGAAAGGGGCCATCTTCGGTCCAGCTGCCCTAAGCACACCCTAGGAAGGGAAGGTGAACGGTCTCAGAAAGGAAGTGCGGCTAACAGCACCACCCATCAGCAGCAGGAATACGACTTTACTATCAGACACTGCAGCGGGAAATCTCACGGCAACGCAGATGCATTGTCAAGAAGACCTTGTCCTGAATATTGTAACCATTGTAGTAGGCAAGAGAGTAAGGAAGTGGTATCCGTGAGGATGCTCAGGACAGACCACCTCAGGAACGGGTGGAAGGACAGCCTACGACATGCACAGCAGGAAGATCCGGACATCAAGCCGATTCTGGGATGGATGAAGACCCGTGCTACCAAGCCTAAGTGGAGGGACGTCTCAGCGATGAGATCAACCACGAAAAGCTATTGGGTCTAATGGGACAGCTTGCTGCTTCAGGATGGAGTCCTGTGCCGTAAATGGGACAATGGTCGAAGAGACAGCTGTGTTTGCAAATGGTTGTCCCTAAAGCTAAAGTGCCGAATGTTCTACAGCTGTGCCATAATAGTCGTTCAAGAGTCCATCTGGGAGTTAAACGAACTCTACTGAAGGTCCGAGAACAGTTTTACTGGGTCCATTATCGTGACGATGTCGAGGCTTGGTGTCGTACATGTACAAGTTGTGCGACCGTGCGGGGACCTCAGACACGTAGTAGAGGAGCACCGAAATTGTACAATGTTGGTGCATCATGGGATAGGACAGCCCTTGACATTGCGGAGCCGTTACAGAAAGGCGCAAGAGGGACTCCTAAGATCGTCCATGTGGATCGCCTGGCGCGATATTATGGGGCCGATAATGCTCGGGACGACCATGTCTTAGGAGGGGGCAGTGTTGCGTGAATAAGTCAACGTCATACACTAGCGCCATCTAGTGTCAGGGAGAGCGAGGAGAGCTTTTCAGAAAATTACATCACAAATCTTTCAACCGACAGCACCATCTAGTCTCAAACCGAAGAACTAAGTTTCTAGAAAATCTGCACTCGAACACTCGTCGCTTTGCGCGCATTTACTTGAATATTCCGGATGCTTCATTGCTAATTTGTATATATAGACGCTGCAAGATGCGATCGGGGAAGTGTTGATTTGGCGAGACAAGCGAAGCTTCGGAGCGAAATAAAGTGAATTAGTGTGTTTAATTATTAGTGTTTTAAGTTTTAATTTCTGTAAAGTAAATTAAAGTGTTAATTTAGGTAATTTTATCGGCAATTATTGTCACGAACCTCAAGCTCGTAACAATATAATGAAAACAACATGCCCCTAGAACAGGGCTAACGAACCTTTATGAATCAACGTGCCATTTTTCTGAAATGAAAAGTTTAAAATTAGGTAATAGACGTGCCGTAAAATAATTTTGACTTTGTGATTATTGGGAAAATAATAGTACTAAATACTATCGACTCAAAACTCTTTATTTACTACATAAAATTAATAAGGAGTTATGAACAGAGACATTTATTATTACATAATACATTTTGCAATGTATAATAATATTTTAGTTATACGCGTAATTCAAATTAAAACAACATTAGTCTCACTTCTGTTGTTGCAAATGACATGACAAATACCTTATATTGGGGTTCTAAAATCCTAAATATAACACAAATCAACAATTAACTACAGTTGTGTCAACAAAATTGACTATTTGGCTATGCGTAAACGAACTATGCATTCCTTGGGAGAGGCGTTGACTTGTGAAGGGCTGTAATGATGATGATGATGATGAAACAAACTATACATCATTAGCAATAGTAGTCCACGATATAACTCGGATCACTCGCGTTCGTTTGTAATATAATACTACGTAGTGGACTTTGTGCTTGACGGCTTGCCCAAAATATTGTGTCACGTGCCATCGGTTCGCCATGCCTGCCCTAGAATATACAGTATTACCACAGAATAGATAATAGTACAAGAAGTATTACTCTGACATTGCCCCACGACCGGCTATTTATTGTGGAAGGATAATTTCTACAGACAAGTAAATGGTGTGGCAATATGCGAGCATGCCTCTCCCATTGTCGCCGATGTTCTTACTTCTTACTTCGCCTCCAAATCTAAGATTTAATTATAGATTTTTATACGTGGTTTTCAGACCCAAGCTGCAGCTTTATTATGGTTGTAGTACGAATTAATGACCACACCCTCAGAATACCAGAATGCCAGAGTAAAAAAGCAGCTTAATGCTGCAGTGTTTTGTATGGTCATCATAAAGAATTGCAGTTCTTTTTTACTGGAAACGAGGCATTCTATTATAGTTCTCATAAGTGACAATGCATCTGTGACAAAACATGATTGAGAATCATTTTGATTCACAATACATGGGAATCATTTTGATTCTCAATAGAGAATTAATGAAGTTGTCCATGATGATGACCACATCATCCACTTACTATGTACTCGTTGTCATAGGTGGACTGTGTGCTCGTTTGTCGTCCTTATTCAATTAAAAATATATCATGCTTTGTTATGGACGTACATCATCAAGCAGTGTAGTAATCACACTTTTACGTTAGTATGAAAAAAAGACCAACTAGTGCAGCATTAGAGACAGCCGTCGACGGCTGTGTACCATTGCAGGCCGTAAAAGCCGAGTAATCATAGCCGTCAAAACGGAGAACTCAATCTTGAGTAAGACAAAAAATAAATTTTTATTGAAATCGAAACAGAGATAAATTATGTTTGATGTTTGATTTACATAACAGCTTATCTTTGTCCTTCACCGATGATAATATGAGACATTGAATCATGTATCATGGTAGTATTTGCGTAAGTGCTTGTCAAAACTAGCTCAATGCAAATTATGCAGTGTAGTTAGTTCATTGAAAATGATTGCAGTATTATATTATTATATTATATATCATTGTCAAGTGAAATCTTAATTAATGACTGGTTAAAAACTGGGTCGTTGATCAGTAGTTTTAGACTGCTGTTAGGTTTTGAGTTTAAATTTTAAATTTACTGGTTTTTGCATAAAATTATTTCTTTTCGGTTTTACTAGATTCTCTCGTTTTTATCTCACAAACGTAAGAATAAGTGCATTTGGGTTTACGCAATATGCCTAATAAGGGGCATGGAAAACTGTTATTTTAACATCTAAATACTTAGTTGAAAATTTTTTTCAGTATGCGATTTCAAGAGATTTCAGGATATGCTGTTACACTGGTTTCATACATATTAATCATTTCCAACGCAGAAGATTTTAGAAGTAGCCAATCCATGCGCCCAAATATTGTGCTAATAATTGCTGATGATATGGTGAGTTTTTTTTTCATTTTTAGGCATTAACTGAACAAGATCGTGTTATACAGATAATAGAAGCCATATTGAAAGTTTATTATGGGTTTTATTTGAAAAGGAATTCTAGAAAACGGCTTTAACTTTGCTTTTATGAAATATTATAATATTTCATAAAAGCAAAGTTAGAGCCGAAAAATATATATATATATATATATATATATATATATATATATATATATATATGATGACTTACAAGGGATAAATCGATCGCATTAATGGGAAATTAGTTTTCTCTATGTTTTCACACAAAAAACAACAAACTTGTCTTGCTTATACCATGTGAATGTTAATTTTGACCCAACGATCATCTTCTCAACAGTCAAATGGCTAGAGGTTTTATTTTTTATTCTTTATAAAATAAATTATTATACAGAGTTATTTTGCAACAACCGGCGAAGAAAATTTAATTAAAAAAATGTCAAACATTCTGTTCTTTTTATCTTTTAAATTCACAATGCGTGGCAATATTTAACTGATTTTACTTACACATTTACAGCACGTACACATTCGTAAAGGTCGATCAGTAGACAAAAACCTTCAGTTTAGGGTAATCAATCATATAAAAGGAAAATGTTCGTCTGTATGTCCAGCCATTTCTCCAATGATCACCCACTGCCACCCACTTGTGGTTGCAGTGGAATAAGGCCCCACGTGTGCGCTTGCAAGTAAAGGAGTTTGGTTGCTGTGGGTGGAAATGGGTGGAGGTGGCTGGCAAAATTTTGTAATGAGAGAAGTATCTCGTCCTTTCCTAACACATTGTACGACTCATATTAGCTCAACACTATGCTGAATGGCATAAATTACCTTTGTGCGTGATTATATCGAGAACTTTTCTACTTACAAATTTTTCAGATTATCCAGAATATTTTAGAATGTTCTAGAATATTCTAGGATATTTAACAACTTTTAAAATAAAACTATGAAAATGAGTGATCGTAGTTGATTTAGATTGTCTTAAATTGTTCTCAAAATTCCACGAATGTTCTAAGAAATTTCATCATATTTACAAACTCAGAAAACTTATAATTTAGAATATTTGTTAGCGATCTAGAATATTCTAAATATTTTTAGATTATCAGGAAGGCTATAAAATACATTGAAATGTTCAGTGTGTTTTATTATATTAAAATTAATTTGATTTTTATTTATATTTGTAGTTAATTTTTCTTAAAAATAATTTTAGAACGCACTCTCACTCGCACGCTAGAACGTTCTAAATCGTTTCAAAAATATTTAAAATATTCTAAAAAATAATAAAATATATTTGAATGTTCAAAAAGATTTGCAAATGATTGTAGTGAATCTGAAATGAAATCTGAGATCTGGAAATGTTTCGGATCATTTTATATCGTTTGAAACAATAAAAAAAAATCAAAAACTTAAGATGATGTTGTGTGACCAGGATTAAGAAAGGAATGCTTCGGTGGTTTGGTCATGTGGAAAGAATGCGTGAGGAAAGAGTGACAAAGAAAATTTGTGTTGCGGAAGTGAATGGCAGAGTCGGAAAGCGACGTTCTAGTCGAAAATTTATCGACCAAATTAGCGATTTATTGAAAACGGGGCAAATTAGGAGAGGTACATGGATGTGAAGGAGGCAAAATATGAAATTATTTTGAAACAAATGAAACTAGTTCTTACTGTTCGTTAATAGTCCCAATTAGTTCACTGCAGGGTATGAACTAATGTAAGATATATTTCCCGCTGGTAGGGAGATTTAGGCAATTCGGAGTTTTTTTCGCCGTGTAAAAAGTTTCGCAAGTAAGACGAAAGTTATGGTTTTTGAAATAGAAAAAAGTAAAACGATATGTGAAATAAGAATAGACGGGGAAGAATAGTTGATCAAACAAGTAGATGAGTTTGTATACAAACTCATCTACTTGTTTGATCTAAATATCAAACTATAATATATTTAGGATCTAAATATATTTAGGATGCATATTTAGCCAGGATGGGAGATATGACAAGGATATAGAACGACGAGTAAACGCAGGAAATAGAGTAAATGGGGCCCTACACTCAATCGTGAAAAGTCAGAATGTGGCAAAAAGGCACATATGGCATTTCACAGTGCTGTGTTGGTGCCTAATTTAACGTATGGTAGTGAAAGTTGGGTGTGGCAGAAGAAGCACGAGAGTAGAATAAAATAGAAATGCGGTCGTTAAGGAGTATGTTAGGGCTGAATCTGAATGACAGGGTGAGAAATTATGTGATAAGAGACGAGTGTGGTTTGCAAGATGATGTTGTGACCAGAATTAAGAAAGGAATGCTTCGGTGGTTTGGTCATCTAGAAAGAATGAAGTAGGAAAGAGTGACAAAGAAAATTTATGTCGCAGAAGTGAACGGCAGAGTCAGAAAGGGACGTCCTAGGCGAAAGTTTATCGACCAAATTGACAATATATTGAAAATGGGCTAAATTAGGAGTACCCTTACTCGACGAGCATGTATGCATAGGTATATGGATGTGGAGGAGGTGAGAGGGGTCTGTCAGGATCATCTCTGGGTGACAGGCGTGAGTGTTTATGTTGTGTACTAACACCCTATACAGGTGTACTCCCCCATGCTGCAAGTGCTCGACACTCAGTCCCTCATGGTACCTTGTGACTTCCCTCTTTTTAAATTTTTATAGCTTTTCTACTGGGGAATGGTCAGCATCAAACACCAAGGAAGGTCTCACCTGAAAAGGATTCTTAAATGAATTAGTAATCACTAACCCCAGCAACGAACACAAATAGGTTAGCCTTTTCACTGTGCCCTTTCAGAAATTATTAAATTTTTTGACGTTACATAGTGTCTGGTTGCGCGGAAAACCATTCGTATTTATTTTATTTGACGGTAGGCTGCCAAATCGGTTATCCCTTTCCAAAACGATATCATTCGTACCCTCCTATCGACACATCGGGGTGGTGGGGTGGGAGGGGAAAGAAGATGATTCTAGAACATCACGTAATCATCGGAACCGAGGATATATAAGACACGCGCGACCGACGCGTGGCCTCTTCCCGCCGCGCTCGTCGTTGAAACCACATCGCTAATAGAAACCGCTTTAGCCTGGAAGCAGTCGAGCTCCAGGAAGCCCGCCTCACCTCGTGTGAGATATAGTCGCGCACCGCCTCTCTCCGGAGTGTTCCAGAAGTCGCAGTTATAGTGCTCGACCGCATAGAAGAAACATCCCGTTGAGTCAACATTTTCTTAATAGTATTTTCCTGCTTGATATAGTTGTTTTAACCAGCTCCAATTTTGTGTTTTCCTAATCAAGCAGGATTCCTTTCATCGATTTGGCAAATAATAGTTCGTTTTTTTTTTTGGGAAGAGCGAGTGCATTGTACCGCATATACAAGTGTAGAAGCATTAGTAGATACAGTCCACTTAGATTAATATCTCGCGTAATAGGTTTAAGGTTCGACCGGGGAACGACTATTTTTTAAACGTGCCTGGAAATAGAAACGTCTCGTTGTCATATTTAACGTACTTTGAGTTCCACTGCTGCGTTAAGGACATATTTGAGATAAAGGAGGTAGATGAACTAGAGGTACTAAAATTCACTAAAAGTTTAAAATCTAAAGCCATAGGCATTGATGGGATTTCTCTCGATATGATCCGTATGACCCTCCCGGAAACACTATCAACTAATACTGCTATGGTGAACAAATCCATTAACTCTAAAACCTATCCGACATTATGGCAACATGCGTTAGTCAAACCCATACCTAAGAACTCAAATCCATTGCCTGAAAAAGACCTTCGGCCCATCAGTATTCTCCCCTGTGTCTCTAAAATTATTGAAAAAATTGTCCCAGAACAGCTAAACATGTATTTAGATAGAAAAAAAATTCTACCGGAAATGCAGTCGGGATTTCGTAAGAACCATAGCACCACGACGGCCCTAGCCCAACTTACTGACGATGTACTAACCGCTCAAGATGAAGGAAAAGGCACAATACTAGTATTACTAGATTTTTCTCGTGCATTTGACTGTATAAATGTTTCCCTTCTCTTATCAAAGCTTCATTACTATGGATTCAGTAGCAGCGCAGTACAAAGGTTCGTTAGTTATTTTAAAAACCGACTACAAACTGTAGAACTGAGCGATGACCGAGGAACATTAATACGTTCGCAATCAAAAAAAATCAAAGCCGGTGCGCCCCAGGGATCGAACCTGGCTCCAATATTGTTTTCAGTTTACAGTGCCGACTTAGTAAAAATCATTAAGCACTGTAAATTTCATTTATACGCAGATGATTTGCAAGTCTACATGTCATGTAATCCGCGTGATACTCAAGAAGTCGTTAATAAAATCAACGAAGACCTCGAAGGTATAGCCGCGTGGTGCGACTCCAACTGCCTTGTACTAAACGGAACTAAATCTAAACTACTAATTATGGGTTCTAAAAATCAAATAAAAAATTTATCAGAAAGAGGGGCATGCATCCAAATTCGAGGGGAAATCGTAGAACGTGTAAATGAGATTCGCAATCTGGGCTTACTAATGGATGACAAACTACAGTTTGAGAACCACATACTAAGTACTAGCAGAAACTGCTTTTATAGGCTTAAAGTTCATTATCAAATAAGGGAGTTTTTAAATTCTGATATTCGGGTAAAATTGTGTGACACACTTGTCCTTTCGAAATTTAATTATATGGACATTGTATATGGCCCGAGACTTTTAGCGCGGTCGCGACGTCTAGTGCAACGTGTTCAAAATGCATGTGCAAGATTTAGTTTTACAATACCGCCCCGCACGCACGTCACACCTTACATTAACAATGCCAAAATGTTAAAAATGGAATATCGCCGAAAACTGCACATGGCAACTCTCCTATTCGGGGTATTAAAATATAAAACACCTCCTTATCTTGCTGACAAACTCATTTGGTCACGTGATGTAAAAACTTATAATACGCGCATCAGAGGGAATACTCTCGTCGTGCCTCGTCACCGCACTCACGCTTTCTGAGGATGTTTCAAATACGCCGCATCCAAGTGCTGGAACGATATACCGCCTCCTTTGCGAAATCTGAAAGCAGTACACACATTTAAAAATAAATATAGAACACAATTACTGCAAAGTCAGATTGACTTTGATCAAAGTTTATAACGCTTTGCACGATTACGTACCTCATCGTCGTAGATTATTAACAACGGAGCATTAAAAATCGTCCTCTTGAATGCGGCTTTTGTCTTCTTATATACTTTTATATTCTTCAATAATTACATAGTGTAGTATATAGGGCTATATACTACACTATATAGTACTTTACCCTATATAGTATTTTAATAATCTCCCCTTTTGTAGTGTTCGTATAGACCTTCTAAGAGCATCTGAAAGCAACATAAACGGGACGTGCTGTGTCGAAGTGGCATTCGACCTTGAACGCTACTCTCTCCCTCTCACTTAAAATAGTTACTGTCTCTTTCCCCCCTTGTTGTGCATAATTCTGTTTAAAACATAATAAAATGAGTATACATATAACACTGATTTCGGTAAGTCACTGGTTGGACACACTGAAAATCAGCGCCATGGAAAAAAAAATTCATGGCATTATGCTGAGTGTGCTCCTGTTCCCAGATGACGCCTTGACACATACTAGTATAGGTATTGTATAGTTTGTAATATGTAGTATATTGTAATTTGTATTGTATAGCCAATATTATTTGTAAATTATGTGTTTTTTTTATGTTATTTGTGATGGCGTCATTTTGGAGAATAAACTTTTCTTTCTTTCTTTCTTTCTTTCTAACTAGACTTCGGCAGCCTTAAACACGTGGCTCCACCATTTTATGGTCACTTCGGCAGAATTTGGATTGGTGTTTGGTGGTCCTCCAACCATTTTCTGGTCGAATTATTAAATTAATTATTTAGATAATGCACTCTAATCTATGGAATAGGCTTAAATAGTGTTCGTTTAAATTTAAATTTTGATTAGGTACTCGCAAACAGAATTATTTAATTATAGCGCTCGTATTTGGTTAAATTTAAAGCTTATTAAATAATTGAAACAGTGTGATAGCAACCGTTTGGTACGATTACCCGACAATCTTTATAAAAACATTGAGTTAGCAAGCAACGCGTAGCCTCGACTGTAGCAGGTGTTCGATTTAATTACGTAATACGGCATACCGAGCGTCCATCGTCCATCGTTTATGCGTGTGAGATTAATTGTGATTAATAACTTTGTTATAATAATTTAAAATGGCAGTTAGTGGAAGTGAATTTAAAATTAAAACGCTTTATGCCAAGAGGGACGTACTTTTTTCACGTATACAAAACATTAGCGATCATATAAAGAATATTAATGTAGAAGCGGTGCGGGAAACTTTTCTGAATGAAATTGAAACGGTGGATTCTTTGCGGACGGATTACGAAAGAATATTAGACCAAATTAATCATTTGGAATTACAAATCGACCCGAAATACATAGTGAACTACCAACCGCTGCTGGCATTCGAAGATATGTTGTGTCGCGTGAAAAGAACGGCAATACTCCTACAATCTCAAAACGAAGCAAAGCCGGAATTGCAGGTACGTCCTCGTGACTCAATTAGGTTGCCGCCAATAGATATTCCGGTATTCAATGGTGATATTAAGACGTGGCCCTTCCTCTTCAGTAGTTTTCAAATCAATATACACAATAACCCATCGTTATCGGACGCTGAAAAATTATATTACTTAATTAGTAAACTTAGTGTCAGGGCACAGTCGATCTGCTCTGGTTTTACACCTACAGCAAACAATTACTTATTAATATTCGAAATGCTTAAAACTAAATATGAAGATAGGAGAATGTTAGCTTCCGAATATTTGAACCAGATATTCGATCTTAAACCTGTATCATCCGCGAACATCAACGGCTTAGAGCAGTTTCTAGATAAATTTGTGGCATCGGTGGCTGCACTTAAGAATTTAAAATTTAATGACCTTATGGACGTGGTGTTTCTCCATATTGCACTAAAGAAATTAGACCCCGACACCGTGCGTGCGTTTGAAATGGAGCATCGTAGCTCGGAGATGCCTTCCTTTCATTCATTAGCATCGTTCGTGCGAGATCAAATAAAGGTGATGCAGCGCTCTCCGAACGTTAAACTGGAGATTAAAAGGTGCGTCGACCGTAGACAGACTCAACCATCTAAAATAGCAGGGTCGATAACTTACATAACCGCGACGTCAACATCACTTCAGCATACTTGTATCGTATGTAAAGATAAACACGGTAATTTATATAATTGTGCGACTTTTCGTAAATATTCACCTAACAACCTATGTTTGAACTGCTTAAGCGATAAGCATTTAGTTGCAAAATGCAATTCGAGTTCCGTATGTAGCAAGTGCGCCAGGAAACATCACACGCTATTACATTTTGAAAATAGTAACATAGCGGCGTCAAGTAAAGCGGACAAGGAATTCACCCCTACTAAGGTCAACGATTCTAGCGGTCGACCTGGTGATGTCGCTCTGTGCTCATTGGCAAATATGGGAGCACAACCTCCTTCAACCGTGTTACTGGGTACGGCGCGTATTTTGGTTAGGGATTCGCGTGGAAACGAACAAAGCGTCCGTGCACTGCTGGACAGCGGAGCCCAAAATAGCTTTATAACACGACAATGTTGTCAGCGCTTAGGCTTAGTAATAAATAGGTCACTTTCATGTCCTGTAGTTAAAGGCATCGGAGGTACTAGTAAAGCTACCCAGGGATATATTAATTTAAAATTTTATTCTCGGATAGATCGTAATGTTAACTTTGATATAAATGCACTAGTAGTAGATAGGGTCACTGAACCTCGGCAATGATTGAATTTAAAAATTTGATTCTAGCAGACGACACTTACGCCGTTCCTGGAAACATAGACATGCTCATCGGATCATCGCTTTTCCCTCATCTTTTGTTAAACAATAAGGTCAGGGACAACTCCTCGCATACCGCGCCTTACGCACTAGAAACCGTATTGGGCTATGTTATCATTGGCTCCGCCCCCATCATAGATAGTATTTCGGCAACCTCTTATTGTGGTATGGCTGTCGAACCGCTCGAGTCGTTAGTCCGCAAATTTTGGGAGATGGAGGAGGTGAACGTCCCACCCATATCTAGCTCAGATGACAGATTATGCGAGGAAATTTACGTCCGCACGACCGTTCGTGATCGCGACGGTAGATATAGTGTAGCGCTGCCCTTTAAGGGAGATGTTTTATTTCTCGGCGATTCGCGTCAAATGGCGGAAAAACGTTTCTACAGTTTGGAGCGTAGGATGCTCGCTTCACCCCAGTTAAAGGAAGCTTACGACGGCGTCATTAACGAATATATAAGAGAAGGTTACATATCACTCGTGGCTTCGAAATTAGATAACTACGAAGACACACCGTCGTATTTCATACCACACCACGGGGTCATTAGGGAGGACAAACTTACATCTAAGTTACGTGTAGTGCTCGACGCTAGTGCTAAAACTAGCACTCACCTGTCGCTTAACGATATCCTCTATAGTGGGCAAAATTTACAGGGCAGTTTATTTAATATAATAGCCAATTTTCTTTTGTTTAGTATATCACTATCCGCCGATATTCGTCAAATGTTTCTTTGCATAGGGGTCCGTGAATGCGACCGTAGATTCCAACGCATTTTATATCGTTTCAACCCAAAGGAACCTCTAATGGTGTTTGAATTTAACCGCGTTTGTTTTGGTTTAAAGTCGAGTCCATTTCATGCGTTACGCACGGTGAAATAGCTCGCCCACGATGTAGGTCCCTCTTACCCTAAAGCTAAGAGGGCAATTGAGAGCGGTTATAATTGGATGATTTTGTATACTCGGTCGATAGCGTGGAGGAGGCCACCCTAACCACCGCCGAGGTTATAAAACTCATGAAATCAGGTCAATTCGATCTTGTGAAGTGGACTAGTAATTCGCGTCCGGTTTTAGATACAATCCCACTATCACACCGTCTTTCGGCGATAAAGGAATTCGACGATTCCGATACACACAAGGTGCTCGGTCTGTGTTGGTCACCAGAGTCCGACGTGTTTAGCCTTAAGGTAAATCCGCCCGTAGAGAAATGCACAAAGCGCACAATACTGTCATGCGTTGCTAGATTATGGGACGTCATGGGTTTCGTGGCTCCGGTGATATTATACGCTAAGCTTTTGATTAAACAACTTTGGTTATTTGAATGCGATTGGGATGACTCGCCGCCTGACAGCATTGTTCGTTTGTGGCAGCGCTTTAGAGAGGAACTTCCTTTACTAAGAGAAATTAAAATACCACGTCATATAAACGTCGATAGAAATAGCGTCATAACGGTCGTTGGATTTGCAGACGCCAGCGAGAAAGCTTACGGGGGCGTTGTATATTTCCACGTTCAGAATAATGGTAGAAATTCGATTAGCCTCATTAGTTCTAAGTCGAGAGTCTCCCCCCGTAAGGTTGTCTCTCTGGCGCGCTTAGAGCTTTGCGCAATATTAGTACTCACCAAGCTTATTACCGCAGTTATCAGCGCATGTAGGGATAGAGTTCACATAGAAAGGATATTTGCCTTTTCCGACTCCACCGTCGCCTTATGCTGGGTTCATTCTTCACCCCACCGTTGGGATACGTTTGTCGCGAACCGAGTGGCCAAGATCCAAGACGAGTTGGAAACGCAGAACTTTTATCACGTGTCCGGTACGGAAAACCCTGCCGATTGTCTATCCCGTGGACTCACCCCGATGCAAATAATGGACCACCCGCTTTGGTTCCATGGACCTTCTTGGGTTCACTGGGATCCCTCACAATGGCCGATAACCGATTTCGAACCTTCGTCAGTGTCACAACCGCCGGAAGATAAGAGACACGCTCTAGTGGCGAACGTTTCGAGCGAGGTTTCTCCAATCATTGCTTTGGCGAACCGCTTGTCCTCTTTGTCGAAATTGTTGCGTAGCGTAATTTACGTTTGTCGATTCGCGAAGCTTTTACCGCGACGTTCGTATGTCTTAGCGTCCGATTACAACTATGCCGAGTCGCTAGTATTACGTGAACTTCAACGTGCGCACTTCTCTGAAGAAATTACAAGATTACAATCGAATAGAGCTTGTAGTCGCGCCTTTCAACGCCTTAAGCCATTTTTACAGGATGGGATTGTAAGGGTAGGTGGACGATTGTCCAACTCGCAGTTGAGTTTCGACCAACGGCACCCTATAGTTTTACCGCGTAAAGACCATATCATGAATTTATTAGTCGATTACCATCATAAATTGAACTCGCACGCTGGCCCCGACTTGTTGATGTCGATTTTGCGTCAGAATTATTGGATTCTTTCTGCACCTAGTTTAATACGCAATCGGGTGCACAGATGTATAGCTTGCTTTCGGGCACGCCCCAAGCCGTCATTTCCGGAAATGGCGGAACTTAGATCTTGTAGAGTAATACAATCTGTAAAGCCCTTCACGCACACCGGGTCGGATTTCGCTGGTCCGTTTAAGGTCACGCTCTCTCGCGGGCGTGGTATAAGATCCACAAAGGCTTACGTCTGCATTTTCGTATGTCTAACTACTCGAGCGGTGCATATAGAACTCGTTGGTGATCTAAGCACAGCAGGCTTTATGGGTGCATTTAAAAGATTTCCATCCCGCCGTGGCCCTGTAAGAAAATTATATTCGGATAACGGTACGAACTACGTCGGTGCAAAACGTATTTTATCAGAACTACATGAACTCTTAGCTAGCAAGTATTATAATTCGGAGTTCGCTCACATTCTAGCCGAGAACCGCATTTAGTGGTCTCTGAACGTCCCAGCCGCGAGTCATTTTGGGGGCAATTGGGAGACTAACATTAAGAGTCTAAAGAGTCACTTATACCGAGTAATAGGAGATCAAATTTTGTCCTTAGAAGAGCTAAGTACGGGGCTCGCTCAAATTGAATGCGTATGAATAGCCGCCCACTTTGTCGTACATTGTCTAGTGACCCCTCGGAAGCGCTGGCTCTAACTCCAGCACATTTTTTAAATTTAACGCCTTTAAAGTATTTGCCCGCCGTAGATATGGATGACAACAGACTTAGCATTTACGCACGCCACAAATTATTAGACCGGTTAGTGCAATCGTTTTGGAAACGATGGAGGATGGAATACTTGCATACTTTGCAGTCTCGGCAAAAATGGAACACAGCAACTGAGCCTTTAGCTGTAGGAACTGTAGTTGTGCTCACCAAAGAGAATACGCCGCCTCTCCATTGGCCGTTAGGAATTGTCGAAGAGGTCTTTCCTGGTTTGGACGGAGTAATTAGGATAGCTCGCGTTAAGACCACGGTTGGGTCTTACCTGCGTCCTGTTGTCCGTTTGTGCCCCTTGCCTCTTCCATAATTTAAATTAGCTTTCTAGATTAAAATTGTAGTTGAATTTAGGTAATCTTAGCGTTAGTTAGTTATTTGTTAGTTGATCTTAGCTCTAGTTGTTTTAGTTATTTTTGAAGGAGATCCTTCAAGGGCGGGGGGAGATGGTTGCGCGGAAAACCATTCGTATTTATTTTATTTGACGATAGGCTGCCAAATCGGTTATCCCTTTCCAAAACGATATCATTCGTACCCTCCTATCGACACATCGGGGTGGTGGGGTGGGAGGGGAAAGAAGATGATTCTAGAACATCACGTAATCATCAGAACCGAGGATATATAAGACACGCGCGACCGACGCGTGGTCCCGCCGCGCTCGTCGTTGAAACCACATCGCTAATAGAAACCGCTTTAGCCTGGAAGCAGTCGAGCTCCAGGAAGCCCGCCTCACCTCGTGTGAGATATAGTCGCGCACCGCCTCTCTCCGGAGTGTTCCAGAAGTCGCAGTTATAGTGCTCGACCGCATAGAAGAAACATCCCGTTGAGTCAACATTTTCTTAATAGTATTTTCCTGCTTGATATAGTTGTTTTAACCAGCTCCAATTTTGTGTTTTCCTAATCAAGCAGGATTCCTTTCATCGATTTGGCAAATAATAGTTCGTTTTTTTTGGGAAGAGCGAGTGCATTGTACCGCATATACAAGTGTAGAAGCATTAGTAGATACAGTCCACTTAGATTAATATCTCGCGTAATAGGTTTAAGGTTCGACCGGGGAACTAAACTTCGGCAGCCTTAAACACGTGGCTCCACCATTTTATGGTCACTTCGGCAGGATTTGGATTGGTGTTTGGTGGTCCTCCAACCATTTTCTGGTCGAATTAGCGGCGCGGAAGAGGCCACGCGTCGGTCGCGCGTGTCTTATATATCCTCGGTTCCGATGATTACGTGATGTTCTAGAATCATCTTCTTTCCCCTCCCACCCCACCACCCCGATGTGTCGATAGGAGGGTACGAATGATATCATATAATGATGGTTCATAATTCATACTTTAATAATATTTACAGATCTGTGTTGTAAGTTTTGACACGTATTATCAGCAAATTCACCTGGAAATGGTATTTTCTTAAAGTTATTACTAAAAATTTCGTGATATTTCTGAATTTCTTCTAATGCTCTCACCCCCATACAATATTATTGCGTTGAAAATTACTGTTAACTTTTATTTTAGCCTTAATTACTTTTAAGTTACAAGTCAACTATAAAAGGAAATGTTCTGGCCAGTATACATAATTGAGAACCCTAAAATTCACCACAGACTGTCATGCTGACCTGGTTACCACGAAATGGTCTAGCCATCGCTTACATCCATATACTTTACTTTGAAAAGAATTACATTTAGATGACATAGCTAATTTTGCCAAATTAGCACATATCTAATTATTTTATTACACACACACACACACACACACTTTAGCTTTTGAACTATTTGTTTTGAACAGTGCTACTGCTAACAGTAACTTGAATTATTATACTAAAGTTAGATTAGGACAAGTGATTGCCTACACGTACGCGTTCACATTTAAGACGATATTTCCTCATGCACAGTTGATAGGTTAGAACTTCCAGTAGTATTCGTATTTCGTATGCAATGGCTGCCTCTTTTAAAGTTCCAGTTACAAATATACTTTTAAATATGTATAAAATAGCTTTTGAAAATAATAATAAGTAGTCGCCGTGGTCTGAGTCATTCAAGCAAATCTGAATTATTTTTCAGGGTTGGGATGATGTTAGTTTCCACGGTTCAGATCAAATTTTGACGCCAAACATTGATTTGTTGGCGTATACTGGAGTAGCATTGGAACGCTACTACAGTCACTGTATATGCACGCCATCACGATCCGCACTACTTACTGGAAAATATTCCTATGTTACAGGTACATAAAATTGTAATGTAAACTATAATTATTATATATTTTCATCCTGTGGTTTGACAGATCTTTGCTATCTGATGTTATCTTTTATGTGTAATTTTTATAGATCCAATATTTAAAAGTCTGTATTACCACATATCTACAGGTTTTGAGATCTAAATCTTTTTTATTGAAGTGTATCTATAGTTTTAAAAGGATGTCTGAGTATATTTTTGCGTTGATGATCTTTTTGTAGCAGAAAAGCTTAATTGCATAATAAATGCTAGGTTAATAACATCAAAACTTTCCAAAATATCGGGAGAATGCACGTCCAGTAGCAAGTTTTTTAATGTTCATAAAATTAATCAAGATCCAAGAATTGAATCAACAGCAATCTGTGTTGCTAAACACCCCTTTTTAAATATAAAAGCTTGGAGATGAATGTGTAGAACGTTAGTGCAAAATAATTAATATTTTTAGGAATGCAAGGATACCCTTTAACCAATAGTGAAGATAGGGGTTTACCGGTTACTGAGAAAATTTTGCCACAGTATCTGAAGGAACTTGGGTACGCAACACATTTAGTAGGAAAATGGCACGTTGGTCAATCCCGTACAAGTTTCCTTCCAACGATGCGTGGATTTGATACTCATTACGGCCATAGAGGAGGATATATCGATTACTACGAATACACATTACATGAAACGGTATGTACATTTTCAATAAATTAGTATAAACATTCTATTTAATAATTAAGTTGTTTTCAATGACATTAAAGTAATATATATATATATATATATATATATATATATATATATATATATATATATATATTATAATATTCTAATCTTAAAATCTTATCTTTTGAAAATATGTATCTTATCCGATACTATTCCGATGATATTTTGGACGTCAGTCTGAGCGAGCTTAGAATAGGTCTCCAGTAGCTTAACAGCAAGTCCCCAGGCGAGGATAGAGTTACAGCGGAGCTTCTGAAAGCCGGTGGAAAACCGATACTTAAAGTCTTTCAGAAGCTCTTAAATTCCGTCCTCCATTGTGGCACTACTCCTATGGCGTGGAGCAGAAGCTCGGTGGTCTTGTTATTCAAGCAAAGTGGCAACACCCTCTTGACGTACTACATACTATAATTTCCCTTCTGATCCGCGTTTACGTGCTGTTTTCGAGAGTCCTTACGAATCATCTCACTCGTCGACTTCCAGCTTCTAGAACAAGTTGGTTTACAAAAAGGCTTTAGCAGCATAGACCACATACGAGTACATACCCTTCGGCAAATGGTACAGAAGTCCGAAGAGTACAATCTATCACTTTGTATTGCGTACGTGGACTATGAGAAAGCCTTTGATTGCGTCGAAATTTGGGTGGTGCACAGTTCATTCAGCGGTGCCAAGTTTATTGTCGGTATATCGAAGTGCTGAAGTGTTTGCGCAGTAGTGATACGATGGCTATCTGAGTAAAGAACCAGAGTACAAAACCTTTCCAACTGCAGAGAGGTGTAAGACAAGGTGACGTAATATCCCTGAAGCTCTTTATCGCTACATTGGAAGACATTTTCAAACCACTTGACTGGAAAGGATGCGGTATTAACGTCAATGGTGAGTACATAACTTATCTTCGATTTGCCGACGATACAGTCCTTATCGCGGAATCTCTGGAGGACTTAAACATTATGCTCAATGGCCCCAAAGTATCTCCCAACAGATAAGTCTTAAGATGAAACAAAAGTCATGTGTAATGTCCGCGTCACACCTATGTCAATAGTTGTCGGAAGCACTAAGCTCGAAGTTGTTGACGAGTATGTTTACCTGGGACAAATGCACCGACGTTGTAAGTCCAACTTCGACCGAGAGGTCAATCGGCGGATTCAGTTCGGTTGGGCACCGTTTGGGAAATTACGACACATCTTCTCGTCGGGTATTCCTCAAAACTTGAAAACGAGATTGTACAACCAGTGCGTGTTGCCAGTGATGACTTATGGATCTGAGACGTGGTCCGTCACTGCTGGCCGTATGAGGAAACTCAAAATCGCTCAGTGAGCTATGAAGAGGGCTATGCTACGAGTTTCTCTGCGTGATAAACTTAGGGATTAGGACAGTAGAACCAGAGTGACCGACATACCGTAACGGATTTAGTAAGCTGAATTGGCAATGGGCCGGTCATATACCTCGAAAAACCGACAACCGATGGGGATGGAATGTTCTTGAGTAGTAGACTTGTATCGGCAGGTGAAGTGTAGAGCGTCACCCTACTATGGAGTGATGACCTGGTAAAACATGCAGGAAGTCGATGGATGCAGGTGGCTCAGGACCGTGCTTTGTGGCATTCATTGGGGGAGGTCTATATACAGCAGTGGACTTGTGAAAGGCTGTAATGATGATGATCAAAATATTTTCATCATTTCATCGAAGTATCGAACAAACTTCGATCGCTTACCTACCTCTCAAGCACGGTGGTGGTTAGAAATCATTAAATTATGGAGAGGGCCCGCTGCTATTATGTATGTGATTTCCTAAAATTTTCATTTACGCTATGAGATTTTAAATTTCAAACAGAACTAATATATTTTTTAAATTTGTATACCGGTATTTACTTATGTAATTAAATAAAATATGTTTAATTCTTTGACTGACGAAAAATATGGTTGTCTTTCTTTTCCTTTAATTTACTAATGATTCGAAATAAGGTTTCTCTGACCCGAGAGGAAACGGTGAATAAAACTTCGCATGCATCCTTTTTTCGTCATTTTTTAAATTTAATATTACAATATCATAGTATAATATGCAGAATGGAAAACGATAATAGACCAATCGGTAATTGAAGCATGCGCTATGATATACTCAAAAGAGGACGTTAATAATTTATCAGGGTATAGCGAACCAGAGAAGACCAGCTCCCACAAGCAGCACCTGTCCACAAGTATGACGCATTTCGCAGCCATCGTCCTCCTCGACCGGATTAAAGACAAGAGGGCGACTTGTCATACGACACTACCGCTATTCTCAACTAACATAAGAAAATCCCGGAAAATATGACTCACTCGTTAAATAAAACTATTATTTACGGATTTTATCGCGTTTAATTACTTTAATTTATTTTTATTATTATCCCGACGTTTCGGGTGCTTTACAGCACCCATAGTCACGGGGGGGACTGAGATGTTTGACGTCCCAATGTCATAGTTAGTCCGGCTACCTTCAGTTTTTTTTTAATATTAATTTTTGGTCCGATTTACGCAAAACGAGCTTATAGTATCATGAAGTCTTGCAGTGGTATGCTTGGGTTTGGGTTTAATTTTGTTCATTATAGGATCCCAAGCAGATGGTAGCACCCAAACATCTTTTCTATTGAAATTTGGATGTTTTTTAATTTCAATAGCCTCGCGTATCATCCTTGGTAGGAATCGGTGTTCTTTTGCGAGAATTTGTGGTTTATCAAATCTAATGTAATGGTGGGGACGATCTTGAACATGTTCGCAGACTGCAGACTTCCCGGAGCGTCGGTGCTTCACAGCAGCTATATGTTCCTTCATGCGGGTTTTTATAGATCTCTTTGTTTGACCTATGTAAGAGAGACCACATTCACAATCTAGCTTGTACACACCTGCATCTTGTAGAGGAATATTACATTTGATGGATGGTAAAAATTGACTAATCTTCTTCAGCGGCTTGTAGTATGTCTTAATGGACGCTCGCTTCAAGATGTAGCGAATCTTGTCCGTGACTCCTCTGACATATGGTAGTAGAGCAGGCGCGCGCTCGACTGTGGCCGGCTTCACTCGTTCACTGTGACGTAGGCGCGGGACCCGAAACTTGTTGTCTTGCAATACTTGCTTGACGTGCTGAAGCTCCGCGGCCAGATGTTTTCTGTCACAGATCCCTCGTGCTCTCTGAAACAAAGATTTACCCACGGTAGCTAACTGTGAAGGATGATGGTGAGATTCACCATTTAGATATCGGTTGGTATGGGTCTTTTTCCTATACACAGTGTGACCAATAGTGTTATCGGGATTTCGGATGACTAAAACATCTAGGAAGGCTAAAGAATTATTTGTCTCTCGGGTGTACCCCTTACCTACCTACCACCACCTACCACCTTAACTCCATAAACTCTAAAATACAATTCACAATGGAGTTAGAGACAAATAATTCTTTAGCCTTCCTAGATGTTTTAATCATCCGAAATCCTGATAAAACTATTGGTCACACTGTGTATAGGAAAAATACCCATACCAACCGATATCTAAATGGTGAATCTCACGCATACTATAAGCTCGTTTTGCGTAAATCGGACCAAAAATTAATATTAAAAAAACTGAAGGTAGCCGGACTAACTATGACATTGGGACGTCAAACATCTCAGTCCCCCCCGTGAGCATGGGTGCTGTAAAGCACCCGAAACGTCGGGATAATAATAAAAATAAATTAAAGTAATTAAACGCGATAAAATCCGTAAATAATAGTTTTATTCAATGTGTAGTGTTCGCGTAAATTTAAGAAAACTCCCTCGTTAGTTTAGTGGTGTTAAGCGCGACTACTTATCCCGTGCCCAGTTCACTTTTTAATTAACTTTACGGTATGAAATAAACAAAATACAATACATATTAAATTTATTTTATTGCAGGACGACTCGGGCGAAGTGTATGGATTTGGATTATTTAGAAATATGAGTGCTGCATGGGACGATGAAGGTTATATTACTGATCTATACACTAAAGAAGCCAAAAAAAGTAAGCTTATTTTGATTTGTAATACTTGTATAAAAAACTGTTATTATGATAATTAATAGAATCAGGCGTTACTTTGCGAAAATCGCTTAGCAATCAATTAAAAATTTATTAGCTAAGATCCATGAGAAGTAATAAAATAAAATGAAGTATCTCACCTAGTTAGAAGAGCACCTCGCGCTATTTACCTTGTCGTGGTGGGGCGCTTAGTAGCTGGTATGGCTTGGTCATCTACGGTGAAAAAAGAAGAATCCACATGGTTGGCCCGAGGTAAAGGGCTGACTCGAGGTGGCCATTCCTAGTGGGCTTAGGATTTGTGTTAGTGGACTGCGGCGGGAGGGGTTCCTATCTCTCTCTCTACCGCTACAGCCGAGGTGGAGTCATGGGGGAGGAGGGGTGTGGGTATGACGATCGCCTCACCGTTGTATGATGAAAATATGTTCCCCTAGCAGCCGAATCTCGGGATGGATGGATACTTCAGGGACGACAACGCATATGCATCAATATGAATACGAATCAATATTCGCAACTGAGAATAGACGTAGATATCTACTAGCCACAGCGTCCAATTACCATCAGAAGAACTGTGTGCTCGTTTGTCGTCCTTATTTTATAAAAAATAATAGGAGTGGTTCACGACAGTAGTTAACTGGATTCGAATCCACGAAGTTTTGAGTAACGTAGTATTACGCTACTGTTCCATAATTTCAAAGTAATAAGTCGGGTAAAAAGTTTCTTTGTATTTCTTAAACAAATTCAATATAATAAACATATGCCATTTTGTTCGATAACTTGTTGCTATCTTGTAGGTAGTGAAATAATCCCGTTGCTGTAGAAATCTTGGGATTTTAACAAGATAAAAACATGCGACAAGTAGTTTTGACAGTCCTCTTTTGATGGTTACCTAACACTACCCAAAGAATTCTGAAGACACCAAAACAGATGAAAAACTGGGGGTGCAAGGTCAGGACTATATGGTAGATGCATTAACACTTTCCAACCATGATCTCTTAATTTTTGCTGTGTGGCCAAAGATGTGTATGGACTGGTGTTATGATGACGAAGGACCACTCCTTTTCTGTTGATCAATTCCGGCCGCTTTGTCCGAATTTCTTGCTTGAGTCTCATTAGCTGTTGGCAGTAGAGATCCGAATCGATGGTTTTGCCCGGCAGTAAAAGCTCATAATAAATGAGGCCCTTCTAATCCTTCCATACACACAGTATCACCTTATTGCTTGTTAATCCGGGTTTCGCTAATCTGTGGAGCTTGACTACCCTTTGAACATGATGTTTTTCGCACGTTCTAGTGATCCACTTTTCATCACAAGTGATCAGTCTTTTCAAAAATGGTTCGGTTTCATTACGCTTCAATAGAAAATCGTAAATAAGTATAAGATTTAATAGGTTTCTTTGAGTGAGCTGGTGTGGTACCCAAATATCGAGCTTTTTTGTACGGCCTGACTTTTTTAAATGGGTCAAAACTGTTCTGTGGTCGATCCTCAATTCCTCGGCTATGTAGTAACTACTAATATACCGATATTGCTCCAATTTTCAAGAATGTCATCGACTTTATTCGCATGAGGGCAACCAGAGTGAGCTGCATCTTTAACATCGAAATTCTCAGACTGAAAACGCATGAACTCAATTTGTGCTACTCCTACTGACACTGCAGTAGGTCCGTCCATAAACAACATTTTCGAGGCTTGAATCGCATTTTTCTGTTTTCTGTAATAAAACTTCAGAATGTATAGAATTTCTTCATTAGATTCACACACACACACACACACACACACAGACAAGCGCGTGCGTACACACACGCGCACACACACTTTCACACATGTCCAAAAACACACACACACACACACACACACACACACACACATAGACAGAGAGAGGGGGAGAGAGAGAGTCACATACACACGTACACGCACAGGCACTCTCACACACATATTGCAGATGTGTTGTTAATTTTTAACACGAGATTTTTCTATGATGGGCTCAGGACGCATTCCTAATCAGTTTTCCGTAAGTTATTACGCTGGGCCTGTTGGTGAAATCAGCACTGATATCCTCACACTAATTCTGTTATCTGTTAGCAGACTGTGGAGTTTGGGTAAGCATATTTAATTATATTTACTATTATCAGTTTGTCCTTAGACCCTCTTTAGTACAGGTAAGGTGAGGAGTTGGAGAGACATTTGTATATTGTCCTTTACATTCCAATAATTAAACTAATACAAAATTTGATTTTCAGTAATAACGTCGCATGATAAAACTATTCCTTTATTCTTGACTGTTGCTCATAACGCTCCACATTCTGGAAATGTGGGAGCTACACTACAAGCGCCTCCTAAAGACGTCCGAACAATGCGCCATGTTGAATCACCCCAAAGAAGAATTTACTCTGGTAATACAACTGTATTTTTGACATACGATGGACTAAATATTTAATGAAACTGTATACCTTCTACAAATATCAATTTATTTTAGCGATGGTGAAAAAACTGGATGAAAGCGTTGGTGAAATTGTTCAGTCACTTTCAGATAATAAGATTTTAAACAACACTATCATAGTGTTCGTATCTGACAATGGTGGAATGACATCGGGTGATTCTTTCAATTATGCATCCAATTGGCCTCTGCGAGGACTAAAATTGTCTCCTTTCGAGGGTGGTGTTAGAGTGAACGGACTTTTGTGGACTCAAAACTTAACTAATACTGGTCATTTATGGAAAGGATATATTCATGTCTCAGATTGGTTGCCTACACTTATGAAAGCTGCTGGAGCAGAACCACCTTTAGATATAGATGGATATGATCTTTGGGAAAATATTATAAATAACAAAGAATCGAAAAGGAATGAAATATTCGAAATAGATGATTTAACGGGCTATAATTCAATTATTTCTGGTGATTATAAACTAGTGACAGGATCTGTCATTGTTAATTATAGTAATCATCAAGGCGGTGACCTTAGAAGTATAATTGGAAAGGCTCCATCTTATTTTAATACCCTTAAAAAAAGTACCGTTTACAGAGTGTTCAGTGATATAGGAAGACCTTTTAATTTTGAAAATGTTATGCTAAGAGAGGATATAAAAGTTACTTGTGATAAAACTGGGAATCAGGAAAATACTTTGTGCTACCCACAAATAAGTAAGTTGGAAACAGCTCAAAATAATAAAACTAATTCTTTATTTTAACTTAATTTTTGTAAAATTCTAACGTAAATTATTATAAATAGTAAAAAGTAACATGTTACGTAGTAGTTCGCATGTATTTGAAACCTTTTTCAATTTCTCATACAACACAGGTTCCCTAACGATATTTTTCTTCGCCACCGAACATAATGTAAATCTGCACTTGAAGCTTTGAATATTCATTCCGATTTGAATTGTAGCGAGAGCTTAGATTTGAATTTACCATGACTATGTATACTACGTATATGACTTATCTATATCCTTTTATTTAATTTTACAGGTCAGTGGTGCTTGTACAATATAAAGGAAGATCCATGTGAATTTCGAGATATATCCATAGATAATCCTGAAATAATAAGAAATATGTTGATACGTCTAGAAAAGGAAAAGTTAAGAGTTATACCCAGGAGAAAAACTATTTTAAGGGATCCTAGATCATCTCCGCGCTTACATAATTATACTTGGGATATTTGGGCAGATAATATCATGCCTAGTAATTTATAAAATATGTGCCTATTTTATAACAATAAACGTAATTTTTCGGAATTCTGAATTTTATTTTGTAGTATTTAATTACTAATTTATTTGGAACTATACTTCTATTATCCTTCACCGCTTAGGTTGTCTTCATAGGTTAATTTTACCATAGTTGCTAGTTGCTGCGTTGGCAATAGCAGTTTTTTTAAATAAATTTGATTAGTTATCAGTAAGATGCTGCTGCCCATTTCCTGTTTCAGTTTCTCACGGTCAACTCATACGGCATCCACAGGACGATATGGGGTGGTGGACGTTGTTATACCGTTATTACACGTGTTCGTTCTCTTACAATATATGTACGCAAACTTGTATTTTATAGTCAGTCGCAATTAAAGAATCGAAGAGTAAAGACACTGTGGTTATCATTTACACGTCATACAAACAAAAGTGCACCTTAACTACATCAACATATGGTCGCAATCGAGCCGGACCGATCAGCGAAAAAGGATTAAGTGCAGGTGCAGGTAAAAATTCCGGCCGACCGCGTGAACAATAGATCTCGGGCGCTTCAACTCGTAAACAAGTTACGTAACGCTAACGCAATTAGCACAACATATTTCTCGATTTTATTAATAACTGGATAAAAACATGAGTTCTTCGGCGGAATTACTTAGTACTTTAGAAGATATTGCTGCTTTACTTAAGAAAACACAAACCAACTTGAGGAAATGTCCAAAGACGCGTCTTACAAAGGGATATATTGAAACAAGATTAAAAACAATAGACGATTATTGGAATTCGTTTAAGACTGCGCATCAAGAGTTATTAAGGATTACGCCGAAGGAAAAAAGGGGAGTTTTACCTTACTTTCTCAACGAAGATTTTTACATATATGAAGATTTATACATCGTTTTACAAGCCGATCTACGTGATATGTTAACTTCTGTAAATTCGTCAACAACGTCGGGTAATACCTCCGTATCCGAGCATAATATGGAGCAAACACGAAGCGAAAATTCCCTTGTGAAGCTGCCGAGAATTCAATTACCAACATTTAGTGGCAATTACGAAGAATGGCCGACCTTTGAAGATTTGTTTACTTCACTTATACATAACAACAAGACGATCGAAGACGTACAAAAATTACATTATTTAAAATCAAGTGTAAGTGGTGAAGCGGCATCGTTAATACGACATATACAAGTTACTCATAAAAATTATTCGCAGGCGTGGGAAGTATTAAAAACAAGATACGGTAATAAACGTTTAATTGTCAACTCAGTGCTAAGAAGATTGTTTCTTCAAAGGAAAATTAACTCTCAATCAGCAAATCAATTAAAATGTTTATTAGACACAACGACTGAGTGTTTAAATAATTTAAAGAACTTGTCTATTAGTGTTGATTCTTGGGATCCTATTATAATTTTTCTCGTTGTGCAGAAAATGGACCAAGAGTCTCATAAAGAGTGGGAAGAATATGCCTATAAAAATGAGTCTGAAGATTTACCGACGTGGAGCGACTTAACGAAGTTTCTTCAATCAAGATATCGAACATTAGAACTTATTTCATCAGGCCCACGAGAGAAGACCATTAAAGAGCGATCTTTCCACGTTAGCACCGCTTCATCAGAAAAATCTAGTGAATCGTCAACGTCAGCCCCGCCGCGGTCGTCGGAGAAGAAATGTATTATGTGCAGGGATAACCACACGTTATGTCACTGCAAAGAATTTACCAACCTGCAACCTTCACAAAGAGCGGATTATGTGAAAACACACAAATTGTGTTTCAACTGTTTAGTACCGGGACATGCGGCTCATAAATGTCGACTCCGTATGTTCTGTCGTATATGCAATAGACGTCATCATTCTCTTCTACACCAAGCTGAAAGGAAAGAAACCAATAGCAAAGAAACATCACACCAATCAGCGTCACATTGCAACCTAGAAGAGAGGGAAGGCATTCAAGTCAATTCAATGATAGCGTCACATCATACCACTAAACAAGGCATTGCATTATTAGCAACCGCTATGGTGAGCGTTCGAAGTGAGCAAAATTACACCATGATATTAAGGGCGCTCATAGACCAAGGATCGCAGGCTTCATTTATAAGCGAAAAGGCGGCTCAAAGATTAAGGCTCAACAAACAACCTGCAAGAGGAACTGTCATAGGAGTAGGGTCTACTAGAACAAATTTAAATCACGTGGTACAGTTTCAAGTAAGTTCTCGCGATGCTAAAGATTTCAACTTACCTGTTAAGGCCTATGTAATGTCGAAGCAACTTACCACGAAGATACCCGCTAGAACGATTGCTGCAAATCACTGGTCACATTTAGAAGGTTTGAATCTTGCTGATCCAAGCTACTATGCACCAGGCTCCATTGATTTACTTCTTGGAGTGAAGGAATATGCACAGATACTACAACCAGATTTAATCAAGGGTCCACCGGGTACACCAAGCGCTCAGAAAACCAACCTTGGCTGGATCTTATTTGGAGAGGTCGATGACAATATGCAACAAGACACGTTTCTGGTCATGCACCAGCAAGTAGAAATAGATGAAGTTTTAAAATCAATATGGGAAGTAGATACAGATACAAAAAGAACATTAACTAGGGAAGAAAGGTTATGTGAAAGAATATTCGAGAAAACACACAAAAGGACTGAAGAAGGGAGATACATGGTGAAGTTGCCGTTTAACACTGACACACCGAGGTGTATAGAAGGAAATACAAGGGATATAGCAGAGAAAAGATTGCTACAACTAGAGAGACGATTTAAGAAAATGCCTAAGCTAAAAGAAGACTACACTAACGTTATAAAAGAATACCTAAGTCTACAACATATGGAAGAAGTACCTAAAGAAGACCAGGGAAAAGAAAAATGCGTATACTTACCTCATCACGCGGTTCTTCGCGAAGATAAAGAATCCACGAAAACAAGATTGGTGTTTGATGCTTCCTGCAAGGGGTCGAATAATGTCTCATTGAATGATGAACTCCTCGTAGGACCTCCACTACAAGAAGATCTTCGTAATCTAATAATGAGATGGAGAATGAAACGCATATGTTACATGAGCGATATACAGAAGATGTGAAAAGAAATTAATAGAACAGTTAGAAAACTTTGAGACACTACAGGAAGTGCTTAAGGTAATCACATATTGTCGAAGATTTTTAAATTACAAGAAAAGTAAAAACAATATACCAGAACCACTAAATACAGAAGACCTGGACAGGTCATTGAAGGCATGCATAAGACTGGTCCAACACGAAGAATTTGCGGATGAGATTCAAAGATTAAAAGACAACAAGCCTGTAAAAATTAACAGTTACTTGAAGAGTCTGAATCCCTTTTTAGACGAAGTGGATATTCTCAGGGTGGGCGGTCGTCTTCGTCACTCTGAGCTAGAAGAAAAACATCCGATAATACTGGGCACAAAGAACAACTTAACGCCTTTAATTATCGCCGATGCTCACTCCCATACGATGCACGGTGGTGTCCAATTGACATTATGTCATCTTCGTTCTAAATATTGGATCCTGAAAGTAAAAGGCTTGGTTAAGAGTCATATACACAAATGTTTGACCTGTGCCAAACAAGCAGCTACAGTTAGAACACAGGTGATGGGTGACTTACCTAAGGAAAGAGTAACACCAGCTCGAGCATTTCTAAATAGTGGAGTCGACTTTTGTGGACCTTTTTCAAATTTTGAATAATAAAGGCAGAGGAGCCAAAACAAGAAAGGCATATATTGCTCTTTTTATATGCATGTCAACCAAGGCCATCCACCTTGAATTGGTTGGCGACTTGACATCCGAAGCCTTTGTCGGTGCGTTTAGAAGATTCGTGGCGAGGAGAGGCAAATGTGCTCATATGTGGAGCGACCAAGGTCGTAATTTCATTGGTGCTGATAGAGAGCTACAAGCAGCTTGGAGAGAAGCTGATTTGGCCTTTGAAGGGAACATAGCTGAGGCCTTGGCGTTAGACGGCACGCAGTGGCATTTTATCCCGCCTTACAGCCCAAATTTTGGAGGGCTATGGGAAGCTGGCGTTAGATCCGTAAAGTACCATTTGAAGCGTGTCCTATCTGCAAACCTTACCTTTGAGGAAATGACCACCGTTTTGTGCCAAATCGAGGCTTGCCTGAATTCCCGACCGTTGGTTCAAATAGACACAGATGATCCTGAAGTTATTGAACCATTAACACCTGGGCACTTTTTAATTGGTCAAGCTCCGATTGTAGTGCCTTCAGTCGATCTGAAAGACACTCGAATTTCAAACTTAACACGATGGCAGCACCTTCAAAAACTTCTGGGAGATTTCTGGAGACGTTGGCAGACGGAATACCTGACAAGACTACAACAACGCCCGAAGTGGCAGAGACAACAGCGCGAGTTTGAACTGGGAGATATAGTTTTAGTTAAGAGTGAAGGTCTGCCACCTGGTAAATGGTGTCTGGGACGTATCGTGGATAAACATCCGGGAAGTGATGGTCACACCAGAGTGTATAGTGTTAAAAGTGGTTGTAATATTGTGAAACGTAGTGTTACAAAATTATGTGCTTTGCCAATAGACACTAAATCTTAATACTAAACTAAATTTTAAAGCATTCTTGTGAGCATAAAAAGTTTGTTAATTTTGATTCTGTTTGTTACAATATTTTAATTATGTAGATTGTTGGTTGTTAATTATAATATTGTTTAGCTTGTATCACTTAGTTAATTTGAATTATTTAGAAAGAACTAAATGTTCTTTGGTGGGCGGCATGTTCGTTCTCTTACAATATATGTACGCAAACTTGTATTTTATAGTCAGTCGCAATTAAAGAATCGAAGAGTAAAGACACTGTGGTTATCATTTACACGTCATACAAACAAAAGTGCACCTTAACTACATCAACAACACGGTTCACACTATTTAAATTATTTTTATTTTCATAACTGGGATAAACAAGTATTTCGGCAATAAGATAAAGTTTCTAAATTACTAATGAGCAGTAAACAATTCAACTTAATATTTGGGAATGTACATATCATCAATAGGTTTCTAAACTCCACTGCTGGACAATGACTCTACCGAGAATGTGCCAATAGGCATGCTTTTCTCGTAGTTGTATATTATGTGCTTCTGGTTGATGTTCATAATCGGGAAAATTTCCATTAGTAATAATGATGCAATAGGATTTAATGCCCGCCGGTATCAATGTTTCGACGATAAAGGAAAACATCGTAAAGAAATTCACATATTGGGTATTTGAGATTCTAGTCAATTAAAATACGATAAGAGTTGTCTAAACCAACATTTCTAAAAAAAATTGTAAGAGAGTACAATCAGTTAAAGTGAAATGACGTCATAGTTTTTAAATTCAAATAATCATCAAAATTGTACATTTAAAAAAAGACAATACTATAGGTAAACTTGTAATAAAACGATGGTTAATGCAATAGAAACGCGTAAGAGACTGCCCCAGAAATAGAGTAATGTTTTTCGATTATATGTATGTATGTATGTCTAATTCCTTGGTGTGTTCTTTAGCAGTCATACTCAACCTTTTTTTATAGGGGCCACAAACACGTTTCAGTCATGGTGTCGAGGGCCGCAAGCAAAAATTATTTAGGTCTTAATTAAAACGTAATTCCATGTTAACGATTTAATACGATAAGAAGAAGTTTTAACAAAGGTGTTTACATGACTTAATGCGATGTTTGATACTGTGAACACTTTTTTAAAACTTTTCCAAGATCTGGCTTGTCACTACATGCTATCGTTATTACATCATCCAGGTGAGAATCCGTAAATTTGTTGTAAACGTTTTTTGAGTATTTCATTTTAGAAAAAGTTGATTCGCACATACGTAGTCAAAATGCAGATGCGTGGTCACCCGTAAGGACTAAGATGGAATGCCTCGTTTCCAGTAAAAAGTATATCTGGTTCTCTACACTTACCATACGAAACACATCAGCATTAACCCTTTCGCTGTCCCGTGTACTACATATAGGTCATTGATATTGTCTTACTATTGTGTCTGAAAACCGGACAGTGAAAGTGTTATATATTTATTATACTACTACTATTTTACGCTAGTATTCTATGAGAGCGTACGCATTCCCCGGTCGAGCCGACCCATTCGTGCTACAACTATACTAATAATATAACTGCAGCACGTATAAAGTATTAGTAGTATTCACTTTTCCTCTACTAAGCCATCGCACCGAGGTACATATATGTATGTATAAAGGACGTCGTCCTATTGACTTCCCAGTTCTTCCAGAAGCTCGTATACAATTGACAATATTGATAACTGTCTTCATTACAGCTTCTATTTCTGGATTTACAACACGCGCCGCCAAGTTTCCTTGGTGGATAATGCAATGAAATTTTATTAAATTAGTTAAATTATATTTTTCCTTAAATAACAAAATAAATCCATTTTCAGATCCAGTCATTGAAAGACAACCATCTGTGCACAAACACACGATTTTTGTATGTCAATTTCATTCTGCTCCAAAAAATTGCAAATAGTATCAAGGTAAATTGTGCCTCGGGTTTGACCTTTCATTGGTAGGAATTTCAAAATTTTTTCCTGCATTAAATTGTTTTCTGTACAATATCTAACAAACACCGAGTATTGCGATGTTGCTGAAATGTCGGTACTGGAATCGAAAAAGAAATTTAATAACCATTACATTGTTTTTTTTAAGCCTAAATTCAACGGCTTATATAGCATGGTCAAAACAATGTCCGTTGACTGAAAGTATTAAGCCATTGTTTGACCAGCAATAACAATTATACAGTCAAGTCAGTGTCTTCTGTCATTTTATACTTCATGTTTTCAGTAATTGAATAAAACTAAATTTACGGATTTTATCGCGTTTATTTCACTACTTTTACTTATTTTTAATTCCCGACGTTTCGGGTGCTTTACAGCAACCATGGTCACGGGGGGGGACTGAGATGTTTGACGTCCCAATGTCATAGTTAGTCCGGCTACCTTCAGTTTTTGAATATTAATTTTTGGTCCGATTTACGCAAAACGAGCTTATAGTATCATGAAGTCTTGCAGTGGTATGCTTAGGTTTGGGTTTAATTTTGTTAATTATAGGATCCCAAGCAGGTGGCAGCACCCATCCATCTTCTCTATTGAAATTTGGATGTTTTTTTAATTTTAATAGCCTCGCGTATCATCCTTGGTAGGAATCGGTGTTCTTTTGCGAGAATTTGTGGTTTATCAAAACGAATGTAATGGTGGGGACGATCTTGAACATGTTCGCAGACTGCAGACTTCCCGGAGCGTCGGTGCTTCACGTCAGCTATATGTTCTTTCACGCGGGTTTTATGGATCTTTTTGTTTGACCTATATACCACCCGAAACGTCGGGAATTAAAAATAAGTAAAAGTAGTAAAATAAACGCGATAAAATCCGTAAATTTAGTTTTATTCAATGTGTAGTGTTCGCGTAAATTTAAGAAATCATTATGTTTTCAGTAATCTAATCATCATCATCATCATTACAGCCCTTCACAAGTCCACTGCTGAACATAGGCCTCCCCCAAGTAATGCCACAAAGCACGGTCCTGAGCCACCTGCATCCATCGACTTCCTGCATGTCTTACCAGGTCGTCACTCCATCTAGTGGGGGTCGCCCTACACTACGCCTACCGGTACGAGGCTGCCACTCGAGAACCTTTCTTCCCCATCGGTTATCGGTTCTTCGAGCTATATGGCCGGCCCATTGCCACTTCAGCTTACTAATCCGTTGGGCTATGTCGGTCACTCTGGTTTTACTGCGGATATCCTCATTTCTGAGTCTATCACGCAGAGAAACTCCGAGCATAGCCCTCTCCATAGCTCGCTGAGCGACCTTAAGCGTCCTCATACGGCCAGCAGTGAAGGACCACGTCTCAGATCCGTAAGTCATCACTGGCAACACGCACTGGTTGTACAATCTAGTTTTTAGAGATTGAGGTATACCTGACGAAAAGATATGCCGTAATTTCCCGAACGCTGCCCAGCCGAGTTGAATCCGTCGATTGACCTCTCGGTCGAAGTTGGACTTACCTAGTCGGACTATTTGTCCCAGGTAAACGTATTCGTCAACAACTTCGAGCATAGTTCTCCCAACAACTACCGGCATAGGTGTGACATGGACATTGACATCAGTAATCTAATGTTATAAACTAAATAGGCACAATTCGTGAACAACACGTGATTGTAAAATTATGGGTATTTGAAAGAATCATGTTTGCGAGTAATCTAATACCAAAACTTATTCAGTGCAATTTGAGACTAACGTGCCACGGTAATTATATCTATACAGTATTGTAACTCGGCCGTATCTTTGAAATAAATGCCTACAGCCGCGCGGTACGTAAACATGCGATAGGGCTGCCTGCCTCCAGGATTTTAATTACATTTGCCTACTTTGTTTTTCCATTTAGTTTTATGATTGTAAATATACTTTTTTATATAAACGAATAAAATAAGTACTTTGTGAATTGAATAGGAAGTGTTCAATAAAATCGTGTCGTTTTTTGATTAATTGATTTAATTAAAAAACCAAGTTTATGTTTGAATAACAAATCGGTCTTATAAATTTGCGACCGAAAAATATTTGCGCCTCATTTGAGACGTACGAAATGCTTATTATTAAATTTTTAAGTATAAAAAATCCGCATTCCGCAATAAAACTTAATTAAAAATTGTTTTGGGAAACATGGACAAGGTGGAGAAAAAGGCATATCTTTTACTTGGTTATAGATATCTGCAGCTACTTTACAATTTATATGTTTGGTTTTAATTGAAGTTCGAATTTATTATTACTTATTATTACTTTAATTCTATTCTATTATTTATTTCCTCCATTTTTTATATATTCCACAAAATCATCACTGCGGCACAGTCACGACTGTCTGCATGCCGAGATCGAGGTGCGTAGGCATAGCTCTCGCTTCGTCCGTTTGTATGAAGTTGGAATACTGTATAGATAAAATTACCGTGAACGTGCTGTTCTGATGTTGCGACTATTTCCCGACTGTATAACTAGGTATGTAAACAAATTCAAAATAAGTTACGACCGGCAAACAAAGCGATACGCAAAGGTTCGTGAATCCCACAGCGCGTTCCGTCTCGCTCTTGCAACCACAGATGACTAATAATAGGCTGCGATCCGAATCACGTCAAAGTCGCTGATAACGCTCGGTTCACATCCTCGTTCCGAATCACTCGTTATCTGATGGGCGCGAAATTTATAATGCTGTACAATAAACCTGGAACTTCAGACGGGCCAATCACAAAGGACCGGTGGGCCGCAGGTTGAATATTGCTACTCTATAGCCTAAACGGTTCGATAGATTTTAACATATGGAAATCCCTCTTCTGACATCCAAAGATGTAAAACTGTTAAATGTGGAACGTTTTTAGAATTGCTATGGCCACTATAAAATGTCGACAGAGTTTGAGCCCTCTCGATACGTCTGGAGGGAAGAGCAGCAACTGGGCCGGTGCACTCTGGGCGCGGCGGTAATCTTCCTCGAGAAATGAGAAGAAATTCTTATTCCTTGGGGAATGTTGCTGCCGCGGCTAATTATTCTGACATGGGGGGTCCGTCCCGGACCAACAGTGCGTTCCTCTGCGTGACCCTCTGATCAGCAGAGGGCATAGCATAGGAGCGAGGGCGGGCTCGGTGTGCACTTACCCTGCCTCCGGGCAGACAGTGAAGGATTCATCATTTGCTGTCACCGCCGGTCTCGTAATCCCAGTCGAAGTGTCGTGGATCATGTCTCGCGGCTTTGATAAGGACCGAGGGTCTTGGCTTAATCGCCCGGACCGCGAGGGAGAAAACCTCTATAAAAAGTTACCCCGAATCCCAAGCGGCGACGCACCGCGAGGGGATGTATGGCTGACGGGGTTCTATGAACAAATCAGCCGCAAGTGCTGTCCTCGCCAGGGTACCTGCAGACCCCCTGGCGAGTAATAAATCCTCTAAATCTGCTTACCTTGGTACAGGGGTCTCTGCCAAGGTGGACGTTTAATTCCCCCATAATCGTGGGTACAAAAATGGAAAACAAAAACAAACAAACAAACAAAACCGCCGGCAACGGCAACGTAGAGGAGAGGAGGAACGATGCGGGGACAGAGTCCGATGCCGCATCGAGCAGCGTGGGAGGCCCAGCGAGCTCACGACGTGTGGGGCCTGGGACCGCGGAGAACAGTAAGTTCTTCCGCAAGCGGTCCAGGCGGGATGGCGACCAGGGGCCATCATCCGGTGAAGACGAGGTCTCGGCCCGGAAAATCCCCACCAACGGGCGGGGCGGGCTGAGAGGCAAGGGGAATGCCAATCAGAGGGCCGAACGAGCGGCAAAGCTTGCCGAGGAGGGGCGCCACCCGGGCGATACGGTATCAGGCGAAGAGACGAGTGCGACTGGTGGCTCCGAGGTGGAGCGTAAGGCCAGATTCGTAAAGGAGGTGGAGGCCGCGATCAAGGTCGTGGCCCAAAAGCAAAAGTCCTCCTCAAAGTTCAAGGCCATTCCCGGGGCCTCTGCCTCCATCATGGCGGCTGCGGAGGCCAACTTTGTTGGGGCCGGGCCTAATGCGGACGAGGTGGCGAAGCTGCAGGCGGACGTGGCCCGCCTGACGTCTGCCATGGAGACTCTCCAGAAGGAGAACGAGCAGCTCCGCGCAGACCTGGCCAGTCTACGTGAGCCTGCCTCTCACGCGGCGCCCCAGACGCAGCGCCCAAGCCAGCCCGTGCCGGTGGAGAACCAGGTTCTGAACCTGGTCCGGCAGGAGCTGGCTGCCTTCCAGCACCGGTTTTCCGTGCTGGAGGGCATCGTCCTGCGCCCCTCCCTAGGGGCAAACAAGGCGGCGGCGAGGCCGGCAACGTACGCGGCGGCCACGGCTACCGCATCCAGGCCGGGGCCGTCCAGTCAGCCCTCGGGCGGGGCTGCAGTTGCTCCTCCCCCTGAAAAGCCGGCTCCGGCAAAACCGGTACCGGCTGAAACGGCTCCGGCTAAGCCGGCGACGGGAAAGAGAGGCAAAACGAAGGCGAAAAAGGGCAAGGCGGCAGCACAGATGGTGGCTGCACCAGCCCCAGTGCCTGCGGCGAATATGCCAGCGGCAAGCCAGCTGCCGCCACCGTCACCGCCCCCCAGATCCCTACACCTCCCGCGGCTGAAGCCGGTTGGCAGGTGGTCGGGGATAAAAAGAAGGGGGAAGAAGGCAGCCAAAAAGGCCAAAGAGCAGGAGCGGCAGCGCCAGTTCAGGGCGCGCAAGATCGCGGCTAGGCTCCGCGCCCCGAAGACCGCAGCTGTAGTGATTACACTACAGCCGGACGCGGAAAAGAAGGGCGTTACCTACCGCGATCTGCTCGCGAAGGCGAAGGAGGCGGTGGACCTCGGGGAGCTCGGGATCACTGGGGGCCTCCGGCTCAAAGTCACCCAGACGGGGGCCCGTATGCTGGAGGTCCCCGGGGAATCCAGTAGTGCGACCGCGGACGCTCTGGCTGCGAAGCTCAGAGCGTCTCTGGCCGCGGACGAGGCCCGAGTGTCAAGGCCCGTCAGATGCGCAGATCTGCGCATCATGGGTCTGGACGACTCGGTGTTGGAGGAGGAGTTGGTGGCCGCCGTCGCCAGGTCCGGGGGTGCACTACTGACCAGGTCAGGTCAGGAGCCATACGCCCGGACCATCAGGGTATGCATGCCGCCACGGTGCGCTGCCCTGTTACGGCGGCCAAAACCATAGTGGAGGGCCGAAGGCTTCTGGTGGGCTGGGTCTCAGCGCAGGTTAAGCTGCTGGAGCCCAGACCTCTGAGGTGCTATCGCTGTCTCGTGGGGCACCACGTATCAGTGAGATGCGCCTCGGAGGTTGACCGCAGTGGCCTTTGCTTCCGCTGCTGTCAGCCCGGACACATATCGGCGACCTGCTGCGCTACGCCGCACTGTGATGCATGTGCGGCAACCGGCAAGCCAGCCGATCACCGGGCCGGAAGCAAGGCCTGCGTGCCACCCGCCAAGGCCAAGGCCGCGGGTAGGGTAGGGGCCAAAGCCGCCACCGCCTCTGTGGCCTCTGCTGCGGCCGCAACTGCCACCGCCACCGCTCTCACTGTCGCCGCCGCCGCCGCCGCGACACCGACGCCCGCAGAGGGGCCCCCCGTGGAGGAAGCTGAAATGGAATGCCTATAACGGCCCCATTAAGCTTCCTCCAGGCGAATATCAACCACTGCGCCTGCGCTCAGGATCTTTTGCTCCAGAGCATGGCGTAGTGGTCGATTAACATCGCTGTGGTCGCTGAGCCGTATTTTGTCTGGCCTAGTGAGGACTGGGGGGCGGACCTTAACGGCTCAGTGGCCATCATCTCTTCGGCCGCCGCCGGTACCCCAACCCTTGAAGGTGTCAGGAGGGGTCAGGGGTGCGTAGCAGCACGGTTCGGGGAGTTCGTCGTTGTGGGGGTGTACTTCTCCCCGAACCGATCTCTCGCCGAGCTCCACAACTCTCTTGCAGAGCTGAGAGCGGTCGTCGTCGGAAGTTATCCCCTCCCCGTACTTGTCCTCGGGGACTTCAATGCCAAGAACTTGTCTTGGGGTTCTCGTCGTACAGATGTGCGGGGTAGGATGGTGGAAGACTGGGCTCTGGAGACAGGCCTGGTCGTCCTAAATCGGGGTTCTGTCCCCACGTGTGTGCGGATGCGGGGCGAGTCGGTGGTGGACATCTCGTTCGCTAGCCCCGCTCTGTCGCCGCGTGCCATTGACTGGCGTGTCGTGGAGGGGGTGGAGACCTACTCCGACCACCGGTACATCCGGTTTGATGTCTCCACCCAGCCCTCGAGCGCGCCAGTCCAACAGGCCCCGAGTGGTCCGCGTTGGGCGCTGAAGCAGCTGGACCGGGAGCTCCTCATGGAAGCCTCGATCGTGCAGGCCTGGGTGTCATCACCGGACAGGCCTGCCGACGTCAATGATGAGGCAGGGTGGTTCCAGGAGGCCATGTCCGAGATATGTGACGTGGCAATGCCCCGCGTCCGGCCAGGAAGCGCCCGGCGTCAGGTGTATTGGTGGTCGCGTGAGCTGACGTCTCTGCGCGAGGCGTGTGTCGCCGCGCGGCACCTGTATACCAGACATCGCCGGCTCCGCATTCGTCCACCGAATGCGGCAGCCATTGAGGCGGAGCTGTACGAGGGATACAGAGCGACGAAGAACGCCCTCCGGGAGGCTGTCCTGCGGGCCCGGGATCGGGCCCGTGAGGAGATGCTGGAGACTCTCAACAGAGATCCGTGGGGGCGCCCTTACAAGATGGTTCGGGATAAACTCCGCACCTGGGCCCCCCCGCTGACGCAAAGTCTCCGGCCCCAGCTCGTGGAGGACGTGGTGAGCGCTCTGTTCCCTGCGCGACGGGAACATCCGCCCCCGCCTATGGCTCCGCCACCTGCGGTGCCGGAAGCGGACCACCAGGACGACGACGACGACATCCCGGAAGGGACCGGGGTAGACCTGAGAGTGGCGGTACGTAGGCTCAAGGCCAGGAATACCGCCCCAGGACCCGATGGCTTGCCTGGCAAAGCCTGGATCCTGGCCTCGGAGGCTCTCGGGCCCCGACTGGAGGGGCTCCTAAGCGCATGCTTGGAGAGAGGCCAATTCCCGCTTCGTTGGAAGACGGGGAAGCTGGTCCTCATTCGGAAGACGGGGCGCCCTGCGGACTCTCCGTCCGCATACCGGCCCGTGGTGCTGCTCGACGAGGTGGGCAAGCTCTTTGAAAGAGTCATTGCAAACCGCCTCGCCGAGCACCTTGCGGGGACGGGGCCGGATCTTGCGGAACACCAGTTTGGTTTCCGCAAAAAGGCGCTCTACGGTGGACGCCATCATGCGCGTGAGAGCCCTCACGACGGGGGATGCAGTGGCCAGAGGGGGGGTTGTCTTGGCGGTGTCTCTCGACATCGCCAACGCCTTCAACTCCATGCCCTGGAGCTGCATTAGGGAGGCACTCCGGTATCACCGGGTGCCGACCTATCTCCGTTGTATAGTCGGGGACTACCTGACGGACAGGGCCGTCATCTACCCCGGTCGCAACGGTGAGTGGAACCGGCGAGAGATGTCGTGCGGTGTCCCACAGGGTTCGGTTCTGGGGCCACCTCTGTGGAACATCGGTTATGACTGGGTGCTGCGCGCCGACCTCCCTACCGGCGTCAGCGTAGTTTGCTACGCTGACGACACGCTGGTACTGGCACAAGGGGGGTCGTACGAGGCGGCGGCGGAAAATATGACACGCGGGGTTGCGATAGTGGTTGAGAGGATTCGGCAACTGGGTCTCGAGGTGGCTCTGCACAAGTCCGAGGCCATGCACTTCCATGGTCCTCGGAACAGGCCACCACCGGGATCCTCAGTGATGGTAGGAGGGGTATCCATCGACGTCGAGTCGACGCTGAAGTACCTAGGACTCGTCCTCGACGGCCGATGGAACTTCGTTGAGCACTTCCGACGTTTGGCTCCCAAACTGGAACGGACCGGGGCTGCCTTCAGGCGGCTCCTGCCGAACCTGGGAGGGCCAAACGCCTCCTGCCGGAGGCTCTACGCGGGGATCGTGCGGTCCATGGCCCTTTACGGGGCCCCGGTGTGGGCGCGTGGTTTGGCGCGGCTTGCCGTCCACCACCTGAACGCGCCCCAAAGGGTGATAGCCGTGAAAATGGTTCGCGGCTACCGCACGATCTCCCGCGAGGCGGCGAGCCTCCTTGCCGGATTGCCGCCATGGGATCTGGAGGCGATAGTCCTCGCGCGCCTGCACGAATGGCGTGCGGAGGCACTATGCCGTGGGGAAACCCCGCTGCCGCGGCAAGTTGTCGCGCAGCGGACAGACTTCCGGCACGATCTCATGGCGACATGGAGACAGCGACTGTCGCAACCCCGTGCTGGGCACGCCACTATAGCGGCGATAAGACCCCTCTTTGAGGAGTGGCTTGAGAGACGCCACGGCATCCTCACCTTCCGCCTGACGCAGGTCCTCACCGGACACGGTGTGTTTGGGAGGTTCCTGCACCGAATCGGGCGGGAGGAAACGCCCGGGTGCTCCCACTGCGAGGATGGACCGGAGGACACGGTGGAACACACCGTGGAAGTGTGCCCTGCTTGGGCGGAGCACCGCCGGGTCCTCGTAGCGGCGATAGGCGGCGGCGACCTCTCGCGTCCGGCCCTGGTCGAAGCCATGGTCCGGAGCGAGACGGAATGGGATGCCGTCACCACCTTCTGCGAAGCAGTGATGCTGGCGAAGGAGGTGGCGGAGCGGGAGAAGGAGAGAGCAGCAGCTTTCCTCCCCGGCCGCCGCGGGAGACGCCCCGGGCGTCGGGGGCTACGTCGTGGCCCCCGGCCACCGTAGGCGCGGGCCTGTGGACGGCGAGCAATGGGTAGCTCGTCGTCCGTCCGTCTAATGACGAAAGGCCGTGTCGACGGCGCGTTTTGTTCCACGCGCGCCTCAAAGAGCTGTCAGCAGCGTGAAGGGGCCCGCAAGGGCCGACGCCTGCCGGGGCTGCGGGCTGTTCGAAAGAGATACCGCGGCTCCGGAACGTAAGGGCACTGAAGGAACACGGATGGTTTTTAGTCAGTAAAAGTTCGACACTCCCTTACGCTCCACCCAGAGCGAAAGGGGTCATTAGATGATTTTTCATCCAAAAAAAAAAAAAAAAAGTACTGCACTAAAAAGTAACCGACCCATAGGTTTGTCAACGCCTGTTACTATAAATATCAATAATATGTTGTTCTCAGATTATTCTATGTTTGCGCTTAGTGACGTTTAATGATCTTGATTTAAAAATTCGAGTTTCCAAGTAATCTAGAAGTAGCTGGTTTTTGATGAGTTACTCAGAAGTGTATCACAGTGTGCTAGCAAACATTTTTTTCTTTACTGCTATCATCTTTAAGATAAGGTTTAACACGTTGAACGCCAGTGCGTTCTCTTCGTTTTTTCATTTGGGCTATGGGGGGCACCATTTGGTCGATACTTAACTGTTCCGTTGGGGCCGCGATGGACAATATATGACCACGAGTCAGAGGCGATTTTAAACGTCTCTATTGGGCCGTCGGGCACAGATATGAAGCTAATATGTATTTGACGTGACCCCCACGACCCTGCAGACAAACAGATTGTATTTGGTTTTTAGTAAAAAATATGACTTAAAAAATATGACTAATAATTTCGGGACAAGACTTGTTTGAAAGATTTTAAGGAAAAAGTGTGTATGATAATGTGTTATTTTATATTTTTCCATAAAATTACTATTTATAATGTGTTGTAAAATACTCTATACTGTTACTATTCTGATGTATCTGGTGAAAGTTGTACTACATAGCTGTTAGGGTTTAATTTTTCGTGGATATTTTGATGAATTAAACTATAGGTTTGTAAATCAGAAATATAATAATTATTTATTAATGTTATTATTTACTACAGTTTTTAAATAAAACAAAATTAAATCAGACTTCAGATTCAGATCAATATCAACGTTACTACACCTAATATTTTAATGAATTTTATGGAAACAATCAAAACAAAGAAATGTTTTGTTAGGGCAGGTTTCACAAAAAGTTAAAACTTTTTTCGTCTTGTTTTTGGCTAATATTCGTCCCATTACTTTAATATCTTATCTTTGTAGCACTGCTGACATGTTCGTCGACAATTTTTGCTTGTGCCGTCTTTCCTGGCAAGCTTATGCTTCATTCTTATTGGTCTTGAAACCTGACTTGAGGTTTAACTTCTCATTAACAGGCCCTTCAACACCTGTTTCCTAAATTCAACAATTTGGATTTGCGTCCCGGTTACTGTATGATATAATACTAGTGCATTGATAACTGCAGTGTTCAACAGCAAGTTTATGGCAACTTTTTTGTACCATTTTACCGATT
Organism: Parnassius apollo; assembly: GCA_907164705.1. Lineage (NCBI taxonomy): Eukaryota > Metazoa > Arthropoda > Insecta > Lepidoptera > Papilionidae > Parnassius > Parnassius apollo. The sequence goes on from CAJQZP010000885.1 coordinate 12,064,092, forward strand.
TCCTTAATGGCGTGGAATAAGCCCCCATTTGGTCGAACAAATCGACGGCTCCTCTTACCCTATTATAGTCTAGCACGATTTTTGGCTTCCATACCGCTTTTCTTCGCTTTGTAATTGTCTGGAAACGGTCGGAATGTTTGGTCGAAAGAACAAGTACGTCCCTTTTATCTTTCCACTTCATGATAGTTATTCCATCTTCGCTCTCTCTAGCTATACAGAGTGTTTGGTGGGTGGTCCGACAAACTGAAATGGGAGATAAATGGGTTCGTTAGAAGCATATTTTCTTAGTAAATTTTTTTCTATCTCTTACCATTTTTTTAAATGAATTTTTAACATTTTTTTGTAATTATCCCAATTTTTTAGTATTTTGGTTCAATAACTTCTACTATATCTAGTTTTCTACCATTTTTTTATTTTTCCTAAGAAATATGATTTTTTTAATTAAAAGAAAGATTTAAAGCCCAAAAGGCATAAGAAAAAATACTTACGACACATTAAAAGTGAACAAACGAGAAAAAAAATTGTAAGCCCTTAAGTTTCCAGCCACTTAAAAAAATAAATAAATATGTTGAGTAATTTCAAATGGCCATAAAAATTTTCTATTTCGCCCTCTTTCTATCGGTATATTACATGTTACATAAAACTTTAGATTATCAACAAAATTGTTGATAATCAAATGTGAGGACGGGGTAATTAAAAAATTACAAGTTTCGTAAAAATTGCCAGGGCACCCTAAACTGGTTTTTACCCGTGTTAATATTTTTTTATGGTTTCATTCCTGCGTGTGCGAGCCAGGTAGATGTTGTCTCTTTCTGGTGGTACAGGCGAAGTTACGACGCGCGGATCAGCTACCTGCTTCTGTTGATATTAAATTTAGTCGTGATTTGACTGTCTCTGAAGCACAAGCACAAAAAAATTGTATAAGTATAATAAGTAAGTAGTATACTTTACTCACTTTAAAATGTACGAAATAATTAATAATGGATAAGATAAACAGTAATTTTATAAAAAGAAGAAATAATAAGTACCTTGCACTGGGGTAAGGTGAAATGGGTGCTTGCAATCGTTGCGGAGAACCGACTACACTTTCCATACAGAAAAGCCGAGTTCAGTCGCTACTTTTCTAATGCTTATAGTGCGATCATCGTCAAAAGCCGCCAAGATACGCTCCTCCACAGCAACATCAAGTGGTCTTCCACGTACTCCTGGTTCCCTGTGTTGCAATTTGCCAGTTTCACGTAGCCTTCTATAAGTATTTGCAAACGTATCATGGCTAGGCAACCTTCTCGTGGGATACAGCTCTCCATAAAGTCTACGTGCTCTGTCGCCGTTATTCAGGGCCCCGCCATAAACCAAAAGCATATCAGCGTATTCTTGGTTAGTAAAATAAGTGCGTTGAGCCATAATCACTGCAGTGTTTTGAATTAAGTTTGAACGTGAAACAGAAACAAATAACAAACAAACAAAAACTTCAACAAAAACTTAACAATCAACGAAACAAAAACTAAACTCAACGAAACTGTTCAACAATTAATGTCGAAAAAGAACTCGCAAGTAGCTTCAGAGACAGTCAAATCACGACTAAATTTAATAACAACAGACGCAGGTAGCTGATCCGCGCATCGTAACTTCGCCTGTACCACCAGAAAGAGACAACATCTACCTGCCTCGCACACGCAGGAATGAAACCATAAAAAATGTTAACACGGGTAAAAACCAGTTTAGGGTGCCCTGGCAATTTTTACGAAACTTGTAATTTTTTAATTACCCCGTCCTCACATTTGATTATAAACAATTTTGTTGATAATCTAAAGTTTTATGTAACATGTGATATACCGATAGAAAGAGGATGAAATAGAAAATTTTTGATGGCCATTTGAAATTACTCAACATATTTATTTATTTTTTTTAAGTGGCTGAAAACTTAAGGGCTTACAATTTTTTTTTCACGTTTGTTCACTTTTAATGTGTCGTAAGTATTTTTTCTTATGCCTTTTTTGGGCTTTAAATCTTTCTTTTAATTAAAAAAATCATATTTCTTAGGAAAAATAAAAAAAAAATGTAGAAAACTAGATATAGTAGAAGTTATTGAACCAAAATACTAGCAATTTGGGATAGTTACAAAAAAAATGTTAAAAATTCATTTAAAAAATGGTAAGAGATAGAAAAAAATTTTACTAAGAAAATATGCTTCTAACGAACCCATCTATCTCCCATTTCGGTTTATCGGACCACCCACCAAACACCCGGTATATTCACCTGTCTTCAGTTTAGCATTAGCAACCTGTTTTGGTATATTCCTTCTATTTTTTCTAATAGTACCCACTAGGTGTGTTTCATTTTCCAACAGCTTCCTTGCTAAATCAATACTCGTATACCAATTGTCAGTATACAACGTGTGACTCCTGTTCAACAAGCCACTGCAAAGTGACATTACAATGTTTGCCGGCGTATTATTCACTTGATCGCTTTCTTTTCCCGCATAAATATTTATTTTATATGTATACCCCGGTAGAGTACATAATTTAAACTCTTTTATGCCATATTTATGACGTTTCTGTTTGTTATATTGACGGAAAATGATTCTGCCGCGGAATGGCACAACGCTTTCGTCAATACATATATATTCGGCAAGAGTATAATGCCTTGAAAAATTAGTGTTCATGACCTCCAGTAAATGTTACTCGATGTAACCTATCAGACTTGTGAGCATTGTCAAGCTGGGAAAAATGAAGCATTTGAAGAAGCATTTCAAATCGATTACGAGACATAATTGTTGCTGCAAACGGGTGACCTGTTATTTCATCTTTTGACCAATAATCAGAAAGCTTAGGAAGTTTTACCAATCCCATAAAAATAATCAATGCAAAAAAGCGTTTCATCTCATGCACGCTAGAAGGAGACCAGTTACGGATTCTCGCTGCTTTTGAAGCCACGCGCCCGGTGATTCTATCAATAGCAAACTGATTTGTGTCTTCTACTACGTGCATAAAAACATCATAGGGAACTAAAAGAGAGTAAAAATCAGCAGGCGATTTGTTAGTCTTTGCTAAGCGGAGATTAGTAGGCAAACCAGGATTTTCTGTGAAAGGTATAATTCGACGCTGGTTACCTGTTGGTAGTACCCATGTACGTGTAAACGGCGTAGTGTTTCCCGTGGTATCTGGAACTGCATGTTCTTCCACATCACTCTCTTCACTGTCTATCACCATAATACGACGTTTACGAGTAACTAGATGGATATTTATGTCTTCTTCTTCAGAGCTTACATGGAAACTATTATTCATCAAAGTGATTTCTAATTCTTCTATTTGTGATAAATCTTCCTGATTTATTTCGAAATCTGCGAACTCATCCATTATAATAAAGCAATGAATTAAATGCAATAAAAAACAATTTAATTTGCAATAAAAAACAATTTAATTTACAATTTAAACAACAATTAAACAGAAAATTCTCGTATCAATACGTATCCAATGTAGGTAGCTAGGTAGTCCAAACGGTCACAGCACGGGCGCGCGGGAATCGCGTATCGAGACGGCCGGCGGCGGTCGGCAGGACATGAGCGGGGATGATCGACACCCCGACCCTCGCGGCCCCTGCCAACGAACAACGCGATTTATTTCCGCGTGGGCCATGGGGGGCAACTGTAGAGTGACAGTAGTATTTTGGTAAAATCAAGTCACAAATTACTTTTATTCGATTTACTTCATGTGATTTGGCACATTTTCTAGCCCATAAAGCAATAAAAACATAAACGTAAAATTTAACAATCGGGCATTTTTAATCTGGCTCATTTTACTAAATAAGTGAGGCCCATATGTTGTCCCCCACGGCGTTTAACGTGTTAAAATGATCTTCTGACCTTCTCTGCGATTCAATTTTTTCAGGAAAGGAAAACATTTCTAATTGGGTTGTGGTCATTCATTCATTACTGCCTGTCAAAGGAGAGTTATTAAATAAAATAAAATTTTCACTGCCGAACATTTATCTACCCATTAGATTGTATAATAAGGGGGATATTTGCCACAACTGCCACGCTTGACAGGTGAGCTGGCAATCGCAGTTGTATTTTTATTCGAGTATTCTGTTAGTTATTGGTACGTCGCTCCTTCCCATCTGCTGTTACAATTCTCTGTCACCTGTCACGATGATATTGGATACTGCATATTCTTACACTGCCACTAAACTGTAGTTGAGTACAAATAATAGTTAAATGTTATTAATGCATAAACCAAATGCTTCTAAAAGGTTATTTTTATAATGTATATGCTAATTTGTAACGAAGTTTTGCAACAAGCATTTGTTAAAAGAAATTATTAGTTGGATTTTTTTTACTTTGAATATATTAAATTAAAGGTTATGAGTTGGGAATTTAAGTAAAGTATGCGGTTATACTTAACATAATTACAATGGAAATAATTAAAGACTTGCCACGGAAGACTTGTTAAGAGACGATTGCATACACTATTTCGTCAAAAAAATAAATAAAAATAAAACAGTTATTTTGTTTATTATGGCCTTAAAAAGCGATAGTTATTTTACATATTATATAAACCAATCTAAATGCTCATTTAGACCGGTAAATTAACAATTAAAAATTATTTTTATAGCTGCTATCTTGATAATATATGCAACATTTATGATAGAAATTTTGGAATTATAAGATTTTTTTTAAAAATCGATGGAGAGTGTTACTTTAACTTAGCGAACGCCCTGAATGTAGTAATTTTTTTTTAAATAAAATAAGAGTGACGGACAGCACACAGTCCACATGGTAAGTGAATGCTGTGGCCCTAAGACATATAAATATATCCTCAATTAAAAATCAAAATGCAGATATAATGTCACACCTGAGGACTAAGATAGAATACCTCGTTTCCATTTAAAAGGATCTCCAGTCTCTATACTCACCATATGATACACAGTAGCATAAAGTTCCTATTTTACGCTGGTATTCTGTGAGAGCGTGGTTTTTGCCTGTTTGAGTCGACCCATTTATACTTCAAACATAATATAGCTGCAGCGTGGCTCTACGTAAAACTAATTTAAAGCATTAAAAGTAACTGATAGGTTCCGCTTAAATTTTCATACCTTATAGTGACACAATCTTCAATTTCCTGTATAGTGGTAGATTTACAATATGCACTACTCCATAACGTCCCATACGTGTCTAAATACGGTCATGTAAACAGCTGTCAGCCTGTCAACCTTTCAGCAGCAGAAGTTTGCAATGTCCACAATGGACGATATAATATGTACTAATATGACAAGCTCGTGGAAACTGTCCATGCTATCGGAGCTAAGTTTTGCAAGACTCATCGCAGGAAAACCCAAAATCTCTCTCCAATCAAACTCTTAAGACGAATATTTCCTGTCTTCTCCATTGCATGCATATTTGTATAGAATATTTGATAGAAAAAAAAATATAAAGAATCTAAATAAAAATGAACTCGAAGAAGAATCTACTTTTTAGATTATCTGGGTGCACGAATGACGAAAGGTATTGCGGGACGAACGATCAAGTCGACTGTATCAGCGTTGTCCAAAATGAATCCAAACAAAATGACGGAAGTGGTACGTGGCGGACTTTGGACAATATACTTGCCATAAATTTAATTTAAAGCGTTAGCTGGCATGACAGAATATGAGCTGCTGTGGAAAAAGGAACAACAAAATAAAAACAGCTCATAATTGAAAGATGGGCACTTAGGGAAGCGGCGAACGGCCTCTCTCTACGGCCATGCGGATACGATGATAACCGCTAACCATTGTCGTCTTGTGGTCTTTGTGGACACACCAAAATTGTATTCTATTGAACGGTGTCAGCGCACGGCCATTTACAGCTACTACCGTCTCCGCTTCCATCTAAGCGGAGCGCGCCTCTCATTGGAGGAACAAAGATGCGTCCACCAAGATCTAGCCCCTACCCCCATTAGGAAGGCCCGTGCAGGAAGAAACGGATGTGAGGAGTTATGAGAGGTTATGCTGGCTTACTTAACTAACAAAATACATAGAAAAATACAAAATGCAAGGTTGTGCATTGACGCAACAGCGCCAGTTTTTTTCGTGCCAAATAAATTATATTTTTTTTTTATCTCAGTACCATATAGTATTCTAAAGATCCTTTCAATAATCAAAAAAAAAAAATAATTGCGTATTTTATGTATGCGCATAATTTTTCCAAGTATATATTATATACTGTTTCAAAAAGTATAAATTATCGCGCGTTAAAATTGTGTTTAAAATAAGATTCTTGGCTAAACTGGCCTTAACATCGTTGCTCACAGGTAACAAAACTGCAGTCTTCAACTGGTATAACATCTTACATGTATTTGAATAGAAAGTTCTCCAATTGTACTAAATGACTTACGTAGCTTCAATAGAGCCATTATAAAAGAAGTAATAAAGCGGGACCAAAGTGCAATGTTTTTACCAGAGATCTGGTGGTTGGAAATTGAGGGTTGACAGTCGGAACAAGTTGCAATGACGGTTCCGCACGTGAACTGAACAACTATTTCTAATACAGTTGCGAAAAAATGAAGGAATTTAATAAAATAATAAAAACACAATAAACTCAACTAACTAATCATTTATTTCAAATAGTTATAATTCACATATACATTGAAATTGGTACAGTTTTTTATACTAACTGAGGAAGTTTTAGGTTGCGTATTTACTGTTTGAGACAAACTATTATTAATTTCGTATGATTGTTCATGTATATTTGTCAAAGGTGTTAAACAATGGAATTTGCTAGGTGATGGAATTAGATCTGATGAATTATCATTATTAACGAATGTAGATGGACGAACGTTCTCTTCAGTATTGCCATGTGAATGAGACGAACTGCACTTTAAATTAATGGATTGTGTGATTTTTTCCCCAGTTTCTAGTTTGTTGTTTAATGAATCAGCAATATAGCCTTCTGCAACTTTGTCTGACTTCCAACCTCCTAGTCGCTTTAAGGACGTCAAATTGGCTCCTGAATATGCCAATAATGTAGCAGAGGTTCTCCTAAAGCTGTATCCAGTATAATATTCAGCATTCGGCAGACCAAGAAACGTAGTTATTTCTTTTGGCATATTATCAAATTTGTTTATCACGATTACTAGAGCTGTACACTTCCCTTTTTGATAATTTTTAAAAAAAAAAAACGGTCGGTTATTGCTTTTTGGGACCGCTGATTCATATATTTTTGCACTATTCTAAGAAAATCTCCTTCAACAACAAAGCTTCTCGGTGTCTTACTTTTTGTATTCGGAATCTCGATTAGTAGCATTTTTCCATGGGCTTTAATATCTTTTAAAGTAATATTGGCTAACTCCTCTCTGCGGCAAGCTCCAACAACGCCAAAAATCAGCGCAACCTACAAAAAAGGGATTTGTTTAATATTTTTTTAAATAATATATTGACTGTATTATGCGATTTCGTAAACTGAATACTAAAGAAAAATATAAGTATTTATTAATAAATTACCTTTCTGGCTAAATAACGATCATCGGGAGCTTCGTTCAAAAACCTTTTCACTTCATTCGATGTTAATATTTTCGACTTTTTAGTTGTAAAACCGTTTGATTTTCGTTTTAAGAAAGCATTTAGTTTTGGGTATTCATTTATATCCACGTTGTTCCTTATTTTCAACATACTTTTTATCATCGAAAACCTCGAACATAACGTAGAAGGTTTTAATTTTGCTGAGAGTTCGGAGAAGTATGCCAACATAACATTTTCTGAAAAACTATTTGCTTTTTTCTCTTCTCTCCAAGCAATAAATTCGTCGTATGTAGATATGTAGCGACTTTTTGACTTTTTAGGTAAAATGTTCTCCGAAGCATTTTGTGCAATTATACTGAATTCCGGCGGTGTTAATTCAAATACAATATCGTCGAAGTTACTCATTTTGTGCAACTAACAACTGTTTAGTTGTTAGTTGCACAAAATTCGCAAAGAACATTTTTGGAAAATGGCGCCAACCATAAAAGTTATAAGAGGAGAGATTTTTTGTTTTCTTCACCCATTTTAGGTAGGCAAAGGGAACTATGCTCATACAGCCAAGTCTTCAGTAGAATTTTTTTATTGATATGAAATGAAAATGAAATTTAATGAGATGAAATGAAATGAAACCTAACCTAACTCATTGAATCAAATCATTAAATCTGATTTTGAAACAAATTATTAGCTTCTTTTTAGAAATATTTGCATGAATTATAAAAACTTCTATGAATTTTTTTAGTAAAAACTTCGTGGTTGGTTTTTTCTTTTTAATAGACATTACTTTGACAGTTGGGAAAGAGAATGCACGAGTTCGGAAAAGGTAAAGAAAAAGCTCGAGTATGAAATAGCACACATCCCGAGCTTTTTACGTCCCTGCAATACGCCACTTTTTGAGCAACTATATTAAAAATAACTTTCAATAAAAATTGATTATTATCTATGTTGAATAAAAATTATTCTATTGTAATCTGTTCTGTAATAAATGCGAAAGATAAATATTTTCTTAAATTTTCAAAAACATTAATTGGTAACATTATGTCGCCTCTACACGTTGGCCAACACAGTGGCGAATGTAGTGGCGAACATATTGGACGAGAGTTGGTGACGGCGTCCACACGTTGAAAGGTCGTTCAGTTTACTTCGGTTCGGGCCAATGTGCGGACGAATTTATTTTATTTTAGACGACGGCTCCGTGGCGCAGTGGCTTGGCAATGAGTGGCTGTCCCAGGGGTCGCGGGTTTGAATCCCGCACGGAACAAGTATTTGTATATCCTACAAATAATTGTTTCGGGTCTGGATGTGTATCCTTGTGCAATTTATGTTTGTAAGTTGCCTCCGCGATACAGGAGAAAATCCAAGTGTGAATATTAATGAGGCTGTAAACAGATATACGATATACGATTAGCTTTATTTATTCTTTACATGCATCAGAAACTAGAATAAATACCATTAATTAGAACTTAACTCATTTTAAAGTTAAAATTGGGTTTTGTTTTTAAAGTTTAGCAAAACATGTACTTGCTTTTCTATCAGACATTTGATGTAAGGATAGGGTGACAAACGAGCACACAGTCCACCTGATGGTAACTGTTTGCTGTGGCCCATAGACATCTACATCTATCCTCGATTACGAATCAAAATGCAAATTGTCACCCGTGAGGACTAAGATGAAATGCCTCGTTTCCTTTAAAAAGTGTCTCTGGTTCTCTACACTCACTATACGAAATACAGCATCATTAAGCTACTATTTTAATTGATATTCTGTGAGAGCGTGGTCCTTCCCCGGTCGAACCGACCAATTCGTGCTACAACTATACTTCTAATATAACTGCATGGTTCTACCACGTATAAACGACGTGCTTCATTTTTTTTTCATTTTAAAATTGTTCTCGTAATAATCTGATTGTAAATAAATGTTCATTATTTTTTTTTATAAATAGCTTATCGATTAAAACAAATGTTTAAAAATAATTAAATCGCGCTAATTAAAGTAGTAGGAATGTTTAAAGTTGAAATTGGCACTAAAAGACTGGTAATTGGGTCATCCACCCTACAAAGCGTGAATATAAAATTTTAATCAGATGCGTGTAATCACTCTGGGAGCTTGTAGCAAACTAAACTCGCGGCCAACGTGTGGACGCGGCGACCAAACTCTGCCAACAATCCTTTGATCTTTTGTAAAAAACCGACACCACACGGATCTCGCGCCAACTTGCGGGCCATCGTCCCAATACATACCAATGAAGCCCAAACACCCCGTCTACACGTTGGCCAATGCTATTGGCCACTACATTCGCCACTGTGTTGGCCAACGTGTAGAGGCGCCGTTAGAATAATATCACATTACGACAGATAACATGTTATTATTCTTTATGAACATTGGCGAATAATTTATTTGGTAGTTTTCTACCTAACACATTATTCATGTAATTCAGATCATGATGTGCCATTTAGTTAAATTGGGTTTCACGAATAATATCATTGATAAATTAATATGTATGTGCGAAGGCTTACCCTTAACTTGTGTTTTGTAAAATCACCTTGTCATAAAATTGCTTTATAACATATACTAACATACATTGTTGGTACTATCTTGAATACAGTAGGACTAAAGTTACATCTTAAATACAATGGACTTTAACTTCGAAAAAATATTCAAAATAATGGTATTTGCCATGCGTATTAATAGATCGCATCCGGAAATTCCAAGAGATAAGAAATGGGTGCTGCAATTTTTAGTGATTCATGGCGCATTTTCTATAAGTTTTATTATTTTAATATACAGTATTGTGTATCGCGATCTTAAGAATAATGACTTCACCCAAGCTTGCTCCAACGGCATTCTGTGTGTTATATACAGCGTGGTTACATTTAAATATTGTATAATGTTATTATATCAAAGTTTATTAAGGGATATGTTCGAAAAAATGAAAAATGATTTCCGTTCGGCCACAGAATTACCCGCACATGAACAGAACATATTACAGCAATACGTTCAAAAGGAAAAATTTGTTATTAAGCTTTGGTTATGGATATCCATTTGTACATGCTTTCTATTCCCAATAAAATCTATAGTGGGTATGTCGTATTACGCAATTATAGGTGAATTTAAATATGTTCATATTTATGATTTAACATACCCATCGCAAATAGAAGAAGTAAAAAATGACCTTGGACCATATATAGTCATTAATATAAATATTTTATTCTATGCTGTGTACGCTATGTTTATGTATATAGGGTTTGCGCCTATGGGACCTATTTTTATGCTTCATGTGTGTGGTCAGTTGGAAATCGTAAAAAAACGAGTATTAGAAGTTTTTACAGGCAATAAATTTAATTCAGAAAAGTCCATGAATAAACTAAAAGATGTTGTGGTACGATTACAGAAAATATACAGGTAGGTACTGAATTAAAATACATATTTATTTGCGAAATTATATGTTTTTTTTTTACAAAAGTTACTAATTTTTCCGTCGGCAGTTTTGTGGATGATATAAAAAAAGGATTCAGAGTGTTATATGAATTCACTTTGAAAGCATCAGCAGTTATAATTCCTATTACTTTGCACCAAGTTATACAGGTAAGGGGTTAAGAAACAAATTACACTGATTAAAACTACTTTCACGAATTTTATCGCGTTTAATTTTAAATGTTTTTAAATTACCGACGTTTCGTGTGTTTTCCAGTACCCATGGCCACGAGGGCCTGAGGTACCTTTAGCTTTTTAATTAATGTTTATGGTCCGATCTATGCAGAATGAACTTACTCTGTCTTAAAGTCTTGCAGTGGTATACAAGCTTTTCCATTGAAATTAAGATGTTTTTTAATTTCAATAGCCTCACGTATCTTCCTCGATATCGTAATCGATGTTCTTTCGCGAGGATTTGTAGTCTATCAAATCTGATGTAATGTTTGGTGCCGCCTAGGACATGATCACAAACCACAGACTTCCCGGAACGTTGACCGTCAGTCATCTCAGTCCCTAGTGACTATGGGTGCTGGAAAGCATCCAAAACGTCGGGAATTAAAAATCATTTAAAATTAAACGTGATAAAATGCGTAAAAGTAGTTTTAATCAATGTCTAGTGTTTGCGTAAATATAAGAAACCATTAAATAAATTCCAGTCAAGAATAACAACATTTTTCAAGTTGTTATTTTTATTTAATTAAAATAACAATCACTTTGCTACTCCTCCTATGACTTTAGATTCTTACATCAAATTCAACATACTACTCGCATTGTCGGGTATACCGAAACCGCACGTTTGCCCTTTTCATCTTTCCCTTGTGACGGAGAAAGATGTCAAAAAATCCATCCTAGCCATCTCTTCAAATGCTGTTGGTATTGATGGTCTATGCGCGGAGATGATTTTGCCAGTTCTACCTTTACTTCTACCAATTCTCACTCACATATTTAATTTTTCTATATCGTCATCATCTTTTCCTTCAGTTTGGAAACAAACATATACAATTCCTCTGCCTAAGGTTTCTAACCCTTTTTCTTTGTCCCACTTTTGTCCCATATCTATTTTACCCTTTCTTTTTAAAGTTCTGGAACACATCATCCATAGTCAACTCTCTCTCTTCTTATCGTCTAACTCCTTGCTGTCCACTTATCAGTCGGGCTTTCGTCGTGGACACAGCACTGTCATTGCTTTACTTAAAGTAACCGATGATATCCGTTGGGCCATGGACAATAAATCTCTTACACTTTTAGTTTTGCTTGACTTTAGTAGTGCTTTTACCTCAGTAGACTTTGACATTCTTCTCCGGATCCTGGAATCTATAAACATTTCCCCATCTGCCATCGCATGGTTGGATTCATATCTTCGTGGTCGATCACATTGTGTCCGTGTTAATGAAACTCTTTCCGATTGGTCTGGTATCACTTCGGGTGTACCTCAGGGTGGCGTTCTTTCCCCCCTTTTATTTTCCATATTTATTAAGTCTATTACGAGTGTTATTACATCTAATTACCATCTCTACGCGGATGACTTACAGCTTTATCGTCATTTTCCGGTGGGTGATACAAATAATGCAATTGCAGCCATGAATGCGGATCTGAGCCGCATCTGTGACTGGTCTGCATCCTTCGGACTATTAGTTGATCCCACGAAATCTCAGGCCATCATAATAGGCAGTAGGCATTTGCGTAATAGATTAGAATTTACATCACTACCTCTTGTTTGTTTTAATGGAGTTCCTATACCCTTTGCCAATACTGTCAAAAACTTAGGTGCCATATTTGATCACCATTTAACATGGACCACGCATATCGCTGAGGTTAGTCGCAAGGTCTACTTTACTTTGCATTCGCTTAAATGTCTACAAAATTTCTTACCCCTTAAAGCTAAAATATCACTCGTGCTTACTCTTATCCTACCTCTCCTTGATTATGCGGATGCCTGTTATTTGGATGCCGATACAGAGGAGCTTCTTAATAAACTTGAGCGCTTGCAAAATCAGTGTATCCGTTTTATATTTGGGCTCAAGAAATTTGACTGTATATCTCAGTTTCATAACCAACTCAAGTGGTTCCCAATTCGACTTCGAAGGAACACTCGATTGTTATGTCTCCTCTATAACATTTTGCACAACCCTTACTCTCCCACGTACCTGAGAAGCCGATTTTCCTTCACCCATCCTCCGGACAAACCATGCAATCCCTTGTTAAAACTCTTCTTGACTTTCCCGTCTATAATTCCGGTTTTTACTCCCACTCCTTTTCAGTTCACGCGGTAAGGTTATGGAACTCACTACCGTCAAATATAAGAAATTCCGATACTTTATTGGTATGCAAGAAACGTCTTAGAGGTAACTACTTTGCATCCTGTTAATTAATATATATTATTCTATTATATTAGTTTAGTTTATATATAATATGTAACTATCGTATTTATTATTATTATTATGTATTGATTTATTTTATTTTTATTTATTGTTTTATTTTATATAATTTACGTAACATTGTGTATATTATTTATTTTTAGTAGTACTAATGTATGCACTAAGTTTGCAATTTCAATATAATTTCCTTTATGGGTCTACTGGAAAATATTTCAGCTAATTATGGAATAAGTAGAACCTTTGTACGAAATTACTATAAGACTGCTTCTGTATCTTGATGTGTGTACATAAAATAAATTAAAAAAAATAAGTTCAGCAATTTTTAACCGACTGACAAGGAAGGGTTATGTTTTTCGCGCAATTTGTATGTTTGTAAATTTCTTTATTACCTCGTATCTTTCAAACGGCTGGATGGATTTCGACAATTAAGATATCGTTTTATTCGTCTTAGTAATACAAGTGTTCTAAGATAGCATTTTTTAAAAAATAATAAAATTGACAGATGTTTTGTGCAAAAGCCTTTATACGTTAATATTTTTTTTTAACTAAATCTATCGAATAGGATATCAAAATGAAAGAAATTAAAAAGGGACTACAAATATATACAAGTGGTATGTTTAAATTTAAGTATACGTATGTTTGTAAATTTCTTTATTACCTTGTATCTTCCAAACGGCTGGATGGATTTCAACAAATAAGTTATTGTTTTATTCGTCTTAAAAACCCAAGTGTTTTTGGATAACATTTTCTAAAATATAAAAAATTGCGGTTTTTTGGCGAAAAATAGTAATACATTAATTTAAAAAAAAACCAAACCTATCGAATATTGAATATAAGTTGTATGATTAAATTTAATTAGGAATAATTTTTTATTTTATTTATTAATTTATTTCAATCAACAAGGATCATAGGGTAAAATAACATACATTAACATTTATTCTAATACTAAAATTATAAATCATTACTAATATTAATTATATCAAATGCGTAAGTATTTATAATAATATCGAAAATAAAATAATAAATTTAATAATAATAAAATAACATAAATCTATTTCACCGTTACACATACATCATATCCGATTTAATTATATATTAACAAAACCACCAACAAAACTTACCATAATGATATAATACAATATTATTTTTAAAAATACAAAGAAAAAGTCTTAAATATATGTAAGTAAAATTAGGTAATAAATTAGTTCATATACCTGAGGTGCCGGTCCGAGGTAATGGGTACATGGACGTGAACCCAGTGCCTCAAAAAAGCACACTCGGGTTTCTCACTAATTACGTTAAGAATGCTGTTGGCGCTCCCACGAACCCTGTGCATCAGAGACGCAGTTCTTTTGCGAATAAGTGTTGAAAAATTGTCTACGTGGGCGTCAACAAACATACCTGATGCACTACAGTAACGTGGGAGCCCCTGCAACAATCTAAAAGCGTTATTATATTGTGTACGTAGGGTGTTGTATGCCCGCCGCGTATATCTGACCCATAAGGCACACGTACACGGGATTGGCAATAGGCCTTAAATAAAATAACTTTTACCTCGGCTGTACAGCGTGAGAACCGACGGGCCAGCATATTGCAGCGGACAGCCAGCGCTCTCCTTTCTCTTTCAATGTCTTTATCATCTTTTAAATCTTCAGTAACAACATGGCCTAGGTACTTAAATTCAGTTACTCGTTTAAGTGCAACACCCCCTAAAGTTACAGGTGGTACAAAATTCGGTTTCTTCGTGCCCACCTTAAACACCATGAGCTCACTCTTCGCAACATTATATTTTAGACCGTGGGCTTCTGCATAAACCTCACATATGAACAAAAGCCGTCTGAGTGCACAGACTGACGGGCTCAGAAGCACCATGTCGTCTGCGTAACTGATGTTGTTCATGCAGAGTCCGTCAATAGAGCAGCCGACACGTGCACTGCCGAGTCTATCAATCAGTTCATTTATATATAAATTAAAAAGCGTAGGTGAGGTTAATCCCCCTTGTCTCACACCGCATTCCAACCTGTACTTGTCCGACAGTGCACTAGACCACCTTACCTGATTAATTTGATGATCGTACCAATAGCTAAAAATATAATAATAATAAAATATAATAGCTAATGTACGAGACGGGTAGACCAGCCTTTCGCAATTTATCCCACAGAATGTCATACCTGACAAGGTCGAAAACCTTTGAAAGATCCAGGAAGGCTGCGTACACTGGCGTATTCCTTACAGTGTAATACCCCACAGTATGTTTCAGCGACAGTATTGCACACTCAGTTAATAGATTTGATCTAAAACCAAATTGTGCATCGTTTAACTTAATATGTACTTTTAACTGTCTCTCAAGCATACTGTCAAGTATCTTAGCCGCAGTTGTCGCTAATGAAATGGGCCTATAGTTGCACATATCTGAAATATCACCAGTTTTGTTTTTCAAAATCGGAACCACGATCGTTCTCATCAGCTCTTCCGGCAAATACGAGTGCCTCATACATAGGGTGAAAAAAGAGCGCCAGTAGTCTAGGTAAGTGCGGACTAGCGAACTGAAAGTGCTCGATGCTAAGGCAATCGTGACCAGGTGACTTTCCTCCAGTCATGCCATTTATCAAAACAGCGATGTCCCTGGCGGTGATGCGATCGGGCACATGAGTTGATGCACCAGTGTGGTGATGAACCTCAGCATCGACTTTAACATGTGACTGTAAAGAAGACTGAACCCGGAACTGACTCTTAAAAAGATTGGCTATCTTCGCCGGTTCATTTACACCCCCAACGCTCACCGGGGTACCTGCTCTAGGACTCAACTGCTTAGTATGCTTCCAAAACCCACGAAAATCTTTATTTCTATGTTGATACGCTAGTTTATACATCTTGATTTGGTCTTGATTATTTTGACAAAACTTAAGTTTTCGTTTAAATACTCTTTTAGATTGCATCATATCATTATAAATATACCCACCATGCGGTTTCCCATGCCAAATCCAATTTAGAAATTTTTGTCGAGCATTCCGGTGAGCATCGCGCACGTGGCAGTTCCACCCTAGTATAGGTCGACCATGCCTTTTGACTATCTCCCCGCTCGCGATCACTATCGTAACTGTACTTAGAGGCCTCACACAAAGTATTAACAATGGACGTATATAATTTATCTATTACAGATCGATGTGCTAAAACATCACACACACTATCACAACACTGACTTAGTTCATACGGGAAATCGATTTCTCTTAATTTATCGTTACAATAGTTGCTATATATGTCAATTTGGTTTAAATTACGCTCACCCCATTTTACTTTATTGATTATAAATTCCTGAACCGACAGTGACCTACGCCTAACCACTGTAAGATCACACTGCACCTCTAATGGGAAATGGTCTGACCAATAAACGTCATTATGAATTTTAATTTTAACTACAGATTTCCATGCAGCCTGAGTTGTTAAACAGTGGTCAAGCCAGCTACAGCTACCATGTATATCACTCATAAAGGTATAAGAACGCGAGTCAAATCCTAACTTCATAATATCAGCTGCCAACCAATTTTGTTCTAGACAAAATTTTTACATTTCCTTACCAAACAATATACCTGGGTGCGCATTAAAGTCTCCTAACACATACATAGTTTCAATATTCTCATTATCTACTATTGCAGATATTTCACTTAAACACTCAACAAATTCTACGAGATTGTCTAGCTCGTCCGTAGGCATATACACATTAAAAAATAACATGAACCGATCCGAAACGCATACTTTAATAGCAATAATACGCTCACTCATACACGGAACTACAGTTACAGAGTCAAACACGTTGTTTTTCCATAGTAAGCCGACACCACCATAAGATCGTCCTCGCAATAATCCTTTACTTGTATCAACCGCGGACTTCCCGAAAAAACAAAAATCCTTATTTACTTGACCCAAGTCAGAAATCTCATGGGGCAGAAGCCATGTCTCCTGAAGCGCAATTATATCCGCCCTTTCACTCAAAGACTTTACAAAGTCTGCAGATCTTTTAAAAGATTTACAATTAAAACTTATCAACTTGATAGTTGTATTGTCCCCAGCATCATTATTCATCATTTTTCTTTAATAAAGATAGGTTACTCGATTTAGTTTCATTTAAATTATTCGGCTTATTAAACCTAATATATCTCCGGAAAGATACTCCAGTGGGCCATAGGTTTTCATCCATAAACACAGGTAACTTATTCTTTGGAATCATAAATTTGTAAGCTCCATAGTCTTTTTTGAATTTCATATTTACTTTCTCTAGTCGCACTTCAGTGTTAGTTTTACATTTAATATAATTCATTATGTCATCAATCTTGCAGCTGTTATCAACGTTATAAATATAAAACGGGATTTTTATATTTGCTGCTTTAAATTTGCAGTCTCCGTGTATATCAGCTTTGCCTTTTAAACCTATAAATTTACTTTTTACGCGCTTGTTTCGCACTAATATCCAGTCGTCTTTTTTCATTTCATTATATAAATAAGCATGAGTATCGCCCACCCCCGTATTACGAACTTGTTCAATCACTGGGTTATTCGATGAAACCACAGTAGCCTCTTTATAAGACAAAGTGGTGTGATTATTCTGCATTTCCGTCGACATAACCGTGGTGCGGGCTTCCATTCGTACTGGTTGTGATGAAAGTGGCATATCTTCAATACTCGCTTTACCGTGTGATCGCATTGAGACAGATAGGAGCGGGTCAGTGTTATGATCTTCTGCCGACGTTGCGGGCGAGTCAGAAATATACGTATGATTCAATAACATATTATTAGCTTTAGGATTACAGTTAGAATTCTCAGCGGTCGTTAACTCGTCATATTCAGATTGATTTGGTGAAATATGAGGTATACCACAAGGATCACCCGCACATTCTGAACTGTTTTTTCGACATATTCCTCTTCGTTTCGTATTAACATTGTAGTTTGTCACGGGTGATTTATTATTTATATATCCGTTGTAGCATAAGTTTCCTTAATAACTGAAATGTCATTCTGCAACCTAATCATATCTTTTAAGAGTCTAGTCGCGTCGATGTGATCAAATGTGACTGGCGGAAGACGTTGCAAATCTCTTGCCACAAAGATAGGTAAAAGCTCAGGATCCGTCTCTTTTATAGCACAAATAATGTCCGTGATTTCTCGCTTACTTTTGGCATCTCCTTTTCTAATCACATAGTGCTTATTCATCTTCAAAGACTCAAAAAGTAATTTCTTAGCCTCTGTGATTTCGTTACTTGAAAATGCCGTAACTCACAGACGAGTAATACTATCTTCGTCCATCACATCTGCTTTGTTTTGTACAAAAGCCAGTAATTCGCATATTACAATATTACAATTGCTACATTTCACGGTATTCACAGCCATATTTTATAAATATAAACCAATTTTATAAATTAATTTATAAATATATTATCACGACAGCTTGACAGATGACAGAAAAATGATAAATTGGTTTATAAAGTTTTTGATAACTGGTTTATAAAATGTGCAATGTTGATTATATAAGAATAGTTATTAATATCCGTCGCCCAATCACATTCAAATCGAATCAAATAAATAGTTTTCAATAAATTTTGAACCGTATAGTTTGAAGTTTTGAAGAAAAATGTAATAAATAAACACCGTTTATTTTAAGAAATATACGTAGAGCTTTCTAAGTCACATAGTTATTGAAAAATCATCGAAAAACTTTACACAATAGACTGGGACACGAAAAAAATCGTAAACAAGATAAATAATAAAAAAAAATAAAAAAATCCGACTGCAAAAAAGACAATTTAAAAGTAGTGTACTTAAATGACCGAAACAAGAATGTAAAGAAAACAAAATTAAATAAAACTATAAAGTAAACTCTAATTCGGTTTAACAGACTATATTATGAGCTGAAAGCCCAATTACAAATTGAAAACCGAAAGAAAATTAATGGGTTCCGCTTGCTACTAAACTTAATATATAAGTTAGGCTATAAAATAGCCTAAGTTATATATTAAGTTTAGTAGCAAGTTAGGCTTTCAGCTCATAATATAGTCTGTTAAACCGAAGTAGAGTTTACTTTCTTTATAGTTTTATTTAATTTTGTTTTCTTTACTCATTCTGGTTTCGGTCTTTTAAGTACACTACTTTTAAATTGTCTTTTTTGCAGTCGGGTTTTTGATTTTTTAAATTATTTATTTTATTATAATCAATCATCAAATTTCATCCTTTAGCGAGAGAGTGACTATTAGTTTCAGATACACGTTTTAGCAAGACGAAAAAAACTCCGAACTGCCTAAATCTCCCTACCAGCGGCAAATATTTATTACATTGGTTATAAGAATAGAACAATAGAGTCCCTATTAGTTCACGGCTGGATATGTACCAATGTAAGAAATATTTGCCGCTGTTAGGGAGATTTAGGCAGTTCGGAGTTTTTTTCGTCATCAAAGAAAAAGAAGAACGAATTTAATTTGTCTAAAAAAAATTCATATTTTATAATGCTTAATTTTTCAGAGTTTTCATAATGGTCAAATAAGTATAGAGTTTATAACAATAATTTTTGGAGCAATTGCACTTTGCAGTATACCTTGCTATTATAGTGATTTACTAATGGAAACGGTAAGACAACGATTTCATGTAATATATTTTTAAATAAGAATCAAATCAATACTATTCTATAAGTTAACTGCCTAACTTAAAAGTGAATTAGGTAGGGGAGCTGCTTGCTGTCTAAGAGTTCGCCTGAGTTGGTAACATAGTCTTATTTATTTCATCCGCCAAGTAACATTTTACCCAATAGCTATCGTATCCTGGCTAAAAACTAAAATATATAGCAGTGGATGCTCTGCTGATTGATGGAAGATTTAGATAAGAGAGCGATATTAAACAAGACGCACTCATAGTTACAGAAGCACCTGCCAACTGGTTACACACAGTAATTTTGGCTGTATCAATTTTTATTTTTACTATTATTTTATTTATTCAAGTTTGATTTTAAATCCCTTCGCAAGTTTATAACATCAATGTAATATTGTTTTACATTATTTTACAAGTAGGTTAAATAGCTTTTATTTGCATTATATCTCTTCGATATAATACAATATATGAATCTGTTGGCAGGGAGAAAACGTGAGATTGGCGATATACTCATGCGGATGGGAAACGAACTGGGACAGGCGCACGCGCTCAGTATTGATGATTCTTCTGGTGCGTGCGGCTCGGCCGGTTGCAATTCGAGCTATGTTCCGCACAGTGTGTCTCGATGCACTGACTGATGTAGGACATATTTCTGTATTTATTTCTCAACAGCGAAAACTACTAACAGTGCTCTTGAATCATCAAAAGTTTGACAATTTTCGCATACTTTCGCAAGTTTTCAGCAGTCCGAGGTATAATACTGACACAGGAAGTGCAAACAATTGTATTTAGTAGTGTTTACCTACTCTAAGTAAATCTTACACGACAAGGCCGATGGTACGTAATGATTTGTTAGTCGGATGCAGGGCACGTGTGAAAGTAATTATTGTCATTGCTTAAATACTACGGCTGGAGCGTGAACGCTTTGCATCGAAATTCTTTACAAGCAAGTGGAAACGGAAAGTGGTACCACCACCCTGAAAAATTTGTATTTATTTCCTTCATTAGAAAAATTATTGGCGGACATGACCCTGTCTCGTTGTAGAGAAGGAGTGCCAATGTTATCAGCCATCACACTTGTCGAGACAATTGGTGATTGCAGTAGCAGACGTCTCGCACCTGTGGCAGTGGCACCACTGGCAGAGGCTGCCATCAATTTGGATATTTTAGGTCTAGCGTGAGCGATATCATCCCCTTATCATATGATGATATGATGTTTTCGACTTTTTCTTTAGTCATGGGACAAAAGAGTAATTACAACACTGACACCACCAATACACGAAAATTACAAATAATAATGAGTTTTATAATTATTTTAATTGTTGGCTTGGACTGGAATTCGAATTAAAAATAATGGGCCCTTAAAATCAAATATTTTGTATTTTCTAAACATTTGACTAAATGTTGACAACCGATGAGGAAAACAGGTTCTCGAGTGGTAGCCTCGGACCGGCAGGTGTAGGACGTTCTCGCACTAGCTAGAGTGATGACCTGGTAAAATATGCAGGAAGTCGAATGCAGGTGGCTCGGGACCGTGCTTTATGGCATTTCTTGGGCCTATGTTCAACATAGATTGTTTTGTTTGATTGAATAACTGAGTACTCGCTGTCGCTTGTTGGTTCGTTCACGTAGGTTTGCCGCAGTGCCGGCTAGTCAGGCGCCAGGTGGTTGCCGCTAGCACTTCGGCAGTATTCGATTTCATCTCGCCTCCTCTCTTACGCACTTTCGCGGTTTCGCTTGGCACGTAACATTGCGCTGAGTTGATTTTATTGAAAAAAATCTTGGCGGTTGCCGCCGCTCCCTTTCGTATGCCGCCCGGGGCCATGGCCATTATCTAATAAATTTTGTTTTAGTTTTAATAATTCTTTTACGTAATATTTCAACATCTTAATTACTTTTTTCCTTATAAATTTCTTTTACTAAAGCAAATTAAAGTACGTATGATTTATGGTATATTATTGATATA
Organism: Parnassius apollo; assembly: GCA_907164705.1. Lineage (NCBI taxonomy): Eukaryota > Metazoa > Arthropoda > Insecta > Lepidoptera > Papilionidae > Parnassius > Parnassius apollo. Next base: position 12,086,038 of record CAJQZP010000885.1, read on the forward strand.
TAGTACCTGCGGGTAATAAGGCCAGACTAAGGGAAATTCGAAAAAAGTGAGAAATATCCAATTTGAAAAGGCCAACATTCGCTCTATAGCTTGCTTATAAATACTCTATGTTACTCACACAGTTACTATAAAATAACAATAAAACGTATTATACTGTTATGTGGTTGAAAAATTTTCTTTTCTTATTTCAGCTTTTTCATCAATCTTATGCAATATTTAACGTTTTAAATGTTGCACAGAAGTAAAAATTAATAAAACGTTGTTACATCGTGTTTTATAGACATCACTTCTAAGACGGAGAAAGTTTTATTGCATTAAATGTTCTCACATTTCAATAAAATAAATTATATATGACGTAGTTAATTTTGTTTTAATTACAAGTCAGATAATCCGTCTGCCTACATATACTAGCTTTTCTATCACCGGTGTTAACCGCCTCGAAGTTGTAACGCTAGGGCAGTCATGCCCATTACTAATGAAATTGCATAATATGAAGAGCTCAAGCTATCATATATATTTTTTTCTCATATTTCGGCATGATAATGATCGCAGAATTTAATTTAGGCAAAGGCAGTTACATTGTGGTACTGATTCTTAATGTCTAAAGGCTCTACCAGACAGCTACAATACAACGGTCGATATTAAAAAGCATGCTGTTACCGTTACATCAAATTTAAAAGTTTACTGCTGAACAATGGAATCCTGTATATATTTACCATAGTTGCTACGCTTGGCAAGCGGGTTGGCAACCGCAGTCTTTTATTTTAGTCGTTTTTAGATAAACACTGCTGCCTATCTCCTGATTTGTTTCTCTCTGTTGCCTCTGGTTATACCAGCGGGATGATATGGAGTATTGGATATTCTTTTACCGCCACTAAACGGTTTGATACGAGGGGATGTCAAAAAGTTCGCGGAATGGCGGGGTTGGTTAGAGTGAGTTCACTCATCCAGGTAGACGCTGGTTGAGTGACTCATTGTTAGTATATATGCCAAGTTTAAGTCTACTCGTGTCACGAGCTTTTGAGTTATCAATGAGTAAACAAGTCAATCGGGAAGAAACTATCCACTATGGAGAAAATTGAATATCGCTCAGTCATTAAGTTTCTTACCAAACCAGAAAAGGAAAGACACCTCAAACCATTTTTCAAGAGATGTCAGCTATTTATAGGGACTCCGCTCCTGGGAGAACCATGATTTATAAATGACACGCCCTTTTCAAAAAAGGGAGAGATTCCATTGAAGACGACCTCCGACCTTGACAGCCGATTGAGGCTGCTATGCCAGAAATAATCGAAAAAGTTGCAAAACTTGTACGGGAAGGTGCCCAGCTACAGAAAAAATAGCTTGCAGCATTATTTGGAGTATCAGAAACAACCAATTTAAAAATCCTACATCAACACCTTGGGATGACTAAAGTCTGTCCAAATGTGTTCCGAGAATGCTTTCTGCTCATCAAAAACAAGAGCGCGTTGAGAGTTGTCGCGAGTTTTTGGACCGCTGTAGAGAGCAAAAGGAGAAAGTTATTGCCCAAATTGCAACTGGAAATGAAACTTGGGTTCACCTTCATGAACTTGAGTCAAAGCAAGAGTCAATTCAGTAGCATAATAGGCACATCTGTCTCAATCGGCGGGAAAGATCATGGCGACGATCTTTTGGGATACAGAAGGTATCCTTTTGATTAATTATAAGGAACAGAGGATTATAAGAAGAATACTACATTTCTTTACTAGATCAATCAAAAGAAGCTATTAAAGATAAAAGGCAAGGCAAACTTACAAAAGTCGTGTTCCTTTTGCACGACAATGCGCCCGTGCACACAAGCCATGTTGTGACGCCTGCTATTCACCGGTGCGGTTTTGAACAACTGCCCACCATACAGCCCAGACCTGACCCCAAGCGTCTATTATTTGTTTCCAAAAATGAAGAAAGAATTGCGTTGGAATAAATTTGGCGACAATGACTAAGTGAAGTCAGTAATTTCGGCCTGTTTTGACGCCCAAGACAAATATTTTTTTTAGACGGTATAAATAAAGTTATTTGACAGATCTTATAAATGGATTAGGATTAAGGGAGAATATATGGAAAGGAAAAATAGTTTAATGTTTCATTTCATTATCCTCGTATTAAAACATGCGTTGTTGCTATATCTATTCTTAGTACATTTTGTATTAGAACGCACACGGTCTTACACGCTGCTACAAGTAGGAAAAATGCACCCAATCTTTTTTTAAAGGTCGGAAAGTCACTTGCTGTTGCAGTTGTTCATGGCAGTGGTAGTCACTTACCATCGGGCGAGCCACATGCTCATTTGCCCACTTTGATGTATGTAAAAACCAAAAGTTTTAAATATCATAAATTAAAAACAGGGGCGTACTCCGATGTTTTGGACACGTTGAGCGAATGAGTTAAGACCGAATGGTGAAGAAAATATATAGCGCGAAAGTAAATATTAAAAGGTGTCGAGGTAGACCGAGACTAACTTTCGAAGACCATTTGAGCAAATTACTCGAAGAGGGGAAGGTCAAGAGTACTCGGATACCTAGACGTGCATGTATGAAGAAGATAATGAACCTGAAAGAAGCGAAAGAGGTATGTAAGGATCGTGACACTTGGCGATCTGTTCTCTCTGGCTACCCCGTTAGGGATTGTGCATGAAGATAAGTAAAGTAAAGTAAAGTATAAATTAAAAACTAAAATTATCAGATGGGTAAACTATTCAGTTTTTGTATCGTCAATTGTTATTATAACTCTGCACTCTCTAACAAATTTTATGCTATTTTATGCTTATACAAGCGAACTGAGCTCGGTCTTAGCTATATGTAATATCCAACACATGCTCGATGATAATTTTAAAGTTACAGAGATATTTAAGTCGAATTCGTTAATAGTTATCGCTTGCATAATAATTTCGTATATAATAGGTCTTTACCTATGAAATAGCCGTTCTGCACTACTGGCCATTTCAAATCAAAATAATTTTTGTTTGGCTAAGAATTCTAACTTGGATTTCTTTTTCCAAAATTAGTCACTTGTTTATTGATTTTGTTATGTCTGCATCGTATTTGAATATTTTTTGTTATCATGGATGCGTTAAAAATTCGAGTACTTATGGAATATGTGTACCGTCGTGGCAATAACGCAACGGCAATCTGTCACGGTCAATCCGTCGATTGACCTCTCGGTCGAAATTGAACTTACCTATAGTAAAATTATTTTGTCCGTGTAGTTTGGGTCATAAATCATAGCTCGGCCTCATCCAGGCTAGGGCGGTGAGCATTTTTTGCGGGCGCAACGCCATTATCGATAACAACAAATGAATCATCAAAGTCAGGTACACGTCGGCGGTGCGGTGAACAAAGGAGGTTCCGACATTGTTATGTTATGAATCATTTGTTTTCCATAATTACCCCCGCCTAATACCTGCAAATAGTGCAATGATAATTTACTACATATATCGAAGAGAAATTTGTTTTTGTGCATTCGCTCTCTGAATTTCTTTAGTGACACAATGGCTACTCCTTTGTTTTGTACCTAAACGGCAGAATTTATTCAAAATAATATTTTGCCTATTAACATCAATATACCAGCACAAGCACGTGTTGATATCAACAATGTTTTAACAGTTTTCACTGAAATGAAAATAGATCCCGAAAAGTTACAAAGTGTTAATTTCTGCCGTTCCGAACTTGAGCAGTCAAGCAAAAAATGAAGTTGCCACCAAAAATAGCACTTTTAAAATTGCAGACGTCGAAGTGTTACCGCATGAAGCAATTTAAAACGTTTCGCAAAAGAACTGGGAATATTATGTGAAGCATGCAGAAAAACTTCAAGAGGAAGACTTGAAGAAATCTCATCTGGCAGAAGATATCGTAATTCATGTGGATGACAATGACTCTGATGATTCTGATGTAGAATTTTAATGTAAATAGTTTTAGATTTTATTTTAGATATAAGTTATTATCTTTATATTTATATTTATTTTTAATATAACTTGTTGCATTCCAAACATGTGTACTTATGGTTTTTTAATACATAGATACCTAATTAATAATTTATTTTAAATCATTATTATTCTTATTTAAATAAATACGTTGTTTTATCAATCTTTTCTAGTTGACTTGATAAAATGAATATTTTAATGGTATTTCAACAAACATCATACGATAACAGCATTGAACGTTTTGAGTATCATTCATACACACCATATGTAACCTGTTTTAACAAGAATTACGAAATACGTATTCCTATTAATCAGCAAGACTTGTACGCGCTATCTTCACTCAGTAGTTTATATATCGAGGGAAAAGTGCACGTTTATACTAGCACCACAAAAGAAAAGGTAGGTATCACACGTACATTTTGTTAATAATCCAGTGCTATTTCTTTTTCAAGACATACGATATGAACTTAATGGAGTAGAAATAGATAAAATTAAGAATTCTGGTGTCACTACTACAATAAAATCTTATCTATCCTTAAATGAAAACGAATCTAAATGTGTCCGAGTTTGGGGCTGGTCAACTGGTGGAAAAAGCAATACTAGTGGTGGAGCGTTTTACGCATCTATACCATTGAACATGATATTAGTATTTGCAGAAGATTATGAAAAAATATAATTAATTGATTAATAATTAAAAATAATAATTAATAATAAAATTAAATATATTGTTTTTAATTATTAATTAATAATTAAAAAATAATATATTTAAACACGAGTTAGTGTTATTACGAAACACTACAAATCCTAATGCGAAATATTTATATACAAGTGAAGTTGTAGAGGATGTTATAATAAGTAAAATTATTTGGCAAGTTCCACATATCAAATTATCAGATCGTGAAAGAATCAACCTATTAAAACATTATGAGCTCAGGGTTCGTGATAATAAAAACTGCCGACTGAATTACCAAAATTGACACTTTAATTACCGAACACAATTAAAATTTAAAACAGACTAATAATTAATCACACATAACACTTTAGTTCACTTTATTTCGCTCCAAACTTCACTTGTATCGCTAATTCAATACTGTCCCGGTTGCGCTCCTAACCGACTTTATATAGGACCGAAAACATATAGAATGTTCGAGTGGAATGTTGAAAGTCTAGCAAAGAATCCTCCAGAAAGCCCTCGCCACTCGACACTAGATGGCGCTATTGGGAGAATTCTAGAAAGATCTTGACGCTCCTATTTCTGCTGCTTGATAATAGATGGCGCTAATAATCATCCTCTATAGACCTGGCATTAATTACGGCGCGCAACAATATCATGAATAGCAATACAATAATCGTAGAACTTCAAGGATTCAAAAATAGCAAAAATAAATTATAGTAAAAGAATTTGCTATAACCACTTTAAAGTACACTAATATATTCCTAATTAAACGTTAACCATTCACTTCACTATCTCCTGAAGAGAAAAGACAAATTGGCTGGATTGAAAAGCACAGAGGGTATCGATGAAGTGAGGGCTTTTTTGATTATAGAGAGTTTCACAAAATTATCAAGACATATTTTAAAGATAAAAAGATTTTTTTAAAAGGATGTGAAAAAATTAAATGGGTACAAGATATTTGTGATGATAACAATGCTATCATAGATATAAGTTGATAAGGAGCTCCCAATTTAAATACTCTTCGTGAACTTTATTGTAAAGATACTTTACTGTATAAATGTTATATTCATAAGAAAATTTGTGTGTTAAATATATTTTATGTATTAAGAAATGGTGTTTTGAAAACAAAGTGATTGTTTGATTTTCAATAACATTTGTGTAAATAAATACTTCATCTTTTAATTTAAACTATCTTTGTGTTCGAGAAGAAGAAAAAAAATAGTTTCAGACCGGCAACAATTAGTATTATTAAAGTAACTGGGTTTTTTTGTACCACCTTTAATTTTAACGATGAAGTAGATTAGTCTTCATAATTTGTTGCTATACTATTGAAATAGTTGTATTTGAAATTCCGAATGAAACGGTATTAGAAATGGAGCAAAGATCAAAAAAGGTAGATCGAGAATTAAACTAAAAATTTAGACCACCACCGGGGAGAATTGGGGCCTTCAGCGGCATGTAGGTCGAGCGAAGCGAGAGCAAGTGACGCAGAAGTCCCAATTCTCACCTACTAAAACCATAACACTCACACAGTAAAGTCATGTGCAATTTCACTCATATATAATATTAAGAGGCCGAAACAAACTTTATTTCTATTTTTTCAAATTAGAAATCTGAACAAGATTTATTGTTCGTATACCGTCCATGACGTCAATCACTTTTTACTTTATTCTTGGACCGGCATGGTGCTAATATTTTATTTAAACATTTTATATATAAGTGCCCTTTCACATGTTTGTTAAATATACCTGATTATATTGATGTACGTACGTGTATAATATAATATATTTTTGTATATGTCACGGTAAGTGTGATTAATTGAAATATATTAAAATGAACAAGATTAAAGGTAAAAGTAAATAATTACTTACTTTTCCTGGTTAATATTTATAAACCTTACTTTTGTTAAATTAAATGAAATAAATGATTTTTATTCAATATAGATTATTACATAATACTTATTTAAATGATTTACCACTGGTTCGGAAAATTCCTCTGTCCTGGGAAGAACCAACAAGAAACCCAACGACACTTTTTTTGAACATATTTTTTACTATGCAATAATTTTGTTAGTACAATTTTAAAATGAATTTCAATAGAATGAGCATGGTGGCAATCACCACATTTCTAGGAGTTATCCCATTCTCATTTTTGATGTACCAGGTTTACAGTTTTTATTAATACTGTTTTGTGAAATTACACAATTAGTATTGGTAAGTTGTATTCTAAGCTATGTAAATTATCTTTGCTAGAGATAACCTCTATTGTCTTACTACTCTAATTATTTCGCTGTTCAATTGAAGCAGATGTCAAGGTGGCCAAAAATTAGGCTGACTTAAAATATAAATAACAAGATATCCGATTTGCTACCAGTCTCAAACTAACATTTTGCTAAACACATCTTAGTCAAATTATTAATATCAATTAAATTAATTACATTTATCATTATAATTCTTACAATTAAATGTCAAATTTAAATTATATTTAAAATTTTATTCATAACCAGCTGACCTGACAAACTTCGTACTGCCTCAATCAATAAATAAAAAACCTAAACTTTTGTATAAAATAAACTTAGTGTATAAAATAAACTTAAAACAAACAAAAGGAATCCGTAATTAATAAAAATATGCTCTGCAAGAATGAAGTTTTATTATTATTTTCGACTAATTACACATGATGTTGCTTACTTACAAACCAGAGTTTTCCTGAAATACTGGCTATTTATAAGATTTCAATTTGATGTTGACATACACACACAGTTATGATAGTCTGCTAATCTATTTAAAGCTTTCTGATAAAATATATTTTTTTGATTTGTTTTGTGGTGCGTAAATAAACAAAGATGACGGTTTTCCGACGCATGAACATGCGACGTATCCATGCGCCAAACAGGGAACTCCAAGTTGATTCCGCAAACTTCCAACGACTGGCCTTGCGACTTATTTATGGTCATCGTAAAGGCCAGATATACTGGAAATTATAAACGTTTAAAATCGAATGGTAAATCCGTTGGTATCATTGGTGATTGTTGCCTCAATGACGTTACTCATCACCTTTTTCACAGCCAGTCTTGTTCCATTGTACAGTCGAGGTTGAGTGGTGTTACACAGCATGATGATAACTGATCGTATTTTTAACTGCAAATTGTGAGGCGGTAATCCAGGATAGGACAAGATAGTTGAATGCGTCATCGCGGTTCATAACGGTGTCGACTGATTTAAAGGAAACCAACTGTCCTGAAAGAAAATTTTGAATGGTCGCATTGAGATCCTCGACATCTTTATTTTTCGCCGCCAATATTGCTCGTTCACCCAGCCAGTCGTGGTTATTGAACTGTTGCGCTATATCTGGGAAAACACGCTGTATAAGCTCCTCTTTTGAGTCTGTGATGTGACAGAAATTTGATGTCCAATGTAACTTTATTATTTCCAATGTCTAGCAACTGCTTCGCTAATACATTTGCAATTTTATCTTGTTGCAAACATACTCGCATGTTAGTTAACTTTACAGTTGGTACTGTTTTTACAAATTCGATGATTTGGCATGCGTTTCGTTCATCAGCAATAGTTGATCGGGGAATAACTGGAAGAGTCTGACGAAAATCACCTGACAACGGAATCATGGCCCTACCAAAAATATTTTGGTTGTCACGAAGATCTTTCAATGTTCTGTCCAGTGCCCCCAATGACCTCTTATGGATAATTGTGCATTCATCCCAAACAATCAATTTGCATATCTTTAGGATCTTAGCCATTGCACTATTTTTGGTGATGTTGTAAATTGGTGTTTCGTTGATTTGCATGTTTAATGGTAACTTCAAGGCAGAATGTATAGTTCGCCCGCTTTCTAGCTGAGTCGTAGCTATTCCAGATGAAGTCGACGCTAGAGCTACATTATTTTGCAATCTGATTCTAGCCAAAAGCAATGAAATTAAGAATGTTTTTCCAGTTCCTCCGGGAGCATCAAGGAAATAAATTCCATCAGATTCAATGTTCACAGCTTATATCAAAGTGTTGTACGCCATTCTTTGTTGTTGATTTAATTGTGGAACATTTGTTTCGGCTAATGCTTCAATGTCGTACTGTTGTTCACTTTGCAACTCGTGGTTTAATGCATTGTGCATATGACGATTGGGTGCTGTCATTCCCAAACACGACAATACTTTATTTGCCATCAATAAACACATATCTTCTGTCATGATCAATGTCTCACTGTAAAGAGGAATGCCCACTCTTCATAGACATTTCGGCCATGGGTGCCTACATATAAAAGCATATAGATATGATAATATACAATTAAAGGAATGAAATGGTTAAGAAATTGGTTTAAAAAAAGTCGGGAATTTTAAGATATAAAAGTTTTTATTTTCACAAATACAGTTTTTTAACAACTAATTTTACCGATGTTATCGCATTTAATTTCTTTGATTTTTAATTCCCGACTTTCGGGTGCTTTCCAGCACACATGGTCATGGGGGATTGAGGTGACTGGTGTACCGAAATCAGTGTTAACTTGGAGTAACTTCAGCTTTTTAATAACTATTTATGGTCCGATCTACGCAGAATGAACTTACTGTCCTGAAGTCTTGCGTGGTATGCTTGGGTTTAGTTTTAATTTTAATAATTACAGTGTCCCAAGCAGGTGGGAATACCCAGCTTCATTCTCTATTGAAACTAGAATGTTTGAATCTGGGTGCAATACATTACCGACTTCAGATTGCAACGAGGATGAACTAGATGATTCAGATGGTTCCCGTTCTGCAGTTGAATGTGATGCTGCTCTATCAAACCTTCGCCAACAATTATGACACACACAAGATGACGATGGCAACTGAAATAATATTAAATAAAAAAGTGAAAAAGTGAACTAAATAAAAATAAAATAGATTTGTTTCCTCTAAACTCAAATACATATAAAATATTTATCAAGTTATTTGTTACTGCACAAAAGCAGACTTAATGGCCTATATTATTTAATAATTAAGCACTTAAAAACTACCAGTAGTCGAAAAACAATGAAAAATCAATTGTCTCCTTACTTGGTAGTTGGTAAAAACGGTAGCAGTCTATCTGGTGATGACAAGCTAATCTTATCGCCATGTTATAAATAAGCTTGTATGTTTGTCAGATATAGTTTGTGTGGATGTAATCAGAGTAAAAACATGTATCACTATCAGATCACTCGAAACTTGTACCTAATAAAGAAGCCATAATTATTATATAAATTGATATAATTATAAGACAACTCAGTTAATAAGCATTGCTGCAATTGTAGAATGACGAAAAGGAAGACATGACACATTATTGTAACTATTTACCTGCTGTGGTCGAACCTATTCTTGTATAAGATTTCGCAGTTCTGGAATTTCCAACAAATGCCTTCGTGTTTTCGCTATATGATGGGAAAAAATGTCAGAGTCCATTTATAAGGCTAGTTCGTTACTTCGATAACAAATTCACAAAAATAAAAACAAACAAAGTAACACGCAAATGAATTCCACATGTGACAGGTATTTATATAGGTATAGATATAGTTGTGAAATGTGAACTGAATTGTGATTTCATTCCATGACGGGGCCTAGCTGTCAGACTCGATGTTGCCACTTAAATGACATAAAATCGATGAAAAGATATCGATTTTTATTCGATTAATAATATCGTTAAAAAAACAATATTTGAGGTGCTTTAAGTTCTGCACACTTTTTAAAATATATTTTCCTTTATTTATTTAAATGCTATTTGAAATATATTTTTAAGAACAGTTAAATTGTGCAGTAGCGTTTTGTTAAGCTTTAACCTTTTGAGCGCCACTCCAAAAACGCATTATCGTGTCCTGTACGCCAAAGTGTTGCCAAGAGTTGATATATCGGTAACGTAAAATAACTTGTTTTTGTTGGTTTTTTATGCTATAAATGACTCTTTATAAACTGTATGTTTTATTTAATCTTGTGCTGTCATTCCATTCTTTTTATATATGTACTTTGTACATATAAACATAAATAAAAAACAAACAATAACAATAAAATAGTAGCAAACCACAGCACTACTCTCCATCCTAATGACGACACTGTCACGACTGGACGACAACGGCGTAGCTGACCTTCCTTTTTTTAAACATTCTTAGAATGTTGTGTATCGATTTCAAAATCGATCTAACCGAAATATACAGACATCAATTCATAATATTTTATGTGTCGGGGGAAGGCGTAGACCAAGTGAAGCACAGAAGAAAAGTCTTACACTCTTATGACAATGGGGATTTGATATGATGCTGATGCTGCTAGATGATTTTGAGACTGAGAAAGAAAATGGCACAACACAAAATGAAAAATTGCTCTTCACACCTTAAGTAAAAAAAAAACATTAATTGTAATTTTGTATTATTATTAAAAAAAGGTACATAATTATTCATTAATCAACAATTGTATATAATTATTCGCACTAGTAAATCAGCCTTATAATATTAAAATCTTGGTCACGGAATAAATAGACATAATTGTTCACCAATCAATCAAAAATTCAATTCATCAATCAAAAATCAAAATTCATCATCACCGACGCTTTCCGAAATCCGAATGAGTTCTGAGGAATCGTTCATGTTGCATTGCTCTACTTTTCTCGGTAATCACTTATGACATCATCAGGGTGTCGTTTATCCTTGATCACGGTGCCCAGTGAACTGATTTTCGATAACGCGCTAAAGTTGAGAGTTGAGATATTAGATTTATTATGCGAAGATGATCTCATAACATTTTTTTAATCATGTAGCTAATTATAGTTTTATGTTTCTAACCTTTAATTTTATTCAAATATCAATAATAATAATAGAAAAAAAACACCATTGAGCTGAATTTTGGATAGTTTTCAAAAAATTGAATTTAGTTTTAAGAACTTTATAAACTCCGAGCTTAAAATCATTAAGGAAGAGGTACAGGAAATAAAAATGTCCTTAACTTTCATTAATAATAAGTATGATGAGATGAAAGAAAAATTTGAAATATATGATAAAAGCCTAACGTCGGTAAATAGTATGTGTAATGACATAGGTATACTAAAATCTTCACTGGAAAAGTTGGAGCATGAAAATAATGTTAGAGACCAATGGGCATGGCGTTCCAATATTGAAATTTGTGGCATTCCCGAGAAGAAGAACGAAAATCTTTTCGAAATTATTGAGAATATATCGAAGCACGTTAATTTTTCTTTTACCAAATCGGATATTGATTTTATAACCCGCGTTGCACCATCTACCAAGGAATCCAAAAAACCTAAACCAATTATAGTGCGATTTATATCGAGGTATAATAAAGATAACTTTCTGTGTAAGGCAAAGATATGTAAAAGCTTAAAAGCATGTGATCTTGGTTTTCCTGGTACTCAATCTTCGATATTTTTCAACGACCACTTGACCAGTTTAAATAAATCTTTATTGCGCCAGGTGAAAATTAAGGCTAAGGATAATAACTATAGATTTGTATGGGTTAAAAACTGTAGTATTATGGTTAGAAAATCTGAATCTAGTCCTATTTTACACATAAATAATATGACGGATTTATTCAAAATAAAAAAGGAATTATTACATTAATTACTGTAATTAATTGTTATTTTAACTATACTATGGCTTATGATATGTTATTTGCATTACTGTTGGTAGTTGTCCAATTTGTTTTAAATGTTATATATGATAAACTTATTTTTATTTTTATGGTTGTTCTCTTTTTCGTTTCAAACGTAATGTATGATAGGCTTATTTTCATTGTGCACGAGACCTTGACACATTCGGTGATAGTTTTAATTTCATATTATTTAATTTATACAGTTACTACAACATTTAAATACATTTTTGTTTATACACTTCTTTCTAAAGTATGTACGACATATATATATTTACATCAGTATAAAATTCGGTTCTAATTTAAAAATTTACTATCAAAACGTAAGGGGTCTACGTACTAAGACTGACTTGCTTTTCAGAAAGGTCTTATGTCATGAATACGATATAATCTGTTTCACTGAAACTTGGTTACATTCGGGTATATTCGACTTGGAACTATTTGACGCACGGTATTACGTATATAGAAGCGATCGTAACTACAAAGTCAGAGGTGATACAATGGGTGGAGGAGTTCTGATTGCAATGAGACGTAAGCTAAAGGTCACTAACGTTGAATGCATCCCGTCAATGGATTCAGCTGCTGACGTGATTCGTGTTTCTATTTCATTTGAACGACATACACGATGCAACATATATTGTTGTTATTTTCCACAATGTCGAATTCATAAAGATGTGTTGTCAAACTTTTATGAACATATCTCTGATGAAGTTCTCTCTTACCCTGATGACTGCTTCATTATATTAGGAGATTTTAACATACCTAACGCAATCTGGTCGAAAAATAGTAATGCTGATGTGACCTTACATGGAGATTTTTTATCGGATACAGTTAATGAACTAGCAAATTTTCTTTCTTTTAATAATTTTAGTCAGTATAATATATTTAAAAATTTTAAAGATCGTATTTTGGATCTCTTAATAGCCAACATTAATTGCAAAGTCAGTTTAGCAACTACTCCAATAGTTTTAGAGGATTCGCACCATCCAGCTTTTGAGTTTACAATTTTAAAATCACATGAGAAACTACTCGAGGCTCGGGCTCACACAGTCAAGTTATATAGAGATGCCGATTATGAGGAAATAAATATAAATCTTTCGCAAATAGACTGGGAATCTAATTTGAGTGACGGTAATATCGATGTCTCTGTGTCGAATTTTTATAACATTTTAAATAATATAATAGAAAAACACGTACCTACTAAAACTATTAAATTTAACACTAAGTACCCAATTTGGTATAATAGCGCATTGATTAAAATTGTAAATGAAAAATTAAAATTTCATCGCAAGTGGAAGGTGTATAAACAGGATAGTGATTACAAGTCTTTTGCCATACTAAGAGAGAGACAAAAAATTATGGAGGACAACTGTTATAACAAGTTTATCAATAATGCTGAATATAAGATTGGTATTAATAGTAAATTCTTTTGGTCTTTTGTAAAATCAAAACGAAAATGTAATGATTTTCCTGACATAATGTTTCTAGATGATAATACGACTTCAGATCCTGTGAAAATATGTGATTTATTCAATACTCATTTTAGCTCAGCTTTTAGTGTTAATAGTCCAAATCATAATACTCAGATTTCTAACTCCGCTCACTCGATTAGTATAAATTCGGTCACTTTTACAGTTCCTCAAGTTTCAATGTATTTAAAACGCTTAGATGTCAGTAAGGGACCAGGACCTGATGGCATTCCACCCTTGTTTTTACAAAGATGTTACCGTCAATTAGCTAAACCATTAACAATTTTGTTTAGAACTTCCATGAAGTTGGGTGAAATGCCTTTAGAATGGAAAAAATCGTTCATAACTCCCATATTCAAAAGTGGTAATAAGCACGACATTTCAAATTACCGTCCAATTTCAAAATTAAACTCGATTCCAAAACTATTTGAGAAAATTATTTATGACACACTCTCCCAAATAGCTCGACCAATTATAATTCCTGAACAACATGGTTTTATAGGTCGAAAGTCTACAGAAAGTAATCTTTGCGAGTTTCTTGATCACCTCTATATTGCAATGGATAGTGGACTGCAGGTAGATGCAGTGTACACCGATTTTACAAAAGCATTTGACAAAATTTCACATAGTATTCTGATACACAAATTAGATCAAATCGGTGTACATGGTGATTTACTTCGATGGATATCTTCTTATCTTAGAAATCGTAGTCAGGCAGTTGCAATAAAAGGACACTGTTCATCTTTTCTCCCAGTTTGTTCAGGTGTTCCTCAGGGTTCGCATCTTGGTCCACTACTGTTTATAATATTTATAAATGATGTAATATCCTGCTTCCATAATTCCAAAATTCTCCTTTTTGCAGATGATATAAAAATTTTCAGATCTATTAAATCTATAGAAGACTGCAATCTACTTCAAGAGGATCTGTGTAGGCTTAGCTCATATTGCCAAGCAAATCGTATTTACTTGAACATCAAGAAATGTAATATTATCTCATTTACTAGGAAAAAGAATCCAATCCTCTTTAACTACAAGCTCGACGATAATTTACTAAAGAGAGTAAATGAACTGCGTGATCTTGGTGTTCAGTTGGATAGTAAGTTGTTACTGAGATCACATATTAATATAATAACTCAAAGAGCTTATAAAATGCTAGGTTTTGTGATGCGTATCTCAAAAGATTTTAAAAACTCTACAACATTAATTATACTATTTAATACTCTGGTGCGATCTATTCTTGAATATTGCTCTTCATGTTGGAATCCTCAATACAAAGTTTATGTTAAAATGATTGAAACAATCAATAATAAGTTTCTGCGTCACTTAAAGCGATATGATTCTTCCGTAGACTCCTTTATTGATAGCTTACACAGTTATACACTCGAAAAACGCCGTGATATAAGAGATCAAATGTTGTTGTACAAATTGCTACATAATATCATCGACTCACCCCTACTTTTAAGCAAAGTGAATCTTGCGTGTCACCGGTTAGGTGCACGAAAAAAAGCCTCTTTTTGCATTACGTAAAGTAAAAACGAAGTACGCTTCTAATAATTTTGTATCTCGTACATGTAAAAATTTTAACTTAAAATATTGTGAACTAGATATTTTTCACCTTAAATACAATAGTTATAAAAAAAAATATTGTAAAACTTAATTTATAATTGGTAGCTTCACTATAGGTCGTGTGTATTGTATTACTTTTATTTTATGCTTAGAACTTAATGTTTAATTATAAATCCATTTAGGTATTTTTTTTTCAATCTTTAAACATATTGTGGTTGCAAGCTTTTAATATGTTTTAGATATCTGTGGAAACTTCATTGGTTTTAGGATTACTTTTATATGTTTTATAATGTATTTTTTTTTATTGTACTGTATGTTTCCCTGAAAAAGCAAATAAATAAATAAATAAATAAAAAATCTATTCTTCCCGAGTTTGACATTAGCGGTCAACCATAGACGACTTTGGCGTGCTGGACATTATTTGCTTAGATAAAAATCCATTTTTATTAGTTCAATGTTTCTTAGTACTTGCGGCTCTAGAAGACTTGTTTTTTATACTCACATGTTGCTGGGTTATTCCTATTTTGAGGAGTGTAGAATTAAAATACCTGTAATAATTTTCCAATATCTATATTTCATTTTTTGAGAGCCGGGTTTTTTGTCAACTATAGACGTCGTTGGCGCTCAGGGCCCGCAGGTGTTGGTCAAGTATAGGCGACTTTGGCGCTCAAAAGGTTAAAGGATTCATGGTAAATCAGCTGGAAACTAACTTGTTTCGTTATCATAACATGATTCTATTTTAAATGTATTGTTATAAACAGATAAGAATAACTTAACAGATCTTCTTTGAAAACAGATAAGAATAACAGTTCTTATCTGTTTTCAAAGAAGATCAGTTAAGATTAACAGTAAAATTGTGCCGTAGCGTTTTGTTACTCTCTAAAGAATTCATTGGAAATCAACTAGTAATTCGCTTGTTTAATTATCATAACATAATAATTATTTAAAAATTATATTAGTACTGTAATGATGACACCGTAAATAATCGGTCGAAAAAGAGAATCGATTTTTTAAACGTGTTTTGTGATTGGCAACACTTTTTTTTATTCACAAACTAATGACATAATGGGTGCGTTTGGCAGAAAAAAGCGCTAGCGAACGCTTGTAAGCAAAATGGCGATCGTAAGCGGTAAGCGCTGTCAAATCGTAAGTAGCTATTTTCTTCCAGGACACGATGTTAGTTTTAACCGGGGAATCTAACCTAATTTAAATATATGTTTGTAAAGTATTCATATTAAAATCTTACCAATCATGAATTTTTAATAGCATGTATATGTTTATTCATGTCATTATATTACTTAAAACTAATATTGCACAAAACAACTTACAAACTCTACTTCAAAACAAACAAATGAAATAAGCAAAATGGCGGATTGTGTCAGCGCTACTGAAGTAGCAATCGTGTCGTGGCCGAAAACTATTTTAGCGCTTATAAGCGCTTGCTAGCGCTTTTTTCTGCCAAACGCACCCAATGATCTACCTAATTTTTATTATTATCTTTTCGGTACTTTTAATTTGTGCAAAAATATTCCCATTGTTTGAGGATAAATGAATACCGCGATTAATAACCATAAATAAAGATATAATTTTTTAACAAATGCACATTGTTGGGCGTTCCATGGCCGAAAATGGGCGTCCCCCTTTCTGCATTCAATTGTAGTATAGGATTCAAAGTTTGACGGCGCACACGATGCACAACATCCTCAGACATGTCATCTCTGCCCATAAATCATTTGGATTCGATGGGAAACATGTCGATATAATAATCGCAAACAATGTACGATTTTGATGCGGCGATGAAGATATTACGGAATCTTTCGTATCACCCCAGTGCGAATCGTTCTCGAGTAAATGTAATAGTTGACATGCTTCACGGTAGGACATAACCACACTTTTGCCATTCTACAGAGTACATCTAAGAAAAGACTTGGCCATACACGCGATGCTTTATAATGAAGTTCATGAGAGCTTTTAATTTTTGTTTAAAAACTGGCAGTGATGTCATGTCTATCAACTAGTGTTTGGCTATGTAGCAATTCCCTCATGATTTCGGGCCATTGTAGGTTACAGGTGAATGTAACAAACACGTCTGAGCGGCCATAATGCCTAACATATGACATAAAATCCTGAGCATATTCGTGCATGTGGCGCGGGCTTTCTATGTAAGTGGCTGGCAAAATTATCATTCTTCTCACATTATTTACATTGCCATCGGCATTTATAGCATCGCGGAGATTAATGTATTCCTCTGATCGAAGCTGTCTTTGGTTCAAACGGATGTATGTTAATCGTTCAGTCTCAATTTTGACATACATATCAATTGCAAAATGATTTCCTGTGTGTTTCAGATACACACAATGACAACAGCCACTTCGTCAATGGTGGGTGAAACCTCCTTGTGTGTTCACCGGCAGGTGTTTTGTCAGCAATAATGACAATATTATGGCTGTCAGATGGCATCCGATCCAATGCTATTTTAAACATGTTTACTAAATTGTTGTTCTGATGAAGAAACATTCGTAATTCTTAGACAATGGTTCTCTTTACTGTTGGATTATGAGCACGATGCATATCGACTTCCGATTCTGAATTGCCAATAAAATAAATTTGTAAAAATTGATGATCTGCATCTGGTAGTAGTAACAACGCCCCCAGTAAGTGATAAATTTGTCCTTGTATCTGTAATTTTCGAAGATTTGTCCAATAGTTATTTCCGATACATATTTTATTACAAACTTGAATACTATAAAAATATTATGGTATAATAGCTTGAGAGTGGGCATGAAATTGTCCTGTATAATATGTGTAGCGCCAAACGATGTCATTTGAAAACAGCTGTTATATTTGTGAATGTTGGCCAAGAAGTGCTTAGAATCAATTCCTATTCTAAAAACTAAAGAGCGTAAAGAATCTGGTGGTGGGACCAATTGTGGCAATTTTACTTTGCCTCCAGCACAACATAATCCAGTAGATTCACCACTGTATTTTAACGCCTTACAATATTTATAAATTATTGTCATTTCCCCTTATTGTTACCGATTTGTCGGCACAATAATCTATTGCCGGATCATAGTGGAATGCAGCTTGTTTGAGAGTCACAGGAGCACTGCGTCTGCGGAATCACTCAATTTCATTATGTCGTGCATGCTGTTATTGTGTTTGATGTGCACGAACTCGTTGCATTCTAAGCCTATCTACTTCATTGTCACTCACTAAAGAACACAATTCTGATATAGCAATACGACTGTTTTCTTGATATATCGTCATAGAGTGTTGGTGAAGAAAATGAGGTATTACTGCTTGTCATATTATTAACACACACTTTCTCTTCATTAGACATTGAGCACTGATATTCATTTTAATAAGGAGTCAAAACTTACCTTGTTATATTTAGATGACTTTACCAGATTAACCGTGGCCAGTATGTGGTCTTTTATCTCATTCCCTGCTGATTTATATCTACTTGGTATAATTTGTAATGAGGTTTGGATTGATAAAATTTCTGGTTTAAGTCACTCTATTTCTTACATAAATTCTTATATTTTATTTTTTGTATTAATCCGGTAATCATTTCTGCTGTTCTTGATGTGGCAAAATCATCAGTCAAATCTATTGTTGTGAAGAGTTGCAACGTTTTTTATAAGATTTACATTCAACGAGCTCATTGAGCCGACTCTGAGTTTGAAATGCTTGTAAGTTACCAATGTATTGCTTAAATTGTAAAATCTGCTCATTAGCTTCAGTTAACTGTAACTGCAATGCAGCAATCAATTTGAGGGATTCCACATATTCTTATCTGCAAAAGCAGCCATAAGAAAATTAGGTGCTCTTGCAAATGTGCTCCCTCTCCTTTCCACCATCGGAAAAATAGGTCGACTGGTCTTCGCCCCGTTGTACTGGCTTATTATAAGTAAAAAAATCTAAAGTTATGTTCGAATTCAAAATTGTATTTTAAAGATTTGATGTTTGACAACAACTTTATTATTAAAATGCTTATTTAATAACAAATAAATGTATTCGCGAAACTGTATAAACTAAGCTACCTTAACTTTGAAAATGGCACTTTATTTAATTAGGTACGCTAGGAATACGTTTCAAGTTGCTTGCTACAAAAGTCAAAGTAGTTACAAAGTTTCCGTAACACGTTCCTTCAACTTCTCGTACCTCTTAAAGTTTCCAGTACTATTTTTAAATCTCTTACACTCCGGTTCTCCTCGACACTTCGACTTTAATTGAATATTTGAAAATGAATCTTTCGAATATATGCATTATTATTTACCATTTAACCAACGGAATAACTGTTAATTGAAATCTATGCGATTAATCACAAACATTTTTATTCAGAGCGGCCGCCTTTAGTACCTTTTATCATCCGGCCGCTAATCTATAGATTTACGTACTTTTCCAACAAGAGTTTAACCACTGCTAGCTCTTAACATTTATGTCGTATTAAGTCGGAGCATGGCTTCTCACGGGTAATATCGCAATCTGATGAACGGTATGGCAGTGCATACGAACAAACAAATATTTTTTTATATATTAGATGTGATGTGACTAATACCTGTTACACCCTGGTTCCCGTTAACTGCGATATCTGAATCGGTATTCAAGCATATATAAATATTTTATTTTAGAACACGACCATATTTTTAAAAATGAAATTATGTGATTTTATTTCCTCTAACTCACACGAGTACCGTTAAAACGGTCTTTGACAATCCTCTTTCTCCTCGGCCAATGCAGAGATAATAAAACCACATACAATTTGAAAATTAACATTTTAAATCAAAATTAATTTTTCAAATGCTTTTTGAAAAAAAAAATCTATATGAGTGAATACTGATTCTGATAACGCACTTGACGGGAACCACAGGGTTTTTCTTACATGTTGTATATATATTAATGTCTTGCAGCATAATCCGATGAGATGGTAAAGTGACACGGCCGGAGAGAGATCGCAGGACCAACGACTTAACGTGTTTTCCGAGGCACGGGGGTGACACACCGCCAACTTCCTGACTCCGGGCAGCTACTGAGAATTTCTTGACGAAAAAAACTTTAATAATCGATTTTTTGCCAGAATCGGGATTACAACCCAGGACACCATCATAAGTAGTTAATTATTGCAGTAGTACACTACTGCAACCGTTAGTCCAACGAAGCAGAGGCATATATATATATGTATATATATATATATATATATATATACATATATATAATTTACAATCACAAAATACACGGATCATAGGTAATTAACTATAAATTGTACTGAGACTAATTTAATAGCTGATAATAATAATTAAGGATGAGGTAGTAGCGGGATACAACAAGTGAACCGTGCCACGCCAGAGCCATGACTGTCTTAACGGCGGCCGCTCCGTCCGTTTTATACAATCGTGACATGTAGCCACCCGAGCGCCACTGCAGGTTTAAAGCGCAGGTATGCGGTGCACGTGTTCTTTACAATAATTCCGACTAGCCACCGAGGCGGAATGCGTGAGACTAGTTCAATAACTGATAATAACAATTAATTCGTTTCCACGAATTGATTATCCGAATAGTCTAGGATGAACTAGTAGCGGGATACAACAAGTTAACCGTGCCACGCCGAGCCATGACTGCCTTAACGACGGCCGCTCCGTCCGTTTTATACAATCGAGACAAATAGCTTCCCGAGCGCCACTGCAGGTGTAATGCGCTGGTGTGCGGTGCCCGTGTTGTTTACAATAATTCCGATTATTTATCAAATTAGTTATACTAATTCCGGAAGAATGTTGTGGTCACAGTACAAATCCACGAACGCAAAGACTTTAACGTGCTTGAAATAAAGTCATTTTTCTTTATTTTTAATGAATGACAGAATTAGTAATAATACAAATAAAACTCCACCCTTAAAAATCTTATTGCCTTAAGTTACGGTCCATTTCAGTTTGTTTTGACCGTACAGATTTAGTGTGACTGTAATTTACGTAGTTTTAATTATGTTTGGGATAAAAAATTAACTATATTAAAATGATAGGAATCGATTCAGTAAACGATTCTGACTTACTTGAACTACTTTCTCAAAGTGCGTTAATTATGTTATATGTTGTATATATATCAGCAGACGGAATATGTTAATTTTGCTGTAATTTTCTCATATAATATTAATTTCACTAGAAGGCGTCGTTTATGAACGAAACTTTAGCGATAGACTGATGGCGAAAATGTATCTAAGAATTTCACTTTCACTTATTTCGTAAACTAATGATAACCAGAAGAATCATTACTGGGGTATGAGAATTGATTTTGGTTCAACAACTCGCTTGACCAGTGTGATAAAAGTTATTGGTATATTCTATTCTCCAAGTAAAGCTTACCAGCTGCTGTTCAGCAGTGGTCATAAAAGTAATATTAATGTAATGCGATAATTTTTATAAAAATAATTTGTAATCAAATAAAAAATTCCGAATATTATTTTGCAATACAACAAAAACATAAGTTTTTTTATTTTATTTCGTTGTATTAGGTCAAATACTCGTAAATGCGGCTGAATGGCTTGTATTAAAATATAATTAAAATGTATCTTCACATTCTAATCACACTTTACATTGCAATCTTTACAGATAATGTTTATATGATATATATATATATATATATATATATATATATATATATATATATATATATATATATATGTGTATGTATAACATAACATAAATACTCACGCCTGTCACCCAAAGGGGTAGGCAGAGACTACGGACTTCTATTTGGCATGATCCTGACATACCTCTCTCGCCTCCTTTACATCCATATATCTATGCATACATGCTCGTCAATTAAGGGTACTTCTAATGAGGCCCATTTTCAAAATATCGCCAATTTGGTTGATAAACTTTCTTCTAGGGTGTCCCTTCTCGACTCTGCCGTTCACATCCGCCATATAAATTTGCTTTGTCACTCTTTCCTCATTCATTCTTTCTACATGAGAGACAAAACTAAATAATATGTATTAAAATATTTGTATTATATTATACAAAATTTAAACATTATGTTGAAAGGAAATATATGAAAGAATTTTTTTAATACGATAACAATTATATTATTTTATTATATATATATATATATATATATATATATATATATATATATATATATATATATATATATTATTAAGCGACAGTAGCCTAAAGGCAGGGCGCGGACCGCGAACTCAAAAAGGTCGTGGGTTCGAATCCACCATTCGGCTACTGGCGTGAACCACTCGTAACACAAGCAATTTAAGCTTACCACGAGTGGTTAAGGGGAATATTGGGAATACTAACAATAATATTTTTATAATGTTAACAAACAAAAGAATATTAACAATGCTAACATTGTTAATATTCTTTAAAAAAAATATTGTCATTTACCCGCAATTTTATCTACATATAATTTAAACTATAAAGCCTGCAGATTTACACTAATTCTTTGCTTTACTGGATCAATATTTGAAAAAAGAATGATTTAGTTAGTGACATATTATGTAGCTCTACGAATGGCACTTAAAAAATGCGACTAAAGAGACAAACATTTAATGCGAATAAATTTATAATAAATAATGATTGAAGATCTTATCAATTTCATTTAAGACTAATAGTTTTGTTGTAATTTTGTTGCTGTTGAAGTAAAACATGTTAAAAATCGATTTTTCATCAAAACTTTAAGAGGCAGATAATTAAATGGCAATCTTTTTGAGTAAAATTGCAAGTCAAACAAGTTTCCTTCAAAACCTTTTTTATTTAAGGACTTTTATTTTATCAGTTTTTCGATATCACATAAAATTCTCCAAGTTTTCGGATAAAATATAATCTAGATCCCTTCTAACACTCGGTTCAGCCATTACAAAGATTAACCCGGACTAACAAGCAGGTGAATATTTTTTAATGTTTGTTTATGTCTTAATATAATGCAAATAACACTTTAAACTCAAGTGAAAACAGTAACTTTGATATTGCAGACAGATACTTGTAATTTATACGTATACATAGAAAATGCCTTGAGCATTAGACAGACACACACAGGTCGCTTTAATTTTGCAGTAACTGATTCTTGAATTAAGTAATTTTTTTTTAATTAAATGGGTAATATTTTTTACGGAATAAGGGTGTCAAACGAGCACACAGTCCACAGGTAAGTGGATGCTGTGGCCTGAAGACATCAAAATTTATCTTCGATTAATTTAAAGTAAATAATAATAAATAATAAAAATTAATAAAATAAATATTTCTCTTGGAACATTAATAGAGAAATGTCGGATGAATTATAGAAAAGCTTGAACATTTCTTGTGGCTTTGTAGAGTTAAGCCGGGTTAAATGCAAAGAGTATAATAAGTATATACAGGAAGTTGAACGCGAGCAAAAAAATATGTTTATATTTGTGGTTGCAATAACATTAAGTCAATCTGGTGAGGAGTACAAAGAAGTTTCATAAGATACTTATAGCGCCATAAACACAAGGTGTGTTTTATATATGGACTAACAATACTACATAAAGAGAATAAAATTTAGTATTTTAAGACATATTTGTTAATAGTATTTTTTAAGAACACGGAACAGGGAAATAATTTTTTCTGAGATATACATAATAGGCGTTTGCAAGTATCAATGTCCACTTCACACGAGCAAAGGTCTATTTTAGTCGTATTTTAGACATAATCTTGGGCCAGCCCTACACCCTGAGCCAGTTAAATCTGTTCTCTTTTTTCACCGTAGGTGCACTACTAAGCTAAGCTCCCCACCACAACAAAGCGGGAACGCGATCGGGGGGTGGTTGGACTAACCTAACTTAACCTATGTAACGTACTATCATCAGATAAATTGCTCTTTTACTTATATAAAATATTATTGTACAATACCATACAACAAACCATTTAACATCAAACAGCAATATTACACCATTTTAAAGATAAGAGAAACGGGAAATACTGCCTTTTCTAGCCAGTAGTTTTAATTTACGTCGCATGAGGCCGTGTTATTTTTTATCGCGATTTTTGTAATTTTGTAGTATTATTATAATATTTGTTTTCACCATTTTAATATATAACTTAACTTTTACTGGTAAAAGCATTTCATTCGGATTACAGCCGGATTGACGAAACATCTTGATTTGATCGAGGATAGATATTGGACAAAGTATCCATTGTGAATCTTGAAATTTGCATTGTGCCATTACTCTGTTAGAAATAAAGGCTTTATGATACAAAAAACTCATTGAAAGTTTAAATTTTTAGAGAACATAAAAATAAGTTAATCATATCGATACGACCTGGGGACCTTCAAGAAAAGAGCTTACTCCTTTCTAAAGGGCCGGCAACGCACCTGCAATTCAATCATGGGTGGCGGTAGTCACTTAACATCAGGTGAGCCGCGTGCTCGTTTGCCCCCTCTTCTATAAAAAAATCAAATGCGCTAACGTACAAAAATTCCAAAATTATGGCCAAACTCAGATACTGGATTCGCCACCGACATGCTAAAATTGAACAATTTAACTTAAAAATCTATCGGTACATTAATTCCAAGTAATTGGCTGCAGATGCTCAGGACCGCACTTTGTGGCATTACTTTGGGGGAGATTTATGTTAACCAGTGGATTTGTGATATAATGATGATGGTGATGATACATTAAGTATTTAAGTTCTTTTAAGTAGCCAAGCTCTTTTAAGTATGTAATTTATGTTTAGAGCGAAACTAGTCTATTCATTTGAGAATCGTCCATCTAATTTTACTGCTAGGTATCAAATAAAATGCCTTTAGGCAGAATGCGCAAAATAATGGAACCTTGTAAGATTTCCCAAATATAAAATACTGAACAAGTGGATTTGACAATATCCAACATGCATTTTACGTTTAGATTGCTACTACGTGGAGTAAAGGAGTGGTACATATATTTACTCAGAATAAAGGTGTCTCTAGAGTCACCTACTATTTGGTGATTTCAGACTTCAACGCAAATCTAATCCTAAGAGATTTTTCCAGAGAGAAAAATTCCGAATAGGGCAACAGAACCAATGAGGTCAACAGTAGATCGATTTCGTGGAGAAGGGGGGACTCTTCATGATGAACTCTTTTTTTCCAGCGGCACTATAGAAAGGGAACCTGGTTAAGACCCGACGCTTTTACAAGAAATAAAATTGGCATTAAATATGGTGACCATACGGCAACTGTTCGGTGATATCACAGTGTATGCGAAGGTGAAAACTGGCAGCGATCACCAAGTGGTAAGAGGCACACTGAACCTAAACGTAAAATTGGAGGAGTTTAATGAATTCAAAGCTCCGTCCTCTTCGTGCTCTAATCCAAAGCCGCAAACCTTCCAGCTCGTATTACAAACCCGTTTTTAATGCTTAGAAGATTGCAATATATTGAACGATATGAATGACGAGCTTGTGGAAACTGCCCATGCGGTCGGAGCTAAGTTCTGCCAGATCCGTTGTAGAAGAACCCAAATGCTTTCCGATCACACTCTAAATTTCATGACTGTTAGATGGGAAATGAAGCTACACTCTTGAACAAATACGACAGAATTCAAGCATCTGAACCAACAGATCTCCAATTGCATGCGGTGAGACTTATGCAACTTCAACACAGCTCGTATTGAAAAAGTAATCGATACAGACCAAGGCTCCAAGGTATTTGCCGAAGATCTTTCTGCCAGAAAGAGCCAACTGTGGAAGTTGAAGACCTATTATGGTAGCATCGTTTTTAGAACACCGGAAATTTTAAGTGAGATTGAAAGGTTCTACTCAGCTGCCCAGCTGTATACGTCTTCGTTCGAGACACACGCAAGTGTAGCCAAGAGTAATTCTTATTCGACACTATTCTCAGTCTGAGCGAGATTAGAATAGCTATCCAGTACCTTACAACGGCAAAGTCAGGGTGAGGATCGAATTACAGTGGGGCTTCCGAAAGCGGGAGGAAAATCAGTACAGTTTTCCGACGATGGCAGAATCGTTGGAGGACCTAAGCACTGTGCTCAATGAACTCAATAGTATCTCCCAATATATAGGTCTGAAGATGAACATGATGAAAACAAAGGTCATCTGTAAGACCCATGTCACACCTATGTCGATAGTAGTTGGAGTACAAAGCTCGAAGTTATCAACGAGCATGTTTACCTAGGACAAATTGTCCGACTAGGTAAGTCCAACTTCCACGGAGAGGTCAATCGACCGATTTAACTCAGCTGGGCAGCGTTCAAGAGATCACAACATATTTTCCCCTCAAATATACCCTAAAACTTGAAAACAAGACTATACAACCAGTGCGTATTACCAGTGATGACTGGTCCACAGCTGCACGTATGGAAAAGCTTAGGGTCGCTCAGCGAGCTATGGAGAGGGCTATGCTCGAAATTTCTCCGCGTGATAAACTTAGAAATAAGGATCTCCACCATCGAACCAGAGTAATCGTCACAGCCCAACAGATTAATAAGATTAAGTGGCAGTGGGCCAGTTATACAGCTCGAAGAACCGACAACCGATGTAGAATAACGGTATGCGAACTGTGGGGTTGCCCCTAGATGAAATGAAGCCCTGGTAAGATATTAAGGAAGTCAATGGATATGGTTTAGAACCGTGCTTTGTGGCATTCTTTGGGGGAGGTCTATGTTAAACAATGGACTTGTGAGAGCTGTAATGACGATGGTGATGAGTAAAATTTGGTTCCTATTTATATAAAGAAAATTATGATGAAATGATGCCATTCAGAAAGATGGATATATTAAAATGACAGTTGAAATAGCAAATATTGAAGTTGAACTTGTTGGTAGAAAGTATGGAAAAATGTCTGAAGAAAATAAATCTATTATTAAGAGAACTAAAACGAAATATTCATATTATAATCGAAATATGTTATGTTTTAGATTAGTGGTCCCGACAGAATAACAGCGCTGCGGCTCTTTGCTGTAGCATAATGCTGAGTCGGGTCCTTTTCGTTGCTGCAATCCAACATAAATTTAAATACTTTTTATAAATACTTTTTACTATTAATTGTTTATTTTTTGTGTTGAGTTAATTGTTTGTTTTTTTTTTATGTGTTTGTATTAGCGTAGCAACGAATAAAGTTATTTTCTTTCTTTCTTTCTTTAAATATTGTCAGCCAAGATTAACCTAGCCAAAATTTTAAAATAAATATTTTTTTATATATTTTAATACTAGATGCGATGGTCTGTAATCTTGTACAATAGTTGGTCAACCGCAAGAGTCCAAGGAAGGGGTGACAAAACACCTCACTGTGAATAACCTCTTGAAGTTGCAACCTCAATCGAAGTTTAAAACAGCGCTATTTTTGCTTTTCTGTTATAGAGTCTTCTGAAATCGGATACTTAAAGTCCTACAGAAGCTCTTCAATGCTGTCCTCCATGGTGGCACTACTCCGGGGATGTGGCGCAGAAATGCAGTAGTCTTAATCTTCAAGAAAGGCGACAACGCTTTCTTGAAGAAATACACATCGATTTCCCTTCTGATCCGCGTCTACGTGCTCTTTTCGAGAGCCTTACGAATCTTCTCGCACCAAGACTCGACGACTTCCAGCCTCCTGAAAAAGCCAGTATTCGAAAAGGATTTAGTAGCGAAGACCACATACATACCCTCCACTACCATCTCGAGACGGCGTGGCCTGCTCTACTCTTTCCGACCGAGACGCAGGTGTCCTCTCAGGCTGATGTCTCGTATCTCGCCTACCCGGGGTACAAACTGGAACACTCCTTTGTGCCTCGGGCTGGAGTTTGCGTTTACGTCAGAGAGGGAAGGAAGGGAGAGAATAAATTGTTCTTCTTCTCAACGCCTCGGGGGACATCTGTTCTCGACCCCTCGGCCGTCTTGAAGGTTTGGACCTGTCCATCCTTTGGCTACGCGTAGACAGCGACGACCATCCGCGCGTCTACGGGTGCCTCTATAGGTCCCATAGCGGTAATGCCGAAACAGACCGACTCTTCGACCGCGTCCAAATGGCTACAGATTCGTTGCTAAAGCAGACCCCCTCCGCAGAGATCGTGATCCTCGGCGATTTTAACGCCCATCACGCCGAATGGCTTGGTTCACGTTTAACCGATCATACGGGGAGATCTGTTTATGATTTTGCCTTGGCATATGGTCTGACACAATTAGTTACCTCGCCTACGAGGATTCCAGATGTGGAGGATCATGCACCTCCCATGTTGGACTTTTTGCTGACCTCTCATCTGGACGGATATCAGATTTCCGTCGACGCCCCTTTAGGCTCCTCGGACCATTGTCTTGTCCGGAGTGTGGTGTCACTCACGCTGAAATCGCAGTTGCATTCTGCAGGTTGCCGCCGTGTTTGGCACTATAGGTCAGCCGATTGGGATGGGACGCGGTCTTTCTCTGCGTCCTACCCTTGGGGGCGGGTTTGCTTGTTGCCGGACGATCCCAACGTTGTTGCGGATTCTGTCACTGATGTGGTACTTCAGGGTATGGAACTTTTTATTCCTTTCTCTGTAGTACCCATTGGAAGCAAATCTCAGCCATGGTTTGGTCGCTCCTGTAAAATAGCATCATGCTATAAGCAGGAGTGCTACCAAGTCTGAGCTGACGCATCAACGTCCCGGGATGTAAACACCAGCGCTCTAAAAAGAAGTATAATTCCGCCTCTAGGTCCTTCAAAAGAGTCATTGCCAAGGCAAAGTCAGAGCACATAGGCAGAATTGGCGAGAAACTAGTTCGCATTCCTTCTGGAACCCGTGCATTCTGGTCTCTCGCCAAGGCTGTCCAGGGGAATTTCTGTCAGCCATCTCTTCTTTCATCTCTGCATAAGGAGGACGATTCACTCGTCCATACCGCAAAGGAGAAAGCCGATCTGCTAGGCTCTTTCTTTGCATCCAACTCGACTCTCGATGACGGGGGGAGTACGCCGCCGACCATCCCGCGGTGTGAGTGCTCCATGCCGGACCTGCATTTCACATAGCGCTCGGTTCGCAAAGCACTCCTCTTCCTGGACATCCACAAATCGAGTGGGCCTGACGGAATCCCCCACAATTGTGCTGAGGACGTGTGCTTCAGAGTTGGCACCGGTTTTAACGCGTCTTTTCCGGTACTCCTACTCCATAGGCGTTCCATAATCGTGGAAGATGGCTTTCGTCCACCCGATCCCTAAAAAAGGCGATCGCTCCAACTACCGGCCTATCGCCATCACCTCTTTGTTCTCCAAAACAATGGAGTTCATTGTAAGCTGCCAGCTCATGAGGTTCCTTGAGGATCACCAGCTGATTAGTGATCGCCAATACGGTTTTGGTCGTGGTCAATCAGCTGGTGATCTTCTGGTCTACCTAACTCATAGATGGGCGCAGGCAGTAGAGTCCAAGGGGGAGGCATTGGCCGTTAGTTTGGACATAGCGAAGGCCTTCGATCGGGTTTGGCATAAAGCGCTTCTTTCGAAGCTCCCTTCCTATGGGCTTCCCGAGAAATTGTGCGATTGGATCACCAGCTTTCTTGCAGATCGGAGCATCAAGGTCGTTGTAGACGGTGTAAGCTCCGATTGCAAGCCTATTAATGCTGGTGTTCCACAAGGCTGCGTGCTATCGCCAACGCTGTTTGTTCTGCATATCAATAATATGTTGCAAACCCGTAACATTCATTGATATGCAGGTGACAGCACTGGTGATGCTCTTTACACCGGCCATGCCAATATTTCTCGGGGAAACTTCTCCAAGTACTCGGATTGGGGGCGACTAAATCTAGTCCAGTTTAACCCCCAGAAGACACAAGTTTGCGCGTTAACCGCTAAAAAGAACCCCTTTGTCGTATCTCCTCAGTTTCAAGGCACTCCCCTTGTTGACTTAGCCAGTATCGGAATCCTCGGCGTCGACATATCGAGTGACGTGCAGTTTCGTGGTCACTTGGAAGAGAAGGCCAAATTGGCCTCTAAAAATCTTGGTGTGCTAAGCAGAGCGGGACAGTATTTCATGCCGGCACACCGCTTGCAACTTTACAAGGCGCAGGTTCGGCCGCACATGGAATACTGTTCCCATTTCTGGGCTGGGGCTCCCCAGTACCAGCTCCATCCACTTGACCGCATTCAGTGCAGAGCGGCTCGAATCGTCGACGACCGAGTGCTTTCTGATCGGCTCGATTCACTGGCACTGCGAAGAGATGTTGCATCTCTTTGTATTTTCTTTCACATATACCATGGGTAGTGCTCTGAGGAATTGTTCGGATTAATCCCAGCTACCAAATTTCGTGAACGCACTACGCGGCAAACGTCCCGATACCATCCACACCATCTGAATGCTTGGCGGTCCACCACTGTATGTTTCAAAAGTAGTTTTCTTCCGCGTACAACCTCTCTGTGGAATAGTTTACCACCGGCGATTTTTCCGGACCGATACGACCTGGGGACCTTCAACAAAAGAGCTTAATCCTTTCTAAAGGGCCGGCAACGCACCTGCAATTCCCCCTGGTGTTGCGGTTGATCAGGGGCGGTGATAGTCACTTAACATCAGGTGAGCCGCATGCCGCTCTTCTATAAAAAAATACCCTGCGGCAGATTGTACAGAGGACCGAAGAGCACAATTTGCCTTGCATACGTGGACTATGAAAAAGCCTTTGATTCCGTCGAAATTTGGGTGGTGTTACAGACCCTTCAGCGGTGTCAAATCGACGGTCGATATATGAAAGTACCTAAGTGTTTGTACATTAGGGCTACAATGGCTATTCGAAAACAGAACATGAGTACGATACCTATTCAACTACAGAAACAGTTATGTCTCCGAAACTCTTCGCCGCTGCATTGGAAGACGTTTTCAAGCTACTGAACTGAAAAATATACGGTAATAACATCAATGGCAATTACATTGCTCACCTTCGATATGTCAACGATTTAGCCCTTATGGCAGAATTTTATAGAAGAGGGGGCAAACGAGCATACGGTTCACCTGATGTTAAGTGACTACCACCGCTCATGAACAACTGCAACACCAGGGGAATTGCAGGTGCGTTGTAGGTCTTTTAGAAAGGAGTAAGCTCTTTTCTTAAAGGCCCCTAGGTCGTTTCGGTCATATTACGGATATTACGGTATATAACTTTATCCCTAGGGATATAACCATATCATGGCTTTAACCATCTTACTGCGACGTCTCCACTATAATCGTCGCGTGGTGTTTTGCTGCTCCGCGAGTTGCCTCGCTGCACCTACCGACAAAGCACCGCTACGTCGCCATGCGTCGCGCTACGCCGCGCCGCGAGACATCTCGAAGCGCAGTGCTGCGTAGCGCGACGCCGTGGAACATTTTCAAATTATCTCTATAAAATGTGTATCTTTTTGTGTACAATCTATATCACTATTTTAAAAATGTGCGCACCACGTCGCGTCGCGTCACGTTTCGGTGTGACTAAGATAGAATTCCTCGTTTCCAGTAAAAATAGTCTCCGGTTCTTTACACTCACCATACAAACACAGCAGTATTAAGCTGCTATTATACGCTGGTATTCTGTGAGGACGTGGTCCTACCCTACTCTTGGCTCTATTACATATAAAATTTGAAATTCTGACGGCACACACCAAAAATACGACGTTAATATCTTCTAACAAAATAAAAATAGGAAACAACAACAAGAAATAGAATTTCGTAAATTATTTTTGTAGCTATGATAGCGCATGACAGAGATTTGTGATACCTGTTATGACCGACAATATGTCGAATGGGTATTTTATACAACGCTATCAAGATATTTATTCTTTCAGTTGAAACCTTGATGGAAACTTTTTAATGTTAACGGCAATTCTTTATTGTTTTGAAAGTGAAATAGAAATGAATCATTCACCACTAAACAGAACTTGCACCTATAAAATAATAGATATAATAGTATACATACAAACACACTGGGTTGCAGCTTTTGTCAAGCTCACCATCGAGTATGATTATATTTAAGCACTGGTTCATAATAATTACACGCATAATAATGCTATAGTGTTGTGGCCATAACAACATCACTCGTATTCTGTCAATATGTCAAATTTACCGAGCGGAAAATCTTATCTTTTTTAAAACTTATATACCTATGTCTGGTATAATATAGTATGCTGGCGACTTTAGTTCAATACCCGCCGTTGTAACGACTGAAATTTTTTCAAGTGTTAGCCAAAATTTAAAATGTCATGACGTCACGGGTTGTGCTCATTCATTCATTACTGCCTGTCAAAGTTCACTGCTGAACATTGGTCTCCCATTAGATTGTATAATAAGGGGGATATTTGCTATAGTTGCCACGCTTGACAGGTGAGCTGGAAATCGCAGTTGTATTTTATTCGAGTATTCTGTTAGTTATTGGTACGTCGCGTCGCTCCTGCCCCTCTGCTGTTACAATTCTCTGTCACCTGTCACGACGATATGGGATACTATTCTTACACTGCCTCTAAACTGTAATTGAGTACAAATAATTGTTATATGTTATTAATGCATAAACATAAAAGGTTAAATATCATTTTACACATTTACTTATACATACACATTATGTATATGCTAATTCATAACAAAGTTTTACAACAAGCATTTGTTAAAATAAATTATTAGATCGGAAAAATGTTTACTTTGAACATATTAAATTAATGGTTATGCATTGGAAATTTGAGTAAAACATGCGGTTATACTTAAAATAATTACAATGGAAATAATTAAAGACCTGCAGTGGAAGACTTGTTAAGAGACGATTGCATTTACTATTCCGTTTCGATTACACCATTTCGTTTTTTTTAATCAAAAAAAGAAAAAAATACAGTTATTTTGTTTATTACGCCCGTAAAAGGCAACAGACAGTTTACATTTTATATAAGCTGGTCTAAATGCCCATTATACATACATTAAGCAAGTATGTACCTTGTATTTATATTATATAGTGATTAATATTTAAAACTTATTTTATAGCTGCTTTCTCGATAATACATGCTACATTTATGATAGAAATTTTGGAATTATAAGTTGTTTTTAAATCGATAGAGAAATTTAAGAAAAAACATTAGGATTTTCTCCTGTATCGTCGAGGCAGTTTATATATATATATATATATATATATATATATATATATATATATATATATATATATATATATAAATTGAACAAAGACAAACATCCAGACCCGGACTTAGACATCTAAATTTATCCTCAATTCAAAATCAAAATACAGATGCAATGTCACACCTGAGGATTAAGATGGAATTAAATGTCCATTTTAATTTAATCCTTTTAAATGTCTCCAGTCTCTATACTCACCATATGAAACACAGCAGCAAGAAACTGCTTTTTTACGCTGGTATTCTGTGAGAGCGTGGTTTTTGCCTGTTCGAGCTGACCCATTTGTGCTTCAACCATAATATAGCTATAGCGTGGCTTTACTACGTAAAACTAATTTTACGCATTAAATATAAATATAGGCTACGCTTAAATTTTCATACCAAAAATAATATAAAATAAAAGTGATATTCAGTTCTTCAGTTTCCTGAATAGTGGTGGAGTAACAATATGCACTACTCCACATCGTCCCACACGTGTCTAAAAAGGTTCATGTAAGGAGCCGCGGTAGCTAAAATGGTTAGCGCTCGCTGTAAAGTCATATTACGCGAGCATCCCGGGTTCGATCCCCGTCGGCATCCATGAAATTGTTAATTGCAGTTTTAAGTGCTGATTTACCACGTGCTCGGCGGTGAAGGAAAACATAGCGAGCAGTGTCTGAGAAATAAAAAAAAATATTGCGAAGACATGTGAAGTTCGCCAACAGGGGCAGCGCTACGGACACTTCCTTGCCCTAAAACCCTCTCAGAAATGAGAGGAGGCATGTGCTCAGCAGTGGGATGTATATAAGCTGTAACTTTAACTTTTTTTAATTTTTAAACGGCTGTCGGTCCCCGTTAAGTTTAAAGCCCTAAAAACTTTCAGTAGCACAATTTTGTAATGTTTACCTATGGACGATATAATATTTAATAATATGACAAGCTCGTTGAAAATGACCATGCTGTCGGAGCTAAGTTTTGCAAGATCCATCACAGGAAAACTCAAAGTCTCTCTCCAATCAAATTCTTAAGACGAAGATTTCCTCTCTTCTCCGTGGCATGCATATTTTCCAGCACGAAGTAATCGTACGACATTTGGTGTAATAAAAATTACTTAATTTGAAACGAGTTTGCTTATCATCAGTATGAAAGGATTTAAATAAAATGAACTTGATGAGGAATCTAATTCAAAAACATGCCTTTCATATTATCGAAAAATATTATATGGTTATCTATAAAACGAATACTCGAACGTCAAATTCTTTTTCCTGTCAAATAAATCATATTTTTTATCTCGATTAATATACAGCATTTTAAACATCCTTTCAACAAACAAAGTTGAGTATTTCATGTATGCGCATAATTTTTCCGAGTATATAATATTATATACTGTTTCAAGAAGTATAAAATATCGCGTGTTAAAATTGTGTTTAAAATAAGATTTTTGGCTAAACTGGCTTTAATATCGTTGCTCACAGGTAAGAAAACTGCAGTGTTCAGCTGGTATAACATCTTATAGGTATCTATCTGTATAGATAATTTTCCAAATGCGCTAAATAACTAACTCAGCTTCATTCATATCCATTATAGAATAAGTGATAAAGCGGAACCAAAGTATATCTTTGCTAGAGATCTGTCTGCCGGAATGAGCCATCTGTCTTAAGTTTAAGACAAACTTCAAAGTAAAAAGGAGTCAAACTAAAAAATAACTTTCAATATTCTGTAATAAATGCGCACTAAAATAAAAAAAAATCTTAATTTTTTAAATAACGTTAATTGGTAACATTCCTATAAAATCACATTGAGACATGTAATCTATGTTATTATTCGATATGATTGGCGAATAATTTATTTAGCAATTTTATAGTTCATTTAACTTCACGAATTTCGGGTTTCACGAATAATATCAATTATAAATTAGTATGTATATGTGCAAAGGCTTACCCTTAACTTGTGTTTTGTAAAATCGCCTTGTCATTAAAATTGCTCTATAACATATATTAACATACATTGTTGGTACTATTACACTTTTTCTGGAACACAGTAGGGCTAAAGTTATATCTTGAGTACAATGGACTTTAACTTCGACAAAATATTCAAAATAATGATATTAGCCATGCGTATTAATAGATCGCATCCAGATATTCCAAGAGATAAGAAATGGGTGATACAATTTTTAGTCATGCATGGCGCATTTTCTTTAATTTTTTTTCTTTTAATTTACAGTATTGTGTATCACGATCTTAAGAATAATGACTTCGCCCAAGCTTGCTCCAACGGTATTGTGTGTGTTATATACAGCGTGGTTACATTTAAATATTGTATAATGTTATCGTTTCAAAGTTTATTTAGGGATATGTTCGAAAAAATGAAAAATGATTTCCGCTCGGCAACTGAGTTACCCGCACATGAACAGAACATATTACAGCAATACGTTCAAAAGGGAAAACTTGTTACTAAGCTTTGGTTTTGGATATCCTTTGGCACATGCGCTCTATTCCCAATAAAATCTATAGTGGGTATGTCGTATTACGCAATTATAGGTGAATTCAAATATATTCATATTTATGACTTAACATACCCATCGCAAATAGAGGAAGTAAAAAATGACCTTGGACCATATATAGTCATTAATATATTTCTTTTATTCTATGATGCGTACGCTACGTTTATGTATTTGGGATTTGCGCCTATGGGACCTATTTTTATGCTTCATGTGTGTGGTCAGTTGGAAATCGTAAAAAAACGAGTGTTAGAAGTTTTTTCAAGCCAAAAATTTGATTCAGAAAAGTCCAGGAATAAACTAAAAGATGTTGTGATACGATTACAGAAAATATACAGGTACTGAATTGAAATACATTTTTATTTACGTAATGTTTTTTGTACATATGTTCTAATTTTTTCGTCGACAGTTTTGTGGATGACATTAAAAAAGGCTTTAAAGTTGTATATGAAATAACTTTGAAAACATCAGCAATTGCAATTCCTATTACTTTGCACCAAGTTATACAGGTAAGGGGTAAAGAAATAAATATTTTACAATATTTTTGAAGTTGTATTTTTATTTGCTGGAATAAGTTCAGAATCAATCATTAAATCTCGTCCTTTGGCGAAAGCGACTTTTAGTTTTATATACACTTTTTACATAACATATAAACATAAACATAAAAACTCACGTCTGTCACCCAGAGGAGTAGATAGAGATTACAGACTTCTATTTGGCACGATCCTGACACTCGCCTCCTCCACATCCTCCATATACCTACGCATACATGCTCGTCGGTTAAGGGTACTCCTAATTAGGCCCGTTTTCAATATATCGCCAATTTGATCGATAAACTTTCGCCTAGGACGTCCCTTTCCGACTCTGCCGTTCACTTCTGCAACATAAATTTGCTTTGTCACTCTTTCCTCATTCATTCTTTCCAGATGACCAAACCTCAGAAGCATTCCTTTCTTAATCCTGGTCACAACATTATCTTGCAAACCAAACTCTTCTCTTATCACACAATTTCTCACCCTGTCATTCAGATTCAGCCCTAACACACTCCTCAACGACCGAATTTCTACTAAGTTTATTCTACTCTCGTGCTCCTTCTGCCACAACCAACTTTTACTACCATACGTTAAAGTAGGGACCAACACAGCACTGTGAAATGCCATACGTGTCTTTTTTGACACATTCTGACTTTTCACAATTGAGTGTAGGGCCCCATTTACGCTATTTCCTGCGTTTACTCGTCATTCTATCATATCTTCCATCCTTGCTACGCATCCTAAATATACAAACTCATCTACTATCCCGATCAACTCTCCGTTTATTCTTATTTCTCATATCGTTATACTTTCTTTTCTTTCAAAAACCATAACTTTCTTCTTACTTGCGATACTTTTTATACGTCGAAAAAACCTCCGAACAGCCAAAATCTCTCTACCAGCGGCAAATAGTTCCTACATTGGTTCATATTCTGCAGTAGACTAATAGGGACTATTAAAGAACAATAAGAACGATTTTAATTTGTTTTAAAATAATTTCATATTTTATAATACTTAATTTTTCAGAGTTATCATAATGGTCAAATAAGTATAGAGTTTATAACAGTAATTTTTGCAGCAATTTCACTTTGCAGTATACCTTGCTATTATAGTGATCTACTAATGGAAACGGTAAGACAACGACTTCAATATATCATATTTTCAAACAAGAAACAAATCAATACTATTCTATAAGTTAAGTGCACAACTTAAAAAGTGAACTAGGTAGGGAAACTGCTTGCTGTCTAAGAGTTCGACTGAGTTGGTAACATAGTCTTATTTATTTCATCCGCCAAGTACCACTTTACCCAATTGCTATCGTATCCTGGCTGGAGACCAAAATATATAGCAGTGGATGCTCTGCTTATTGATATAAGATTTAGATGAGAGAGCGATATTAAACAAGACGCACTCATATTCATATAAGCAAACTTGCCCCCCACAATTTTTATTTTTGCCCTTATTTTATTTATTCATGTTTGATTTTAAATCCCTTCTCAAATTTAAAACATCATTGTAATATTGTTTTACATTATTTTACAAGTGCCTTAAATAGCTTTTGTTTGCATTATATCTCTTCGATATAATACAATATATGAATCTGTTGGCAGGGAGAAAACGTGAGATTGGCGATATACTCATGCGGATGGGAAATGAGCTGGGATATGGGCACGCGCTCAGTATTGATGCTACTTCTGGTGCGTGCGGCTCGGCCAGTTGCAATTCGAACTATGTTCCGCACAGTTTGTCTCGATGCAATGACTGATGTAAGACATAATTTTGTAGTTAATTCTCGACAGCGAAAACTACTAACAGTGAACCTGAATCATCAAAAGTTTGACAATTTTCGCATACTTTCGGAAGTTTTTCGGCAGTCCGGGGTACCTATAATTATTTACTGACGCAAGAAGTGCAAACATTTGTATTTAGCAGCAATTATTTTAATTCACTTTCTTGTTTGTCTGTCTGTCTGTCGTTCCGGGTGGAATCTTGCAACTCAAACTTCGAGCACTTACCGTTGGGCTAGATAAATTTTGAACATAGCTCAGAATCGAATGATAATGTAATGAAAGAAAAACGTGGTGTCTTACATTTTATAGTACAAAATTATATATAAGTTAATAAACTATATGTAGTAAATAAGCTATAGAGCGCGCGTGTCGTTCATTGTCCATCATGCCAAGCGATAGCAGGTGTTCTTCGATACTGAAACACAAATGAAACGGTTGGATACTGATGCGCCAAAATTAACGCCAATATGAGTTATTGTACTTACGGTGATATTTCGAAAATCTAGTGGTTTTTGTATTTCACATATAATTTTAAGTTTTATAGATAACGTACCAAATTTTTGGCCCTTCTCAATTCCAGACTGTTCAATGTTCATATCCGTGCTTACTGTACACAGTGGGTAACGTGCTCTCTATAGCTTGCTTATAAATACTATAATAATAAAATATATATTATAAGGTTAAAAATTGAAAACATTTTCTTTTCTTATTACAGCTTTTTCATCAATCTTATGCAATATTTAACTTTTTAAATGTTGCACAGAATTAAAACTTAATAAAGCATTGTATCATGTTTTATATACATCACTTTTAAAACGGAGAAAAATTTTATTACATTAAAAGTTCTCACATTTCAATGAAATAAATGATATATGACGTAATTAATTGTGTTTTGATTACAAGTTAAATAATTCGTCTGTCTTTTTGCATTGACTATTTTTATTAATAACATTTATATACTAGCTTTTCGACCACCGGTGTTATCCACATCCAAGCTGTGTAACGTCCGGACAGTCATGCCCCATACGAGTACTTATTAAGAGATCGCATAATACGGAGAACTCAAGGTATCATATGTATTTTTTATCATATTTCGGCGTGATAATACGACGTGATACTGATGGTGGTTATATTGTGATTCTGATTAATCTTCAAAGTCTAAAGGCTCTACCAGATAGCTGCGATACAGTGGTCGATATTAAAAAATATGCCGTTACCGTTACATCCTATTAAAAGTCCACTGCTGAACATAAGAATGTTGCATAGATTGCTTCACAGCGGGGATATTTACCATAGTTGCCACGCTTAGCAAGCAAGTTGGCAAGCTGGTTGGAAACCGCAGTCTTTTTTTTTAATCGTTATTAGATAGACGCTGCTATGCGCTGCTGCCCATCCCTTTGTTTTTTTTTCGTTGTTGCCTCTTGCGACACCCACGTGATGGTATGGAGTAGTGGATATTCTTTCACCGCCACTAAACGGTTTGATACTAAAGCATGCGTTATTGCTATATCTGTTCTTAGTACATTTTGTGTTAGGACGCACACGATCTTACACGCTGCTGCGAATAAAGACGAGATTAAAGTAAGAAGAAAGCACCAAAAAAGTTTTTTCAAAGGCCGGTAATTCCCCTGGTGTTGCAGTTGTTCATGGATGGCTGTCGTCGCTTACCAACAGGTGAGCCGAATGCTCATTAACCCACTTATACAACATGTAACAAAAACCCTGCGGTTCCCGTTAACTGCGTTATCAGAATCAGTAACCAAGCATATGGAAATAATTTTTTTTTCAAAAAAACGCATTCAAAAAAATTAATTTTAATGAAAAAAATTTAATTTGCAAATTTTATGTGGTTTTATTATCTTTGCATTGGCCGCGGAGTAAGAGGATTGTCAAAGACCCCGCATTACCGATACTGGTGTGAGTGAGAGGAAATAAAACCACATGCAATTTGCAAAATAATTTTTTTCATTAGAATAAAAAAGAATTAAACGCGTGTTTTTGAAAAAAAAAATGTTTCTATACGCTTGGCTACTGATTCTGATAACACACTTAACGGGAACCACGTGGTTTTTGTTACATATTGTAAATAAAAAAGTAAAAAAAATACATCAAACCCATAAATAAAAAGCTAGAAAATAAAATGATTAGATAGTAAACTATTCAGTTTTTATATAGTCAATTATAATTGTAACTCTGCACTCTCCTACAAATTTTATGATTACAGCTTGATCCCCGCTATATGTGATATCCACTGCAGTCTCGACGATAGTTTTAAAGTCACTGAAATGTTTAAGACGATATCCTTAATAGTGATCGCTCGCATAATAAATCCGTATATAATCATAGGTCTATTTAATAGGTATTTACTTATGAAATTGCCGTTCTGCACTACTGGCCATTCCAAATCAAAATATTTTTTGTTTGGCTAAAAATTCAAATTTTAAATTAATTTTATTTTAAAAACATTGTCGTTTTTTAAAATTTGATATAATATGTGTATTGATTCTGTTATGTTCGCATCGCATTCGAATATTGTTTATTATCACGAATACGTAAAAAAATCGAGTAATTATGGAATATGAGTACCGTCATGGCAACAACGCGGCGCAAACGGTACGTAACATCAACGACGTTTACGGAGCAAATACGCGACGCTCCACCAGTTATTGGTCTACCCGTTTCCGTTCTAGAAATTTACACCTGAAGAATGAACCCCGTGGTCGTCT
This sequence comes from Parnassius apollo, assembly GCA_907164705.1. Classification (NCBI taxonomy): domain Eukaryota; kingdom Metazoa; phylum Arthropoda; class Insecta; order Lepidoptera; family Papilionidae; genus Parnassius; species Parnassius apollo. The sequence goes on from CAJQZP010000885.1 coordinate 12,126,877, forward strand.
GAAAACTTTGGTTGATAATGACGAATTAAAGGCGATTGTGGAAGTTACTGATACTCAATCTAGGGCTGAATTACCAGCAGCTTTCGACTATAGCATCAAAATAATATTGGCCTATATTTGCCTCAAATTGGCAAGGAAAAAAAGCCTGATAAATGGGTGCACGACGAACTCAATGATCGCTAGCGCGTAGTACGCGTCGAGACGTACATTGCACTGCTCAGTAGGCACACAAACGAAGGAATTTTGAACCGCATGGTTATCTGCAACGAAAAATGGATTTTGGTTGAAAATCTCAAATGCTCAGCAAGATCCTGGCTCAGCAACTAAACAATGGCCTAAACGAAAACTTAACCCCAGAAAAGTGATGGTCAGTGTTTGGTAGTCTAGTGCTGGTGTAATTCATTACAGCTTCTTACCAAACAGGGTGAGCATTACTGCAGATATGTTTTGTGAAGAACTTACCAAAATGTAGGAGACGCTCTCACGTCTCCAACCAGTTGTTCAATCGTACAACAATACGACACGACAACGTACGACCTCATACTGCACAACTCACCAGAATTTCGTACTCATACTACTCACCAGATCTTGCGCCTGCAGAATTCCAATTTTGCCAAAATTTGGATAACATTTTGACGGAAAAAAAATTCAATATCCGAGAGGTGGTACAAAATATCTATGAAAAATTTGTTGCCTTAATTCCAGCTGATTTCTCCAAGAAGTACGTGAATAAATTGCCAATGCGAAGGCAAAGATGAACTAATATGAAATTGGTGTTGACATTTAAATTTAATAATGCTTTTTGATATGTAGCATTTTTTTGAGAGTTTTACATACGATTGACGTCTTCGTGGTGAAACCGCGTTATTCTGATGAGTTTGTAATTTGGCTTATAGGTTTCGAATTCATTGTTTGTATTTAATATTTTCTTTTACATTTTAATTCAAACATTTGAAATCGGGCTAATAGGACAAATAAGAAGCTACCCTAGTCCCGGTCATGACAAGCAGTTATGGTAGCTCATTTACAACTTTAACTCTGATCTGATCAGCGTCGCTGACGCGTAACTGCCTAATTTTTAATAGATCTTTTTACTTTAGACTAACCACTACCCTTTTACTTGATTCTCCTGGGACATTGTAGGGTGCACTTTGCTGTATTCTGTTGAGAAAGCAGTATAATTACAGGTGTGTCTAATCTAACTGCTTAGAGGTAACAACGCATCTGTAGATTCCTTCGATTGAACTTATTTCCAGGTATCCATTAAGTGCAGTAGTAAGTGCAGTGACATCAGGTGAACTCTAAGTTCTTTTTTTCATAAGAGAGGGGCAAACGGCAAATTTGCCCCAGTACTTGGAGACGTTTTTCCGAGAAATATTGGCACGGCCGGTATACAGAACATCACCAGTGCTGTCAGTCGCATAGCAATAAATGTTGCCGGTTTCCAGCATATCATTGATATTGTAACACTTCTCCCCCTCTCATAGTAATAAATATATTAAATACTAAATATATTATTTTCCCCTTTACATAATAATTATATATATGTGACCAGGATAAATACGTTTTGATCTTTTTAAATGACTTTTCTAAAGGTTTAATAATAGGCCGTTTGTAATATTTTAGCGTGATCGTCTTAGTTAGGACGCTTATTTACGTTGTGTTTGTTTAGTAACTTAGTTCTTTTAGGTGTCCTTTGGAAGAATAAGTATTCACTAGAGCAATTGAAAGCTGTTGGTAGTGCCTTATAAGCTAAGTGAACCCCGTTCACGAAGACAGGGCTCGAGAAAGGTTAAGAACGTAAAACGTCTTTATTCCACTTGTATCAGGTTGACATTATTAATTTATTATTATTTATCCCTTCCCGCTTGGAAAAGGCTCACAATATATTTATACAAAAATACCCGATACCGATACATTTATTTAAAAAAATGTAGGGGAGGTACACGGCCCCACACACGCCGTGCACGGTGAGCGCCAACCATTTTGATGTACTCCCCCCGAAGGGAAAGCTAATTCGGGAACTGGACCGTAGTCCACAGCAAAATAACTGGCGAGCCAGTAAAAGAGGCTTGGCCCCTTGCTAGTGCGTAAGCACAAACATCGACCGAAGTCGCGCATGTCAACGCGTGTAAACGCCAAACAGAATACGAACGAATCCAGCCACAGTGAATGTACGTCACACGGTTTAGGCAAATAGGCACACTGGCCGTAAACCCTCCGTGAGCGCCACCACCTGCCAGACCGCCGCTCCTGCAGACGAGATGTAAGTGTATGGCATCACCACCAATTGCATGATCAGCACGGCTACTAGCCGCAAAGCGTGTCATGAGTCTACCGCTCACCTCAAGGGAATGGGGTCCCACTTTGTGCGGCTTTCGGCCGCAGCCTTGAGAGTCTCCTCAGATCCTCCCGCCAGCTACCACCCGCATGAGGTCGACACATATGCTCCACCAACCAATACAACGGCAGATATAGCCAAAAGGCAGTTATAAGATAAGAGTAATAATTCGCCATCAGAAAGGGTTTGTGTCACTGACGTTGACTAAATGCATTTTCGATCATGTTTGTCTCACCCACCAACAAGTTGCCTTCAATCATTCAAAGGTGGGAAATTTACAGAGATATAATATTATGTTGTTATACAAAACATTGTGGAGGGCAGACAGTCTGCAGCCCCGTATTGAAGGGACCCGACTTGGGCAAAGCTACTCAGGCGTGAGTCAAACCAAGACGCAGAGAGCGCCATTGAGAATAGCGTCCCACCAAACAACCATCGCAAAGACGCAACGCTGCAGAACGCAACAAGCATCAATACGACTATCGTCGGGCTTACACCATCCCAAGGTTCCCCCATGCATCCCAGCAGACATCACCACCTGCATACCTCCATCGACCAGAACCACAAGAGTGCGTCGAATCAGGCGCAGCACACCCGCAGATCCATCACAAGACGCAATACCGTAAGTAGCAGTAAGCATCAATGCAACTATCATACGGATGGCGCCCCCTCACAACACACCCACATGACCCCTATCGACTGTGGTAACAAAGTTTGTATTGTTATATAAAAAATATCACCAACGTATCATAGTAGCACGCTACCAAGACGCCAATGAACAAAACTTCACGTATCATAGCGCTAATGCACTAAGACATGAAGTTGAGTATGCCTGTTACACTTAAAAGTGCTACCAAACACACTCATCGTCCCAATCCGAAATATAGACTACGCATCGCTATGCTCTACTACGCCGCCCACAAACGGTATGGGTGTGCGATGTCCACGGGAAAGCCGTATTGCTACAACAAACCCGCTTACCACCGGCACTAAGAGGTTATTTGTTTACCTCCATCGACCAGAACCACAAGAATGCGTCGAATCAGGCGCAGCACACCCGCAGATCCATCACAAGATGCAATACCACAAGTAGCAGTAAGCATCAATGCAACTATCATACGAATGGCGCCCCCTCCCAACACACCCATATGACCCCTATCGATTTTGGTTACAAAGTTTTTATTGTTGTTATATAAAAAATATCACCAACGTATCATAGTAGCACGCCACTAAGACGCCAATGAACAAAACTCCACGTATCATAGCGCTGATGCACTAAGACATGAAGTTGAGTATGCCTGTTACACTTAAAAGTGCTATCAAACACACTCATCATCCCAATCCGAAAGATAGACGATGCATCGCTATGCGCTACTACGCCGCCCACAAACGGTATAGGTGTGCGATGTCCACGGGAAAGCCGTATTGCTACAACAAACCCGCTTACCACCGGCACTAAGATTGTTGTTATATAAAACTGCACCAACGTATCATAGTAGCAAGCTACTAAGACGCCAGTGGACAAAACTCCACGTATCATAGCGCTAATGCACTAAGACATAAAGTTGAGTATGCCTGTTACACTTAAAAATGCTACCAAACACACTCATCATCCCAATCCGAAAGATAGACATCGACGTCGACACATCGCTATGCGCAACGACGTCGCCCACAAACGGTATGGGTGTGCGATGTCCACGGGAAAGCCGTACTGCTACAACAAACCTGCTTACCACCGGCACTAAGATGTTAATTGTATACCTCCATCGACCAGAACCACAAGAATGCGTCGAATCAGGCGCAGCACACCCGCAGATCCATCACAAGACGCAATACCGCAAGTAGCAGTAAGCATCAATGCAACTATCATACGGATGGCGCCCCCTCACAACACACCCACATGACTCCTATCGATTTTGGTAACAAAGTTTTTATTGTTGTTATATAAAAAATATCACCAACGTATCATAGTAGCACGCTACTAAGACGCCAGTGGACAAAACTCCACGTATCATAGCGCTAATGCACTAAGACATGAAGTTGAGTATGCCTGTTACACGTAAAAGTGCTACCAAACACACTCATCATCTCCATCCGAAAGATAGACGACGCATTGCTATGCGCTACGACGCCGCCCACAACCGGTATGGGTGTGCGATGTCCACGGGAAAGCCGTATTGCTACAACAAACCCGCTTACCACCGGCACTAAGATGATATGTCTAGGACACATCGGTTAGCGAGTCCAAGTTTACCTCGGACCAATTGCTCGTGAAGCAGCACACACGCCACCATAATATTCCTTTTCAAGTCCCTAATAAGGACTAGTCATTTTGCTACAGTACTAGGAGCAGTCAGTCACCCGACCACCCCATACAATGCTTATGCATCAAAGAGACCTACTATAATATTGCTTTTGTATCATAGACCTTACTTTCATAAGTCATGTATATATAGGTTTCGAACCCACGACCCTACTATTGTAATGCATATTAATCATAGAGACCTTCTATAGTATTGCTTTTGGATCATAGACCTTACTTTCATAAGTCATTAATATATAGGGTTCGAACCCACGACCCTACTATTGTAATGCAAATTCATCATGGAGACCTTCTTTTCATTGCTTTTGTATCATTGAGTTTAATATCATAAGTCCCTAATATAGGACTAGTCATTGTGCTACAGTACTTCAGGCAGTCGGGCTCCCGACCACCCCATATATAAGTACAACTGCGGGAATGTATCTCCGGCAGCTCCTCCATACAAGACATCTATACATGAACACCTTCAATAACTTAGAAAAATTTTCCTTTATACGTGAACTCCTTCCACAACTTAGGAAAATTTTCTTTTATACATGAACACCTCCCATGACTTAAACAATTTTTAACAAATTTTCTAATTATCTTATAAACGTTATTTAACTTAATTTTATAATATTTTTTGACTTGTATTTCTATTATTTATCTTATTTTAAATATTTTTTTCAAGTTTTTAAATAAATTTATTTATTACGAAAAACAATAATTTTGCCTTTAATTTACTATGTTATTGGGATAATGTCTGAAATAATTAACTTTATGTTTATTAATTTAACTTAATTGCTTAATATATATCTTTTAAGACTATTTTTGACGCCCCTTTATATTGAATTTAATTATTAATAATAATATTGGGCCGTCACAATATGCAGAAGTAAAAGCGTGAGTGATAGTACGCAGCCTTGTGGAATGCCAGTATTAATAGGCTTATAATCGGAGCATGCACCATCTACAACGACCTTAATGCTCTGATCTGCAAGAAAGCTGGTGATCCAATTGCACAACTTCTCGGGAATCCCATAGAAAGGGAGCTTCGAAAGAAGCGCTTTGTGCCAAACCCGATTGAAGACCTTCGCATTATCTAAACTAACGGCCAATGCCTCCTCTTTGGACTATACTGGCGGGGGAGACTCACGGACTCTACTGCCACCACCCATCGATGAATCAGGTAGACCAGAAGATCACCAGCTGATCGACCCCAACGAAAACCATATTGACAGGTACTAATCAGCTGGTGATTCTCAAGGTACTCCATGAGCTGGTAGTTTATAATGGATTCCATTATTTTGGAGGATAAGGGGGTTGATGGCCATAGGCCTGTAGTTTGACGGATCTAAGCGGTCGCTTTTTTAGGGATCGGGTGGACGAAATCCGTCTTCCATGATTTTGGAACTATGCCTAGGATATAGGAGTACCCGAAAAGACGCATTAGAACCAGTACCAACTCTGGAGCACACGTCTTAGGCACAATTGGGAAGATTACGTGGAAGAGAGGGCTGACGAAAATCCCCTTGGACGGCCTTGAAGAGAGACCAGAATGCATGGGTTCCAGAAAGAAGGCGAACTAGTTTTTCGCCGATTCTAACTATGTGCTCTGACTTTGCCCCGGCAATGACTCTTTTGAAGGACCTGGAGGCGGAATTATATTTTTTTTAGGGCGCTGGTGTTTACATCCCGGGACGTTGATGCGTCAGCCCAGGCCCGGTAGCACTCCTGCTTATAGCATGATGCTATTATACAGAAGCGACTAAACCGTGGCTGAGATTTGCCTCCAATAGGCACCACAGAGGAAGGAATTAAATGTTCCATACCCTGATGTACCACATCAGCGACAGAATCAGCAACAACGTTGGAATCTTCCGGCGAGAAGCAAACCCCAAGGGTAGGACGCAAAGAAAGACCGCATCCTATCACTATTGGTAGACCTATAGTACCAAACACGGCGGCAGCCTGCATAATGCAACCGCGATTTCAGCGTGAGTGGCACCAAACTCCGGACAAGACAATGATGCGAGGAGCCAAGAGGGGCATCGACAGACACCTGATAACTGTCCGGGTGAGTGGTCAGCAAAAGGTCCAACAGGGAAGGTGTATGATCCTCCACATCTGGAATTCGCGTAGGCGAAGTTAACCAGTTGTGTCAGACCATATGCCAAGGCAAAACCATGAACAGATCTCATCGCATGATCAGTTAAACGTGAACCAAACTATTCGGCGTGGTGGGCGTTAAAATCGCTGAGAATCACGATCTCTGTGGAGCAACGAATTTGTAGCCATTTGAACGTGGTCGAAGAGTCGGTCTGTTTTGGCCATAGAATACTATAATACATACATAATAGAACGGGGGAGCGGGCGGAGCCCTTGTAGCCACTAACATGTCACTAACAGAGGAAAATGGAATTTAAATAGAGGAGACATATTTTACAACCAGTAAGTCAAAACTATTTATGTTTTGTGAATATTAGAAATAAAAATAAAGAAATATTTATGTGTCAAAAACATTAATCAGAGGTCTAAAATGTGTTTGTAGTAGTGATAGATGATAATACGACATAATTGCTTGAATGTGTGCTCCCGGAGACGCCGATCCTCATACAAAATAAGGTTGACAGCCATTCTATTGTATTATAGTAGTCTATATAGCCAAAGGATGGACAGGTCCGAACCTTCAAGACTGCCGAGGCGTTGAGAACAATTTATTCTCTCCCTTCCTTCCCTCTCTGACGTATACGCTAACTCCAGACCGAGGCACAAAGGAGTGTTCCAGTTTGTACCCCGGGTAGAAGAGATACGAAGCATCAGCCGGAGAGAACACCTGCGTCTCGAACAGAAAGAACAGAGCAGGCTTCGCCGTCTCGAGATGGTAGTAAACGGCGTTGGTTCGAGTGAAGTCCCCTGATATTGCAGAAATTCACGGATTGCGTGGCAGGGGTTGCCTTGGTCATTTTGCTCAGCTTGCTACGAGCAGTTATTGCCTTGAGTGGAATTTGATCCCCCTGAATACGCGGAACAGCCTGATACTCGTACGTTAAATAGTGGAGTAGCTTGGTCATGGATACTCAACGAGGGATTCTCCAGGGGTATTAGTACCCTTCTGGGTAGTCTTGTATTTAATTTCGCTAACATGTTGATGAGAGGGGGGTGGAATTGGGCCTCCAGCCACCTGCAATCGCCAGACGAAACGTGGAAGCTGACCTTCCACATTCCGCCGATATTCTATGAGGTCGTGGTACCACCCCGGTTTGAGGCGGCCCATACTCTACTCTGTTAATCGTTTGTCACCGCAAGTTCATGTTTAAAAAAAACGAATTACAAAATGTATATCAAATTACTTTAAAAGGCCCGGTCTACGGACCAGACAAAAGTACATACGGGACGGTTCATGTTGGATATAATATATTGTTTAGCTATCAGAGACAACAATCTACGGAAAAAATTCAATCCTATGTGTCAAATGTCTCTACTGTTACATGATGATCAACTTTAATGTACACGACGCTGCAGACAGGAGCGTGTCCTCTCGATAAAATACTTTAAATGTTATTTGTATTGTCTTGAAATTTTGTATACACATTAAGGGATGGACAGAAAAGCATTATCGTAATGGCAATGTTATGATGTAGATAGCCCAGAATTTTCTTGAGGTAGTAAAGTAAAGTTACAGCCTATATACGTCCCACTGCTGGGCTCAGGCCTCCCCTCATTTCTGAGAGGGTTTAGGGCAAGGAAATGTCCGCCGCGCTGCCCAAATGCGTGTTGACGAACTTCACATGTCTTCGAAATATTTTTTTTTCTTATTCCTCAGACATGCAGGTTTCCTCACGATGTTTTCCTTCACCGCCGAGCACGTGGTAAATCAGCACTTAAAATTGCATTTAATAATTTAATTGGTGCCGGCGGGGATCGAACCCGGGTTACTCGCGTTCTGTTATATTTACAGCTAGCGTTAACCACTGAGCTACCACGGCTCTTTTTCTTGAGGTAACTTCTTAGATTTAATTTTTGAAATTTTGTGCAAATACTGTGGTTGGAATTGAAATAATAAATTTAAAATTGGTTTTTAATCACGAACGTATAACTTTTAACACGCGTTCAAAAATAAGTATTTGCTACAAATTTGGTTCTTTTATAAAGTTATAGACAAATGTAGGATGTGAGCAAGTATACGAACCTAAATAGACGCATGTTAGCCATATAAATTCGGTTCAATTACATGTACATTATTTCCAAAATTAAAAATATATAATACAGTATGACTGCATACTGTGTTATATATTTTACCAGCGAGTAAATTATTAACCGTAAACAATATCAAAATTTGTTTAAATGTAGGCGGATAACGTTTGCGGTTAATGAGGGCTAATCATTTTACGCTCACCAGATGTCGCTAAATGACACTAAGGCGAATTTTTGTTACACAATGCCGTTTAGGTGAGAAATTATTTTTAAATAAAAAAATTATGCAACACAATGCCTCAGTGGTTTGCCCGGTAATTTGTATTTTTTTTAACTTTTGTCCCTCTATGAATATCTATGGTCTGGTTTTTCTATTTCTAACTTAACTAACATAAAATGTAACCATTTCTATTAGAAATAAACATTAATCTATAAATTTTCTAACAAAATAACTTCTCCACTGTGAAATCTGTCAAAAATTACACCTCATTTTTAGTGGCGAAATGGGAAGATATCAATCAGGTAAGAATAGATACCTAAAAGTTAGTTTTGCATCTCAAGAAACATTAAAATTAATACTTAAGAATAATCAAAACTTAAAACAGGACAAATTTAAGATATTTTCCGATTAAACATCATAACAACAGGAATATATGATAACTTTAAATGGAACACTCAAGCACCGCACAGCAAGAGGCAGGCAAAATCTTTGTATCATATACATAGAAAGCGTATCCAAAATAATAAAAAAGAACTCCAAAAAATTCCGTCAAAAGCTTTCTCCAACAACGTCATTGATGCTGGAGGATCAAAAGAGTAACAAAGTACTATCAAGTATACTGTTATAATAACTAACAAAATTCACTTAAGTATCTTTGTGCCAATACGCTTAGTATTGTCAGGCTCGGTAAATTCGATGAACGTGCATCTGTTATACAATCATTTACTTATCTGATACATATTATTATACTGACATCGCTGAAATCAGAAGAAGACGCTAAAATATTCCAACTTACAGGCTAAACTCACGACATTAATATCAGATATAATAGCAGAGGTGGTGGCGTGACACAATTTAATGGGAAAAAGCTCTCATTACGGAAAACATTTTCTCTGGGATCACATAAACAAGTGTTCTATAGAGATAGGTGCCGTCCCAACCAAACGTACTAACAACAAAGATTTCTTGGAATACTTCTTCACACAGAACATAAAAGAAGATAGAGAATAGTGCAATCTTGTGGTGGGGTGAACTTTTGTTTTTACGTCTCCCGTGTCATACCCAGACTGTTGAGCGAGCTGTGACATTGACAAAAGAAGCGGCCATTTCTCAAGGTAAGGATTCATCACGACTGGAGGCCATAAAAGCCAAATTGGAATCCCGTAAGTAAATGACTAAATTCGAGACAATGAGAGATTTTAAGGTAAATTGACAATTTTATTCTTAAAACACATGATTGAATTTTGTTTCACTTCTTTATTAAATTACATTATAAGTATTCTAAATATATTATTGAGTTTCATTTATAATCTCTAGTTAACTCTTATTTATTATTTATGTTAGCCCAAACATACTAAACTTTTTTGATAAAACAATAAACTTTAAGGCCCCATGCGGAGGCAGAAGAAGTTATTCAATTGAGCTTAAATAAGGTAGGTAAATTGACTTTGTACATAAGGCTTTTTACATATTTATTATTACCACCATCTAGTTGGAAAAACTGCACACAGTGTACAAAATTTCATAGAAAGCAGTTCAGTAGTGTAGAAGCTTATCGCGGACAAACAACGTGACACGTAGTTTTTATATATAAAGATATCTATATAGGCCAGTTGCCCCAATCCCACACTTATTAACCTTCAATATAAGTAAGTATTGTAAACTCCTTACATATTGTGGACATTTTAGCATTAAGAAGATACCTTGAAAACGAATCGTAGTTTTTGGGACATGGCTTATCCCTTTGTCGTTGAAGATCACGGACGACTGAGGGAGTGTCAAAATAAAAGTGATGCAATAACTTCATAGTACGCAAATTATGAGACAGCTATATCGAGCACGCGCTTGGAAGAAAAACTGAGTAAGCGCCAAAAAACATTTTTATTTTTTTAACAAAACATTAATAAAAATAATTCCACGAACATATTCGTAAAAATAATGTAGTGTCATGGAGAAACAATAATTAAAGCCTACTTTGCAATTTTTTTCTATCGAGAAAATTACATGTTATCCTGTTTTCCTGTTGTGAAATCCAAGCTCATATAGTTATAAATCATAAACTAAAAATTTGGTTCGTAATCTATAAAACTTAAATAATATGTGAAATAGAAAAAAACCACCAAATTTTCGAGGTATCACCTTAAAACATAATTAAAATTAACAATATGAAAAATCGTTTTCGGCTTTAAAGCTACTATGTGACTTCGGTGTTGCTGACTATGAGCTCGAATCCCTTTGAAAGCGGTTCTGAGTATTTGATCATATTTAATATATTTATGATAAACGCCGTTAATTTAAGACAACTGCCTCTTGAAACAAAACGAAAAAAAGGAGATTTTTTTTTCGGTTTAATACTATCCTATGCCGTTATTCCTCTTTATATTTATCTTGATTATCTGCCTGTAAAAGTACAGTGCAAGTGCTCGACATTGGCCACTTCCATGTTTTTTACAATCATGCCTCACGATATCTACGAGATGAAATGAGACAATGGATTCTCCTACGCCGCCAATCCATAATGTGAGAGTTAATAATTGTTATAAATCGTTATGTTCACTATTATGAATAATTTTCTCTGTCCAGCTAATTTAAATGACGCTTTGAGAGGCATAAATTGATTTGAAACTTCTGAATTTCGTTATGTTACCTAATAAAGGTTTTTAATTTTTATTTCTATTTGAACGTTACTTATTAAATTGCTATGATGAAGTATTTTTATTTATAAACCGAAGGAATAAACGAACTTATAATCCATCTTATCAGTTGGACTGTAATTTGCTATAGTAAGTGGCTATAGCAGCACATGGACACAGAACAAAGAAGTCTGCAGATATACTAAATATATTATACCACTAGATGTATTTTTAACATTTAGCGACATTTAGCTTCACAATGGTACTTGGCTCAAACTAATTTTTCAGCTTTCAAACAACAAAGAAAATATTATTATATATGCGAACGAAGTCGCGGGATCTACACTAAGTCCTAAAATCGATACGAACTAACAATTTTCTATTTTCGGATACATTATGTGATGTAATACAATTAGCTAATGAAGTAATGAAGCATCTCGTGCTTCCTTTGATCATAGCGTGTAAAAACGAAAATTACTCAACTGTAGTTCACGCGCGTTAATGAGCTTCCACTAAATCATTTAAAACTGTATATAATACACTAAATAGCTTGTGTTTATACATTAACAGTTGTTTATTTTTAATAGTTTGATTCTCGACTGAGATTCCTTATGTTAAAGTGGAATAAAGTTATAAATAACGAAAAGTCTAGAAAATTTACCTTTAATAACCCACCTTTTTAATTTAACCTCAAAAAGAGCCTTGCAGGTTATTCTTAATCATATTATGTCTATGTGCTTCAGGAACGAACGGGTGAAACATTTTTTTCTATAGGACATTAACATAAATAGACAAATATTTCTTTATCGATAAACATTGAATGCCAGTAATAAGTTATAACAACAATACTAGTTAAAAACCCAGTTATTTTCAAGCATGCATATAACTTAAACGTAGTACAATAAAACTAATCAGCTTAATCTTCACTACAAAAAACTAAGCAGGAATTAAATTAACCCACATCTTGGATTTAAAAAAAAATTCTTTTAAAAATTTCTATGACCTTTATATACATGTATTAGAATTCGTTCGCATACATAATAATATTGCTAAGCTAAGCTGCAAAATTAAATAGAGCCAAGTATTTTTTTTTTCATTTCATTTTATTGTAAAGCTAAATGTCGCTATATGTTAAAAATACATCTACTGGTATAATAAATTTAGCATATCTGCAGCCTTTTTCGTTTTGTGTCCTAAGGCTGCTCTAGCCACTTACTATAAGCAAATTACAGTCCAACTGATAAGATATATTATAAATTCGTTTGTTCCTTTGGTTTATAAATAAAAATATTTCATTATAACGATTTAATAAGTAACGTTCGAATGGAAATAACAATTATAAACTTTTTGGGGTTACATAACAACATTCAGAAATTTCAAATCAATTTACGCCTCTCAAAGCATCATTTAAATTAGCTGGACAGAGACACTTATTCGTAATAATGAACATAACGATTTATTTACTCTCACAGTATAGATTGGCGGCGTAGGAGAATCCATCATCCCATTTCATATATATGACTATGTAAATTACACATGATCGAAACCCAGAATCCTCTATCGAAGGGATTCGAACTCATGGCCAGGAACACCGAAGCCAAATACATAGTTCATTTAAAGCCGAAAACGATTTTTTCGTATTGTTTATTATAATGAATTCAGGAAATAGAATAAATGGGGCCCTACACTCTATTGTGAAGAGTCAAAATGTGTCGAAAAAGGCACGTATGGCAATTCACAACGCTGTGTTGGTCCCTACTTTAACGTATGGTAGTGAAAGTTGGGTGTGGCAGAAGAAGCACGAGAGTAGAATGATCGCAGTAGAAATACGGTCTTAAGAGAAGGGCTAATCTGAATGACAGGGTTGTGTAATAAGAGAAGAGTGTGGTTTGCAAGATGATGTTGTGACCAGGATTAAGAAAGGAATGCTTCGGTGGTTTGGTCATGTGGAAAGAATGAATGAGGAAAGAGTGACAAAGAAAATTTATGTTGCAGAAGTGAATGGTATAGTCGGAAAGGGACGTCCTAGGCGAAAATTTATCGACCAAATTGGCGATTTATTGAAAACGGGCCAAATTAGGAGTACCCTTAACCGACGAGCATGTATGCGTAGGTGTATGGATGTGAAGGAGGCGAGAGAGGTGTGTCAGGATCGTGCCAAATGGAAGTCTCTGCCTACCCCTCTGTGTGACAGGCGTGAGTGTTTATGTATATATGTTTATTATAAATATGCTTTAATGCTAAAATATCCACAATATTTAAATAATTTACAATACTTACCTACATTGACGGTTAATATGTCTGGGAATTTTTTTGCCCTGCAATTGACCTAGAACTGGAGATATAAATACTTCATATTTTTGTAACATTACGATTACCAATTAAGGGGAAATATAATCTCAAATGGCTTAGCAAGATCCTTCGTTATGCCGAAAATATTGCAGCATTAATTTTGAAATAAATATATGGTAAAGTTGAGGATTAATGTTAAGGATTATGTTAGACGAAAACACGATTTCGTAAAATTTTCTCGATAGAAAAAAAATCCAAAGTTACCTCCAAAATAAACAATAAACCGCTGTTATTCATAAAATACTTTAAATAAGATCATGAAACTTTGCATGCTAACTGAACTAACTATAAAGCAGTGCTTATGTTATTTACTTTTTTTAAAATACCATTATTTTCACTGTAAAAAGAAATTACCTAAACTATCGGCCTCTTGAAGCGTGATTCCTGCGGTCCTGCTGCACGGTCACTTCGCTTCGGCCTTTGAACGGGGAGATTGCGTCGCTTACGATCATAATATACATTACGCAACAGGACGACGTAAAATTAAAATGGGAAAAAACCGTAATAAAAATAAGAAGCGACTGGCTTGGCGTTAAGAAACAGGCATAAATATGATAAACCTAATGAAATAAGTGTCTAACGACCTTTCTACTTACAGTATTAGTGATTACAAACATGTCGGTACTAGCATACGACGCGCGGGCAAGTGGGGACGAAATTAGAATTTGAGCTGACTTACTCTATCCCCTTAATTACAAGATGGGAGCAGTAGGGTTATAATAACTATTTAACTTCTCCAAAAGACTGGAACTGGACTACCTTCTAAACTGGACTTCTAAAACCACCACCACCTCACCTCACCTCATTTTTAAGTGGCACCGCTTTGGTGCCACCAAAGCGGCGCTACTTAAAAATGAGTTGAGGAATATTTGACAGATTTCACAGCGGGGAAGTTAATTTGTTTGTCAAATGTGAAGAATAATGTTTGTTTCTGATTTTTGTGATGTGATGTTAATAAGGTTAAAACTGGATAAACCAGACCACAGATATTCATAAAAGTAGAAAAATTAAAAATGTGCAAAGCAAATTATAGAACAAATTCCGGAGGCTAACCAACTTGCTGATAATTTGCAATTGTCAAACAGAATTCATTTTTCGTCGTAGGTTACGATGCGATTCATAATTCCTTCGTTTGTGTGCCTTTTTTAGCTTGGGGAAATGACTACGTATACCCGCTTCACGAAGGCAAGGACGGGATATGTCGGACTTGCACCGACTAAAACCCCATGGTGTTCCACTTTCGTCGCATATTGGCACTGCCACGGGAATGCTTTCGCATACATCCGCGGCCTCACCAGCGTTGGCCCTTCCATAGCGGCATCTCCTCGGAAGAGGATTATTCCTTTCCCTTCTCCTTCTCAAGTAAGCGCACCAGAACACATGACGCGCCTTTTTTCACGACCTCCAACTACACCTGCGCAACGGACGCTCCGTGTCCGATGCGCGAAGCCCATGGGGCCAGGAAAAACGAGCACTCAGAATCACCAGCCGTCCCGACCATAGCGACGGATCTGATCTATGGCTCCGCCACCAATCAAGATTCGGCTGCGGAGGGTAGGAAGAGCGGTGCCTTGCAATACCGATACTCCTCTCCCCCCGCAGCTCCACCACCACCGCATAAACGGTGCGGCCCCGTTTGAATCGCGGAGGATAGGGCGAGTGGCGCATCGCCATTCCAACGCTCCTTCCTACTTCCCGACTCCACCTGGGCTGCAGCGGTAGAGGTTGAGGACACCCCTCTCATTGCAGTCTACCAGCACACATCCGATGTGGGCCCGCCAAGCTCACCCGGAGTAACCACCGCGGGCCGGCCCTTCACTTCAGACCAGATATGTGGATTCCTCTCCGGCACCCTATCAAACTTGTGTGTCTATTGATCATCTTGACACGTACTTCACGCTGGCGAACAATGAGTTCGTGGGGTCACATTTGTCAAGCTTTTTTACCTAGCCAATTTAAGGCAAATAGGCCTATCTTGTTTTGAGGCTAACGTCGAAACTTGTTGCTATTTCAGCCGCAGATTGACTATCATCAGCTTCCACGGACGACCACGGAGTTCACATTTCATGTCAAAATGTCTAAAACGGAAGCGGACAAACCAACAACTGGTGGTGCGTTCGTTTGCAGTATTCGCTCCGTAAACGTCGTTGACGTTGCGTGCCGCTTATGTTGCGGTGCTGTCACGACGGTACTCATATTTTATAATTACTCGAATTTTTAAGGTATCCTTGATGAAGAAAAAATATTCAAATGAAAGCATAACGCTAATCAATGTACCGCAAAACGGCAATTTCATAGCTAGAGACCTATTACATATGAAATTTATGCGAGCTACAAATATTCAGGATATCAACTTAAATATTTCAAATAACTTTATAACTACCATTGAGCATGATTTCTTGGAGATCACATATAGCGGAATCGAACATTTAAGCATAACTTCTTTAGGAGAGTGCAGTTAAAATAATAATTGACGATACAAAAACTGGATAGTTTTATGTCTGATCAGTTTAGTTTGTAGTTTTAAATTTATGGGTTTTATAATCAAAATTTTTTGCTGCTTTATGTATAAAATGGGGCAAATGAGCATGCGGCTCACCTGATGGTAAGTGACTACCGCCACCCATAACAACTGCAACACCAGGGGTAGCAAGTGCGTGTACGGCATTTAAAAAAAGTTTGAGGACGTGCGTCCTACTTTAATTTTAATCGTCTTTATTCGCATCAGCGTGTAAGATCGCGTGCGTCCTAATACACAATTTACTAAGAACAGATATAGCAATAACGCACGTAACACGTTTAGTGGCGGTAATCACTACTCCATTTCATCCAGTGGCTGTCGTAAGAGGCGATAGAGGGAAACGAATCAGAAGATGGGCATCCGCGTCTATCTAATAAAATAAAAGGCTTGCCAATCCGCTTGCCGAGCGTAGCAACTATGGCAAATATTGCCGCTATGAAGCAATATATATGGTGCCAAATATGAAATATCATTTTCATTTTTGCGTATTTCTCGTAAAGTGTGGTAATTTTACCTCATAATTAGATTTAATGTATATTTCAAAACTATAAAACATAAAAATGTATTTAATAAATTTTAGACAATATTTTCAAAAAAATAAATAAACACAAACAAAACTATACCAAATCCTACCAACGAAAAAAATTTACATGTTCATTGTGTGACAGCTGCTAGTTTCAGGCGGAGTTTTAGGGAATTCTTTTGCATTTTCCAATTTAAAATTCCTTTTCAATTTTCATGCATTTTTATGTATTTGTGAATACATTTTTAATCTATATAAAATTAAAGAACTTAGTCAAAGAATATCTTAGTGGAATAAATGGAATGCACTGAAATAAGACTGTGGAACATAGCTCTCCTCATAGACGCGGTAATTTTATCTATCATAGATTGCCAAAGTGCGATCCTGAGCCATCTTCATCCATCGACTGCCTGCGCCTGCCTGTTTCATCAAGTCCTCATTCCATGTACACTTCATCGGCTATCGGTTTTTCGAGCTATATTTGCCCATTACCACTTCAGCTTACTGATCAGCTGAGCTATGTTAGTTAGTATTGTTCTTCTGCGGATATTTTCATTAGGGACTTATCCCGTAGAGAACTTCCGAGCACAGCCCTTTCCATCGCACGTTGAGTAACCTTGAGCTTCCTAGTTCACAATCAATACACACTTACTAAACAAAATACCTAGTATAATCAAAATGAATAGTATAAATTGAATTAAACTACGGTAATAATAATTAATGATGATAAAATCATTATGGAAAATGTTTATAGTATAAGTAAGACGGAAGCTCTCTTAAAAACGATGCTACTTTTTCTTCTCTTTCCTCCCCAAAACGTGAAAGTCTACTGATGGTGAAGGGCATCTTTCATTATAAATTTGCTTTAATGAATATAATTATATTGGATTTAAGGATGACTTTCGAGAACCTGTTTATACATAGTTTTGCTGTGATATTATACGAAATCATTTATTGTCAAAGTAATATAATCTATGATTACCTCCAAATGGAAATAACAAGTTCAATCATAGCATGTAACAATTTACGATAAATAAATGATTGCTTGGAAAAAATGCTGTTATGACACTTAAGTATAAAATCTGATGGATACTATCAACAACGCTTTTTAACTAAGTAGCTTTATAATGACTCTTGAAAACTAAAGTGTAATGTAGACACGGATCTAACTTTTATTAGATCCGACTGTTCGGAAAACTTTGCGAAAATCAAAAAAATCTTTCGTTCAAGTTTTATTAATTAAATATTTTTTAACAACTCCCCACCAGCATCTTTAGGAAGTTACAAACGTCTGAAATAATTTTGGAAACACTTTTACTAGTTTTACTAGTCCGCCTCACACATTTATTCCGCGGCCTGCACGAACACATTTTCCAGAGATGAAAATTGTAATTACTTCCGTCGATTTTTTATTTTAGGTAGTAAAAAGAAGCCACACGAATACCAAATCCGGACCCAAAGGATGGGTAAGTAAGAATGGAGATCAAATGCTTGCGGGTGTGCTGTCCAAAAAGTCCCTTGTTTAGAGCTTAGTCCCCTGCAATCTCCGTTGCTGACGCTGCCATGAATTTAGACATGTTCACCAAGACCTCCGTGCTCGTAGTTCGGCTTGGTGTAAGCAATGGTCTGAGTGTTAACTTCGAGTCCACAGGCGGCCCGCATTTCGGCTTTTATTGTAGTGGCGTTGATTGTTGGGTCACAGGCTGCCAGCAATCTGATGTAGCGTTTCTGAGCACCAGTCAGAACAGTTAGGCGACCACTACGGGTTCAGTCAGCTAAACTATCCATACTGGCACCACAGCAACGCGGCCACGACACAAAACTGGGATATAGCAACTCTGCGTGCTATTTCTCTATTGGAATATCCTTCTTCCCTCAAAGTTACAATTATTGCCCAAAAAACTTCTGATATAATCCTTTTGACACTTTCTAATCATAACTTTTCTCAAAAAAAATGTTAAAACTTCTCAAATTGACAAAGTCAAATTTCTCAGTGAGCGTAAGCTTGTTTTGAATTTACCTTCATTTTACCTTTTTCTGTTTTATGTGAAAACAAATGAATTTGTTTTATTATTTTATATTCTAATTCTATATTTTTAATAAATATTCTGAAAAGAAAAAGAAATTATAATTTAGTCTACCGTAACAAAAATATTTCGGTATTTTAAACTGCCGCAAACTTTTTTTGATGCGTACACTATATACTACTAGACGGGCACTACGGAACTAATACATTGCCCACTAAGTTACGAGTACGGTACGATCTGACACTGATTTTGTTTAATACATAAAAACTCATAAACTCACGCCTATCACCCAGAGGGGTAGGCAGAGACTACAGACTTCCATTTAGCACGATCCTGACACACCTCTCTCGCCTCTTCCACATCCATATACCTACGCATACGTGCTCGTCGGTTAAGGGTACTCTTAATTTGGCCCATTTTTAGTATATCGCCAATTTGGTCGACAAACTTTCGCCTAGGACGTTCCTTTCCGACTCTTCCATTCACTTCTGCAACATATATTTGCTTTGTCAGTCTCTCCTTATTCATTCTTTCTACATGACCAAACCACCGAAGCATTCATTTCTTAATCCTGGTCACCGCATCATCTTGCAAACGACACTCTTCTTTTATCACACAGTTGCTCACCCTGTCACTCAGAATCAGCCCTAACATACTCCTTTGCTAACTACCGCATTTCTACTGCATTTATTCTACTCCTGTGCTAAATTTATCACATGTGGTAGAGCCACGCTGTAGCTAAATTATGGCTGTAGCACTGCTGTAGCTTGGTCGGGAAAGGACCACGATCAGGATTCCCGCGCAAAGTATGCTATATGCTGCTTTTCTCGTTGTTTTAGTGTAAAGGACCAGATATCCTTTTAAACGAGGCATTCCATCTGTCCTGAGGAGTGTATGTTGATGTATTTGGGCCACGGCACACACTTACCATCAGAAGGACTGTCTGCTTGTCTTACTTAAACCATAAAATATTATGAATAGGTAAACATGAGCTTTTGATTACGGACTTATAGATCACAGCGCCAGGCTGACAGGCTTGCCTCGTGACGTGCATGGAGCGTGTTAATCTGAATATACGATTTTGCTACGCCTGCCAAGCAATGCCAATTCTGTTACGACTATAGAGATCCAGTGGTCTTTAGCGAACTGTTGAAGAAGAAAAGAAAAAGAAGAATCGTTTTACAAGAGGTTTCGCCTTATTTATATTCTACATTTTGTTAAGATCACATTCGATATTGTGTTTAGTATGTCTATGGGTTATAAACTTCATTTAAAACTAAAAGTATTAAAATAGCTCTATTCCGTTGTGTCACTGAAGTTTTTAATTTTGTACAGATAAAATAAGTATATGCAAAACCATAAGTGCACGAAAAAATAAAATTGCTTGTTTCAAAAGGAATTTTAAATTGAAAAATGCAAAAGAATTTAAAACTACGGTTGAAACAAGCAGCTTCAATACAACGAACATATTGAATTCAAATTGTTTAGATGGAAGGATTTGGTGTTAAAGATTTTTTTTATTTCGGTCTTTATCGGAACATTATTATCAGGAATAATATTGTCCAAAATTATCGTAAAACTTTTTTTGCATAGAATTGTATTATAGAACAAAATCATAAATTCACCACCTACTAATCACACCGCTAGATATGCCTTTCAAGCTGAAGAAATGAATCATCATTATCATTATTATAGCCCTTCACAAGTCCACTGCTGAACTTAGGGTACCCCAAGGAATGCCGAAAAACATTGTATTGAGCCACCTACATCCTTCGACTTCCCGCATATCTTACCAGGTCGTTACTCTATATAGTGGGTCCACACTTTGCTTACCGATACGAGGTTGCCACTCGAGAACCTTTCTTCCCGATTGGTTCTCGGTTCTTTAAACTAATGGCCAGCCCATTGCTACTTTAGCTTACTAATCCGTTTGACTATGTCGTTTACTCTGGTTCTACTGCGGATATCCTCACTTTTATGTTTATCACGCAGCGAAATGGAGCCGTGGTAGCTCAGATGGTTAACGCTCGTTGTAAATATAAAAGAACGCTTGTAACCCGGATTCGATCCCCGCCGGCACCAATTAAATTGTTAATTGCAATTTTAAGTGATAGTTTACCACGTGCTCGGCCGTGAAGGTAAACATCGTGAGGAATAAGAAAAAAATATTTCGAAGACCTGTGAAGTTCGCCAACACGCATCAGAGCAGCGCGGAATACACTTCCTTAAAATCCTCTCAGAAATGAGGGGAGGCCTGTGCCCAGCAGTGGGACGTATATAGGCTGTCACTTTACCTTTTTTTTACGCAGCGGAACCCCAAGCCCTCTCCATAGCTCGCTGAGCGACCTTGAGCTTCTTCATACGTCTAGTAGTGAAAGACCACGTCTCAGATCCATAAATCATCACTAGCAACTCGCACTGGTTGTATAATCTTCTTTTCAAGTTTTGAGATACCCTATACCTGACAAGAAAATGTGTCGTAATCTCTCGATCGCTATCCAGCAGAGTTGTATCCGTCGATTAACATCTCGGTCTTAGTTGTACTTACCTAGCCGGACTCTTTGTCATAGATGAACATACTCGTAGACAATTTTAAAAAGCGGGCCTTGAGGTCACTTCTTGATGACTTTAGACCTAAAATCCCTAGATTTAGATGCGGCTGCACTTGGTGCGAGCTAAATCGGCAAACTTACCTCTGTTTACTAACCCTTCCATTATTGACTGAACTTGTAGCTTACTGACTATGTTGTTTTAATTAAATTTTTTGTCAAAGAAGAAGTCTATATTTCTTTATCACTTGGTTCTTTAAATTGCTATATTGTTTATGAGTTTACTGCGTGTAGTCTACGCTACCTGACAGGATCTGGTAGTGTTTTTATTGTTCTCGTGTCTTCGATACCTTTCTTTTGATAAGGCTTATTCTCGATATTATTCTTCCAGCATTAAAGCATTAAAGTGTAAAAGTCACAATATAGTGGGGTTAATAGTTTAGTAGGTAGTTTTCAGCATTAAAGTTATAACGGGTACAAGTACTCGATATAATTTTCAACTTAATACTTTATAGGGAAATATCACAGGCAATAAAGGTACCAACCAAAAAGTTTAGATACCAACTTAAAATATTTTTAAAAAAAACTGCTGTTGACTTACCAAGCTTGGCAACTATAAAAATACATTTTAGATTTTTTATTTTAGATTACTCGCTTTATAAGGAAAACTATGCGACCTTTAATAGCGTGTAATGATTAATTATGGAACTAATAAATAATGTATGCATGGAAATCTGAAGGAAATAAAATAAAATAGTGTTGCAACTTAAAAGTTCTCTACTATTCATTTTACTCCTTACAATCAACAATCATAAGTACAGTGAGCACTCCGCTTTAGATTGTCAATGCTCTATTGTAGTAAACTTATTATTTGAACGTCAATGGCACTACGAGTTTCTCATAAAAACCTCAGAAAGCTGAGCATATGGTTATATCATTGAATTTAAACCTAAGTTCTGTGAAGCATTTTATTACAGTGATAATATTGCCATGACAGTATAAAGTATATACAGTCGTATTTAAGGAAATAGACATACGGCGTCTTGCCTGCAATGAAGTGGAACATTAATAAACTGATTTTTTTGTTGAAAATATAACTAACAAGGATATGATGTTAAAATTTGATAACGAATTTAAAATTAGTATGCTTGCTTTACGTTGTAATCAGGCTCATCCAAGTATATCTCGCGATAAAAAATGGGTTGCAAAATTTATTTTTATAATTATTGCATCTAGTGTTTGCTTCTTTTTTCTTGCTTATTCAATCATATTTAATGATATTCGTGATGCAAGATATACTGAAGCCATTAAAAATGGATCGATGTCAATCGTGTATTTAATTATTACTTTTAAATATTTTGTACTCCTCCGACATCAAAGTTCAATTAAGAAATTAATTAAAATTATTAACGACGATTATTCAACGATTGATCAATTCACACAGAATGAAAAGAAAATAATTTTAGAATATTCAAAAAAGGGAAAAAATGTTTGCAAATTTTGGCTTTTAGCGGCATTTTCTACTGGTGTTTTGTTTCCCTTGAAAGCTCTGTATTTTATGGCTCTTTCTTATATGCACGGGGAATTTAAACTTGTTCCAATGTTTGATATGGCATATCCAAAAATTATAGACATGTGTAAAGATTCCATAAATGTATTTTTGTTGTTATTTTTTCTTTGTTTGTTTTTTGACCTTTATGCATCCACGATGTACATTGGATTTGATCCTTTGGTTTCTATATTTCTGTTACACAGCTGTGGGCAAATAGACATTTTAAGTCGTCGTATGCAGAAACTGATATCTACGGAAAGAAATGAAAAAGAAATAAATAAAAATTTAAGGGATATTAACAAAAAGCTACAAGCTGTGTATAGGTACAAAAACTTTGATATCTTTACAAAGACTTTTGTATACTTTTTTGTCAATTGAACCAAAAAATGTATTAAAATACATAAATTTTTAAACAAATTGCAGATTTGTTAGTTCTGTACAATCGACTTTCATGGAACTCTTTGAATTCAATATGAAAGCTACAACATTTTTATTACCCTTTTCTGCATTTCAAATAGTTCAAGTAAGTATTATATATACCCTTTGCATATAATATTTTTGAGGTGTTATTAGGAGTTTATTTAACATGGTAATAACATTATTAATGATTGACTTATTTTCAGTCTCTTCGAAATTTAGAACTCAACATGGAGTTTATTTGTTTCTTCTCAGGCAGTATTTTACACTTCTTTATGCCTTGTTATTGCAGTAATCTTTTAATGGATAAGGTATATTTTCTCCATAAATTGGTTAAGGATACATATGCTAAGTATACAGTGATACATAACAATCGCATAATATTTTAACCAATTAAGGTTGAACGGGAACTAACAATTTAACGCGAACAAAAAACCTCAAAAAACTGTGCATTAAGATAAATGTCACCCTAGCAGTTAAAAAGATTTCTTGTTTATATATGGTATATAGTATATAAGTGTTAAACTGGTGGACAGCCTTGAATAAATTCATTTTGCTTAGAACTTACGTTCGTAGTAATGTTAAATTTTTAAAATTCTCTCTAATAGTCAGTATTAATTAAGTTATAAATGTTTTTGTTTGATTACATTATTTTTTATATTTTGCGATTGATTGTAGTAACTTTTCTGTTTTGTAATTATTTGTATTTCTAGTTTAGGTAGTGGTGCATATTATTACATAGTTTTTAAAAGCGTTACTGTGTGTGAAAAACTGATCTTAGTTTTTTGAGATTACTTACTGTGTTATTGCACCTAATTTTGTTGGAATAAATAAAGCAAGAAATGCAGTATATGACGCAGTTTATGCGAGGAAAATAAAGCATATTGTTATCTTATTATTCATTTTGTATTAGGGCAACAGTCTGCGAGAAGAAATTTACTCATGCGGTTGGGAAAATCAACCAAATATTAAAATAAGGAAAACCTTGTTGTTTATGTTAACCAGATGCAATATACCTCTCAGTATTAGAACTATATTCTATCCAATTAACCTTGGGACATTTGCAGAGGTAAGACGTTGATTTTTAAATCAATTTCGACTAAGAATATACCCCTCTATTTTTATGGATACGATATGAACTCCGTTGCAATATCCTTCATAGAAGTGGAGGTAAACGAGCATGTGGCTCATCTGATGGTAAGTGTCTGATAAGAGTTGCAGGTGCTTTCCTAACCTTTAGGCTTAGTGGGCTTTTGATGCTACTTTTCGTCGCCGATATGTTTACTATATACTTGACTGTTAACAAAAGTTGTAAACAAGACGCTAATCCGCGATTCCCAGAACTCAAGGAACGTTTCTTTTATTGTTACGATTACACAGATGCAACGAAAAACTATTTTGTTAAATATTCGTTCGGTAACTAAAAATAACGTAAAACTGACAAGAATTATCTATTCGTACGTTTTTAAACCAGTATTTTCACTATTTTAATAATAGTTATTTTTAATTAGTATCATGCAATAATTGCATTTTAAGGGGAAATATAACCTCAAATGGCTTAGCAAGATCCTCCGTTATGCCGAAAGTATTGCAGCATTAATTTTGAAATAAATATATGGTAAAGTTGAGGATTAATGTTAAGGTTTATGTTAGACGAAAACACGATTCTGTAAAATTTTCTCGATAGAAAAAAAATCCAAAATTACCTCCAAACTGAACAATAAACCGCTGTTATTCATAAAATACTTTAAATAAGATCATGAAACTTTGCATACTAACTGAACTAACCATAAAGCAGTGCTTATGTTATTTACTTTTTTTAAAATATCATTATTTTCACTGTAAAAAAGAAATTACCTAAACTATCGGCGCGTAAGCTTGGTTCCTGCGGAGCAACAGGCTTTTCTTTCTTAAGAATGGCTCGTAATTGAAAACGAAATATTCTTAAATGTAAAACAAGTATTATACTTTATCTTTCAGTAGCTACACGGTTTTTATCAAAAACTGACGGATGTGACGATAAAACAGTATCCACCACGAATTCTCTTTTGCCTTAAACATATGACTTATATGTTTATCTATAAAAGAAAAATCTAAACTTTTGCTTAATTTGGCACAAAAAATGATTTTTTTTTCAGATGTGTCGTCAAGCTTACACGATATTCAGTATAATGAATGCGGCCTGGTCATAAAATATCAAGCCTTATTTGTAATAAATATTTAATTATCATAACGTATTAAAATGTTGTAAAACCTAGATTAAAAAAATGTTTTCGTTTAATATTAAAATTTACTAGCAATAAAAATGTAATAAAGTTTTATTTAAATACATTAAGTCGGTTTTATTCATTTTTCAACATTTATAATTCACTCGTTTATAACAGTGGCGCGTAGCAGGACAGATTTCATCGTGTTGCCTTAAGTTTTTTCGCCGAAGTTAACATGCCCTAGATTTGTTAGATTTTTGGACATGCAATCCACTTTTTTATACAGAATAAAGTTGACAAACGAGCATACAGTCCACTTCATGGTAAGTTTATACCATGGCCCATCGACATCTATATTTATCTTAGATTAAAAATCAATATGTACATATCTACCCGTAAGGACTAAGATGGAATGCCTCGTATCCAGTAAATGGGTCTCAGGTTTTATACACTCACCATACGAAACACAGCAGCATTTTACGCTGGTATTCTGGGAGAACGTGATCCTTCCCCTGTCAAGTCGACCCAATCGTGCTACAACTATAATACAGCTGCCGCATGGCTATACCAGGTGAAAAATACTTGTTTACTTGAGTAAAACATTTCTAATATATTTAAATATGCAGGTTTCCTTACAATTATTTTATTGGCTTCTTATTATGCGGCAAATCAATACATTAAATCACGATTAATATTGCCACAAATTGAACTCAAATAGTAGAAAATCCATCACCTTATTTTGTGCCGTAGTTGTCCTAAGAAGCGACTATGAATTGCGGGAATGTCAGAAAGATTTTATTACTTCAATTAAATAGCAGTATAACTATTTCGTTCAAGAAAATAAATTATCAGTTCAGTGAGTTTGCGCAACGAATATTTGCAATGTAATATAATAAGTACCCGGTTGACCGAGCTTTGCTCGGTATTTTTCGCTCGGTTTTTTTTTAATTCGTGTGTTTTGGAAACTATATTTAGATACAAATTACATACTGATGAAATACTAATAATATTTTTTGATCGTAGCGACATAATAGAAAAAACTGAACTGAATAAAAAATCATGAGTGCAATTAGTTTAATTTAAATTTTCCAGTTTTTAAAAAATACTAAAAAAAGGGCACGAAAAAATAGATTTTCTCAAAAAAGAAAGGAACTTGAAAAAAAAATTAAAAAAAGTCGGTCGGTTTGGGCTCGAACCACGGTATTACGATTTTGTGACCGCCCAATATACCAATTAAGCTATTTGTAATCGTTAATAAGTCGTCAATATTTACCTTCTTATTCTAACGATATTGTACCAGTTTTTCATTGCCTAAAAACAAGGACAAAAAGACATTTTCTAAAAATAAATCCTAGCTAGATCGATTTATTGCCCCCGAAACTCCCTGCACACAAAATTTTATGAAAATCGTTGGAGCCGTTTCCGAGTTTTATATATATATATATATATATATATATATATATATATATATATATATATATATATATATATATACAAGATTTGCTCGTTTAAAAGTATAGGATAATCATCACTTGATTTAAAAAGCAATTTAATTGATCGTTCACAAAATAGCCAATCCTATTTTCTTTATATTTTTGATATTTTATATTCACACAGCAGTGGCACATGCATAGGCGTGTGAAGCGACTTTATAGATTTTATATGGTAAAGCCACGCTGTAGCTATATTTGTTTACAGCACGAATAGGTCAGCTTGACTGGAGTAGGACTACGCTCTCACAGAATACCAGCGTAAAATAGCTGCTTAATGCTGCTGTGTATGGTGACAGAACCGGAGATCACTTTTACTGGAACCGAGGCATTCCATATTAGTCCTCACAGATGACAAAACATCAGCATTTTGATTCTTAAACTGACTGTGTGCTTGTTTGTCTCCGTTATCCTTTAAAAAAATCGAGTGTCTTGTAAATAACTTTTTAATTTTCCACGATTGTTTTTACTTGCAAATTCGTAGCAAATGAATATAAAATGTAATCAGTTAAAAAGAGACATTGGCAAAGATAGAACTGGATTTGCTCACTAAAATCATTAAATTGATATCATAAATTTATAGTAGGTTTGACTTAATTAAGGTATGAGTTAGAAACGTCAATAGTATTTGAACCACGAAAAGTAGGCAGCTACTTCAAAAGAAAATGATTAGACGATTTTACTTGTTCGCTCGGGTAGACACATTTCTATCTCAAACAACGCAACTTGTTAAATGTTTGAAATAAACTTGACGATATATCTTTAACTTCTAATGTGTAACTTTTTATTTTATTTTATAGAATAAAAATGACAAACGAGTACACAGTCCACCTGATCGTAAATAGATGCTGTAGCCACTATCCTATAAACATAAACCGTAAATCACGTTGTAAAATATTTTCGAACGCTGTCGATGAATAATTCAAGCACAAATTAATGTACTGTGTGTAATTACAAATTTCTGTAGACCGGTGTAATCTCTAAGAAAATTATATTTAATTTTCTCACGCTGAGTACCAACATATGATGTCAGATATATATTGTGTATCGTCACAATTAATTTTATTTAATACAATACAGTATTTTAGAGACCTGTGTTCAGCGGTGAACAGATAAGGGCCGAAAAATACCAATGACTTCTATAAACAGAAATAAAGCAATTGAGAAAATATTACTGGAATTGCTAACTAAAGAAAACGTACATATATATTTTAAAGAAAACTCTTACAGCAGGGATATGTGAGAGATAGAAGAAATGTTCTCAATAAAATGTGAAACGTAACGAGCTCTAGGAAACAAGGCACTTGACTTGCATCAAATTACACAAATCTAATAACTTTTTAAGATTGTATTGCCCAGCTTACTTAGCTATAGGTATGTCAAATTAGCTATTGGTTTCATCAGTTATCTTTTGAGGCCGTTGTTGGACATGACCGTCTCCTATTGTAGGGGCATTTTCGATTGATAACTTCAAGCGTAAGATACGAATCCGAGGAAAGAATTTAAAATGTAATGATTCTGTGGCTATATTGGTCCTTGCATAAGCGAAGAAACACTTTGTTTTGCAAGCAATAAAAATATACGCAGTGTGAATCAAGTTGTCTCGATTTTACCTTTTTTGTTTAAAAAAATGCATTAATTTTGTTTTAAAAGTTAAAACAAAGCATGCTTGCTATAGAGCCTTACCCTTTTGTAAGTCGTGTTCTTATTTACATTAGATTGGGCTCCAATTTGTGTTTAAATATTGTTTACATAGGTTATAAGAAATAACTCGAGAAAATCGAATTATACAGCATTAAATAAACCGATAATAGAAATATTTGATGAGAGATATCAAGATTTTCATGCCATTTCACTCCTGTTCCAATTTCTTTTACTTTAAATATTTATTAGGTACTCATTTCTTCAAAAAAAGGTACTTGATTATTAATTTAATCTCTTATAAATGCCTATTCATTTATTTCTAAGATAAAAACACGAGTATTCAAAAGTAATTATCGACAGTAAAATGGCCAAATTTTCGAATTTAATAAACTGTTATAATGTTTATATTCCCGACCTTGAGAAAATGTTCGATGAGCTAAATAAATGTGATGTCTTCTATTCTACAAATTAAGGCAATTTGTGGTATTGGCCTAAATATAAAAAAATTATAAAATTTTAAATGTTACGAGAGTGATACCCGAAGAAACCTAATAGAATTTCAAACTGCTCGTATTTGCTTTTTACGAAATACATTTAAAGTAAAAGTCTAATACAATATACGAATTTAAGGGCTCAACAAACTTTTGCTACAAAAGCATCGACAATAACGCACATCTGGCACACAGAAAAAGAAATAGTAGATAATTGTAAAATCTTTGTTTCATGGCTTTAACTTTTTCGTATTAAAAAGTATTAAACAACATCATTCATATTCGTGTTTGTGCGGTATACCTTTAATTAATAATCAATTATAAAAATATTTCAGAAATTTAAACTAAAGTTTTTTATTCACTCAAAATATAAAACATGAAAAAGTAATTGGCGCAAGAAAACGATTTTTTAAAATCTATCTCCTCCGTAACCCTTAGGCCAATTTTCATATTTTTTTCTGCAATATTTGTAGCTGAACGCAGACAAGGTTTGTAAATTATAAAGATCTGAAATTGATTTTTTCTTTTCTTTTACTATCTAATCAATTCGCTAATTTACATCTGCGCTAGGTTACACCATTTGATTGAATCTTTTGTTGAAATAAAGATAGTTATGACTTTAGACTTTCACTCCGCTCCATATGATGCTAGCAAATGGTTTTAACTTTACATCTGCATCCCCCTAGTTAAAGCGTTGTTAATAATACAAGTCTTAATCATAATTACCAATACCAGTTGTTTATTTTTTTAAATTAAAGTGGGATAACAAGAGTATTCATTCTGTGATATATATTATATATAATATTCATTCACTTTTTTTAATTTATCTAGAATCAGGAGTAAGAAAAAAGAATAAACAAAACTCATTAATGATCATTAACTATACCTATTTTAATTAGTTTGTCATGGCTAACCTAGGAAAATATTTAGGTCTATTATAAATATATTATCAACATATATAATTTAAGGTAATTTCATATATAAATAAATAAGTATGTTAAATACTTTTTGTGTCAAGTAGCGAATAAAATTATCTTAACTGAGATGCTACTACGGATTTATAAAACTACAAATTAATGCTACCAATATAAAATATAGAGTTAAACAACACAAGACAACAGAATTGACAAAAACTGTAATACCTTTAGTTTAAATGTATTTTTTAGATGAACAAACGGGTTCTCATGCTAGAATTTACTATTAAAAGTTTTATCCATTTCGGTGACCAAACAATTCTTGCCATAATTAGTATAATGTAAGGAAGCATTGTATATAAGTTTGTATGTTTAGTATCAAGTCAAGGCACTTTATCGGAGATTTGTGCAAGCAAAACAAGGCAATCTAGTTGATCGCGTAAAATATAAAATATAGAATCCCATCTACATCTATCTAGCCATCGTCATCCCACACGGCGTTTACCTAAACGCAGTCTTCAATATATAAAACGTCTACTCCAATGATTATCACTTCTGCGACAGATGTGATCAGCCCATTGCCACTTCGGGTTGCAAATACACAAGGCACATAGCCCTGCGGTGACTTTCACTCGTCAATGTTTTACTTTAAATGAAACACCTTCGACATTTTAAAGTATAAAACACGTTTTAAAATAAGTTCTAAAAACAAAAAGATTTCTACATTGTGTTGTAATAAAAATCGGTTGAAAGAGTAATAACGACTATCATAACTAAATTTTACAATAAGCATTTCGCATAATGTTCTCTCTATATAAATACTTACAATGTTCACGTGTACCATACAGTAGAATCTTGTAAACGTATGTGAGAAATGTGGAGGATATCAGGTTATGAGACTATTTTTCTATTACAATGCGGGCTTAAAATTGCTATTGTGGGGCTATAGCACAGAATCTCGTACAATTGGCGGGCCCATTAATACCGTTAAACGTATTTTGATTTTTTTATATATACTTGTGTTACGAGTATCATATGGCCATCGATTTATAATTTATATAAAACCTCGGATGCATATCAGATAGTATATTAAGTTTATAAACGAAGACGTGAAATTCATCATAATATCGTGATTATAACTTTATAAATATTTACATAATATACACTTTTGCGACGCATGTACTAAATAAACTATAATATTAAGAAAACTAAAATACTAAAAGCGCAAATTAATTTTGATGCAGAATGTATTTTGCCTACAAATACACTTAAAATTATTACAAAGCGTGTCGAACAATGTTATAATTTTATGCAAATAGCAATTCCCTTTGTCATTTGGTAGCATATCGTGCTTATCTAATAATTAATGAAACTGATATCAATTATATGATCACTAATTCCTTGTTTCAAATTAACTAGCACCATATCTGTTCATTTTTATGTAACTCTTGTACTAAAATACATTAAAATACCGTATATATACAGGGTTATTTTTCAAAGAGTAGCCAAATTTTAAACTGATATTAAAATATATAAATAATGATGTACTGTTATTGCAGTTTATGAAAACGAGTAAATAAGGCATCTACTTTTATTTATTTTAAACTGATATTAAAATATATAAATAATGATGTTCTGTTATTGCAGTTTTTGAAAACGAGTAAATAAGGCATTTACTTTTATTTGAAATTATCCCAAATTGAATGTAATTTATGGATAACGACGTTTTTGCCTACCAATCAACCCTTACGAATGTGTGCGTGCGCAGTAAAATTATTTAAAATAATGCATTACGCATTTTGAATTTAAAAGATAAAAAGAGCAGCAAGTTTGAGATTATCTTAAGTAATTTTTCTTCACCATTTGGCTATATTACTTATTCTGAACCTTCTTTGCCTAACATTCAAATTTGGCCGGTTCTTGCAAAATAACCCTGTATATAAAATGAAATGTTATATAATTTTTTAATATTATATACATGGTTATCGATTATCACCATTAGATCTACCGATTCTCGGTCATTACAAATATCATAGATTTTTTTTATTTCATTCCTTAAAATAAAAGAATACAAAGGGCGGACTTAATTCCTTGCGGCATTCTCTACCAGTCAACCAATGGAGTAATGAAAATTTGGCATAGGTGAAGCAATATAATATGTATAATAATATGGTATATATATATATATATATATATATATATATATATATATATAT
This sequence comes from Parnassius apollo, assembly GCA_907164705.1. Lineage (NCBI taxonomy): Eukaryota > Metazoa > Arthropoda > Insecta > Lepidoptera > Papilionidae > Parnassius > Parnassius apollo. Next base: position 12,159,473 of record CAJQZP010000885.1, read on the forward strand.
ATACTACTTACTCAAAGAGGGAAGGGGTCCACCCTTCTCCCTTTGAGAAAGTAGTTTGACGTTATGACGGCTAACACATGACAAAATTTCAGTCGTTACAACGGCGGATATTGAACTGAAGTCGCTAGCACACTATATTATACCCACAGAAATCGTAACAATAAGACAATAGAAGTCGCATTAGACGCGTGACCTTGTCGCCGCTTATATGGCTTGATGAACATAATACACCATTTTGTGATTTTGTTGTGCAGGGAACGTCATACGTGAATTTTTGTTATTATAAATTTATAATGGTGCACTGCAGCATAATCAGTTGTAAAAACTCATCAAGGACGTGTAATTAAACTAATAAAGGCATAACATTTCATCAGTAAGTTGATTATTTACTAATTATCATTGTTTTAATTAATTTATATCTAGATATTATAATTTAGATCCAGAATACCGAAACATTTCAGCTCGAGTTACAAAACCGCTTTCAGTGCCTAGAGGATTGCAATGCAGTGGACGATATGAATGACAAGCTCGTGGAAACTGTCCATGCGGTCGGAGCTAAGTTCCGCAAGACCCGCCGCAGAAGAACACAAAAACTCTCCGATCACACTCTTAATCTCATGGCTGTTAGACGGGAGATGAGGCTGCAATCGTCAACAGATTTGACAGCATACAGGCAACTGAACAGACAGATCTCCAAATGCATGCGGCGAGACTTACGCAACTTTAATACGGCTCGTATTAAAGAAGCGATCGAGCGGAACCAGGGCTCTAAAGTCTTTGCCAGAGATCTGTCTGCCAGAAAGAGCCAACTGTCAAGGCTGAAGACTGAGTGTGGCAACATCGTTTCCGGGACACCTGAGATTCTGAGTGAGATTTAGAGGTTCTATGGGCAGCTGTACACATCATCGTTGGAGCCACACGCAAGTGTGAGTAACGATCCAAGAGCAAGTCTTATCCGACACTATTCCGATGATATCCCGGACGTCAGTCTGAGCGAGATTAGAATGGCTCTCCACCACCTTAAAAACGGCAAGGCCCCGGGCGAGGATGGAATTACAGCGGAGCTTCTGAAAGCGGGTGGAACACCGGTACTTGAAGTCCTTCAGAAGCTCTTCAATTCGGTCCTCCATGGTGGCACTACTCCGGAGGCGTGGAGCAGAAGCGCGGTGGTCTTGTTCTTTAAGAAAGGCGACAAAGCTCTCTTGAAGAACTACAGACCGATTTCCCTTCTGAGCCGCGTCTACGTGCTGTTTTCGAGAGTCATTACGAATCGTCTCGCACACAGACTCGACGACTTCCAGCCTTCCGAACAAGCCGGTTTCCGAAAAGGCTTCAGTACCATAGACCACATACATACCCTTCGGCAAATTGTACAGAATTCCGAAGAGTACAATCTGCCACTTTGCCTGGCGTATGTGGACTATGAGAAAGCCTTTGATTCCGTCGAAATTTGGGCGGTGCTACAGTCTCTTCAGCGGTGCCTAGTTGATTGTCGGTATATTGAAGTGCTGAAGTGTTTGTACAGTAGGGCTACGATGGCTATCCGAGTACAGAACCAGAGTACGAAACCTATCCAACTGCAGAGAGGTGTAAGACAGGGTGACGTTATATCCCCGAAACTCTTCACCGCTGCGTTGGAAGACGTTTTCAAGCTACTGGACTGGAAAGGATACGGTATTAACATTAATGGCGAGTACATCACTCACCTTCGATTTGCCGACGATATAGTCCTTATGACAGAATCGCTGGAGGACCTTAGCACTGTGCTCAATGACCTCAATGGTGTCTCCCAACGGATAGGTCTTAAGATGAACATGGACAAAACAAAGATCATGTTTAATGTCCATGTCACACCTATGCCGAGTTGTTGGGAGCATTATACTCGAAGTTGTTGACGAGTACGTTTACCTGGGACAAATAGTCCGACTAGGTAAGTCCAACTTCGACCGAGAGGTCAATCGACGGATTTAACTCGGCTGGGCAGCGTTCGGGAAATTACGACACATCTTCTCGTCAGGTATACCTCAATCTCTGAAAACTAAAGTGTATAACTAGTGCGTGTTGCCAGTGATGACTTACGGATCTGTGACGTGGTCCTTCACCGCTGGCCGTATGAGGACGCTCAAGGTCGCTCAGCGAGCTATGGAGAGGGCTATGCTCGGAGTTTCACTGCGTGATAGACTCAGAAATGAGGATATCCGCAGTAAAACCAGAGTGACCGACATAGCCCAACGGATTAGTAAGCTGAAGTGGCAATGGACCGGCCATATAGCTCCGAACCAATACCGAAGAACCGATAACCTATGGGGAAGAAAGGTTCTCGAGTGGCAGCCTCGTACCGGTAGGCGTAGTGTAGGGTGACCCTCCACTAGATGGAGTGACGACCTGGTAAGACATGCAGGAAGTCGATGGATGCAGGTGGCTCAGGACCGTGCTTTGTGGCATTACTTGGGGGAGGCCTATGTTCAGCAGTGAAGGGCTGTAATGATGATGATAATGATATCTAGGTGAATACTTTACAATGACATTTACTTTTGTAAACTCATTTATTACTTTCATATTGTACAATTACCATTGCTGCTTTTTCTTCCGTAATACGCGACACACGCGACGTTGACAAACTCACCAAGCAATGTAATGTGAAACATTAGATATCATTGTGTAATACGGTAAGACGTGGCGACAACATTATTATTATTTTATTATACTGTCTTATTATTAAGATTTCTGTAATTATACCAGACATAGCTATATAAGCTTTTAAAAAGATAAAATTTTCCGCTCGGTAAATTTGACATACCGACAGAATACGAGTGATATTGTTCTGGCAACAATACTATAGCATTAGGATGCGTTTAATTATTAGGAACCAGTGCTTGAATATTATCATACGCGATGGCGTGCTTAACAAAAGCTGCAATCCAATTTGTTTGTATGTATACTGTTATTACATCTACTATTTTATAGGTATACGTTCTGTTTAATAGTGAATGCTTCATTTCTATTATACTTTCAAAAAGTTTCCATCAAGATTCAACTGCAACCGTAAATCTCTTGATAGCGTTGTATAAAATACCCATTGACATAACCACAACGCCAATGGTCAGAACAAGTATCATAAATCTCTGTAATGCGCTGTCATAGTTACAAAAATAATTACGAAATTTTATTTCTTATTGTTTTTTCCAATTTTTATTTTGTAAGATGATATTAACTTCGTATTTTTTGGTGTGTGCTCTCAGAATTTTAAATTTTATATGTGGTAGAGCCACGAGCTGGGTAGGACCACGTCCTCACAGAATACCAGCGTATTATATCAGCCTAATGCTGCTGTGTTTGTATGGTGAATGTAGAGAACCGGGGTCTCCGGTTATTTTACTTGAAACGAGAAATTCTATCTTAGTCATACCGAGACGTGACGTGACGCGACGTGGTGCACATATTTTTAAAATAGTGATATAGAATGTATACAAAAAGATACACATTTTATTGAGATAGTTTGAAAATGTTCCGCAGCGTTGCGCTACGCTGCACTGCGCTACGAGATGCCTCGCGGCGCGGCGTAGCGCGACGCATGGCGACGCAGCGGTGCCCTGAGATAGAACAATATTCAAATGAAAAAATTATAAAAGTAAGATTATTCCTAATAAAAGATGAATATCAAGATGACACTGACTATCAAAGAATTCTGTGCCGAGAAAATCCAAATGAGAATTCGCAGCGAAACACCACGCAGCGCAGCGCGAAAATAACGGAGATGTCGCACTAAGATGGTTAAAGCCATAATGTGGTAATATCCCTAGGGATATAGCTATAGAGATGGAGATAGAGATAGAGATAGATAAAACTTTATTGCACGCCAAAAAACATAAATATTAACAAAAAAAATGGTAGAAAGAAATGTGGTACAATGAGCGGTCTTATCGCTAAGAGAGATCTCTTCCAGAATACCGTTTAGATGGACAAGATTGCAAGGAAACAATAAAAACACATGTGTGGTTTGATCACAATAATAGCATTATATTTATTATCTATAAAATAGAAATAAAGATGCATAATATAGAATGGTACACAAGTACATAGATAAGATAAGTATATACATACATAATTATTAATATATACATATATATACATATATATATTTTATAAATATAAATATATAAAAGTACAAATATATATTTTGAAACTATTACATATAACATAAATATGCCATACATATAAACAAATAGTGTAGCTAGATAAAGGTAGAGTAATTATATACATATGAATTTGATGGAATCAAAGTTAAAAATAATAATTATGTACATGTTTCTTAAAAACCGGTAGGGATTGAGCGCGTCTTGCTGATAACGGCAAGTCATTCCATAATCGGACAGCTTGTATTGTGAATGATCTGTCCGAAAATTTGGTAGTGTGAGCTGGCAATTTTATTAGCAAATCTGATGATCTCAAATGTCTCAAATGTGAGTGAAAGGAACTTACGACACATCTTCCCATCAGGTATTACCCCAAAACCTGAAAACTAAATTGAACAACCAGTGCGTGTTGCCAGTAATGACTACGGCGTGGTACTTCACTGCTTGCCGTATGAGGACGCTAAGGTCTGGAGCTGACATTTTTAATATCAAATTTTCTGATGACCTCAAATGTCTCAAATGTGAGTCCTGGAGGAATTCAAACCGATTTTTAGGTAAGTACGATAGAAAGGATTAAAAAGAATATTATAAAGAAACGAGAGGATATGTGCGTTCCGGCGAAGGTGAATTGGTAACCACTTGAGCCTGTGATGAAAATCTGACAAATGATCATATTTACGCAAACCAAATATGATTCTTATATAAAAATTTTGAAGACACTCAAGTTTACCTAGTTGCATTTCAGTGAGATCAAGATAGCTGACCGTAATACAGTTATATGACAGCTGTTACTAACTAACTTACTAGAATAATCTGGTGAAATAAATATAATTGTAAACTGAATGTACAGGAGCACACTCGTGTAGAAAATGTTCATGTTATTTATGGAGTATCGTCATGTGGTTGAAGGTTACTGATCGCAACTGTTATGCAATTAATGTAACAACGAAAAAAATATTCAGGACATTATAAATACTTACGCATTTAATACAATTAATGTTATTAATGATTTATAATTTTAGTATTAATTGAATTAATGTAGTTTTACCCTATGATCCTTGTTGATTGAAATATATATATATATATATATATATATAAAAAAAATAGCGGCTGGGATGGCCCTTGGGTCACCCTAAAGCCGTGTACATTATATTGAAAAAAATTGAAAGAATTGAACAGATTAACTTAAAAATTCAAAAGTATAGGTCAAAATTAGTTTTGACTAACATTTTTGGTCAACATATAATTATTTCCCTAAATTAGTGTAGTAAGATAGTTATAATATAATAAAAATATATAATATATTAAATATGATGATTTCTTAAATTTACGCGAACATTACACATTGAATAAAACTGTATATACGGATTCAATCGCGTATAATTTACTTATTTTAAATTATATTTAATTCCCGGCGCTTCACAGCACCCATGGTCACGGGGGGACTGAGATGTTTGACGGCCCAATGTCATAGTTAGCCTGGCTACCTTCGGTTTTTTAATTTAAGTTAGTGTAAGCTTCTTCTGCGTAGATCGGACCGAAAATTAATATTAAAAAACTACACTATCTCGTTAGTCTAGTGGTCGCAAATGTGAATACTAATCATGTGATTCTGGTTCGAATCCCGGGTCGGACCGAAATCTGATTTTTTTTGTCAAGGGTTTTTCGTCAAGGAAAGCTGCAAGCGATACTGAAATTGGTCTGGTATACAGGAATATTTTCATAGGTTAGTAAAGAAAATTTCAAAAGCCAAACATTGTGTAATTAAACGTGATAAATCTTTCCGTATAATATGTGCTTATAAGCTTACTGTAACCAACCACTTCATACAAATGAGGCTATAGATGCGTTATTTTTTCACATGTACTAATTAAAATGGCTCTCTATAATAAACAGACTGAAATAGAGCTGTACATATACTATACTTTTAGTATTGTGCCTCGGAGAAGGCAAATGTGTTTTACTAGCTGTATCCGTGATTTTGTACGCAATAACATCATTATCTACACGTCTTCCTAATATACCTATACAATAAAACTCTTTTGTGTATTAGTAGATAACTCCTATAATTTAATTGATAGAATCAGGCGTTACTTTGCGGAAATCCGTTATAATAAAGATATCAAAAATAAATTAATTGATATCTTTGTTTGTATTGTGGTAGCTCAGATGGTTAACGCTCGCTGTAAATATAACAGAACGCGAGTAACCCGGGTTCGATCCCCGCCGGCACCAATGAAGTTGTTAATTGCAATTTTAAGTGCTGATTTACCACGTGCTCGGCGGTTAAGGAAAAAATCGTGAGGAAACCTGCATGTCTGAATAGACATGTGAAGTTCGCCAACATCCATTGGGGCAGCGCGGCGGACACTTCCTTGCCCTAAAACCCTCTCAGAAGTGAGGGGAGGCCTGTACCCAGCAGTGGGACGTATATAGGCTGTAACTTTACTTTTACCTATAATTTAATATAACACACATAGGCGATAGGAAGAAATCCAGCGGACAAATTGCTTCATGACGTTTAGAAAAATAAGAAGTGGTCAGCGCTTAGCCGTGAAATGTTTAAAGGCTTTTATTTTTAACGTAATTACAAAAAAATGTCTTCAAAAATAATTAATTAATATCATTCCTACAGCTAGGCGCAGGCCTTCTCTCACTTCTGAGTATATTTTTATGGCAAGGAAGTGTCCGACGTGTAGCGCCCTATAGCGTGTTAGCGGACTTGATGTCTTCGAAAAATATTTTTTGCACCTTTTCGAATTCGGGTTGCTCGAGTACTTGGTCGCGATGAAGAAGATGTAAGTTCAATTCAAAACATAGGCTATCATTTACAAGAATATGACACTGGCAAAAGATAAGAGTTTGCATTCGTCACTGACATAGTTAACCTTATTTTAGTATCTTCTAATATTTGTTATAAGTTAAAGTAACCAATAGCAACTAGCGCATAAATATAGTTTCGGTACAACCATCGGTGATTGATGAGATAGGATTTCTTGAGTTGCTAACGGAACAGACGCACGTTAGCCGTACGAAAATAAGTGATACTGAGATCCACACCAGCCACTTTCATCTTCTGGCCCTACGCTTTGTTGATACTCCTGGCGTAACATACGCTGCCTTGAAGCTAAACTTTTTTTATCGGACACAACCAATACCAACTAAGAATACAAGCATTACATAAAAAATCACTTGAAAAGTGACAACTGTCTTTTTTCATTCTATTATTTAATGAGGTTTTTATAAAGAGTGATTTATTAAGCACTTACATTACATCCAAATTTACATTATACACCATTTTCACGTACCTAGATATATTAAATCATTTGATTAGCATACGCCGATAAAGCAGTCTACCGATTTGTTTACGCATCTCTTGTCCGCGCGCGAGGTGTTTAGATCACCTTTATATTTTTCAACAGATTATTATTAAGACCTCATTAATTTTTTAACCAAGTTTGCCTCAGTAAATCTGTGAAAACCATATTTAAAAAGGTTTCACCATTTTAAATATGTATACGTGCATAAACGCAAAGAGGAAAAAACATAAATTGTTTAAATTATTTAAGATTTATTATATATCGCGGCTCTCAAACCGTAGGGGCGTATCCACAAAACCGTTACTTTTCAGGAGACACAAAAAACTTTATAACTTTTCTTGTGATTTTACCAGCTCGTTTTGTTTTGCATGTGGCCATATATTTACACTTCAGTTGCTATGGGATGATTGATTTCAAGTTATTTCCTCTATAACACTTTTTTTGGTTTTTGGTCCTTACGTCCATTTGGCATGACGGCGATTCGGGAAAGCCCCTTCAAAATTCGCCTAAATATTTTTGAAATTTTTGGACGTAAAACATTTTTCCTTAAATTAGTAATAATTGTACCAATAGTAAATTGCACCTTGTTGGTGATTTTAAACATTACAATTTTGAAATGACAAACCATCAAAATTAACATTATTTCATTTTTTTTTTTGGTTTTTCATTCATATTGAGTGTGAGTTGAGAGGTATTTGGTTTCAAAGTAGAAGTATACAAGTTTTTGTGCAACAAACAAAAAAAATCGAATGTAGAAATTACACAACATTTTCACAAAAAATGGCACAATGGCACAAATGAAGGCACTCTCTTTTTGTTCTGCCAGCGTAGCCGTGTTTCAGACCAGCGTCAGTCGTGACAGACAAAGATGTGCTTGATGGAATCGACAACGCCCGGACAGCACACGCAATCAGGAACGTTTCAGATCTTTATACGATGTAAGTAGGCATTGAATTGTCCGTGTCCAGTAAGGAATTGTGTGAGGTAAAAATCTACCTCTCCATGTTCCCGTATGGCCCAATCACGGACTTGTCCAATAAGCGTATGAGTCAAGCACACAAAACTAAAATTTATTAATAAATCCGCATATAATTATTGAAAATGACATAAAATCACAAACCTATAAAATTTCACATAAGACATTTGAAGAAACGAAATAAAACTGAAACCTTAAAGGGAACTTGTAAAATTAAATTATATTTTATTCATAATCGAAAAGAACAGCTTTATTCGAAATAAAACAAAAATGCTTCGAGTTCAGATTTGAAATTTGAGATTCAAGACACATGAGATTTTCTTATAAAATAAAATTTAAATCTTTAAAAGAAGCCTATAGTCATAAAAAGCATGCATAATAAATTCTTTAAAACATTACGAAACAAAATAAATGTTTCCGAAAAATGAGAGTATAGGAAAAATTGCACAAGTGACGTAAAGGATACTTAAGTTTGCCTTACTTGCCTTATTCGCTTAACAAACAATCTTGGCATGCCTTATTAATGCAATTTGCCATTAAAACTATTAAATGATGACAAATTAGCAATTCTCATTGCAATACTGGTATTAAATGTTATGAATTTTTTTAGTATGTTTAATATTTTTTAAATGACCAGTTGCGTTGGATAGGCATGACAATGTTATATACTTAATAATACACTATAGTTTTTGTTTCTAGGTCGTCGTCAAAGTAAGACGCTTTTGTTGCAGCAAGGGTTAACTCTTACACGTTATTATTAGCAATCCGTTTCCAAATTTTGCTTCCTACAAAAGGCAATTTTTTGTAATAGCTGTGGTAATTATTTAAGATAGTTCCATCCTTAGACACAGCCATCAAAGTCCTTATTGTAACTTGTTTTAATGAAAGTGGTTCAGACTACAGATTTGTTTCCATAGAAGAGCTTACGCCCTGAAATTTTTTATTCAGTAGTCGAATTTGAAGAAAAGTGAATCGGAACGTTTTTCCTCACTTATATCCATCTAACGTTTGCTCATTTTAATAGAGTGCCATCCGTTGGTTTTAGCTTGTTTAAAATAGAAATATCTCGGATTAGGTAAAGTATGACATAAATAATATTTTATACATTGCCTGAATGTTTTAGATATTAGAACTATTTGTATAATCCGGTATTCTATAAAATACCAAAGTGTTCTATAGAATATAATGGTGAAATAGAAATTGGCGATAACATATATCGAAGGAGTTGCTCACTAGTTCACTAGGGCATCAGGTAATAAAAAATACTCACCTATCCATGAAATTTATGTTCAGTATAAATATTTTGATAGGTTATCGTCTGATTACCCTTGAAGAAATGTGAGTATATTTTTCTTTATTAATTGTAAGTAAATACTCGACAAACTAAAGCCGTGGTAGCTCAGATGGTTAACGCTCGCTGTAAATATAACGGAACGCGAGTAACGCGGGTTCGATCGCCGCCGGCACCAATAAAATTGTTAACTGCAATTTTAAGTGCTGATTTACCATGTACTCGGCGAGGAAGGAAAACATCGTGGGGAAACCTGCATGTCTGAGGAATAAGGAAAAAAATATTTAGAAGATATGTGAAGTTCACCAACACGTATTGGGGCAGCGCGGCGGACACTTCCTTGCCCTTAAACCCTCTCAGAAATAAAAGGAGGGCTGTGCCCAGTAGTGGGATGTATATAGCCTGTAACTTTACTTACTTTTACTCGACACACTATCACATTATCACTACAGCAAGTCCACCGCTGGACATAGGCCTCGCCAAAAAAATCCACAAAATACAACCCGGAGCCAACTGCATCCATCGAATATTGCATGTTTCATCAGGTCGTCACTCCATCTGATGGGAGGTCATACCACATTGCACCTGTTAGTACAAGAACCTTTATAGGGAAGTAGATCTTCTAACGTCGCCATGTAGTAGCGTGAGATTGGTAGCAACATCTTCCTGACAATAACTGAATAAATAATAAGTTATAGCTCAAAAAAAAACTAAAGAAATAAGCTAAAGATAAAGTTATTTTATTTTATCCTGGTGTTCCGGTAATCAGGTATATATATATATATATATATATATATTAATATATATATATATATACCTCATTACCGGAACACCAGATATATAATATCACATAAAATTTCCCTCCAGACCGAACGTCCGTCTAGCTCTCAACCAAGGCTATCCCTCTGCGCTGGACAGAATTATCATGCCCTATTCCTTCACTCTCGTATTTCGAAGGGACGGCAATCCCACACGACCGGAGAGAGATCAGGCACAGAACCAGCTGCTTTACGTGATTTACGCGCCACGGGTTTGAACCCCTCGAACCCGTGACCACATGAAAGGATAAGGCTGAGGATAAAATGACACGTAAACCTTTCATTTTTGCCTTTGATGATTATCATAATAGCTATAAATTAAAGAATTTTCATATTATATTTTAATTACATGAAATAGTTCAAAAAAATGATGACGGATATTTTAACTGCATACATATTTTCTAACATTGGGTGTTAACAACGAAATCCCATTCAAAGCTAAAGTTATGTTTGGAGTCCAAGAAAAGTCGCCGGAAACTTATTTGTATTCGTTTCGCCGCTGCTGTGTTGGATAAAACGATCTTGAAAAGATTTGTGTGAACAATAACACTAACACTAACACGACTTGTGAAGAGAATACAAAGAGGTATCTGTAGTAAAGTGGCTATTAAGTAAATTAATATTAGATTAAATTTATTTAAATCTGTGTAATATTTCCTAGAAAAGCTAACAAAGTTCAGTTAATTAGTGGAAAATATTTATGATAAATATTACCAATAGTTATAAAATAGCAATGTTGTGGTGACTTCACAGACTGGATCACCCCATTTTGTCCCCATGGTTGTAAATACGAGAAAGATTCTACAGCTTTCAAAAGATAACGGTTGGATAGTTATTTCTCTCACTCCAGACGTAAAATATCTATACCAGCTACGGGGAGCAGCGTCAAGTACGCGCCTTCGATCGTCAATGCGCCTGCCGAATAATTAAGGCAAATCGTTCTTGGAAAGGATGAGGTCCATGTGCTGTGGTATGCATCGTAAAGGGCTGGTAAAAATTTAAGTACGTTGATTCATAAATGATGTTAAGAACCAGGGTAGCTCATGGTGCTAAACACACGCTGTAAATTGTACGGGACATGAGCAACCAAATTACGTGGTGGAGCCTAGCTGCAACTTTATTATGGTTGTAGTACGAATGGGTTGGCTAGGACGGGGGAGGACCACGTTCTCACAGAATATCAACATGAAACGCTACCCTCATACAATAAAAAACCTAGGTTTGTCGCAAAATGGTATCAATGAGATTGTTAATTGCAACTTTTAATGCTGACTTATCATGTATTGGGCAGCGGTCAATATGTCTAACTCGATACGTAGTGAGCCCAAGCATCTTATCACTGCGCCAAATTGCAATTTGTCGCCTATAGCTTCGAAATAAAGCTCCTGGTCTTCTTTGGAAAATCGTAGAATTTAATTTGTGATATTTTTACATTTTTCTTAAAGTTATTTATACCCTGCACAAAATTTCTCTTTCTTTCAATGGATGCTAGTACTCTTTAGTTTTATGTGTATTACCATTTTACATTGAACATTTTTGAAATCTCTGGAAACAAATGGCTTTTCTTGTAAGACAGTTTTAAAGGTACAATATATTTCTTATAATTTTATATATTCACAGTGAAACTTGTACTGGTTTTAGTTGGGATAATTTCTACCCATTTAGACAATATCTTTACGAAAACAAATAATTGATGGACATGTATAGGATTTGCAAAATGTTCGTCGTACTTAGTGTTCGAGATGCACAAGCAATCGATTTTGGTGCCGTTCTCAAAACTATGGGAGAGAACTGCACCCAATCCGGTTGGAGAAGTATCAGTAGTTAGAAATATTGGCTATTTGGAGATTAAATTAATATCGGCATTTTCGCATGTATTTTTTAAAAACCTCTAATGCTCACTCGTCCTTTTTCTAAATAAATTGTTGAGTGCCATAGAAGCTCGATTGAGAATGAATTAATTGTTGTTATTCGCTATTCCTAAAAAACATTTCTTAACTTATTGAAATTTTTGGGCGTTCTGTATTTGAAATTACAGTCCCGTTATCTTTTTTCTTTCTAAACCATGGTTATAGATAGTCGCGCCGTGGTAATTAACACAACGTTGTATAAATTGACACTTATCCTTATTGATATGCAAATTATTTTCCTTCAGCTTGTCGAAAACGTGTTTTAGTCTTGATAGCAGTTGTTCTTCTAAAGAACCTTGTATATCATATGTTCAAAAAAGCATTTTACTCCATCTATGAAGTAATTTATCTATAAATTTATAAAAATATACTCTCAACAAAACTAAAACTAAAAACTTAAATTATCATATCCCTACCTATCCAAGGCATATTCCCAAGAACGCTAGCTACAAATATTAAAAGTTGTACCCCCATGGTAAGATGTTGCCAGTGTCTACGAACATAACATCCCACACTAGGGTTTTGCCCATCTCCCAAGGAACCAAAGCTACTCATCGTCAGGTCTTACGGCATCAAAACTAATATATAACAAGGCTGTAAAACCTAGGGGAACATTTATAAAGACAAGAGCCTTTTAGATAACATCTTTCAAAGAACCGCGACGCGACAATCTACCACCACTTTTATTAAATTAAAGTCGCTACCAGATACCAGATACCAGATGAGGTTGACAAATGCGCAAGTTATTTTTTTGTCAAGTAATGTGCGGAGACAACTTTATAATAAAACGGGTAACCAGTGACTAAACTTCTTAGACGCTACAGTTTTTGGGTTACCTGAAATTAGCTCGTGTCTTTATAGCGTACAATTTCCTTGTTAGTTTGGGTTACATTCTCTGATTGAATGAGTTGACGTGTTGTACATTGCTATATATACGAACAGCTTCCCCGTCGGCAAAATTTCCCTCTAGAGGAACACGAGATCACCCCAGACGTAGCTGATACTATTCCATGCTAAGCCCTCGCACTCGTTAATTGTTAGGAATTCTCTAAAAAGTCTAAAATAAAAAGCAAAATTAAATATTTTAATAAAATCCACGACGGATGTAAAAGATCTAATGAAAAAGTAGACTAAAAGGAATTAAGCCATGAATGACAAAAATAAAAAGCGTTCTATAATGGGTTGATTTGTCGCGAGGTCTGTCGTAATAAACAACTAATTATGACTTTCCTTAGTCCTTCCTACCTTTGTGCAACTTTTTGTTTGTCGCTACTTTAGACACAGAAATAACGAGTAAATCATACATAAATAATATTACTATATACAATTGCATGTACAGAATTACCTTTTCTAAAATAATAAAATAAAATAATAGAAAAATATTCCAAGAACAGATTTGGTATAGGAACAATTTTAATATAGGTTTGAGTGTTTGGTATTATGACTTTTATTATTTGTTTATTTTAATGTACTTGGAAAAAGTTTGTGACTGAAAATAGAAGTTTATAAGCATTAAGAAAATTAGATGAAACGTTTACTTACTTTAACAATATTTTTTAAAGGAACCATAAATGCAAATCCTAGAAATAATATCAAAGAAAATAAACTTTTATTGTCTAGATATATCAAAACAAAGTCTACTAATCTCTTATTGTGGATACAAGTGTTATTCTTTTTTACGTCATAACGGTTTCAATGGTGGCGTTTACAACGATATCATGCACTGTTTTACTTCGAGATCTTGAATAAAATTCAATTGTTAATAGATCTCTATTTTTTGTGGTTATATAATTAAAAGGATGATGTAATGTGGAATCGTTTTAAAATAATCGCTTAGTTTTGCACCTGCAGTTAGTCAAAACGCATGTTGGAACCGTTGCACGTGAGTAGCATGTTTTTTTAAAGAGTGTTTTTCTTGCTTATTTTGATACTATGTGCATTTCTTGCGTGTTATTTTTGCCAGGAAAATATTTTTAACCTTTTGGTTAAACATTTATTTAACACTTTTGGTTTAACACTTATTGAATTTTGTGAGCTTTTTAAAAAAAAAATTAGATGATTCCCTGTACCGATGTATTCCTTTTAGTAGTGATTTCATAGACTTGATTTATTCTTTTGTTTTTCAGAATTGTTTTTGATGATCCCCGATTGTCAATTTGACAATTTAAAAAATCTATTTACAAGACACTTTTACGTCGCCTTTACTAATCTGGGGGCATGGCAGTGCCCCCGCCAAGTCGAGCAAAAAAGCGGCACGGCCGTACCATACTTTTCTCGAAGCAATTCAGGCCATTTTCAACCCTCTATAACTTCGTAGAGGATAAAACTAGAAGCCTGAATTTTCAGTAACCGAGTAGACATTGTATAAACATGATATATTTCAAATTTTATTCAATTTGAACCAGTAGTTTAAGAAGTATAACTAGTCAAATTTTCTTAATTTTGTCACTCACTGACTGACCAATCATCAAAAGTCTAAGGCACTTCTAGCAGACATAGAAGCTTCAAATTCAGAATACAATTAGTGTTTAGTGTATAAATCAAGGAAAAACTAAAATACTTTTAAATTTCGGTCTAGTTTTCTAGATATACTAACTGCACAAATAACTTTGTAACCATATATAAATATATGGAATTACAAAGTTATATTTGCAGTTAATGAATCAGTGTACTTGTATATGTATAATAGGTGTAGATAGGTACGTTGTTGGCATTCAGGAAATAGAAGGTACAGGAAAGTAAAAATGTAGACTATCTTATCTACAAAAAGAAATGAGATGCCATCAAAAACATAACTTGTAAAAAAACCAAGTCTCGCAACTCAGTTCTTCTACCTTAAAAAGTAGTGAAATCCATGTAATACCAAGTCGGTTAATTTATTCAGTCCCTACTTAAGGGCCCTTCTGTTTTAAATTATTCGCACTAAGCAATCTAATTTAATATAATATGTGTACTTGTGAGATACATTGTGTTTTCTTGCGATTGCCAAGTCAATCTTTATATTTAAAACATAAAAGATTTTTAACATTGAATGGTCACTATAAAATGTTATTAGGTTAGCTAATTACGTAATAATTTAAAACAGAAGGGCCCTTAAGTAGGGACTGAATAAATTAACCGACTTGGTATTACATGGATTTCACTACTTTTTAAGGTAGAAGAACTGAGTTGCGAGACTTGGTTTTTTTACAAGTTATGTTTTTGATGGCATTAAAATATCATGTTACAGGTGATCTCCTAACCCATATTATCCCAAGGTTGATATAGGGGGCGAAAAAGGGGTGGGCAGCGACCTACCTGATAAGAATTTACAAAAAACTGCCAAGCGTGGTAACTATAGCAAAATACTCCTATTAGGCACTCTATGAGATAGGTTTAGGTTTAGCAGTGGACTTTTATAGGCTCTAATGGGTAATGGTAAATAAGAAAGGACAAAGGTGACGTGGACTTTTTAGTATTTAATTTAATTTTGAACATTAATCAAAAACGAATAGTCAAACTTTTAGTCTATTTCGAAGTCAAACAATAAAACTTCTGATAGATGTAAGCAAACCTTTATTAAAATTTTCTGTATCCTGTCGATTTTAGTGAAAAAACCGCGGAGATAGCCATGCCTGAAACATCTTTACCTGACGTATTAAGTCCCTGGCGAAACTCATGGTACTGTCATAATTCGCAATGTACTTAACCAAGACCAATTGGTTGAGCCGCCCATATCCGCTAGTTAACTGCAATCTGTCCTCAAGACTCTAATTACATCTTTATTAAGTATGAGTAGACCTATTATGTCCTACGCAAGCGCAGCTTTCGCTTAATTCAATTTTTTTTAATAAAAATACTCCCATACTACGATTTTTTCCTGTATCGTGTAGGCAGTTTACAAACATCCAGGCCAGGAACAATTAAAGTGGTAGAGCCACGTTGCAGTTATATAAGTAGTATAATTGTAGCACGCATGCGTCAGCTCGACCGGAGAAGGACCACGCTCTCACAGAAAACAGCGTGAAATAGTAGCTTAATGCTGCTGTGTTTTGTATGGTGAGTGTAGAAAATCGGAGACCCTTTTTACTGGAAACGAGGCATTCCATCTTAGTCCTCACAGGTGACAACGCATCTGCATTTTTATTTGTAATCGAGAATAGATGTAGACGTCTATGGGCCGCAGCAACCACTTACCATCAGGTAGACTGTGTGCTCGTTTGTCACCCTATCCTATAAAAAAAACTCCTTATAGGCCATATTAATACTTGTTACGTGCGGGATTCAAACCCGAAGCTCTCAGCGCCGTAACTCCTTACGAAGCCACTGCGTCACGTAGCCGTCATATAAATATAATTTGCATGGGATTCAAGTCGTCCAAAATATTTTTATTCGCAGAACCACCGTATCCCTGTAGTACCAGCATAACTCTGACCTGAACAGGAATTGCGAACTTCCGACAGTCTGTGAAAATTTCAAAGTAATTACTGAGCGCTATTTTGAGAGCACCATGATCCGCCGTATTGCGCTAGTGTTAAATACCTACTTCCAGACTCTCTACTTCTTGACTAGGAGAGAATGCCTTAAGGCATTAAGTTCGCCATGTGTACTATTTTTTGTGCGTAACAGTTTAAATAAATAAGTAAATAATAAAAACTAACATGCGGAGATAAACCGCATCGTCCTCATTATCATCATCACCATCATCATAATCAGTTATTATCAGTCTCCTTTTTATGAACCTAAGGAGCTCAGAGTTCGATGAAGCTGTAAAAACCAACTTGCTAAAAGACTAACTTCGCAGTGAATAGGGATATTAGTATGGAAATTTAAATTTCGTGCGTCACAATTTATAATACATGATAGACAATTGTTTCAATGTAATTAATAAGTTTACGTGTGATTTAACAGTCTTTATATAACAAATGACTTCCGGTTCCCGTGATTGTAAATGTTAGATGCTTTTGTATATCGCTCCCGTAATATAAGAAATAGCACTGTTGGAAATCACTATTCGGGTAACCAGAGCGAACTCAAAGTTATTTTTTGTGTTTGTGCTCCAAAATACATTGGAACACGAGAGGAAACTTTAGACAAATTGCAAAAATACTATAGAGTCAGGAGCGAGCTTAACTGTTATAATAGACAAGAGTGTATATATTATATGGGAAACTGTAATTGACAACAAAGTGGCATGGTTAGTACCAACATACGTAGGACACTCAATAAGTTTTGAGATATACGAAAAGTATTCTAAATACTATTAATATTTATTTTACATCGTTTCAAGATATTCTCCATCATGCTCTATACAAAGTTTCATTCGCCTAAACTAACTTTGAAAACACTTTTGCCAGTTTTGATCTGACGGGTCGGAAATTGTTTCTTCGTAGGCAGCCACGGCTTCTGCGGTGCTTGAAAAAAACAACTTTCTAGCATTGACGTTGACAAAAGTCCGCTCCGCGATAAAAACTAGCCACAATTTTTTGTCGACGTTGCGAGGTCTTTGCAGTTTTGTTGGTAACTGTCCTTCTGAGCAGACCCATACCGATGATTGCCTTCTATTTTCCGGATCACATTGTTAGACTCCAGTAACGATTTCTGAAACACGCCTTGATGCCCCGTTTTCAAAACAAACATTAAACATTTATAAATTTGTTTCAATTTCTTAACTTACATTAAAATGCACGCAATGTGTTTACTACTAACTACTTATATTACACCGTCATTTATTTTCTAAACCTTTACTTACAAATTTATTTCCAAAAGTAGGCTATTTATGTTTCTCAAAAAAGAAACGATTTCGTTATAATAAATAAAGTGTCTTTAAAGAAAGAGAAGGCTTATGAATAAATAACGCTGTAATTCCAGCTGAGAGGGGCTTTGCAAGCTTTTTATCGTTAGATTGTTGAATAAAAATACTGCAATCAAGCAGTAAAAGGTAAACCGTATTATTATTGCAATAAAATAGTTCAATAATAAACAAAGACCAAGGAAACACAAATTACACAAATAAACTTTAAATTACACTTTAAAGCATTACAAACGAAAACTGAGTAAGTCTTAGAATACATTTTGAAGTACCATCCATCCATCCTACTACCACCTGCATTAATCGATTACCTGCTTCTCTTACAAGGTTGTCATACCATTTTGTGAGGGGCACCATACATTTTGAGACATAAAAGAAGATCAAACCTGGTAGTGCCACACAGCAGCTATATTATGGTTGTAGCACGAAGGGGTCGGCTCAACCTGGAAAGGACCACGCTCTCACAGAATACCATCGAAAATAGCAGCTAAGTGCTGCTGTGTTTTGTAGGGCGAGTGTAGAAAACCGGACATACTTTTTACTCGAAACGAGGTATTAAGTTTTTTTATTGTGATTTTTTTATTTTTGTTACACTTTGTATAGCCTTTAATATGTTAATTATTAATCTAGAGGTGTAAGGGGTATTATATCATATACAGATTGGATCTTCATAATATGCAGAAAGGAAATAGAAAAGTATGTATAGCTATTCAGCAAGGAAACGCAGCCAGCGTTCTTGGCACGATATCACGGGGAGTAGGAGTAGTAGTTTCTTTTTTTTTTAAATATCGTCTGTAAATTAATATTTGAGAAAGAAACAATAACCATTTCTCAACGTAAGACAAAGATAATAAAAAAGTTACAAAATGTTTAATCTTAAAGCAGATTGCAGAATCCAGTTGGTTGTTATGAGTTAGTATCTGAGTGTGTGGACGTGTTAATACGCGTTTTCGTGAGTTATGAAAGATTTTTAGGTCAGGTCTGGTCATTTGTCTTGTCTATCCAATGGACTCTATCGGTTGTATATCGCTTGCATCGGGTACAAATAATTACATCTATGTTAACGTAAATACGTGTGGTAGGTACGAGTATATTTCATAAAATATTTTGTATTTATTAACTCATAGACTGCCAAACGTCCAACTACCGAAGAAGATAGTAAATATAAAAACGCGTTTCATAGATATTTCATATATGATAGAGCCACGATGCAGCTATATTAAAGTTTTAGCACGAATTGGTCGGCTCGATCAGGGAAGGATCACGCTCTCAGAGAATACCAGCGTAAAATAGCAGTTAAATGCTGCTGTGTTTCGTATGGTAGTCCAGAGAACCGGAGATCTTTTTTACTGGAAACGAGGCATTCCACCTTAGTTCTTAGTGGAGTCAAAGCATCTGCATTTTTATTCTTAATCGAAGATTAATATGAGATATCTATGGACCACAGCATCTACTTACTATAAGGTGGACTATGTGGTCGTTTATCACCCCATTCGATAAAAAAGATAAACACAACATTTCTTAGACAGTCCTTCGGGTACCATCCTCTTACCTAATTCACAGCAAAGCAGCAGAGCATCCACTGTTGTAAGTCCGGTAAGAAGGGAAAGGAGAGCCAGTATAATTTTTCCTTGCTTTCTTTGTTTTAATTCGATTGCAAGTGTCCATGGATTGCACCAGCAATTTATCATCAGATGGACTGTGAGCTCCTTTGCCGTGTTTTTTCTTTGTCTTCTTTATCAGCCACTAAAATATTGTTGAGGGCTTTCGTGCCTTGGCTATCGCAGTACTAGAAGTGCCATTTTTGACATTTGACTGAAGTCTTTCCAAACTGAAAACTTTTTATGGATTTTCCCATAGCCATCTCTTAATACTTACGGTACGAGATGAATGATAAAATTTCTTACGCAATTCGTCATTTTAATGGTATAAAAAGCTATAAATTCCAAGAACTTTTTCCCCTTTTCGAGTCTATGCAAATCGTAGAAAATCCTGTGTTATCCACATAATAACATAGCACTGGAAATATTTACATAAAGAATATTTACAGATACAAAACAGTCACGTCTTATCCACTACGCGTCTTATGTTTGTAGGAATCATGATTTTTTCTTAATAACCTTGTGTCATGTAAATCATATCGTTTTATTTTCATACTAATCTAACTATTTTTTATAGAGTAAGGGTGACAAAGCCTTTGGTTGTGACTTCAGACACAACCGTTAACCCGGCTCTGGGGGAAGTAGAGACATCCTCTCTGTCTCCCACTAGGGTAATTCCTGTCTGGCGCGTTCAAACCGCGTGGTGGGCGCCGTTTACTTCAGTAGGCCGGAGTAAATTGGTGGCCAAGTTCAGGCAGGAACCCAGTGCTGTGGGGTATAACACAGTCCTTTACCCAGGGTTACGGGTGAAGACTTCAACGGCTGCAAAGGTGGAGATAATAGTTATCGGTACGGCGGAGTAGGTGGAAGAAGCAAAAACCCAGTGGAAAGCTGCTCTCACATATTGAAACCACAGGCAAAACTGGAGCTGCAGCACCATGTAGGGTATTGCAGCTGCAGTGCAGCCTGTGGTCTCAATATGTAGTAGAGATGGCGGCGGAAGAGACCTCAGTCCAACGGCGGCTCCCAAGCCCTTCAGAAGGGTTACTGCATTGGCGTCAGGTGGCAAACAACAAATAGCCAAAACATTTTTTCCTCACATGGAAGCACAAGACAACAATACAGGGCAAAATACTAGGGCGTACCCCCTAAGCGACGCAAATGCGAATACGATGATTTAGATGATAATCAATGTCAAAACTGCTAGGGCATCCCCCCGAAGCGATGATTACTTGAACAAGAACAAACATTCGCATATACATGCTATTAGAAAAATAAGACGGGCACATTGGGACTTGGGATCTCTTACAGGAAGGAGCCAAGAATTAAGCAGAATCCTAAAGAAAAGATGTATTAACATTTGCTGCATACAAGTAGCGAAATAGAAAGGCTGAAAATCTCGAGACATAGGAAATGATTATCAGGTCATATGCCACGGTATAGACAGTAAAAGAAATGGGGTGGCGTCCGCATAGTAAACATCAACCGAAAGAGCGACCGTCTTATTGCTGCTAAATTGACACTGGATGACCAACAAATAATTAACATCTTATCAGTATACGCACCACAGACGGGTTGCGCGTAGTCCGAGAAATCTTAATTTTGGGAAGACGAATTAATACATGAAATAACGATCGATTAGACGATATAATACATGAAATACTATTAAATGAACGTAAAATAATAGGAGGGGATTTAAATGGCCACGTAAGAGCTAAAAGTAATTTGCAATTTACAGTCAGACACTCTTTAACTCTGATAAATACAAACTTTCAAAAGAAACGAGAACATCTAATCACATATAAATGTGCAAGTCAAGTGTTACAAACAGACTATAATTATTATCTCGAACATGGATGCCAAACAAAAGTTCAAGGACTGCAAAGTAATCCCTGGAGAGTCTCTAACATCACAACACCGTATAATCATAGCCGCTTACTCTCTGTCCAAACCTATAAAAACTTTTGCATACAGAACACCGCGTACTAAGTGGAAAGATCTGGGTAGCCATATATATGGTAAGGTGTGTATAATGCTAATATAATAATGCTATAATGTAAAGATGAAATTAAATAGAGTCCACTGCGCATGTGAAGCAGAAAAATGAAAATTTTATTATGGCATTTTAATATGTAAAAAGTCAAAGATCAACATTATAACTACACATCAAAGTCTCCACGAAAACTGAACGATATATTTATATATCATAGTTAGGTTTTAACTGCTTCTAAATAATATTCTGCATTTTATGTACACTTAGTTAAAGAAATAAAATATTTTGTATTTGTATTTTTGTATTTGTAATTGCTGTTTAAACTATACTATGCGATAGCCTTCGATTATAAGGATATTTTACATGCAATAATTTGCAAAAAAAAAATCATCTTGTAGAAAATAACAAAATATTTACAACTTTATACAATATACTACGAACTACGCTATTTTAAATAGTCCCAAAATAATTTATAAAGTAATAAATATTTGCACACTATTTGAAAATATTATAGAACAATATTTTTAAAAGTACAAAAATAATCGCAAAAATTTAAAAACAGGTAGTCGCTAACACTTTCGATATCGATAATACACAAGACGACACAAAAAAGTGCGCGGGCGACGGGACGCAGGAAGAAACTACTTGGGAGTAGCGTGTCGCCCGTTGCTATGTTTTCGCTTCCCCGTACCTCACACTTCACCGTGCCGACACCTATTTTTTGGTTCTGCGCACTTCCATGACTCGTGGCGTTACCTATACACGTTTTTGGTTTATATTCCAGGTCAAAACTTCGTAAATATTAGGTATTTATATTATGTAAAAATAAACCGTTGTATACATCTAATAAATAAATAAAAATTAGAGTTAGGAATAAAAAAAACATTTGTTATGAATATGTTACTTTGCATTAAATTAAACCTAAGTACGCTCACTTTGCACTTTCGGGTAACTGGTAACTAGTTTAAGTTTAAATTCGTAATTCTACCCTCGTTGTGTATATGTGTTAACTTGTTTAAATTGTTACATATTCCAGTGAATTTCATTGTAATTCTTTTTGTAAAACGTCTATTGAATATTATTGTAATAAACATTAGTTTCTTAATATAATGATATCTTGATATACCAATAAATATTCAGTGCGGAGGTCAAATTGTCGGAAAAAAATTAATGATGGCGTAATAACGATCAATGAAATCTTCATATTAATGAATGATACGTAATTGACATGAAGTAAAAAAAATTATTTTGTATTAGATTCTTTTACTAAGTATCTTTGTCTCAGTAACGCTCGTAATAACGACTCGTCGTTGAGCACCTGGAGTTCCTTTCATATTCTCAAATGGTGGAGAGCGAGTTAATATTATAGCGCAGTTGGAAACAATGGTCTCTCTTGCGTATATAGCTGCTTTGTTAATATATAACACAAGTTACAAGTATGAAATTTAGAACTTTAATGTAGGTAGATAAACTTGTAGTACATAGTAAGCTATTTTCATGACTTGTGTTTTTTCAAAAAGTTTCCTTAACTTTGCTGAAGTAGTTTTTAGAATACATTTTGATCCGAATTTCTTACATGTATGAGAAAACTGCTGTTTTAATTGATTATCCACCTACGAAGCATGGCTATTACGTCAAATCCTGTTTCAAAATACAAGACCCTTATCCATTAGTGGACTTTTAGGCGATGTCAAATATGAAGAAAGAGTAGATAGACAGATCCGTGGTAACTCAAGCTAAATTCTAAGGCCGTAAATTTCATAGCACGCGAGTAACATTAGTTTGATTCCCGCTTGCATCAGTAAAATTGTTAATTTTATCTTTTAGTGCTTGCTGTAATGTTTCCCTGGAGTAAGTACCCCAGAGCTATTTTACTCCTTTCACGCAAAATCTTGACCCATCATCTCCGACTCCTGTAAGGTATCTGTTTTATGTGATCAGTACCTTTTTCCTTACCTTATATAATTTTTTTTTCATTTATTATAGCTCTTCACAAGTTCACAGGTGAAGTTGGGCCAAAGACTTCAGCTTAGTAATCCTTTGGCCTTTATCGGTCACTCCAGTTCTACTACGGATATCCTCCTTTCGTACTTTCTCGCTTATAAACTTCGAGCATTGCCCCCTGCATAGCTCACTCAGCGACCTTGAGAGTCCTCATACTGCCTGCAGTGAAGGACGACGTCTCAGATCCATGAGTAATTACTGGCAATACTAATGATAATTGAACAATTATTTTATTATATCCGCACTGGCTTCGCACGGGTAATTTTAAAATCTCAACAACAGCGCCATCTACCGGGCCTAATTGTCTGGCCTAATCCATCAAGAGACCAATTTAAATACAAAAAAATTTTCTTTAAAATGTGTCCAGTGACAAACACACGTATAGAAGTATTATGAAATATACAAAAATAGAGTCCATATAAACAGTTTTCTTTAAAGATTTAAAAAAAAACTTTATAAATCAACCTCTTACAATTCACAAAAACTTACGATTCATGAAGTTCTTTTGCATGTGATGTTATAACGAATTGTATGAAAGGATCTTATATTAAGATACAGTATTGTAGTTACCTGCTTGCATTATCTTATAAAGTATAAAATATCGGTGTCCGTGTGTATTTCAGTGTGCGTGTGTTCGTAATTCTTCTCCTCCTAAATGGCTTGACCGATTTTGATCCAGAAATCGCTCATGCGAAACGTTGGATCACTAGTAATAATTTTAGATTTTTTATACTTTAAGAATTATGCAAGTTTACAAAAGCTATGTAAAAATGCATTACAAAAACTTATTTTAAAGAATTAATTTCGAGCTATATACTTGAATTCAGGTACTCAAGAACTTTGACTGTGTAAATCATTTACATAAGTAAAAGGTAACATCTGGTACTACTTTGGTTAAAATGAGTTTTTTATGTATTCAAGAAGTAGAATTCATGTTTTAAAATAAACACTTAGGTATTGTTCCTACTTATCTTCTGATTTTAAATCCATATAAAATTAAATATTTAATTACATTTCATGTTCATGGTAAATAAAGTTTATTTATTAAGGTATCAACCCACATATGTTAAGTACATTTTGCGTCAAAGACAATGAATTAGAGTATTATACACATACAAAATTACAAATTAAACTCTATTATGAGTTAAAATATAGTACTTTAAAACAATTTTTTCCATCACTTATAGCGTCTGATGCATACCCTGCCAGTGTTTATAAAATATATTGTCAGGAGACACCTGAGCAACGACCTTAAGGACGCGTTTACAAAATGGATAGGTATAGAATCGCACTACTACATTGACAAAAGTCACACACACACTAGTGTACGCACGGTTGGCTGTGGGAATCGTAGTCAAATGAAATTATTTTGATAATTTGAAAGATTGAATTTGTTTTTCATTTCTTATACCTACCTCAGAAATATACTTCGATACGAAATATGAATACCTGCTCCAAAGACTGCTTGGCACTGGAAGCCCTCTACTGGTAGTGAGATGTTAGCTCTGGACTTTGAACTGGTTTTGTCAGTTATAATAAGACCTTACCTACCTGCGGACTTGATGGAGTGACCTGAAGGTGTAATTTGGTGATTACAACAATAGGAACTCCTAGACTAGTGGAACTAGGTGTGCCGAGTTTGGGTTCGTTTTGTTGGTTATGATGAGACCTTACCACCGGACTTGATGGAGTGACCTGAAGGTGTAATTCGGTGATTACAAGTGGAACTCCTAGACTAGTAGAACTAGGTGTGCCGAGTTTGGGTTCGTTTTGTTAGTTATGATGAGACCTTACCACCAGACTTGATGGAGTGACCTGAAGGGGTAATTCAGTAACTACTGCTGGAATTTCTGAACGAGTAGAACTAGATGTACCGAATTTGGGCTCCGTTTTGTTAGTTATGACGAGTCCATACCTCCGGACTTGATGGAGTGACCTGAAGGTGTAAATCGGTGATTGCAACTGGAACTCCTAGACTGGTGGAACTAGGTGTGCCGAGTTTGGGTTCGTTTTGTAGGTTATGATGAGACCTTACCACCGGACATGATGGAGTGACCTGAAGGTATAGTTCGGTGATTACAAGTGGAACTTCTAGACTTGTAGGACTAGGTGTGCCGAGTTTGGGTTAGTTTTTGTTAGTTATGATGAGACCTTACCACCAGACTTGATGGAGTGACCTGAAGGGGTAATTCAGTAACTACTGCTGGAATTTCTGAACCAGTAGAACTAGGTGTGCCGAATTTCACTCCATCAAGTCCGGTGGTAAGGTCTTATCGTAACTAACAAAACGAAACCAAACACGTCACACCTAGTTCTACTAGTCTAGGAATTCCATTTGTAACCACCTGATTACACCTTCAGGTCACTCAATCAAGTCCGGTGGTAAGGTCTCATCGTAACTAACAAAACGAACCCAAACTCGGCATACCTAGTTCTACAAGTCTAGGAGTTCCACTTGTAATCACTGAACTACACCTTCAGGTCACTCCATCAAGTCCGGAGGTATGGACTCGTCATAACTAACAAAACGAAGCCCAAATTCGGCACACCTAGTTCTACTCGTTCAGAAATTCCAGCAGTAGTTACTGAATTACCCCTTCAGGTCACTCTATCAAGTCCGGTGGTAAGGTCTCATCGTAACTAACAAAACGAACCCAAACTCGTCACACCTAGTTCTACTAGTCTAGGAATTCCATTTGTAACCACCTGATTACACCTTCAGGTCACTCAATCAAGTCCGGTGGTAAGGTCTCATCGTAACTAACAAAACGAACCCAAACTCGGCACACCTAGTTCTACAAGTCTAGGAGTTCCACTTGTAATCACTGAACTACACCTTCAGGTCACTCCATCAAGTCCGGAGGTATGGACTCGTCATAACTAACAAAACGAAGCCCAAATTCGGCACACCTAGTTCTACTCGTTCAGAAATTCCAGCAGTAGTTACTGAATTACCCCTTCAGGTCACTCTATCAAGTCCGGTGGTAAGGTCTCATCGTAACTAACAAAACGAACCCAAACTCGGCACACCTAGTTCTACCAGTCTAGGAGTTCCAGTTGCAATCACCGATTTAGACCTTCAGGTCACTCCATCAAGTCCAGAGGTATAGACTCGTCATAACTAACAAAACGGAGCCCAAATTCGTCACCCCTAGTTTTACTCTGCAAGAAGTTCAAATAGCGGTCACGAAAGTACACCTTCAGGTCATGCCATCAAGTCCAGAGGTAAGGTCTCATCATAACCAACAAAACGAGCCCAAACTCGGCACACCTAGTTCCGCTCGTCCACGAGTTGCAGTAGTAGGTAAGTTTATATATCCTACTTATTTTTAGCTAAATAAAAACTGTGAGTATAAAAATAATAATTTTATCACTTGTCAAGTACTTATGTTTCCAATTTGTTTTTTTCTAATATTTTGTGTATGTACAGCGATCTTTTCAGAATGAGCCGCTGCAAACAGGCGATACAGTGTCCACTCACGACGGCTGCCGAGCGCGGACTGTGGTTTCATCGAAATCTTTGTACAATAAATCAAAGCAGGCACCAACAATAAAATAGCCCTTATTGCAATACATTATGATTCATCCATATTACCAAAATATGTGAAAAAATGTGCATCAGTTTTTATTTTTTTTACGACTATTTGTGACATTTTGTTAAAAAATAAACCCAGGGTTTTTTAATTGAATATGTCTGTCATCTTATAGTATTTTTTAAATTTTTAAATATGTTGATAATAGACCAAAACATCTACCGAAACACAAGCCGGTATCGTTAATTTTGTAGAAAATGGCAACGAAAGTTCGTTTTTACAATATAAAAAACTACTATTTTCAACAAAAGAGTTACAGACATTTGCAGATGAAGAACCAATCTATACATGGTAGTTTTTACCTATATTTGATTTGGTTTAGTTTTGTCACAAAATCTACCGAAAAACACCCTAATTTTGGTTGATTTGCAAACGCGTCCTTAACTAGATTCATTTGTTGAGGTACGTACAGTTTCCCAGAAACTGGCCGATTTACAACATAACACTGCGTAAAAGTCTGGGACGGCAGCCTCTGCGAACATTGTGGACGCACTGCAGTACCGTGGATGTTTCAAAAAAATACGAAAAGCATCATTATACTGTACTCTGAGGATGTTATAGGATTTTTTGGTGTAATTTATCCAGAGTTGTCCGGTGTAAAAGCTAATACAATAGGCTTTAAACAGAGTAATCTTAACATCCTCAGAACACGAGGCAAAGCGACGCGCCAGCATGTTACAACGTATAGCTAGAGCTCTACGTTCACGCTCAATATCCAAGTCGTCACTCAGGTTCTCCGACAACATATGACCCAAGTACCTGAAATTCTTCACAGTCCATACCTGCACACCATTTATGCTTACTGGCGGTACTCTCCCCGGACCCTTTCCAGCACGAAAGACTAGCATTTCAGTCTTAGACTCATTATATTTTAATCCATGCTGACTCGACGTCTAATCCAGACGAATATAAGCTTTCTAAGACCGTTGATCAATGGGCTAAGGAGCACCATATCATCTGCGTAGCTAAGGTTGTTAAACGCTACACCATTAATGTGACATCCAATTTTGGTACTCCTAAGCTCCTCGATCAAGCCGTTAACATAAAGATTGAAAAGGTCCGGAGAGGTCAGCCCTCCCTGACGTACCCCACATTCTAGTTTATAGCCACTAGAAGTTGTGTCGTCCCACTTAACTTTATTTGTCTGGTTCTCGTACCAGTATCTCAGCAAACCCAGAACAGTGCCAGGTACATTGGACTCATGCATTTTCTTCCATAATATATTATAATTAACAAGGTCAAATGCACGACACAAGTCAAGTAAGCAGGCGTAAACAGATGTACTCCGTCTTTTATAATAATTTACAACGTGCTTAACGGATAGTATTGCAGAGCCGGCAGAAACACCCGCACGAAAACCAAACTGAGCATCACTTATCCTAATATTTTTCACAAGTTCGGGCTGTAGAAGTTTTTCAAGCACTTTACCAACTATTGTGCCCAGAGAGATAGGGCGGTAATTGGAGATATTAGAGAGGTCACCGGTTTTGTTCTTAACGACTGGTACAACAATCGTCTGTAACATTTTATCAGGCAGATATGTATGTTTAATATATAGGTTAAAAAGTAATGCTAGAGAATCAAATAGTTTATCACTGGCATAGAGAAGGTGCTCAATACTCAAGCCATCGTGGCCCGGAGACTTTCCTCGCTTCATATTATTTAACTTACTTTTATGATATCACTAGCACACAAGGACAAAACCTCAGCGTTGGAGATTGTCGACTGAGCATGGGGAATACTTTACACGTGCATTGGTTTAATTGAAAAATGATTAGGAAACATGTTAGCTATGTCCTTTTTGTCGTTAATCTCATTCACGCTAACTGGCAAGCTACTACGTATGTTGCAGGCTTTTGTTGCTTTCCAAAATTTTGAAAATTTTTTTTTTGAAAAAAATTGACACTGCAAGTGTGTTCATTCTTATCATCTCTTGATTATTTTGGCACCAAATAAAGGTAAACATAATTATTTAGTATTTGATTTCTCTTTTTTTTCTTCGCCTCCAAAGTAGCCGATATTCTATAGTACCTTCAGTAAAATGGATCTGACTTTTTCATGTGCTCCTTAAACATAGCTTAGAATTGGAAGATTTTACCGCTTATGTCATTGATGCTGAATCCAAATTCTATTAATACGGAGTATTTCTAGTACACATACACACTAACACCCAGTTCTAGGAAAGTACCAGTCAAGGTTATCAAATATTTTGTAACCAATCCAAAGTAGAAAAATTCGTGAGATAATCCATCTTACTCACACATATAGGAACATATTATACAACATCAAACTGTCCTTAATATAGCAAAAAACGAAGCGTCAATAGTATCTAAGCAGCTAAAATACTTAAAAATGCGGGCACACCATGACAAAGAACTTTATCTTTTTACAATGAAACATCATTACCATGTTTTGTTCGGTATATAATTAGAAAACCATCTACTTATATTGATTATTTTAAAATAATATAATTGGATTACATCGTTGTAAGTTGTAGCATTCCCATAAATTTATTCGCATGGATTTTAAATACATAAAAATTAAAATTAAGTACCTATTTTATTTTATTGTAAAAGTTCTGAGATATGATTTTTGTTTTGTAAGAACTATGTGTCGATACCTATACAAAAAAGAAAATAAGACGACGAAAAAAGTTTATTTGTGTGCGAATTTTCCTAGAGTACTGAAAGAAATAAAAACAATAAATATTTTAAGTCACACTAATAATAATTAACTGTTTTTATAGTACGTAACACATATTATCATACATGACATATTATCTTTTTATTTATCAAGAGAAAAGATCAAGTATTCCTCAGTCCAGTGAGTCAGTCCTAGATCAAGAATAAGTCGGGTAATTAATTCGGAAAATTATGTATTTAAAATTGAAAACAAGACTCAAGGAATTTTTTAGGATAACTATGTTGTGTATTTCGCACCTTTATTGTTTAATTAATATTATTATGAAATTATTGTACCTTCCGACGTTTGAAAGTCAGTCAACACTAAATCACAAAATTCCATTTCATAGATACATAGTTACATATATATATATATATATATATATATATATATATATATATATATATATAAAAAATATATAATTATATATAAAGCAAATTGAAATACACAAAAACTTCCGTGATTGAATAAAATTCACATGTGCTTTAGGCGATATTGCGATATTTATTGAAATTCCTTCATAGGAAGAAAGCGCCTAACCGGCTCTAGTAAATTAATGTGTCATTTCTTTATAAGAAAACATATTTTGTCATCTGCTTTGCTGTAATGATTTCACTTAGATTAAAAACAGATACAACGCTATCTTATAAGTACGATTATTTATCAGAATGCAGATGCGTTGCCACCCGTGAGGACTAAGATGGAATGCCTCGTTTCCAGTAAAAAGGGTCTCCGGTTCTCTACACTCACCATACGCAACACAGCACCATTAAGCTACTATTTTACGCTGGTATTCTGTGAGAGCGTGGTCCTTCCCCGGTCGAGCCGACCCATTCGTGCTACAACTATACTACTAATATATCTGCAGCATGGCTCTACCACATATAAAAGCTTGCTTAAAGCTTGTGTGGCTATCATATTAGCAATAATATTAAAAAGGAGAGTGTCAATGTTAACGATTTTTTTGTAACATCTTCTGTTGAAGCGTCATTTTTTATTTTTTATAAATTGGTAGTAACTTCTGAAGTACCTTCATGCGCTCACAATTGTTTTTAAAACCATCACACTATGAGTCCCATAATATGGGCGTTGTTTCCAAACATAATATAAAAGACTGTAAAAATTTTTGATGGATTGTGGATGGTCCCGTCGAAACAGGATTCTCGCTTTCGTTTGCGATTTCGCCCGCATCGCTACAAAAGTCGTCCTCTTCCATCGCTTCTCCAGAGCAGACCATAGGAGCAGACTGACGCGATTCGTATCGCAGCAACACTTCACGTGAAATATTTATCACTATCCTTGGATCGCGATATGGATTTTCGAAAATCTAGAAATTCTGTGATCCGTATCGCGATCCATCAATATTTGATATGCTACACGTTCAATAATCCTTGGATCGCGATCCAAGATCGTGATAAATATCACGCGTCTAGCATTCGCCTAAAATTTATACAAAAATACATCAAAATTGATGTCTACTCTAAGTCACGAAGTCATTATTTTTTTATCTTTTCTCGTGATTTTGACAGTTTAAAGTGTTTGTTTTTCAATAAACGAATAAAATAACGTTTTCTGTTCTCATTTTAATGTAAAATCGATTTATCTACATTAAAACGAGTATCAAAATGATGCTTTCAAGCAGACAATAAAAGCCCTTGAACGGAAAAAAAAGAAACGAAAGAAGCTAACTAACAAGAATATTAATCTAGAAACCCGTGTCGGTGACCTTGAACAACGTTTGCAAGAAATTGAACAAGAAAAGCTCATAAAATATATAGAAATAGCCAACGTTCCTTATCAAAGCTCAGAAGTGGTCAATAAATTAGTGGAAAATGTTGCTTTGAAGCTCAAACAGCCCCTCGAAGCAATCAAAAGTTCTCGGAGATTACCTGGAAGAAAAGACCAACCATTCAATATTGAAGTAGAGTTGCAGGATGAAGAAGCCCGAGAAAAATGGATGACCGCAGCGAAAACTATCAAAACCACGGTAGGTGACATATGCCCCTCCGAGAGAAACAATAATAATGTTTTATACATACGAGAGGCCATGACAAAAGCTAACAAGGCTATACTATGGGAAGCTAAACAGGAGCTAAAAATCAACCAAAACTTCAAGTATGTATGGTTTAAAAAGGGATTTGTAAAAGCACGAAAGGATGAGAAATCTAAAATCCATACCTTAAGAACAATGAAGGACGTAAAAGCTTTAAATATTAATAACTACAAGCCATCTATTAAACCCTTATAATATGAAGCTATTACTCATTTATTTAAACAAAAATTATAGTTATTACACTGGACATCGTACAAGACGATATTAATGAACTGTCAGATTGTTTAAACATAAATAATTTCCTGTGTAATATTCCTAATATGCATATAAACTTACTATGTATCCATATTAACATAAGGTCAATCGTAAAAAAACTTCTCCACGCTCGAACAATGTATACTTACTGCTAATAAAAACATAGACGTCATTATTCTAACGGAGGCTAACATAACGGATAGTATTAGTTGCTTGTATCATATAAATGGTTACCAAATGTTCACAGCCCTAAGAAAGACAAGAAAGGGTGGTGGTATCATCATATACGTAAGTAACAAACATAAATGTAACATAATAACAACAAAAACTACACATTTTGAAAACATTTTACTAAATATCACTACTCATTTTAACTATACTGCGAACATTTGTGCAATTTACCGTCCCCCCGAGTTGTAGCAAAAATCACTTTATCGACGAACTCCAAAATACTATCAAAAAATGCTCAAAATCTATTGACTTATACTTACTAGGAGACATTAACATAAACCTGAAATCGGAAAACCCTATAACTCATAAATACAATAATATGCTGCACAGTTTGGGCCTTCTATGTGGGATTACAGCACATACTAGGATCGAATTATGTAATAAAAAACTAAGTAAATCATGTATAGATCATATTTACGCTCGATCCCGCACACAAGACCTATACACTGCAGCAGTTGGAACAACACTAGCCGATCATCGGACTATAATACTGGCTTGTCTTGGAGCACGTACACAGCCTGTCTCAAAATATAAAACTTGCATTAATAACCAAAAGCTATTTACATTATTAGAAAAAATTGATTGGGAGTCTGCGTGCAGTATGACATGCCCAATTAATATGTACAATTCTTTATACACAAACTTCATGGATTGTTATAGAAATTCGACTTACACTGTAAAAATTAAAACAAATAATACAAGGAATAATAACTGGATAAATAAGAAAATTATTAGAGCATGTGAGTATAGGGACGAGTTATTTTTAAAATGGATAAAAAACACTAGTAATTCAGTAAATAAACTACAATATAATAAGGCTAGAAACTACGCAAATAAGCTAATTAACAAATCTAAAAATAAAAATACAAAATCTGAAATTATTTCAAATAAACAAAGCTCTAAAAATCTTTGGGAGATTTTAAATAGGCTGACGGGCAAGATTAAGTATTCAATTGATGATGCACTTCATAATTATTTTGGTAATAATGGCTGCACTAGTCAAACAAGACATTGCGAACAAATTTGCTAGTACATTCAACAATAGTGTGAAACAAATAATTCCGCAATGTTCGGAATTATTGCTTGGCAAAGCAATCTATGAATCTACTGCAAATGTAACCATGCGATTTATCCCTGCCGATTCTAAAGCTGTGGGAAATATAATTAAATCAATAAGCAGTAACAAAGCCCCTGGGGCAGACAGGATAAGAGCCATTGATATAAAGCTGCTGTGCGGAAAAATCAAAACAGTTATTGCTAAACTAATAAATGCAAGCGTTATTACGGGCAAATATCCTCCCCTACTAAAAAAATGGAATCGTTCGACCAATATACAAAAAAAGTAGTAGGACTGAGTATGAGAATTATAGACCAATAACGATATTACCTACCATAGACAAAATAGTCGAAAAATATATAAGTGCACAAATCCATAGGTATTATGAAGGTAATAATATATTAACTAGCAAACAATATGGTTTCCAACCTCAAAAGGAATACCTCACAACTACTTTCTGCATTCACAGACAGTTTGTACACGCATATTGTCTCTAAAGAGCACATTTTAGTCGTTTTCATTGATTATAGCAAAGCTTTTGACACGCTAAGACACAACAAATTAATTGAAAGCTTAAATGATAGCAGAATTAGAGGAAAATTACTTGCGTGGTGTGAAAATTATCTCCATGAAAGATCTTATCGAGTAAAAGTTGGTGATGCTCTTAGTTTCCCTGTCCAGGTAACTGAAGGTACAGCACAGGGCTCAGTTCTTGGACCTTTACACTTTCTCACCTACGTAAACAATCTTTCTAATTTAATTAAACAGTGTGAGATCTATCAGTTTGCAGATGATACCTGTTTAGTAGCTGCTGGGCGTAGTATACAGGAGGTACTAATGAAACTTCAAAAAGAATTTGACACACTGACGAAGTGGTCACACGACGTTGGTTTAGTACTCAATGCTGCCAAAACTAAACTTATGTATATAAGTACAAGCCACAACAGAAGTTCTTTTATACCTAAACTAATAGCGCACACACATCACTGCCTTCATATACAAAATACTAACAATTCGACACCCTGTAATTGCGATGCCATAGAAATTGTAAATAAGCACACCTATCTTGGTCTAATAATTGACGATCGGCTAAACTGGAAAGAGCATGTAAAT
Organism: Parnassius apollo; assembly: GCA_907164705.1. NCBI lineage: Eukaryota > Metazoa > Arthropoda > Insecta > Lepidoptera > Papilionidae > Parnassius > Parnassius apollo. Next base: position 12,194,297 of record CAJQZP010000885.1, read on the forward strand.
CGTGTTTGTGATATATTAAGAGGAATATTAGCGAAATTTACATTAATCAAACAAAAAATACCTTACAAAACCTCTTTAATGCTCTATAAATCCTTAGGTGAATCTGTTATACAATATGGCTTGTCAAGCTATGGTAGAACCTACAAATCATATCTAGATCGAATATACTCACTTCAGCTGCGCATTTTAAAACAAATAGTCCCTAATAATCTCAAAATTAATTTTAAAGATGATTATCGAAAACTATTTGCATTTTGTAAAATTATACCTATTCACGACAAAGTTGAACTAACATTACTAACTGAAAATTACTTTACTGAAAATTTTAAAAAGGTAGATAAGTTATTATAGTCCACACGCAGAACTGATAATCTAAAACTGCAATTACCTAGATATAATAACTTATACGGAAAAAGAACTTTAAACTATGTTATACCTAATCTAATCAATCAGTTACCTAAATCTTTGAAAGACGTCATTACACGTAAAAACATAAAATATAAACTAAAATTTTTTTTATATACAATTAACTCTAACTAAATACTCGTAACACTTTAAACAACTTCTCGTTCTATATTATTGGTTTACTTTACCAACATATTATCTTATTATAAATTTATAAAAATATATGTTATAATCATCCTGTGTCACGATTATTCACAGAATGTAATAAGTTCACCATGTGATTTTACGCTCATCGCCTAAGACTATTTTATATTTTTGTACCCATAAATAGTTTGTCAATTAGAAACATACATTTAATGCACCTAATTTAAGTTGGTAATAATATTAATGTAACTTTGGTAATGTAATGTAATATAAAGTGTTAATTAGAATAATGTGTCGACAGCAATGGTGTACGGCAAAAACTCTAATGAGTTTATGTTTACACTAAAACTGTTAATCTTTGTAATCATAAATTTCTTAAATAAATAAATAATAAAAAGTAAGTATGTATTATCACATAAAATGTTGTAAAGTAACTATTGTATTATGAATGCGAAATGTAAACTTAACTAATTTTCTCTACAAGTCTTTATCTTTACAAATAATTGATACTATTTTATGACCTGTTTCTCTATATTTATCGCCAACTATTTATTAATCTGATACAGTAAATTATTTTTCAGAGTATAGACAAAAGTCTCAAAGAGCATAATAATCTTTTGTGTAAGCAAAATCAATTACTTCGTACACAGAATGCCCACCTAAGTCATAGATATAAACTGAAAATAATAAATAAATTGAAAAGGATGAAAAAGTAATCATACAAATAAACTTTAGTTGAATTTATATATATGTAGTATTTATTTATTAATCTTCTCTTTTTGTCGAGTAATTGTCAACATCCTGGTTTGCTCCACAGATGTGATGAGTTGTCCTTTGATTGTTCCATTGGAATTTACAAATTAAATTAATGTTTAGTAAACAAACATTCCAATAGTAATTATATGTGTGAGGATATACTCAAATATAAAGTACATTTATTTCCAAAAAAAAATTTTAATATTGCATGATATTTTAAAGTGTTGCATAAGCATAATATATTAGTTGTTAAGCTTTCTCTGTGGTGGAGTACCATCTCAATGCCCACGCTTCGGAATGTGCCTTTGAGATACCCATTTGTTCTTTCCACACAGTTTTTCACTTCGCAATGCCAGTTGGTAGGTATATTTTTTTGCAGAACTATTTAGCAGCTTTCAAATGTGGAGTCATCAGCCAAAGCTCTGATGATAAGCCCGAGCCCCTGTAAAATATTTGTTTCTATTAATGCCAATTCTAATATCATACAGACATTTCATTTCTGATTTTAACTTTGGAGTTGTTAAATATGACTTGATCATGGACTTGCCTTGGATATTGTTCATTCATGTTCAATGATGCGGCACTCAACATCCACAACCTATATAATTAAATCTACAACCTATGTAATTAAGGGGTGACTACAATCTGAAAGGTTGTTGAATCTTTAACCGGGAAGACAGTAGTCTCATGGGACAGCCTGTAAGACTATTTTGGCCATAAGCATCATGGTTATTTCTGGAGGAAAGAGGAATATTAGATGAATATAATACTACTATTATTATTTAGAAAAAAACTTGATTATTAGGTTTTAGGTTTTTTAAAAACTTTATAACTTGTTTGCTATTACCAGTTGAACAATTATTGTAGACCGCCCTTTTCTTGTACCAAACCCCAGTCTGGAAAAGTAGGTGAAATATATCAACATGGGTGCAGTCAATAGCCCCAAGAATATCTGGCAGACCATGCTCCGCTAGGTATTCTCTAGCTACATTTTTCCTTGCTTGATAAACACCCGGAAATGATATGGTATTAGTTAAAAATAAAATGAAAGAAGTAGATGCACTGAAACTTGTATTTACCTACACAAGAGGCTAATTAAAGTATATTGTTCCCCACATTCTAATGATTTTTCTATTGATGAATGATGGATAATAACTTGGGTCAAGTATTTGCTGATTATTTGTTGTTTGAACAACAGCCATTCCATGGTCTTGACTCGTACCTCTCTGGAAACTACCATTTGGCAAGGGACTGAAAGATGTAAAGTACCTACCTAGAAAAAAATATTAAGAAAAGTTAGCCACATGCATTGGTTGCAAATATAAGATGTTTTTGTACAAAGTGGTTGCAATAGATGATCACTTTAATATGCACTGGTAGTCTTTTCACAGAATTAATAGGCTTTAAAGCCTCATAGAGTTCTCTACACATATACAAAACACAATCTTTGAGCATCCGAAACTGGCTTAGAAATTCGTTGTTGGGGAATTCCAATGAATTAAGAACTCTGATTACGTACTCGTACCGATTGCCGATGTAAATTTCTTTCTTGTTTTACAATTTCTGATACGAAAATGTAGTTGTAGTAGACTCGAGACATCTTTTTCGTATTAAAATGGTTTGAAGATCCATGAACCAGGATAAAATTGCCCCTTTCAAATGTCAAAAAATGACAATTTTTTGTCTTTCCTTTGGCCTCATGCTAAGGACGGGGGGATATAATATGTCTACTCGTTATGTCAAACGGGGATAACTTCTCCTTTCCTCTATTGCCGTACTCTGGCATAGGGATAAGATAATTTTATCCCTTGTCAGTGGATATAATCGAGAGATAAAAATTTTGTCTCCTGCACATGTTTGCAGGGTGGATAAAATTGAGCAAGGGATTAAAATTTTATCCCGTGGATATCTTGTGCCCTGCCCATGCTAGCCCGGCAGTAGCCTACGCGGACCGTCGCTCTATCTAGCCAGGCGGAATATTATGCTGTGTTTACCTAAACGCAGTGTGTGACTCTACTCTATGACACGTCATTCAGTTCAATGTCGAAGAAAAATACTTTGGCTACTCCACTTTTTACACACGGCCGCTGGCCCGTGTTGCTCTATAATTTAAATAAACTCACATATTATTTGTTATTGTGCGTGTTCCAATGTATTTGAGCAGTTTGACGTTCTAAGTAATTTGTGTGGTTGAATAATAACGATAATTTTGATGTTTTAAAATATTTGTACACCTTGACTGTTCACTTATACCTGACGCCGACTGTACAATGGTCTCATCTCAGCGCTGAGCAACTTTAATAAGCACACGAAAAGGTCCTTTTCATCTGTGGATTTAAGAGCTGATAATGATAATGATAACATTAATTCAGACATTAAGCGTTACGTTTCTATAACTACAGATTAACAACGAAGCCTTAGTGTTTTGCACTTGTACATATACGACCTTATAAAATCGACTTCAAATTATTTAATGTTTTAAGTTGCTATTTTATTTAACAAAAAAGAAAGAGACAGGTATAGAGATAATTAATACATAATTTTAGTATATGATAATCAACGATTATAAGTCAAGCCGTCAAATTATAAGTTCCCAAACTTGTGTTGTCACCGTGGTTGAAATGGTTCAACGCTACCTGTTAGCATATTGAACAGTAACTTTTTGTAAATTTGTTTTCATATAAATAATCAAGTCACATAAGTCTGAAATGGATTAATTAAAGTTTCGTTTAGATAATTTGTTTTACCAAGAAGGTTGTAGATTATTCGGCAAAGTTTATCAAAGAGCAAGGTAAACTAGTTTTGACTTCGATTGCCGAAGCAAAAGTCAATTTAAAGTTGTTTTTATATTTAATTACTTGACAGACATTAACTATGTAGTTGTGGGCTATTGGCTCTTCGCTCGTAAATCCAGTTGTTCAGTATTGTATATTTGGCAAGATTTTCAAGGTTGCATCATTTTCCGCATTCTGTCTAGACTATTTGATATGCAGTAGTATAATTAGATGGATTATTCTCAAATTAATATACTAGTTTCGTTCTAAACATAAATTACATACTTAAAAGAGCTTGACTACTTAGGATAACTCAAACAATTAATATATTATCACCATCATCATTATATCACAAGTCCACTGTTTAACATACGCCTGCCTCAAGTAATGCCACAAAATGCGGTCCAGAGCATTTGCAGTCATTGACTTGAAATTAATGTAGGTACCTATAGGTTTTTAAATTAAATTGTTCAAGTTTTAGCGTGTCCATGACGAATCCAGTAACTGAGTTTGGCCATAATTTTGAATTTTATGAAACTCGTTTATTCGCATTTGATCAACTTATTTTTATATTCTTTAAGAATTTAATCTTTTAGTGACCACAGATACCTTGTGATCTTTCAAAGTTGAATTTCTTAAATAAAAAGAGAAAAGATAAAGTTTTATCAGGATAGTGAGAACAGATAGTGACATTCACCGCTTAAAATATTGAATAGTAAGTTATCTTTTAATTTCTTCATCATACATTGTCTCAAGGTTGCACGGCGACATTTCGTTGGGAGTTTGTTCAAATTTCAAACTGAAACTATCTCAAACACCATTTTAAATACATTGTTAACTGTACATATTTTTATATAGTTCCACGTCAGATAGATAGAATAATCTATGTTCCTGAATATAGGCTATAAGGTAAATTTTTATTTAAGATTGTAAACTAAATAAAATTTATAAGGTTTGTTTTATTTAATTTTTGATTTTGTATATTTTAAATAGAATTTTCTTTTTATTTGCTTTATATTTACTTTTAATGATTTTTTACAAATTAATTTTCGATTCCGTCTTCTCCTTTTAATTTACGGCATAATGTTATCCGGATATTTTGATACATATCATTGCTCTGTTGATAGGTGCAGTAAATAGAAGTTCATAATTATTCATATACTTTGCGAAAAAGTATAGTGAATTAATGACTTGTTTATATTCTAAAGGTTTTATTTCTAATAGAGTAATGGAGCAAAATGCAAATGGAGCTTGATTCACAATGGATACTGTGTCCAATATCCATTCTCGATCAAATCAAGTTGTTTCGTCGCTCCGGATGCAATCCGAATGAAATGCTTTTACCAGTAAAAGTTGAGTTATATGTATTTTTAATAATACTACTAAAGTACAAAATCACGATAAAAAAATAACACGACTTCATGCTACGTAAATTAAAAGTACTGCCTAGAAAATGCAATATTTCCCGTTTCTGTTATCTTTAGAATGTTGTAATACTGCCGTTAAAAGCCAAATGGTTTGTTGTGTGGTTTTGTAAATTAATATTTTATATAAGAAGCGTAGTGTATGCGTGATAAATAAGAAATTTATCTGATTACGTTACATAGGTTAGGTTAGGTTAGGTCCAATCACACCCCGATTACGTTCCCGCCCTGATGTGATGGAGAGCTTAGCTTAGTAGAGCATCTACAGTGAACAAAGAGGACTTGGCTGGCTGAAGGTGTAGGCCTGGACTAAGATTATGTCTAAAATGCGACTACACTACGACTGCCTATTATGTGTATATTTATTATATTGTAGATAGATTATTTCTCAGAAAAATGATTTCCGTGCTCCGTGTTCTGCCAAAATACGATTTACTCTTAAGTTTTATTGCCTTTATGTAAAATTGGTAGTCTATATTTAAAGTACACCTTGTGTATATGGTGCTATCGCTATAAGTATCTTATGAAACTTCTCTGTATTACCTCCCCAGATTGATTTAATGTTATTGCAACCACAAATATTTTAAACTTGCGTTCTACCCGGTTTAACGCTAAAACGCCACAATAAATGTTCAAGCTTTTCTATAATTCTTTCGACATTTCTTTAAAAAGTTCCAAGAGAAATATTTATTGTATTTTCTTGTTTAAGAGCTTAGTTTGTATATTGTGATATTTTTAAAGTGGTAGAGTCATTCTGCAGCTATATTATAGTTGTATCACGAAAAGATTGGCTCAAACAAGGAAGGACTACGCTCTCACAGAATACAAACGTGAAATAACAGCTTAATTCTGCTTTGTATTGTATGGTGAGTGTAGAAAACAGGAGAACTTTATTGAAAACGAAGCATTCCACGTTTGTACTCAGAGGTGACAAAGCATTTTCGTTTTGATTATTGATAGATGTTGATATCTATGGACCACAGCATCCGCTTACCTATAAACTGTGTGCTCAGTTGTCATCCTTTTTCCATAAAAAACAATTACCTATTGATTAAAAAAAACTTAACTCTAGAATTAGTCACTATTAAATAATTGCGACCTATGTGTGTCTGTCTATATATGTATGTATTTTTCTATGTATACACATAGATATAATTGAAGTATCTGTCTGTAATATTAAAATTACTGCCTTCAATTGAGCTTATAGGGTCATTTGCTTTCTATTAAGACACACAACCATTTCAAAAATATCCGCCCGTTTATTAGTCCGGGTTAATTTTTGTAATGGCTGAACCGAGTGTGACTTCACAAATATGTAAAAAGAAGAGTCAGAAGGAACTGGGCTATATTTTATCCGAAAACATGGAGAATTTTTATGTGATATGGAAACATTGATAAAATAAATCTTAAGGCTATCTAAAGGCTTTTGATGATTTTAATAAACTAAAAAACAAAACACATGCGTGCAGCTCACACGCGACAGAAGTGAAACCTTCAAATTAAACATTCATGCTTTCATAAATTCATGCCATCTAGCGTCTATTTTACGTAACACCTTGGGTGTCAATCAGTTGTTCGATAAAGTGATTATCTATAAAATGAAAAAGGTGGCGCTGTTATAATTTTACTCGAAAGAAAATATAATATATATGAGTCTAATATATGTATATATATATATACATATTGAAAGGATTGTTACACTTATTTCCTATAAAATAAAATTTTCTTATATTTAATGTCGAACTTGTATTTTAAATTATAATATTAAATAAATAAATCATTTGCCGTTAAATATTTGTATTTTATATTTCATTTCATTCGAAGGTTTCACTTCAGTCGCGTGTGAGCTTCACGCATGTTTTTTATGATACATAACGACTCACCGCTAAATCAGTGGGCCTCAAAAAATCAAGAAAATTGCAACAATAGATATAAGACACAACGTAACGAGCAAATAAGGGCTACCTTCCGGAAGGCGGAGGAGGGAGGTGATGAATACTCATAGCATACCACGCAACCGACTGCGTGGTTATGTGGGATTCACCGAAAAACCTCAGTGCCTTACCCACTAAACACCACCTGTGAGACTGGCTATAACCTGTTAAGATCATTCAGCCGTATCGAAAGCGACCCCCGTTGGGTGATAGAGGGGCGCAGTGAATTTTATTAACCAAAACATATAAGTTGTAGCATTTGTGAAGACTATCTTATAGTGCGTTTTTAAAAAATAGAAGCGACATCTATTGAAAATCTTAGGAGCTAATAGCACCATTCATTAATTTTACGGCCTGAAGCTGATGAAGATCAAATAGAAGTTATTCCTTGTAGAAGTATAGTACTCACTCATTACAAAAATATTTATCTCAATTTTACCTATTACGAAGCTGAGATTTGGTCGTTCTTCACTGCTTGTTTATTTTATAGGCACACGACACCTTCGTACCTTGTTGAACAAAACGCATAAGCGACGCCGTTTCGGCGGCGATTACGTATTTTTTCTCGCAAGCATTAAGCTATAATACTTCCTATCTCATTTTCTTCCACGTTAAATCTTATGAATTATGTGTCGCTTTTTCGTTTCATAGACTTTCAAATCAAGACGATGCTAAAGAAGTTTCACTTCAAAATTAAAAATGTTTCGAAGAAAACTTATTTGGTTTGCAATTTTACTCTAAAAGGTTGCCATTTCTTTATCTGTCTCTTAAAGTTTTGATGAAATATCGATTTTTAACATGTTTTTACTTCTACGCCATATTACAATAAAACTATGAGTCTTTAATGGTTTTTGAAAATTTGATAAGATCTTCATTTATTTTTATAATTTTATTCGCAATGTTTGTCTCTTTAGTGACATTTTTTCTTTAGTGCCATTCATAGAAAAATATTACTACGCTATATTCTACATAGAGCACTAACTAAATCATTCTTTGTGCAAACATTAAATCAGTAAAGCAAATAATTTGTTTAAATCTGCAGGCTTTTTTGTTTAAATTCTACGTATACAAAGTCGCGGGTAGGAGATAGTATTTATTAAAATAATATAATTGTTATCATCGTCAAAAATTCCTTCTCTCGTTTTTCCTTTCACCATAATGTTTAAATTTTGTGTAATATAATACAAATATATTGGAAAATAATAAGTGAAGATTACAATGTGAAGTGTGATTAGACACCATATTAATCCATGCTATTCAGCCGTATTACGACTATTTGATCTCATTACAACTAACTTAAAAAAAACTTACGTTTTTTTGTGTTATACAGCAATATGATATTTAAGATTTTTTAAATTGCTTAAAAATATTTTTTATAAAAACTTATCGCATAATATTAAGATTATTTTTATGTCCACTGCTGAACAGCAGCTGGTAAGCATTACTATAGAATATGCCAATAACTATTACCACACTGGGCAAGCGGGTTGTTGAAAGCAAAATAAATTATCATGCCCCAGCAATGATTCTTTTGATAATCGTTAACTTACAAAATAATTGAATGACATTTTGAGATACATTTTCGCCTACGTCGATCGCTAATGATTCGTCCGTAAACCAGGTGAGTACAACGCGTTCTATTGAAATTAATATTAAACATACCTATAATAACATTATATACGAGCATACTGTATACTACCGTTGGAAGAAATAGGTTGTAAATGGTAATTGGAATAGAAGTCTTTTACTTTACATTAGCATATATAAGTAAAAATATCGTTAAAAGTATCATTCTTGGCACTACGGGGAGCAGGCCTTTTTGAATATTTAAATTTTTAGTGTTAGTTTTTCTATATTATAGTTTCTTTTTTATATATTGTGTATAATTAGTATTAATTGTAAATATTATACTAATAATTTAGTCACATCACATCTAATATATAAACATTTATATTTGTTTGTTCGTGTGCGCTGCCTTAACGTTCATCAGATTGCAATATCATCCGTGCGCAGTCATGCCCCGACTTCGTTAGTACTAAATTCTTGACGTAAAAGTACGTACATTTGTAGATTAGTGGTCAGAGGGATAAAAGATCTAATGGCTCAGAATAGAATTGTTTTCTATTAATCGAATAGACTTCAATTAATATGTTATATATACACGTCTTGACAAATATGTACAGAACTTATGGCCATACTAGGTATAATAAGTCGAAGATGCGCATTGTTCAATTGGCTGAAATTGAACAGGTAGTCCGTTGGTTAAACGAGGCATTTAATGATAAATAATGCAATTAATAATGCATATATTCGAAAGATTCATTTTCAAATATTAAATTAAAGTTGAAGTGTCCAGGAGAACGGAGTGTAAGAGATTTAAAAATAATACTGGAGACTTTACGATGTACGAGAAGTTGAAGGAACGTGTTACGGAAACTTCGTAACTACTTTGACTTTTGTAGCAAGTAACTTGAAACGAATTCCTAGCGTAATTAAATAAAGTGCCATTTTCAAAGTTAAGGTAGCTTACTTTGTACAGTTTGGCGAATACATTTATTTGTTGCCATTAAACATGCATTGTAATAATGAAGTTGTTGACAAAAATCTAATCTTTTAAATACAAATTATACCGCGGATATAACATTAGAGAAGAGCCGTGGTATCTCAGATGGTTAACGCTCGTTGTAAATATAACAGAAAGCGAGTGACCCGGGTTCGATCCCCGCCGGCACCAATGAAATTGTTAATTCCAATTCTAAGTGCTGATTTACCACGTGCTCGGCGGTAAAGGAAAACATCGTGAGGAAACCTGCATGTCTGAGGAATAAGAAAAGAAAATATTTCGAAGACTGAAGTTCGCTAACACACATTGGGGCAGCGCGGCGGATACTTTCTTGCTCTAAAACCCTCTCAGAAATGAGGGGAGGCCTGTGTCCAGCAGTGGGATTTATATAGACTGTAATTTTTTAAACATTAGATTTTTTTTACTTATTATAAACCAGTGCTTGCCCACAATTCCACCCGGCAAGTGGTGATGTACACCTAGATGGTACATTACATTATCTTAGCGTTCTCGCTGTCTCTCTTCTCTTAAAGACCTCCAAGTTGTATTCGGACGGAAAGATTGGCCCTGGTTTCAATAAACCGCCCATAGTTGAGGTTTGTAGAAAATTCAACCTCTAACAACTAAAGTACGCCAATGCTTTAAACATACGCCCCTGTAAATAGGAACCAAAGTGAGAGGGCTACTTTTAGCGGTGAAAAGACATGTTTGGGTATTGGAGGCGTTTAATCTCACAATTTGGAAACTGCCTAAAGTATGACTATACCTGCACTCCTGCACATAGGCTTGTTTAACGCATAATAGAGTATTAATTTAAACACCAAAATAAAATTAAAAAACAGTTTCGAAAATATCAAATCCTACACTTTAAATAAATGTAAAATATGTTTTACTTTTTCTTTTTTAAATACTATAAAAGTATTTGTTTTGCTGTAAATTTTGCGAGAACATTAATTTTTACAAGACTGGGGCCTTAATGTCCGTCGTTGAGGAGACAATTCTCTTTTAGACTTAATTTTTTAATCGAATTGCCGCATAAATCTTATTTAAAAACTTTAGCTTGAAACTGAGAACATAGCTCTCTCTTTTGGGAAACTAGCGGTTTCTGACAAAAATTCCCCACAAATATATATACCTATTTATTATTTTTAAAATAATATATAAAACGGTATCCAGTTACCTATAGTTATTGTTATACAGTTTTTTTTAATATACCTATATACATTTATTTATTTTATTAAGTATACCTATATATTTACATTTTATATATATATATATATATAATTTTTATTTATTATACCTAGGTACATGTTTCCTTGTTTTTTTTTTTTAAATAGTTAATGCCCTACACGTAAATAATAATTAATCTTACCCGCGCAACGTTTCTTGGCAATGCGGGATGCAATAATGCAACAATGGGTGCGTTTGGCAGAAAAAAGCGCTAGCAAGCGCTTACAAGCGCTGAAATAGTTTTCTGCCAGGACACGATTACTACTTCAGTAGCGCTGACACAATCCGCCATTTTGCTTATTTAATTTGTTTGTTTTTAAGTAGAATTTATAAGTTGTTTTGTGCAATATTAGTTTTAAGTAATATAATAACGTGAATAAACATATACATGTTATTAAAAAATCATGATTAGTAAGTTTTTAATATAAATACTTTACAAACATATATTTAAATTAGGTTAGGTTCCCCGGTTAAAACTAACATCGTGTCCTGGAGGAAAATAGCTACTTACGATTTGACAGCGTTTACCGCTTACGATCGCCATTTTGCTTACAAGCGCTTGCTAGCGCTTTTTTCTGCCAAACGCACCCATTGTTTTTACACCACCTTCGACACTGTCCATTTGACGGTTGCTGACAGATGCCTGAATATAGTTAGCTGCAATTGTAGTAGTCAGTACTGTCAAACAGATACTAGTTGTCAAACAGATACTCTAGTTTTCCCTAGACCCCTCATAAAGTTGACATTTGTTAAAATAAAATGTCTATCGGTAGTTTTAGTTAATTTTCGTGTTTGGGCAAAGATGTCCCCCAAAGGCAAAGTTGTAAGGTTTCACGGTATCGGTAAATTCAGAAGCAAATCACATTTTTAGAAATATTCAACTTAGTAAGCTATCTGATTAGAAACTCTAAAACACCTTTTAAAGCAACCCAAAAAATTTTTCATCATTTTCGACGTTAGACGTTCTTGAAACGACCAACAAGTTTTTTGTTACATACTGTACATAACTTTAGGTATTTAATCTTATCATTGCACAGTTGAATCTAATAAAATCTACATACCTATTGTTTTAAGAGATAGAGTTTATTATGAGATTCGTTTGCAGATTATAACTTAAAATTCATTACATTTCAACAAATCACTACTTTCTGGTAGAGGTTCGTTTATCATTGATTAGATAACATTATGATATAAAGTCGGATCGGCCTTCATTATTATTTGCAATTTTTCATTATGAACACGTGCAGCTAGCTTTCCTGGTAGTTTTTTTCTCAGGAGATTCGTTTGTCACTGGTTAGATAACATTATTATATAAAGTCGGATCGGCCTTCATTATTATTTGCAATTTTTCATTATCAACACGAGCAGCTAGCCTTCCTAGTAGTTTTTTTCTCAGTCAAAAATTCCTCTAGGGTTTTGAGTAGAGCAAAAACGAACGATGGAAAAAAGTTTTTTCCATCGTTCGTTTTTGTAATTTCATTCGTTACATAATAATATATTTAATATTTTATCAATAAATACTCTTGCAACTAGAGCATTCGTTGATAAAATATTTGCAGAATAAATGACGCATATTCTGATAGAGTTTTCTATAATATTAATATTCTATACATTTATATTCTGCCTATTTTCAGCAATGGACTTTGACTTGTGAAGGAATACAGCCTTAGATGAAATGAAATGACATAAAATGATGATGATAATAATGTAGTGCATATTTTATTGTCTTATTGTTTCTGCAATAGTGGTTAACGGTTGCATAGATTGGTGATATAAAGATCTGTAATAACGTTGATATCTATCAGATCCTACCTATTTAAAGTGCAAATTTTTTAAATGAAATAAATGCTCTTTTAATTCTAGGAGTAATTTGCTAGAAATTTTAATTGTGGCTTGCGGGTTGCGACACAAGTAACTCTTCGTCGACTCTACTGGCTCAACCAAACATTGATTTGACAATGAATACTTTAACTTAAAATAACATAAGTTTATGACTAGCTTCAATAATTTCCATTTAAGAAGAAAAATTTAATTTTTTTGCAGTTCTTGGCTACATCCCACCCCGTAGTTAGCAGTAATGTAATATATGGTTAATTGCACTGCCTTAGCGTAACCAAAGCCTATTCACTTTTGCCTTGGAAACGCCTTGAAATCCATAATGTATTTTTATTTTTACCTTAAATATTAAGACAGACTAAATGCCTTATGTCATTCTCTGCCAGTCAAGCCTATATAACTGAGGCTGGTAACAGTTTTAAGGTTTAAAAATAAAATAAAATGTTTTAAAATACGATATAGTAATATCATATATATATGTGTGTGTGTGAGTGTATAATACAGTAAAGGTAATTAGTGTGGTTAGTATCAATAATTGGTCATTATTTATAAACGTGACTGAAAACTATGAAGTTCATATATTTAGCTGGTTGTTATTAATAATTCACAACTGTCTTCGATTAAAAGTTTAAAAATATATCACAGTATTTATTGGTAAGTAAAAGAAATCTAACTTAAGCTAACTCATCTTTTTTTCGTGACGAAATTCTCATGGATACTTTTCGCTGAAGGGGTAACGAGAAGTTAATACCGGACTCACGGTGGTCTCAATCAGTGTATACGAGGGACTTTAAAGACCGGCAGGAGTGCTCCAATAACGCGTTTGCTCGCTCGTGCCGTTTTATAGACTCGAGCGACTTATTTGGCTCACTGCGTTCACTGGATTATCATTTTCGTGACTCCAGGCGGTTAAGACAAGAGCCCTCATCCCCTGAGCCCTGAGGCACCGCAAGGCATGATCTACTACACGCCAGAAGAATTTCGAGGTTCGAACGGTGGGAGACTCGATACGGATTCTCCCCCATGTCTGCTCAGAGTCCGAGTGAGGGAACCACTGAGCCTGTTCGATTTCCTTTTTTACAGTGTGTGGTCCCTGAAAATCCCGCTATTACGCGTTGCCCGACGTCGTCAAAAGCCGAGTGCACCTGGCACTTCACCGCGCATGTCAATTCTATTATTCCTCTCAACAGAGAGGATACTGAAGCAATATGTAGGCCTCCTATCTCAAAACAAGCTCTCGGTCGTTCCTTGATTAAAATCCAAACCATGGGTACGCCCAAACCCAGCCAATTTTAGTCCGTCGTGGATTCGCACTACCACCCATATCTGAGTGACGTTACCCTATCCGCCGTATGGGAAAGCGGGATGACCGGCAACTTTTATTATTTTTGAAAATTTATTACATATGCTGCTTGTGCTGTGGTAATCAAGTAGATAAACTATTTACTCCCAAATAATTACGCAAAAGTAAATATTGTAATTGATTAGTTCACCCCGCCTGAGCGTGGTAGCTCAGGGTAACGTAAATATGAGTAGGGTGATCCCCCGCACCAATTGAAATTGTAATTGCAATTTTAAGTGCTGTTTACCGATGCTCCTGAGAACATACGTGAGGAAACCTGCATATTTGAAATAAGAAAAAAAATATTTCAACATATGAATTCTTCAACGCATTTGTGCAGCGCGTAATGAGGGGAGGCACTCCCAGCAGTGGACGTATATACGCAAATGTAACTATTACTTTACTTACTTTATTTCACCTCAAATTTAAGTTATAGCAGTTAATTTTGAACAGTTTGTATTGTGTAATAAATAAGAGTGGTAAATATCTAAATAAATAAATTTTTAATCTCTCAACTTAAAGTGACAGAAAGTAACGAACATCGTTTAAACTTTAACGTTACTGTAATTCTTGTTATCCCTTTTAATATTGATATCTCTTAGTATTTTTGTTGTTTGCGGATTTCATTTTGAATTGTTTTCCTGATAATTTTATTTGAGATCTGCTTCCTTGATTTTCCATCTTTATTTTCTTTTTATGGAGAACCAAAATGATCTTGCGCTGCAAGAACTCAAGGCGTCTAAGGTGCAGTGTGAGTTGTTGCTTAATGAAAAGGAAATAATAAGCATAATTTCAAAAAATACACAGCAATACTACAGACTAGTAGACTAAAGTTAAGTTAACTTGACTATTATTAAGTTGCATAGTGTATACAATTGTAATAAAGGAAAGGGTTCAGCTCCAGAGGACAGTCGATGAGTTTGACCGACAGCCTTATTTATCAGGCAATATCCATCACTATTTAAACTAGAGATTTCGAGATTTCGCAATAGAAGTAGATTATATAATCTATTATTTGTTAGGTTATTATATAACAACCTTGCTAGAAAATATAAAACTACCCTGTATGGGAAAAGTGGCTGTATATATATATGTATGTATGGTTCCAAAGATATACAATATGATACCGAATAACATAAAAGAGTGTAACGTTGTACAGATTTTCAAAAATAAATTGTTTCACTTTCTAATTAAACATTTATTTTATTCTACTGATGAACTTTTGTCGCGTTTTCAGAGTTTAAGTCCGGTTGACTGTATTACATGGCATATAGTAAAATTGTACATAAAATAAAATTTATGAATAATATAATCCGATGTTACTAGCAATATTTAAGATTAATAATTTAATCTAATAATTTAATGTATTATTATGAATGTAATCTATGAATTACGTATGATATTTGACATTTGTATGCCCATGAGACTGATCAAAGACTGAACGTTATTTGTATTTAATTAAGACCTTTTTGTAATCTGTGAATCACGAATAATCTATTTGGGATGATTTGATTTTAAGTATCTAGCAAATAATATGTGGAAGCTCCCAAATTAATCGCTGCATTGCAGTTACAGTTAACTGAAGCGAATGAGCAAATTTCACAATTTAAGCACTACAATGATAACTTGCAAGCATTTCAAACTCAGAGTCGGTTCAATTAGCTCGTTGAATGTAAATCTTATAAAACGTTGCAACTATTCACAACAGTAGATTTGACTGATGATTCTGCCACATCAAGAAGAGCAGAAAGCATTACTAAATTATAATATTGGAAAATTATGAAAAATAAAATTATGTAAGGAAAAGCAAGAGAGTAAACTTAAATTATATTCAATTGAGGTGGAAAACACGAAACATTGTTATGGGACTGAAATAGAGTGTCTTAAATCAGAAATTTTATCACTGCAAATCTCGTTGCAAATTATGTCAAATAAATATAAATCAGCAGAGAATGAGATAAAAGAACATATACTGGGCATGGCTGATCTGGTAAAGTCATCTAAATATAACGGCGAAAGATTTGACTCCTTATTAATATATCAAAATGAATATCAGTGCTAAATACCTAATGAAGGGAAAGTGCGTGTTAATAATATGACAAGCAGTGGTACCTCATTATACTCAACTACAGTCTATGCCAGTACCATAACAAAGTAGATAAATTTTAAAAGTAATGATATCATGAAAAAATAATACTATTGTGTATAGTGATGACTGACATAGGGCATAGGCAAAAACCTGAGAATATCATATAATAACTGTTCAAAAAGGCACCAGATAAGTAAATACTGCATGTCTGGAGCATCATTCAGTTATATTATGAATAAAAGTATGAACAAGAATCAATTATAAAAACGTATTGAATATCTTAATAACTTCCTTATATACAGGGACGGCCACAGGAAATTAAACTAAGATATACCTAATATAAATTTAATAATAAATAATTTGACAAGTAATGATAATTTAAATTTGACATTTAATTTCAAGAACCATAGTGATAAGTTTCATTTAATTGATATGAATATTTTAACTAAGAAATTTTTGACAAAATGTTAGTTTAAGTTCAGTAGCAAATACGATATCTCGATATTTATATTTTAACTGCGCCAAATTTTGGCTACCTTAACACCCCTTACACTTACTTATTCTCCCCCCCCCAACACCCTTCATACAACTTCTTTTATGCTTCTTGCTCTTGCTTCCATTGAGCAGCAAAATAATTTTACAATTGATTTGGAATCAGTTGCAATTTATTTAAATTAGATAATAAGTAAGAAAATAGAGATAATCTCAAGCAAAGATAATTTACATAGCTTAGAATATAAACCAATACTTAATTGTGTAATTCCACAAAATAGCATTAATAAAATCTGTATAAACCTGGTGCATCAAAATGGGAATGGAATAACCCTTAGGAATGAGGTGATTGCTTACACGCTAGTTCTATTATACTTCATTTAAAAATTGTACAAACAAAATTATTATATGGCGAAACATTTAAAAAAAAGTCCCGCTGGGTTTCTTGCTGGTTCGTACCAGGACAGAGGAATTTTACGAACCAGTGGTAAATAATTAATTATTGCTACCTTTAATCTTGGTAATTGTTAAATTTTCAATTAATCACACTTACCGTTACATATAAATGAAATATATTATATTATACACATACATAATGCAGTATAATCAGGTATATACAATAAACATGTGAAAGGGCACTTATATATTAAATGTTTAAATAAATATATCATCATGCCGGACCAAGAATAAAGTTTTAAAAATCCATTGCTAAATAAATATCATGTGAGGTCTGCCACAAAGAAAGGCGATGAACCACATACATCTATCAACGACCGTGCGATCTCTCATCAGGTGTCTCATCATCTCTGTGAGCTCAGAGCGTCGCCGTTATGAAACTATTAACTACTACTCAAGATACTATCGGTTTTATTTGTTCAGTACATGTTTAGAAATTTAAACCGTTTGGCATAATCGGTTTCTCTGGTATTACTGCAAATATCCTACAACTATATACTACTAATATAACTGCAGCATGAACCTACCACGTATAAATATGATTACATAGGACTGCAACTGACAACATGCACTAGGTATATATTTAATATGCCATATACTATACATGTACAAATTTAATCTCTATAAAATATATGACACTGGACTTAAAATACATAAGTGTGTCCAATTTTTTGCATCTAAAATCC
The DNA here is from genome assembly GCA_907164705.1 of Parnassius apollo. Classification (NCBI taxonomy): domain Eukaryota; kingdom Metazoa; phylum Arthropoda; class Insecta; order Lepidoptera; family Papilionidae; genus Parnassius; species Parnassius apollo. Next base: position 12,212,428 of record CAJQZP010000885.1, read on the forward strand.
AATCATACAACAATATTATGATTATAGCACCAATGGATCGGCTCGACCGACGAAGGACCACGCTTTCACAGAATACCAGCTTAAAATAGCAGCTTAAGGCTGTTATATTTCGCATGGTGAGTGTAAAGAACGGGAGACCCTTTTAACTGGATACGAGGTATTCCATTTTAGTCCTCAGAGATGACAACGCATATTCTGCATTTTGATTTTTCATCTAGACTATGTGTCATGGGCTGTATGCTGGATTATAATTTGAGTTTATTTTTTATATAGTTTAGTGTTATTTATTGTTATTATAGTTCTTATTTGTAATTTGAACAGAGAGAAAAAACCATAAAGCATATCCTTAAAAAAAGAAAACAATTTAATGTTATAGTTTCATTCTCACTTCCTAGTTTCTACATTATATCAAATACCGGAGGAACGCTAATTTTCTAGCGCAGCTGGATATTATTGTGGGAAATTATTACATCATTGCGTCACCAACAACCGATATGAAGTAAATTTTCGTACAAAATTGTATTCATTTAACTAAACTTGTTTTTGTTTTAATATTATCGTTATATTATTTAGTTTTAATATATCATAAAATACAGAGAAACTTTGGAATTTAATTTACAACAAACAAATTAGAAGGATTACAATATTTGCCAGTACGAACTAAGGACCGACCAGTACTCGTTAATTATGCAAACCAGTTTGAAAATTAATTTTAAAATAGTTATTTAGTTCTTATTTTTCAAAAGTCAAGGAAATAAAAATAATAATAATTAGGCCCCATATTAAAAACATACATCTATTATCAATAAGGTTTCAAAATGCAAATGCAATTTCATTTGTATTAAGTATTACAGTAAAATATCAACTTTTAATAAAACGAAAACGTTTAAATAACTATAGTAGTTCATATAGCACCGTAATGTTTAAAGTTATCAAGTTTCTTATCTTATTTGTAGCCTTCATTGTATTTATTTTAGTAGTAAGGTATTAATTTAACCGTGACCTAAATAGTCCAATTAATTATTATAATGTCCTGTTTTATGAACGTTTCAGTATGCCGGAAGTCGTCGAGTCTTCTTGCGAGGCGATTCGTAATGACTCGTAATGAAAACAGCACGTAGACGTCGCTGAGAAGGGAAATGGGTGTGTAGTTCTTCAAGGGAGCATTGTCGTCTTTCTTAAAAAACAAGACCAACGCACTTCTGCTCTACGCCTCCGCAGTATTGCCACCATGGAGGACGGAATTAAACAGCTTCTGAAGGACCTTAAGTACCGGTTGTTCATATTATATAGAAGTATTTGGAAAGTTATTAACGTCACTCGCACTCGCACGCAAGCACGTACGTACGCACGCACGTACGCACGCACGCACGTACTCATGCATGCATGCACGAATACACGCACGCATGCATGCACAACGCACGTATGCAAAATTCGATCTTAAATATTTCCAGTACTTTTCCTCCGGTGTCTGGTGGTTGGTTTATGTTATTTATGTGATTTTTTGTGTAACTAGTAATAATATTAAATATATTTAGTAAGAAATATTTGTACAGAAATGGAAGAAATTCGTGCGGACTTGTTTTTTAACCGTTTTAAAACTTTGAGTAGTCCATAAAATTAAATTGTAGAATAGAATTGTCGCAAAAAAGGTCAAGTAACGGCTGTAAGAGAGGAGGAATAGTCTGCAACCCGACGGAAATCTATATCCTTCTTCTTTTAACCGCACTGCGTAAAACTTACGGCGTAACCTTTAAACAACATTTTTATCATTCTCATCCTACACGAGTGTCCCCCTGTCTTAACAAGTTTTTTTGTTGCACTACGAGTATATCCCCTGCGCAGTTCTTCCGAATAATGTTCGAAGGCATGATAGTTTACGTTATGACTTATAAGGCATAATTGTCACGATGTTTCAAAGCGGCCAAGATAATCAGCATCATCAGAAATGTGGAATACCTAGAGTATATAATATTGAAATAGCTTCTGACAGTCCACCGCTGCAGAATATTTAATATTAAGTTTTATCTGTTACTGTGACGAAATATAATTTATTTTTGACTGAATGCCGTCTATATAGAATTAAATCGAACGAAATTACTTCAAATCCATCAATCAAAACGAAATATCTTGGGCTGTTTTTAAAAGAACATTTATGGATCCAGAGTTTTCGCGTTTTTTATCTACAGACCACCGTCATACTAAAATGAAAATATCGCGAAACCTACTAAATATGCCTACTACTGCAGAGGTAAAGTATCGGTGATCCATATATAATAATATCTGTAGGAGTATGTATATGGGCGTCTCCGTAACGTATTTAATCACAATCATCATCGTTACAGCTAATCACAAGTCCACTGTTGAACATAGGCCTCCCCCAAGGAATGTCACAAAGTATGTTCCTGAGCCACCTGCATACATCGACTTCCAGCATGTCGAAGAGATCGTCACTCCATCTAGTGGGGTTCGCCCTTTTCCCCCATCGGTTGTCGGTTCTTCGAGGTATATGGCCGGCCCATTGCCATTTCCGTATTTAAGCTTTAGTTTATTTGACAATTTTTCTACACAGTTAAACACTTATTTAGAAAATATCTACCTAATGACAATACATCGCAATATTTTTAAAAATTACTTTTGGGCGGAAAAATTTTTCCGGTACGACGCTCTTAGAGAGATTCTTTAACTATGCGAAAAGTTATGACGTCAAGCAAAGTATAAAAATTACTTGACGATAGTTATATCGTTACAAGCAGGTTAATTATATTTGGCTGTATTTTTTTATAATTATATTGAATGTTGCATGTTGCAATCAAAATACTTTTATAAATTTCAATGTTGTATTTCATTTACGAAACATTCTTCCTATTTTATCAGAGACCCAAATTCAGTAATGCGGGTCTCTGATAAAATAGAAGTTGTGTCATAATGAAACGGAAGTATAATTTTCTGTCCGATACTTAAAACGACAATATGGAGCGTTAGTATTCTGGAACATTCTGGAAACAAAATTAAAAAATAAATTATTAAATGTTGACGTTGATTCTATAGGTCTTCTTAGACAGAGCTGTTGAAACTTACCCTAAACGTGCCTAATAATAAAGGCTAAATATAAACTGCTTTCCATGCGTACTTTGAAACAAAGTGATGGTGTAAAGTGTCAACCTGTCGGATGCTTATAGGCACATCCATTACATATTTCGCGTTATTTGCCCCTTTTTGCCCAGTTATAGGTATGTCACTAGTCACATATTGCTAAATGATAAATCCTGTATTGTGGTAATTACATACATAAAATGCGCAAAACACATTAAAAACCGGAACAATAATTTTTAGTCTATACATGCTAGACGACAAAGCGTGATGAGTACATGATGTAGCCCACGGACACTTTGATGCAGATATTAACAGACATCTTCGTTCAAGAATCAAAATGCAGACTTGTCTCTGGTTCGCATTATCGTTATGTTCATATTTCATGCTGATATTCTGTGCATGTGTTCTTCCTCAATTGAGCTGATCCATTCGTCCTGCAGTCATAATACTTACCTAAAACCTTAAATATTCCTTATTAAATAAGGAGTCCTGACAAAACATATATCTTTTACAAGTTACTAGCGACGGTATGGAACTTAGCGTTCCGTTCCCTGGGTTTAGTACGACTCAGGCAAAGCCTTGATTGAACATGGTTGCCAATATTGGCGGTATGACCATCTAGTACTTAAATCAAATAAAGTATACCTCTATACCCAGATTAACTACAAGTGTTAAAGTGTGAGATGTCTGTTACTAATATTGCTTTGGCTCCTACGGCTAATCTTCTAAAATATGATGTGAGGATTATGTTTAGCAGTAGACCAATCAATGAAACCATGAAACTAAGCCATAGTTTTTGTTGTAATGTTCTCCTAACTTATCCATCTATTAACCTGTCCAGTCATTTAAGCCAAAAACCAAAAGGTCCGCGTGATGAACTCTTTAAACTGCACACGAGAGAAACCCAAACAAATATATTCATGAGCACCACCAAAAATTTTAATCTTATTCATTAGTCTTGTTTGACAATGAGTGCTCCTAAGCACTAGAAACGTAATTTATAAAATAAACTATTTACCACTAAATTACAAGTCGTCCCAATAACTAATATTTGTAACTCAAAATGGAATCCGATTCTCTCTATGCATAGACGAGTACATTTTCTTAAATTATTTTTACACTTATTACTTGTGCTTGAGCACTTTTAACTTCCGTGAATGCAGCAATTTTTCTACTGATTTCTTATATTTACGAACACGACCGTGAACACAACATATTTAAATAATACTATAATTTAAATGTGTTTTTACGGATTTTATCGCGTATATCTTGATAACACCTTAAGCCAACTCCTTCACAGTTAGCTACCGTGGGTAAATCTTTGCTTCAGAGAGCACGAGGGATCTGTACACACAGAGTAAACACCTGGAAGCCGAGCTCCAATACGTCAAGCATAATTTAGATGACAACAAGCTTTGGGTCCCACGCCTAAGTCATAGTGAACGAGTGAAATACTATCTAAATAATACCATTTTTCCTGTTTTATTTTACACTAGCTGTGCCCTCGATTTCAGACCCCGCGAACATGTTGCTATCAACTGCACATCCTTCTAATATTTGCATAGCATTAAATTGAATCTAGTTTTCTCTTCGGCCTCTTTATACAGTATAAGTTTTAGGTGGTAGAGTCACGCTGTAACGTATTGTTACGAGCTTGAGGTTCGTGACAATAAAAATTGCCGATAGAATTACCTACATTAACACTTTAATTCACTTTACACTAATTAAAGTTAAAAACACTAATAATTAATCACACTGATTCACTTTATTCCGCTCCGAAGCTTCGCTTGTCTCGCCAACTTCAATACTTCCCCGATCGCACCTTGCAGCGCCTATAAATACACATTAGTACCGAATCATCCAGAACATTCAAGTAAATACGCGCACCAATCGACAAAGCGCCGAAAGTTCGAGAGTCAGCTTCCAGAAGCATAGTTATTCGTTTCGACAACAGATGGCGCTGTCGGTTAAAAGATTAGTGATGTCATTTTCTGGAAAGCTCTCCCCTCGCTCCGTTACCCGACACTAGATGGCGCTAGTGCCAGATGTGAACTTAGCCGCGCAACAGTATTAAATAGAAATACGAACACGAACATGAACTCGAGTGTTATATAATATGTAACAAAACCCTGTGGGGAACCACAAGTTAAGTGACTTAAAATTGCATGAAAGTTTTTGGACTTGGCTAAAGCATTTGATACTGTCTGTAGCTCGTTATTGTTGAATAAGTTAGAAAGAATAGAGATAAGTTAAACAGTTTTAAATTTATTCGGAGGTTATGTAAAAATTGAACCCAGCGTGTAAAAATTGACGATATGACAAGTGACTCTCAACATATTTTTTATGGCGTTCCCTAAAGACGCATGACGTCATGTCAAAAAAGCACGCGCAGTCTTTCGTACGCGCGAGTACGCGAGTTTATGTGTACAAACCGATTTCCCTTCTAAGCAACGTCTACGTGCTGTTTTCATTACGAGTCATTACGAATCGCCTCGCACGCAAACTCGACGACTTCCGGCCTACTCTACAAGCCGGTTTTCGAAAAGGATTTAGCACCATAGACTACGTATAGATACTTTGGCAAAATGTACAGAAGACCAAAGTGTCATGTATATGTGTCAAACCTGTGCCGGTAGTTGTTGGGAGCACTAAGCTCGAAGTTATTGACGAGTATGTTTACCTGGCACTATCCGACTAGGTAAGTCCAACTTCGACCGAGATGTCAATTAGAGACGTTCGGTAGATTACGACACATCTTCTCGTCAGGCATTCCTCAAAACCTCAAAACTAGATTGTACATCCAGTGCGTGTTGCCAGTGATGACCTATTGATCTGATACGTGGTCCTTTACTCACAGCTCAAAGTCACGCAGCGAGCTGTATAGAGGGCTATAATCGAGGTTTCTCTGCGTGATAGACTTAAAAACAAGGATATCCGTAGTAGAATCAGAGTAACTGATATAGCCCAACGGATTAGTAAGCCGAAGTAGCAATGGGCCTGCCATAAAGCTCGAAGAACCGACAACCAATAGGGAAGAAATGTTCTCCAGTGGAAGCCTCGTACCAGTAGGCGAAATGTAAGGCATCCCCTCACTAGATTGAGAGATGATCTGGTAAGACATGTAGGATGTCAATGGATACAGGTGGCTCGGGACCATGCCTTGTGGAATTCCGTGGGGAAGGCCTTTGTTCAGCATTGGACTTGTAAAGGACTGTAATGATGAACTGTCACAAGTGAAGCGTAGTTTAGAGTAGATGTTCACAGCCTGATTAATTTAATTATATAACAAAGGACCTAAAAAGATATGTTGTCGTTTTGCAAACTATGATGTCTCTTTAGGAATCCTGAATATCAGTTATTTTCATCGTTCATTCATTTGAATATTGATTTTAGGATATACAATTGTTGAACTGACAGGACTCCCGTATTTGAGTAGATCAGAAAATTGGAATATTTGTAGGGTTTAAAAAAATTACTTTCAATACAATTCTTTGTGTCCTTTCAACTTGCAGAATATAATTATTGATTGCGATAATGCCAGATAAGTTACTTTAAGCAATTTAAAGTCAGCAGCAGCTCTTAGACGTTTGTAAACATTTTAATTTATGAATCGTCTTGGTAAGTGTTTCCTCCTGGAAACGCTGACCAGGAAAATGTGAAGTCATGTATACACCGAGGTATTTTCATAGAAGTGTTTTTATAAGAGCATCAACCATGATGGTGGAAATATGGACAGGTACGAGCCACACAGCTTAGTAATAGAAATGTAGTTGGTTTTTTCTAAGTTAGGCGTCAATAAATTATGTTGTAGCCATTTCATAACTCGTCCAAGCTCATATTTTCGTTACATGGAGTTATTGAAACTAAAACTGTATCATCTGCAAAAGCAAACAGTCTTCCTTTAACTAGTTTTAGGTTACATATTAGAAATCCAGGAGAATTTATTACCCCAGAAAAAATCAGCGCATGATGCCTGTGTATCCTTAGGTTAACTTTTTATTTTTTATTCAGTTCTTTTTATTTTAAAATAAAAGTTTGCTTATTTCATTTTTGTTATTATTTTTTATTTGAATTGTAAAATATTTCATATTAATTAAGGTGACAAATTATCAAGACATCTTTCGCACATTTCAAGAACAAATGATGACACACATAATACTGCAGTATCATGTGATAGTAGAATAATTGTGAAATTATCGTCTTCCTGCCTATAGAAGAATGTGTGATGTACGGAAATAGTGTGAGAATTTCTCCTCAAAATTCTCAATAAATATATGAGCAATAGCTCAATAAATATAAGTAGAGTGGTACAGGCAAGCTAATCTCCACATCTCAGGAGGCAATGTTTAAGTATTACTTCACATTTGGGACGCAGATTTTAATTATGAATCATGTAAATAGTGGCTGAATATCAAAACTGATCAAGGTGACATTGTCAGCGAGATAAAGACCTTGTATCTCGTTGACAAAATGTTAAACAAATATAATAATCATATATTTAACAATTTATTAATTATGCGGCAAGAGTTTTTTTCAATTAGCGTCCAATGTGTAATTTGGTATATGGTTTGTGTATCTCAGGAACCCCAAACAGATTTAGAGATATGTCACGCGAAGCTATTTTTGAATGAATACCCAGATAAATATTATCTGTATTTTTTTTAAATGTCTAGTAGTAAAAGTATTTTAAAATTGAGATCTAATGGTTCTTACGTAGCAATTCATTTTTTTTGTACGCAGAGTAGTGGGCACTGGTCAGTTCCTCAACGCAACGACTAATTGAAATTAATAAAAATATTAATTACTTCGCAACCTTCCGCTAACTAAATACAATGATGTGTCTTACCTGGATTGAAGAACGCTTCCCGGCCTCCCTCAATTACATGCACTAACTCCGTCACTACTAGTCCCAGCACCACTACTCCCGGCACCACTACTTCCAACACCAGTATTACCGGTAAGACACACCATCGACGATAATATAACAATTATTTCGCCTCTACACGAGGTATTCTCAGGTGATGTAGACTCTACGGCGGCTGACCGTTTAGATTCTTAGCGGGTTAGGTTCTTAAAGGGTCTGGTCTTTTATAGACTGTTACTAGAAGCCTCTTCACAGAAGAATTCCTTTCATTTGATAGATCGCTTATCTAAGAGCAGCGCTGCCTGAGCTAAGGCAACAGTGTGGCCCCCGAACGAGCTAAGGCAACAGTGTGGCCCCCAAACGAATTTTCACCGAGGTGAGAGAAGAAGAGAGAAGAGGAACCGACTTGGCTGGCTTGAGGCTTAGAGCCGGCTTTAGGTGGTCACTTCGACTGGGTTTGCCTAGTCACATGTAAAAAAAGGACAGCAACTAGAAGATGTGCCGGTCAAGCGATCACGACAGCAGAATAGCATAGTAGGCAGTGGTGCTGCGTCAGCGACGCTGTAGCTGTGTGCTGTCTGTGGCCGTGGAAGGAATAGGGGAGATCTCACGCTAGTTAAGGTGTTCTGCCCGGGGAGCGGCCGACACTCCGTGTGATAGTTCGGAGATGTTCTATATATACTGTTTATGATTCGGAATGTTGATAGCGCGATTTAGGCTTCGGTGTGTTTCGCTTGTGGCGCGACGACAGCGCCGCTACATCATCCCCCTGCTCAGACCGGAGGTCGACAGTACAGCCTCGTTGCCGACGAATGTGCAAGTGCCAGTGGAATTCCTTGTAGTCTGCGGTGAGTCGAGACGAAGGCAAGTAATCTGCGAGAGTGCCGTGAAGCAGAGGCGAGCAGTAAGGCTCAGAGCCGTGCCGAACACTGTATAGCGCAGAGAGTAGCTTGAAGGAACAGAAAGCATTATTATTGCAGTGCTGCGATGAACATTGTGAAGCTAGATGGCTTGCAGGATATGAAGACTGTAGACGATATCTGCTCGGGAGCGAATGGGTGGGGTATTCTAGGACGATGATGAAGCTTGAAGTTTCCGAAGGTTGTCTGTTGCGTGTTCAGATCACGTCGGGGTCACCACTGTGGCCGTGAAGAAAAAGGGGAGATCTCCCGCCGGGCAAGGTGTTCTGCCCGGGGAGCGGCCAACACTCCGAGTAATAGTTCGGAGATGTTCTATATATACTGTTTATGATTCGGAATGTTGATAGCGCGATTTAGGCTTCGGTGTGTTTCGCTTGTGGCGCGACGACAGCGCCGCTACATGTCTTTTCTAGTGTATAATGCTACGTTTCCAAATTGAACCGCCGTTTCGTGTGAATGTCGGTTCGCACTGCGCCTCGCCTCGCCGCTGCCGCTATCACTTGGACCACCGCTAATTTCGTGCCCGTGGTTTGACGCATGCACCGTCATTTACATATATTTTTAATGTTTTTATTATCTCTTAAACATACAATAGAATTACTTGCGACATTTTTAAATAACCCCTATTTAGATAAGTGCTTGCATAAAATACAGTTTAAATATCAGTTGTTACAGTTGGTAACACAATTAGCCATATTGTTTCAAACGTTAGCTGCAAACACATTCCGCCAGACATCGCGGCCATATTTTAGTCTGTGCGGCTAGGTTTCGGGAAAAAGGTGGATGCGAAGGGGTACATGCAGCGTACTCCTTCCGGAATTTCGGTGGTGGTGAGTTGCTGCTGAAGGTAGATGTTGAAAATGCAATTAACTCAGTAGACGGAGGCGCTCTGGTGACATAGGTAAAAAAATTACATTAATTTACCGGTACCTCTGAAATATTACAGTACACCATCTACACTCATGCACAAATAATACCAAATGTTATGTCGATCAATAGCCAACAGGGTGACCCACTTGTTCTGGCAATAAACACATTTACTTTCAGTCTAAAGTCAAAATTCAATGTCTGGTATTTCGATGACGGGATAAAAGATGGCGAAGCAAACTTAGAGGTAGATGATTTAACATCTTTTATTTCAACTTTCAGTTCTATCGGCCTCGAATTTATTTATTTTTTAAATGTGAACTTTTTGTTAATGAATATTTACCCATCTCCAAAAAAGATCAAAAGTAATTAACAGCAAATCGCATCACATGCTTGGTAATCCTCTTCTGGACGAGATTCACCAGATGGTAAATGGTGATGTAGACGAAGATGGTGAAGTGCTCTGACTTACCAAAAAACCTATTCGTTCTTGCCTTAAGGATCACATTGTAGACCCACCCTCCATTCGATTACGAATGGAAAATGGAAAACTTATTCCAGTCTTTTTCTGTTCCATAATGAACGATGTAGCAAACCGTTTAGTTTGAATGCGTAATAAGTCCACTACAAACGAGTGAACTGAGTGAACGAACGAGACTGGCCGAACATCTGGTTGTCCCGTGGTGTAAAGGCGAGGGAAGAATTAAATTATGCAATTCCAGGCTGGTTTACATAATAATGGATATCTCAACCACCAACTGCTTAAGTCGGTCGGTGTATTCCAGTGATATATTTCGCAAACAAGGAGCTAAGATGAGTTTTCTCCTTTTTTGCAGTAAAGAGACACGCAGGTGTTTTGGAAGCTTTGAAATTCATAAGATTTGCATCGCCCTACTCGACGACTGTAGTATCAGATGTACACACTCAACCATAACTTCTCTTTCGGACTGGATTTGATCCCGACTGGTTCGAGCACTTGGTTGGTATCTCTCCACAACTGTGTTGTCGTCTACATAGGAAGAGAGTTGCGAAGAGAACGGAATTTGAAGAACTCTGCCGTTAGTTTCCACAGGATAGGACAAACAGCTACTGACGACGACTCAGATTGTTCACTTATAAAGTCCTTTATCTATTTAATCAGCCCAGAGGATACGCCGTACGTTGGAAGCTTACGCAAAAATTTAGCGTGTCAGACTTTGTCAAAGGTCTTCCAGAAATCTAGCGAAACAGCAAGTGTTCGCTGTTTTCGGGTGCCTCATATGCGCGTGGCATACGCTAGAAGCTCTCCAGCTCACCGATTTTGGCGAAATCTGTTACAGCGGTCACTGAGAAGGTCATTCCTAGGTAGGTGTGGAGATCAATGAGATTGGCCTATAATTGGCAGGGTTGGTACGGCTGCCTTTTTTGGAACAGGCTGCTCAGTGGCCAGCTTCTAAAATCAGAGAGGGAATAAGCGTGTGAGCATAGGAGACAATTTAGGTGCGCAAGCTATTAGAACTATAGCTGGTATACCATCTGGTCTACTAGCTTTATTCACATCTAGACGCTGCAAAGTTTTAAAAGCTTCCTTGTTTGTGATGTGAACCTCCGACATACAGGTCTGACTGTAAGGTAATTTAGATAGAACATTGTTCTCTTTGTCTAGACGTGAATTGCAGGCAAAGAGAGATGCAAACAAGCCCGCTTTCTCTTTGACTGTATGCGCTAGTGTGCCATCGTATTTTACCAGCGGAGGCAGTGTAGGCTGACAGAAGTTTGTCTCAACCGCTTTGGCAAGAAACCAACAGCCTCTATAGTTAATGTGAATAAGGAATCACAGTTGAACGACACGTTTTTCGCCCGTGGAAGCTTGATCTGGTGACTTAGTCAGTCAGTCAGTCAGACGGAGTCATCAAATCGTCTGAAAAAAAAATAAACCCACACATGGCATATGCCATACTAAATTTAACGTAGGTTCAACTCTTTGAATGCAAATCCCATTTTTAAATCATCTAGATGAATTGATTAGGAAAACTATGACTGAAATTTTAAATTGTCCATTAAATGACAATTCCTGTGTTCAGGCGACCCTTCTCGTTAGACTTGGTGTCCGAAAAGTTTCCAGCGTAGCGCTTCCACCTTCGTGTCTATAGTTTATAGTGCTTCAGACCACATTGCAACAAATATTCACCCATCACTCGGTGATGAGGTCTCGTGCTTTGCTGAAGCCAAAGAAACCTGATACAATAAGACCGGGCTAGACCAGGATTCTCTTATGAATCCAGCTTCTGCGAAGCTTTGGGATGGGCCACTCACCATTAAGGTTCAGAAAAACCTATTAGTAAACTAAGGAAACCCACAGAGCAAGCTCGCCTCTTAGTATCTATGGAGAGGGAGTGAGGAATATCTTGGACATTTTTTCTTTCCGTCTTGCTATAAGCCTGAGATTAGGTTTTGAAAATGAGCACTTTCGCTGCCGCTGTGTATGTAAAGAAGTCGACGTACTTGGTCATCACAGCCTGGCGTGCCGGCGGAGCGTTCGTCGCATCCCTCGCCAAACAGCCATTAATGACGTCATTTGGCGTGCCTTAACCAGTGCCAACATACCTGCAATTTAAGAGTGAAACTGAGGACGATGGCAAGGGCCTTAGCAAGGCGTTTTTACAGGGATATCTCTTCACGCCTTGTCAATGTGTCTCGTGACCCTAACCCTAAACCTACAAATACTTTGGTCATCGGATTAGTCTTCTGGGCACGCTACTATTTTTTACTTACATAAGTTAAGCTTTACATACGGTATAATTTTGTAAAAGCAATTAAACCGTGTGTGGTTTCTGCTGCAGAACTAAAAATCATTTTGTGTATTAGTTTGTTTCTTATATATTTAATAATAAAAAAACTATTTCCCTTTAATTTCTACTACTATTTTCCATTTAATATTTTAAATACCAGTGAAATCGAATTTAAATTTCTATGTAAATTATGAGCATATTATTCTTACGCTATCAGTTAAAATTGCTCTATTTACATAACTTAAATTAAACCTATGTTTTATGAATTTCATTAAAACGCAAATAATTATTTTAAGCGATACGTTCATGTTTATTTAAAATGCATTAGATAGATTAGTATGTAATAACTTGATATATACGTTTTGTTAGTAAAGGCTTAAAATACATATCTATTTTTTGGGTTCCGTAGTTAAACAACAAAATATAATAGTTTCGCCATGACCATCCATCCACGGTTTTATTTAGAGACCCTAGGTGCTACAAAGCTATAATTTGGTATAGATATAGATATTAATCACAATTTAAAACATATTGAGATAATTCAACAAATATTTCAGCTCAGGGGCCCCTTTGTGATATATTTAGCTTTGAAGTGGTATTTTTGTTAGTCATATGCCCTCCCCCCTACCAGTCCCCCCAGTACCAGTACCGCCCTAATAGTCGACTAACTTATAAGCTGCACTTGGATTAGTAAAAATTTCGTTACAATTCCGTAGAAAATGTTTCAAAATTAGCTGCATTATAACTTCGTAATGTTATTGTAAACAGTAAAAAATAAAAAATAAATATAAAGAAAACTACTGATGCATACTCAACAGATTCCTATACCTTTACGTTTTCCTTTACGAAGTAGGGAGAGGGGATTGTCGGAAATTTCCAACTTTGTCAACATCGTTTCATGGGTTTTGTCCTAAGTATTTTCTATTTATTTTTGTGAAAAATATATAAAAATTTCGTCCAAATCTGTCAAAAGGTCATCTTGGATCGTGTTGGATAATTCTAATCAATACACTTTTCAAAAATGCACAATGCTTTAAGTACGAACTTTTCAGCAAGTCTGCCTCTGAACGGTCTTCGTAAGAGCTAAGGCCATCATCCATGCTAGATTTGAACACTATTGTTGAACTACTAATTGTAGTCAGTACAAGTCAGTAGAGAAAATGGCCTGCACAAAACTTTATTCCGACATTGAATCTCTCTTACCTATTTACACTTTTTACTAACTAAATAGTTAACAATTTAAAAAAAAAACAATAACGTTTAATACACTATTTAATAGAAATTAAAATCTTCCCCATTTGTGCTTCTCTACTGTGGTTCACTGAACTAAATCGATTCAATAAACTATGTCAATTACATTCACAAAAAAATAATTTAGATAATATTTTTGAAGGCTACTTACATGCGCAATGTAAATAAAATAAGTGTGACTGTTAAGTGTGAGTGCATGTTAAAGTGTTCATGAGTTAATGTCAAATTTTATATTAATAGGCGAGTTAAAAAATTATTTTGCCCATAAATTGTTTGGTGGCGATGTAAGTAAATTAGTTTGTACATGATACGCGTCTTTCTGAAACGCCAAAAAAAACCTTAACGGCCAATGATACCACCATCGATGATATACCATCTCATATAATACGCCAGATGTAAAATATCCACATATGTCCAGCAATCAACTTTTAAAGAGTGACGAAAAAGTTTTTTTTTTGTTTGCGACAGTGGTATTATAAAAAACAGCGTTCAATTTAACTTGTTACCCTTCAGTATATATTGTCCTTTAATTTAATCGCGAGCTCATAAAACGCCTGTAAATATTTCATTCGATTTAATCATTCTATTCATTTTATTAAAACAATGAAGCATTGTTAACGTATATTGCTGAGAGCTCAATTAAATTGCAATGTATTACTACTATTAAAATTATTAATGGTAAGTAAATTGCTTGAGACTTTTTTATAAAAAAACTTGTTATATAATAATAATAAATCTATTTATTTTATAATGATCTAATAAATATTAAATCTTTGTGAGCTTAGATTAATTTAGGCAACTTTTGAATGTTATGAAGTTTTGTGCACTTTTATGTGAGTTCTTCCGTTATCGATTGGGTACGTACTGTGAAAGGTGTTTTAATATTTTTTTTAAAATTTAGTATTATAAATTTATAAAAAAAAAATGTTATATTTTTGCTATTTTCTGTTATTATAAATGTAATTAGCAATTAGATTATTTTGAATAATAATTTTAATTATTTCTGTTGTTTGAGCAGTAGTGTTTTATAGCTTTTCAAACTTTATCTTTTACTGAAGATGACGATATCGAGTGTACCGAAGGGCTCGTTTTCTTTGTCAAGCATAGAAAAGAAATAATAAACTAGTAAATTCATATTTAACATTTTACAGGAATGACATGTTTGTTATTTATGGTTATATTAACAAAGTAAGAACATTTTTTATTTTTTATGATTTGGTGATTAATTCGATCATAATATAATAAATTAAAATACTAAAAAAATTAACTAAAATTAAAATTGTAATTAAAAAAAATTAAAATGTACGAGAAAATCCAACCGTTTACAGATCTAACAGTTTATAATAAATCTATGTTTAGCACACTTAATGACTAATTTCTATGTGACGAAGATGTCAAATAATTTCATGCAGGTTTGGTTTTGTCATTCCTTATTTTTAAGACGTCTACCTACCAAATTAGGGTTTTTAAAATCATCAACCTCCAAGCGATTTTAAAATCAGTATGGCTTATAATTTTCTTTTCATGTAGAAATTTATAAGAATCTTTTAAAAATCTATAAACATGTAACAAATAGTAGAGTAATATTGCCGTTTATTGTCAACAAAAATATTTAAAAAAAACATATTTTAATCGATGCAGTGGTTTCACGCCTGAAGTATATTGTGTGGCGTTTTTCTTCTCTTGAATCACTTAATTTACTGAACAAAAGCAGCATATTATTTTTAAATAATCGATAGCCTCATGCAAATATATGCCATGCGTGGTAGAGCCACGCTGCATCTATATTATGGTTGTAGCATTAATGCCTTTGACTATTCAACCAACTGGAGAGGCCATGCGCGTTAATTTCTAAACAAGAATTCTGTCAACATCAGGGGGGGGGGGGGGGCAAGAAAAACACACAACTGTATACTTAACTACAAATCAAAATTAAATCGTGTCACTATAAACGCACACTACAGCATTTGTGTTTGTGTTCATCGCGTTTACGCATACCATCAACACGTTCATATACTGATGGCGCTGGCTGAATGCGCAACGTAAGGCGTGGACTATGTCGATATTTTTATCGATAAACAAATCACCATAGTTCGCATAAGTTTTTATTTGATTACAAGTAATACATAGATAAATAATACCAAGGTGTTATTTGAAATTCTTTTTTTAAAGTATTTAAAAATGATCTTCGGAAAAAACTTAGAAATTATTGAAAGAAAGATTATTATTTTGCTACAGGTTTATTTTACAGTATGCAGGATAATATTTAACAAATCGAAATAGGAGGTTTAGTTAACTTATTTTAAAAATCAGATTTATGAAAAGAAAAGACCGATCAGTTTACCGTCTTAGATGGTGTTAACCAAAATTTTGTTTTTATTATAAGGCTTCAATCACAAAACCGCTATTTAAAAAAAGTAGTTGATTATGAAGAGTTATTAAATGAACTATCTGGAAAATATTTAATAAGTTAGGAAAATAAAAAAATTTACACTAACAGTTGAACAAAGTGAACTTTAAACAGACAGCTGCTTTAAAATAAAATGTGACATCTACCTAGGTCTAAATATTCCCCAGAAAGATGTTTTGCAAAACTAATGTACAATTGATGGCCGACTTGGCTACACAAAAAAGCGTTAACTGTTTTAAAACTTAGACTAGAAAGTAACCCTGACAAGAAATTTTATTGTATATAAGTGATAGATGAAATGAAAATAAAACAACTGACGTAGTACTATGCAAGTTCTAAAAGACATTTTGGTTATATACATAATGCCTTTGGCTGCTAGCATGGTATTCCGTCAATTATTTAATTTTAATTTCATCCATAACCAAGATACAGTAAAAAAATTTATCAGGGTTACTCTCTGCTCTCAATTTTAATGCCGTCAGTGCTTCTTGAGTAAACCCCGGTCGGCGATCGATGGTAGTGTACCACTTAGTCAATGTCCGTTGTGCAGGCAAACATGTTGCAAAAGGTTTACGTACATAGCGATAGACTTTTGGTGAATAATAGTTAAGTGTTAGTGCAAAGTATTTTTTGCTAACTTGTGAAGCCTGTTAATGCTATTGTTTTTTATGTCAAGGCATTTTTTCAGTTTAATTTTTCTTGGCCTAAGTGTTGGCTCGTACTCGCAGTGGGAGTAGGACTAGTTCGGGATATATAAAGAATTATTTCGAATTGAGACTTTCGAGACTACTAATGGAATTTTTCTGGAACATCCAGCTTTCTTTTTTCGATGTTGACGATATTGTGCAATCACCACGATCACCCTAATTTACTTACGTACCTAGATTAATGCTTTTGTAAACTTAATAAAATATTTTCAAGTTGGATAATATTGGTGTCAAATTAATAATAAAAATATTTAATTTAAATATAATTACAGCCAAACAAGTTCATGGTTGGTACTGCAGTGTCCTTTTTAGATTTTTCAAATTGTTCGGAGCAAATGGTGCTAGTCCGTTTAGGTATCCAAGATTCATCGTTTCTACAAGCTACAATCCAAGTTTGCCGCCTAAAAGGATCTTTTGGAAATCTGTAAAAACAAACCAATAATAGAAAAATTTACTACTTTTTGTAATACTTTATTGTAAAAGCTAAATAAAAACTACAAACCGGTTCGGCAGACAAACCCGCATGGTTAATTAACTTATCGATAGCTAAAGTTGTGGCGTCCATCACTATAGTGCAATACTTTCGGTTGCGGTGATACCAGTTTATTTTTATTAAAATTGCACACTTTTGCTGCGAAGTAGCAAGTTTCGATTTGACTTATTTATTTTGTATGATATTTAGATAAATATTAGTTATCGATTATATTAAATTATATAATATTCAGTATCGTGTTGAAATTGTGCTAAATATATAAATCATTTAACAAAATCCACTACACATCTATATGTATTGATTATTATTCATCACAAACTGATTTAGTTATTAGGAAATATATTGTTACGAGCTTGAGGTTCGTGACAATAAAAATTGCCGATAAAATTACCTAAATTAACACTTTAATTTACTTTACACAAATTAAAACTAAAAACACTAATAATTAAACACACTAATTCACTTAATTCCGCTCCGAAGCTTCGCTTGTGTCGCCGAGTTCAACTCTGCCTCGATCGCATCTTGCAGCGCCTATATATTTAAATTAGCAAAGAAATATCCAGAATGTTCAAGTAAACACGCGCAAGGTACCGAGCGTTCGAGTTTCGACTAGGCGCTGTCGGTTGAGTAATTTGTGATGTCATTTTCTCAATGCTCCCCTCGCTCTCGTTCCTGACACTAGATGGCGCTAGTGTATTGTCGATTTGAGAGCGTAACACTGCCCCCTCCCAAGACATGCTCGTCCCGAGCATTATCGGCTCCATAATAACGCGCCAAGCGATTCACATGGACGATCTTAGGAGTCCCTCTTGCGCCTTTCTGTAACGGCTCCGCAATGTCAAGGGCTGTTCTATCCCGTGGTGCACCAACATTGTACAATTTCGGTGCTCCTCTACTACGTGTCTGAGGTCCCCGCACGGACGCACAACTTGTACACTTACGACACCAATCCTCGACATCGTCACGATAATGGACCCAGTAAAACTGTTCTCGGACCTTCAGTAGAGTTCGTTTAACTCCCAGATGGACTCTTGAACGACCATTATGGCACAGCTGTAGAACATTCAGCACTTTAGCTTTACGGACAACCATTTGCAAACGACAGCTGTCCCTTCGACCATTGTCCCATTTACGGCACAGGACTCCATCCTGAATCAGCAAGCTGTCCCATTGGGCCCAATAGCTTTTCGTGGTTGAACTCATCGCTGAGACGTCCCTCCACTTAGGCTTGGTAGTACGGGCCTTCATCCATCCCAGAATCGGCTTGATGTCCGGATCTTCCTGCTGTGCATGTCGTAGGCTGTCCTTCCACCCGTTGCTGAGGTGGTCTGTCCTGAGCATCCTCACGGATACCACTTCCTTACTCTCTTGCCTACTACAATGGTTGCAATCTTCAGGACAAGGTCTTCTTGTCAATGCATCTGCGTTACCGTGAGATTTCCCGCTGCAGTGTCTGATAGTAAAGTCGTATTCCTGCTGCTGCTGGGCGGTGCTGTTAGCCGCACTTTCTTTCTGAGACCGTTCACCTTCCCTTCCTAGGGTGTGCTTAGGGCAGCTGAACCGAAGATGGCCCCTTTCCCCACAGCCATAGCACCTAGGGCTGTATCTTTTATTGTGGTCGCGAACCGTAACTGCTGTAACCTCCCTAGCGTGAGGTGAACAATGATCCTGTCGCCGCCAGGCAGTGCCGTTAGCTGTACTACCCTCTCGAGATCGATCAACTCTCCTTTCCACGGTTAGTTTAGGGCAGCTGGATCGAAGATGGCCCTTTTCCCCACAGCCA
The DNA here is from genome assembly GCA_907164705.1 of Parnassius apollo. NCBI lineage: Eukaryota > Metazoa > Arthropoda > Insecta > Lepidoptera > Papilionidae > Parnassius > Parnassius apollo. The sequence goes on from CAJQZP010000885.1 coordinate 12,231,590, forward strand.
TAGCACCTTGGGCTGTATTCTTTGTTGCGGTCGCGAACTGTAGCTGCTGCAACCTCCCTGACGCGATGGGCACGATGATCCTGCCGCACGGCTTCCACCTCCAGTGCATGGGCAAAGGCGTTCTTAAGCGTCTCGTGGTGCCCGAGCCTCACAGCAGCTCTGACTTCCAGGTCACGGATGCCGTCGATGAATGTCTGCACCAGGTTCCCTTCAATGAGCGCAGGTACAGACCGGTATGCTTTTCGCACCAGCTTCTCCACCTCTAGAGCCCACTGCTGCAGGTTTTCGTAGATGCGCTGCACGCGATCTTTAAGATGCACACGAAGGACGTGTTCCAGGTGAGCGTCGCCATATCTCACCTCCAATGCCTCAAGGAGTTGCTCATAAGTCACTTCCTCACCGAGAGCTTCCAGAACTGTTAAGGCCTGGTCGCGCAGGCCTAGTGTGAGAGCAGTCATGGCCTGAATTTTATTTCAGCCGTTCGCCTTCATAACAGCCTCGAACTGGATTTTGTAGGCTGACCAGGAAGAGGTCCCGTCGAACGGCGGCACTTTGAATCCACGTAGCGAAGGTGTTGTAGCTACTACGGGAGCTGTTGTTCCATCTCCAAGTTTGAGTTCGTCCAGTGATTTCTTCATGTCGGCCATTACGTTGTCAACCCGATTGTTTACTTGGTCGATTCGGGTTTCAGCTTTCTCGATTCGGTTTTCAGCTTTCGCGATTTGGGTTTCAGCTTCCGACAGGCGGTTGTCATGCTGAGCAACCCTATCCTTCACCTCCTTTATCTCCTTCCCGAAGGTAGCGTGAGGGTCCTTCATGAGGAGCATCTGTTCCTCCTGTCGGCGGGCCTGTTCCTCTTGTCCGCTCTGCAGCTGCTCTTTCAACTGACGGACCTGTTCCTCCTGTCCGCTCTGCAGCTGCTCTTTCAACTGACGGACCTGTTCCTCCTGTCGGCGAGCCTGCTCCTCCTGTCGGCGAGCCTGCTCCTCCTGTCGGCGAGCCTGCTCCTCCTGTCGGCGAGCCTGCTCCTGCAGCATCACCATCAGAGCACCTAAGTCAGGTGCTGCAGATGTAGGAGCTACCGACGGGCCTGCAGCCGGTGGCTGGCCCTCCGACGTCTGCGGCGTTGCACCAGCAAATCTTCGTTGGTCCGTCTCCTGCTGGCGTTGACTTCGGGTACGGACACCCTCCGTTTCCTCCTTAGGTAAAATCGGCATTATTTTATCCCACTTCTGACACCAATTGTTACGAGCTTGAGGTTCGTAACAATAAAAATTGCCGATAAAATTACCTAAATTAACACTTTAATTTACTTTACACAAATTAAAACTAAAAACACTAATAATTAAACACACTAATTCACTTAATTCCGCTCCGAAGCTGCGCTTGTGTCGCCGAGTTCAACTCTGCCTCGATCGCATCTTGCAGCGCCTATATATTTAAATTAGCAAAGAAATATCCAGAATGTTCAAGTAAACACGCGCAAGGTACCGAACGTTCGAGTTTCGACTAGGCGCTGTCGGTTGAGTAATTTGTGATGTCATTTTCTCAATGCTCCCCTCGCTCTCGTTCCTGACACTAGATGGCGCTAGTGTATTGTCGATTTGAGCGCGTAACAATATTTTCGTTAATATATTTAACTTGTGTAGTAAACTATATTTATTTAAAAATAGATTATTTTTTACTTTATGAACTATGATGGCCACACTCGGTATTGGACAAAAATATTCACATAGTACGAGTTTTAATGATAAAATTACTTTAATTTTATGTTAAAAATACTCACAGATGAAAAATCACATTGTCCTTTTGTATATTTGACGTTTTTGCTTGTTTTTTTTTTTTCATGTAAATACACATAGGCATTTTGTCAGAGCTCGATTTACTGGCACGATCACTTCGGAATGACGCACGACGCGGAGCAACTAGTTTTATATAACGGGTATGAGTCGAACTCTCGTACTTTTTATAGAGGGGTATGCCTTGCGATGCCGTCTCTTTAGGCTTTTCCTTTGGTTTTTTGGTTACTCAAAGATGAATGCGTCGGCTCGATCGGAGAAGTACCACGGTCTCACAGAATATCAGCGTAAAAGGGTGATATACGAGCACACCTGACGGTAAATCGATGCTGTGACCCATAGACATCTACAATAAATAAATATACTCGATTAAGAAACAAAACGCAGATGCGTTGTCATCCCTGAGGAGTAAGATGGAATGCCTCGTTTCCAGTAAAAATGGGTCTCGGATCTCTACACTCATCATACGAAACACAGCAGTCAAGCTGCTATTTTAAGCTGGTATTCTGTGAGAGAGAGGTTATTCCCGGCTCTAGCTGACCCATTAGTGCTACAACAATAATATAGCTGCAGCGTGGCTCTACCACGTATAAAAGTTTTATAAAAATTATATGTAAGTGTATAAAATTATATGCCGTTGTGCTAGAAAATAACAAAAATCATGAATATGTTATTAAAACTAATGCATAGATTTGTATGAGGGTTTTAATCAAAAGACAGTACGATTCTCAGGAAAGTTTTTTGTACCTACGCAAACATGTACCTACATATATGACAAAATCGACAGGGATTTCTAGGCCCAATTTGTAATAAGTTGAAATATGGTTTAAAAAAAGCGTTATATTTTTCTATTTCGTATAGTAAATAACTGTCTAATAAAAAAATAGCAATCGCACTTCAAAAATCAGCTGTTTATGGTTCATAAAAGATAGCTTGATCTCTGCGACAGCTGTCAGTAAAAATCACGCCTATTTCTTTCTATTTCTTACTCGTACAGACAGTAGCCGTCAATGTCATACTTTACGGGCATGTCGACCTAATTAGTGCATGCCTATAAAGTATGACATTGACAGTTACTGTCTGTACTACTAAGAAATTCAGGACTTCATAGTCGTGATTTTTACTGACAGCTGTCGCAGAGATCAAGCTATCTTTTATAAACTATAGTTTAGGTTGTTACCAATTTGTTCCATAACCTCACTTTTGCTAAATGTCATATAACTTTGCTCTCAGATTGTCAAAATACGCCGAATTTTCATTGATGTTTTGATAATATGTAAGCTATTGATTGACACCACTTACACCTTTTTAAAATCTGGGCCCAAGAATGTATGAAAGCGTTTCAGTCTCCTTTTACATATTGGAATGCTAAAATTAACTACATTAGAGAATACGTTATTCCATTGTGCTTTTGTCACTACAACTTCTTAAAGATATTAAAAAGCAATTATTCAAGATCCGCGTAATAGAATTAAATGATGTGTCTCATCTAATTTGAACTAAATACTAAACCCGGCAGCACTGCTGCCAACATCACAACACTAGGAAAGACACACCACCGTCGATATTGCGACACGTGTTTCGCCTTTAAACGAGGCATCCTCAGGTGAAGTAGACTCTGCGGTGGAATTATCCTAAGACAGATAGTGCCTACTTGAAACATAACAGAACTTTTAAATTCAGCTGCTCAGATTATTAGTATACTTTTTTCACAAGGCGTGAGGAATTGAGCCAATTTTAGTTTAATTTATAATAAAATATATATTTTATAGTGAAACTTTAAGGAATAAATAGACATTTTGTAATCTATCTATAATTTAAGGCCCATTACACACTTAATGAATATTACAAACTGTTGTATATTTCGTGCTCTGCAATTTTATTTTATTCCGTATTTTAGTTGAATTTTAATGTTCAATTTATAAAATATAAACAGAGTTATAGTTTATTTTAAAGCTGTTGAAGTGATCTGTGAATTGATGTATTTATCCTGTCAATGCACTTCCTGGTTACAAAGTAGTAAACAAAAACATTTAACCAATAATTGTAATATAATTATGAATAATTACGCCTGATGTCCCTGACCTACGCCAACCAACGCAATGCTCGCTTCAACGAAGAACAGATGCTACGTAACGCATAATACTGAAGTGCTTTGTTTTGTGCCTTATTTAAAATTCCAACTATTAAATGCGCTGGTTTTTTTTTACTAGAAAAATATTAATGTGAAATCAATGTTGAAATAAATGCCACACCTGAACATCGAAACAAACATTTAACAAACTGTTTGTAATAACTTGCCAAAAATCATGTCATATTTTTGTACAAATACAAAAACCTTTCCTGGGAATCGTAATATCCTTTGGATCTCATCCAAATATATGCAGTAGCTTCAATAATATACCTATGATTTTTATTACTTTCTAACGCAACTGTTTATAATATTTTACTATATGTGGGTAAAGTTTTTAAGAAAAGAGAGAATATATAAAGTTATTAAGAAAATACAAAAGAAATTGACTTTATTACTCGTAAAATTTACTAGAGCCACTATTAAACACTTTATTTGTAATATATTTTACACTTCAACACTTATGTTTTGACTTTTTTAATAGAATGAGAGTAATAAACTAGTTCACAATCCACCTGTACCCCATGGACGTGGTCACACCTGAGGACTAAGATGGTATGTCTCGTTTCCAGTAAAAAGGGTCTCCGGTTCTTTACGACAGTATTAAGCTGTCATTAGAATAGATTACCTTACAATAGTTTCGGTTTTAATATAGTCATATTATAGATGCGTTCATAAGCAAACATACAGACACAATTTTAAAAATATGCATGGTAAACCTGCAATTCACATTTTTGTTATATGTATGGGTAGATATGGCTTTTTATACGTGGTAGAGCCATGTTGCATTATATTAGTAGTATAGTTGTAGCACGAATTGGTCGGCTCGACCGCGGAAGGACCACACTCTCACAGAATACCAACGTGAAATATTAGCTTAACGCTGCTGTGTTTCGTATGGTGAGTGTAGAGACCGAAGACCCTTTTTCTGGAAACGAAGCATTCCATCTTAGTCCTCACGGGTGACAACGCGTCTGTATTTTGATTCGTAATCGAGGATAGATGTAGATATATGTGGGCCACAGCAACTACTTACCATCAGATGGACTGTGTGCTCGTTTGTCACCCTATCCTATAAAAAAAAGTGAACCTATTTTTTTCCATCTTGAAACTTACTAACTTATTTTTTTTCCATCCACCTGATTGTTGCGTTGTCACCCGTGAGGACTAAGATAGAATGCCTCGTTTCCGGTAAAAAGGGTCTCCGGTTCTCAACACTCACCATACGAAACAAAGCAGCATTAAGCTACTATTTTACGCTGCTATTCTGTGAGAGCGTGGTCTTTCTTCGGTCGAGCCGACCCATTCGTGCTACAACTATACTACTAATAATTGCAGCAATTAAATAAATTTTACAATTTATTGTAAATTTGAGTTAATTTGTGAAAATTTCTTTAGAATCGTTGCGATTTGAAACTATGTAGATGAAATGAAAAAAATAACACTAAAAAGAGACGAAAATATGTTCGTCTCTTTATAGTCACACATGCATAGGATTTAGCATGCGAGAGAATGAGATAGAATATAGTGTACAGTGTTTCCAATTATCTCGTTCCCTTCTTTGTGTAGTGTTTTAAAGTTTATATAAAGAGTAAAAAAATTAAAAAATTAAATTTATAAATTTAAACATAATGAATAAAATTATAGTATCTATTCCATTTCGTTTAACTTAGGCCATCTAGCTATTATACCGACCATCTTGTGAGTCAAAGAATATTTTGTTCGATAAAATGACTTTACATATTGAATGAATATTGTGGCACAAATACAAAACAATTTTACTCTAAAGAATTTAATTATTCTTTTAGTTTATTATGCTAAAGTAAGGCTCTTCTTACATTTCTAACAATATGTATTGCAACATTTATTTGCTACAAAACTGAACTTTTATCTTAAATTTTATGCTACACTAACTTGTTATCATATTACTTAAATAAATCATTTGCTGTAAAATATTTTTATTTTATAATTCATTTCATTTGAGCTACACACATGTTTTTTTAGAAGTAAGGTTAACAATCATCATTATCATCAGAATCATCATTACATCCCTTCACAAGTCCACTGCTGAACATAGGCCTCCCCCAAGTAATGCCACAAAGCACGGTCCTGAGCCACCTGCATCCATCGACTTCCTGCATATCTTACCAGGCCGTCACTCCATCTAATGGGGGGTCGCCCTACACTACGCCTACCGGTACGAGGCTGCCACTCGAGAACCTTTCTTCCACATCGGTTATCGGTTCTTCGAGCTACCCATTGCCACTTCAGCTTACTAATCCGTTGGGCTATGTCGGTCACTCTGGTTTTACTGCGGATATCCTAATTTCTGAGCCTATCACGCAGAGAAACTCCGAGCATAGCGTTCTCCATAGCTCGCTGAGCGACCTTGAGCGTCCTCATACGACCAGCAGTGAAGGACCACGTCTCAGATCCGTAAGTCATCACTGGCAACACGCACTGGTTGTACAATCTAGTTTTCAGAGATTGAGGTATACCTGACGAGAAGATGTGTCGTAATTTCCCAAACGCTGCCCAGCCGAGTTGAATCCGTCGATTGACCTCTCGGTCGAAGTGGGACCTATCTAGTCGGACTATTTGTCCCAGGTAAACATACTCGTCAACAACTTCGAGCATAGTGCTCCCAACAACTACCGGCATAGGTGTGACATGGACATTAAACATGATCTTTGTTTTGTGCATGTTCATCTATAGACCTATCCATTGGGAGACACCATTGAGGTCATTGAGCATAGTGCTTAGGTCCTCCAGCGATTCTGCCATAAGGACTATATCGTCGGAAAATCGAAGGTGAGTGATGTACTCGCCATTGATGTTAATGCCGTATCCTTTCCAGTCCAGTAGCGTGAAAACGTCTTCCAACGCAGCGGTGAAGAGTTTCGGGGATATAACGTCACCCTGTCTTACACCTCTCTGCAGTTGGATAGGTTTCGAACTTAGGTTCTGTACTCGGATAGCCATCGTAGCCCTACTGTACAAACACTTCAGCACTTCGATATACCGACAGTCAACTTGGCACCGTTGAAAGGACTGAAGCACCGCCCAAATTTCGACGGAATCAAAAGCTTTCTCATAGTCCACGTACGCTAGGCAAAGTGGCAGATTGTACTCTTCGGTCTTGTGTACAATCTGCCGCAGGGTATGTATGTGGTCTATGGTACTGAAGCCTTTTCGGAAACTGGCTTGTTCGGGAGGCTGGAAGTCGTCGAGTCTGCGTGCGAGACGATTCGTAATGACTCTCGAAAATAGCACGTAGACGCGGCTCAGAAGGGAAATCGGTCTGTAGTTCTTCAAGAGAGCGTTGTCGCCTTTCTTGAAGAACAAGACCACCGCACTTCTGCTCCACGCCTCCGGAGTATTGCCACCATGGAGGACGGAATTAAAGAGCTTCTGAAGGACTTCAAGTACCGGTGTTCCACCCGCTTTCAGGAGCTCCGCTGTAATTCCATCCTCGCCTGGGGCCCTGCCGTTTTAAGGTGCTGGAGAGCCATTCTAATCTCGCTCAGACTGACGTCCGGGATATCATCGCAATAGTGTCGGATAAGACTTGCTCTTGGATCGTTACTCACACTTGCGTATGGCTCCAACGATGATGTGTACAGCTGCCCATAGAACCTCTCAATCTCATTAAAAATCTCAGGTGTCCCGAAAACGATGCTGCCACACTCAGTCTTCAGCTTTGACAGTTGGCTCTTTCTGGCAGACAGATCTCTGGCAAGGATTTTGGAGCCCTGGTTCCGCTCGATCGCTTCTTTAATACGAGCAGTATTAAAGTTGCGTAAGTCTCGCCGCATGCATTTGGAGATCTGCCTGTTCAGTTGCCTGTATGCTGTCAAATCTGTTGACGATTGCAGCCTCATCTCCCATCTAACAGCCATGAGATTAAGAGTGTGATCGGAGAGTTTTTGTGTTCTTCTGCGGCGAATCTTGCAGAACTTAGCTCCGACCGCATGAACAGTTTCCACGAGCTTGTCATTCATATCGTCCACTGCATTGCAATCTTGTAGGTGCTGAAAGCGGTTACCTAACTCGAGCTGAAAGGTTTCGGGATTCTAGACTAGAGCACGAGGGGGACGGAGCGTTGACTTCATTAGACGAGATCTCTCCAACTTAACGTTTAGGCTCAGTGTGCCTCTAGCCATTCGGTGATCGCTGCCAGTTTTCACCCTTGCGATCACTGAGACATCACTAAACAGTTGGCGTCTGGTCGTCATAATGAAGTCAATTTCGTTTTTTGTGGAACCGTCGGAGCTCGACCAGGTTCACTTTCTGTGGGTCCACTTCTGGAAGAAAGAGTTAATCGTAAAAAGTCCCTTTTTCTCCATGAAGTTAGCCAGCTGCTGGCCCCTTGGGTTCCGTTGCCCTATCCCAAATTTCCCTACCTTCAGCTCACCGTTCTTTCTTGTGCCCAGTTTTGCGTTGAAGTCTCCCATTAACACCGTATAGTGAGTTTTGAAGGAATGCACAGCTTTAGAAATGTCCTCATGCATTTCCTCCGCTTCCTCATTGGGATGTTCCGACGTTGGCGCGTAAACCTGTATGACCTTCAGCGAATACCGTTTGGTGATTCTGAGTATATGGTACGCAACCCTCGTCGATACACTCCCAATCGTTAAAACGTTATTAACGAGAGACTTGTGGACGATAAATCAAACACCTCCTTGGGACAGATGGTAGCCCTCCCGGTGATAGAACAAGTTGCCGGATTCGAGAATCACCGTGTCCTCCCCCTCTCGTCGGACCTCGGATAATCCTATAATATTCCAGCGCAACTTGTCTATCTCTTCTTCCAGCTCCAGGATCTTCTCGTCAGTCCTCAGGGTGCGTGCGTTAAATGTTGCCAAGCCGAGTCGTCGTAGGTGGCAACCGAACTTCCACCGGAGATTCTTAGCACCCCCTGCCCGTTACCATGGTCGCCACCGTAGCTAGGAATAGCGGGGCCGCCGAGGACTCTGGGCTTAATAAACGAGCACATATTTCATCCGATAGTAATATGATGCTGCGTCTCATAGCATAAGATTAAGAATTATCATAATCTTTAAAAAATAGTTTCCGGTTATCGTTACTAGTTTCAATACGTCTCACACAAAGATTGTGTTGTCCTTCAGCTCTATAGAGGTATCATTAAAAAGTCGGCAGAAACCATTAAAAATTGCATGGAAATTTGTAACTAAACTGTTGCTATAACTATTGTTTTTATGGTTCTAAATAAATTAAAGTTACTGCAATCTTCACATAGAGCAGTAGTGTAAAATAACAAAATTAATGAAAATTGGTTTAGATAATAGATTATAAAAACTTTGTTTTCAATGATTGCTGGAAAACAGTGTGAGAAAAAATAAGAAAATCAAAAAATTGGCCGGATCTGGCAGCCGGTGACCACCAGTGATATATTTTAACATCAAGTTAACAGTAACTTGTTTTTACAGAATCGGTTCGAACTACAAAATCGTTTTTACTTAGTTCGTATAACTAATTTTGGCTACAATTTCACATGCAAATTTTTATGATCTGTCCTGTTTAACTGCTAGCTCGATAGAGCTTAGTCCTTGGCCTACTCTGGTTGTATGGACCATTTTGTGACCAAACCATAACGTTTCTACTTAGGGGCATATTTCTTTATACATATACCTTGTTGTAACTTAACATTGTTGTTTTATTAAAAGGTCGGGGAAAAAGTTTCCTCGTATTTTGTTTGTATAAAATTAGGGAAATATCTTTTTGCCTTTATTGTTTGTATCTAGCTGGTTTTAATGTCAACACATAAGATATTACGAAAAAGAAGAAGTAAAGAAAACGCTTTCCCGCCATTTCTCAAAAAAAAATCTTGAAATTGTATTTAAAATACGTAGAAAAATTTTCCCCGACCTTATATTTGTATCGTATTTCTTTATTGCTATTATCATACGTAAAATACTTGTATATTTGTTTAAGGTATAAAAATACTTCACTCAACAAAATTTGTAAAGAATGACTTTTATTGGAATTTCGGATTACCCATCTTTCAAATTTTTTCGACAGCATTTCGGAAGAGATTAGAAAATGAAGTTCAAAAGTGTTTTTGTCCTGGTTTACTTACACTTTGTATCACATATACACAGTTATACTTGCGAGCTGAAAAAAGAACCCTCGCGCCCAAATATTGTCTTTATTATCGCTGACGACATGGTATGACACTTTAATTATTATTGTTTATTTATTGTCGCTTAGAAATAATTTCTTGCAAACTTACCAACTATCTTTAAGAATTTTAGCTTTATTAGACCTTAGATGTATATTTTTTATAACAGATAGTCAAAATATTTTATCTTTCAGGGGTGGAATGATGTTAGCTTTCATGGATATGATCAAATAATGACTCCTAACATTGACTTACTCGCCTACTCTGGTGTAGTATTCGAAAGGTATTATAGCCACTGCATATGCACGCCTACGCGCTCTGCGTTGCTTACTGGAAAATTTGCCCATGTCATAGGTTCAGTATGATTATTATTTTACCTCACTACTACTAGCATTAAGATAAGCGATATATAGCTCGCCTTGTCGTTGAGGCTAAAGAGTACCCTGTCACTTCGGCGATGGTATTGAAAATGTCATATAAAGCTCATGGTCGCTAATAAATGTATGTATAACCATTTCGAATAATATATTGAATGTAAAATACTCAGACAAGCTACATGGAGCAGCGTCAACGATAAGACCTACAACGCGTAATCCTGATAGAATCAATTTCTGAATGTATCGAATTTTATAAGTTTCTCCTATCTAAGTAATAAACATATTTAAGAAGTTTTTTTAATTTATAAAAAAGATTTCTGGATAAAAAATATCCTGAGGTGCCTAAGGGTGTGATAACTTGATTTTAAGCTCGACTACGGCTACTGGGTACTAAGAGGAAAGGCCTCACTACCAGTAGTCAGTGCGGGTAGATGCGACGAATAGTCGTTACTATCAGAGGTCTTTGAGACACAACAGTAAATCTGTTGACGCACGATGGTTTAATCAACAAGTTAGTTAGACTACTAACCATTTGGTTCAATGGTGGCATTTAACTGTCTGAAGTTAATTACTACATTAAATGTGGCTAATTATAAAAATAGCTGCGATAATATGTATATATTATATATATTTACAATGCCGATCGCAAATTAACCAAATAATAGTTGATGGCTAAAATCTAGCAGTGGATTTAAAAAGCTTCTACGACATATTTGGTGTATATAATTTAGAATAAATATATTTATTAATACTTTAAAATTCCATAATTTGTTACAGGGATGCAGGGCTTGCCTCTACTAAACAGTGAGGATAGAGGTTTGCCACTGACAGAGAAAGTTTTACCACAATATTTCAAAGAGCTAGGTTATGCAACTCATTTAGTGGGCAAATGGCATGTAGGTCAATCCCGCACTAAATTTTTGCCCACATCACGCGGTTTTGACAATCACTTCGGACATAGGGGCGGATTTATTGATTACTATGAATATGAGTTACAAGAAGACGTAAGATATTTTAATTTTTTAATTACATTTGTTTCAAATATGTACATATTTAATACTAATAATAACGTAATTTGTACTACCAATGCTGTGAATACTACTAACAAACTACTAAACCACTCTTTATAGTAACGCTCCCCCTTCTACTATGTAAAAAAGGCCGTTTGTCAAATTTATGTCGTGATCATCTTAGTTAGGACCCTTACTTACGTTGTAATTATTTAGTAACTTGGTTATTTTAGGTGTCTCTTGAAAGAATGAATATTCACCTTCGAATTCCAATCGAAAGCCGTTGGTAGTGCCTTAAAATTATTTTAAACTAAAGAACCCCGTTTACAAAGAAAGGGCTCAAAAAGTTTACATACATAAACACTCACGCCTGTCACCCAGAGGGGTAGGCAGAGACTACAGACTTCCATTTAGCACGATCCTGACATACCTTTCTCGCCTCTTCCACATCCATATACCTACGCATACATGCTCGTCGGTTAAGGGTACTCTTAATTTGGCCCATTTTTAGTATATCGCCAATTTGGTCGACAAACTTCCGCCTAGGACGTCCCTTTCCGACTCTTCCATTCACTTCTGCAACATATATTTGCTTTGTCAGTCTTTCCGCATTCATTCTTTCTACATGACCAAACCACCGAAGCATTCCTTTCTTAATCCTGGTCACCGCATCATCTTGCAAACCACACTCTTCTTTTATCACACAGTTTCTCACCCTGTCACTCAGATTCAGCCCTAACATACTCCTTAGCGACCGCATTTCTACTGCATTTATTCTACTCTCGTGCTTCTTCTGCCACACCCAACTTTCACTACCATACGTTAAAGTAGGGACTAATACAGCACTGTGAATTGCCATACGTGCCTTTTTTGACACATTCTGACTTTTCACAATAGAGTGTGGGCTCTCACTACATTTACAAAAAGTTTAATAACATTAAATTGTTTTTATTCTACTTGTATCAGGTCAATTCCTTATTAATTAATCACTTCCCACTTGGAAAAGGCTCACAATCTTTATATATAGGAAATATCCGATACAAGGACTTAGCTCACATACATTTTGACAGAAATACCTTGAGAGTCTCCTCCCTCCAGCTACCACCGGCATGAGGCTGACACATATGTATGCTCCACCATTCAACGTCAACGTCAATTCAAAATTCAACCAAACAACGGCAAATATAGCCAAGAGGCAGTTATAAAATAATAATAATTATTAAGCCATCAAAAAGAGTTTGTGTCACTGAAGTTGAGCATTTTTGAATCATGTTTATCTCACCCACCAACAAGTCGCCTTCAACCATTCAAAGGTGGAAAATTTACAGAAATACTTTACTGTTGTTATATTAAGCCATCATGGACGTCAGAGAGTCTACAACCCCGTCATGAAGGGACCCAATTTGGGCAAAGCTACTTAGGTGTGAGTCAAACCAAGACGCACAGAACGCCGTTGAGAATAGCGACCCGCCAAACAACCATCGCAGAGATGCAATGCTGTAAAACACAACAAGCAATCAATACGACTATCTTCGGGTCACCCGTACGAATCCGGTGCACATCGCTAGTATTGTATGTATTGAATGTGTATATGTGGCTCATATGCGGATATTTGCACCTAGTATACATTAGGTTATTTTATTTTATGAAAATTCCGTATCCGCAAATATCAGGTTTACCAGCAACCCGGGTTCGATACGAGAAATAACGTTTTTATTTTATTTTTTGTAAAAAGTCTACATATTCTTTTCTTTGGTTTTGAGCTTATAAGGTTATGATTGTAATATGTTTAAATACTATTAAATTGGTTTTTATAATGTTTTGTTTTAAAAACTTCTTAACGATATGAAGCTCATACGTCACATTGCGATGTTTTTATGCGATTTTGACAACTGCTTGACCTAGCGGACAAACGATGAAGACTGAAGGTTTATGTTACCATCATGGCAATTTCTTTACCATTTTTACTAATAGATAGGTTGCGCCGACACTTAATATACAAAACCGCATCACTGTTGTATTAAATTCCCCTCCAAAACGTTATTTAAACGACAAAACAGGAAAAACAATTCGCTGGCGATCAAGTAACCGTCAAAGCTAGTATAGATGTATAATGAATTATTTAGCTTCATCCTTATAATATATTATAAGAAGTATCAATTGTCGATTGTTTCTTTCTGTTACAGTTATTAGGTGATGATTTGTATTTTAGTTAGTTTATGAAAAATTTGACTCATGCGGATTATCGGCAAAATAATTAAAATAAAAAAAAAATACTTTTCTAGTCGTAGTCGTATTGTTTCTCAATCTTCGACTTTCCACTGCTCGACTGGCATGATGATCGTATGAGACTGAGACTTGACAAATGAGACGTTACAGATTGTTTCTCCGTTGTAGAAACGTTACAGATTTTTAACAAAATGCTTTTTTAATATAGGACAAGGGTGACAAACAAGCATACAGCCTACCTGATGGTAAGTGGTTGCTGCAGCCCATAGACATCTACATCTACCCTCGATTTCGAATCGAAATGCAGATGCGTTGTCACCCGTGAGGACCAAAATGGAATGCCTCGTTTCCAGTAAAAAGGGTCTTCTTCGTTACTCTACACTCACCGTACGAAACACAGCTGTTATTTTAAGTTGGTATTCTGTGAGGGCACTCCTATCCCGGTCGTGTCGACGTTGTTTTACAAAATGCAATAAATGGCGAGTAGTGATTTCACGGTCACTAAGGTTATTGTGTCCAGCCGCGCGCTATCTCGAGTCTTTGTGGAGTACATGACATACATGTATTACAAGCTGCAACAAGCATGTGACGAGCGTCAAATTACTAATAGATTTCGCTAAAGCTAACTTTCGTTTAAACCATATGTAACCAACATTCACAACCTAACAAAAATTTTAATTCCTACCCTTAGTCTCACATTCTTTTCGAATCCTGGTCTATGCAACGTTTCGTTACTTTGATAAATACTTTGTCGTAAGGTATGGTGTTTTGAAACTCACAACCAATAAAGATCTCATTCATCAAAATACTTTCATAAAGTTAGTCACCGACCGAGTCATGCGACGTTATAAACATTTTTGGTTTTTAATGAATATCACTGATATAATATATTTTTTGTGCGTATTTGCAGTGGAATTCTACAATCAGATCTGGTTTTGACCTATTTAGGAACTTGAATCCTGTTTGGAAAACTGAAAAGGGATATATAACCGACCTATATAATAATGAAGCCAAATCAAGTGAGATATTATATTTTAAAAAAATAAATAAAAGAAACATTTTTGTCACGATATATGCAACAACATTTAAAAAATAATATTACTATACCATTTTGGTAATTTGATTGAACCAATTCAATAAATCAATGTCGAAAACGAAATCATTTAATAATTAGGTTTGAATTTAAATACTTAGTACATGGTATATAAGTATTTTTACTTTTCGTCTTTTAGTTATACTTTCCCATGATAAGACGAAACCGTTATTTTTGATGGTAAACCATAATGCTCCTCACTCTGCAAATAATGGCGCGCTACTTCAAGCGCCCCCTGACGTAGTTCGAGCTATGCGCTACGTTGAAAATCCTGAGAGAAAGATTTTTGCAGGTATAATTAAAACATTTATATATTATTTTTTTCAAATAATTACTAATTTTTCAGTGATCCACCAATGTTTATTTCTCAAACAAAACTTGTATGATTGTTGTTTACGTTTTTATTTTGAAGTAACCTCTATGATACCTCTTTCAGCTTCTGTGAAAAAGCTTGATGATAGTGTTGGCGATATTGTGCAAGCGTTGCAGAAGAAAGGAATCCTGAATAATACTATCATTGCATTTATATCAGATAATGGTGCAATGACATCGGGATTACATTTGAATTACGGATCTAATTGGCCTTTACGTGGTATTAAAATGTCCCCCTATGAGGGAGGTGTTCGCGTTAATGGACTTGTTTGGTCTCAGAAATTAACAAATGTTAATCATGCATGGGGTGGTTACATGCATGTTGTGGATTGGTTGCCTACTTTATTGAGAGCAGCTGGTTCCGAACCACCGTCTAATATCGATGGCATTGATCTTTGGAATGACATAGTCCATAACAAAACATCAAAAAGAGATGAATTTTTTGAAATCGATGACTATACCGGATTTGCATCTATCGTTTCCGGAGACTTTAAACTAGTGACTGGATACGTCAATCCTCAGTATAGTACATATCAAGGAGGTGACTTAAGAGGTATAATTGGTCCTAAGCCTTCGTATTTCAAGTCTCTTGAGAAAAGTAAAATGTACTCAGTGCTTCGAAATGTTGATAAACAATTTAATTTTAAATATGTAGAATTGAGAAACAAGCTGCGAATTAATTGTAAAGTAAGAAATGATAGCCAATATGGACCACTTTGTTATTCCGACAAAAGTAAGTATAAGTACATATACTTTAACTTTGAATTACTTGTACTAGATGTCTATACGAAATTTTTCGTCATAGTTATTTTGTATATAAAAAAATTCTATATAATATTAACGCCTGTATTTTACATAAAATTTTTAACAGATGTTGTTGATAATCCAAATATATTAAAAGTGTCCACTTATTAGGAATAAATTTCATATTTTAGATATTGCGTGTACTCTATGTGAGAAATGATTCCTTATAAGAAAAAAAGTTTAATGAAATAAAAATCCTACCTTTGGCCTCTCATTCTCATCTCGATCAGGAAAATTTAATACTTACTGATTAAATGATCATATTTTCAGATAAAATTTGTTTATTTAATATCAAAGAAGATCCCTGTGAAATGCAAGATTTGGCTGCAAATTATCCAGATGTAGTAGAAAAGATGATGGACAGACTAAAAATTGAAATAAACCGAACCATTCCACGAAAAATCCCAGCTGTTTCCGATCCTCGAGCGGCACCTCGTTTACATAATTTTGCGTGGGACGTTTGGGCAGATAATGTATCTTAAAATATCACTTGCTTTTACGTTTGTATTATAAATATTTATATTTTTATTTATTTTGAAAACACTTGATATTATAAGCAACGAATTTTTTTTATTACTAACTTTTACATGCAATGTTACCTTTTAACACATCGACGTGGTGAAGCATTTATGTAGTATGTATATAAATGGTAATTTTTTATAGAAATCAAAAAACTTTTTTTTAAATACGACAAAAATCATATCTTAAAAATATTCAGGATAATGTCGCCATTTTAGAACATAAGATTGTTGATTATAGGTTATACTTTGCAATTAAAACTTTTTTTTTATATCCGAATTTGGGATTTTTCAAACCTTCAAAAATTCTTAACTCCGAAAATATTGACTTTGTCGTAAAAAGCCCTTTTTTATTTGTATTTCATCAAAAAATATAAAAAATATATTTTATCTTTTATTCTTTTTCGTTATATATTTTAATGAGTCAAAATTATCGAATTCGGGATTACTACAAAAACATTAGGTGTATAAAGTCAAAACCTGTTTTATCTGTATTTCATCAAAGAATATAAAATATTCTGCTTAAAAATAACAATTCCTTGCAATTGCTTAAACAATATGGCACCGAGTTGCCCAATGGCAAAATGCATTTATGTCATCCGTAGAACAATTTGAAGAGAATCGCATAAAAATTGAGATGTAATAGTTTTCGGTACTCATATATATATATATATATATCCAGCAAAATTACTTTCCCACGTCGTTATTCTTTTGGTTTAAATTTATATATTATATAGTATATACATAACAACTAAAATGTCTGTATATAAAAATAATTCCATTATTAATTGTAAGGATGTAACCATATTTTAAAAATATTTAATTAAATACGCTGAAATAGTTATGAAGTATAAATAAAAATAAAATAAATTAACCGTCTTTTTATTAAAAGTTATCAAATTATGTATTATACCAGATGTAAACCTCTTCCTCTATACGATAAGATCCGGAATCTGGATCTGCGCTTGGAAGGCGGATCGCTGACTGCAGCACCAGTTTTACTAAATAAAAATATTCTTACATCCTTCTAACCTGTTATTTCTGCCGCCGAACAACCGTGTATACTGCTGCACGAGGGTTATAATGAAGTTCTTAGAAAATCAAAAACTGAACAAACTACCAAGTGATTGGTTCTAATGTATATTTTCAAAATAGTGTCCATTTATATCATTACATCGCTGCATCCGCAAGAACCACTGAGAAAAGCACTTTGCCCACTCGCCCTTAAGAGACCTTAAGAGACCCCTCTCCGACAGCATTTTGAAACGCAGCCACTGCTTTTCTAAAATAAATAAAAATCGCAAGGTGCGAGATCGGGGCTATAGGGCGGGTGACCCAGTAATTCCACGTCTGACGTCGCCAAGTAGTCGAACATTTTCCAAGACAAGTGGCGAACAATTGTTAGTGTACCACTCTGCAGTAACTGTTTTTCGATTCTCGAAAACAATTATTGCGTAATGACCTGTCCTTCCGAAGAACGAAGCCACCACCTTTTTCACCACGCTTCGACCTCTCTTCATTTTAGTTGGAAACTCCTCGGATCATTACAATAAATCCAGCTTTCGTCACCCGTAAGCAGTGGCGTAGTAGTGGGTTTTCGCCGCCCGGGGCCGTCTGGAAATTCGCCCCTCCCCATTTTTTTAAATTATCATAATTTAAAGTTAAAATATTTTATTTTATTGAAAGACCATATAAACTACCACTGATTTGAAAGGAATAAACATCAATGGGAAGAAATGGCGCAAAAAAAAACACAGAGGAAGTTTATCTTGATTGCCAGTCTAAATTGTCGGATTGTTTACAAGGCATAACTTTACAAAATTAACACTAGGTACATATAAAAATAAATAATAATAATGAATGTACAATTGGATTCTAAATTTATACATAGTGCTCAACACTTAGCAACCTTTACAGGTATTGCAAAAAGTATACTTAGTTATAGTTACACTTAAGAGGCAGACGAGAGTGCCACCCATCATTTTATTTCTTTACTCCTCAATCAGATCAAATTTAAGAAGTCCAAAAGTAACTTGACTAGTAACCTACCTGTAGTGGATTATTGGAATCATTTTTCGTAATTTTGCATTTGATAAATTAAGAGAATCGTTAATTACCGCTTAAAGTAGCTACTTATAACGGTTGTCAACTTTCTCAGCAAAAGCAATTGAGATCAACTTGGTATAATAAAATATTTATTTATATAAAATACTTAGCTATAGCGTGCCTAGAATTATTAATTATATCTGTCACTATTAGGTTTAAAATTAAATTGAAAATGTAACTTTCGTGTTTTTTTCAAAGCAAAATCTTTAACAAAGTCGATATAAAAATTTGGTAGTCGCAATGTTGACGCAGTCGATCTCAGATAATTTACTACCGGCAGATGTTAAAAATCCTCAGTATTAAATTTTAGGCGAAGTATAGGGCGACCCCCCACTAGATGGAGTGACGACCTGGTAAGACATGGAGGAAGTCGATGGATGCAGGTGGCTCAGGACCGTGCTTTGTAGTATACCTTGGAGGAGGCCTATGTTCAGCAATGATGATGGTGATAATGATTAAGTTTTTATCATGACAATGTTTGGTAAGCCACCTTCAAGTTTGGACTCAATAACATATTTTAATAAACCCAGACAGCCGGACTTAATAAACCCTTTTTACAGTCTGGGTCTGTTGCAGCTGCAACTGACGTAGACGTGCGCGCTCCTGTTGGAACTCTTCTGTATTATCTATGGTCCAACGAGCTTTATGTAAGTTAAATTCTTCCGGTCCAATATTACTGCAGGCATTAAAAAGGCATATTTTGCGTTAGATTTTGCAGCTGTTGGAATCGATCATGAATTTCAGCAGTTACTATGCTTTCTAAAGTAAACATTGTTCGCCTCAATTCGTTCTCGTACGATAAACTAACATCTAAATTTTCGTCGCCAAAAATATGCCTCCTCCAGATTCGTCTTGGGGTTCAAAAGAATTCTTCACATAAATTTTTAGCATATCGTAAAGAGTAGTTCACAAATTCCTCTCGTTTTTCTCCTAATACTACTATAAGAAGATGAAATTACAGTGAAACTTCCGAAGCTCTTTAACTCCGTTCTCCATGCTGGCACTACTCCAGAGGCGTAGAGTAGAAGTACGTTGGTCTTGTTCTTCAATAAAGGCAAAAATACTCTCTTTAAGAACTGCATACTAATTCCCCTTCAGAGCCACGTCTACGTACTGTTTTCAAGAGTTGTTGCATTATGAATCGTCTCGCATGCAGACTCAACAAATTTCAGCCTCCCGAACAAGCCGGTTTCCGAAAAGGCTTTAGCATCATAGACCACCCTTCAGAAAAATGTAAATAAGACCTAAGAGTACAATCCGCAACTTTGTTTTGAGTATGTAAACTATGAGAAAGCCTTTGATTCCGTCAAAATTTGGACAGTGCTGCAATCCTTTCAGCGGTGCCAAGTTGGCTGTCGGTATATCGAAGTGCTGAAGTTTTGTACAATAGGACAACGATGGCTATTCGAGTACAGAACCAGAGTACGAAACCTATCCAACTGCAGAGAGGTGTAAGATAGGGTGACACAATATCCCCGAAACTCTTCACTGCTGCATTAAAAGACGTTTTCAAGCAACTGGACTAAAAAAGCGAACACATCACTCAACTTCGATTTGCCGACGATATAGTCCTTATGGCAGCATTGCTGGAGGATATAAGCACTACGCTCAATAAACTTAATAGTGTCTCACAAGGGATTACTCTTAAGATGAACATGGGCAAACCAAAGGTTATTTATGTGTAACGTCCACATCACACCTTTGCCAATTGTTGTTGATAGCACTAAGCTCGAAGTTGTTGACGAGTATGTTAACCTGGTACAAATAGTCCGAGTAGGTAAGTCCAATTTTAACCGAGAAGTTAATCGATGGATTCAACGTCTGGGCAGCATTCGGGAGATTACGACACATCTTCTCGTCAGGCATGCATCAAAAACCCAAAACAAGATTGTACAATCAGTGTGTCTGAGACCTTCATTGCTGGTCGTATGAAGCTCAAGGTCAAGCTCAAGCTATGGAGAGAGCTATGCTCAGAGTTTTTTGCATGATAGAATTAAAAACGAGGATAACCGCAGTAGAACCAGAGCAACCGACATAGTTAAACGATAAACTGAAGTCAATGGGCCGACCATATAGCTCGGAGAACAGACAACCGATGGGGAAGAAATGTTCTCGAGTGGCAGCCTCGGACCAGCACGCAAAGCGTAGGGCGTCTCGCACTAGTTGGAGTGACGAGCTGGTAAGATATGCAGGAAGTCGATGGATGTAGGTGGCTCGAGACCGTGCTTTGTGGCATTTCTTGGGCCTATGTTCAGCAGTGATTGTTTTTTTTTGATTGAATAATTTGCCACCGCAGTGCCTGCCAGCCGGGCATCGGGTGGTTGTCGCTAGCACTTTGGCAGTATTCGACTTCATCTCTTACGTAGCCTTGCAGTTTCGTTTGGCACGTAACATTTTAACAATAAAAATTTTGACTGCCGCCCCTTTCGTTTACCGCCCTAGGCCATGACCCCCCCCCCGCCCCCGGCACCCCCACGCTATGCCATTACCCGTAAGTATATTGATCACAGCATTTGAGTCACTTCCGTTAAATATTTGAACTATTTCACGACACCAATCAGCACGACTGAGTTTTTGGGCCTCTGTCAAGTTATGAAGTATCCACCGAGCACAAAGCTTCCTGACCGCTAAATGTTCATCTATGATTTTGTGCAATTGACTCGTACCGATGTCTAAGCTTGTCCGAATCTGTTGATAGGACACACTTATGTCAGTCTCTATTATACGGAGCACAATACTGATGTTATCTTCAGTCGTCGCCGTAGAAGGCCGTCGCTCACGCAGATCATCCGTGAGATTAGTGCGACCACGTTTAAACTCATTAAACCAGTTGTAAACAGTGACACGAGACGGGGCTTAATCGTGAAGTAAAAGGCCAATCAAAGTCTATTATAACTTTCGTGTTGACTTAAATCACATCGAAAGTCGTAAAAAATCATTGTACGAACATTTTCTCGCGTTAAATACACGTTGACGTGACCGAGACAATTTTCAATTTGCCCCCAAATCGTAAATAAATTCCAAATTAATAAATACGTAAATAGTAATATTGGCAAACAGTTCCATTTTCAAAATTTGAACTTATTTTTTTTACTATATCGTTTACAAGTGGCCAGTTCTAAAAACTTTCAGTGTCGCCCTCGTATTCCGATCTGGAGTGTAAAAAGATCCCCGGAAGTTACACCGTTCCGTAGCCTTAATTATTTTAAGTTGGATGCAAGTGTCCATGAACTTACTCGTAATATTGTAATAGCCACTTATCATTAGGTTGACTTTAAGTTCATTTGTCACTCAAGTTTTATACAATTAAAAAACTGGCCAAGTGCTTGTTGGGCCACGCACAATGTTCCGTAGTGGATTCCGTAGTTGCCTGTTACAATACGCGGGCTTTCTTGATAATGAGTCCATTAAGTGAGTTCGTAGTTTTACCGACATGACAACTAAAAATGGGACCGAATAAGGTGATTGTAATTGAAGGACTTATTTTCCAATCAGATTTATAGGGAGTGGTATTATAAAAAAAGATTAGTAAACTTTTCGTTTTTGAATATAATAAAATCTACATCAAATCATTTACATGTCAAGTACGTACAAAGATGGTCATAGTTGGACCTACCAACTAAAAAAAATAAGCGAAAGTAAGTAAAATAGATCTACCCTGCTTATCACGCATAGGAAATATAGAGCTATAGTAGTTGCAATGCATATAAATCGTTTTTTCCATAAAATGTTTGTTTCTTACAGTTTACGTAATCATTACAAGGTAATTTAGTTAGTTTTAGGTCATTTTCTATGTAGTGGTAACGAAATTTTTACTAATCCAAGGGCATTTTATAAGTTGGCCGACTATTACTCGTTAACTTGTTAATTCAAATTAGCTGTGATACTTTTCCTTTCAACTTCATTATATATACTAAAATTGTGTATATTTTTCACATTTCCAAACACAGCTGATTAGGTGGTAAAGGGGGGGAGGGATACATGACTCTAATGAAAAATACCACTTTAAAGCTAAATATTTCTCAAACGGGGACCCCTTTATTGAAAAGAAGTTTTTCCATACCCCCAGTGTTTTTGAAAGACCTGTCCAAGGGCACCTCACACGATGAAATAGGTGGGTAAAAATAAATCATCCTTCATTTACCAGTATGGCAGTTACCAAAAATAAAAAAATGTTTTCTTAAGGACGCGTTTACAAAATGGATAGGTATAGAATCGCACTACTACATTGACAAAAGTCACACACACACTAGTGTACGCACGGTTGGCTGTGGGAATCGTAGTCAAATGAAATTATTTTGATAATTTGAAAGATTGAATTTGTTTTTCATTTCTTATACCTACCTCAGAAATATACTTCGATACGAAATATGAATACCTGCTCCAAAGACTGCTTGGCACTGGAAGCCCTCTACTGGTAGTGAGATGTTAGCTCTGGACTTTGAACTGGTTTTGTCAGTTATAATAAGACCTTACCTACCTGCGGACTTGATGGAGTGACCTGAAGGTGTAATTTGGTGATTACAACAATAGGAACTCCTAGACTAGTGGAACTAAAGGTGTGCCGAGTTTGGGTTCGTTTTGTTGGTTATGATGAGACCTTACCACCGGACTTGATGGAGTGACCTGAAGGTGTAATTCAGTGATTACAAGTGGAACTCCTAGACTAGTAGAACTAGGTGTGCCGAGTTTGGGTTCGTTTTGTTAGTTATGATGAGACCTTACCACCAGACTTGATGGAGTGACCTGAAGGGGTAATTCAGTAACTACTGCTGGAATTTCTGAACGAGTAGAACTAGGTGTGCCGAATTTGGGCTCCGTTTTGTTAGTTATGATGAGACCATACCTCCGGACTTGATGGAGTGACCTGAAGGTGTAAATCGGTGATTGCAACTGGAACTCCTAGACTGGTGGAACTAGGTGTGCCGAGTTTGGGTTCGTTTTGTAGGTTATGATGAGACCTTACCACCGGACATGATGGAGTGACCTGAAGGTATAGTTCGGTGATTACAAGTGGAACTTCTAGACTTGTAGGACTAGGTGTGCCGAGTTTGGGTTCGTTTTGTTAGTTATGATGAGACCTTACCACCAGACTTGATGGAGTGACCTGAAGGGGTAATTCAGTAACTACTGCTGGAATTTCTGAACCAGTAGAACTAGGTGTGTCGAATTTCACTCCATCAAGTCCGGTGGTAAGGTCTTATCGTAACTAACAAAACGAAACCAAACTCGTCACACCTAGTTCTACTAGTCTAGGAGTTCCATTTGTAACCACCTGATTACACCTTCAGGTCACTCAATCAAGTCCGGTGGTAAGGTCTCATCGTAACTAACAAAACGAACCCAAACTCGGCACACCTAGTTCTACAAGTCTAGGAGTTCCACTTGTAATCACTGAACTACACCTTCAGGTCACTCCATCAAGTCCGGAGGTATGGACTCGTCATAACTAACAAAACGAAGCCCAAATTCGGCACACCTAGTTCTACTCGTTCAGAAATTCCAGCAGTAGTTACTGAATTACCCCTTCAGGTCACTCTATCAAGTCCGGTGGTAAGGTCTCATCGTAACTAACAAAACGAACCCAAACTCGGCACACCTAGTTCTACCAGTCTAGGAGTTCCAGTTGCAATCACCGATTTAGACCTTCAGGTCACTCCATCAAGTCCAGAGGTATAGACTCGTCATAACTAACAAAACGGAGCCCAAATTCGTCACCCCTAGTTTTACTCTGCAAGAAGTTCAAATAGCGGTCACGAAAGTACACCTTCAGGTCATGCCATCAAGTCCAGAGGTAAGGTCTCATCATAACCAACAAAACGAGCCCAAACTCGGCACACCTAGTTCTACCAGTCTAGGAGTTCCAGTTGCAATCACCGATTTAGACCTTCAGGTCACTCCATCAAGTCCAGAGGTATAGACTCGTCATAACTAACAAAACGGAGCCCAAATTCGTCACCCCTAGTTTTACTCTGCAAGAAGTTCAAATAGCGGTCACGAAAGTACACCTTCAGGTCATGCCATCAAGTCCAGAGGTAAGGTCTCATCATAACCAACAAAACGAGCCCAAACTCGGCACACCTAGTTCCGCTCGTCCACGAGTTGCAGTAGTAGGTAAGTTTATATATCCTACTTATTTTTAGCTAAATAAAAACTGTGAGTATAAAAATAATAATTTTATCACTTGTCAAGTACTTATGTTTCCAATTTGTTTTTTTCTAATATTTTGTGTATGTACAGCGATCTTTTCAGAATGAGCCGCTGCAAACAGGCGATACAGTGTCCACTCACGACGGCGGCCGAGCGCGGACTGTGGTCATCGAAATCTTTGTACAATAAATCAAAGCAGGCACCAACAATAAAATAGCCCTTATTGCAATACATTATGATTCATCCATATTACCAAAATATGTGAAAAAATGTGCATCAGTTTTTATTTTTTTTTACGACTATTTGTGACATTTTGTTAAAAAATAAACCCAGGGTTTTTTAATTGAATATGTCTGTCATTTTATAGTATTTTTTTAAATTTTTAAATATGTTGATAATAGACCAAAACATGTACCGAAACACAAGCCGGTATCGTTAATTTTGTAGAAAATGGCAACGAAAGTTCGTTTTTACAATATAAAAAACTAATATTTTCAACAAAAGAGTTACAGACATTTGCAGATGAAGAACCAATCTATACATGGTAGTTTTTACTTATATTTGATTTGGTTTAGTTTTGTCACAAAATCTACCGAAAAACACCCTAATTTTGGTTGATTTGCAAACGCGTCCTTAAGATTTTATTTCAAAGTTTAGTAGATGTGATTAATATTTATAAATGTGCAAGAATTACAGGTTTGTAGCACCGGTCTATGAGCAAAACTGCGATCGGACGAACGGACGGACATGGTGAAACTATAAGGTTTCCTTGTTGTTGAACTACGGAACCTTAAAAACAGTTCGACGTGGCGGTACCTTATACCGGTATAGCTATTAAGTTTATATGTATCAAGGCGTATTGACAATGAGCTGGCGCTGTAAAATACAAGTTAGCTGCTTTAAATGCAGCGGAATGTTGCTAAAAGGATAATTGGTGACCTTGATTTGATTTAAACCAATCTTACCAGTCTCGAGCAAAGTCACAGAGAAGACAACCTCTTGGTATTCTATAGGATCACTTATTATCCTGTGAGTTTTTTTTATAGAATGGAAGTGACAAACGACCACACAGTCCATCTGATGGTAAGTGGATGCTGTAGTCCTTAAATTTGTTAAATTTAGAATGGACATTCAGAAGCGTTGACACGTCAGAGGACTGCGATGGAATGCTTCGTTTCCAGTAAAAATAGTATCCGGTTCTCTTTGCTGACCATGTGAAAAACATCGGCATTAAGCAATTTTACGCTGGTATTCTGTTAAAGCGTGTTCCTACCTCGAAAAAGCCAACTCATTCTTGATTTAACCTGTATATATATATATATATATATATATATATATATATATATATATATATATATTCTTTTATATCTTTTATATATATATATATATATATATATATATATATATATATATATATATATATATATATATGCAGTATGGCTCTACCAGTTATAAACATTGTAAATAGGAAAAAAAACTGCTGCATAACTAAAGTATATTTTTAAGAATCATCATAAGCTAGACTTCAAGATATTATTAGTTCATACTGTGTAAATAGGAAAAAAAATTATAATTTTAATATTTGGGTTACCGTGGTTAACTACGACATCGGGATGTCGAACACCTTAGTCCCCACCGTGACCGTGGGTGCTGTAAAGCCGGTTTCCGAAAAGGCTTTAGCATCATAGACCACCCTTCAGAAAAATGTAAATAAGACCTAAGAGATGATTAAAACTCCCGAAACGTCGGGAATCAAAAATAAAAGTAAATAAAAAGTAAAAATAAACGCGATAAAATTCGTAAAAGTAGTTTTAATCATGTATAGTGTTCGCGTAAATATAAGAAATCATTATGAAGACCTAAGAGTACAATCCGCCACTTTGTTTTGAGTATGTAAACTATGAGCAAGCCTTTGATTCCGTCGAAATTTGGACAGTGCTGCAATCCATTCAGCGGTGCCAAGTTGACTGTCGGTATATCGAAGTGCTGAAGTTTTTGTACAATAGGACAACGATGGCTATCCGAGTACAGAACCAGAGTACGAAACCTATCCAACTGCAGAGAGGTGTAAGATAGGGTGACACAATATCCCCGAAACTCTTCACTGCTGGATTAAAAGACGTTTTCAAGCAACTGGACTAAAAAGCGAACACATCACTCAACTTCGATTTGCCGACGATATAGTCCTTATGGCAGCATTGCTGGAGGATATAAGCACTACGCTCAATAAACTTAATAGTGTCTCACAAGGGATTACTCTTAAGATGAACATGGGCAAACCAAAGGTTATTTATGTGTAACGTCCACATCACACCTTTGCCAATTGTTGTTGATAGCACTAAGCTCGAAGTTGTTGACGAGTATGTTAACCTGGTACAAATAGTCCGAGTAGGTAAGTCCAATTTTAACCGAGAAGTTAATCGATGGATTCAACGTCTGGGCAGCATTCGGGAGATTACGACACATCTTCTCGTCAGGCATGCATCAAAAACCCAAAACAAGATTGTACAATCAGTGTGTCTGAGACCTTCATTGCTAGTCGTATGAAGCTCAAGGTCAAGCTCAAGCTATGGAGAGAGCTATGCTCAGAGTTTTTTGCATGATAGCATTAAAAACGAGGATAACCGCAGTAGAACCAGAGCAACCGACATAGTTAAACGATAAACTGAAGTCAATGGGCCGACCATATAGCTCGGAGAACAGACAACCGATGGGGAAGAAATGTTCTCGAGTGGCAGCCTCGGACCAGCACGCAAAGCGTAGGGCGTCTCGCACTAGTTGAAGTGACGAGCTGGTAAGATATGCAGGAAGTCGATGGATGTAGATGGCTCGAGACCGTGCTTTGTGGCATTTCTTGGGCCTATGTTCAGCAGTGATTGTTTTTTTTTTGATTGAATAATTTGCCGCCGCAGTGCCGGCCAGCCGGGCACCGGGTGGTTGTCGCTAGCACTTTGGCAGTATTAGACTTCATCTCTTACGTAGCCTTGCAGTTTCGTTTGGCACGTAACATTTTAACAATAAAAATCTTGACTGCCGCCCCTTTCGTTTACCGCCCTAGGCCATGACCCCCCCCCCGCCCCCCGGCACCCCCACACTATGCCATTACCCGTAAGTATATTGATCACAGCATTTGAGTCACTTCCGTTAAATATTTGAACTATTTCACGACACCAATCAGCACGACTGAGTTTTTGGGCCTCTGTCAAGTTATGAAGTATCCACCGGGCACAAAGCTTCCTGATCGCTAAATGTTCATCTATGATTTTGTGCAATTGACTCGTACCGATGTCTAAGCTTGTCCGAATCTGTTGATAGGACACACTTATGTCAGTCTCTATCATACGGCGCACAATACTGATGTTATCTTCAGTCGTCGCCGTAGAAGGCCGTCACTCACGCAGATCATCCGTGAGATTAGTGCGACCACGTTTAAACTCATTAAACCAGTTGTAAACAGTGACACGAGATGGGGCTTCATCGTGAAAGGCCAATCAAAGTCTATTATAACTTTCGTGTTGACTTAAATCACATCGAAAGTCATAAAAAATCATTGTACGAACATTTTCTCGCGTTAAATACACGTTGACGTGATCGAGACAATTTTCATTTTGCCGCCAAATCGTAAATAAATTACAAATTAATAAAATACGTAAATAGTAATATTGGCAAACAGTTCCATTGTCAAAATTTGGACTTATTTTTTTACTATATCGTTTACAAGTGGCCAGTTCTAAAAACTTTCAGTGTCGCCCTCGTATTCCGATCTGGAGTGTAAAAAGATCCCCGGAAGTTACACCGTTCCGTAGCCTTAATTATGTATTTTAAGTTGGATGCAAGTGTCCATGAACTTACTCGTAATATTGTAATAGCCACTTATCATTAGGTTGACTTAAGTTCATTTGTCACTCAAGTTTTATACAATTAAAAAACTGGCCAAGTGCGTGTTGGGCCACGCAGAATGTTTCGTAGTGGATTCCGTAGTTGCCTGTTACAATACGCGGGCTTTCTTGATAATGAGTCCATTAAGTGAGTTCGTAGTTTTACCGACATGACAACTAAAAATGGGACCGAATAAGATGATTGTAATTGAAGGACTATTTTCCAATCAGATTTATAGGGAGTGGTATTATAAAAAAGATTAGAAAACTTTTCGTTTTTGAATATAATACAATCTACATCAAATCATTTACATGTCAAGTCCGTACAAAGATGGTCATAGTTGGACCTACCAACTAAAAAAATAAGCGAAAGTAAGTAAAATAGATCTACCCTGCTTATCACGCATAGGAAATATAAAGCTATAGTAGTAATGCATATAAGTCGTTTTTTCCATAAAATGTTTGTTTCTTACAGTTTACGTAATCATTACAAGGTAATTTAGTTAGTTTTAGGTCATTTTCTATGTAATGGTAACGAAATTTTTACTAATCCAAGGGCATTTTATAAGTTGGCCGACTATTACTCGTTAACTTGTTAATTCAAATTAGCTGTGATACTTTTCCTTTCAACTTCATTATATATACTAAAATTGTGTATATTTTTCACATTTCCAAACACAGCTGATTAGGTGGTAAAGGGGGTGAGGGATACATGACTCTAATGAAAAATACCACTTTAAAGCTAAATATTTCTCAAACGGGGACCCCTTTATTGAAAAGAAGTTTTTCCATACCCCCAGTGTTTTTGAAAGACCTGTCCAAGGTTACCTCACACGATGAAATAGGTGGGTAAAAATAAATCATCCTTCATTTACCAGTATGGCAGTTACCAAAAATAAAAAAATGTTTTCTTAAGATTTTATTTCAAAGTTTAGTAGATGTGATTAATATTTATAAATGTGCAAGAATTACAGGTTTGTAGCACCGGTCTATGAGCAAAACTGCGATCGGACGAACGGACGGACATGGTGAAACTATAAGGTTTCCTTGTTGTTGAACTACGGAACCTTAAAAACAGTTCGACGTGGCGGTACCTTATACCGGTATAGCTATTAAGTTTATATGTATCAAGGCGTATTGACAATGAGCTGGCGCTGTAAAATACAAGTTAGCTGCTTTAAATGCAGCGGAATGTTGCTAAAAGGATAATTGGTGACCTTGATTTGATTTAAACCAATCTTACCAGTCTCGAGCAAAGTCACAGAGAAGACAACCTCTTGGTATTCTATAGGATCACTTATTATCCTGTGAGTTTTTTTTATAGAATGGAAGTGACAAACGACCACACAGTCCATCTGATGGTAAGTGGATGCTGTAGTCCTTAAATTTGTTAAATTTAGAATGGACATTCAGAAGCGTTGACACGTCAGAGGACTGCGATGGAATGCTTCGTTTCCAGTAAAAATAGTATCCGGTTCTCTTTGCTGACCATGTGAAAAACATCGGCATTAAGCAATTTTACGCTGGTATTCTGTGAAAGCGTGTTCCTACCTCGAAAAAGCCAACTCATTCTTGATTTAACCTGTATATATATATATATATATATATATATATATATATATATATATATATATGCAGTATGGCTCTACCAGGTATAAACATTGTAAATAGGAAAAAAAACTGCTGCATAACTAAAGTATATTTTTAAGAATCATCATAAGCTAGACTTCAAGATATTATTAGTTCATACTGTGTAAATAGGAAAAAAAAATATAATTTTAATCTTTGGGTTACCGTGGTTAACTACGACATCGGGATGTCGAACACCTTAGTCCCCACCGTGACCGTGGGTGCTGTAAAGTGCTCGAAACGTCGAGAATATAAAAAGTTAGTGTAGTATACGGGATGGAATCCGTAAAAACTAGTTTTATTTAAATGAGTAGTGTTCGCGAAAATATAAGATGTTAAATTTATTATAGTTATTTGCCAAAATATGTTATTAACTCCTATTGTTCTTTACTCATTCATATTTTTCGGGCGTTCTGTAATTATAATTGCTTAATGCCATAGGGCATTCTCTCCCAGTCAACCATTAGGCTAAACAGAGGTAGACATTATGGAGGCGGTGCAGCAATAATCAAATAGAGAGGATAAAAGAAATAATAATATATATATAATAAACAATACATACATATTATATACATATACTATATATATATATATATATATATATATATATATATATATATATATATACACAATAGGTTAGAACAAATATGAAATACGAAAAAGAGAGCTGAGTTAATTCAAACTTGCAACGATTTAATCATATACTTACGGACTTGATTTTTAAAGACGAATTTGTTGGGAGCTTTTTTAATGTCAAGAGGAATTTCGTTCCAGAGTCTGATGGCCATGAGGGCGAAAGAGTGAGATAAATAACCAGGACGGTGTAAAGGAGTGAGCAACTTAAGATTGGCCGAGGAACGGAGAGAAAAATTATGAGAATCTGCCAGGTATTGAAATTTAGATTTCAGATACTCGGGAGCACATGGATCGTTCAAAATTGAGAAAATGGTGCAGAGTATTCTAACATATCTGCGCTGACGGATAGGCAGCCAGTTTAACTGTGTACGAAAGGAAGACACATGGTCGTATTTACAAGGATGCAGTTGTTAAGCAGACGATCCAATGTATTAAGATGATGTTGAGACAGGTCTGAGCAACACACATCGACATAATCAATAATCGGTACAATAAGTGATTGGACAAGTAAAATCTTGGTTTTGGTGGGAAGAAAGTTTTTAAATCGATATATAGATCGCAAAGTTCCAGTAGTTTTGCGACTCACCTCCTGTATATGTTTGTTCCATGTTAAGCAACCATCGATGTACAGACCAAGGTTCTTTACGTTAGTAGAGAATGGTATGACATTATTATTAAACATAATTGATGGTAGGGTGGCCAAGGTAGTAAATACTGTTTAAAAATAATTGATACTTGTCCTTGTTGACACGCAAACTTAGTAAGACTTAAACTTTTTCCCTAAGCTAGTTTTTGCGGACTTGTTAGCAGTTATGCAGGTGAAAAATTTTGTATGATTATACTATATATTGTAATTTGTCAAATTACTTCTGTCATATATTTCTTTGACTCCAAATTATACTATGTGGAGCCACGCTGCAACTATATTATAGTTATAGAAAGAATGGGTCAGCTCGACCACGGAAGGACCACGCTCTCACAGAATATCTACTGTAAAAATAACAGCTTAATGTTGCTGTGTTTTGTATCGTGAGTGTAGAGAATCGGAGACCAGTTTTACAGAAATCGAGGCTTTCCTCGATCGATTTTCATCGATGGATTCCATCTTAGACCTCAGGGGTGACAAATCATCTGCATTTTGATTCATACTCGAGGTTAAATTTAGATGTCTATGGCTCACAGCATCCACTTATTATTAGGTGGAATGTGTGCTCGTTTGTCACCCTTCATCATCATCATCATCATTACAGCCCTTCACAAGTCCACGGCTGAACATAGGCCTCCCCCAAGTAATGCCACAAAGCACGGTCCTGAGCCACTTGCATCCATCGACTTCCTGCATGTCTTACCAGGTCGTCACTCCATCTAGTGGGAGGTCGCCCTACACTACGCCTACCGGTACGAGGCTGCCACTCGAGAACCTTTCTTCCCCATCGGTTATCGGTTCTTCGAGCTATATGGCCGGTCCATTGCCACTTCAGCTTACTAATCCGTTGGGCTATGTCGGTCACTCTGGTTTTACTGCGGATATCCTCATTTCTGAGTCTATCACGCAGAGAAACTCCGAGCATAGCCCTCTCCATAGCTCGCTGAGCGACCTTGAGCGTCCTCATACGGCCAGCAGTGAAGGACCACGTCTCTGATCCGTAAGTCATCACTGGCAACACGCACTGGTTGTACACATTAGTTTTCAGAGATTGACGAGAAGATGTGTCGTAATTTTCTGAACGCTGCCCAGCCGAGTTGAATCCGTCGATTGACCTCTCGGTCGAAGTTGGACTTACCTAGTCGGACTATTTGTCCCAGGTAAACGTACTCGTCAACAACTTCGTGCATAGTGCTCCCAACAACTACCGGCATAGGTGTGACATGGACATTGAACATGATCTTTGTTTTGTCCATGTTCATCTTAAGACCTATCCGTTGGGAGACACCATTGAGGTTATTGAGCATAGTGCTAAGGTCCTCCAGCGATTCTGCCATAAGGATTATATCGTCGGCAAAAGGTGAGTGATGTACTCGCTATTGATGTTAATACCGTATCCTTTCCAGTCCAGTAGCTTGAAAACGTCTTCCAACGCAGCTGTGAAGAGTTTCGGGGATATAACGTCACCCTGTCTTACACCTCTCTGCAGTTGGATAGGTTTCGAACTCTGGTTCTGTACTCGGATAGCCATCGTAGCCCTACTGTACAAACACTTCAGCACTTCGATATACCGACAGTCAACTTGGCACCGCTGAAGGGACAGTAGCACCGCCCAAATTTCGACGGAATCAAAGGCTTTCTCATAGTCCACATACGCCAGGCAAAGTGGCAGATTGTACTCTTCGGTCTTCTGTACAATCTGCCGCAGGGTATGTATGTGGTCTATGGTACTGAAGCCTTTTCGGAAACCGGCTTGTTCGGGAGGCTGGAAGTCGTCGAGTCTGCGTGCGAGACGATTCGTAATGACTCTCGAAAACAGCACGTAGACGCGGCTCAGAAGGGAAATCGGTCTGTAGTTCTTCAAGAGAGCGTTGTACTATAATTGCAATAATTAGCATTCGAGCAGTTATCACAGTCCTAAACACTTCATAAATTATGCTTTCAAAGTTGTAATATTTTATTCTTATATTCGATAATATATTAAATAAGGAGTAATAAGTGGCAATAAAAATGATGACAAATAACTTAAACTGGTCACATTACATCATCACATCACATTACATTACAACGTACTTATTATAACATCTGGAAAAGGATTATTTCCAA
Source organism: Parnassius apollo (assembly GCA_907164705.1). NCBI lineage: Eukaryota > Metazoa > Arthropoda > Insecta > Lepidoptera > Papilionidae > Parnassius > Parnassius apollo. The sequence goes on from CAJQZP010000885.1 coordinate 12,265,216, forward strand.
TTTATTTAACTGAGATAAAACTGGATTTTCTTGTGACATAAAACAACATTAATATATATATAAATATATATATATAGGGGGGATAAGATATAAATATAGGGGGGATAAGTCGCTCGCGTCCGTAGGCTATGACCACCTATTCCTAGGCCCACCCTACACGTGTCCCCCGGGTGGTGCTAAATGAGCGACAAGCCGATACCACAGACTCGGCTCCACGCCGTGGTAGCGGCGTAAAACATACCACCCAATATTTTCGCACATGAGGAACTATATAAAAGAAATGGCCCCGAGTTCCCGGCGCCCCTTTAATGGGGCAGGGGTGCGAAGAATCTCCGGGAGGAAAACCGGCGACGAGGTTCGCCACCCGTCACGTTCTGTCTCCCGGAGAGGCGAAAAGTGGATTGCAGAGGCCCGTCTGGCTACGTTGAATGTATGTGGGGCAATGAATGATAAAATGGATGAAGTGTGCGATATGATGTATGATAGAGGAATAGATGTGTTATGTGTAAATGAGACGAAAAGGAAGGGGAAGGATGTCACTACACATGGCATGTATACCGCATACTGGTCTGGTGTAGACGAGATCGAGCGGGCATGCCAGGGGGTAGGTATCATCCTTTCAGAAAGAATGGGCCAATGTGTGAAAGAGTATGAATGTGTAAGCCCAAGACTGCTATGGATACGAATGAAAGTGGGCTTAAAGAAGTTGTTTGTGTTAGGGGTCTACGCCCCAGACATGTCTAAGCCCACTTATATCCGAGAGCAGTTTTGGGAAATGGTAAGGATGGTGTTAATGAAGTGTAAGGGAAATGAAAATATTATTATGCTAGGAGATTTTAATGGAAGGGTTGGGGTGAGGAGGCTTGGTTATGAAAGGGTATTGGGAACGTTTGGTGATGAAAGTATAAATGAGAATGGTGAAAGTCTCCTCACCGTATGTATGGAAAAGAATCTTTTTGTGACGAACACTTGCTTTCGCCACAAGAGGATTCACATGTATACTTGGGAAAGAGGTGACGATAGAAGCATGATAGATTTCATAATTGTGGATGAAAGATTGAGGGGCGCAGTGGTAGATACAAGGGTTTACCGGGGTTCTAACGTAGGAACGGATCATTATTTGGTTTTATGCCGAATTAATGGTCTATTCAGGCGTTGGCGCCATCGATCATCTGTATCTACCACTGCGTTACAGCGTATTAGAACAGAAAGGTTACAAGATGAAGGTGAGAGAAACAAGTTCAAATGTAGACTGAAAGAAAATATAAGTGGTTTGGATGAATTATGTATGAAGGAGTTAGACTTGGAGAATGTATGGCAAAATGTAAAGAAAGGTTTAGTGGATGCAGCTACCGAAGTATGTGGTGTTAGTAAGAGGAAGAATGAAAGGAAAAATAATACGTTATGGTGGGATGATGAGATACGTATGGAAGTTGAAGCAAAGAAGAGAGCATGGCTAGATTTACTAGCAACAAAGGCTGGTAATTCTAGCGGTACGAATGATGATATTGAAAGAAAAAAGGCAGTCTTTAAACATCTTAATAAGAGAGTAAAAGAAGTAGTTGAAAGAAAAAAGCAAGAAAGAACGGATAAGAATGATAGAAGAATATCGGATAACTTCCAGGCAAATATTAAAATGTTCTGGAAACTTGTAAGAACTGCCAGGGGACATTCAAAACAGCCTATGATGAATGTTATAAGAGACGAGAATGGCTATATTCTGAAAGATGAAGTTTTGAGTTTAAAGAGATGGAAGGAATATTTTGAAAGCGTGTTTATGAGTGAGGAGACAACGTGTGTACTAAGTGAAGTAGAAACTCCGAAAGAAGAGGAAAGAGGTAGCGAGATAAGTATAGATGAAATAATGAAAGCAATGAAAAGCATGAAAGCAGGTAAGGCTGCCGGATATGATAGAGTTTCACTCGAAATGCTAAGGGCTGGAGAGGAAGTCATGGCAGGCCTGCTGCACACCTTGTTTAATTTATGCTGGGAACTGAAGCGGGTACCGGTAGACTGGTGCAAAGCCGTGATAGTCCCAGTATATAAAGGAAAAGGGTCGCAGCAGGACTGTAAAAACTACCGTGGCATCAGCCTTCTTAGCATTGTGGGAAAACTGTATGCTAAGGTACTGATTGAAAGGGTCATGAAAGAAACTGATGGAAAAATTTGGGATGTGCAAGCGGGATTCAGAAAGGGAATGGGATGTACAGATCAAGTCTTTTCCATGCGCATGATCGCGGAGAAGTTTTTGGCCAAAAACCAAAAGGTTTTTTGTGCGTTCATGGACTTGGAAAAGGCCTATGACAGAGTGGATAGGGATGTGCTATGGCAAACACTGAACTCATTTGGGTTGAGCGCTGGCTTGATACAGGCATTGGAGTCTCTTTATAGGGACTCTAGTGCTTGTGTTAGAATCAACGGGGTCTACTCGGACTGGTTTGACATCCATAAAGGTGTCAGACAGGGCTGTGTGGCTTCCCCGTGGCTGTTCAACCTATTTATGGACAGTTGTTTGCAAAATTTGAAAGTTGAAGAATGCGGATTAAGAATGGGTGAGTTAACCGTCAAATGCCTTTTGTACGCCGATGATCAAGTTATCCTTGCGTCGTCGGCGGCCGAGTTGCAAATGATGGTTACATTAATGAACAGATCATTAAAAGAAAGGGGTATGAAAGTGAACGCAAGTAAGACGAAGGTTATGGTTTTTGAAAGAGAAGAAAGTAAAACGATTTGTGAAATAAGAATAGAAGGGGAGTTGATCGAGCAAGTGGATGAGTTTGTATATTTGGGCTGCGTATTTAGCAGGGATGGGAGATATGATAAGGATATAGAACGACGAGTGAATGCGGGAAATAGAGTAAATGGGGCCCTGCACTCTATTGTGAAGAGTCAAAATGTGTCAAAAAAGGCACGTATGGCAATTCACAATGCTGTGTTGGTCCCTACTTTAACGTATGGTAGTGAAAGTTGGGTGTGGCAGAAGAAGCATGAGAGTAGAATCAACGCAGTAGAAATGCGGTCCTTAAGGAGTATGTTAGGGCTGAATCTGAACGACAGGGTAAGAAATTGTGTAATAAGAGAAGAGTGTGGTTTGCAAGATGATGTTGTGACCAGGATTAAGAAAGGAATGCTTCGGTGGTTTGGTCATGTGGAAAGAATGAATGAGGAAAGAGTGACAAAGAAAATTTATGTTGCAGAAGTGAATGGCAGAGTCGGAAAGGGACGTCCTAGGCGAAAATTCATCGACCAAATTGGCGATTTATTGAAAACGGGCCAAATTAGGAGTACCCTTAACCGTCGAGCATGTATGCGTAGGTGTATGGATGTGAAGGAGGCGAGAGAGGTGTGTCAGGATCGTGCCAAATGGAAGTCTGTAGTCTCTGCCTACCCCTCTGGGTGACAGGCGTGAGTGTTTATGTATGTAAAACTGTCGGCAAGCAATCCAATAGAATGGTGTTGTAGGTATTTGCGCGTATATCGAATGGGATTTCAACCTTGTATTCGCATCACGTGTCGCGCTTCCGAACGTTTAATAAGCTCCACATTATTTCTAGAACATTCCTATTAAATTACACGATTTGGCTTTATAGATTATATCATATATTTTCAGCGTAGGTATATTTCAGATCAGGTATGTTTTAAAAGAATATAAACATTTTTATTTATTTACGGAGCCGTGGTAGCTCAGATGATTAACGCTAGCTGTAAATATAACAGAACGCGAGTAACCCGGGTTCGATCCCCGCCGGCACCAATTAAATTGCATATTTAAGTGCTGATTTACCACGTGTCCGGCGGTGAAGGAAAACATCGGGAGGAAACCTGCATGTCTGAGGAATAAGAAAAAAAATATTTCGAAGACATGTGAAGTTCGGCAACACTCAGAAATGAGGGAAGGCCTGTGCCCAGCAGTGGGATGTATATAGGCTGTAACTTTAATTTTTATTTATTTACTAGCTTTTACCCGTGAATTCATCCACTTTTCTACAGGAACTATGTTTCTTTTCGTGATAGAACAGCCTATGTATGTCACTGAACGAGTTTATATATAGATATAAACTATCCCTAGGCCATGGGTAAACAAAGTATGAAGTGCGCTTCCCATGGGGAGTGTAATCTACAAAGGAGTGCACTATGCGTGCACTCCTTTCTGTGTACATCTGTATGAGCCTTAGGACTTAAAATTGGTTTTATTTATTTGTAGCGAACACAGATTTACAATGTACGTAAGTATGTATTACACTATGAAACAAGACATCGGCAAGTCCGTGGAAATTAGAGCTGCTTGTCCTATTACGATAGACGTCATATACGGTCATGTAATGTTGTAAGTCTATTATTAACCCTGTGGCATTCAATAGGTTAGGTGGGGTTAAATTTCTTAAAAGCATCATGATCATTCGTCATTACAGCCTATCAAAGTCCATGCTACATATAGGCCTCCCCAATCCTCATAGAATGCCTCATAAAAGGAACATTTACCTTAGTTGCGACGCCTGATAAGCGGGTTAGCTAACGCAGTCTTTTATCTTGTTGTTATTATATCTTCATGATACCGATATCTATGTTCGTTTCGCTCTGTCGGCTCATAGGACCCCCACGGGCGATATGGGTAAGTACATATTCTTAAACTGCCACTAAATTGTAAATAATGGGTGTACCGATTTGCGGTACCGGATGCGTGTATCATCGTCAAGAAAATCAAACCTAAACTTCAATAATATTGTATGATTTTATAGGTATTAAGTAGTGTTAGTGATTTAAGTAATTTATATCAAACATGGCATATGTCGACACCGAACACCTCGCGGATGTTTTAGTTGTCTTGTAATTTCACTGACAATTCATCATAACTTTTTATAGACATTTTAAAGTAATTAAAAAATGTTTCTTCATCTTCGAGCAATAATGAACATAAAGTACTAAATTCCCTCTGAAGTGCTCTTTGGGCGACTGTTGGGTGAACCTGATATCTACGTCTTCTGTTCCTTATACGTTTACGAACATAGTAAGCAGCAATTAAACAATTAACGCGTCCATTTCGTGTCCGTGTATGTGACTGTACCAGTCCGGCCAGTTTCGTTGCTCAGGAAAGCTCTGAACACTACAAACTGACGATCGGTTATGCGTATTGTCAGGATCGATGGTACGCACTGACGGTCGGTCGAGCTCTAAAACCGGCCTTAGACTTTTGGAACAATCTTGAAACAATTTTAATTTTTAAAGAAGATACCTTACTAACGATGAAGTTGCATAAATCTATTTTCCTTGATATCAGTGCTGTTAGCCAGTTTACTTTTACGGATTTATTCGACTCTATGCTAAAGGGTGCGTGCTATATAATAACGGTAATAAGAAAGGTAATTCCTCCATGAATAATCTTAACACTACCGTGCAGAACATTATTGATAATGAAATTCTGCGGTCATCTGCACAACACTATCTGTGATTATAGAAATTGCAACGCAGCAGCCTTGTGACCACGTTAACACTAAGAGTTTTTGGCGGGTAAACTTAGCATATGATGTAAATTTGTATCTGTATTTAGTTGTATAAAATTCTATAAATTGGAACGTATTGTGAGTATAACAATAATTCAACGCCGGATCACGACTTCGTTACTATCGCCGAGACTCCTGGTAAGGTCTCCCATTACTACGGCAAGAAAGAAAACTTTAGCCGTCAGAACCCCTGATCAGTTTTGTTAGTCTGTTTGACTGGCAGTGAGAGAACCTCATCACCCAACCTTGACACCCTGCCTCTGTTCGTCTGCTAACTTAGGTCTCATGGTGCAGACTCACACTTATTTAATATTTTGTAGTTCAAATATATAATTTACAGCCTATAGCACTCCGGGATAATATAGTTTCTTATCAGTAAAAACTAAATTTAAGATCGGATCATTAGTTCCGGAGGTTACCCTATTTACATATAAATTCCAACAAATGTTACTCGTATCCATTGATTTATATAACACTAGATCAGTAATAACCGCGTCAAAGCGTTGCCACTGCACATATGGCCACAGCCATATGCCTAGCTAACGTGAGTTCATTGTTCAATGTGACGCCGACAGAGTTGAGCCGTGACAAAAATGGGTAAATGCGTAGTGAAAGAATGCTATTCAAGGTCACAAAAATGTAATAAATCAAGCGGAATTACTTTCAACACATACTTTTTAGTTCTTGATTTCATATAAACGTAAAAAACCTCAAATAATTAAATAAAATTATCGAATATTGCCATTTAGGTTCAATGTTGCCACTTTTCCGCATTTGTGATTATACTACATTAATGGTAGACACTATAATTAATGGAGTAAGTTAATTTGTTACCTCTGATTTTAAATATTTTGGAAATTATAATAAGAACTACGTTTTAACTTTCATACAAAATAATTAATTAAGTATTCTTATTTTAGTTTATTCATGAATTATCTATTAAATATATTTTATTACCTATTTTATATTAATAAATTAATATTATTTATAATTTCATATAAATTTTATATTAAGTAATTATATTTTATTACCTATTTTATATTGTTTGATTTATTAGACCATAAAAGTACGTTTTAATTTCATCATTATGTTTACTTACATTCATCTGATAAGCTTTGTATCCTTTTTTTCTAAGGGGACGTAATAAAGATTTTAAAATAAAATATACTTTTTTAATATAAAAACAATTAACTGCAGCTTAAAAAAACTCATTTTTATTGCGTATTTTAGGTAAAATTTCATATAGTAAGCCACACCAACCCGCCATTGCATGTTTGTGTGTCTATCTTTATCTAATCTTAGCGACGATATTGTTTTCGCAACTTGTGTAAGTGAGATAGATATATGTTTACTTAAATTGTTATTAGTTTCAAAGCTACGTCGTCGCGTTTGGATAGTGGTTACACTTTTTTCGACTCGCGGTAATGTGGTTTGCTCCTCTAGTGTTGTATAACTCAATGCTCGTATCACTTTATAATATTTAGTATAGTTATACAAATAGACTAGTATAGAAAATCAATTAATTTATGTTACTTTAATTAATTTAATTCTAGACAGTAAAAAATGGCATAGAAAAAGTTTATTTATTTTAAAATTATAAAAGGCGAAAGATATATTTTTATATTATTTAAACACTAATAATAATTTAACTTTAACTAAAATGCAATAATACTTGAACCTCTGGGTGACAGGCGTGAGTGTTTATATATACATGTATACATATATATATATATATATATATATATATATATATATATATATATGTATGTATGTATGTACATTACAACATGGACGTAAAAACGGCTTTAGTTTTGTGTAGTATGAATTCGGTATTCTGTAAGGGGATTTATCGCTTTACTCGTCGACATTCGACACTTCGAACAACGAATTCACTAGTCATTTTTAAAGTGGTCTAGTAGCCTATAGAGATTGGTGTGCGAGTTCATTTTAATTTTTAACTCTTTAGTTCACGGTAACTAGGTACAGTATAAGAATTATAATAATTCGATAGGTATGGCTCGTTGGTTTTTATTAGAAAGTTTATTAGAAGAAGCACAATCGATAGATATATATGACAGTCCTCGTCAATCTTGTAAAATTCGTAGATTTCAAGTAGTTGAAAGGCACAGAGACTTTTTTGAAAATTGTCGATTGTCTGAAGAAGTGATAGAGAATGTGTTAGAAGACATTAAACATCTAATGAAAAATCCACGCCAGCGAGGTCGCGAATTGTCTATCAAAATAAAGGTAAGTAAATATTTAATGATTTCTTATATTTACGCGGACACTATACATAGATTAAAACTACTTTAAGACCCATGGGTGCTGGAAAGCACCCGAAACGTCGGGTATTAAAATTAATATAAATAAAACGCGATAAAATCCGTAAAAGTAGTTTTAATTAAGTAAATATTTTTTTACTGAACGAATGGTTTTTATAAGAAGTAGGGCCATGGTGCAGTTATATTAGTAGTATAGTTTGTAGCACGAATTGGTCGGCTCGACCGGGGAAGGACCACGCTCTCACAGAATATCAGCGTAAAATAGTTACCGAGATAGAACCGGAAACCCTTTTTACTGAAAACAAGAAATTTCATCTTAGTCCTCACGGGTGACCACGCATCTGCATTTTGATTCGTAATCAAGGATATATGCAAATGTCTATGGGCCACAGCAACCACTTATGGTGGACTGTGTGCTCGTTTGTCACCCTATCCGAATAAAAAATAAAAATAAAACTATTCATTTACAACTTCCCAAAAGCTTTTTCTTACATATTATAATTATTTTTCAGTTATTATGTGCACTATCATACTTGGCCAGCGGTAGCTAACAGAGAATTTGTGGAAAGAGTGTGTACACTTATGTATCACAACCATCTGTCTCCCGATGTGTTCGTGAGGTAGTTGAAGCCCTAAATCATTCTAGTGTTGTAAGGAAATATATACGGTTTCCACAGAATTCCAAATTCCATGGAGAGGCTCAAACTAACGGAAAGGTCGGTATATGTATTATAATTATGTTGTAGTACCTATTATTTGGTTACTATAATTGCGTAACTATTATTGTTAGATTAATGTTAGGTTAATAACATATTATTGTTTATAGCAGAATTACTCAATTTAACTTCATATTATAATTACGCAATGATACCGCCCCACCTTGCTAACGAGTGCGAAAGGTTGATTATTAAATGGAGCGTGGCATTAGCTCAACTCAAGTAATGTTGAATCTACCTACCACCAAGTTTGAAATATTTAAATCTAATAATAGGTATATTACATTACAGATTCTTCGAGAAATACAAAATTCCTGGGGTGATAGGAAATGTTGATGGTACCTACTTTACCATGGTTAGGCCATCAGAAAATGACGAGCGATATTACTGTCGTAAAGGTAATCATGCAAGAAATATCCAATTGGTAAGACATGTAATAATATCTAAGACCATTTCTTTTGTATATGTGGAAACAAATGGTAGGTAACTCAAAATATAATGTTATTTTTGTTTTGTAGATTACTGATGCGGAGTTAAATATACATGTTGATGCTACCTATGGGGAAACAACACATGATAGCTTTATTTTTAATCATACGAGTACAAGTACCTATACAAATATAGCTTGTTTAAAAGCAGACTATTCTTCCAGAATATATTGCAGGAGGTTAAAAACCTTTTGTTTGCCACATGAAAATTTATACAATAAAAATACTTTGGTAAATAATATATAATATAAATATAATTTCAATATCCATATGGGTAAAACCACTGGATTCAGCTAGTTAGGATAAATATTTAGATATGGGATATTAAAATATTTTTGTCATTGCCGGGGATTCTGGGTATGCACAACGTGTATATTTGATTTTTTTTTTTATAGAATAGGGTGACAAACGACCGCACAGTCCACCTGATGGTAAGTGGTTGCTGCGGCCTACAGATATCTACATGTATCCTCGAATACAAAACCAAATGCAGATGCGTTGTCATCCGTGAGGACTAAGATGGAATGCCTCGTTTCCAGTAAAAAGGGTGTCCGGTTCTCTACACTCAACATACGAAATACAGCAGCATTAAGCTACTATTTCACGCTGGTCTTATGTGAGAGCGCGTAATACCGTGGAGAAAGCTATACGTAGGCCAAAGGGGAGGTTTAGATGTCTTTTGGTACACAGAGTACTACATTACCACTCTGAGGTGGTTGCAAAAATTGTAATAGCATGTCGTGTGTTACACAAAATTTGTAATCGTGAAAGCCTATCGGCTCCTGCATTACAAGACTACGACAGTCAAGAGGAGTTGCGTTTCCACACAGTCATTCATACACAAGCTGGGGCTAGAAATTAAACAATATCTCAGGAGGCTATAATAGGGCAGTCTAGTCGACAAGAACTAATTAATATGCTATGGCAATCACGGTTACGTGCATTATTTTAAATAAAAACCCATATTTTATTTTAATAAAAATTATAATGTTGAAATATTTTATTTTTTGGTTAAAAACATGTACTGGTTTTACAATGTTTTGTTTTACATTATTATGTATTGCTAATGCTATATTTATTATTTTAATAATTACCTACCCAGTAGGTAAATATTAAAATAATAAATGTAGCATTATAAACAGTAAATCTCCCTCAAACTCAATTTACTAATATTGTTCCTAAATAAGGAATAGCAGATAAAAGATTAGTAGGTAATAACTATTGCTCCTCAAAATTATATTTGACCTCAAGGTAAAACACATCCTAAAATTCAGTAGCTAAATAAAATAATAATACCTACTATTCAAATATATTTTCAATATGTAAGTAAATGAAAATAAAAAAATAAAGCACCATTAGCATGTAAAGTTCGAAACCATAATTAACATTTCGACAAATATTATAATTTACTCTATAAAAAGCTAATTCAATATTAGCAGTATAGTATATAGTTAAAAATAATCAAAATAGTCATTTTATTAAATAATATATGAGAATACATAGTTCTAATATAATGCAACTAATATACCGAATAAAGAAAATTAAAATACACATATCATTGTCTGCCGTGTCTATTTCCATAGTTCATTAACATAGATAAATTAATACTACGTTCATACCAGTAGATGGCGTCTTGCAGATTTCTACGGTAAGGCTAGAGGTAAGGCCTTAAGTAAAATTATTCACCTCCAGTACTACAATTGTTTCCGAAAATGTAATTGTTTTCACATTTCAATACCCATTGATTCTTAAGCTAGTTCATGTCTACGAGTACGACAGCTAAAAGCAGCAATAGATTTATAGTATGGACAAGAAGCAATATTGTTGCGCACGTAAATTTTCAAGAACACGGCCGCAGGAGTCGAGCGCGAGACAGTGGCGTGACACTACTACTTTGTATCGATAATTTATTATGTTTGGCTTACCTAGTTTTGAAGAAATGGGAATGAAATGTGAGTTTTCGTTAAATATTTATTTACACTTCCTCTATTTGTATTCTTTCTAATTATTTTATACCTTTAACCTTTTATCAGCGATTATCTGTTTGTTAGTATTTTTAAATTACTTGATCAAATTTGAAAGAAGCGAAAGAGGTATGTAAGGATCGTGACACTTGGCGATCTGTTCTCTCTGGCTACCCCGTTAGGGATTGTGCGTGAAGATAAGTAAGTAAGTGATAAAATTTGATGCAATTTTAATATATTGCAAGGAAAAGTAATTATATTGTAGGGGTGGTAGACTAAATTCGATCTGTAAGAAGCCGGGTAACAGAAAAATACCAAACAACAGAGTCTGTTACAGATCTTTAAAACTATTAAAAAATGATAAATTATACATATGTCGCCCATATATTTTATTCCAGGTTTCCATATATTATTACATATATTCCATGTAGCATTGGGTGACAAACGAGCACACAATCTGCCTAATGGTATGAGTTGTGACTCCTATGGACTAAGATTGAATGCCTCAATTACAGTAAAAAGGGTCTCCGGTTCTTTACACTCACAATACGAAACACAGCAGCATTAAGCTACTATTTTACACAACTATACTACCAGTATAACTGCGGCATGACTCAACCATGTATAAGACTACGTGATAGAGCCATACTGCATATTCTGCAAGCATGTTATCCTCTGTCTTCCTAGTTACAATTGAGATGCAGTCTTCAATAAGTAGGCATATGAATAGTGACTGAACATCAAAATTGACCGTAGTTTCATTGTCAGCGAGATGTAGGTCTTTTATCCCACTAAAAATGGTATGATCCTTTTTGTGTGCTCTGGTATGTCCTCTCAGTGGTGACACTATTTTTGCGAAGTGTTATGCTAGATCGATACGACAGCTAACTTATAAGTTATAAGTTAGTGAATCGATCTGGCTTACTATGGGACGTAGTGGAAGTTTCATTTGTATTTTTGGTAACCTTGGTTGTTTAGCACATGATGGTATGATCGAATTCACGACAAGATATAATTTTTCGTAGTATTTTATTAAATCACTAGTTTTAAGCGTATTAGTTGTAGGGTCTGTTTTGACGGGATGGCGACCAGGGGCCGTCATCCGGTGAAGAGGAGGTTTCGGCCCGGAAAATCCCCACCAACAGGCGGGGCGGGCTGAGAGGCAAGGGGAGGGGGGCTCTCTGCCAATCAGACGGCCGAACGAGCGGCAAAGCTTGCCGAGGGAGGGGCGCCACCCGGGTGATACGGCTCGGGTAGCAGGCGAAGAGACGAGTGCGACTGGCGGCTCCGAGGTGGAGCGTAAGGCCAGATTCGTAAAGGAGGTGGAGGCCGCGATCAAGGTCGTGGCCTACAAGCAAAAGCCCTCCTCGAAATTCAAGGCCATTCCCGGGGCCTCCGCCTCCATCATGGCGGCTGCGGAGGCCAACTTTGTTGGGGCCGGGCCTAATGCGGACGAGGTGGAGAAGCTGCGGGCGAACGTGGCCCGCCTGACGTTCACCATGGAGACTCTCCAGAAGGAGAACGAGAAGCTCCGCGCAGACCTGGCCAGTCTACGTGAGCCTGCCTCTCGCACGGCGCCCCAGACGCAGCGCCCAAGCCAGCCCGTGCCGGTGGAGAACCAGGTTCTGAACCTGGTCCAGCAGGAGCTGGCTGCCTTCCAGCACCGGTTCTCCGTGCTGGAGGGCATCGTCCTGCGGCCCCCCTAGAGGCAAACAAGACGGCGGAGAGGCCGGCAACGGTCTCGTACGCGGCGGCACGGCTGCCGCATCCAGGCCGGGGCCGTCCAGCCAGCCCTCGGGCGGGGCTGCAGTTGCCCCTCCCCCTGAAAAGCCAGCTCCGGTAAAACCGGTACTGGCTGAACCGGCTCCGGCTAAGCCGGCGACGGGAAAGAGAGGCAAGACAAAGGCGAAAAAGGGCAAGGCGGCAGCACAGGTGGTGGCTGCACCTGCCCCAGTGCCTGCGGCAAATGTGCCAGCGCCAGCGGCAAGCCAGCTGCCGCCACCGTCTCCGCCCCCCAGCTCCCTACACCTCCCGCGGCTGAAGGCGGTTGGCAGGTGGTCGGGGACAAAAAGAAGGGGAAGAAGGCAGCCAAAAAGGCCAAAGAGCAGGAGCGGCAGCGCCAGTTCAGGGCGCGCAAGATCGCGGCTAGGCTCCGCGCCCCGAAGACCGCAGCTGTAATGATTACACTACAGCCGGACGCGGAAAAGAAGGGCGTTACCTACCGCGATCTGCTCGCGAAGGCGAAGGAGGCGGTGGATCTCGTGGAGCTCGGGATCACCGGGGGCCTCCGGCTCAAAGTCACCCAGACGGGGGCCCGTATGCTGGAGGTCCCCGGGGAATCCAGTGGCGCGACCGCGGACGCTCTGGCTGCGAAGCTCAGAGTGTCTCTGGACGCGGACGAGGCCCGAGTGTCCAGGCCCGTCAGATGCGCAGACTTGCGCATCATGGGTCTGGACGACTCGGTATCGGAGGAGGAGTTGGTGGCCGCCGTCACCAAGTCCGGGGGGTGCACTACGGACCAGGTCAGGTCAGGCGCCATACGCCCGGACCAACAGGGTGTGCATGCCACCACGGTATGCTGCCCTGTTACGGCGGCCAAATCCATGGTGGAGGGCCGAAGGCTTCTGGTGGGCTGGGTCTCAGCGCAGGTTAAGCTGCTGGAGCCCAGACCTCTGAGGTGCTATCGCTGTCTCGTGGGGCACCACGTATCAGTGAGATGCGCCTCGGAGGTTGATCGCAGTGGCCTTTGCTTCCGCTGCTGTCAGCCCGGACATATATCGGTGACCTGCTGCACCACGCCGCACTGTGATGCATGTGCGGCGACCGGCAAGCCAGCCGATCACCGGGCCGGAAGCAAGGCCTGCGTGCCACCCGCCAAGGCCAAGGCCGCGGGTAGGGGAGGCCCCTCCGCCACCACCGCTTCTGTGGCCTCCGCCGCAGCCGCAACTGCCGCTGTCACTGTCGCCGCTGCCGCCGCTGCGACACCGACGCCCGCACAGGGGCCCCCCGTGGAGGAAGCTGAAATGGAATGCCTATAACGGCCCCATTAAGCTTCCTCCAGGCGAATATCAACCACTACGCCTGCGCTCAGGATCTGTTGCTCCAGAGCATGACGCAGTGGTCGATTAACATCGCTGTGGTCGCTGAGCCGTATTTTGTCTGGCCTAGGGAGGACTGGGTGGCGGACCTTAACGGCTCAGTTGCCATCATCTCTTCGGCCGCCGCCGGTACCCCGACCCTTGAAGATGTCAGGAGGGGTCAGGGGTGCGTAGCAGCACGGTTCGGGGAGTTCGTCGTTGTGGGGGTGTACTTCTCCCGAACCGATCTCTCGCCGTGCTCCACAACTCTCTTGCAGAGCTGATAGCAGTCGTCGTCGGAAGTTATCCCTCCCCGTACTTGTCCTCGGGGACTTCAATGCCAAGAACTTGGCTTGAGGTTCTCGTCGTACAGATGTGCAGGGTAGGATGGTGGAAGACTGGGCTCTGGAGACAGGCCTGGTCGTCCTAAATCGGGGTTCTGTCCCCACGTGTGTGCGGATGCGGGGCGAGTCGGTGGTGGACATCTCGTTCACTAGCCCCGCTCTGTCGCCACGTGCCATTGACTGGCGTGTCATGGAGGGGGTGGAGACCTACTCCGACCACCGGTACATCCGGTTTGACGTCTCCACCCAGCCCTCGAGCGCGCCAGTCCAACAGGCCCCGAGTGGTCCGCTTTGGGTGCTGAAGCAGCTGGACCGGGAGCTCCTCCTGGAAGCCTCGATCATGCAGGCCTGGGTGTCATCACTGGACAGACCTGCCGACGTCAATGATGAGGCAGGGTGGTTCCAGGAGGCCATGTCTGAGATATGTGACGTGGCAATGCCCCGCGTCCGGCCAGGAAGCGCCCGGCGTCAGGTGTATTGGTGGTTGCGTGAGCTGACGTCTCTGCGCGAGGCGTGTGTCGCCGTGCGGTACCTGTACGCCAGGCATCGCAGGCTTCGCATTCGTCCACCGAATGCGGCAGCCATTGAGGCGGAGCTGTACGAGGGATACAGAGCGGCGAAGACCGCCCTCCGGGAGGCTGTCCTGCGGGCCCGGGATCGGGCCCGTGAGGAGATGCTGGAGACTCTCGACAGAGAACCATGGGGGCGCCCTTACAAGGTGGTGCGGGATAAACTCCGCACCTGGGCCCCCTCGCTGACGCAGAGTCTCCGGCCCCAGCTCGTGGAGGACGTGGTGAGCGCTCTGTTCCCTGCGCGAGGGGAACATCCGCCCCCGCCTATGGCTCCGCCACCTGCGGTGCCGGAAGCGGACCACCAGGACGACGACGACGACATCCCGGAAGGGACCGGGGTAGACCTGAGAGTGGCGGTACGTAGGCTCAAGGCCAGGAATACCGCCCCAGGACCCGATGGCTTGCCCGGCAAAGCCTGGGTCCTGGCCTCGGAGGCTCTCGGGCCCCGACTAGAGGGGCTCCTAAGCACATGCTTAGAGAGAGGCCAATTCCCGCTTCGTTGGAAGACGGGGAAGCTGGTCCTCATTCGGAAACCGGGGCGCCCTGCGGACTCTCCGTCCGCATACTGGCCCGTGGTGCTGCTCGACGAGGTGGGCAAACTCTTTGAAAGAGTCATTGCAAACCGCCTCGCCGAGCACCTTGCGGGGACGGGGCCGGATCTTGCGGAACACCAGTTTGGTTTCCGCAAGAGGCGCTCTACGTTGGACGCCATCATGCGCATGAGAGCCCTCACGACGGGGGATGAAGTGGCCAGAGGGGGGGGGGGGTTGGGGGGGGGGGGTTGGGGGGGGGGTTGGGGGGGTTGTCTTGGCCGTGTCTCTCGACATCGCCAACGCCTTCAACTCCATGCCCTGGAGCTGCATTAGGGAGGCACTCCGATATCACCGGGTGCCGATCTCCGTCGTATAGTCGGGGACTATCTGACGGACAGAGCCGTCATCTACCCCGGTCGCAACGGTGAGTGGAACCGGCAAGAGATGTCGTGCGGTGTCCCACAGGGTTCGGTTCTGGGGCCACCTCTGTGGAACTTCGGTTACGACTGGGTGCTGCGCGTCGACCTCCCTACCGGCGTCAGCGTAGTTTGCTACGCTGACGACACGCTTGTACTGGCACAAGGGGGGGTCGTACGAGGCGGCGGCGGAAACTATGACACGCGTGGTTGCGATAGTCGTTGAGAGGATTCGGCAACTGGGTCTCGAGGTGGCTCTGCACAAGTCCGAGGCCATGCACTTCCATGGTCCTCGGAACAGGCCACCACCGGGATCCTCAGTGATGGTTAGGAGGGGTATCCATCGGCGTCGAGTCGACGCTGAAGTATCTAGGACTCGTCCTCGACGGCCGATGGAACTTCGTTGAGCACTTCCGACGTTTGGCTCCCAAACTGGAACGGACCGGGGCTGCCTTCAGGCGGTTCCTGCCGAACCTGGGGGGACAAAACGCCTCCTGCCGGAGGCTCTACGCGGGGATCGTGCAGTACATGGCCCTTTACGGGGCCCCAGTGTGGCGCGTGGTTTGGCGCGGCTTGCCGTCCACCACTTGAACGCGCCCCAAAGGGTGGTTGCCGTGAAAATGGTTCGCGGCTACCGCACGATCTCCCGCGAGGCGGCGAGCCTCCTTGCCGGATTGCCGCCATGGGATCTGGAGGCGATAGTCCTCGCACGCCTGCACGAATGGCGCGCGGAGGCACTATGCCGGGGGGAAACCCCGCTGCCGCGGCAAGTTGTCGCGCAGCGGACAGACTTCCGGCACGATCTCATGGCGACATGGAGAGAGCGACTGTCGCAACCCCGTGCTGGGCACGCCACTATAGCGGCGATAAGACCCCTCTTTGAGGAGTGGCTTGGAAGACGCCACGGCGTCCTCATCTTCCGCCTGACGCAGGGCCTCACCGGACACGGTGTGTTCGGGAGGTTCCTGCACCGAATCGGGCGGGAGGAAACGCCCGGGTGCTCCCACTGCGAGGATGGACCGGAGGACACGGTGGAACACACCGTGGAGGTGTGCCCTACTTGGGCGGAGCACCGCCGTGTCCTCGTAGCGGCGATAGGCGGCGGCGACCTCTCGCGTCACCACCTTCTGCGAAGCAGTGATGCTAGCGAAGGAGGTGGCGGAGCGGGAGGAGGAGAGAGCAGCAGCTTTCCTCCCCGGCCGCCGCAGGAGAAGCCCCGGGCGTCGGGGGCTACGTCGTGGCCCCCGGCCACCCTAGGCGCGGGCCTGTGGACGGCGAGCAATGGGTAGCTCGCCGTCCGTCCGTCTAACGACGTCAGGCCGTGTCGACGGCGCGTTTTGTTCCACGTGCGCCTCAAAGAGCTGTCAGCAGCGTGAAGGGGCCCGCATGGGCCGACGCCTACCAGGGCTGCGGGCTATTCGGAAGAGATACCGCGGCTCCGGAACGTAAGGGCACTGAAGGAACATTTAAAAAAAAAGGGTCTGTTTTGACCTTTTTGTATGTACTTTCGTCCTATAAAAGTTGTTGTATATTAGAATTATATTCTTATGTGTCCATTCTTACCGTAGCATTTCATTTATCTGTGCGGAGAATCATAAGTTCTGGTCTGTTGCGTAAGTTGTACAACGCTTCAAATTTGTCTTTGGGGAGATTTAGTTTCGGCGACGTATGACCTCTAAATCTTCCTTACCGATATTATTCTGAACAGGCAATTCTCAACACTACAGATAATTTTTTCGTACGGGATTCTGCGCGGTATAAGTGCAAGCATTTTGATAATAATTTTGCTGTCTTTTTTTTCTTTTTTTTTTTCAAGTACAAAATATACTTTCGATAGATTATAGACCGTGCATTGTTTATTTTTCGAGTCTAAGGTCAACGTTGATATGGATGTTTGCCATTTGATTTGATCGCTATATTTTTAATGTTATTCAAGTTGATTGGATCGCGATTTTTTATTTGGTGATAATATAGCACTACGTGTCGCGTGTACGCGTGCCGCATGCGTTTGTTTTGTTTACATGAATATAATTTATTATTATTATTCACGCGTGAGTCGTAACGAAATAATAGTGAACTTAATTACTTCTGATTCAATTAATAATTGATTGAAAGTGAACTAGTGGTTATTTTATTCAGAGCCGTGGTAGCTCAGATTGTTAGCGCTCGCTGTAAATATAACAGAACGCAAACCCGGATTCGATCCCCGCCGGCACCAATGAAATTGTTAATTGCAATTTTAAGTGCTGAATACCACGTGCTCGGCGGTGAAGGAAAACATCGTGAGGAAACCTGCATGTCTGAGGAATAAAAAAAAATATTTCGAAGACATGTGAAGTGCGCCAACACGCAATGGGGCAGCGAGCGGACACTTCCTTGCCCTAAAACCCTCTCAGAAAAGAGAGGAGGCATGTGCCCAGCAGTGGGACGTATAAAGGCTGTAACTTTACATTACTTTACTTTAGTGGTTATTATAAAACTAATATAGTATACTAAGCAATGGATAATGAAGATCAGGTGAGTACAAAACCTATAAATATGTACTATTACTAAAAAATAATAAAATTACTAATAATGTACGAAGCACAACAAACAAGCACATAGTCCACCTGATGGTAAGTGGTTGCTGTGGCCCATAGACATCTAAATCTATCCTTGTTTGCGAATCAAAACGCAGATGCGTTGTCACCCGTGAGGGCTAAGATGGAATGCCTCTTTTCAAGTAAAAAGGGTCTCCGGCTCTGTACACTCACCATACGAAACACAGCAGCGGTAAGCTGCTATTTAACGCTGGTATTCTGTGAGAGCGTGTTCTTTCCCCGGTCGAGCCGACCCATTCGTGCTTTAACTATACTACTAATATAGCTGCAGCATGGCTCTACCACGTAATACTAAATACTTACTATGTTTTATATTGTCGAATCATGTGGTGCGGTTTAGTGATTTTATTGGTTATAGTATTTAAACATGTTGTGAACTTAAAAGTATATACTTTGGTTTTTTCCAGAATGTTATATTCACCCAGTGACTCAATAAACGACGTAAACTTGCCAATCTTCGAAATTTGATTTAGTCCCGCAGTGATCAAGCTAAAGCTAGCCAAGGAGGTGATTTAATGGCTGGTAAGTTAACTACATTTCTACTCGTTTTGGAAGCAAATGCTTTGAAAAGCTAAATATATAAATTATAACTGTTTTACATTTAATTTTTCTTTTTATAGAGAAAAAGACACGAGATCTATACGAGGATACTAGAGCAGGACCAAGTTATTGTGATAAGATGATAGGACATGCAGTCGATGCGCGTATATTTGAAAGTGCCTGTTTAGGTAAGTACCCATTTACTTTATTTATAGGAGAGGGGGCAATCGAGCATGCGGCTCACCTGATGGTAGATGACTACCGCCGCCCATGAACAACTGCAATACCAGGGGAATTGCAGATGCATTGCTGGTCTTTTAAAAAGGAGTAGGCTCTTTTCTTGAAGGTCCTTAAGTCGTATCGGTTCGGAAAACTTCTTATAAATCGCACAGTGGTGGACCGTCAGTCATCCAGATGGTATGGATGGTATCGCGAGTATTGTCGCGATGTGCAGTGGTGCAATAGAGCGGCTGGAATTAGTCCGAACAATTCCTCAGAGCACTCCCCTTGGTAGATGTGATAAAATACGCAAAGAGATGCAACATCTCTACGCAGTGCCAGTGAGTCAAGCCGATCGGAATAAACTCTGTCGTCGACGATTAGAACCGCTCTGCGCTGGATGCGGTCAAGTTGAAGGAGCTGGCACTACGGAACCCCTGCCCAGAGATGGGAACAATATTTCATGTGGGACCGAACCTGCGCCTTGTAAAGTTGCAAGCGGTGTACCGGTATGAAATACTGTCCCGCTTTGCTCAGCACGCCAAGCTTTTTAGAGGCCAATCTGGCCTTCTCTTCCAAATGACCATGAAACTGCACATCACTCGATATGTCGACACCGAGAATTACTTTAATTAATTATTAATTATTTATCTACTTGTTGTTTTATGAATATCAGTTTAATAGTATTTATTAAAATCCATGTCCATAGTAATACCTATTATAAATTCGTAGTATCTTGTATTTGTCAGTTTGTTTGTAATTCTTTCATGGCTAAAGCGGTAAACCGATTGTGAAGACTTTTTGAGCAGTGACACTAGGACCTGGGGAGGACATTAACTCTATTTATACTAGATGCGAATGAAGTCATGATAGTAATATATAAAAATGCAGTATAATAAGTAACTGTACCTTCTTATATTATCGATTAGAAACAAAAACAATAATTTTTAAATCTGTTAAAATTTAAATTGATATTGTAAATTGTTAATTTTACATACGTACAAAAATATTATTTTGCAAATCTGAGCCGAGAAATTTCAGATTATGATAGTGATGATAGCGTTAAAGACAAGACTTATGAACCACATAAAGATATTTTGGATGACAGCTACGTCAGTGATTCGCCAGAAAAAGTATTCGTAATATCCAGGTCTTTAAAAGTGAAAAGGAAGCTTTCTTTTTCAGAAGAATCGCCTCAAAGACAAAGTAAAATGGCAAATAATGAAGATAATAATTTAATTACTTTAGAAAATCTTCTAGGTCCAAGAAAAGAACGCATGTCTGCAACTTTAGTTTTTTGTGAAAGTTCTAAAGAACACGACCGTTTTTCTGCTGCCGTGACTAGGCAAATAGTTCCTACTGTTTATTCGTCAATAGACAACCTTAATAAGTCTTCGTTATTTGATCAATGTAGTCCTAAATTAGCGAATTTCAATAATATTGTTACGCGCTCAAGTCGACGATACACTAGCGCCATCTAGTGTCAGGAACGAGAGCGAGGGGAGCATTGAGAAAATGACATCACAAATCACTCAACCGACAGCGCCTAGTCGAAACTCGAACGCTCGGTACCTTGCGCGTGTTTACTTGAACATTCCGGATTTCTTTGCTAATTTAAATAAATAGGCGCTGCAAGATGCGATCGGGGGAGTAGTGTTGATTTGGCGAGACAAGCGAAGCTTCGGAGCGGAATAAAGTGAATTAGTGTGTTTAATTATTAGTTTTTTAAGTTTTAATTTGTGTAAAGTAAATTAAAGTGTTAATTTAGGTAATTTTATCGGCAATTTTTATTGTCACGAACCTCAAGCTCGTAACAATTGGTGTCAGAAGTGGGACAAAATCATGCCGATTTTACCTAAGGAGGAAACGGAGGGTGTCCGTACCCGAAGTCAACGCCAGCAGGAGACGGACCAACGAAGATTTGGTGGTGCAACGCCGCAGACGTCGGAGGGCCAGCCACCGGCTGCAGGCCCGGCGGTAGCTCCTATATCTGCAGCACCTGACTTAGGTGCTCTGATGGTGATGCTGCAGCAGCTGCAGAGCGGACAGGATGAACAGGCCCGCCGACAAGAGGAACAGGCCCGCCGACAGGAAGAGCAGATGCTCCTTATGAAGGACCTTCATGCTACCTTTGGGAAAGAGATAAGGGAGGTGAAGGATAGGGTTGCTCAACATGACAACCGCCTGTCGGAAGCTGAAACCCAAATCAAGGAAGCTAAAACCCAAATCGACCAAGTGAACAATCGGGTTGATTACGTGGTGGCTGACGTGAAGAAAACGCTGGACGACCTCAAACTTGGTGATGGAACTACAGCTCCCGTAGTAGCTACTACACCTTCGCTACGTGGGTTCAAAGTGCCACCGTTCGACGGGACTTCTTCCTGGTCAGCCTACAAAATCCAGTTCGAGGCTGTTATGAAGGCGAACGGCTGGAATAAAAGTCAGGCAATGACTGCTCTCACACTAGGCCTGCGCGACCAGGCCTTAACAGTTCTGGAAGCTCTCGGGGAGGAAGTGACTTATGAGCAACTCCTTGAGGCATTGGAGGCGAGATATGGCGACGCTCACCTGGAACATGTCTTTCGTGCGCAGCTTAAAGATCGCGTGCAGCGCATCAACGAAAACCTGCAGCAGTGGGCTCTAGAGGTGGAGAAGCTGGTGCGGAAAGCATACCGGTCTGTACCTGCGCTCATTGAAGGGAACCTGGTGCAGACATTCATCGACGGCATCCGCGACCTGGAAGTCAGAGCTGCTGTGAGTCTCGGGCACCACGAGACGCTTAAGAACGCCTTGGCCCATGCACTGGAGGTGGAAGCCGTGCGGCAGGATCATCGTTCCTATCGCGTCAGGGAGGTTGCAGCCGCTACAGTCCGTGACCGCAGCAAAGGATACAGCCCTAGGTGCTATGGCTGTGGGGAAAAGGGCCATCTTCAATCCAGCTGCCCTAAACGAACCGTGGAAAGGAGAGTTGATCGATCTCGAGAGGGTAGTGCAGCTAACGGCACTGCCTGGCGGCGACAGGATCATCGTTCACCTCACGCTAGGGGAGGTTACAGCAGTTACGGTTCGCGACCACAATAAAAGATACAGCCCTAGGTGCTATGGCTGTGGGGAAAGGGGCCATCTTCGGTCCAGCTGCCCTAAGCACACCCTAGGAAGGGAAGGTGAACGGTCTCAGAAAGGAAGTGCGGCTAACAGCACCGCCCAGCAGCAGCAGGAATACGACTTTACTATCAGACACTGCAGCGGGAAATCTCACGGCAACGCAGATGCATTGACAAGAAGACCTTGTCCTGAAGATTGCAACCATTGTAGTAGGCAAGAGAGTAAGGAAGTGGTATCCGTGAGGATGCTCAGGACAGACCACCTCAGCAACGGGTGGAAGGACAGCCTACGACATGCACAGCAGGAAGATCCGGACATCAAGCCGATTCTGGGATGGATGAAGGCCCGTGCTACCAAGCCTAAGTGGAGGGACGTCTCAGCGATGAGTTCAACCACGAAAAGCTATTGGGCCCAATGGGACAGCTTGCTGATTCAGGATGGAGTCCTGTGCCGTAAATGGGACAATGGTCGAAGAGACAGCTGTCGTTTGCAAATGGTTGTCCCTAAAGCTAAAGTGCCGAATGTTCTACAGCTGTGCCATAATGGTCGTTCAAGAGTCCATCTGGGAGTTAAACGAACTCTACTGAAGGTCCGAGAACAGTTTTACTGGGTCCATTATCGTGACGATGTCGAGGATTGGTGTCGTACATGCACAAGTTGTGGGCCTTGCGCGGACCTCAGACACGTAGTAGAGGAGCACCGAAATTGTACAATGTTGGTGCACCACGGGATAGGACAGCCCTTGACATTGCGGAGCCGTTACAGAAAGGCGCAAGAGGGACTCCTAAGATCGTCCATGTGGATCGCTTGGCGCGTTATTATGGGGCCGATAATGCTCGGGACGAGCATGTCTTAGGAGGGGCAGTGTTACGCGCTCGAAAGTCGACGATACACTAGCGCCATCTAGTGTCAGGAACGAGAGCGAGGGGAGCATTAAAAATGACATCACAAATCACTCAACCGACAGCGCCTAGTCGAAACTCGAACACTCGGCACCTTGCGCGTATTTACTTGAACATTCTGGATATTTCTTTGCTAATTTAAATAAATAGGCGCTGCAAGGTGCGATCGGAGGAGTAGTGTTGATTTGGCGAGACAAGCGAAGCTTCGGAGCGGAATAAAGTGAATTAGTGTGTTTAATTATTAGTGTTTTAAGTTTTAATTTGTGTAAAGTAAATTAAAGTGTTAATTTAGGTAATTTTATCAGCAATTTTTATTGTCACGAACCTCAAGCTCGTAACAATATGATTATGGTTCAAGAACGGGTGAGTACATCTGCTGATAAGAAAAACCTTTTAAACTGTAATTTAACAGACAGGGATCCTACAACAGGCTTTTTAACTCTACAAATTTTTGATAAAAGTATTATTTCTGATGCTACTATGTATGAAAATATAATTAACTCTAACGAAGTTATAGTTGCAGATATGAATGGGGCGAATGCAAATTCATAATTTTAAAGATGTTACAAGTTTGTATAAGAAAAATTGTCCTTTTGTTTCCAGAAAGAAGAATAAAGATGATAAGGATTTTAGAATGTCAGAATGTGTCTGGCTTCAAGTTAAACATGACCAGCCCGGAATATTATCTTATAAAAATACATTCGAAGGAGATTTTTGCGAAATATCTTTCATCCGAAATGCTTCTAAGTGGATTCAATTCCCACAAAATTTACCTAGTGTAAGTCAAAGTGAAAAACCCATATCTACTGCAAAATACAATGATTTGATGAGTCTTTTACAATGGATTCCACAGGAATTCCATACATATTATAAAAATTTTAAACATTTGGAGAGTGAGGCAGATTATCCTGAAATTTATTGAATTTTATAATTAATTTTAATAATTTTTACTGAGAAGAATATATTTTTATGTATAAGTTTTGATTATTTTAATAATTAAATTTTGTTAATTCCGACCTTATATAATATATAATTAAATGCTAGACAGATGGATATCATAACAAGATTGGGCTTAATTAAAGTTCTATTTTTTTGACAAAGATAATGTTACATGTTGTAAAAAAGCTTATAATACACATTCAATTTACCAAAATATTGCAAGCATAATGTTGGATCACTACGTTGAATTAAAATGATCCGTCTTTTTATAACTCTTTACGAGCATAAAGTTGGATGTCACCAAAAACGTAGTTTTTGTTTAATAAAATATTATTATTATTCTGTGACTAGTTTTATTACTATACTCATACAAAGTTCGAAGACTTGTCCTTAACATTTCACTATTTTTGTTAGCTTTATCGAAAATAAACAATAGATTTGACACGATTTCATCAAAAAATTTATTTTGGCTCTCCTCTAAGCTTGTTAAATTCCATATCCGACCTAATGCGTCTCAGGTCGAGCATTATTATCATCTATTTTATTTATATTATTGTTATTACCATCATTATTGTCATTATCATTATTACAGTCCATCACAAATCCAAAACGGAACAAAGGCGTTCTATGGAATGCCACAAAGCAAAGCGGCTCTGGGCCGTGCTTCTGCATCCGTCCACTTCTGCTGCATGTTGCATGCATGCTTATATCTTTGTATTATTGATATTATAGTCTGTTTGTATGGATGTTTGTACCAACATTAATCATCATCATTATCATCATTACAACCTTTGACAAGTCCACTGCTAAACATTGGCCTCTCTCGAAGTTTGCCACAAAGCACCGATACGGGGCTGCCAGTAGAGAACCTTGCTTCCCTATCAGTTGTCCCGGTCATATGTTCTTCGAGCATATGACCGGCCAATTGCCACTTCAGCTTACTCCTCTCCTACCTTTGGGCTATGTCGGTTACTCTGGTTCTACTGCATATATCCTTATATTTCTAAGTTTATCACGCAGATAAACTTATAGCCCTCACCATAAGCCTATATTTTATGCTAACGTCCGTTCCTTTATCTGTGCGGAGAATCGTAAGTTCAAAGATGTTTTATAGGTACAGATACCGTGTACGCGCGCCTAAAACGCTTCCATTTAAAAGGCGCCAATATTGGCGTATTCGTTCGATCGTTCCGCCATTACGCCAGCGACGTTCACTGCGAACGTACATCACGCACCAGTGTTTTTAATTTCACAAAATGACTGTTTGTGCTATGAAATCATGTAAAAATTACTCTTGAAAAAAAGATAAGGATAAGAACATCACTTTTCATAAGTAAATATACAATTTTCTGGTGTATTTCTTGATAAAATAATACGAAAGCTGAATGTCAATGCAAGTAATAATACTGCGCAATAATATTCGAGTGTTGCCTACCGTATGAAATGTTTTTCCATATTTAAATCTCATTAATAAATGTAAAGCAACTATTGACAACGGATATTTATCCAAAGCAGCCGATACGCAACCGTTGTGAACCGGTTGTTTAACCGGTTATTTAATCTAGTCATGAAACTGATATATGAATTTAATAAAAACATTTGCTATCTCTTGGCCGAAGTTAACTTTTACGGTTACGCTTAACCAAACTTACTTTTGTACGTCATTTTACTTAAGATTAAAAAATAATTAATGTCTTCATAAAAAGCGACAATATTTTGGGTTCTAAGATACGAAAGTGTAGTACTCTATATATATTCAATAATAATAGATTAGTTCAATATATGTTAGAAACATAAATATCTACTGTGATTTTTATTTATTTTTAACTGCTACATTAATTATATCTAGCTTTTATTACTTATCTTCACTATTTTGGTGCGATTTTCGTACCTACATAAAACACATATAACCACCCATATCACTTGTGTGTGTATATCCCCATTCACATACGGACACAAATGCACACGCCTCGCACACACATTTTACACTCAGGTATGTCAATATAAATGAAATATAAAATCTCCCAAATTTTTGGGCAATCGATTTGCACTATTATTACCGAAGTCACGCAAACTAATGCAGGCATGGTACGTAAGATATGCGCGTCACGTGGTACTCACGCACACATGAATCAAAGACTGGCGTCACTGTAAACGGTGCGATGTGTTAGCAACACGGTATCTGTACCTATAAAACATCTTTGCGTAAGTTCTAGTCTGTTGCGTAAGTTGTACAACGCTTCAAATTTGTCTTTGGGAGATTTAGTCTCTGCGCTAAACTTCCACGTAACAAGGACGAAATGTCTTGACGTATGACCTCTAAATCCGTATTTTTAAACAGACAATTCTCAACACTACAGATATTTTTTCTTACGAGATTCTGCGCGGTGCAAGTGCAAAATTCAAGCATTTCGTTGTCGGTCGGTCATTCTTCTTCTTCGAGTACAAAATATACTTTCGACAGATTATAGACCGAGCATTGTTTATTTTTCGAGTCTGAGGTCAACGTTTATATTGATGTTTTGCGTTTGATTTGATCGTTAATTTTGGTATATTTTTAATGTTATTCAAGTTGATTGGATCGCGATTTTTGATTTAGTGATAATAGAGCATTACGTCTCCGATTCGCGTTCGATGTGTGTAAAATAAGTAACCAATAAAATCTCAATATTTTGTGTCTTAATTTTCCCAAGTTGCTTTTAACTGAAGCAAGTGGTCTAATTAATCCTCAAACGCCTGTAGGTACTGCTATAGCAAATTATCATAATGCAATTCAGTGCGACAAACTCACTGATTTTGCATAAATCATTATTATCATTAAGGGGGGTTATTGATAGAGCATTCACATCTGGTTGAGCTGGATAAATATATAAAAGGAAATGATAATTGTATTATTATCATCATCATTATCATTATTACAGTTCATCACAAATCCAAAACTGAACATAGACAATTTCTATGGAATGCCACAAAGCAATATTTGTTAATAATTGGATTTGATTTCAAGGATGAAGGTAAGTATATCGCATAATATAACTTACACAGCACTCAGTTATGATTCGTTCGTTTTGTGTTGCAAGTAACTTAGTTTACTGGTGGGTACATGTAGGTGTCTAGGGGCCACAACAACCACCTACCATCAGGTGGACTGCCTGCTCGTTTGTCACTCTATCCTATAAAAAAAGTTGTGGCTAAGTTGCTCCTCCATTATTCAAGTTTACATAAAAACTTGTCAGGGTAGTCAAAAATTCTTAATTTTTTTATTTAAATCTTGTCACAATAATTTGTTCGGGAAATATTTAAAACATAACAAATAAAAATTGGCCCTTCTAAAATTATAAATAAAATTGATGCAATAATAAACTTAAATCTATGTATATATATATGTATTTTTATAACACTCGAACACTCTGAATTACTCCTTGAGCACTTATTATTAAATGCAATTACAAGTTTTAATTTTAAGCTATTGCATAGCTTCTATCGCGGGCCTTGAGCGCGGGGACCGAATCCAGAAATTCCGTAACGAAAAAGCCTCACGCTCCCTACTCCGACGGGCACGGAGGTGTGGCTTGAAGGCCGTGCATTGTCTAACGTCGTTTCTTTTCGGCAGTCTTCGACACGGTGTTTGTGTGCGTGCAACTAGACGTATTGTACGACTCTACGAAGCTCGCACGAATCGAGACGAGCTGCTCCGAAATCGGACGAATACATAAGCAGCTGTTTATGAGAAAGTATATAGGTGTATAGGTATTTATGTACAACAGTGAATAGCTGTACTTGTAAAATTTGTGTATAAAGTGTTTTGAATATGAATGAACAAAGTGCATTTATTATTTATTTATTTAATAAAAGAAAAAAATTTGTTTTCTTATCGGTCACCACGCTCAAAAAGTGTAACTTGAATTAATATCAAAGAAAAAGAAATACTGCATAAATAAAATAAATAAATAATTATAATTGCATAAGTTGATACAAAATGCTATGCAATAGCTTTACCGCGGCAGTCCCCGAGTGCCACACGTCTTTTTTTTGTTTTTGAAACTAATCTTAAGAAAACACGCATTTTGACGAAACAAAAAAAAACATACATTTAATATTAATCTGTCTGTGATTATAAGTCCGTTAGTTTGTATTCTGACACCGCGTGGACAACATTATTCTAATACAAAGAGTATAATATATAAAATGAAATTAGTACCTTACTATGTTATCGGAGTTTATTTTATTTTTTTTAGTCACTTTTTAAAGAGAGTGTTTTTAATAACGCAAAATCAGGCTTTCATTTCTCGGAAAAATTATCCATATACAGATTACGCTTACCAAGCGATTTTGAGAGCTCAAAACTGAGAATCTCGCATTGTTGAAGCATTTTGGTATTAATATTTTACCATAAGCCCTTCTATGCTGGCCCCGCCCGTCAAACAGCAAGGGGACCTTCTATCTCCTGTAAGTTAATATTTGTAAAAACATTGAATACTTTATCGATTTTGTCGCATTTAATTTACTTGATTTTAATTTCCAACGTTTCGTGTGCTTTCCAGCACCCATAGTCACGGGGGACTGAGGTGATTGACGTCCCGATGTCAGTGTTAACCCGGAGTACCTTCAGCTTTTTGTTACTTATGGTTGAATCTACGCAGAATAAACTTACTGTATCTTAAAGTCTTGTATACTTGGGTAAGGATAATGATATATATGCCCGTTTTTTTTTTACAAATATTAACTAAATGGTACCTTAAAACACCGCTTATAAACTATGGATATTATGCTATTAACTTGGAAAGGACAGGGTTTTAATAATAAATAAAACAGGATTGCTTTTAAAATATGTGCCGAATTTAAACAATGCTTTAAATTGGTTAAAGCAAAAGAATTTTGTAAAATATTCCACTTGCAGCTGTTACACTATAGACCCGTGGAATTTAAATGCGGCAAATTTATTTCATTTTACACAGGCTGCAGCATTGAAATGTTTTATAACGATCGAATTAACAATAGCTACCTACAATATAATTTACATAAAAAACTCAAATTTTTTCTTCTATCTTCTTTTTCTTTGCCTAGGAGTGCAGCTAATGATTCCCTATAACCGCTTTACAACAGTCCATCTAGTGTTGAGTAATGGTAAGATTATGGAGAGCAAGTTGACGATGCATGTGAACATTCTTATTTTGAAGTTGGTTGAATGTGGTGTTTCCATCCGGAGGATTGTTGAATTTGTTTTATAGAATAAGGATGACAAACGAGCACACAGTCTATACCTGATGGCAAGTGGATGCTGTAGTTCATTGACATCCACATATATACTCGATGGAGATTCAAAATGTAGATGAGTTGTCAATCTGAGGTGTAAGATAGCTCATTTCCAGAGAAAAGGTCTCCAGTTCTCTAAACTCAAAATAACAAAACAGTAGAAGTAAGCTGTTATTTTATGTTAATTTGTATTCTGTGAATATAATATAACAGCAAAGGGACTCTACCACGTCTTGCATGGCTCTACATGTTTTAAAGATTTGATAAAGCCAAGCCTATCTGTATTATGGTTTCACTTGCGCCGTGTTTTAAGTTGCTAATAGGTCTTCTAACAGGAATTTAATTTAACAAAAACGTATTAATTGTTATCTTTTTATAAATATTTGTTTATAATCTCTCTTTTATGGGATAAGCATGACAATCGAGCACACAGTCCAATTAATAGTAAGTAATTGCTGTGATCCATTGAGATTATATCCTCGATAAGGAATCAAAATACAGATGCATTGTCACCTGTGAGGTCTAAGGTGGAATGCCTCGTGTCCAGCTGTCCATTACAAAATAATCTCTGGTACTCTACACTCACCATACAAAAAACAGCAGACTTAAGCGGCATTTTTATTCTAGTATTCTGTGAGAGCGAGGTCCTTCCCCGGTTAAACTGACCCATTTGTGCTACAACTACCACGTTAAAATCGACACTTATGAAGAACCATCCAAAGTGAAATAACTATCCTTTGGAAAGTGGGACCGTCGAAGTTATACTTATTATTTGTTATTATTTTTGCTCCAATAGGAAAAATTAATTATATCCTTGCTTTTTAAAACGTTAGCTCTACATTTACCATTCCTATTAGTGGATGTTCATAAATCATAAATTACACCCAAACGCTCTTTTACAATACCAAGCAGTCAATATGGTAAAAATATATATATATATATATATATATATAAAATTAAAGCGTCTATCTGTAGTATAAAAATTAAGGTCTTTTATTCTTCATTCATCCACGAACAGATAAAGAACAGTGATAGAAATAAACTACCTATATTTTACTATATATTTTTTTATATTACAAATTCTGATAAAATGATAAAATAAATGGATTTTGATGATTATCTTATTAGCTGTGGGATATATAAAAGTTTGAAGAAAACTTATTTCAATTTACACAAGAAAGTTCTCCTAACACTTTATCGTCTATTTCTTACGGTTTGTATACAAAGTCGATTTTTAACATCTTACTTCAATCTATTTTAGAACAAAACTTTCATACTCTAATACGCAAACTCATCCACTTCTCAACTCTTTTATTTCTCTTTTATTTTCTTCTTTTATTTATTTTTTTGCATATGGTTCTTATTGCTTTGACAACGTAAGTATGATTAGGTTTTCGCTAGGCTGCCTCACTTATCTAACCTCTTCTCTTTCGTTTTCAAAAAGCTGTCCATTTACAGATTAATCAGCTACATGAAAACCATGTCAACTTTCCTGAAACTTTTATAGATGTCCGTGTCTTTTTAATTAGTCTGTGTGTACCCCGTTGAACCTGAAATAAAACTAAAGACCCTAAGATATTTTAATTCCTGTGTTGTGCTCAGCCCAATCAAGGTCAGCATTTGCCATAAAACAAACTTCTCCATTCTATCATAAGCCTTTTCCAGTTTCAAGTGGTAGAGTCATATGACTAAAGAAAGTTGGTTTCTTTACTCATGTGATAGAGCCATGCAACAGATGGATAGTTAGTACTATTTTTTTATAGCAGGGGCGCAAACGAGCATGCGGCTCACCCGATGGTAAGTGAATAAACGCCACCCATGAACAACTGCAACACCAGGGGAATTGCAGATGCGTTGCCGGCCTTTTAAAAAGGATTAGGCTCATTTCTTGAAGGTCCCTAAGTCGTATCGGTCCGGAAAAATCTTTGATGGTAGTCGATCCCTCAATAAAAGTCGTGCGAAAAAGAAAACTTTTTTTAAATCCCACAGTGGTGGACAGCCAGGCATCCAGATGGTTTGGATAGTAACGCAAGTTTTGTCGCTATGTTGAATTGTGTGGCTGGAAAAAACGGGTAGAGTAGGATGCAAAGAGAGAGCCAGCAGATCGGCTTTGTCCTTTGCGGCATGAGTCAAAGAGTTGTCCTCCCTGTGCAGAGATGCAAGAGATGGTTGAACAGCCTCGGCGAGAGACCAGAACGCACGCGTTCTCGAAGGAAGTTAATCTGCTGATGTGACTCTCTGACTTTGCCTTGGCAATGACTGTGTTAAAGGACCTGGAGGCGTAATCATACATTTTTTAAGAGCGCTGGAGCTTGCATCTCGAGACGTTGATGTGTCAGCCCAGGCCCGGTAGCACTTCTGCTTATGACGTGATTGATCAATCTTGAAAGGTGCGACCAAATCTTGGCTGAGTTCTGACTCCAATAGGTGCCACACATGACGGAATAAAAAGTTCCATTCCCTGTAGCACCACACCAGCTACAGAATCAGCAACATCGCTTGGGCTATCCGGCAAGAAGCGAACCCGGGGAGGGTAGGGTAGAATGGAAAAAAGATCGCATCCCGTCCCAATCGGCTGACCTATAAATACCAAACACAGCTGCAACCTGCAGAACGCAACCGCAGTGGAAGCGTAAGAAGCAGCACCGTACTTCGGATCAGACATTGACCTTAGGCGACAAGAGGGCAATCAACGGAGACCTGATATCTGGCGTCGAAAACAGATGTCCTCTCTAACGTAAATTTCAGCCCAGGGCAGAAACGAGGCAGCCGGAGCACCCAAACTCAGGAACAGCAAGGTAGGGTAGCTTGGGCGTGGATGCTCAGCGAGGGATTCTCCGTCACCAGGGGTGCTGGTACCCTCCTGGGGTAGTATTGTATTTAACTCCGCTACCATGTTAAGGTTAAGGGGGTTACCCTCCGGTATTGGGCCTCAGGCCACCTGCACTCAATAGACGAAGATTAAATGCAGAAGAAAAGCTGTGTGTGCTGTGTGGTCGTGGTACAACCCTGGAGCCGGTCCATACGTGCAACAGCAAAAAGCTGCCGCGTGGCTCCAACACTATTAAAGTTATGGTTGTAGCAGGGCAGATAAATTTTTATTTATTTATTTATTTATTTGCTTTTTCAGGGAAACATACAGTACAATAAAAAAAATACATTATAAAACATATAAAAGTAATCCTAAAACCAATGAAGTTTCCACAGATATCTAAAACATATTAAAAGCTTGCAACCACAATATGTTTAAAGATTGAAAAAAAAATACCTAAATGGATTTATAATTAAACATTAAGTTCTAAGCATAAAATAAAAGTAATACAATACACACGACCTATAGTGAAGCTACCAATTATAAATTAAGTTTTACAATATTTTTTTATAACTATTGTATTTAAGGTGAAAAATATCTAGTTCACAATATTTTAAGTTAAAATTTTTACATGTACGAGATACAAAATTATTAGAAGCATACTTCGTTTTTACTTTACGTAATGCAAAAAGAGGCTTTTTTCGTGCACCTAACCGGTGACACGCAAGATTCACTTTGCTTAAAAGTAGGGGTGAGTCGATGATATTATGTAGCAATTTGTACAACAACATTTGATCTCTTATATCACGGCGTTTTTCGAGTGTATAACTGTGTAAGCTATCAATAAAGGAGTCTACGGAAGAATCATATCGCTTTAAGTGACGCAGAAACTTATTATTGATTGTTTCAATCATTTTAACATAAACTTTGTATTGAGGATTCCAACATGAAGAGCAATATTCAAGAATAGATCGCACCAGAGTATTAAATAGTATAATTAATGTTGTAGAGTTTTTAAAATCTTTTGAGATACGCATCACAAAACCTAGCATTTTATAAGCTCTTTGAGTTATTATATTAATATGTGATCTCAGTAACAACTTACTATCCAACTGAACACCAAGATCACGCAGTTCATTTACTCTCTTTAGTAAATTATCGTCGAGCTTGTAGTTAAAGAGGATTGGATTCTATTTCCTAGTAAATGAGATAATATTACATTTCTTGATGTTCAAGTAAATATGATTTGCTTGGCAATATGAGCTAAGCCTACACAGATCCTCTTGAAGTAGATTGCAGTCTTCTATAGATTTAATAGATCTGAAAATTTTTATATCATCTGCAAAAAGGAGAATTTTGGAATTATGGAAGCAGGATATTACATCATTTATAAATATTATAAACAGTAGTGGACCAAGATGCGAACCCTGAGGAACACCTGAACAAACTGGGAGAAAAGATGAACAGTGTCCTTTTATTGCAACTGCCTGACTACGATTTCTAAGATAAGAAGATATCCATCGAAGTAAATCACCATGTACACCGATTTGATCTAATTTGTGTATCAGAATACTATGTGAAATTTTGTCAAATGCTTTTGTAAAATCGGTGTACACTGCATCTACCTGCAGTCCACTATCCATTGCAATATAGAGGTGATCAAGAAACTCGCAAAGATTACTTTCTGTAGACTTTCGACCTATAAAACCATGTTGTTCAGGAATTATAATTAGTCGAGCTATTTGGGAGAGTGTGTCATAAATAATTTTCTCAAATAGTTTTGGAATCGAGTTTAATTTTGAAATTGGACGGTAATTTGAAATGTCGTGCTTATTACCACTTTTGAATATGGGAGTTATGAACGATTTTTTTCCATTCTAAAGGCATTTCACCCAACTTCATGGAAGTTCTAAACAAAATTGTTAATGGTTTAGCTAATTGACGGTAACATCTTTGTAAAAACAAGGGTGGAATGCCATCAGGTCCTGGTCCCTTACTGACATCTAAGCGTTTTAAATACATTGAAACTTGAGGAACTGTAAAAGTGACCGAATTTATACTAATCGAGTGAGCGGAGTTAGAAATTTGAGTATTATGATTTGGACTATTAACACTAAAAGCTGAGCTAAAATGAGTATTGAATAAATCACATATTTTCACAGGATCTGAAGTCGTATTATCATCTAGAAACATTATGTCAGGAAAATCATTACATTTTCGTTTTGATTTTACAAAAGACCAAAAGAATTTACTATTAATACCAATCTTATATTCAGCATTATTGATAAACTTGTTATAACAGTTGTCCTCCATAATTTTTTGTCTCTCTCTTAGTATGGCAAAAGACTTGTAATCACTATCCTGTTTATACACCTTCCACTTGCGATGAAATTTTAATTTTTCATTTACAATTTTAATCAATGCGCTATTATACCAAATTGGGTACTTAGTGTTAAATTTAATAGTTTTAGTAGGTACGTGTTTTTCTATTATATTATTTAAAATGTTATAAAAATTTTCGACACAGAGACATCGATATTACCGTCACTCAAATTAGATTCCCAGTCTATTTGCGAAAGATTTATATTTATTTCCTCATAATCGGCTTCTCTATATAACTTGACTGTGTGAGCCCGAGCCTCGAGTAGTTTCTCATGTGATTTTAAAATTGTAAACTCAAAAGCTGGATGGTGCGAATCCTCTAAAACTATTGGAGTAGTTGCTAAACTGACTTTGCAATTAATGTTGGCTATTAAGAGATCCAAAATACGATCTTTAAAATTTTTAAATATATTATACTGACTAAAATTATTAAAAGAAAGAAAATTTGCTAGTTCATTAACTGTATCCGATGAAAAATCTCCATGTAAGGTCACATCAGCATTACTATTTTTCCACCAGATTGCGTTAGGTATGTTAAAATCTCCTAATATAATGAAGCAGTCATCAGGGTAAGAGAGAACTTCATCAGAGATATGTTCATAAAAGTTTGACAACACATCTTTATGAATTCGACATTGTGGAAAATAACAACAATATATGTTGCATCGTGTATGTCGTTCAAATGAAATAGAAACACGAATCACGTCAGCAGCTAAATCCATTGACGGGATGCATTCAACGTTAGTGACCTTTAGCTTACGTCTCATTGCAATCAGAACTCCTCCACCCATTGTATCACCTCTGACTTTGTAGTTACGATCGCTTCTATATACGTAATACCGTGCGTCAAATAGTTCCAAGTCGAATATACCCGAATGTAACCAAGTTTCAGTGAAACAGATTATATCGTATTCATGACATAAGACCTTTCTGAAAAGCAAGTCAGTCTTAGTACGTAGACCCCTTACGTTTTGATAGTAAATTTTTAAATTAGAACCGAATTTTATACTGATGTAAATATATATATGTCGTACATACTTTAGAAAGAAGTGTATAAACAAAAATGTATTTAAATGTTGTAGTAACTGTATAAATTAAATAATATGAAATTAAAACTATCACCGAATGTGTCAAGGTCTCGTGCACAATGAAAATAAGCCTATCATACATTACGTTTGAAACGAAAAAAGAGAACAACCATAAAAATAAAAATAAGTTTATCATATATAACATTTAAAACAAATTGGACAACTACCAACAGTAATGCAAATAACATATCATAAGCCATAGTATAGTTAAAATAACAATTAATTACAGTAATTAATGTAATAATTCCTTTTTTATTTTGAATAAATCCGTCATATTATTTATGTGTAAAATAGGACTAGATTCAGATTTTCTAACCATAATACTACAGTTTTTAACCCATACAAATCTATAGTTATTATCCTTAGCCTTAATTTTTACCTGGCGCAATAAAGATTTATTTAAACTGGTCAAGTGGTCGTTGAAAAATATCGAAGATTGAGTACCAGGAAAACCAAGATCACATGCTTTTAAGCTTTTAAATATCTTTGCCTTACACAGAAAGTCATCTTTATTATACCTCGATATAAATCGCACTATAATTGGTTTAGGTTTTTTGGATTCCTTGGTAGATGGTGCAACGCGGGTTATAAAATCAATATCCGATTTGGTAAAAGAAAAATTAACGTGCTTCGATATATTCTCAATAATTTCGAAAAGATTTTCGTTCTTCTTCTCGGGAATGCCACAAATTTCAATATTGGAACGCCGTGCCCATTGGTCTCTAACATTATTTTCATGCTCCAACTTTTCCAGTGAAGATTTTAGTATACCTATGTCATCATGTTACGTCAAAAGTAAATAATACATATAAGAAATTATTTTACAACGGATGAATATTCATCGTAGATATTATGCTTCTCATATAATGTTACTTATTTTTGATTTAATAAGAACGTTACATAAATTTCTTTAATTTACCTGAATGCATAAGACTTAAGATTAACATTTGCTTTTAATAAAATTAGAATGATTAAGTGGGTTATTTTTGTAGACTAATATATTTTATTTAATAAAATTTCTCCTAGTAAATGATATTTCTTACTCAGGTATGTCAAAACTACATACAAAATAAACAAAAAATTACTTTGCATTACCAATATCGTAGAACATCATGTGTAATTTCTATTATAATGAGATTAATTGCAAAGATATACTTGTAATTAGACTAATAATCAAATAATAATATATATGCTATCACTGGCACTTGCTGATTGTATACTCTTGTTTTTGAAAAATACGTGGCTAGAAGATGGTCATAATATTCCATACGCAGCCCAGCTGAGTTGGATGTGTAGATTAATTGTCGGGCGAAGTTGGACACATTTTGAATACGATGCTAAATATAATAGAAATAATGTATCAAAGAACAAAAAAGCTAAGCTTTCAAAAACTGTGATGTGAAAATTATTTTTTTTTAACTTTTCATTCCATTTCTTAATACTATAACTACAGAAAAAAGGCTAAAACGGCCGATTAATCGGCTTTTTATTTTATTAATTTCAGCAAAGGTTTTCTGCGTGGTAACTGCGGCTACATCAATATGAGTAGAGCTTTAAATTTAAGAAAAGTATAGTTTCTCTCCCATGCGTAAACTCACGTCAGATTTATATGTAGGTAAATCAAATAAATAGTAAAATAATTAGGTTCATACATAACTTTTATTGAAAAATCAGTCTCACGTGTTTTAATGTTAATTATTCTGGAGGATATAGGATATAGGAACTTTAGTAAAAAAAAAGAATCTGAGGAAGCTATTTAAAACTCAACAAAAACCTAAGTTAAAATTCTACTTACTATTTTAATTCTACTTTTTAACTTTTTCTAATCGTAATGCAGAGTAGTGACACAACAAAATAAAATAAATTTCTTAATAAAGTTTTAAAACAAAAAAAAACAAATTTTAATTCTCTCCCTTTGCATAACAAAAAAAAAAATTAATTCTTGCATAAAGTTTGTTAAACTAGAAACATATAGATTTTTATAAGACAAAATATAACATACTTGTTTCTGTACTTAAAACTAAATTGTTATTGTTTTTGTACTAAAAACTAAGACGATTACGGAGGACAGTGTCGCGAGAGGCAGCTCTATGTGCATATCATAATGGATATGTTTCCTCAGTTCTAAGCTACGGGTTATTGTTATGGGGTAACTCTACCGATAGCCAGAAAGTATTTGTAGTACAAAAAAAAATGTATTCGCGCTGTATGCAATTTGGGGTACTGTGAGAGTTGTAGACCCCATTTTAAGAAATTAAACATTCTTCCCTTACCGTGTATGTATGTGAGGGATATTTGTTTGTTTGTAAGACAAAATTTAAATTTATTTATAAAACAGTCTGATGTAATACAGAGGCATACTAGGAACAAAAATAAATTATTCTTGCCTAAATCAGGCACCTCATTCTTTAACAGGAATGCGTCCTACATGGCAATCCGTGTATACAATCGTCTGCCAGACACAATAATGAATGAAACAAGTCAAACGTTTAAACGAAAGTTGATAGAATGGCTTCTCAGCAAGTATTTTTATAGTCTTTCTGAATATTTCAATAACTAATTTTGTTTGTAAAATTATTATTTAATTGATATAATTATAATAGTAAATATAGGTGACATATATAGCAATTTGACGATGACATTTATTATTACTGATTTTCTCTTTGACAAATTTATGACAATTTGTATAACATTTATCCATAATTAATTTTTTATAGTTTTGTATTAAAATTTTATGTCGAAATTAAATTAAGACGATTTAATATTTGTACGCCTATAAAAGAGGCAGAATAAGTGAACTTCTGTATTAGATTTAAGACCATTATGTATTACCTTATTCTGACAAATAAATAAATATAAATATAAATATAAATATCGATCATTACTGCCAAACTCCTGTAAAATTACGAAATTTCATGGTATTTAGAGCATATCAATAGCTGCCTTAAAAGTTACGGTATACAAGAATTGAAACACTTCTAAGCATCTTATTCGCGGGAATCAGGCTACGAAACCTATTTGATAGGTAAATGGAACGTCGGTTTAACCAGTGTATGCTATTGGCCTATACACGGGGGATTTAGGTATGGTTTTCTTGATAGATGTGTAGATTAAGTTTCTGCTACACTTACAATTTAGTCCATTTATACGTTTATACCTATATCTCAACTAAATTGTCACTGGACAGGATAATTTCATATTTAAGATATAATTCTATTCTGTTATATTTGCTAAAACATATACTGTTTTGTATTTTAGAATTTTAATGTATTTAGGTGCAATAATATTAATATTTAGGGAGTTAAAAATTTTTTGACGATAGCTATAACCACGTAAATAAGGCACATATATATCTGTATACAATTTTTAAAATTTTAATACTATGCTAATTTTTAATTTATGTAGGTAGGAGTTTTTATTTGATAAGAAATATATTTGGAAAATCCAAAAGTGGCGTAACTGCATCGAACGCTCGTGTAATGCTTTGAATAATCAATTCACTTTTATTCATTATCGAAACACGTATTTCCTTTAAAGCTATAAAAAATCGTTTCTGCTTAATTAACACAATTTTTTTGACTGTTTGATACCGGTGATTCGTATTTTGTTACGGAAAAAAGTTATTGTTAAATATTAATGAACGGGATGGTTTACAAAAGTGAAACCAAAAAAATTTTTAAAGAACTTCAAAAGGCATCCTAAGGATTAAAATCCAAAGCTAATAATAAAAACAAAGTGATTAGTTCAGTTTTTCAAAAGATATCTTATTCACATCCATCCCGACCAACTGACGTTCAAGTAAAGTTTTTTTCCACTACCTTTTTTTTTAATAATAATAGAAATAAATTAAACTATTGTTGCGGATTTTATCGCATTTGGTATAATTTTCTAATTCACGACCTTTCGGATGCTTTAGCATCAATGGTCACGGGGGGGGGGGGACTGAGATGTTTGTCTGATCTACGCAGAATGAGCATACAGTAACGTGAAGTCTTACAGTGGTATGCTTGTGTTTGGACTCAATTTTATTAATTATAGGATCCCAAGCAGATGGTAGTACCCATCCATCTTCTCTATCGAAATTAGGACATTTTTTTTTTAATTTCAATTGCCTCGCGAATCATCCTCGGTAGGAATCGGTGTTCTTTTGCGAGGATTTGTGTTCTATCAAATCTAAGGTAATGGCGGGGTCGATCTTGAACATGTTTACAGACTGCAGAATTCCCGGAACGTAGATGCTTCACGTCAGTAATACATTCTTTTACGCGGGCTCATATAGATCTTTTTGTTTGTCCTATGTACGAGGAGATACCACATTCACAATCCAGCTTGTGCATTCGTCTATCTTGTAGATTCATATTGCACTTGACGGATTGTAAAAATTTACTAATCTTCTTACAATCAAATCTTGTCTGTGACTCTTCCGCCATACGGTACTACAGCAGGCATACGATCAACTGTGGACCGCTTCAATCTGCCTCTGTGACGTAGGCGCGGGACCCGAAACTTGATGTCTTGCAATAATTGCTTGACGTGCTGAAGCTCGGCGGCCAGATGATTTCCATCACAGATCCCTTGTGTTCTCTGAAAAATAAGATTTTTCCACGGTAGCTAACTGAGAACGATGGTGGTGAGATTCACGGTTTAAATGTCGGTTGGCATGGGTCTTTTTCATATACACAGTGTATACGGATCAATAAAAATCTAAAAAAGCTAAAAAACTATTTGCCTCTAACTCCATTGTGAATTGTATTTTAGAGTTTATGGAGTTGATGTGGTCTAAAATGCAGTTACTTTGTCAGATGATAAAACTGTGAAAGTATCGTCTACGTATCGCTTGTGGAATCTTGGGTTAACAGGAGCAGTAAGAAGGGCTTTCTCCTCAAAGTCCTCCATGATCATGTCTGTGACTATGAGAGATACAGGTGAGTCCATCGCCATACCGTCTACTTGCTTGTAGAACTGTGCCTTCCACGATAGATAGCCAGATATGAGGCAATGTATAGTAATACTTTTTTAAAGGATAGGGTGATAAACGTGCACACAGTCCACCTGATGGTAAGTGGTTGCTGTGGCCTATAGGCATCTACATCTATCCCCGATTACGAATCAAAATGCAGATGCGTAGTTATCCGTGAGGACTGGGATGGAATGCCTCGTTTCTAGTAAATAGGGTCTCCGGTTTGCTTCATTTACCACACGAAACACAGTAGCTTTAAGCTGGTATTTTACGCTAGTATTCTGTGAAAGCGTGGTCCTATCCCGGTACTTGCGATGGTACGGTGGTTAACCGTATGGTCATCGCGTCAGTGTAACGAATATACTTAATTCAAAATAAAACGAATTATGCCACAACATATCTGTAAGATGAAAGCTCTGTGGGTAAAAGATAGAATATAGTGAATAAAGTCATTTAATTCGTAACTATAAGCCTACATACTCTAGTAAGGGATTAAGGATCTATACAAGAAAAAATCAGAAAGTACGACGTCATGGAAAATATAGGTATCACGCAAAAGGATTTAAAAATTTCAAATGTTTCCAAAAAATATGTAGAAGGAAACTTACGTATATGGGGCTAAACATAGATGTGAGTAATAAAGTTAACGATTAATCAATACAAAAAACTTGATGACAAATGTGAAACACGTGCAATTATCATTACCATCATCACTTGCTAATCATTAATTATTTTTAACATTACTTAATTTTATCTACAGCCTTATCGATCTCACCTTTTAGAAAAAACAATAATAGTGCTTTTATATAGCATTGGGTGACAAACGAGCACACAATCTGCCTAATGGTATATGGATTCCGTGGCCCGTAGTCACCGTATTTATACTCAATTAAGAATCAAAATGCAAATGAGTTGTCACTCCTGGGATTACAGTAAAAGTGTCTCTGGTTCTCTACACTCACCGTACGAATCACAGCAGTATTAAGCTACTATTTTACGCTGGTATTCTGTGAGAGTGTGGTTCTTCCCAGGTCGAGCCGACCCATTCGTGCGACAACTATACTACCAGTATAACTGCAGCATGACTACCACGTACAAGACTATGTGGTTGAGCCATACTGCATATTCTCCAAGCATGTTGTTATCCTCTGTCTTCCTAGTTACAATTGAGATGCAGTCAACAATAGGTAGGCATGTAAGTAGTGACTGAACATTGACCGTAGTTTCATTGTCAGCGAGATTTAGGTCTTTTATCTCACTAAAAATGGCATGAATCCTTTTTGTGCTCTGGTATGTCCTCTCAATGGTAACAGTATTTTTGCCAAGTGTTGAGCCATATCGATTCACTTACAGTGTCCCATAGTAAGCCGGATCGATTCACAGTTAGTGAATCGATCTGGCTTACTATGGGACGTAGTGGACGTTTTGTTTGTGTATTTTGGGTAACCTATACAACCTCGGTGGTTTAGCACATGATGGTATTATCGAATTCACGTCCAGATTTAATTTTTCCGAATATTGCTTTATCAAATCACTAGTTGTTTTAAATGTATTAGTTGTAGGGTCAGTTTTGACCTTTTTGTATGTAAAAGTTGTTGTATATTAGAATTATATTCTAACGTGTCCATTATTACCGTAACATTTCCTTTATCTGTGCGGAGAATCGTAAGTTCTAGTCTGTTGCGTAAGTTGTACAACGCTTCAAATTTGTCTTTGGGAGATTTAGTCTCTGCGCTAAACTTCCGCGTAACAAGGATGAAATGTCTTGACGTATGACCTCTAAATCCGTATTTTTAAACAGACAATTCTCAACACTACAGATATTTTTTCTTACGAGATTCTGCGCGGTGCAAGTGCAAAATTCAAGCATTTCGTTGTCGGTCGGTTCTTCTTCTTCTTCGAGTACAAAATATACTTTCGACAGATTATAGACCGAGCATTGTTTATTTTTCGAGTCTGAGGTCAACGTTTATATTGATATTTGGCGTTTGATTTGATCGTTAATTTTGGTATATTTTTAATGTTATTCAAGTTGATTGGATCGCGATTTTTGATTTAGTGATAATAGAGCATTACGTCTCCGATTCTCGTTCGATGTGTGTAAAATAAGTAACCAATAAAATCTCAATATTTTGTGTCTTAATTTTCCCAAGTTGCTTTTAACCGAAGCAGGGTGGTCTAATTAATCCTCAAACGCCTGTAGGTACTGCTATAGCAAATTGTCACAATGCAATTCAGTGCGACAAACTCACTGATTTTGCATAAATCATTATTATCATTAAGGGGTTATTGATAGAGTATTCACATCTGGTTGGGCTGGATAAATATATAAAAGGAAATGATAATTGTATTATTATCATCATCATTATCATTATTACAGTCCATCACAAATCCAAAACTGAACATAGACAATTTCTATGGAATGCCGCAAAGCAAAGTGGAATGCCACAAAGTGGCTCTGTGCCTACTATATCTACTATGCCGTACTGTATCCGTCAACTTCTGACGCGTGTTGCATGCATGCTTATAACCTTGTATGGTTAATATTATAATTTGTCTGTACGGATGTTTGTCATTAATCATTATCATTATCATCATTAAAG
The DNA here is from genome assembly GCA_907164705.1 of Parnassius apollo. Classification (NCBI taxonomy): domain Eukaryota; kingdom Metazoa; phylum Arthropoda; class Insecta; order Lepidoptera; family Papilionidae; genus Parnassius; species Parnassius apollo. The sequence goes on from CAJQZP010000885.1 coordinate 12,308,515, forward strand.
CCTTTGACAAGTCCACTGCTAAATATAGGCCTCCCCTAAAGTTTCCCAAAAAGCACCGATACGAGGCTGCCAGTCGAGAACCTCGCTTCCTCATCAGTTGTTGGTGCTTTGAGTATATGGCCGGCCAATTGCCACTTCAGCTTACTAAACCGTTGGGCTATGTCGGTTACTCTGGTTCTACTGCGGATATTTCTAAGTTTATCAAGCAGAGAAACCCATAGCCCTATCCATAAGCAAACATTTCACGATCACGTCTGTAGAAATTACTTGAATCATAAAAAAATGTAGTAGGCAATAGAATAGGCATTCGTTTGTTAGGTTTAATTCATTCATTACATAATATGAATTTCAGTACAGTCAAACCCGGCAACTTTGCCTTTTTTGAAAGGACTTAAAAAACGGGGACCAATTTTCCAATAAAAAAGGTACTGGGCGTCAATGTTAAATGCAACCTTATATACTTCATAGATTTGGTATTTATTTGTGATTTTAAAACAAAGAGAAAATGCTAAAAAATATAAAATGACAAAGTTAACCTTATTTTGTTATTTGTTAATAATTGGATTTGATTTCAAGGATGAAGGTAAGTATATCACATAATATAACTTACACAGCACTCAGTTATGATTTGTTCGTTTTGTGTTGCAAGTAACTTAGTTTACTGGTGGTAGGTGTCTATGGGCCACAAAAACCACCTACCATCAGATGGACTGCCTGCTCGTTTGTCACTCTATCCTATAAAAAAGTAGTGGCTAAGTTGCTCCTCCATTAGTCAAGTTTACATAAAAACTTGTCAGGGTTGTCAAAAATTCTTGAATAAAAAATTTACTTAAGTTAATTTTTTATTTACTTAAATCTTGTCACAATAATTTGTTCGGCAAAAATTTAAAATATAACAAATAAAAATTCTAACTTCTAATATTATAAATAAAATTGGTGCAATAATAAGCTTAAATCAAATATACTATAGTTGGGAGATCAAAAACAAAGCTTGCCACAGCCATTTTTAACAAGTATTTGTTTTTTTTACTAGTCACTTTTAAAAAGATGAATTTATTGAAAACTCATTTGGTAAAATAGATCTAATATACTCCTACGGTGAAATATCTATACAAATATATACATATAATGTCAAGTACAGAACCCTTTCTATGCATTACCGTAATCGGGTAAAAATATAAGTTGAAAGTGACAACCCTGGGTTTTAGAAAAACATGTAAAAGTAGCCGTCAAAACTGTACAAAGTCATTTATATAGATATATGTTAAGAACACCATGTTAAAAACGAACTATTACATTTCCAACCATTATGTTATTACAAAGATGTAGATACCTACATTCAGTATTTCGAACAAAATCATCAAAAGATCTGGATCGCTGAACCTCCTTGAGGTTACTTCGCCGGCACAATTCAGCGTTAAAATAGAATGCCAAAATTAATTCACATGTTGCCATATCGAAAGCAATGCTCTCAACTAGTTATTATGTATACATATAAAATGCTTTGTACTGAATAACTGACTGACAGATCAACGCACAGCCAAGTCGCAAATCGTAGAGACCTGAAACTTGGAGAATGTGTTCTTTGTATAACGTAGGTATCTGATAAGAAAGTATTTTCCGAAAATCTCCCCGAAGGGTGTGAAAAACGTGGGCAAAGTTAGTATGGGACAACGTGATTCCTTGGTCCAATCTACTTCAAATTTTGCGTAAACATTCATCAACAGAATTAATGGACGATGTGCTTTGTATTTTATTGAAACTCGTCGCCTTACGGGGTTAAAAAGGTGTGATATGCATCGAAGTTGATATCAGAACTCCTTAGTGCTTTTGATTTAAATAACATTTTATATTGACACATGTTTGAAAACTCAAAAGTTTGAACTCACATAAAAGCTTGGTGCAATGCAATACTCTTTAAAATTGTAATGTCAGAAATAAAAGAATAATTAAAAATAATCCTGATAATTACACATTTCACATGTAATTTCTCAAGACGTCGTCAATAATAAAACACGCCTATTTTTGGTTACAATTTATGTTATATACTGTTTAAAATATGGAATATTTTCAATTACATATTTTATTAAAAAAAGAACTGAAACTAAACATTTTAATTATCATAAAATCCTACTTCCCGTGGTATCGTGCCAAGAACGCTGCCTGCGTATCCTCGTTGAATAGCTATACTTAGCCTTTGAGCGACAAAAGAACCAGCCCTCTTATCACCAGTAGCCAAGACCAGTCGCGGATACAGTTCCTTTAGGAACTTCACTGTACCTGGACCCCACGGACCGATCTCTACAGCAAATGGCACAAATATGTAGTCATTACGCCACTTACTTAATTCAGCTGCTTTTGCCGCCCCGGCTCTAAAAAGAGGTATCCTTGAGATAAGAGGCCGCCAAAGTATATACGCAAGTTACATCTCACACTAAGGTTTTACCTCCCTCCCAAGGGACCAAAGTCATATCGTCGGGTCTCTTGCCATCGTCTCTAAATATCCCGCAAGTCTCTAAAACCGAGGGAACATTTAGATTTAGAGACAAGAGCCCTTCGGATGACTTCGTTCAAAGAACCGTGAAGGATAAACCAACATGCACTTTCCTTACATGATTGTCCGTGGAGCCCAAACTCATCGAAACTGCTACCACAGGGACACTGGTAAGGTTGACAAATTATCGCTACTAGACGGATCCCTACGGCTTTGCGCAACTTTCCCCATCAATCAATTGTGATGATTACTTGATAGTACAGCCTGTAACCAGTGATTAGATTCCTCAGTCGTAATAGCCAAAAGGCGAGCCTGATCATGATCACTGTGAAAATTGTTAAATAAATCTTTCTGCACACTTGGTACCAACGGAATATACCACTGTCTTTGTTACAGAGAGCACGAGGGATCTGTGACAGCAAACACCTGGCCACCGAGCTTCAGCACGTCAAGCGGGTTCTGCACGACAACAAGCTTCGGGTCCCGCACATACGTCACAGTAATCGAGTGAAACCGGCCACAGTCGAGCGTGTGCCTGCTGTACTACCATATATCAGAGGTGTCACAGACAAGATTGGCTACATCTTGAAGCGAGATTCTACTAGCCGCCGAAGAAGATTAGTCAGTTCTTGCCATCTGTCAAGTGTCATATTCCTCTACAGGATGCAGGAGTGTACAAGCTTGATTGTGAATGTGGTCTCTCATACATATGACAAACAATAAGAACTATTAAAACACGCGTAAAAGAACATATAAAGCTGACGTGAAGCATCAACGTTCCGGGAAGTCTGCAGTTTGTGATCATATTTTAGGCGGCCCTAACCATTACATCAGATTTGATAGACCACAAATCCTCGCGAAAGAACATCGATTCCTACCAAAGATGATACGAGAGGCTATTGAAATTAAAAAACATCCTAATTTCAATAGAGAAGAAGGCTGGGTACTACCACCTACTTCGGACCCTGTAATTAATAAAATTAAGACTAAACCCAAGCACACCACTGCAAGACTTCAAGACAGAGTAAGTTCACTCTGCATAGATCGGACTATAAACAATAATTATAAAGCTAAAGGTACTCCCGGTTAACATTGACATCGGGACGTCAGTCACCTCAGTCCCCCGTGACCATGGGTGCTGGAAAGCACCGAAACGTCGGGTATTAAAAATAAAATAAATAAAACGCGATAAAAGTAGTTTTAATAGATGTGTAGTGTTTGTGTAAATATAAGAAATCATTATACCACTGTTTTTGTTGGTTAACTGCCAGTGGGACATTTTCGCGGGGGACAGAGCATAAGCCATGTTTGCCTTGCCTCTGGAGTAAAGCACAGGACTACTTTATTATTTAAAATTATGTTATATTAGTCATTCATACTATGCACGGAAGCAAGCAAAGCAGACAATGCAACGCTAGAAAGATTTATTTCACCAATACCACCAAATTTTATAGGTAAGAAGCTTGATTCCAGGCTGTTGTATTTAAAGTCAAATTAAGACTTTTATCTAAAGCTATTTTAAGATTTTATCAATATCTTTTAAAATATTCGAACATTTCCAGACCGGCCTTGAGCGTAATAAGTATGTAAATTTAGGTACAAGAAGACAATATTTTAAAATAGCAAGGGAAATGTGGGGGTTTAAGATATACAATTTACCATCGAGGTTTAAAAATTAATCAAATTTTGTTTCTAAAATAGGTTTAATACTACCAAAAAAATTCCTGGAGAAATATGATTGAAATTTTAAACTAAAGCATCTGTTGAATACCACATCATCTTTTTGGTCCTTCGAAAGTGAAATGTGATAGTCATTTTTTCGGTGATAGAAAATCGGTTTGTTTGGCATTCCAGAAAGGGGTCTCACCAGGCAGATTGAGAAGGCACATATATCGCTGGAAGTTCATCGTCACACAGATCGCAAACTCCTCGATCGGTTCACTTAACACCTATCGAATACCTATTAACAGCAACACCATGAAATACTTACAAGCAAATCAACAACAGATGAATTCTGGTATTGAGCAGCTGCTCAGCAAATTCAGAAAGGACGTCGCCAACCATAGGACTGCTGCTCGTATCAAAAAACGACTGGAGACTTTGGATACTTACTGGTAGGAATTTCATAATCTTCACCTCCAGGTAAGTGAGTTGTATGATTAAAAACATCACTGCATTGTGCAGAAACAGAATCAATACGGACAAGTTCTTGATTTTTATTTAAATACATAAGACTAAATACAGTTTCTTACCAACTGAAGAAAAATCAAGACCCTCTACTCCGATCACATAAACCGCGGCCCACGTTGTCAGCAACACCACGCCTAGTGGACCGCAGTAATAACAGCAAGCTGGATGAGATGTTGCGTAAACAAAGTAGCAACTTTAGAGCTTTTAAGTGAACTTTAGCAAACATTGACTTAGATTTGTTAACCGATAACTGGGAATTAGAAGATGCTCTAAAGATCTTGAGTATTTAGATGGAACGCTGTCGAACACATTAATGTCGATTACGTTTGTGACAAACTCGACAGATTTGTTTACGCAATAAAAAGACTACGAGTCATGGTATCAACTGATGCTACTCTATGTGCATTTCACGGATATGTTTCATTCGTACTCTCATATGGTCTTTTATTGTGGAGAATTTATTAGATATAATAAAAGTATTTAGAGTACAAAAAAATGTGTGCGTTCAATCTATGGAGCATGGTATACGGATAGCTGTAAGCCCTTATGTAAAAAGTACAATATTTTGACATTAACATGCTTGTATATTAAAGAAGTATGCATATTTGTAAAACAACATCCTGAACACTTTGAAAGGCATATAGATGTAACTGAACGAAATGTAGCTCCTAGAAATAAATATAATCTATATTTACCTCAATGCAGGCTCAAATTGTATGAAAGAAATTTTTACATAAATACTATAAAGCTATAATAACAAAATACCCAACGACTTTAAATAGTTACCTTTAACCATGTTTAAAAAAAGTTTATACAATTGTTAAAAGAAAAATGTTTTTACTACTAGGTAGTAAAAGTGAATTTATGTCTTTTTGTGAAAAATAAATCTGATGTCAGTAGTATTGATATATGTATAACTAATAATTAATTAATTGTAAACAATCTGGAAGTATGGACAATAACAATTATGAACAATCATTACATAATGTAAGATTTTAAATTCTATTACTTAAATGATATTATAATATTGACATCAATTAATCTAGCTTTTAATAATAATCATAAATGTACGAAATTGAATTCCCACTTGTTGTTTAAATTTTTTTGCATGTAAAGTGGTAGAATGTAAATGGGCCAATAGACATAATTTTAGATCATACTTTATTGTACACATACATTCTGGCAAATAAATGAATTTGAATTTGAATTTCATAGCTGGCATACGACGTTATAACAGTTGTTTTCAAATGACCTCATTTGAAGCTATAAAGATAATACAGGAAGATGGTTTTATGCCTACGTTTAAAGTGCAGGGCCAGGTGTATCATTTGGTTGGAAGTTTGCTTCTGCAACCCAGAATGAACCACAGTTCTTACAGATATATTTTGTTGGTGAGGACAATATCAAAGTTTAATTGAGATGCAATATCTTTCTTTATGTAAAACCTGGCTTGGTAAAGCAATTACAAGAAATGCTACATACTCATAATGTAACGTAAGAGATTTTAAACATCCTGCGCCACAAGAGTACCGCTATGACTTATTGGGAAAAACTATAGCAATAAAACTAAGGGCGCTAGAAGAAAACCAGCGGCTCATAGCTGAGAAAATAATAAATGACACGGTAACTCAGGAACAGAGAGCTCTAGTCCGTCACTAATGCAACAAGCTCAAACCATGCATACACAATCTTTTTTTTGTTTATTCAGGACAACAAACAATTACATAATAATTCTTAAAGCAAATAACATTTTATAAATAATATTAGTTATTATGTAACCAGCACCGTTATCCACAAAGTAATATTAAATTGGTAACAGTAAATAATAAATGCACAATAAACAGAGTATAAGTGAAAATGGGAAAATAAAATAAAATTGACAGTATCCAGTAACATAAAAATGAAAATGAGACAAAAGGAAAAAAATGCTAACAGTACAAATTTATCTTGTAAAATATTTTAAGATACTATTGAATATCTACCAACTTTCTTAGAACGTTCTTGCGAAATTGTAACTGTGATGAAGTGAATAGATCAATATTTGAAAAATGCATGTTATATACTTTCATAATACGTTTTAATGGGGCGCGCGCATTGGTTTTACATAGTTTAGGCGCAAACAATTTATGTGTATACACGTCTCTAATGCGTTGAGAACGACTAGGGACACGGATATATATTTTTAAGTAGTTCACTATAATCTAAATCATTTCGAATTATTTTGAATAATAGTATTAGATCAAGGCATATTCTTCTTGCCTTTTAGTATGAATTGAAAACTTTTTTAATAAGTTGCGATACGATGATTTAGCGTGGTAACATTTATAATTTATAAAACGAAGAAACTTTGCTTGTAATGATTCTAGAAGTTCACCGTATTTATTATAATAGGGGTTCCATACTTGCTTTGCATATTCAGTTTGTGTTCTCATAAGTGATTTGAAAAGTAGTAAATAAGATGAGGAACTTTTAAAAAAATTACACGTTCGTGCAACAATTCCGTACATTTTATACGCGTTATTTGTTACATGGCTGATATGAGCATTAAAGGTTAGATTTGAATCGTAAAGGATGCCTAAATCTTTTATTAATGATACTTTTTCTAAGGAACTGTTAAGAAGGGAATATATGTAATTGTAGGTTTTTACGTTTTTGGTGAAAGAAATAAATTTACATTTAGGGATACTTAATTGCAATTTATTGATTAGACAATAGTTAGATAACCGTCAAGATCTTCTTGTAGCTTCTCACAATCATTAAGGGACTTTATACTACGATAAACTTTCAGGTCATCTGCATACAACAAAAAATTACTATTTATAAAACAAGACTGAATATAATTCTTATACAATGTGAAGAGCATCGGACATAGTATAGATCCCTGTGGTACACCTGAGGATACCAATTTTTCGCTAGAGGAGAATCCATTAACCACAACTTTTTTGGTCGTATTAATAATGTACGAAGAGAACCACCGCAATAAGTTTCCACGTATACCATTGAACGCAAGTTTTTGAAGAAGGATGGAATGATCCACTTTATCGAAAGCTTTACAAAAGTCTGTGTAAACAGTATCAGTTTGTATTCGATTGTGCATATTATCAAACAGAAAGTTTGTATATAAAATAAGATTACTGATGGTCGATCGCTGTTTTGCGAAACCATGTTGTTCTGGAATTAGTAAGTTGTTAAACTCAGATAAATTAATTATGTACTAAGCGTTCAAGGATCTTATCAATATAACCAACTTCACTCAGGCTCATCCCAAAAGTATCATGCAATCATTACCTATGTTGTCAATTCCATAAGATAAAATATATTAACGTCACTGTTAGTCTCTCATGAGGCGATATAGCTTTTCTCATTATTGCATCCTGCTTCTCAATTAAGGGAGTCACCGCTGATAACAGTTCAAGATACGTTTTCTCATCCATTTGTAGATAATTGCGTAATCTTTCGTCTCAAATATCAATTGTTTCAACAACTTGACATGAGAGTATTATTTTTTTTGCAGTAACCATGCTTTGCATCACTGTTGACGGTGTCTTCGCTTAAATTTTCTTTTCTTTAATAAAACAAACAGTAAACCATCCAAACCAATGCTGCTGCCGATGCCATGGTTTCAAATGAGACTTTGTACAGTTTACGTGTACAGCTATGGTCTCTACGGTTAAGCTGTACAGGCAAACCTGTCGGGTACACCTTGGCGTGTATGGCCTGCTTTAAAAAAAAACTTTCGAAAATGGAATAACTGATTATTTTCTTTTGATATTTTACAACTATTGTTTTTTTTTTGATAATTTATTGATTTTTTAGATATTTGATATTTATATATAAACAGATACATAGTTAATAAAATTTTTTGACATGTGTAGTATTTATTGTAATTTAAAAATTTGACGCTAAAATATTTTTAAATAGTTACAAAGGTAGATAATTTTTTTTAATAATATACTTCATTAAATTGTAATAATAAAAATAATTTTCGTATATTGTAAAGATATTGCACGCCATGATCATGGTAGCCATGTTAAGACTCATTAATAACTAACTTCATCATATTACTATGTACTACAATTTAGCAATAAATAAATTTTAACTTGAAGAGCGAACCCATTTTTAATAAAAAATAATTGTAAATATTAAAATGTTTTTTTTTCCATTTTCCTAAATAAATCATAGATATATGTGCTTAAAAATCTTTATATCTATTTTCTTAACGTCTGCTACTTTACAGAGCGCTTTACAGAGGATCAGTTTAAAATTTGTTCACCATATTCAGAACTTGAAAGTACTCAAAATCTATTTTAAAGAAAAGTTTTAGCACAAAAGTTATCGCACGCGTATTGGCCGTAAGCCAGAGTTTCGGCTGCTGCGTTCACTAACAACTTTATTATGCATTACCCGGTTTCGTGTTAACCTAAATAAGCAAAAGCTCACTTGCCAAGTTTCAGCTTTACATTTTCATTAGATGATGCTTATGTCGTCACGCAGTGGGAATTAACGACCTAACATGTAATTTAGTAGAATTTTAATTGGAACCGACAATATACCTATTATTTTAGTTGTGTTGCAATGTCAAGGTCGTTTACGGTGGAATTAGTAACATGGCTTTCAAAGTTATTAAAGTATATGTTTAGCTTCAGCAGTATTACTATATGTTTGTTATGTGGTGGCAGCATAAGAGCATCCATGACACCATTCAGTGATTATGGGAAATGGAAGATTATAAGAACAGATATTTTTATATCGTCCTTTAAATGGTTCCTCTACGCCGGAAGTAAATTACATAGACCCTCAACAAGCTTTACCGTCAAAAGCGCTATAACTCTGGCACTTCAATCGTCAACACTATCCTTCGTCATAAGAATATTTACATGTGTACGTAAAGAGGATACGACATAAGCATAATATGAATAATGAGGAGCGCAGTGGTAGACACAAAGTTAGATACAAACCGAAGTATGTAGTTTATGTAAGAACATTAATAAAAAGTAAAATACGACGTTATGGCAAGATAATGAGGTATGGGTAGAAGTTGAAACAAAGAAGGTAGAAGGACTAGATTTACTTGCAACCAAAGCTGGTAATTCTAGCGGTATGGATGATGAGATTGAAAGAAAAAAGGAAGTCTCATCATATCATATATCATCATAATTAAAAAGTAAAAAAAGTAGTTGAACGAAAAAGCAAGAATAAACGCATAAGAATGATAGCAGAATATCTTAGAGCTTCTAGGCAAATATTAAAAGGTTCTGAAAAGTCTTCAGAACTACCAGAGAAAATTAAAAAAAAACGCAACAGCCTAGAATGAATGATATATGAGACGAGAATGGCTGTACTCAAATGATGAAGTTAAACCGATGGTAGGAATACTTTGAAAGCGTGTTTTTGAACGAGGAGGCGTTTGAACTAAATTAATTAGTAGTTCCCCAAAATAAGGAAAGATGTAATGAGATAAGTATAGATGAATTAATAAAAGCAATAAAAGGCATGAAAGCATGTTTTACGTGGTAAAACCACGCTGCAATTATACATGGTCGTAGCGTAAATGGATCAGCTCGACCTGGGAAGGAGTACGTAAACTGAATACCAGCGTAAAACAGCCGGTAAATTATCCACTCATCCGGCGTAAAATAGCAATTAATGCCGCTGTTTTTTGTAAGCTGAGTGTAGAGAACCGGAGACCCTTTTTACTGGCAATAAGCCTTCCCACCTCAGTCCTCAGGGGTGATAACGCATCTGCATTTTAATTCTTAATTAAAGATAAACGTAGATGTCTATGGACCACAGTATCCACTTACATCAGGTGAAATGAGTGCTTGTTTGTCATCCTTGCAGCAGTGAAATATGATCAAATATCACTCCAAATTCTGAGGGTTGTAGAAAGAGTAGTGGCAGGCCTCCTGTACATTTTATTTAAGTTGTGTTGGAGACTAAAGTGAGTATCATGAGACTTTTTTACATGGGGAAATGCCTACGCATACCCGGCTTGCAAGGGCAAGGGCGGGTTATGTCGGACTCGCACCGGCTAAAACCCCATGGTGTGCCACCTTCGTCGCATATTGGCAGGGCCACGGGAACGTTTTCGGACACATCCACGGCCTCTCCAGCGCTGGCCGTCCCATCGCGGCCTCTCCTTGGGTGAGGACTACTCCTTCCCCTTTTCCTTCTCAGGTAAGGCGCACCAGAACACACGGTGCGCCCTCCTTCGTGGCCTCCATTTTCACGTGCGCAACAGACGCCCCCGTGTCCGATGCGCGAAGGCCATGGGGCCAGGAAAAACGACCACTCAGAAGCACTAGCCCTTCTGCCCCAGCGGCGGATCTGGTTTATGGCTCCGCTGCCAACCAACATTCGGCTGCGAAGGGGAAGTGAGAACGGTGCCTCACAATACCGACACTCCTCCCCCCGCAGCCCCTATAAGTAGGTCCTACTTAAGGACCATGATGAAACCTTGAAGTTGAGGTTCCGAAGGTTGCGTGTTTTGCGTGTTCATATTACGTCGGTTAGTCACCACTCCAGTAGTGAGAGGTAACGGTGAGATCTCCCACCCAGCAAGGAGCAGTCTCCACTCCAGGTGTTTATTCAGAGTTATTCTATATACGCCGCAAAACTTTGATATCGCTATTTAGACTTCAGTACGTTTTGCTTTTGGAGCGACGACAGCGCTGCCACAGGTCTTTTCAATGCACATAATCGCGGAGAAGGGTTTGACAAAAACCGGAAAACTTTTTATGATTTCATAGACTTGCAAGACGCTTATGACAGAGTGGTCAGGGGTGTTTTATGGCAAACACTGGCCTCATTTAAGTTGAAGGCCATGGGGAAGCTACACTAGTAGCTTCCCCGTGGCTGTGCAACCTATGTATGTACGTTTGTTTGGAAACTCTGGAAGTTGAAGAATGTAGGTGAAAAATGGGTAAGTTAACCGTCAAATGTCTTTTGTACGCCAATGATCAAGCCATATTTTCTTCGTCGGTGGCCAAGTTGCAAATAGTGGTTACATTTATGAGCTGAAATTGTCATTCAAAGAAAGTAGAACGAAAGTGAATACAAGTAAGACAAAAGAGAAGAAAACAAAATAATGTGTGACATAAGAATAGAATTTAAGTTGGTTGAGCATTTTTTTTTAACATGGGGAAATGCCTACGCATACCCGCCTCGCGGGGGGCAAGGACGGGTTATGTCGGACTCGCACCGACTAAAACCCCATGGTGTTCCACCTTTGTTCCTTATTGGCAGGGCCACGGGAACACTTTCGCACACATCCGCAGTCCCACCAGCGCCTGCCGCCTATGGCAGCACCTCCTCGGGAGCGGAATACTCCTCCCCGTTCTCCTTCACAGGTAAGGCGCACCAGAACACATGGCGCGCCTTCCTTCTCGGCCTCTAATCACATCTGCGCAACGGACGCCCGTCCAATGCAAGAAGGCCATGGGGCCAGGAAAAACAAGCACTTGGAAGTACTAGCCTTCCCGACCCCAGCGGCGGATCTGGTCTATGGCTCCGCCGCCAACCAAGATTCGGCTGCGGAGGGTAGGGAGAGCGGCGCCTCGCAATACCGACAATCCTCTCCCCCCGCAGCCCCACCACCACCGCATCAACGGTGCGGCCCCGTTTGAGTCGCGGAGGATAGGGCGAGTGGCGCATCGCCATACCAACACTCCTCTTCCTCCGCGACTCCACCTCGGCTGCAGCGGTAGGTGGGGAGGACACACCTCTCACCGCAGTCCACCAACACACATCCGAAGTGGGCTTCCCAAGCCCACTCGGAGTGGCCACCTCGGGCCGGCCCTCCGCCTCGGACCAGCCATATGGGTTCCTCTTTGTTTCGCCGTGGATGACCAACCCACGGCTTCTAACCCCCCCCGCCACGCCAAGGCGGGAACCCGTTTGGGGGGGGGGTGCGAATGAGTTTGTGTATTGGAAAAGTGTATTTAGCAGGAACGTATATCTGCTTTTTCTGCTTAAATTAATGGATGAATAAAAGGAGTATGTTAGGACTGAGTCTAAATGAAAGGGTGAGAAATTTCTTGCCAGTGTCTGTTAAGAGAAATATGTGGTTTGCAGGATAATTTTGTAAGCAGGATGCAAAAAGGTAGCTTCGGCGGTTTGGTTATGTAGAAAGAACGTACGAGGTAAGAGTGACAAAGCAAATTTATAATCCAGAAGTGAACGGCAGAGTCGGCAAGGGACGCCCTAAACAAAGTTCTTCTAACCTGCCTACCTACCGTAAAGATTAAGAAAAAGGCTTCTTACAACGGGAGAGGCGCATATCTTGCAGTGGAATATTACGGGTTGCTTAAGAAGTAGACTATATTTGTATTTTAAGCAGTCGCTGCCTACCCCTCTGGGTGACAGGTGTAAATACTTATGTTATACAATCGTCAACTCGCCTACCAACCGTAAAGACTAAGGAAAATGCTTCTTATAACGGGATAGGAGCATATCTAGCAGTGGAATATTACGGGCTGCTTAAGAAGTAAACTATATATTATAGTATAACCCACTTTAAAAACGGAGGAGGTTATATGTATTTTACTTAATATCTTCGTCAATTAAGAATCTATTTTAATGGCTCATTTTTAGGAGAAAGATTAAGACGAAGATATAAATTTGAAGAAAAAATTTAGACGACATCGGAGCCTGTGATTTTTATTCAAAAGGGTTGAAAAGTTAGTTAGACTTTGATAAAACGCAAAAGCTTTCTTCTAAGAACTAAAAACGATAGAATAATTTCCTGCTAAGACAGTGTGTAGAATTAAAGACGCGGCTTCTAAAGCTATTCAGTTAAAATTAATCTTTTTAGTTATTTGAAGTCTGCTATTACATAAATTTTAACTAATAGTACAATTTTAACGTTATCTTTACCCTTTGTATGTTTAGTTGCCCGGTCTTACGATTAGCATAAGAATATGTTAAATGTGAAACTCTTTGGATTTAAGGGATTTGTTCTTGTTTCGAATTCTATCTGCAGGCTAGCCATCTGCGCCTGACATGTTTTGAAATATTGTAGTTTTCGAGATAAAACATAATTCATAGTTTCATTAGAATTTGTGCACTAAAAACTTGATGCCCGCCAGCACTGTTGAAACTAAGTAATTTCAAAAAATTACTGTTGTACATTTTGTACTTGACAAGGAAGAAAGAAAACTTTGTTACGGTTGTTGTTCTAAATATCCAAGCATTTGTACTGATTGTTAACAAACAAAATCCGTGCGGCGCGGCGTACAACTTACTGTTTCCCGCTCAATAATCTCCTCAGGAACGAAAGTCATGATGGCCTTGTCAGCTGACGCTTTGTAATCTGTTACTTTACTTTTCATTAAGTTGACATTAAAGTTAATCGGAAAACTTTAAACAGAGATAGAAATAGAATTAAATTTTTTTATTAAATATGGGTTTATATATAATACTAATTAAAAATATAATTCACTTTAATTTTTCACTGGTTCGGTAAATACCTTCGTTGTGGGAAGTACAAACAAGAAATTACTGAGTTTACCTTTAAAAAGAAACCGTTTACAGTTATGTATCAATTTAGAATATTATGTAAATTGTAATAAAAAAGTTTAATTTCTAGGGGTTATTGCCATCGATTCATTCCTTAACAATAATATTTTTAGATATTTCTTTAATATTATTTTTTTACTTGGCTATTGAGAAATTTTGTATGTTTTCTGAGATTAGCTTGTAAAATGGTATGTTGCCCTATGAATGGACTACTGAAGATGTTGAGTCAAGATATTGGTATATATTGCGCCTGTGGCTTTTTTGAGTATAAGTAGAACACATTGTATCACTTATTTTCTAAAAACTTCTTATGTTTTATGTATCCTATACCTTTAAACGAGCAATTATTGTATATATATATATATATATATATAATCGGATTCTCGGAAACGGCTCCAACGATTTTCATAAAATCTAGTGTCCAGGGAGTTTCGGGGGCAATAAATTGATCTAGCTAGGATTTATTTTTGGAAAATGTCTTTTTGTCCGTGTTTTCAGGCAATGAAAAACTGCTACAATATAAGGAGGTAAATTTTGACACTTTGTTAATGATTGTAATAGCTCAATGGATATCGAGCGGTCGTGAAATCATTATTACTTGGTTCGCGTCCCGTCTTGGGTCCGACTTTTTTCCTTTTTTTTTTTCAAGTTCCCTTCTTTTGTGAGAAAATCTTTTATTTCGAGCCCTTTTTTTAGTTTTTTTTAAAATACGAAAATTTTAATTAAACTAATTGCAGTCATGATTTTTTATTCAAATAACCGGTTCAGTTTTTTCTATTATGTCAATAAGATCAAAAAATATTTTTCATGTAATTTGTATCTAAATGTAACTTAAAAAAAACCTAGCAAAGGTTGGTCATCCGGGTACATTAAATACTATTTCGTGAATATATTGAGAGACGAAAGTTAACAATAGGTGTATTAATTTGCTTAAATGATTTTTCTCTTAAACAGAGCTACATTTAATTGCATTTATTCTGTATGATTAAATAGAATACGAAACGAACAAATGAAGATTTCTCACTGTAAGGGCAAATTAATAAAATAAGAAAAGAATCAGTATGAAATAACGTGCTGCAACCGTTTAAGGCACGACGCAACGGGAATTATGCAATTCATGTTAGGCCTCAATTGTGACAATGTATTTTTTCTACAAGAGAGGGCAAGCGAGCATGCGGTTTGCCTGATGTTAAGTGACTATCACAGCCCCTGGATAACTTCAACATCAGGAGAATGACAGGTGGCCTTTAAAAAGGAGTAAGTTCATTTTTTAAATATTAAGTCGTATCTGTCCGGAAAAGTCCGGAACAAGGAAGAAGCCTTGCATCCAGATGCAATTTGGCAGCTGGAATTGATCCGAACAATTTCTCTAAGCACCCTCCCGGTAAATTGCCAGTGAATCGAGTCGATCAGAAAGAGCTCGGTCGCCGGCGATTCAGTTCACTCTTCGCTGGGTGCGGTCAAGTGGAAGAAGCTGGCAACGATGAGCCCCGGTGCAGAGATGTCAACCGTACTCCTAACTACTAACGTACTAACGTGAGGCCCATCTTGCGCCTTGTCAAGTGCAGGTGATGTGACGGCATAAAACACTGTCCAGCTCTACCGCGCTTAGCTATTAGCTTTTTAGAGGCCAATTTCGGCTTCCTTTCCAGCGTCGAGGATTCCGATGCTGTCTGAAGCAGCAAGAAGTTTTCCCTGAGATTGAGGAGATATGAAAAAGAGGTTATTTTTAGCGGTAAGCGCGCAAACGTGTTCTCTTGATGTTAAACTGGACTAGAATTAGTCGTTTTTGATATCTGAGACTTGTTTAGCAAAGGCTTGACTTCAGTCACAACTTTCTTTCGGTATTCAACGACGCATTTTTGGAAAAATTTATACGTGGTATAGCCATGTTACAGCAATGTTATGGTTGTAGCACGAATGAGTCAGCTCGATCGGGGAAGCACCACGCTCTTGCTGAATACCAGCTCTATACTGTTGTGTTTCGTTCGTATATTGAGTGTAGAGAACTGGAGATCCTTTTTACTGGATACAATGCATTTCATCTTAGTCCTCAGAGGTGCCAACGTATTTGCATTGTGATTCTTTATCGAGAACATATTTTAGATTATAGAGTTGGGCTGTATGCTTGATTGTTCCTTATTATATTAAAAAAATCGCAAAAGGCCGGTGTGAAAGTATCACCAGTGAATTATACTCTGCAATTTAATTCTGAATCTGAATAAATTTTTTAATGTGTCTACGGCATCAATTTACCATCAGGTAGTGTATGATGCCCGCTTATCACCCCTACATGTTTAAAAACGGATTGTTTTATTTTTATTAGTAAAATAACATAAAACACAAAAGGTAAAATCACAAAATGTATCAAAAAATCACAAAGTAATAAAAAATGGATGATTATAGTCGTAAACAACAATGGGTCATAATCTGTGCCCGTCACGTTTGTTGCCGATATGAGAAAACGAGGAATTGTTGAGAGCAGGTAAAATTTAAAGGTTAGTAGGTACGTATTTTAACAATCATTATAGTATTGCGTATTAGTAGAGGACAATAATTATATTTCTTTTCCATTGCATTGCGACAGTAGTTTAATTTAGTATTTATGTTTAGTAGAATTTTGAAAGTACTTATTTACTTCTTTTTCGAAGAACTGAATTTTTCGCCATAAGATATATTGCCACAGCGTTGTATTTTAATTTTTACTTACGATTACTGTTTTTGAAGGAACTTCATCGGCTAGATAGCGCATTGGCTACGTACCTACCACAGGTTTGAATCTCGACCGAAAAAGTGTTTGTATGGTCTATAAATAATTGTAGCCGGTTTGGATGTTGGCTTATGTGCAATTTATTTATGTAAAACATCTCCACGATATAGGAGAATATTCTAATATTTTTGAAAAGAAACAAAGAATTTGAGGGCAAAATTTTTACGTGGTAGAGCCACGCTACATTTATATTATAGTTGTAGCACGAATGGGGCACGACCACACTCTCACAGAATATCAGCGTAAAATAGCAGCTAAATACTTCGGTGTTTCGTATGGTGAGTATAGAGAACCAGCGATCCTTTTTACCGGAGTCGAGGCATTCCATCTTAGTCTCCAGGGATGTAATAAGTGTAGATATCTATAGGCCACAGCATCCACTTATCATTAGGTGGACTGTAAGCTCGTGAATCGTCGTGTGAATTTCTTTCTAAAAGGTGACATCGATAAAGCTGTAAATTAAATTAAGGAAGTGATGTTAAAAATAGATACCTAATTGCGAGTGTCTCACATTTGTCATCAAGTAACATGGAGTTATTGATTAACCGTTAACTTCATTACTCATATCTATGTTTAGCCCCATCTACGTAAGTTTTGTTATACACTCACAGTTATGGAAAAATTACAAATTTTTAAGTCCCTTTGAGTGACACATTTCCCATGAGGTAGTCATAATTTTAGATTTTTCCTTGCATAGAGCCTTAATCCTTTACTACGAGTATGTAGGCTTTTAGTTGCGAATTAAATCACTTAATTCTGCATATTCCTATCGTTTATCCACAGAGCTTTCATCTTACAAGATGTTACCATTGTTGCATAATTCGTTGTATTTTGAATTAAGCATATTCGTTACATTACCGCGATGACCATACGGCTGACCATCGTACCGTCGCAAGTGTGAGCAGGAAAGAAACATACCATCTGCGATCTACGGCAACGCGTCACTGCCTCTAGCGGCATTACCCGGCATTTATTGCCGCGAGCCTTGTCGCTCCACGCGTACTTCGCTCTACAAGAGTCAAATGAATCTCACGAGTGAAAATTAGTGTACCTACTTTACTAGAAATTCTGGATGTAGAACCTGTATTACTACATATCATGAGTGGGTTAATAGTGCTTTTGTTTGTGATATCGCCATGTCTAGTTTTTGCAGAAAGAAAAATGACTATCGCCGAGAAACTTCAAGAAGATACAGACCTCTCACAGGTATATTAAACTTAAAACTCTCTCTAAACTTTAAAGCGTTGAAAACTCGTTATTAATTTTGCGTGCTATAAAGTTATAATCTTTTGTTTAACGTTGTTTCTATTTTAATAAATGACCAAGCATTATTATTACATTATAATAAAGTTTTTTAGAGTTTATTTGTAAGTTCAATGGTTATTCAAGTTCAATAGTTATCAAAAGCAAATTTTCAAATAAATATTTATAAATGACAATGAGATTGGATAGAGCATGAAATCTTACCAAATTATGAGAACCATTAATTATTGAATGCTCACTTTTTTATTTAATTATGAATGTAAGTGCAGTCGTACTTAATGTTTTCATCCCCTTTTGTTCTTTACGTTTCGGTTTTATTAATTTTCCTTTTTCTTTGCTTAGCTAACAAAAAATAAGTAGTTACGTAAACAAACCATTTTAAAACCAATTCATTTCATACCAATATTGATTATTGTAATCTTTTTAAATACTTTAATAGGTATACAGATATTATTACGTTTAGCCGTTTGTTTATTAAATTAAGGCATGGTCATGCAAATAATACGTAACATACCTACTACCTAGGTCTTTAATTTAATTAATGTCGCATGTTTATGTAATGAAAGTCATAATTTTACCGCAATCTGTATGTTTCCATATTGAGACAATCCTGTTACATTCGTATTAATCTTCTTGACTTCATGTTATCAGTTACTAACATTTACGAAGCATCAACAATTCAACAGCAATCTATATTATCAACATTTTGGAAGTCACTTTGGGCCACCGGGATCCAAATTGTAATGTTTAATGTTTCAAAAATATATATATATATATACATATACATATATATATATATATACATATACATATACATTAAAAAAAAGTATTAGTGGACATTCAAAGTCCGCCAACATGCATTAGGACAGTGCGGCGGACTTTTACTTGCTGCAAAAATTCTCCAAATAGGAGAAAGAAGGCTATGCACAGCGTTGGGATGTCTATAGGCTGTTACTTTACTTCTTGATTTTATCATTACACACTATCAAAAGCCCACCGCTGAATGTAGTCCCCCACATAAATTTATTATAGGGGGGATATTTGTCATAATCGCCACGCATGACAGGCCACCTGCATAATTTTATTTTTTCTCGTTATTAAAAAGACAGTGCTGCTTATATATATATGCCTTGGTTTGTTTTCCTCCGTCGCTTCTAAGGACACCCACAGGATCATTCGGGGCAGTTGATTTACTTACACCGCCACTAAACAGTTAATTATACTTTTAGTAACATTTTTAATAAATTTTATATAATTACAAAAAAACGTGTTGAGAAAAAACCTTGTATTACACTGTTAATTGAAAATGTACAACCTATCAAATGTCCACTGCCGATCATAGACGTTTCCCATAGATTAACACATAAGTGGCAGTTTTGCCATAGTTACCACGCTTGGCTGGTGGGTAGCAACCGGAGATATTTTATTATTTTATGGAGTAGTAGCTTAAGAGAGCATATGCGTTTCGCGTCAAAAACTACATGTTTTATGGTTTTTCCAAAGTCGATATCGTAACGATGTGAGGAGATTATTTGCTGAAAATTAGGGCTATAGAAAGATGAAGTCTTTATTTAGTACATAGCAATGCAAAATCATAGTTTTTAATGACGGTTTTTTAGGGCGAAGACAATCCCTTCACAGCGTTTTACGAAAATATGCATCAGAGTTATCTTTCAGGTTGAATACAACCATTATTATAAGCTAAAATACTTTATTTTAAGCGTTATTATAATGTAATATATAGTCTTTTAGTGTATAGCAAAACCTAAATTACGAAAATATTTCGATTTAATATTATAAATTAATATTATAAAATCACCAAAACCACTTTTCTATGTCGCCCGGTTCCAAGCTCCAGGACGCCGATAGTTTAGGTAATTTCTTTTTACAGTGAAAATAATGGTAATTTAAAAAAAAACATAAGCCCTGCTTTATAGATAGTTCAGTTAGCATGCAAAGTTTCATGATCTTATTTAAAGTATTTTATGAATAACAGCGGTTTATTGTTCAGTTTGGAGGTATTTTTGAATTTTTTTTTCTATCGAGAAAATTTTACGGAATCATGTTTTCGTCTAACATAGTACTTAACATTAATCCTCAACTTTACCATATATTTATTTCAAAATTAATGCTGCAATACTTTCGGCATAACGGAGGATCTTGCTAAGCCATTTGAGGTTATATTTCCTCTTAAGAAGCGACAGAAAGAAATGCAACAGGAAATCGCCAGCGGAACTTTCCTAATAAATATTCAAAAAGGTATAAATCATAAATAAATTTCAAAAGTTTTTACAGATTTATATACAGGAACGAAAAGCATAGGCAGGAATACTCTAATAGAGGACCACGCTGTCTTGCCTAATTGAATAGACGGTTTAAACGATTACATCCGTTAGTGGTCTAACTTGAAGGAGAATAACTTAGAAGGCTACATCATATCGCTTCACTATGAAATACCAAGCAAAATAACATAATCAGAATTTTAACATCTTATTATAAATTATTATTTTAGAATTTATTTTATTAATTATATGTAGTATATTAAATTCATATTTGGAGTCCTCGGCGAATGCAATAAATATTAACTAATTAAAGACGAATTAAAATACCTAAATATATAGTAATAGGTAAGGACAATTATACAAGAACATATTTTAAGAATGTCTTGGTGTTTGGACCATTCAAGCGCCGCTCATGTTACTTGATTCTTTCAAGGAATAATTATATCGGACAACGGGTCCTTTATCCAATCAACGAGCACAGTTTAATATAATTTAAGCTTCCTCCGACGTTATTAAGAATCTTTAAATCATATTATAACGGTTTCATTACTCTTTATCCTAGATTTAGCTTGAAAATTTTAATGTGGAGTCATTTTTATTCAAATTTAAAAATGAAGAAATTGTCTCTGCATTGGCCGAGGAGTAAGAGGATTGTCAAAGACTCTGCATTAACTATACTCGTGTGAGTTAGAGGAAATAAAACCACATACAATTTGCAAATATTTTTTTAAATTAAATTAAAAAAAATTGTGGTCTTGTTTTCCGAAAAAAAAATATTTCTATACGCTTGAATATTGATTCTGATAACGCAGTTAACGGGAACCACAGGGTTTTTGTTACATGTTGTATATATGCATGTATGTATATATACTTAGCATTTTCATTTATGTTTATACAGCCCAACCAGATGAAAAAACTATTCAAATATTCCACATAATAATAATAATGAACGTATCAACGTTAACTCACAAGATTGTCGGTTGCTAAACTATCAAAGGCAGCATATTACAATACGTTGAAATACGTTAGAATAATATATTGTATGAAGACGTGTCAGCCAACGTTAAGACGATAGTGGAATACGAAAGTGACAGAGATGTATCACGGCGCCCGCCCGCATCTATAATATTATGTTCATATCGAATTCCTAACCAATTGTTATTTGTCGGTTCTGTGAGTCCCGGAAACAAAGGCGGGAAGTTAAGATGAAGGTAAAATTTAAATATCTCAAATCTATTTTTGACTTGTTTGATCGTGGATAACAAAGATAAGTAAAGAACATACTACAAAACTAGCTTAAACTTTCAACTTTAAAACTTAGTAATAACAATATAAAACAGAAGCAAATATTTTTATAGTTTTGCAATGTTTATTTTTACACTCTTAATTTACTAAAAAAAAAGTTAAATTACTGCCTCTAAACGGGCCACTATTAGGCTTCCCTCATTCTATATCGCACTTCTATGTTTTCTGAGGTAATAAAGCAGTAAGAGTCCACCACTCTCTCTCTCTTTTGTGGATTGACGAATGTTATTTTGAATCTTAATCGAGGATAGATGTAAGATGTAGATGTTTATCGGCCACAGTCTCCACTTACCATCGGGTTGGCTGTGAGTTCATTTGTCGCCCTTGTTCTATAATAAAACGTAAAGGCACCCATGACTCATTCATAATAATCCCTCACCCTAAACGCATACACCGTCCGTGTCAATCACCGTCGTTCCGTCGCGGGTAAGAAGCAAAATACTCATTTTTATATATTTCCTTAACACATAATTAACAATTATCTTCGATTTACGGACGATATAGTCATTATGGCAGTACGCTGGAGGACCTTACCAGTGTGTTTAATTACCTCAATAGTGTGCCCCATATCTCCGATCTTAAAATTAATATCAGAAAATCTAAGATCACGTGTAACGGATCCATGTCTCATCTATGCCGGTAATTATTGGGACCACTATGCTCGAAGTTGTTGACGACTACGTTGACCTAAAACAAACTTTCCGACAAGGTATGTCCAACTTCGACCGAGAGGTGAATTGACGGATAAAACTTGGCTTCACAGCGTTGACGACATGTATTCTCTATCTCTATACCTCAAAAATTAAAAACAAGAGTGTACCATCAGTACGTTGTGTACAATTTCGCCAGTGAGGATATATGGATGTAGGACATGGAGCTTTAAACTCAGGGTCGCTCAGCAAGCTATGGAGAGGACTAAACTTGAAGTTTCTCTGAGTCATAGATATCGTAATGAGGATATCCGCAGTGGAACCAAAATAACCGATATACCTCAACGTAAGTCGAAGTTGGCAATGGACTAGCCATATAGTTCGAAGAACCGACAACAGAAAGGAAGCCTTCTGAAATACTTAAAAATGTTTTCAAGTGACGAAAATAATAAAAATATATAGTAATAAAAAATAGTCCAGAATTGACAATTTCTTCATTTTTAAAATAAAATGCTAAGTATATATACATACATACATATATATATATATATATATATATATATATATATATATATATATATATATATATACAACATGTAACAAAAACCCTGTGGTTCCCGTTAACTGCGTTATCAGAATCAATATTCAAGCGTATAGAAATATTTTTTTTTTCCGAAAACAAGACCACAATTTTTTTTAATTTAATTTAAAAAAATATTTGCAAATTGTATGTGGTTTTATTTCCTCTAACTCACACGAGTATAGTTAATGCGGAGTCTTTGACAATCCTCTTACTCCTCGGCCAATGCAGAGACAATTTCTTCTTATCTGTTTCGGTTTCCAGTAGGTTGTCGTCATACCAAGACCAAAAAACTTTGACTGTACCCGGTCCATCAGCACAATATCGGGCTTATATGCTACTAGGTTTGTGCCTAGGTTTTTAGGCATGTGCAATTACTCAGAGTTAGAAAGCGCCGAATAACCGGAGATGACATGGTAAAGTGACTCAGGATGGCGACAAACTTGACAGATGCTGACGGTGCCATCCTTTAGGATGAATCTCCGATAGTTGTTGATCTTAACAACCTAATCCTGTATCGCACAGACAAAACCCTCCATTTCCTCAAAGAGGTCACCAAAACGTAGCCAGTGGAGGGAAGCAACTGTGTCTACGAAAGGCTCATGTAAAGACTCCGGTCACAGGCTTCGCTAGAAGGCAGTATCAACTTGATTTAGCCCTTGGCCCGTTTCACGTATCGATGGCTGCTCTAGTGATTTATAGAGCCCCTTCAGATCACTGTGGAAGAGGCGGATGTGGTTGAACCGCCTTAACATCGCGGTATATCGCCGAATCATTATTATTATTATTTTATCACAATAAGGGTGACACATTCGACTTGATGCTAAGTGGATGCTGTGGCCCATAGACTTTCCACATTTACCTTAATTTTGATTAAGAATCAAATTGCAGTTACTTTGTCACTCCAGAGGACTAAGATGGATAGCTTCCATTTTTCCAGTAAAAAGGGTTTCCGGTTCTCTGGTTCACCATATGAAACACAGCAGCATTAATTTTACTCGTAGCCCGGTCGAGCCGAGCCATTCGTGTTTTAACTACTATAGCTGCAGCGTGGCTCTACCACATAAATACTATTAGGGATGTTCAAATGCATTTCTTTATGGGATAGGGTGACAAACGAGCACACAGTCCACCTGGTGGTAAGTGATTGCTGTGGCCCATAGACATCTACATCTATCCTCGATTACGAATCAAAATGCAGATGCGTTGTCACTCGTGAGGAGGAAAAAAGTTGTTTTCCCGATGGATACCGCATTCGCTCTGTGAACAGCAAAAAGCGGCTCGCGTTACTTGGTGCGTCAGAACTCTCGAAAGATTCCACGCAGGATCCTCAAATGCTGTATACAACATCGTATCAGGTGACGAATCCTGGATATACGCGTACGAACCCGAAACAAAAAAACCAGTCACGAGTTTGGGTGTTCGAAAATGAGTTAAAGCCAACAAAAATTGTTCGTTCACGGAGTGTTGCAAAAAAAAAATGGTGGCCACGTTTGTCTCCAAAACCGGCCATGTTACGACTATTCCTCTTGAACAACAAAGAACGGTTAATGCAGAATGATATGCTAGCATTTGTTTGCCACAGGTCGTTTCTGAACTCCGTAAAGAGAACTGCAACCGCCGCATTATCCTCCATCACGACAATGCGAGTTCTCACACCGCACACAGAACAAAAGAGTTTTTAGAGCAAGAAAACATTATTAGACCATCCGCCGTACAGCCCCGACCTAAGCCCTAATGATTTCTATACTTTCCCTAAAATAAAGAATAAATTGCGTGGACAGAGATTTTCATTACCTGAAGTAGCTGTGGACGCCTACAAAACGGCCATTTTGTGGACCCCAACTTCAGAATGGAATGTTTGTTTCAATGATTGGTTCCATCTTATTGAAAAATGTTTCAAATTTCGCGGATAATACTTTTAAATGCAATAAATACATTTTGTGTCACTTCCTTGATTCCCGAAATTTTCAGTACCGCCCTCGTATAAATGCAGCATGGCTCTACCACGTATAAAATCGAATTAACCGTAGATTTAAAAGTGTAGCTTCAGTTGTACTTTTACAATAAACATGATGTAGGTGGCAACGTAGTTAAATACACAATAGAATGGGAATGGGGCTCCCTCTTTTTACTTTACTTTTCCTTATTTTACTTAACAGTCTCACATAATATTACTAATTGTTATAAATCCTAGTTGTCTGAAATAAACTATTTTATCGTATATTTTTTAAATTCGTATTATAAAAGTAAAATGCCAAATAAACGACAGAATTTCATAGTACACTACAAAACTTTACCAGCAGCAATTAATCCGTTAACTGTTATTTGCAAACGCTGATTATTTATGAAAACTGCTAACACGTACATAGCGTGGTAGATTCCTCCCGTTTTCCAAACTTTAGTAGTAGCGGTGCTGCCGCAGAAGAAATAATTGTGGAAATATCGTTTTAAATTTTGAAGACTTATATTGTTTAGTTAGGAATGATAAAACATGCATTGACAATAAATGATACACATATAAATCTTTCAAATAAGTTTTTGTCGGTGCGATACGCGCGCCACCTACTGTAATTTAAGAGGATACCTTGAAAATGAATCGAAGTTTTGGGGGCGTGGCTTATTCCTTTGTCGGTGAAGCTAACGGGCGTCTGGGGGAGTGTCAAAATAAAAGTGATGAAAAGACTTCCTAGTACGTAAATTATGAGATAGCCATACCGAGCAAGCGCTCGGAAAAAAACTAAGTAAGCGCCAAACAACATTTTTATTTATTTTAACAAAACTTCGTTATGGATTAAAAAACTGGTTTATGAGAACTTAGATATGATTATTTACTATGCCTTAAAAATAATTGCATGAAATTATTTGTAAGAATATTGTGGTGTCGTCGAGAAAAGTAAAATTAGAGCCTTCTTTGCAATTTTTTTCCATCGAGAAAATTACACGATATCATCCTGTTTTCCCTTTCATGCAATCCAAGCTCATATAGTCGAAAATCATATAACAATATTGGTTTGTAATCTATAAAACTTAAAAAAATATGTTAAATAGAAAAACCACCAAATTTTCGAGGTACCTTAATTGTACTATTCCCATAACCTTCGAGCAAGTGCAAGCAGTAAGTTGACCAAGTTTCACCGCAATATGATGAAATACATAAGATAAAAAGGTCAAAAGAAGTCCTTCCATTTTGGTCCTTTAAATAATCATCTAATTTATAATATTTTATTTTTTTCATAAAAATTATTTTTACAAGTGTTATGAATGCAAACGTAAATCGGTAATATTACAGGCAATAACAATAAAAATAGTTTCACACACACTTAAAAATACTAAAAAATAGTACCCCCATGAAATGGAGCGTATCTGTCGCAGCTTAATTACCCCTTTAGTTAACAGCCCAGCCTTTTTAATAAAAGCGCTATTCAAATAACGGCCTAAATAACAGCCGAAATATTCAGTCGATGCGTCTAATAACATAACAACAATAAATATTATACAACAATATAAAATAACATTGCAACTGTTTTGTAATATTAGCGACAGTAGGTTAAGGTGCGGCTGGAATGACCCGTGGGCCCTAAAGCAGCTTATATTTATTTTATATAGGACATAGTGCATGAATATCATTCAGGCCGCTAGTTAAACGTGAAAAAGCTAGGCTGTTCATAGAATGGCTAATTAAGCTAGTTGGTGACGACATGTATTACCTAGCCTCTCTTACTGTCGCGTGCACTTTCGTTGCCTTCACTACATCCCTCAACGCCACTACAATTTGGACACTACTGAAGACTACAACCACGGCAATGTTATTATTAATTACTAGCTGGCCCGGTAGATGTTGTTCTGCCCTTTCTGGTTCCTGACGCGATGTGTTTCATTTCCACAAACACACTTTTATATTATATTATATTATAGGTATAAATCCTCTTTAGGACAAATAGAACCATCAGCAGCCATAATAACAAAATAATTTAAAAAAAAGAAAATTCATTACCCTTATTTTACTCTTCTGTAAGCAAATAAAAAGTTGCCTATGTGTTATACACGGTCATTTACTGCCTACATACAAAATTTCATCGAAATCCATCAAGTAGTTTTTCCGTGAATCGCGAACACACAAATTTTCTACAGATTTATTATGTGTATGTAGATATAGATATGTATATTTGACACAAGATATTTTATCAAAAATACTACAATTTTCGTCATTGAAAACTACATTTATGCTGGGTATTTTACTGGTTTATCCCATTCAAAATAAGGAATATTAGAAGAAATGATAAAAATATTGATAGAAATAAAATAAATATACTAAATATTAAAAAATCTAGAGTAATTAATTTTTTAATCAAAGTAAGGGCGACAGAAAAGCATAGTTTCCTGAAAGTCCTGAAAGAAAGGGTTGCCGTAGTCCACAAAGATATGACACCTATGTTTGTGTTGGATTAAGAACCAAAATCCAAATTGTGTTGTCACCCCTGAGGCCTATTAAATAACTAATTAACTATCGGATCGGGCTAACGACAATCACGTCACGGTCGACTTAGATTGGCTCGGTTTAGTTTGGAAGTCTACAATGTTTTGACTAAACGACTAATGCCCTTAACTTGATAAGGCTTGCCAGCATGGGAAACTCCAAGAAGTATATACCATTATTATGATGGTCAATTTTACCATAATTACAACAAAGTAAAGGTTAGTATATGTATTATGATTGAGACTAACCCCCGAGAATGAGGTGATATGTACCATGATGATTCAAACTACTTTTACGGATTTTATCGCATTTATTTATGTTATTTTTAATACCCGACGTTTCAGGTGCCTTCTAGCACCCACGGTCACGGTGGACTGAGGTGACTGACGTCCCGATATCAAAGTTAACCCGGAGTACCTTCAACTTTTTAATTATTGTCTTTGGTCCGATCTACGCAGAATGAACTAACTGTGTTTTGAAGTCTTGCGGTGGTATGCTTGGGTTTAGTTTTAATTTTAATAATTATAGGGTCCCAAGCAGGTGGTAGTATCCAGCCTCCTTCTCTATTGTAATTAGGATGTTTTTTTAATTTCAATAACCTCACGTATCATCCTTGATAGAAATCGATGTTCTTTCGCGAGGACTTGTGGTCTATCAAATCTAATGCAATGGTTGTGGCCATCTAGGATATGATCGCAAACTGCAGACTTCCCGGAACGTTGATGCTTCACATCAGCTATATGTTCCTTCCGTGACAGAGGTTTAATTCTAACCAGTTATAAAGCACAATTTACTTTCAATAAGTATTATTTTAATCTATAATAAATAAAAGTTATTCTGATGACTTAGTATCGTGAATATTAAATAAATTATATATTATATATAAGCTTCACAATTTAATAATTATGTAATACATTAGATTGATTGTTATTTGTGATGATTTAGATGTTCGGCGTGACGCTTAAAGACCGCAAAAGAACAGTAGGTGTTAGATCTACAAAAAAGGTGGAAGACATATTTAAGAAAATAAGACAGTTAATAGCTATGGACAGGACATATGACAAGAGAAAGCAGGATAAAATGAACGAAAATCATAACGGAATGGCAACCACGTTATGGCAAAAGAAAAAGAGGCAGACAAGCAATAAGACAGACAGACGATGTTAAGATTCTTGGAGGGACAACCTGGTCAAGAAAAGCTAATAGCAGAGAAGAATGGAAAGAGCTGGAAGAGGGATTTGTCTTACAGGATACGCTGATCACTAAACTTGGAAAACCGGTATGCTAGATTATTATTAACTTAAAACAATCTTCTACGATGTAAATAAATATATTGTTTAGTATCAGCAATGAAGGCTTAATAAAAATAAAAAAATCAGATTTTTTTAAAGCCAATACACAACAGAAATACGAAGAGAGACTTTAATCAAGCAACCGCCTACAGAAAAACATTTAAAGTAAGTTTCAACCGACATTAAACATATCGGCACGATGCTCCCTGCCAAACCATTAAAGTTTTTTGGTCTATCGCCAAGGTAGTCGAGACAAACTTCTGGCCCCCAACACTCGTAAGCTAAGCAAGCTTCCTTTTCTCTTTTTCTATCTATCGCATCATCAACAAGGAGGTCCTACAAACCTTGCAGGGTCTTGATGTAAATGAAACTAGTGGGCCACATATCACACCAGTTTTAAAGACCTGTGCATCTGTTGTTGCACAATTGTAAGTTAGCTTTTCTACAGCCTATGCCTAAAATAGGCAGCCATGACGACTCTACAAATTATCGGCTTCTTAGAATAACTTCCATATACTATAAGATCATGGAGCAACAGATTGACATGTTTCGACGAAATCGGATGACTGGGACCTTCTAGCGTATGTCACTTATATAATATAGCGCGAGGCCCTAGAGAACAGTAGGGAAGCATTGCTGTTTCCCTTGGTGCCTCAAAGGCGTTTGATGGGGTTTTGAAAGCTAGCCTTTTGGGCAAGCTTCCAACGTACGGCTTATCCTTTGGTCTTTTTATTGGCTGAAGGATTTATAGAGTGAACGGTCTCTCTAAATTGTAATCGATGCCTTCTCGTCTAATCCTTTTTTGCTATGCCTTCTCATTAGATTTTTTTAAACATTTTCCACAATTTTGGGGTTTCCCTGTATCGTGGAGTCGTTTTACGTAAGTAAATTGCACAAGGACACGCATACCTAGACCAGACCTAGAAAAATTATTTGTAGGTCAGACAAAAAATTGTTCCGTGTAAGATTTAAACTTGCAACCCCACAGCGCCGCGACAAATCGCTTAGCTACTGAGCTACGGAGCGTTCGATTATGTAGACGACAACCTATGCAGATGACAACTCAGTTGTGGAGAGATAACAGCCGAATGCTCGGGCCAATCGGGGTCAAATTCAGTTCGATAGAGAATTTACGATTGAGCATGTGAATTTCTAGCTGCAGGCAGTCTCCCAATGGTGCGATATCGATCACTAATAAAAAACTAGATACACAATCAGTGCCAAAAAATGTCCTTACCGAATGAGCACCCATTCGAACATTTGGGCTAGTTTTTAATCTATTTACATTCGAATGCTCCGACGGTAAACATGCCTCAGTGCTCGTTTAAAAAGTGTAAAAATCACACATCCAGGACGCTAAAAAGGATGGAATTTCCTATTTTCGGTACGTATTAATATCAATATGTATTATATCGGTGATGCCAATTTTATGACGTTCAATTACTCAAGACACAAGAATGTATCTTCATCGCAAAAAGGAGCATGCTCACGCCGCTAACGTAGCCAGTTTTTCGATGTTTTATAGGATCCAATTAAAAAGTGTGCGCAGGAATTACATGCCTTAATTCTTCCAGATAATTAATGAGGCGTTAGGAGTACAGCAGTCGAATAATTTCTCGACGTATGTCTTTCCTCTCAATTACAACCTGGGTGTCTTTAAGACAAAATGATTAACCTTTTGTTACACTAAGACTGTGCCATTAAACATCTAGGGTTTCATCACCATTTACCATCAAGTGGGATTTTAGTCAAACGCTTGCTTAAAATAAGTGAAAAGAAATTAAAAAAATGAAAAAATCTCCTAATAAAATACTTCTATGTTATCAATGTTATATATTTACTTAAAAAATTCCATCTTCCATTCGTAATTTTTCTGCTTATAACGGCTTGACTGATTTTGATGTAATTTTTATGGGGTAAGCACTTTTGGTATCACCTGAATGGTTCTTAGCTATAATTGCACCCGGTAGGTGGAGCTATTGTCGATGTCCGGAAATCAACCGTACGAAGCCTGGACAGATCGCTAGTGTATTAAAAATGTAAATAAAGATAAATTTATTGCAAAAATCTAGCAAAAACGAACTATATTAGGTTACTGAATTCGCCTTACTAGTATTATTTTTCGTTTATAAATTGTTGTTATTATTATGCCTTTTAAGTTGTAATATGTAGACACAAATCGTACATTTGTTAAAAGAAAGAAACGGTGAAGTTGAAGCATCACACTAGAAGCGCAATACGTGACGCTCGGACTTGTTACGCTCCTTTGTATACAGTGCATCCGTTTAGCTTATCGCCTTACCCCACCAACCCTCGTTGTATGGCTGCAGTACTTGTAAAAATGCTGCGTAGCGAAACGTTTATAATACATTTACAGTACCCACGTACATTTGCTTAGTGAATTCGATGTGTATATGCACTTATATAACCGGTACTCTACGCTTATCCAACTTTGCGTGCTAAATGTGACAATAAACGCGTTTTACTGCAAAAACAACTTTTAAATTTAGGTTTAATTAACTTCTAAATCCAAATTCGTAATTCCCATTCACAAAGTATTGATGGACAAAGTGGGTCTAGACTAGTTTGTGGTCTTTTAAAGCCTATGTTCATCAGTGGTCTTGATGGACTGTATATATAATAAATAATACTTCAAAGGTTTATATAGGAATGTAACTTAATTTAATATGCCACGAATTCAAGTAAAACAGTTACATATAAAGAGCAGGTCAAGGTAAGAGACGTATAATAAACACAATTTAAATTGCTGCTTATGTAAGCAAATTATGTTTGAAAGATTTATAAGACTATGTAATTTACTGCCGTATCCAGGCAGTTGAAAGAATGTGCCAACTCGCGTGCATAAGTGGGTCGCTGAAAGCATAACTGCCAATGTTAACTCTGGTAATGCTGTTAATTATGAACAGCTTATGGGATTTAGAATCGGCAATTTTAAATTCAAAATGCTAAAAGTTTAATACTAATTTGGATTCGTTTTATATTATTCGTTTACCTCACTTACATGTATTGTACCATACCACGCAACCAACGACCTGACCGAGCAAGGCTTCTAACCAACATCAATATATAATAATAAAAAATACGTGTGGCACTCGGGGACTGCCACGGTAAAGCTATTGCATAGCATTTTTATCAACTTCTGCAATTATAATTATTATTTTTATTTTATTTAGGTATGCAGTATTTTTTTCCTTGTTTTTTTCTTTGATATAAATTCAAGTTTTTTCTTTGATATTAATTCAAGTTACACTTTTTGAGCGCGGTGACCGATAAGAAAACAATTTTTTTCTTTTATTGAATAAATGAGAAGTTAATATTGTTTAAAATATTTTATTATCTTACAATAGATGTGGGTTATTTAGGAATTTTAATCATTGAAACTATAGGTTTATGGTAATTAACGAGTTCTTCCGACAAACGATAATTTTTTATAAAGTCTGTGTTTATTAAGTACTCTAAATTCACGAAAGTAGCTAGCATGACGACGACTCATATAAATCCAAAGAATATGCTTCTTGCAATAAACTATAATATTATTGTTTAAAATATTTTTATTATCTTACAATACATGCAACTATACACATACGTCGCACGCACACAAACACCGTGCCGAAGTCTGCCGAACCTAAACGACGTTAGACAATGTTAGGTTTTCGGGTCTTAGGTTTTTTTCGTTACGGAATTTCTTGATTCGGTCGCCGCGCTTAAAAGCTATGCAATAGCTTAAAAAACCGGTCAAGAGTGTGTCGGGCGACGTTCAGTGTAGGGTTCCGTAGTTTCCCGTTCGTCACAATAAGTGTTCCCACTAATGAGTTTAAAGGTCCATCCATCATCCATCCATCCATTATGTTCGCGCTCCAGCAGCGCTCCGCGCTCCTGCAACTGCTCCCGGTAGTGGGTACTGTTGTTTCCATCCAAGTTCAAAATAATTTTCCTAGAAAGTCCTTATAAAGTTCTACTTTTCAGATTTTTTTTCATATTTTCTAAAATTATGGTTCAAAAGTTAGAGGGTGGGACACATTGTTTTTTACTTTTGGAGCGATTATTTCCGAAATTATTGACGTTATCAAAAAGTGATTTTAGTAAACCCCTATTCATTTTTAAATACCTTTCCAACAATATATCACACGTTAGGGTTTAAATTAAAAAAAAATCACTTCTCACTTTACATGTAGGGGGGCTACCCAAATAAAACATTTTTTTCCAATTTTTACCACTTTGTCGGCGTAATTGATACACATATTGGTACCAAATTTCAGCTTTCTAGTGCTAACGGTCACAGAGATTAAGCGAGGACGGACAGACGGACAGACAGACATGGCGAAACTATAAGGGCTGAAGTTGACTACGGAACCCTAAAAAGGTGATCTTATCATAGTTCAAAAATCCAAGTCACAATTCTTAAATATATGAAACTTAGTTTATATTTATTTATAAAAATATTGAATTTGTTAATTTTTTCCAATTACTGAATACAAATCTCCCTCAGTCAGATAATTCAAAATTCACCCCAACCAAAAACTTCTTGCGAATGTATTTCAGAATGAATCCACAGGCCATTAACTACGTCATCGTTATTAATTTATTGCTTCTGCCCCATTCAATAAAAGTAGATGAGCCGTAGTTAGTATGCCAAAATTCGAACAATGTAAGTATTATTTGACATAATTTTATACATACGGACTTGAATAAAGGAAATACTCTAACAGAATTAAAAAAAATATTGATAAAGTATTTTTAAAGTAAGAATGATTTACCTGGAGTATAAGGTAAATCAAAAAATTTTACTAATATAAATGGTAAATGTAAATGGTTAGTCCAATTCAAGCCTCATCTACACACGGAAGACCCTCCTCATCAACAAAATAGGCTCTTCCGGGTCTCAATATTAACTAGGTTTTATTTCAAGCAAAATCAGCAAGGTTTTCACAATCAAACTGAGTGCTATTCATAAAATATGACTCTGAAACATAAATATCCACACGAAACAAAATCCACAAAAATTCACGCGTGGAAGTTCCACAATCGTTAGATTAAGGAAAGATCAAAATCTCGCTCAACGTGTATAATTTTTAAATATCAAAATAACTACGAGTATATTACGAATTTAATTAGGGTATTGAATGAACTATTGGGGAAATTGTTCTCAGTTTCCCGAGTCACAGAGTTCCAGAATTTCGAAATGCATACTTGTGACCGAATAATTGCAGTAAATCCGTTACACAAAGCCGATCTGCAGTCTCACAGACTCGTGCTTAGAAACGGCATTACAATTGTTAGGCTACCACTAGCTCTGATCGCACAATGCATCTGTCATTATTAGAGTATGGGCAAATCTTCCTCCTAATACAGACCAGCTGGAGCATTACTTAGCTTTTTTTTATAAATCTATTTATAGCTGTAGAGTTAGAAATTCTTTCTAATGTCCTATTGTTAGGTTAAAAACATGTCATTTACCGTTGTGAACAAAAGTTGTCAACAAGATAATGGTTTTGTTAAAAGGAAACCAAAAAAAGACTTTAAAGGAATTTTTATGTCAAGGTGCCTGAATTTTCAGTATATGACAGACTACATTTATTCATATATAATATAAAAATATCACTAAAATGTATGGAATTTCTCAGAATTTTTCCTTTTCAAATGTGTACGTGGTAGCTCAGATGGTTAACGCTCGCTGTAAATATAACAGAACCCGAGTAACCCGGGTTCGATCCCCGCAGGCACCAATAAAGTTGTTAATTGCAATTTTAAGCTGATTTACCACGTGCTCGGAGGTGAAGGAAAACATCGTGAAAAACCTGCATGTCTGAGGAATAAGGAAAAAAATATTTTGAAGACATGTGAAGTTCGCCAACACACATTGGGGCAGCGCAGCGGACACTTCCTTGCCCTAAAACTCTCTCAGAAATGAGGGGAGGCCTGTGGCCAGCAGTGGGACGCATATAGGCTGTCGCTTTACTTTTTTACTTTAAACGTGTACCGTACCTGACTGCTGACGCAAAATCTAATGCAAAAAACTCTAATACATACTAAGAATAAACTCACAAAATGATCTTACATTCCAAAAATAAACTCACAAAAAGAATTGGAATACGCATTACCACCGTACATTCTGTCACCGAAACACCGGCTAGGGCTGCTATCGTCAATCTTTTTTTTTACAGAATAGGGCGACAAACGAGCACACAGTCCACCTGATGGTAAGTGGTTGCTGCGGCCCATAGACATCTACATCTATCCTCCATTACAAATCAAAATGCAGATGCGTTGTCACCCGTGAGGACTGAGATGGAATGCCTCGTTTCCAGTAAAAAGGGTCTCCGATTCTCTACACTCATCATACGAAATACAGCAGCATTAAGCTACTATTTCACGCTGGTATTCTGTGAGAGCGTGGTCCTTCCCCGGTCGAGCCGACCCGTTCGTTCTGCAACTATAATACTAATATAACTGCAGCATGGCTCTACCACGTATAATCTACTGCAAAGCGCGTGAATTATGGCAAATCTACTTTATGAGAATCTAATATCCATCCATCTGAAGATGATGATAATTATATATAATAGAAGATCGCGGTCGCTCAACGTGAATCTAACACAAAGACCCATTAGAACTGCGTGTTAGAAGCGCTGTGAGTTAGGTCAGTTGAGGGTTGCCCCACCGCAGGTTATTAATATGGGTATTTAGTCAGCTAGATTTAGGACTTCCCTAAATACATTTAGGCAAGTCCTAAATCAAGCTTACTAAATCGAACAACCTGAATATAAGAGAAATAGATCACCTTATAATATGGAGACTCTCTTTGCCAAATGATATAAGAGTTATAGCGGTTAGGCCTTGGTACAAATATGTGTATTATAATTTATAAGCTGTATACAAAATACATTATGTTATTATATATATAAAATCAATGGCTGTCCGTTAGACTCGCTGAAATTCGAAACTAGCTCGAACAATTCTGATGAAATTTTTTGTGTTTGTTTGAGTGGGACCCTGGATAGTTTAGATTCACAATTAGGACCCGGTAGGTGGAGCTGTTGTCGAGATCAGGAAATCACCCGTGCGAAGCCGGGACGGATCGCTAGAAATATTATAAAATATTACATTAAATGTATTTTTCACACATAATTTTGTTATTATAATGTGCGAGTCGTGTGGGATAAATCTAAAATTCTGTTTGGCGTTGTGTGCGTAGCACAGAAAATTCTTGAATATTTTCCTGTAATGATTTCTATTTACGCGAACAGGACACTTTTATTAAAACTACTTTTACGGATTTTTTTTGCGTTTAATTTATTTTATTTTTAATACCCGTCGTTTCGCATGACCATCCAGTCCCCCGTGACCATGGGTGCTGGAAAGCACTCGAACGTGGGGTATTAAAAATAGAATGAATTAAACGCGATAAAATCCGTAAAAGTAGTTTTAATCAAAATATTCTTATATTTTGCTTTTGCAAAAATCTAAATCAAATAAGACTCCTAGAGAATTTTAGCTCTTAAATAAGCTTATGAAGGATTTTATTTTATAAATATATACAAACCTACAAGGATTCTTACAAAATAATAGAAACTATGATACATGGCCGTTTTTGAAAGCTATGAAAATAAATTATCATATGGAAGACTTCCCTTATTATGAATAGTCAATAATTTAAATGATGTACTAATATACACGAATCCTAATTGACATCATTGTAGTAAATTGATCTCATGAAAATTAATATGAAAAGGGGGCCAACTTTCTTCAAACGGCGTTCAGGGGTTTTGGACTTCGCCAATAAAATTGTTAAGATCTGAACGAGTGCCAAGTTCTAGTGAGCAGTGCAACTGCAACTACTTTTATAAGTTAAACTTTGACAGGGGAGTAGCCATATAGAGGATATGGCTACTCCCCTCCTCTATATGGCTACTCCCCTCCGATCCAACGGTGGCCCGTGTTGCTCTATGGTGACTATCAGTAAGCAATACCGCGCTATTATTTATTGTGGACTGTTTTAGCATTATTCCTTAAATCTTCTTAATAACATTCTATTTCGTTTTAACTATTTAACGCACCAAATGCTAAATAGGTGTGCGTAGAATGTTAAGGATTACAAATGATGATCCTTTCTCTAATACTCACTATTGATTTAGTTTCGATCACAGCAACCGAGACTTTTTATTGCTCTGGTCCACTACTTCTACGACGTGCGGTGGTGGCGTAAGATAATCTGTCACTTCATATTGTCCCGTAGTGTAAGAGGCGACTATTGGAAATACCAAGAAATTTCTTATGGCTTCTTAAGAAGAATCGAGAAAAATATTTAGATCGGCGAAGAGAAGCAGCGTTCATGTTGCGAGAGGCTGGTATTGCGATTGTCAAATGACTGTCAAGCGTAATGATTAAGGCAGATCCTTTCTACAATGGGAGAAACCCTTGTCCGGCAGTAGGATTCTACGGGCTATGATGATGATGATGACTACTTCTGCACAATAACGCTCATCCACACACTTCACAAACTTCTTAAAGTTACAGAAACGTGTACTAACTCTCTTTCACCCATTATACTCGCTAGACCTTACTTGTACTGTACGTTTTCTTTTTTAACTTTCTGCTATGAAAATCAATGTGTGTGTTTGTGTGCGCGCCCCTGTGTTAGTGTGTATGTTTGTATGTGTGCGTGCGTGCGTGCGTGCGTACGTGCTTACGAGCTGGCGTGCGTGGGTGCATACGGGATGTCTTGCAGAGTCACTCGTTTTACAGATATTTTTTTATTCATCCAATCCCGACTCCATGAATCTTATAGCAGAGGCATATGCTCCATGTATAGGCAATTTCAGAGAAAAGGACCTAAATTCTTAAGTTACATAGCATGTTTGAGCGTATACATACATAATTTACACATTGACGAAGCTTACCGCAGGCTTGTGAGAAATCCTTTTGTGTTGAGTATCGCAAATAAACCGGTCGATTAGACTATTTGCAATTTAAATGAACTGCTTGCAACTAACTCCAATGACGTTTAATTTAATTTAACAGTAAATGGTCTAAATATTTTTTCATTTTAAAGTCTGTCCATGCGAAAACCAATCCATTAATATAGCTTTACCTGATAAACCAATAATAACAGATAAATAATACAAGTATTTGCCTAAAAATTTAATAAAGAAAATAAAATTTAATAAAGTGGAACGTTTTTAACTTAATCAGTACAGTGGCTGCTCTACCGTCTGACCTGCCTCTAAAGCAAGTTTCTTAATATTTTGTC
This sequence comes from Parnassius apollo, assembly GCA_907164705.1. NCBI lineage: Eukaryota > Metazoa > Arthropoda > Insecta > Lepidoptera > Papilionidae > Parnassius > Parnassius apollo. The sequence continues at coordinate 12,346,608 of CAJQZP010000885.1, forward strand.
ATTCGGATAAAGGGTAAGTAATAAAAGAAGTTTATTTAGGTGTTTCATACTACTATGGGAAATGCCAGAACCGCTATCGCTATCTATGATAATGCCAAAACCGCTATCTATGATAATACCGCTATCGGCAACTGGATAATTTGATCACACGGATCCTAGATGTGGAGGATCATGCACCATCCCTGTCGGACCTTCTGATGACCTCTCATTCGGACGGATATCAGGTGTCCCGTCGATGTCCCTATTGGATCTTCGGACCATTTTTTGATCCGCAGTACGGTGCCACTCACGCTCCCATCGCAGTTGCGGTCTGCAGGTTGCCGACGTGTTTTGTACTATCTTTCGGCCCATTGGGTCAGGATGCGGTCTTTTTTACATCCTATCCTTGGGGGCGGCTTCGCTTCTCGCCGGATGATCCCAATCCCAATGTTGTGGTTGACTCTTGAACTTTTTATTCCATTATCTGTAGTAGGTACCTATCGAAAGCAGAACTCAGCCATGGTTTGGTCATTTCTGTAAAATTGCATCACGCCATAAGTAGGAATGTTGCTGCGCCTGACCTGACGCCTCACCGTCTCGGGATGCAAACATCAGCGCTCTTAAATGTATAACTCCGTCTCCACGTCCTTCAAAAGTATCATTGCCAAGGCAAAGTCAGAGCACATCGGCAGAATTAGCGAGAACCTAGTTCGACCTCATTCGGTAACACATACATACTGGCCTCTCGCCAAGGCTGTCCAAGAAAACTTCTGCCAGCCATCTCTGCCATCAATTGCACAGGGAGAACGACTAACTAACTGGCCAACTCTACTAACTTGACTCTTAATGACGGAGATCGACCATCCTGCGGTTTCAGTGCTCCATGTAGGATATACCGTTTACACAGCGCTCAGTGCATAAAGCACTCCTCTCCCTAGACATCAACAACTCGAGTGGGCTTGATGGAGTCCTTCCTATTGTGCTGAAGACGTGTACTCCGGAGTTGGCATCGGTTTCAACGCGTTTTCTCCTTAGGCGAAGATCCGATTTCATGGAAGACATCTTTGGTCCATCCGATCCCTAAAAAAGGCGACTGCTCAGACCGGTTTAGAGGCCTATCGCCATCACCTCATTTTCCAAAATAATGGAATCCATTATAAACTGCCAGCTTACGAGGTACCTTGACGATCACAATCTGATTAGTGACCGCCAACATGGTTTTTGTCGGAGTCGATCAGATGGTGATCGTTTGGTCTACCTGACTCATAGATGGGTGGAGTCAGTAGAGTCCAAGGTGGAGGCTTTGGCTGTAAGTTTGGACATAGCGAAAGCCTTCGATCAGGTGGCACTTTCCTTTCTATGTGCTTCCCGAGAAATTGGTTAATTGGATTGCCAGTTTTCTTGCAAATTGGAGCATCAAAGTCGTAGTAGACGGTGCTTGCTCCACTTATAGACTTATTAACACTAGTATTCCCCAATTGTTGCGTGCTATCATCAACGCTATTTCTTCTGCATATCAATGATATGGTTATGCTTTATACACCGGCCGCCCCAATATTTCTCGGGAAAACCTTGCTGAGTACCGGAACAAACTTGTATCGGAAGTCAAGACTTTGTTAAACAAAGTCTCTGATTGGGGGCGACTGAATTTAGTTCGGTTCAATTGACTCGATTTTGACGGCTCCGTGGTGCAGGGCTTAGCAATGAGTTGCAGCGCTGGTGGCCGCGGATTCAAATCCTTCACGAAGTATTTGCTAACGTTTTTAAAAAAAAATCCCCAGAAGACACAAGTTTGCGTGTTAACCGCTAAAATAACCCTTTTGTCGTATCTCCTTAATTTCAGGGCACTTCCTTGTTGCCTCAGCTAGCCGACATATTGATGACGTGCAGTTTCGTGGTAACTTGGATAAAAGGCCAAATTGGTCTCTTAAAATCTTGGCACGCTCAGTAGATCGGTACAGTATGTCATGCCGGCGTACCGCCTGCAACTTTACAAGGCGCCGGTTCTGCCTTACATGGAATACTGTTCCTATCTCTGGGTCGGGACTCCCCAGTGCCAGCTCCTTCCATTTGATCGCATTCAGTGCAAAATGGTTCGACTCGTCGGCGACCGAGTTATTTCTGATCGGCTTGATTTACCGGCACTGCCAAGAGATGTTGCATCACTTTGCGTATTTTATCACATCTAATACGAAGAGTGCTCTGAGGAATTGTTCAGACTAATTCCAGCCGCTCAATTTCACCATCAACCTTTGCAATAAAACTCGCGATACCATCCATACCATCTGGATGATTGGCGGTCCATCACTGTGCGATTAACAAGAAGTTTTCTTCCTCACTCAACTTTCTTGTGGAATCGACTACCACCAGCAAATTTTCCGGACCGATACGATTTAAGGACCTTAAGCAAAGAGCCTAATCGTTTTTAAAAGGCCGGCAACGCACCTGCGATTACCCCGCAGTTGCATAGACGGCGGTTGACACTTAGCATCAGGTGAGCCGCATCTGGTATGCCCTCTCTTCTGTAAAAAAGTATTAATTTTTAAATTCTTTAATATAATGAATTTCCGTAAAGTAATTCCTCTTTTTATTATCTATCGTAAATTACACAGACTGGCGATAGACAGCAGCGTCAAATGTATGAGATGAGCGGTACTTGGTGACCAATCGATAAGGAAGAGAACTTAAATACAGAATTTTGTGCAAATTTCCTAATTACTGGAGCCGATATGAATAGCTTGTTTCCTTCTCTATCCTTTTAGGAGTTGATTTTTAAAATCGTTCCAACATTTCAGTAACATACATTTTTATCGTAGTGGTTTGGGTTTGAAACCATATTTTTGTTCCAATTTTGTACTCTCTCTGAAGACTCTTTCTAAGAGGTTAAAGGAGAATGGACTGATATAACCTCTGAGGGGGAGATTGTTCCTAACCAGCTAAATGCGTATTTATTTTCATGTTTAACGATTTATTCTACAAAGTCTTGGGCTCTTCGGTCATTAAATTCATTTTGATTTTATTCGATACTAACTTTGACAATAATTTTTAACTCTTTATTTCTACGTAATATATAAGTAATTTTTCTGTAGGGAATGCTAGTCAGTCAGCTATTTTCTACCCTTTTTTCATGCACACATGATAAAAAATAAACTAATTTGTCTCAATTTAAGTCTTGCGGGTAATGCAATCCATCTGCGATTATTAAGTTGACGTTCAATTTATTAAATCGAAAACTGATAAAAATTCCAATATTGATGAGTTTGACTAAACTTACTGAATGTAAGTAACAAATTTGTAGAGGTGAATTACGGGGTTACCTATTAATGGTTGAGATTGACATAAAACGTCACTAAGCTTATTCCTTTGCTCGATTTGTAATTAAAAAAAAATATGTTTAACGCAATATCTTAGGCTGTGTACAAAACCAATTTAACGGTAATCAAAATAACGTTAATGTTGCAGCACGAATGGGTCAGCTCGGTCGAATAAAGGCCATCCTCTCCCCACCAGAATACCAGCGTAAAATATCGGCTTAATGCTATTGTGTTCTATATGGTAAATGAGAAAGAAAAAGAAGGGAACACCCATTTTATTCTATCATAAATTCTTAGTCCTCAGGGGCGAAAATACATGTACGATGGAGGTGTATGGGCCACAGCATCCACTTACCGCCAGACGGACAGTGTGATTGTCATCCTAATTTTATAAAAAATATATACTGTATTAACTGAGAAAATTAGATTAACAAAAAAGAAAGTTAAAAAACAGTTTCTAAATGCAGTACATTCGTTTGTGTTGAATGTAATTCGTTTTGAAACTATCCAAATTAGATAAAATAAGTACCTAACGTAAATCACTTAGCTAACGGTTGACTGTGTAACGGTTATTGGATGCTATTCTTTATGACGGACCTAAAGAGTACGCGGGGAAGTAATAATTCGGATGTAATCCGCGATGCCTTGTTTGTCATTTCAAATGGCTCCATGTTGCACAACATAATCTCTCGATGTTTTGTTGCATGTTAGGGTATCATAATATTATGGGTATTATGTAACTGCCTTTGTTGTCCTTTAGGCGACAGCACGAAACTTCTAACAATGATCCTGGTTTATTGTGTTCAGGAACAACAACAACTTGTGTATAGTCAATATTTTCAGTTATTATTTCAATAACAAAAGAATGAAACATAAGAACGAAGTACAGGTACAAATAAGTCATTCTTTAACTTTCAATGTTTAACTTATAAAACAATATATTTTTCAACTTTCAATGCTACAAAGAAATTCTTTAAAAAAAATTATACTCGGGTAAAAGACTGGAAATTTTCCACAATTAAACCGAACGAATTCTGTCTGAGAATGAACTCTGAGTTGTAGTCTAAGGCTTTTAACGATATTCTGTTAAAACTAGGTAAATACAAGGAAACCTCTTCAGTGCTTGTTCCGGTTTCGAGCGGAATGCCTACCTGCTACCGTTATGGCTTCCGCATATACTGACCGCAGTTATGTTACTTCGTTACTTTGACACTGGCAGCTTTTAAACATGTTCTTTATACATCTATAGATTAATAAATGTCATTATATTATAATATTTTAGACATAGTGGCCAGTAAAAAATATTTTAAAATCAGTACAGCCGACTCTTTTGTCTCTATTACTATCGCAAGTTTAGAGAAGACTGGTAATGAATGATGCTTTAATTTTATATACCCAACAATCTTCATAGGGTTATAGCATCGTATTTAAATCCTGAGCCACTAATTCATGAATGAATTATAGCTTCGTTTGGTTTTAATGGATAGATCGACGCTAAAGTGGATAAATAATTATGACTGCGAAATGGGTGGGTTAAGAAGAACCAGGCCCGCGCTGTGCGGTTTGCGTTTTCTTAGGATGAGCGATAGGAACCAAAAATCCAGTAAAAATAAGTAGGAATCCAACATTCCATCATATTTACCCACAGGAGTGATACCGTACCGATTTTTTACGTGGTTTTTTACGTAGAGTCATGCTGCGGCTATATATTATGGTTGTAGCGTGAGTGGGTCGGCTCGACCGGGGAAAGACCACGCTCACCCAGAATACCTGCGTGAAATGGCGGCTAAATGCTGCTGTGTTTCGTATGGTGAGTGCAGAGATCCGGAGACTCATTTTTACTGGAAACGAGGCATTCCATTTTAGTCCTTAGGGGTGACAATGCATCTGTGTTTAGATCCTTAATCGATGATAAATTTAGATTTATATGGGCCACAGTCATCCACCATCAGGTGGACTGTGTCACCCTTATTTTATATAAAAAAATACGGAGGATAAATTAAGCTATAAAAGACAGTTGTTCCTCTTATATACCACTCAGGAGTATTGTCTAAGAATAAGAATTTAATTTTTATTGCTTTTTCTTTCAATTTTTATTCTTTATTTCTCTTTCAATTTTTATTGCTTTATAAATTACCCCATATCACTCCGTGACCGTCGTAAGAGGTGACAGAGGTAAATAAATCAGATCGTTACTCCTTGATGTGGTACATGCATATACAGTGCTACTTGCCTATTTGACTTTTACAGCGTACAGTGTCTTCCTAATACAACTAAAAACAAGCAAACTACTGTTGCCAATCCGCTTCTCAAGCATGGCAACTATGGCAAATATCCCCCTGCGAAGCAAACTATTGAGGAGGGCTATGTACAGTAGTAGACATTAAAAGGCTGTAATTGTATCAGTATATAAATTAATCTGTAATCGGTATTAAATTGGGAAAATGTATAGGATTATAAGTTTTTAAAGGAATTTTGCAGTCTTTATACCGCGGACGGACATGCCAGATATGTACTGTGTAGTCCAGATGTAACGAACAAAAGCGCGCGCGATTGCTCGTGCAAAATTAATCAGTTCGTATATCCAAGTGGCGCGCAAGTCTGATTTATGTCAAGGGAATTAGCGGTGCAAATAAACTAAGGCTTTAATAATAATTGCTTTCCCGCTATTGCTAGGAATTTGTATTCATCACATATGGCACACAGCGTTTCGGCTTAGCGTTGTTGAACATTCACTTAATTATGTAAAAGCGAATTATATGTACGAGGTCCTGTAACATCTTGCCAAAAATATTATTTAATATATTTAAAATAAAGTAATAATTATTAGCTGTATTTTGGGTTATGTTAAAAGTTATTTTTAAACAAAATGTAAGGGTTTATTAAGGTTCAACAACACGCCACACCCCAGTAAAGGCTACTGTGGTTACTATATTAGAAAATTCTAACAAGTCAAGTTACAGTCGTTGCGTCAGAAGGATGAACATATATATTAAAAATAAATTGAACAACATTTTTGTCTTATTTCAACTTTTAACGTTATACCTACCTATGTGTAGTGTCGAAATGAGTTTGCGGAATTGCATAGACAGCAGTAGACAAAGAGCGTAGACTCCCGATGTTCGCGTCTGCCACTGGCGCCGTAATGGCTCTGAAAATGTCGCGTCTGACTGGCGCCAGAATTTTGTCGCAAGCAAAGCACTAGCATCTTAGCTAAAAGAGGTATATTAATGTGAAGTCTATTTTTAAGTAAACCTAAACTCTATGTTAAGCATAATAGATGTTTCGGCTTGTGCATATTAAATTATTGTATGTATATACTGCGTAAAAGTCTGGGCGTTGCCTTCATAAAATCACTTTCGTACAAGATAAGGTGAAATAAGAGCGTGGTTTGTACCTAGCTTGCGCTTCCGACCGTTACTTACGTATTCTCTGTACTTTTTTATTCACACACGCAGGACGAAAAAGATACGGTGTACTAAAATATTAAAAGAGAATTAGAATTAGATGACCAACAAAACTATTTCGTCAAGTACAGCAAAATTTTCGGATAATCAATTTTTTTTATTTTTTAAATAGTTGGCAAACGTGGCGGTGTGTTGTACATCAATTATGTCTAAAAATCCATTAGAGAAATGGATTTTTTTTTTCTTGAAACGGATGATGAGAAAAGGAATACAATCCAAAATTAATGTTACCCAAATTGTAATTGTATGTTCACTATTGAACACGTACCTCCTCCATATTTTGCCTTATAAGAGGGAATTTTGCGATTGTAGCCTCGTTTGAAAAGCTGGTTAACAATTTAAAAAAACACGCCACTATACGGCGGAATCCGCTACCAATCATCCTGCGGGTGGCGGCAACTTTATTCTTATAAGATAAGAAACAAGCTGATTTAACGACCGAATAAGCAAGCTAGAACCTTACCTTACCTTAATAACCTTTAAAACAAGAATACCATTAAAGCAAGGAAATTCCTCAAGAATCGCAGTGTTGTAGACCATAAAAAGGCGCCATAATTTCCGCCCCAAAATATCGAAGACCCAATGCTCGAAATGTCGAGTTGGGGGACCTTTAGGAGTTCACTACCAGATAAGGACGAGTAAGTGCTTCTGTGTTAACTGCCCCTATAAAAATAAAGAAGTAATAGCTGTCGACTACTCAGAAGTCGTCACCGTAGTCGAACGTCGGCTGAGTTGATATTATCATCCAAATTTTAGCTTTTCGATTTATCGTTTGGCGATGGCAAGATAATCAAACAGCCAACTTTAAGCCGAGAGTGTCATAAGGTTCGAAACGATTAATTAATAATTCTTTAAAATCTTGTACTGACTAAATCTTGGCCCTCCTGAGAAGAGAACAAGAGGATTTTTGAAAGTAGTATCAAATATGCAGATCGTCTGATGCTATTATAGTATAGTCAATTTGACTGCTGAAAGTGACAATTGTGTTACTATTTCATCTATATAGATATTAAATTGCAGTCAGACGATATTTAAGACGTCTCGCACTTTTGGCTTCTCGTAAGCTATAATATACTAGCTTTCAGTGTTGCCAACATTAAAATCAAGCTTCCGTTGTAGAGAACACTATAATCTTATCAAAACCGTATCCGATTCAGAATTCAATCTACTAAAGTGTATACATACATCCGTTTTATAATAACTATAACCGTCTCGTTAAAAATCTGTTAGCCGTTAAACACAATTTTTCCCGTTTCCAACCTCGCTGAATCCGTCAAATCTAGCGGGAAACCCGTCAAGTTGGCAATACTGCTAGCTTTTTCCGTGACTGTGTGACGTGTAAGTGACTGTGTTACGGCTTACAAGTACCATTAGTATTACGTACAAAAATTTGCTAAATGTGCAGTTGAGGTGTAAGAATATACCACGACCCCCCGTTCCGTGGGTTTAGTAAGAGGCGACAAAGTGCGACAAAGACAACCAAGACGCGGGGAGCAGCGTCTTCTTAATAACAGCTAAAAATATTTTGCCATTTGTATTACCAGTGGACTTTTTATAGACTAAAAGTAAGGAATACTAACTGAAAATTTGAATGAGTAGGTTGAAATTTGGCACAGTTATAATATGCAGATATTTTAATACAGACATTATTTATTGACAAAGGAATGGAAAGAAAAAAGATGAATCATATAAGTATACTCAAAATCTCAAAACTAGATTGTACAACCAGTGCGTGTTGCCAGTGATAACTTACGGATCTGAGACGTGGTCCTCACCGCCGGCCGTATGAGGAAGCTCAAAGTCACTCAGCGAGCTATGGAGAGGGCTATGCTCGGAGTTTCTCTGTGTAATAAACATAAGAATGAGGATATCCGTATTATAACCAGAGTGACCGACATAGCCCAACGGATTAGTAAACTGAAGTGGCAATGGGCTGGCCACATAAATCGAAGAACCGATAACCGATGGGGGAAAAGGCTCTCGAGTGGCAGCCTCGTACCGGCAGGCGAAGTGTAGGGCGTCCCCCACTAGATGCAGTGACGACCTGGTAAGACATGCAGGAAGTCGATGGATGAAGGTGGCTGAGGACCGTTCTTTTTGTGGCATTCCTTGGGGGAGGCCTATGTTCAGCAGTGGACTTGTGAAAGGCTGTAATGATGATAATGATGATGTCACACGTGCTTTATCCTTTTTTTCTTTCTTTATTGTGATGTTATTTAAAAGCTCTGAAGCACCATTTGAAAATATATGTATATCATTATTTTCGGTTGAATGTTATTTCACATCTTCCCGAAATAACATTTCAAACTTTCTACATTGTGATTTCTTATATTTACGCGAACACTACACATTGAAATAATACTAGTTTTTACGGAATTTATCGCGTATATTTAATAAGTAAAAAGTTAAATATACGCGATAAATTCCGTAAAAACTAGTATTATTTCAATTTCCACATTGTGTCAAGACTCAGTTTCACATTATTTCACTTTTCTAGTTTTACATTTATTTTGACATAATTTCTCACTAGACGGAGTGACTGACAACTCGGTAAGACATGCAGAAAGTTAATGTAATGATAATGATGGATGATAGTTTTGAGAAAATCATGTTGTATTTGCTTCTTTTGCTTCTAATTTATGTCGTAGTGCTTACTGGCGATATTTGTTCCGTATTAGTGACCCTATTAATGTGTACTATTAAATATAAGCTCTTATTTTTTTACTTTTGATTCGATTCGTATCTCAGTTCAGGTATGTTTTTTTTCGGTTAAAGTTATAGTTACAGCCTATATACGTCCCACTGGTGGTCTCAAGCCTCCTCTCATTTCTGAGAGGGTCAAAGAAATGTCCGTCGTGCTGCCTAATGCATGTTGGCGAACCGCACTTTGAACTTTTTTTTCTTTTTTTATTTCATAGGCATGCAGGTTTCCTCACGATGTTTTCCCTCACCATCGTGTACGTGGTAAATCAGCGCTTAAAATTACAATTAAAAGTTTCATTGGTGTCAGCGATAGTCCAACCCGGGTTGCCCACGTACAATGAAATTTACAGAGGGCGCTTAGGTACCCTTGAGCTACCACGGCTCTGTTTTTTCAGTAGGTTTTTCAAAATTTTATGAACACTGTTCTCACCTCTTAATCGTATCGTTAAAACTAATATAAATTCTTCTTTAAATAAAGTTCAGTGTCCCTAAAAATGTTTCATAGCCTCATTAAATTAAAGAATTAAAATCAGCAGAAAGTTTTTTTTTTATTTTATCTTTGGTTCGGAAAAACATCTCTGTCCTGGGAAGAAACAGGAGAAACCCAGCGGGACGTTGACGTGGCAGCAATTCCTTGCTGCCTTAGCATTTTAGCGGAATTCATATGCCTCGGAATTTTTTAACAACTCTGATATTCTGGTTTCCTCACGCTATTTTTCTTTACCGCCGGACACGTGGGAAGTTAGCAATTGGTGTCAGCGAAAATCAAACTGTTTTAGAGCAAATAAATGTCATACCATATATCACGTTTCCCAGAAATAAACTTCAAATCGAAAACAGGCAAGCCAAGTCGTGACAGTTATTAGAAAAATATAAAAAAAACTTAGTTATGTACTTTTCAAATTACAAATTAAAAAACCCTTATCTTTTAAGTCCTGTGTCTACAAATATTAACTTTTCGTCAGTATTTTATGTGATGTAACCATTAATTAATAACTCTTCTGTAAATTACAGTTAAAATTTAGAACATAAAAGCTTCAGTTTTAAATAAGACATTAGATTTTTGCCCAACATTGAATTCAAAATAATTACATCACCAAACTTTAACCGACTGTACTATTTTGCAGAGTAATTTTAAAAAATGGCGAGTTTAGTCTGGATTCCAAATTGGTATGACACTTACTAATTGCTTCTTCTTAATTAAGGAAAAAAACTAATTTATTAGTTTTAGGTGCATTTGAAATAAAATTCCGTTGTTGGATTTCTTTAGTTATGATGTTCATTAAATCAGATTTACAAAGTTTTGCAACAAATGTTCGAACTGTTTGCCTTTAGCTTCAATGCAAATTCTACATCTCTTTAAAAATAATCGTGTAATAAGACGTATCTTCTCGAGTTGATAATATATTCAGCATCTTCTGCAGTTCTATGCCGCAGCTCGTCTAAATCTTGAATAGGTTTGGAGAACACTTTATCCTTTATCGTAACCTAGTAAAAGAAACCTATGGGGTTTTATTCGGGTGAACAGGCAGGCCACGGAATTTTACCACCCCGCCCAATCCACCTATCGGTATAAATCTCGTACTGTGAGAACATAATGCGCTGGACAGCCAGGCCTTGCGAATACCTGGATCTGAAGAACCGACTCCTTAGTCCCCAGAAAGTCTATTAGTATTATTTATAGTTGTCCGAATACCCCGGTTGCAATTGGGTCAACGTTTTGTGCTTAGTACTCATAATAGTGCTCGCCCACATAATATGGTTTGTCTGGTAACTTAGTGACTGTAGCAACATAATATTTACAATATTTATCCCTAAAGCCCAGTCATACGAACTCCAACGACAGGTTTTATGGAATTTTCTTGAAAATCTAACGGTGAATTGATATGATAATGGAAGGTAAATTTTTTATGCATCTTCGTCGAACGTGCGGAGATATTGAGATTATATTATGAGTATGAATAATCGTTGCCGAAGCATTATTACCGTCCGCAATGTTGTGTTAACAAATTATTAATTTTTATTTCTAAAGAAATTTGTGTTTTATTTAATTTGGTTTCCTTTTTAATCACAAAAAAACAGTAAATCCCATTTTTGTAAAATTTACTAAATAAATAAAATTATGTTTATATATCCTGTAAGAATATAAACCATTGCACATTTTGATATTAGGTTGATTCAAGAAATTCTTTACAGTTATTAAAAACAATTGTAACGTCAATCGATTTTTTATACTACACAATGTTTGAATGTTGAATAAAAATTCGATGCCGTAGATTACATTCAAATTTTAAAGTAGCAGTTAAATTGCTAGAGCTTTTGTAAAAATAGTAATTTAAATTAAGACGTTGTCTTACATTGGATAAGTTTGAAATATTTTGCAATTCAAAAATATTTTTTTACATTTTATGATTAGATCAACTAGTTTTTATACAGATGTGAAAAGGGAGCACTTTTGAATCAAAGAAAGTTCCATTTATTTATTTAATGTCCTCTATTTAACATTAAATCGAAAGAGCAGTTTTCTGATTTAACTGACATTTAAAAGACCCTCTTATTTAGAAAAATGTCAAACAACACCCGTTGAGCAAGTATTACACAATAAATTAAATCAGATTAACACTTACTCACCTAGCGGGGTGCTTTGTGAAAGCTTTTAATCAAGATTAGGGCTGTAAAACGTAATTCTTTTCATTTAAACTTCTGTACCAACAAAAGCGACCCCAAATCCGAATGGGATAAAAAATCTCACATGTCCATTACAACCCTCTACATTGATTGTATCGTGCTGTTGGTAGATGTAGCTATATGTAAAATCCGTTAAAACTTTGTTATTGTATGGTATTTTATTTCATTAATTCAAAATGAAATCAAAACAAAAAAAAAAATATTTACACGCTTCTTCCTTATTAGCAATTATAACCTACTGGTTGGATAATAACTATTCTAAGAATATACTAACCAAAACATTTAAAAAAATCACATAATCATATCTCTGGGTAAACGCATAACTCAAACTCTAAGTAAATATCATTAACTTTCTAAAGTATACATTTATTTTACAATAAAATTTCCGTGTTCACGAGTATACATAAATACAATTTTTTAAATAAAATAAAAGTGAAAATAATGAATAATCAATAAATGGTAACAGTGTTTATAATATTGTCATCCAATAACAATGCGCACGTCTTCAAGACAAGAATACTTATTTCTTAGTTTTTGGCAGTGCGTTTTAACATCTTTGGCTTTATAAGTAAAAACAACATAATAAACAGCCCTGTTGTCTTGCCATACCTAATTATAAGATAAACGATAACCCATCTTATCTGCTTTATGCTGTAGTATGATGTTTTTAAGGAAAGGCCTAAAAGATCTTGGATCCCTTCGTAACCATCTTGTAGTTAAGTATGTCTTACAAGGCAAAATTCTAGGATTTTGATCAAAAAATTTTTTTGTAGGATAGGGTGATAAACAATCACACAGTCCATCTGATGGCAAGTAGTTACTGTGGCCTATAGACATCTACATCTATCCTCGATTGCGAATCAAAATACAAATGTGGTGTTAGCCGTGAGGACTAAGATGGAATGCCTAGTTTCCAGTAAAGAAGGTCTTCGGTTCTCAACACTCACCATACGAAACGCAGCAGCGTTAAGCTACTATTTTACGCTGATATTCTGTGAGAGCGTGGTCCTTCCCCGGTCGAGCCGACCCATTCGTGCTACAACTATAAAACTTACAGCCTATATACGTCCCACTGCTGGGCACAGGTTTCCCCTCATTTCTGAGAGGGTTTTAGGGCAAGGAAGTGTCCGCCGCGCTGCCTCATAGCGTGTTGGCGAACTTCACATATCAACACACAACACGGGGATCGAACCCGGGTTACTCGCGTTCTGTTATATTTACAGCGAGTGTTAACCGTCTGAGCTACAACTATACTACTAATATAACCGCAGTATGGCTCTACCACGTACAAAAATCGTATAATAATCCAGTTAGTGGAAAAATGGAGACACGATTTCTTCATAATACACAGTAAATCCGGAATTTTGCAGTCGAATATCAAATCGAAAGAAAATTATAACACGCACGTTAAAAAAAAAACTCACAAATTATTGTAATGCATTGTTTTTTAGTTGATTGTACATGATTTGGATGTAACCCGTGTGAAGGGTGATCGCTACCAAGCTATTTTTAAATTGTTTTGTGCTGTTAATTGTAACATACTTGATTGTAAGCTGTTATTTAAAAAAAGTAGTCCCGCTAGCTTTCTTCTCGGTTCTTCCCGGCAAACAGCGCAAAGGTATTTTTCCGAACCAGTGATAAATTAACAAAAGTGACTTTCAATAAGAATTATTTATAATCTATATTGAATAAAAAAGTTTCTGTATCTGTTTGATCTTAATCAAGGATATTCTAAACCTGACCCTTTACTTGAGAGTAAATCGTCGTCTAACGGAAGCCATTAGGTCTTTCAGGCCTTCTTCATAGTAGATGTTACTACATTGCAAGAATTTAAATATCTTTTTACAGCAGAAAAATATGATACACAATAGCTCCTATATGCGCTCCTAACAAAATATGACGGAGTACGTTTAGTGAATTTGTAAGTCATTTCCTTTGATACATTATACGATAAGCAAACTTGCATTAGAGCGTAAATGTTGCTTGGTATACTTTACGACATGTGTCCCGCTGCAGCGAGTTGGTTATGAAACTAAATAATATTAAAAAATGAAACATACAACGGTCTTAGGTAAAAAAACGAGTGTGTTTATGACCACACGACTGAAGTAAAACTTCTTTAGCTTCATCTGTATATATATGTTTATATATGCATATATGTATTATATATACATGTACATATACAAATTTTCTACAAATATTTAAATTTGTTATTAGCTTCCTTTCTTAATTTGTTATTATTAACCCGAAAATTAAAGACATGTATTTTAAAATGAATTTACAATTTTATTCACTTTAAACGTAAAATATTTAAAGTATTGAACAAAATATTAATTCATAAAATTGTTCAAAACGAAACAAAATCACGAAAAATAACTGGCTATGAGAGAAAGTTATTAAACGTGGTAGAGACGTACTGCGGTTATTATAGTAGTATAGTTGTAGCACGAATGGGTCGGCTCGACCGGGGAAGGACCACGCTCTCACAGAATACCAGCGTAAAATAGTAGCTTAATGCTGCTGTGTTTCGTATGGTGAGTGTAGAGAACCGGAGACCCTTTTTACTGGGAACGATGCATTCCATCTAAATCCTCACGGATGACAACGCATCTGCATTTTGATTCGTAATCGAGGATAGACGTAGATGTCTATGGGCCACAGCAACCACTTACCATCAAGGGGACTGTGTGCTCGTTTTTCACCCTATCCTATGAAAAAAATAAAAAAATAAAATGTGCGCGCGCACTGCTCTCTCTTGCTTTTATCCCCCACTCAACTCCCGTTCGCCTCGCCCGATCACACTCTTCTTAACGCTTTAGTGACGCGGACGCCAAAATTTTTGGTCTAAATTCTAAAATGTTATCTTGTAAGACATACTTCACTACAAGCTGGTTATGAAGGGATCCAAGATCTTACTCCCCAAGTCAAGCGTGGGTAAAGAAGTTTTAGTTCAAAAATACAAGGTCTTCTTTTACCTACAGCCTTTTTTAAATTTTCTGCTGGAAAAGACTTAAAGCTGGCCAGATGGCGAGGACATATATGATGTTGCCCGTCATCATCAGCTTTTTATAAAGGCCTTCATAAAACTTAGAACTCGTCATGTTTGCACAGATAAACTCTTTAATAGTTAAGACCTTTTTCGTAGATTAAGAGAGTGCAAAACGTACAGGTTTTATACGCAAACGTACGTAACGCTGCAGCACGAATTGGTCGGCACGACTGGAGAAGGATCACGCTTGCACAGAATACCAGCGTGAAATAGTAGCATAATGTAACTGTTTCAGGCTGTTTCGTATGGTGAGTGGCGAGAACCGCACACCCTCATTTTGTATAAAAAGGTATTGTTTTTGCGCAATGATTACAAATTGATTATAAAATGATTACAAAATTAACAAGTACAGCTAAAACGTCGCCTTTACGAGTACGAGAGGCATATTTTGTGAATAAAGTCTGGATAAGCTTTGTTAAGACTTTCCTCTTATAATATGAATTATCATTTTTTTTATTATGATATTTATAACTGTATTTCAACTTCCAATTTAAAGTAAGTAATGAATGAGCTTCCACTGTCTTATTAATTTGACGAGTGAAAAATAACACTGCTCTCTTATCCCTCGCTGAGTATTTTTTTGACTAAAGTTTACAAATCTACTTAAATACATTACATGTACATATATATATATATATATATATATATATATATATATATATATATATATATATATATATATATATATATATTAGATTAAAATGATTCAACTCTTTATTCATTACTGACTTAGATAAAGAATAAATAAATGAGAACCATGTAACGGCAGCTTTGTCAATTTCCGTAAGGAACAAAATTAATAAATAATAAATAACGTTTATTAGCAACCAAACATGTCTACATACAAAGGAGTTCTGTCTCCTGAACTAGGTTACCACCTGTATCTCAGGAAACAGTGCCGTCCCTAATTCTTAGTTCTAAGTCTATATTCGGCAAGTACATAAGATGATTCATTTAATTACAATTTATCTCTGTAAAACGTCTCCAATACCGCAAAAGATAATTCCTCTAAAAAGAGTCATTTTTTAAGATTTTATTTTTTAAACTTGTAATGAATGAATGACAGTAAAACGGAGATAAAATAAATAATTCAAAACAGGAAGAAGACACCCTTTTTAATGGAATAACGTCGAGCACACAGTTCATATGATTGTTGTTAATGGATGCTTGTGGACCACAAATATCTTAATATATCCTTGATAAACACCTCACTCACTCTTGAAGACTAAGATAGAACAAGATGCCTTTTACCGGTAAAATGAGTCTCCAGTTTTTATATATTCATCATTCGAGACACTGCAGGATTAAGCTGTTATTTTACGCTGTTATTTCGCAATCATAATATAGCAATTAGTTACCATATTTTCGTGGATTATTAATAGGTTTTATATTTTATATTTAAGAAAATATCGTGAGGAAACCGGCATGTCTGAGCACTAAAAATATTTCGAAGACATGTGAAGTTCGCCAACATGCATTGGGGCAGCGCGGCGGACATTTTTTTTGCTTTTAGGGCAGACCCTCTTAGAAATGATAGTAGGCCTGTGCCCAGCGGTGGGAGATATAATTGCCGATATAAGTCGTGAGCACACTTTTTATTGGTTGATACGACGTTGACCACGCTGACGATTAACGTGATTGGTTCATTAGTCAATTCTCGTCGTCTATTGGTTTCGAACGTATCATTCGGCTTCCGTACACTTCAAAGCAATAATTTTAGTGACAACTATTTTAATTAGTTTATTTTCGTTAATTGTTTTTGTTACCTCGTTGTTAATTGTTGTTTGTGTATTCCTTGTCATTAATTGTTTTTGTTATTTCCTGTTTTTAATTATTTTTGTTGTTATAATTTGAGTGTTCAGATTTTGGTCTAAATATGCAGAGAAGGAAGAATTCGGTGTTAAATAGACAATCCAACAAATTGTCTATTCAGTGTTTAGTTACATGAAAAAATTAGGTACTGCGAAAAACATCATAGACGTATATAAACAGACTGCTGAGACGACTAATGTTTCAATAGCTATTGTACGGCGCACTGCAACACCAGATTTTATGGAAGGCATATCACCTTTTCCTTCTTCTTAATAAAATAATCAATTCTAACCACCAGGTATACATTAAATACCTCATAGTAGATAATAAAATAACGGACACGATTATCTGCAACATTACTGTATCAAAGTAAAAGTTGATGAACTGTGTATGAGTAAACATTTTCATAAAAGTCGGCGAAAATATTCAATTACGAATTGAAATAATAAAAGTACCCAATAATTTTGTCCGACAGTGTACCTACCTCCCACCACAGTTTATCTGTGCTCACCACTCGTGTCGGCAACTATATATAGGCGGTAACTTTAGCTCATTTACCAATATTAATAGATGCGGTGGTGTTTGTAATGTTGCATTTAGTTTTATAAGCAGAGACGAAATTACTAGCAATAGTATGAGAAATTAAAAATTTATAGTGAGTATTTAGTAGTATATCCAGGTTGGCAGGATATTGGCACCTTATGAGAAGCAAGCCATTGTTTTGTTTCAACAGCCAGCAGCCACCGTTTGCGGTTTCCCTTGTGTGACTGCATACTACGCAGTTATTATTGCCTTACAATTGGAAGGGCCAGGCATGATTAGCGATTGAGTGAAAAAGGAAACTATCGGTAAATATAATCATGGACATTGTATGCAATACATGCACAAGTAACTAACCCGACAAAGAGAAGGTTCTTTTGAATATTCAAATGATATTTATTGATGAATAATGAGTCACTGTCAGCAGTTGTTGTTTATTTGAAAGTGTTAATGATAAACGCAAAAGTTAAAATAAAAATATTAAAAAAGCTTGAAGCTGTTTCTAACACCATATTTTTAATTTATTTTTATAATAATACACCATTTCAAAATTCAATGAAAAACTACAGTTTTATTTTTATTTTGTGTGCTTGTAAATATATTTTTTTATAATCTTATTAATTTCTGACTAGGGTCTTGCGATACTTATAGCGAAATTCCCGTGTTAGTTTCAATACAGTTTTTATGAATGGAATTACAACGGAGCTTCTGAAAGCGTACTTGAAGTTGTTTAGAAGCTTTTCACAGCCGTCCTCCATAATACCAATAACCCGTGCCAATAACGCAATGGTCTTGTTCTTCATTCAATAAAGGTCCTATCAAGGAATTACAGCAGACAACGCCCTATCAAGGAATTACAGCAGGATCTTCCTCCTGATCAGGAGGATGTAGACTCTACATACTGTTGTCGAAATCATTTACTGAATCGCCTCAGATGCAGATTTGACGACTTCCAGCCTTCCGAACAAGCCGGTTTCTGAAAAGGTTTTAACATAAACCATATTAATAAATGTCGGAAAATTGTACAGAAGGCCGAAGTTTACCACTACAATCTACCATTTTGTGGATGTTATTTAACTAACGCCAAATTTGAGCGACGACCTAATGAGTGATACAGGATGTTGATGGATGCAGGTAGCTAGGAACAGTGCTACATGGCGTTGCTTGGGAAATGCCTATTTTAGCATTGGACTTGTAATGAGCTGTAATGATGATGATGATGATGATAGTTGTAAAGTGGTTTTTATAGTTCCAATTTTATAGATGTATAGATGATCATTAAATATCGTAAAATCGGCTGTTAATTTGACATGGATATAATTAATTTATATCAATTTAAAATAACTTTTTACATTAAAATTTTTTTACGTGGTAGAGTCATGTTGCAGCTATATTGTTGTTGCAGCACGTATAGGTCGGCTCGACCGTGGTAGGACCACGCTCTCACAGAATACCAGCGTAAAATAGCAGCTTAATTCTGCTGTGTTTCGTATGGTAAATGTAGAGAACCGGAGACCCTTTTTACTGAAAACGAGGCATTCAGAACTACTTGACTGAGTGTCATTAATTCATTCTTCAATTTGTAACTTAACTGTTGTTTGTGAAACTTTACAAACTTTATTAAATAAAGATTGTATTAATTGGTACCCCAAGGTGCGAAACTGTGGGGTGGTATATTTTACGCCGCTACCACACGGCGAGTAGCCGAGTCTGTACTTTGGGCTTGTCAGTTGCCGGGGGACACGTGTAGGATGGGCCTAGGATTAGGTGGTCGAAGTCTACGGACGCTAGCGACGACTACTAGAGAAGAGTGTGGTTTGCAAGGTGATGTTGTGACCAGAATTAAGCAAGGAATGCTTCGGTGGTTTGATAATGTAGAAAGAATGAATGAGGAAAGAGTGACAAAGCAAATTTATATTTCAGAAGTGAACGGCAGAGTCGGAGGCAACGGATCTGCATTTTGATTCTTATTTGAAGATATATGTAAATTTATATGGGCCATAGCATTCACTTACCATCAAGTAGGCTGTGTGCTCGTTTGTCACCCTTATTCTATAAAAAATGGAAATCAAGTATAATATACATTTTTTATTTTAAATATGCTAAAAATGACTTTTATTTGTTAATATTCTGCAACAAGAAATATAATGTAAAAATATCAACAAGAAAATAGCAAAATCAACCAAATATTTTTTAGAAACAATACAAAGCTGAGACCATTTGTCATGTTGTCGAACCAAAGAGCAATTTGCAGGATTTTTTTCTTCGATTACTTTCTCGAGACTGACAAGTGTTTGTTCAGGAAACACATTTAATGACTGATGGTATAATGAATGCGTTTTCTTTTGTCGTTCTTTTTTATGTTGAAGTTCAAACATTGCAATTAGACAAAATAATTTTTAAATTTTTTTTTTATTTAAGATATAGGTACTTCTAAAATTAAGCTTTGCCAATTTTCTTTAATTTACAATTAAAAAAAATATCAATAGCTTTCATATTATTAACTTTATATACTTATAGTGAGGTAGGTAGTGTATTAATGACAATTGGATTAAAACACCTATATACCAACTTTGTTCATCTGGATTAAATTTATGTAGGACCTAAGGAAATAACTAACTTTAGTGATATGGTTTTGTTACACTTAAAATATACAGAGGGAATTTTGGCTCTCATTTTTTTTGAAGTATGTAAAAACTATATACGCGAGTATCGGAAGTTAAAAGGATATGAAATCAGTAAATCTAAAGCACTGATTCCGCTAACAGACATATTATCTGTACAATATCGGCGCGTCAGCGTGACGCCGAGGGCGCCATTTTGACTACGAAAATCACAGCTTAACCTATTTCGATATAAGACTGACCCCTTTTTTTACTGCTTTGTTATCGACAATTTTCCAATATAAGCAAAACAAAAATTTCTTAAGCAGTATAACGAAATGTTTTTAGTACTTATATTTAAGTGAGTATATTTAAGTGGTGTAATTGGTAACATGCACACTTCTCAAAATTTCGAAATCATCTGCTCACGGTCCAACGCGGTCAGTAAGCAGTTATGGACGTAGCTTTGACAACCGATTAACGGCAAAAAATCCACTCAAAATTGTTGAATCTTAATCTCCTAGTCTGGGGAAGAAGAGCAGCATATCAATCGTCCGAAAGTATCGACTACGTGCTCACCAACCCTCTTTCATATTATTCACTTACGTCTGCATGGCGTGGTGGGTGGCGGCTACGGACTAATTTTTTAAAATAATACGAACTGACATTGTTGAAAAAATGTCCAGCGTCGGATTTAAAAGAACTAGTGTTATGATATTGTTAGGTCTGTTATAAAACAGCATAAGATACTATATCTACATACTATTATATTAAAATATAGATAACTATAAACACGATTGATTAAAAAAATATAGCTGAGAACTAATTACACTAAAATACGTATAAAACCGAGATACGTATAAAACCAACATAAGGGTTCGGAAGTAGGTAGTATAAGATATTCATCGCATTGCACTGCTCGAATTTCCTGTTTACCCGGGCAAGTTGAAATAGAATTGCTGCGGTTACAATACGGCTGCGACAGTGCATATAGGTAGCCTAAATGTTACTCTGAATGTGAATGGGAACGATATAAGATAACATGAAAAAGCGGCGTAAGAATTTTCCTTTCATGTTTGTACACAAGTCGTCACCTAATTTGTTCGATCCTTTGAAAATACATAAACCCAATAGCTTCAGGTGCCAATCTTTGATTAGAGATTTATTTTTTTGGGATGCGGGCAAATTTTTTGCTTTACACGCTTTACTTGGGTATTGATTTATTATAATTGCGCGGTTAAAATTTTACACCAGAAATATTTTTATTATCTAAATCCACTAATGTGGCGTTATTTAGAAATATAAGATAAAACCCTACCCAGGTTAAACCGGGGCGGCTTGCTAGTATCAAATATATAAAATTCACAGTTTACTTTTAGTACAGATGGTTATTGAAATGACTGTCAATTGAAAACTTTTCTTGCATTATTACTATTAAATCGGTTTAAATTTGAAGTCCAAATTAATGTTATTTAAGATTCACAAATATTTATAAATGCATGAACATAAACCTAGTACATGATATTCCAATTTAAATATAAATTTCTGTTTTATTAAAAAGTAAAAGCTTTTTTTTTCACAGCATTATGTGCAGCTTTTGTCTCACCCACACTATTATATTCACACCTACTAATGTATTCCATTTACCACGTTCATTAAAGCAGAAAACTTGTGAACTTGCGTTGAATATAACAGGCTCTGTTGCATTTAAATTTATTTCGAATGATTTTATACTTTAAGTGTGTGCTGCTCGTTTGTCACCCTATCTTATAAAAAAAATAAGATAGGATGACAAACGAGCAGCACAGTCGACCTGATGGTAAGTGGTTGCTGTGACCCATAGACATCTACGTCTACCCTCGATTACGAATCAAAATGCAGATGGGTGTCATCCATGAGGACTAAGATGGAATACCTCGTTTGCAGTAAAAAAGGGTCTCCGGTTCTTTACACTCACAATACGGAACACAGTAGCAAAAGTTACTATTTTACGCTAGTATTCATGCAGTTGTTGTTTATGAATATTATATTAAGATTAGCAACCCGCCTCGGCTTCTAGAATCTCTTAATGTTGCGTTACAAAGATTTAAAATATGCAATTTTTAGAATAAGTGTAAGACAAACTAGCACATAGTCTACCTGGTAAGTGAATGTTGTGGCCATGTCACATCACATGCCATATCTACATCCATCTTCGATAAAGAATCAAAATGCAGATGTGTTGTCACCTATGGAGACTAAGATGGCCTCATTTCCAGTAAAAAGGATATCCGGTTTTCTACACTCACAATACGAAACACAGCAGCATTAAACTGTTATTTTACGCTGGTATTCTCTGAGAGTGTGGGCTTTCTCCGATCAAGCCGACCCATCCGTGCTACAACCATAATATAGCAGCAGCATGGCTCTACCACATTTTATATTAATTGCTTACTATCTGTTCGTATATTTTCATCACTATTTGCTTAGGCATTCCGAATATTAGCTTGGACAAACACAGACGGAAAAACAAAATGTAAAAAATAGTTATTTATGTCTTAATGGATGCTCCAAATATGCCTCTAAGCTTAATAGAACTAAAATATTTCAATATTACAGATAGACACTTAATTTTGTTTATATGAACTACTAATTCGAAATAAGCTTTTGGTGTTAAAAAAAACAACAACAAAATTTTTGAACTAAATAAATAAAGCAATTAAAAACTATCAAAATTAATATAAAATATACCAATTTAGTAGTATTTATTATTAGATCATTTTCATATGTAAATGTAAAATATTTTTTTTTTGTAAAATATCAGTGCTGTTGGCTTCTATTCCGTTCACCTGTAACACCCTATTTTTTTTTCAGACGGTAATATATCTTCTAGTATAGAGTAATTTTTGATTTTAAAATAAATGATTGATAATGGTTTCAATCATTAAATAATATAATACCCAGTAAATATTTCACAAAGCGTTAAGGTATTTCTCGTAAGACATTTTCTTTATAAATTTCCTTATTTATGACTAATAACATAATATGACTATTTATGACAATTAAACAGTATCTCCTGCCTTCAAATCTCTGCCGGAATCATTATCAACAACGAACAACAATCTCCGGAGCTGGACACTTGACTAGGGTTTCTTAAAGTCAAACAGTCGTAAAATGATTGCCACGAAAACTTTTAAAATTAAAAGCATATTCTAAGTTCTTATTAATAGGTATAAGCTTAGCAACGAAAAAAATATGCTGAGAGCGATGTTTATGTTTTGTTATACTGCACTGCAGGAAAATGTTACGTGTATTGAAATTAATATTCTCATCCCACAAATAATGTAACTAACATTGTTTATGGTAGTTGGAATATGGTATTAATAGTAATTGGAAAACAGCAAAAAAGTTTATGGAAGCCTTATTAGCTATGTTATTATATGTTAATGATAGGTTTTCCAATTTTTTTCTTTTTAAAATTTCTCGAAGTACTTCCATCATACTAAATGTTAAAGGCTAAGTAATAATCCCCTAGTAATATAATAATAATACGAAGGTGAATGTCGGGCTATTGTTAGATTCTACATCACCCTCTCTTTTGTTTTTGATTTTCTGATAGTAAGATTTTACTAGAGCCGTGGTAGCTCAGATGGTTAAAGCTCGCTGTAAATATAACAGAACGCGAGTAACGCGGGTTCGATCCCCCGCCGGCAAAAATAAAATTGTTAGTTGCAATTTTAAGTGCTGATTTACGATGTGCTCGGCGGTGAAGGAAAACATGGTGAGGAAACCTATATGTCTGAGGAATAAGAAAAAAAATATTTCAAAGACATGTGTAGTTCGCCAACATGCATTATGGCAACACGGCGGACACTTCCTTGCCCTAAAACCCTCTCAGAAATGAGGGGAGACCTGTGCCCAGCAGTGGGACGTATGGACGTATAGGCTGTAACTTTAAAAGATTTTACTAAATAACCCTTGATGGAAGACAGCTTTCCAAATCTAATGTAATATTTGAGGATAAAACTTATACATAATATATGAATCTACATATTTTTGGTTACATATATGACGTCAAATTATGTGAGCACCCCAGGTTTTATTCCTACTGGCACCAATAAAGTTGTTAATTGTAATTTTTAATGTTGAATTTGACGGGCTCGGTCAGAAACCTGCAGGTCTGAGAAATTTATAAAAAGATTTGAAGACTGAATAGAATATGTATCGTCATATTTTCCACCAGATTACGACTCCCAATGTGTTCGACGAATATGGCAGATTGGGATGAGATGCGACACTTTTTTGAGTACTATCGTTGGTGGGAGGTCTTTCTTTTCTGCAGATCCGTCGAGCTAGCGGATGTGATAGTCTATGTGTTGCGTCAAGCGATGGAGTATTTTATCCCATTTTCTGAAGTTCCCACCGATAGCAAAGCTCACCCATGGTTTAACGATAAATGCGGCCAAGCTGAAAAGTGCAAGCATTTATCGTGTTTATGAGTTGCTCGAGACCACTAAACTCTGGATATCAGCTCCATGAATAGTACTTTCAACCACGCCGCTAATTCCTACAAAACCCGTTACGGAAAGCCAGTCTCGAATGCATTAAACATATTAACGCTAAACTCTCTGCGAGATGTACACTGGCGCATAGGGCTAAAGAGAAAGCGGACTTTTTCTCGTCTCGCATTGTCTTCAATTCACGTCTGGTCAGTGGCAACAACGTTTCACTTGAATTACCTCACTGCGTGACCTCTATAATGAATAAAGCTTGTGGACAAGATGGTATATCGGCTATAGTTTTAAAGGCTTGTGGACTTCTGTTATCTCCTGTGCTAACACGCTTGTTTCACCTCTCATTTAGGACTGCAATATTGACAAAATTCTGGAAGCTGACGAACATACAGCCCGTTCTAAAAAAAAGGCAGCCGTGCCGACCCTGCCAATTATCGGGCAATCTCAATTACTTCCACACTCTGCAAGATTATGGAGTGTATATTGAACGCCCGCCTCGTGACAAGCCTAGAATAGAATGACCTCCTCAGTGGACGCCAGTACGGGTTTCGTCGAAATCCGTCAGCTGAGGATCTTCTACGCACGTATGGGGCGAGGCATCCGAAAACAGTATGGAAACACTGGCTGTTTCCCTTGATGTCTCGAAAGCCTTTGACAGAGTTTGACACGCAAGCCTTTTAGATAAGCTTCCAACGCAAGGCTTTAACTGGGTAAAATGTTTTCTGAGTGAATGGTCTCCCTGAGTCGTCGTCGATGGCTTTTCATCCGATCCTATGGCAACTAACGCCGGTGTTTTTCAGGTGTCCGTTCTTTCTGCAACTATTTTCTTGTTGCATATATTTTTTTAAACAGAACATAGGATGACAAATAAGCACACAGTCCACCTGATGGTAAATAGAAATACTATTTCGCGCTGGTATTCTGTGAGAGCGTGGTCCTACTCCGGCCGAGCCGACCCATTCGTACTACAACCGTAATATAACTGCAACGTGGCTCTACCACGTACAAACACGATCTGCTTATGCCCGGTATCTATGAGTATGCAGATGACAGCATAGTTGTGGAGAGATACCCATCAAGTGCTCGGGTCATTCGGGATCAAATCCAGTCCAAAAGAGAATCTATGGTTGAGCGTATGAATCTCACACTATATGCAGTTTCAAAAGGGGGCGATGATAATCTTGTGACATTCAACGCCTCCCAAAACTTAAGCGTGTTTCTTTACTGCAAAAAGGAGCCAGCTTACCTTGGCTTATTTCCATTACACTGTTCGTCTTTATTTGTTGGGGGTTGAAATAACCTCAAACCTTAATTTCAGTCAGTTCGTTAAGTTGTAAGTCGTAAGGCAGCTGCACGGAAGCTAGGAGTCTTTGCAAAGGTGCGGCAGTACTAGACATCGGGACAGCTGCTTACTCTATATAAAGCGTAAGTCCGGTGTGATTGGAGCATTGCTGCCTTATATAGGCTGGTGCTGCAAAATGCTACCTAGCAGCTTTCAACTGAATGGAAAAGCTTGCTAAGAGGGTTATTGGTGACCCGAATCTGGTTAAAACCAATTTAACTAGCATGGAACACAGGCGCAAATTTACCATCCTTTCGGTTTTCTACGGGATGTATTTTGGAGTGTGCGCAGGAATTGCCTTATTTAATTCCTCCCTCTCCCTTTCACCAACGGGCAACTAAATTTTCGGCCAGTATCAACCATTTCCTTGTTGACTTACCATGCATTCGAAATAAACAGCTTGCTATATGGTTCTTCATGCGTATAGCAAAGGAGTGGAATAAGTTACCAGTATCTGTCCTGCCGTCCGATTACAACGTGGGTATTTTTAAAGTGTGAATAGGCTTTTGTTAAGTCAGTGCGCTTCATTATCTTACACTACATCACATATTAAATCAAATTAAATCAAATCATTTATTTGCAATCTAAGTGTACATAATTGGTATTAAATTAAAAATGTGCTTACAACTTAGACGCTCTTTTCAGGCCTGCAAATTTGACAAGGGCACTGCTTGTATACTATTAACATATACATAAAATAAAATAAAATTAAAAGCTATAAAAAGATATAAAAATATATAATAGTGTTATTTTTTATCTAAATACTCTTCTACTGAGTAGAAGGGGTTTTGTTTTAAATATTTACCGAGTCTTGATTTAAATTTGGTTAATTCTGATATATTTTTTATTTCCTGTGGTAATTTATTATATACTTTTATTGCCATATAGTAGGGGCTTGTATTTAACATTTTTGTTCGCGACTGTGGTAGGTATAATTTATTTTTGTTACGTGTATTTAAGTTATGCGTATCTTTAATTTTCTTAAAACTATTATTATTTTTGTGGACAAACAGGCATAGATCATAAATGTACATACAGGGTAAGGTAAGAATATTTAGTTGTTTGAAATACGGTCTACAGCTAGTAGTGTTATCTATCTTATTACTATTAAGTGGTCTTGTAGTTGAGCGTTGGCTGAGAATAGTAAAAAAAAACATCGAAAGTTCGCCAATATGAAACGTGGCGAACAATTCGTTGCCATAAAAACCCTCTCAAGAAATAAGGGGAAACCTTTGTGCAGCAGTGAGGCGTATAAGTATACAGACTGTTACTAAATAAATAACAATTAATTAATTGATTAAACTTCAAAACACAGTTCATTCTGCGTAGATCGGACCAAGGACAATAATTAAAAAGCTGAAGGTACTCTGGTTTAACTTTGACATCGAGACGTCAGTCACCTCATTCCCCCGTGACCATGGGTGTTGGAAAGCACCGAAACGTCGTGTATTAAAAAAAATAAAACGCGATAAAATCCGTAAAATTAGTTTCGTACACTAAATATAAGAAATCATTACAATTAATTGATGTTATAATAATATTTTAATATGTTTGTTTCAGTTTCTTGCGCTATTGGATCGGAATATGGTGGCCAATATGAGCTTACAATACCGGCAGCTGACTATATTTGCACCTACTAACGAAGCATTTCAGAGATATAACGGTGAAATGGATGACAACCTGGTGCTATATCACATATGTAAGTTATTTTTATAATGTTTTATGAATTACTAAACTGACGAATGTAACGTATTTTAATTTAAAATATTAAATGATGTCAGTGCAAGTGAATCTACTACCACATTTCATCCCGAGGGTGTCGTAAAAGAGTTTATTGGGAAATACTAAAACAATCCGATGTCCACTAGTAGATGGCAGTAGAAGTGCCATCTGCCATCTACCACTGCTATACGTAGCCACTACTGTAATCAGCCTCTCCCGTTCTAAGGAGAATTTGTCATAATTGTTATGCTCGGCAGGAGGATTCACGATCGTAGGACCATAAGTCTTGTCTCGTCTAACAATTACCATATTGTGTTGCCTATCGCTGCTCTGGATATTAATTTAACGTCTGGCGTAGACGATGTACTACCGCCATCTATCGGAAACTCATAAAGTGATTATGAGTTTCCAAGAGATGGCGGTAGTATATCATCTATCAATCTATCGATATTAAATCAACAAATACTAATAATTAATATAATAAATTAATACAAATAACTTCCTTGACGTAAACAAGGTAGTATATTACTGCCATATAACAAAAACTATATTATTTTTCTAGCATTTTTCATAGTCGCCTCTTATGATATCCAGATTTAAAATTCTCAACGTTTTGTTGTACTGGATTTTGAAAGAACCTAAGAGCTAAGCTACATATCCATTATCGTTTGTTTAAATGTTTATTTTCATTATTTTTAAATGTATTTAAATACTTTTATAAACAAAATATATCATTTAAATATAGAGAGTATTTGGTGGTATATGCATTATCACAAACTACACATTGTATTTGTAACGTCGTAGATTAGGTTGTCTTATTACACAAATTCATTTTGTTTGCAGCTAATCTTGCAACGACACTTAACAATTTAGACTACTCTATTTCGTCAGAACTAGATGGGAATCCTCCACTTTGGGTGACAAGACGGCGAGATACTATGCACGATGACATATACGTCAACAATGCGAAAGTACTTATTACTAGGTCCTATCAAGCTGTTAACAAAAACGGTAAATTACAGGTAAGCAGAAAAATAATTCTTGGAAATCTATTTATGCAAATAATTATAATTTATTTGCAAAATCCATTACATGTTTCACGTTAAATAGCCGTGTAATACCATGTAATTACCGTAGTGGCGGTGTAAATATCCACTACCCCATATCGTCTCGTGGGTGTCGTAAGAGGCGACAGAGGGGAACAAATCAGGAGATGGCCAGCAGCGTCTCCTAACGGCTAAAGTCTTTCACAAAATTCTTCGTCATTTCCACCTATATTTCCCCTATGAGGCAAGCTATGGAAGGCTTCTATTAATACGTGGAGTTTAGTAGGCTCTAACGGTAACGGTTCCACGTTAAATAAGCGAAGCCCAACTACTAAGGTGTCCATCTCTTCTCATTAGAAAGGTTGCATGCATGAATCAAGCTAATAAAAACGTCGATAAACCAAATAAATATCTTCGATTTTTTTTGTGTTTCTCAAAAATTCAAGTTCTCTACGTTATTTTTGCTTTCATTACTGAGTATGTGATAAACGGAAATTAATGTTTAAAATCTTTCAACTACTGGTAATACTTTCATTTGTGACAGGCTGTGGTGTTTAAAAACGAGCTCGTTGTCCATTCATCTTCTTCTATGTTTTTCTTATTCCGTGCCACTTTTTTATTACATATACTAGCTGGTACCCGTCGCATTGCTACCGCAGAAGAAATAATTGTGGAAATGTTTAAAATTTGTAAGATTTTATAATGTTTAATGACGGATGTCAAACATTCATTAAAATTGAATGATAAATGACTTTGAAATAAATTTGTCAATACGATACGCGCGCCGCATACTGTAATTTAATTATACTATATCTATATCCTTCGCGCAAGTGCAAGAAATAAGTTGACAAAGTTTTAGCGCTATTTGATGAACTACATGGCAGCACAAAATAAATTTTTATTTATTAGATAGAACTACATTGTAAAATAAGTTGTATAGTTATTGTAGTAAGCAGAGAGTTGATTCGCTCGTTAGTTAGAAGCTTTCGCGATCCCTGCGGTACCTCTATGTCAGATGTCTGCATCAAAAACAAAGTTCTTAAAATCTTGCGAAGTCTAGACGTGAACAAAGTTAGTAGACCAGATGATATATACCAGCTATAGTCCTAAAGGCGCGTGCGCTTGAGTTGTCTCCTGTGTTGAGACGTCCTCTTATTTAGAAAGAGATATTGGCCATTTCTTAACAAATTAGCACTTAATACTCAAAATAAACATTATGTATAGGTAATCTTATGACTAGACTTAATAATACACTTCCAATGAAAAATAAATAGTTTTACAATGCAGATAGGTACAAAATAAATATAAAAAAGCGAACAGCTAATTATAATTTAGGTGTGGTATAGTGCCTAAATCTTGGAAACTAGCCAATGTGCAGCCTTGCCTTAAAAGTGCGGCCTTGCCGACTCTGCCAACTATCGACCAAATCCAAAAGTACTGATCGCCCACCACATAGCATATCTAGAAAGGAGTATTTCGTCAAAATTGGTTGACTGGGACCTTTTAACGTATGCCTCTCAGCAGCAGTGGGAAATCACTTTGATGCGGCCCAGCACGCTAGCCTTTTGGGCAAGCTTCCAGCGTAAGGCTTATCCCCTGGTCTGATTGACCGGTAAAGGACTTTCTGAGTAAACGGTCCCTCCGAGGCTTCTCCGGGACTGGACGGGATTAGTGCAAAAGTGCTAAAGAATGTATGGAGGGCTGCATCCAGGGAAGTTCACTGGGTGTATAGCAAATGTGTGGAAGAGGGAGTTTTCCCGGACGTATGGAAGAATGGACGGTTGGTAGTAATTCCGAAATAGGTGTGCCCCAAGTTTAATGAGGGGTATATCCGACTACCAGCATGGGTTTTCGCCAGGTCGGTCTACTGTCACAGCGCTGCAAGACGTGCTTCGTACTGCGAGCGAGTCGCAGCGCAAGTATGTACAGGCCGTCTTTTTAGATATATCCGGGGCTTTTGACAATGCATGGTGGCCGATGATACTCTTGAAGGCCAAACAGGGAGGGATCGCACCCAACATCTATCAGATGTTGGTAGATTATTTTACCAACAGACGGGTGGGTATCTTTGTCGGCGAATGCGTTGAATGGAAACGCTCGACCATGGGCTGTCCGCAAGGATCGGTTCTAGGACCGACCCTATGGAATTTACTGCTGGACGATCTGTTGAGGCTGCCGTTCCCTACCAATGCGAAGATGTTAGCGTATGCAGTTGATGTAACGCTATTGATAGAGGCGAATTCTAGGGCTGACATAGAGAAAACGGTCAAGTCTGCACTGGAGCTGGTTGAGTCATGGGGGGAAAGGAATCGTCTCTCCTTTTCCTCCACAAAGTCATGCACAATGACCCTCAAGGGCAGGTTCTTGCGACCACTTGTAATCAGGATGGGAAGCAATTCAATAAAAAGCGTAGAGTCGACTAAAGTATTGGGCGTTACGCTAGACAATAGTCAGTCATTTATTAAGCATGCGAAAGACATGGGAGATAGAGCCGGGAGATGCTTCGGAAAGATGTCGCGGGTGTCGGCGTCTTCCTGGGGCATTCGTTACCCGGCTCTTCGTGTTCTGTACTATGGAACATATGTTCCCGTAGTAACTTATGCAGCCGCAGTTTGGGTAAATCGGGTAAGGAATTATACGGTGCGTACGTCACTGCTCAGATCACAGAGGTCTTCACTCGTTTTGTTGACTAATGGCTACAGGACGATCAGCACTGCGGCACTTCCGGTATTAGCTGGCGTCCTTCCGGCTGATCTGGAGGTGACACGTGCTGGTAGGATCGATCTTGCGCGTGCTGAAGCAGAAAATGGGGAGTTGAGCAGGCAAAGCGCGAGATCTGGGCGGACGTTATGAACGCATGGCAAGAGAGATGGGAGAATGAGACGAATGAAAGGGAGCTTTTCTGTTTCTTCCCGGATGTGTCGGCGCGGCTCAACGCAAGTTGAGTTGTGCCGGACTACCAAGTCTCGCAGATGCTCAGTGGGCATGGTTGTTTTCGTAAGAGACTGTGTGAGATGAAACTGGTTGAATCGGGTATGTATGATTGCGGTGCTGCCTATGAGGAAAGGCATCACGTACTATGGGAGTGTGTACTGTATGACGACCTCAGATGTAAGATGATTGACGGAATGGTACGCAGAACTGTGGGTCCGGTTTACTACCCGGACCTCGTGGACGGTAAGGACAGCTTTGGCCGGCTGCGGGAGTTTTCGCACGGATGGCATGTCAGAAGAACTGCTATGGAGAAGCAAAGGAGTGCTCTGCCCGGAACCGAAGGCGTGGTGTATTTGTCCAGCCCAGAAGGGGAGAGTGGAATACAAGGGACAGGAACAGATTAAATAACTTGTAGAGAGTCAAGAAAGTGCACGCGGGAAAGAGCCCAGAGCAAGTACCGCGTGCATCTCTCGAGATTCGGCCCGTATAACCGTGAGGTTGGTGGGGCCATGGGAGGTGGAGGGTCCCTCCGAGGCGTCGTTTACGGCTACGGAAAAACTTTTTAAAGTGTACTTATTAGGTGCTTTTCTGATGCCATCGGGCAAGGAATTCCAAAGGCGTGTAGCCTGAACAGTGAAGGAGTTACCAAAGAATCGGTGCAGTGAACAGAAATAGATTTTGTCGTTAGAAGAACGTCCCAAGAGAAGGATCATCATCATGAAAGATCACTATCATGAAAAGAGGAGAGGTAGTAAAATTTACTCTTATGATAAGAATTTTACTATACATTACTATGTTAATTTCCTATTTTATATATATATAATAGAGGAAAAGGATGGGTGCTATCATCGGCTTGGGATCACAAAATTAATAAAATTCAATCCAAACCCAAGCATACCACTGCAATACTTCAAATATATACAAATATATAAATACGTGCATATACATACAAATGTACATATTTAAATACAAATATAATTAGTACATACAAAATGATTATGTGTCTGTTAAGTTATGCGTCTGTTAAGCAATTCTTTTAAAAGCATAATTATTTGGTGCTTGCTGTAAGCTTATTCTGTGCAGGTCGGATCAAAAATTGATATTCAAAACCTGAATGTAGCCGGGCTAACTATAGCATTAGAACGTCAAACACCTCACCCCCCCCCCTGGCTGTGGGTGCTGTAAATCACCTGAAACGTCGGTAGAGCAAAAAAATACAATCCGTATAATTATGTAGTTTCATTTAATGTGTAGTGTTCGCGTAAATAAATGTTCTTTATTTAATTAAATCATTATTTAACTTTTATCCCTATGACATTGTGTATGTTAAAAATACATTCAAATTTCTTTTGTGTTTATTCCTTGAAATGTTATAATATTTTTAATGTAATGTAATACCTTATGTACTAAATTTAGTTAATTTTAATAACTTGAATAATGCTCAACATTCAGTCATATATTTTTTGATTACTTTTAGCGTTATGTAAGTTCAACTTGCTATAAAACATTGCATTGATATTCATAACGT
Source organism: Parnassius apollo (assembly GCA_907164705.1). NCBI lineage: Eukaryota > Metazoa > Arthropoda > Insecta > Lepidoptera > Papilionidae > Parnassius > Parnassius apollo. The sequence goes on from CAJQZP010000885.1 coordinate 12,379,828, forward strand.
ACGTATACAATGAGTACAACCATTCCCGGGAGCAAAATGGCTTGAATCCAATACTGCTCAGTAAAAGGATACTTAGGGAAAAGAGTAATGAAATACTGTGCCAGATTAAAAAGATTATATACCTAACCCTATTGATTTCATCAAAATAGGTAAACGTATTAACTGTACCTTGTGTTTAAATCTCTTGTAAATTAGTCTAATATGTTTAACTGCCATATACAATTAGAACAGAGGAGCAGCTGCGTGTATTAATGTAGGGCTCCATTAGAGAATTACTGCTTTAGTGACGAGTCAAAGTTGAAATTATTTTACATTACTAATGTTACTGAATAGTTAATATTTAAATCATATATCAAAATGAGATATATATTCTTATGACACTAAAGGCCAAATTTAGAATCCTCAGATAAAATGTATTCACTAAAATGCAAAATAAACAATTTAATAATTACACTTTTTTTAATAAAATAGTTTGATGTATTTTCATTTTTATATTTATTATTTACTAACTGGTACTGAACGCATTGCTACCGCAGAAGTAGTAATTGTCGGAATATCGTCTTAAATTTGGAAGAGTCATGTATAATTAAGAATGATAATACAATTATTGAAATTGAATGATCTATCTAACTTCCAAATAAATTGTCGGTACGATGCGCGCGCCACCTAGTGTAAGTTTAAGAAAATTTTGTACTGTTGCTACGCAAGAAGTATTTTGGAATATGCATCATAGGTATGGAGCCCCCAATATAATACCTATATAGCTCGAATCGAACGTATCCAGATGAAATTCATTAAACACCTTTGCTACCGAGTAAACAACCACTAGAACTCTAAGCTCTATTACGACAAATGTAGAAATTCTATCCTTTACCACTCGAAAGGCGAAAGCAAATAACGGATTGTACCTTTATAAGTTAACTGTATTATGCTATAACTATATAACTATATACTATAACCTTTGCGCAAGTACAAGTAATAAGTTGACAAAGTAGAGACATAAAATACGAACTAACAAAAATTTATTTTTATTTAGATTTGATGGATAACTTATATAACTATAAAAGAGGTGGCATGAAAGAAACACGTTAAAAGAGACAATTAAAATTATCGGCAAAATAAAAGTCTTCTAGCAACAACACTTCTTTGTTGTGTGGCAATCTTAATGCACATCAAGAATAAGATCTTTCTGCTTCAAGTGAACCACAAATTGGATATTCCGATTCCGAATTAAGATAATCTTAGAGCTTCGAATTCTTCTAACCTTCCAATAACTCTGAAAATAATTAAACCGTATTCTTAAGCTCCATTTTAAAAAAAAACTACGAGATATAACCGTAAAGATATAAGCACAATTTATAACAGAATACCTAGCAAAAAAATAGATGACTTATAGAAAACATAATGGATATCCTTAAAACAGAATACGCCCAAAAAAATTAAAACATGTGGCACAAATTTTCATACATCGTATTTTACATAAATAACAAAACCAAATCAAAGAAAAGGGTTTAAAACGAAAAAAGGGAATCAAAGATAGGCACCAAAGCTACACAAAAGAAGAAAGAGACTAAGCCGAAATTCATAAGCAACAGTAGCAGCAATGATTCGTTGCCAAATGCTCGATTCTAACTCGATAAATTCGATTCTAACTCGATAAATTATATTTCTGAAACTGATAACTGGTAACTGAGTGAGTACTTATTCCTAAATTATTATATCGTGGCACTACCGGAAAATAAAATAAGAGATGTTGTTGTTGTGTGATGTGCTGACTAGTGTAATGTGTGTAACAAAGATTGAAAAATATTGGTATCAATGTAAAATTTGTTCAAAATGGGCGCATGAAACCTTTAGATGACTTTTTTTATCTTTGCACACCGACACATTAAGAATCATAATTATTATCTTAACCCTAGATTCATAAACACACGTCTCTCATACACCCTCAAGTAATAAAACTCTTACAGCGCGTGGCGCGAAAAAAGGTGGAAATACAAACGTCTCAGTACCTTCCTAAAACGACGAGAGCTCACTTCGGCGCCAGTAGTTTTGGCGCGTACATGATTAGTTTTGGATATACTAAGCCCGAGGTGTTTGAGATACGTATGTTTATGATTAGTGTAACAAATTTATAAAGTAGATGCTTTTATTGTTGGTCTTATAAAACGAAAGAACTTCAAAGAATTTTTCAAAAAAAGGTATGTATTAATTCTATTATATTCTATGTAATTAATTACTATCCATTATCGTGGTTAAAATTTGATAAGTAAAATATTTTACTAGGTATTAATTCTTTAATTACTGTTATTATTTACTGGTATGCATATGCATGGTATTATTTTCCAGCATGGCTTCTTTGAATGAAGATGACATTTATGCAATACTATCCAAAGTGGGAGACGAGGAAGAAGTGGTTCCTCCAAATGATTTGGACAGCGAAGTTGAGGATATTTTAGAGACAGATAGTGAGGAACCTACAGATCCTTCAAGCGATTCTGATGACGAACCTCTTCGAGCATCAAATATTAGTCGCCGACGTCGAATAAATTCTAATGACTCATCGGATAATGCCCGACCTACGAAACAGATGAAAGATGTACCTTACAAACACAAATGTAGAACCCTTAGTATCTTTCTTTGTGAAGCAACTTTCCGAAACTATTCAAGGCAGTAATCGTAATGAGACCATGAATAATTGGTCTTTAGCAAAAGAACTGTTGCAGAATCCATACAAATTAACAATTGTAGGTTCAATTAGATCTAACAAGCGCGAGATCCCTTCGCAACTATGGCAGTTTATCAAAGAAGTGTCAGATAAAATGATAGAACCCTGGTTACGGCAACGCCGCGAAACACCAACTTTGAGGCGATGGCTAAAACAGAACATCGATTTCATTTTAGGCGATACTTTTCCTGATGTCCCAGCTATCCGCGAAAATCAAACCAGGAAATTATGTAACTTCTGCTGTTGTAAAAAAAAACGTGTGACCAGATTTATCTGCACCAGTAGCAAACGTAATATGTGTTTGGAACATCGCGGTAATTTGTACCTAGAATGCTAGGATTGATTTTTTTTATAATTGTTTTTTACGTTATAATCCTCAATAAAAGTTCATTATAACTAATATTCATAGTTTTATTCAATATCTACCGTAATCATTAAATTAGGTGACTTTAAAAGTAAGGTGTATCAGAGACATATGATTATGAACAATGTAACCCTAAATGTAGTTTATGAATCTAGGGTTAAAAGTGGATTGTTTTTCTCATGTCTCTATAATTATATTGACACTGAATTATCTTTAAGAAAACAAAAATAAAAATAATGATTTCTGTTTGTATTATGTGTAGGTAGATAGATAGTAAATTTTCTTGTTATGTTCTTTTAAGGTAAACAAGGTAAAAACAATGATGGATCTTCAATTAATTTTAAAAATATCGTTTAATTTTTACATAATTAACTAACTTTTTGTATCGAAAGCAAAACATAAAGTTATTTTAATAGATATTCCGCACACATACATAAATTATAAGGTCCCTTTCAATACAGTCTATTCATCATCATCATCATCATTACAACCCTTCACAAGTCCACTGCCGAGCATAGGCTTCTCCAGAAGAATTACCCAAAGTACGGTCTTGAGCCCCTTGCATCCATCGACTTCCTGCATATCTTATTAGGTCGTCGCTCCATCTATTGGGGGGCCACCCTAAAATTCCCTTACCGTTACGAGGTTGTCAGTTGCCACCCGAGAACCTTTTTTCTTCGTCGCTTGTCAGTTCTTCGAGCTACATAGTCATCCTATTGCCACTTCAGTTTACTAATCCGTTGGGCTATGTAAGTTACTCTGATTCTACTGCGAATATCCTTATTTCTAAGTCTATCACGCAGAGAAATCTGGAGAATAATCCTCTCCATAACTCGCTGAGCGACTTTGAGCTTCTTCGTACAGCCAGCAGTGAAGAACTACGTCCTAGATCCATATGTCATTATTGGCAACACACACTGTTTGTATAATCTTGCTTGTTTCGGCTTGCTGCGAGGCTGGAAGTCGTCTTGTCTGTGTTCGAAACGATTCATAGTTACTCTTGGAAACAGCACGTAGACGTGGCGCACAAGGGAAGTCGGTTTGAAGTTCTTCAACAGAGCGTTTTTATTTTTCTTAAAGAACAAGACCACCGCAGTTCTGCTCCATGCCACCAGAGTTAGTGGTCTTCCACCCGCTTTCAGAAGATCCGCTAAAAATGTATTTTTTTTAGACTGAATTATTTTTCTCATCCTGTTTTGATAGTTGGTTTATATTACATTATATGTAAATGAAATAAAATTAATGGCTTTGATTGGGGTACTACTGTTTCCGGCTATTTTTGGGCGAACTCAGTTAAACTGTCCAACCAACCCGATACGCCCTAACTGATGATCGAGTCAAGTTGAATATTGAAGAAGTGATACATATAGTTTGTTCATTGCTGATTTACTAGGTTTATTTGAAGCATAGCACCTTTATTTCAGATAATCGACAACATCTAGGGATGTTTCAGTGATCAGTACTAGACTTCTACTTTTTTGATAATATGCTACTTTTTGTAGGTTTTACACGTAATAGATCAAGTTCTTCAGCCTCTACAACCACACGGTCCAATTTCTACAAGCACACCTGTCTATAACCCAAATGCGTATCAATTTTTAGAACATTCTGATGTATTTAATATTGGTCAGCACAGATTAAGGTATGTTTTTAAGCATTTTGCATATTAATAATTTAGTTGTTTCTCAACAAGATTGATGTAAATATTTTACTTTAGAAAGAATTATGAAATAATTCATATATACCATTTTATATTGTAAAATATACATTACAATTATTACTTATACGTGTTCACAGACTTCTTTTCGGGAAGTCTGCAATCTGTGCACATTAACAGTGTTGCCCTCGTCACTGCATCAGATTTCATAGACCATAAATTCTCGCTAAAGTTCACCAATTACTGCCAAGAATGATTCGCGAGTCTATTGAATCAAACAACATCCTAATTTCAATATAGAAGATGGTTGGATGCTACCTTTTGCTTAGGATATTTTAACTAATAAAACAGAACTCAAGCATTCAACTCCAAGACTCCAAGATACTCTAAGTTCATACTGCGCAGATTGGATAAAAAAAATTGATTTAATCCGTTTTAATACAGTGCCTTTATTAATTATGACTTTGTGACGTTGAATTCCTTAGTTCCCCCCGTGACCATAAATGCTGTAAAATTTAAAATGTAAATTCCCGAAGCTTCGGGAATATAAAATAAGGCGATAAATATCTGTAAAAAATGAGAAAGTAATTTTCAAAGAAAGCATATAATAGAATTTTAAAAAATCTGACTAAAATTACAAAGGAGTCGGTAGAAACTTTAACGTAATTATCCGTTGGCGTGTTTCAATTACCTACAACAAGATTTCAAAATAAGTTACAGTTTTATTGAACTTAAGAATTTTAATGAACTGGTGAAGAATAAATCTTTCTTTTGAAGCTTAAGATTCCAGTTGTAGTCACTACTAATATGCCTATTTCTTTAATAAATTGAAAACCATCACTTGAATTCGTTTATACCAATTTTGACTCATTTATTTTTAATAAAACATGTCCATTTTAAAATACATCATTGGATCGTATTTATTTAATAGAAAGTCGCTTTAACACAAAATCTATAAAAAATATTCTATTTCAAAGGTCTTTTCGGCAAAAAGTATATCAACTTCAAAAGAAAGAAGTTTTCAACGCTGACGGAAGGCACACATTTTTCATTCCCGTGGATGAAGGATTCAAGGTATGAAAGTTGAGATTCCTTTTAAAATTTCTGTTTTCTTAGAAGCTCATTTTATCATTTTGTAGCTTCTCTAACAATTTTATTACCTTTCTTTTACTTGCGCAACATAATTGGAATTTTAGGTCGTACGTTTTAAAATATATTTATTTTTATATTCCAGCCAACAGCCAGGTCTGATTTTATAGATGAAAAAGTCATAGATGGCCATGTTATACCCCATCATGTATTATTTACTAAAGCAACGCCCGATAGTCAAGAATTCGAAAGTATGGCCTTTAGTGATAACGTAAAAGTTATAATTTCATTTAGCACTGCTGTAAATGGCCAAGAAGAGATTAGTAAGTAAAACAAACTGAAAACAATTTTCCTGAATATCAAAAACCAAAAAGTTTTATGAAGTTGCATCACTGTTTATATATATATATATATATATATATATATATATATATATATATATATATATATATATATATATAAGAGGGTAGCTTTTATTAAAATTACTTTTTTAGCATATGTCAAATCTAACACGGTGGCTGGTGACACGAAACACAGTCGCGGCGTGGTACTTGCTGATATTGTGAGAGCTAACATACCAGTGAAGAACGGCGTCGTTCACCTCATACAAAGACCTCTGATGGTGGTTGATACGTCAGTGATTGATTTCCTAAAGGCAAGTTATAATATTAAGTATAATAGTATTTAAAGTTATTGAAACATAAATATTCTACTGAAAATAATAGACTATATTATCTCGGAGCTTATTTTATAAATACAATTACCAATACAGTGGACCTCCGGTAATCCGACAAATATTTTGCAGGGCAGTGTCGAACTATCCAATTTGTCAGATTATAGAGTAGAGTACAACCAAAGACCCTGTAGTCCGGAATTTTTTACAAAAGAGTACCTTGTAATCTGACAAAATACAGATCAAGTGATAAGATTCTATATGTTATATATATGTACTCTGAAGTACAAATGATACTTCATTATGTCAAATTCAAAGTAAGCAATCAGAATCAAAACAATACCCTACGCTTAGAGCACAATCGTGGTGTTGTGTACAAGTTATAACTTTTTCAATCATGCATTAATGAAGATTTTCAAACCATAATTCAATAAATATAATTTAATTCAATATATAATAATGTCGGATTACAGGGGGTGCCGGATTAGACTGGGATCGGATTACCGGGGGTCGCCTGTATATTAATTAAATGTTTTGTGTTACTGTTGTAAAAATACCATATAAAACAGCCAACAGTTATCAAAAAGGAAATGTATAATCATGAGATTAAAGATACATGAAGAAAATCTTTTCGCATAATATTTGACAGTAAAGTTCCGTTATTTGCGCACACTAACATGTAACAAACAAACAAACAATGTTATGAGAACACATGAAAAAAAAATTAATACACCATCATCACTTGATCGAAATAACCTCATTTTCTTAATTATTCTAAGCTCAATATATACTTTACTTAATTTCTACCATAATTCACTTTTTATTCGTATCGATTTAGCAAAATTACAAAATTTTTATATAGCTGTTCTTGCCACTTATAAATAATTAACTTATCGCTACATTTATGTGGAAACCAGGCAATGAAGGTAAAACCGAAATGTTTTTTTTATATTTGTGAGTGTTTGTTTTTCCTCTTGAAATATTTTTCTTTTTTATTTGTAGGTCACGAGAATATACTTAGCACGTTTGAATTGATCTTTAAATTTCAAAGTATTATAGATTTAAGCATTTTCGTATTATTACATTATACACCTATGCCATGTTTTATAAAAAAATACCATTTCACTTGAATAGAAATTTTAATACATTTTAAAATTTATCATTGTCGTCGTATACATCTTTGTTGTTTGTCATTTTGTATTCATTCATGCACCTGAAAGCTAAATATGTTTCATAATAATATATTTTTTGATTCTGTTTTGTTATTACTTCATTTTTTTACATTTACAAGAGATGTAAAAGGTATGTACAATTAATTTTAAAATCACGTGAGTAATATGAAGATTGTTTCAAATAGTGGACCGTTAGTTTATAGTTTATGACTGTTTTAATCATCGATATAATATATGTACTACGCACATATAATTCAATGGTTTTAATATAAAATTATTTCGATTTGAAAATTTAAACCACAAGCACAATTGAATAACTTATTTATTTTGTAAGTCATTTCTGTTTTAATGTAATTAAAAATGTTTTCACCATAAAAGGTACAAAACCCAGTAGTGCGGAGAATCAAAGAGAGTGCCTTGCGTTTAGAATTAAAATTAACGGTACCAAAACAATTTTCTTTGTAGTTGTAGGATCATTGAATCAAATTTTGTACATAACATTCATAAGTGTTTTAAAAAAATTGTTACTTTTTTTCATGTATTTGTTCGTCCTACCTTATGGATCCTGCACGAAATTACCATCTTTAGGGTATTGTAAGTATCGATGCACGTAGCATATCCTCATATTTTTGTAGAATTTCCACTACAACACTTGTTCCATACCCTATTTTTCGATTTTATAACAATTAGTACAATGTCTAGTAAAGGTAAGATTCTTAACTTCCCCATGCTGTTTACTACGTTTTTACATTTTTTTTAATTAGATAACTCGCTCTCTTATCTATTCGGTACAAATTTAACAATTTATTTAAACTAACTTACGGATGAGTAAGAGATTTGAAAATTTAATATAGCTCAGTTCTAAAAACGTGGTAAAATGGTTGCCGTTTTACACTATAATTAATGCAATTTAGGCTTCTTTCGTAAAATGCATTACGTTTAACATTATTTTTACATAAACTGATTAATAACATAAAGTTTATTGAATCAAAATTATAACATTATTCTTATTAAATATTTAATAAAATAAAATATTCCTTTGGTGTACCAATTATACATATTACTTTTTTATATAAGTTAAGTTAAGTTAAATATTAAAGGCATAGGGGATGCGGCTCACCTGATGGTAAGTGACTACCGTCGCCCATGAACAACTGCCTCACAAGGGGAATTGCAAGTGATGATGCTTTATAGCTAACCATTAAATACTTTTATATTGTCGGAAGTGTCGTAAACGGTGACAGAAGGACACAAGGCTAGTAGTGTCTTTCCCGTAACATATAAAAAAATGCGACAGCTAACCTGCTTCCCAAGGTTTAAAGCTGAAGCCTTGTGAGATAATCTATGTAGAGACTTATGTTCAGCAGCGGTTGAAATCAATGAACGATTGCATTGTTTAATGAGATAGGTGATGAGTATTTGCTTAATAACAGGAAAAAGATGATGGTCCACTTTGCAAGTTCTACGAGGTGATAATGGACTTAGGTGAAAATAATCAGTTCCTGAATGAGCTAACTTTGGCAAAGGATATAACTTTGTTCGCACCTTCTAATGAAGCTTGGGACGAGATCACTGTGCAAAATCTTATCAGGTACTTGTGTGGGTTTGGCCTCTTTTTAAATTTCCATAAATTTTATAGTGCCGTATGGACTGAGGAGTAATTTTTGTTGTTAGAACGCGAATACTACCTCTAATATTAACGTAGTAGCAAGGCTACAGGAAGAAAAGGTGGCTCTTAAATTCAAACGTTTGAATTAAGGAACCACTTTGAGCTGGAAAATAGTCAAATGATATTTTTTTAAATATGATTTAGTAATGTTTATTTGTTTAAACAAACAAACTCATTTTTACAAAAAATGAGTTTGTACAATTCTAATAAAGCTTTCGTATTTATTCAGCTAATTTAAACCTATTTTACACGTATTCTAATTTTTACCATAAATATAAAATAGTAAAACTATATTAATATTTTTATCAATTTTGTAATAAAACGCATTAACACATTTTAACTGGCTTCTTTATCTCGACGTTTATAAAACTGTTATTCGAATAGAAAAATAATACACAAACATTTGTTACAAAATTTCACATAAATATACGTACAATCAAAATCAGTTTTTCGAAACATTCAAATTGTTTGTTCCTTTAGCATTAAATGTATAGAACAAACAAAAATAACTTAAGGTATTGTATTAAGACAGAGTATATAGTTACTGTGACCTATCATTTTTAATAAGTTGAAGCCGTGGTAAAGATATATAGGTTCTACCGGATATAGGTATAGCTATATACCTTAATATAACTATGATACAAAGCACGACCTAGTAATATAACTAGGTACCTTACTAGACTAATTTAGGGCAAAAATTATAAGCATATGATTAGGGAAATAATTATAAGCGTATAGTTTTGACTAAGAATGTTAGTCAAAACTACTTTTAACTTATACTTTTTGAATTTTTAAATTAAAAATTTAAATTCTTTCAATATTATATTTTATATCATTATTAATGTATGCGGCTTTAGGGTGGCCCAAGGTTCACTCCAGCTGCACCTTAAATCTACGATCAAAAAATTAACATGAACAACCATATTACAACAGGAACTGAAGATCCAATGTCCATGTCGCGAAATTAGTTGGAGTTTTAAATTTTTTTTGCAGCTGTTTTTAAATTGCCTACATGTTTATCTCTTCGGTCTTGAATGTTTTTTTCGTTGTTACATTAATTGCACAACAGTTGCGATCAGTACACGAGTGTGCTCTTGTACATTCACTTTAGAATTATAATTATTTTACTAGATTAGTATATATATATATATATATATATATATATATATATATATATATATATAATATTTATTGAATCCAAACGTGTTGCAGCTGCTAAGCCCTCCCCATTAAATACATACCAAATAGAAAAAAACTAATAAAAGTGGGTAGAAGTAAAATAATTAGCTATGTGCTATGTTCTAATCCGACAAATGGCTCAATACTACTATAGCTAAATGTTTAGTTGTATGATACAACAGTAAGGCAGGAGAGATATTCTATAAATGTGTCACACACTTATATTAATATTCAAATGTTATAGTAAACAAGAACTTATTCTATATTCCACATAAAAATAATTGAAACGTAGGGAGTAGTGACTCAGTTAATATTACATTTTCTAAAAACAATAAAATATAATATGCAAACTGTTCATTTAAATAAAACAAAACGTTCATTATAAATAAATCACACATACTTAATATAACTAGAATTAGAGTATCTGAAACAAAAACGTCCTTACACTTAAATTTTGATATAGAATTGAATTTTAACAATTTTTCTGCTCCATTACATGAACACCATTTTACAACAAAAACTATGAGTGTTTAGGAACAAGGTGATTAGATCTTAATTATTCATAAAATTAATAGATCTTCAATTTTTATTTTAAATAAATACTTGTGTGAAATAATTTCCTAATATCGCGCGTAGTTCTAGAGATCACTATCTACTGAGATAATAGCAAAAACTCTGTGGACAGTGTTTTCGTATAGTTGAAATTCTTGCCCAAAAACCGCTGTTATAGAACTGTCAGTATTTTTGTCGAACGCACGAAATTGCGAGCTAAAGCTAATAAACAAATAATTTACTAAGTACCTTAGTCACTGATAACGTCCTGTAACCTTTTAGTATTATAATAAAAGCCTGTAACGTTTTCCGCGTTTGAATATCAACAAAAGCTCTTCGCTTCATACGGACATTCTTTTCTATGCCAAAAATTATGTAACGATATTCAAATGTCAAAGTTTTATTTTCTAACTTTTTTTAATTCGTACAATGAAAATATATTGAGTTTTAATTATTACATGGTATTTTTTATTTACCTATAATACCTACTTAAATGAAAAAATAATTTTAGAAAAAAAATTAACTTAATTTACTGTTCTTCTTGTTATATACTGATATATACATTATAAAGAAGACATTTAAAATTTCTTGTCTTTTACAGAAATCAACAGAAGCTTAAGGAAATATTAAACTTGCATTTAGTGAGGGAGAGGTTACCGCTTGATGCCATCATTCACAATAATATGAATCAGGTCAGTAATTATATTTACTCTTATTGTTGTAAATAGAACATATTTAAGAAAATTATTTTAAAGGCAGGCAAAGGAAATGTATTTAATAAAAAATTTACGACTTCATTCTCTTGGTTCGCTGCTAATTGGAACAGCTTCCTGGATCTGTACGTTAAATCATTATAAGTCGTACTATGTTCTCAATAAGATGTGATATTCGTTCAATGTTCTTTTAGTTTAGTTATCAGTGTCATTGTGTGCCGGCATGACATGTTCTCTGTTCACCCTGTTATAATTTATCTGACTAAGCTAGATGCATGTTAAAAGATAGCTAGAACCAAACATGTAGTCTGGGAAATGATTGTGAAAAAAAAAACATTATAAATTAATCTATAACTTTTTAATTGTTGTTTTTTAGATATATCAAGCACCGACAGCCGCTCCACGCAAGTATCTTTACTTCAATGTAATAAATACTAATTCGAATCAGACATTAACCGTAGAAGGCGGTGGAGTAAATGCTACAGTCACGCAACCCAACATAGCAGCTACAAATGGATTTGTACATATAATCGACAGAGTTCTAGGAGTCCCTTACACGACTGTATTTGAAAAGTTAAAGACGGACCCTATGCTCAAGTAGGAAGTTTTCTACAATAAATTTTGTATTCTTTAATAAAAATTAAGTTTTTTTTTATATTTCTTATATTATTATTCTATTTAGTCTGTTGTGCTCCTATTTCCAGCATAACATACAATCTCGGCAAGCGTCAAATGTTTAATCATCAATTAAATGAAATGGAACATAGATATACTTATTTTGTACCACGAGACCACGCTTGGCTTAAGTTCCAAATAAGGCACCCCTCAGCATATAAAGCACTTTTTAGAGATGACTTTGGTTATTACGTGAGTAAATATTTATACCCGATTTATTATTTTTAGTAATTTTAAACTTTAAAAGAAAAAAATACTTTTTCACCAAAAAAAGATAAAACTTTGTCTAAAATAAGGATATTCACTAAAATCGTGGTGGGGTTTTACGTTAGGGGTTACACACATATAATGTTCATATACAAATATCAAGACCCGGAACAATAATTTGTATGGGTTATACAAATAGTTGTTATGAATGGAACTCTAACCTGCGGACCCGAGGCGCCGTAAAACAGTTATCCAGTGCACTACTGTAACGTCAATTGTTTACTGGAACGAATTGCGGTTGTGTTGTGTTATGGTTGTATCAAGAATGGTTTGACTCGGCCGACCTTGATCATAAACAGATAAAACTCAAAAAAATACAAGCGTAAAATAACAGCTGTAATGCTTGAGTTTTTCGTACGACCAGTAACGAGCAATTCATTCCATCCGGGGTGACATTGCATGTGCATTTTAACCCTGATTCTTAAGCCTGGTTACTTAAGAATTAGATGTAGACATAACGTGTGCTCTTTTGTAATCTTTACTTGCATAAAAAATAGAATATCCAATAGTAAATTTTTTACAGATACATTTTATGAAATTTTATTTAATTTCATCGTAATTATGGTTCACAATGTATATATTTAAGTTATGTAAATAATCACTTTAAAAGAGAAATGCTTTTAACAAAACCCCGATTTACTTTGCAGACAAAGCAGATTTTAGAACGTCACGTAATTCGAGCTGGTAGGGCTTATACCGTATCGGATTTAAAACTCCTGGCGAACGAAACTCATCCCATTATTCTTCCAACCACCAGAGATCCTCTTAAATTGCGCGTCAAAGAATCAGACAAAAGTAGGTTTACAAAAGAATTTTTTTTAAATCTTTCAACCTATTGTTGTTTTTATTGAATTTATAACATTGCATTTTTACCAGATTACTACGTGGAGTGGAATGGACACTGGATTCACGTGTTTAGACCAGATGTGGAATGCACTAACGGTATCATTCACGTAATAGATGAACCCTTTGTTTTGGAAAGTGATATACGTGCTACAGGTAGAGCCGAAAATACACGTCTAGCATATACATATTTCTTACTAATGGTGTCCTACGGCTTCGTAAGAATTTTAGGAAATTAAATCTAAAATAAATTGAGTTGTAATCGAAATATGAAATTGTTGATATAAAACAACATTGTGAAGTAAATGGATAATTTTAAAAGAGCAAGATGGTGACAACAAACTATATATAAATGTTAAAAACGAAAAGCTTTCGGCGCTTGATGCAATTATGTTACAAAATTAACTAATAATGTTCGCATTATGACAAAATACAGGGATACACTTATTTAAATCAGAACAGAGAGAACATACAGATTTCAGATCGTTATTCCTACAAATAAATTAAAATTGATAGTATTTTATACATCTCTATAGTTACCAGTAGATACTTTAATGTTTGTTTTAATATCTCATCAATTCAAAAATGTTATTCAAGTAGTGAACTATTATAAACTTTACAAGTACTTATTGATCATAGGTAAGACACTGCCAGAAATTCAAAACATCCGATATTTAGCATAGAAATTATACGTTTAATATCCATCATATATCTACATGTTACTCTAAGAATGCTTATGGCTACATCTGTTCGAATTGTAGTGCTATAGGGAACTTGAAACGTTTGTAAACCTGATTATTAAATTCTATAATGTATACAAGTTAAATAGATATTTCTAATTTGATTTTTAAATGTATTGCAATTTTTATATCTTATAAAATGAAGATCTGCAATTTTGATACCAAAATTATTATTATTAATTGTACCAACGTATCAATTATATTATATTTAACTATAATGTTTCATCTTTTCTAAGATAATGATATACATTCCAGTAAGGGTATATTATGTTGAAACATATTTACAATGTATCGATAATTTTTTAATTAATGTTAATGTTCAAGTATGTAATAAATTACTAGAATATTTATTTATTTTAATCTTAAATTTTTAAAATTATAATATAAATACAATTAAGTATAATATCTGTTATAGAATTTATTTCAACAGAGAATATTATTTGTATAAATGAAGTAAATTTAAAATAAAAAATATAATTTCCGTATAAAAATTATTTCATATTTGTATATAGGAACGAATATTCTTTTCATATAAGACAATTCCGACTATCAAGTAGATTTATAAATGGTGTAAATAATTACATTATTTAGGTTATTGATAAAAATTATCGACGGCAATTAATAACGTGTGACTTAAAATTTCATTGTTTATACATAATAAATTACTAGTTTAAATTGAATTTTTAAATAAAACATGTACCATTGTAAGTGTTTTTAAATGCTGCTTTATATCTCTAACTGTGGTAAGTTTCTTTACAAAAAAAAACTTGAGAACATGACTGAATAGACCAACGCTTTGTTAGAATAAAATTAACAATGATACAATGTTTTCAATCGCATTGCATTTTTTTTATAACACAATTTTGTTGTCATTTGCTTTCTTATAATATAAAAGCGTAGGTACTCTATGTTTACTCATGACGTCATGATAGAATATAGAATGTGGGCGTCAACTTTATATTGCCTTAAAAAAGGTTGTCTTAAAATATATAAAGCAGCGGTTAAAATACTCACGTGACTATTTTTGTCGTTAGAAACATATTTCATTGTCACAAAATGATCTTTTTAGTTCGTTCATAATGCTAAATTCGTATACCGCTATTTATATAACGTGTACTGTAAATTTTTTTTCGTTCAATTATTTTAATACAAAGTAAGTTCATTGATACATATTTAAAACCAAAGCCATATTTTTTATACGAGAGGGGGCAAACGAGCATACGGCTCACCTGATGGTAAGTGATTACCGTCACCCATGAACAGCTGCAACACCAGGGGGATTGCAGATGCGTTGCCGGCCTTTTAAAAAGGAATAGGCAAAGCTATGAAACGAAACGGGAGATGAGGTAGAAATAGCGCTGATTACAACTCAAAGTGAAAAAAACTTTTTCCAACTCGAGCATGTTAGCTATGGCAAACCTTTGGCGGGCTGTCGTAATGGTGATGAAGTTAATTGATTTATGGATCTTTAAAACCAAAGCTAAGTGCTTTACAAGTATTACCTACGTATCACATACGTATTATATATAAGTAGTGTTAATATGAAATAATAACTTAATAAAGCTATGATTAAATTAGTCAAATGTTCACAATAAATTTTCATTTTTCAAACAATGTATTATGTATCAATCATGACAATATAAATTATATAAAATGTTTAGGCAATCTTTCGGAAAGTGTGTGAAATTTCAATCAATTGTTAAATTACTTAAGATTTATGAACAAAAATGTAACTCTACCTATGTGTTTAATAAATAATTAATATCATTTTGTTTTTCTAAGGCAGCCGCTTATCCCCTTACCACAACCACAATATTAATACAAAATTAAGACTGTGCTACTAAGACTCGCGTAGTGAACGGCTCACGTAGTAACAGAGTTTGATCGTAAATGTTAATTGCAACTTATAACGAAGTAAGGTTTGATAACTTCTTAAATAACTAATCTTCTCGTCACATATTCCTCAAAACCTGAATACAAGAATGTTATATATTCCAAGTATTCATATATACCAGCGCGTATTGCTAGAGATGACCTGTGGGTTAGAGACGTGGTTATTAAATTATGGCCGTATGAGCAAACTTCTGATCTCTATGAGCAATGTTGAGAGATATACTCGTGATATTATTCGTAATAAAGATATCCGGAGTAAACCCAGAGTAGTAGCCTTTATTTAACGGATCAGTAAGCTGATAACTCTACACTAAAAATCAAATTACAAAATTGGTAGCCGTTTACAGATAAGCGAATTGTAGGGCGGCATCTACTAGATATGACGATGACTTGGTAAGATATGTAGGAGGCTTAGGAGCGTGTTTCTTGGCACATCTCTAAATTCATATTCTCTCTTGAATGGATAGGTAATCGAAGTTTTAACAACGTGTATGGCGTTGCAGGAGAATATTGTAAAGGAAGATCGTAGAACGAAGCCTAAAGCTGGGAACATACTTTTCATGAATTGTTATTTACAAACGGAACAATATATTTATATTTTTTGATAAAATACAAACAAAAAGTATTTTGACTTTTGACGATAAATTTAATATTAACTGCGTTAAAAATTTTTAGATGTTTGAAAAATCACAAATTCGGATATTTTCACTCATCAAAAATAGGTAAGGTAACGGAACCCGTAATGGACAGTGCAACCGTGATGGACATTTCATTCTTTATCTATTAAAAATAGCCAAACTGAATATTTCTTATAATATTGCCAGTTATACGAGTATTGAGAGTTATTACTCCACGAGTGATAGACCCTACCGAAGCCATGTTTTTCGTTTGACAGTACGCGAGACATTTTGTTCGTTCACAGGAAGAGTGCAAAAACGTGGTTGTGACATTTATATGAATAAATCCTAAATTATTGTAAGCATCGTGATGCTGGTTAGTTCAACAATTACTTTTTTTCTGAAATAGTTATACATATTTTATTAAATGTCTGTTTACTTCGTGTTTTCGAGGTAGTTCAAGAATTGTAATAAAATCTTGCAAATTTTAAAATGGAAAGAATAACAAACAATTAAGGCTATGTTTAACACTGGATACACTAACATGTTACTACCCAGTCATGTACATTTTGTTCATTACTGGATTTTTGAACAAATTCACCATAATTTTTATTCTGTGAATTCTGACAGTAATATGTTACGTTTTATTCTTGAAATATTTAAGAACTTATTGCGTAATCCAGTAATGTACAACCATGTCCATCACTGCCTGTCCATAACTGGGACTGAGAATAAAAATGCTAGAACAGTACATGCAAAGAAATAATACACAAGTACAGACCATACAAAGACTGAGCACACAAGGACAGATCAGGCTAGAACAGAATACACAAGAACTGAATGCAAAAAAAGAACAGAGAACAGGAAAGAAGAACAGAGTGCGGAAGTACAGATCACAACAGAAAATAATACACAAGGACTAAATGAAATTAGACAGAATATAAAAGTGGACACTGATAAACAGAATGCAAGCACCAAATTTTAATGTACAAAGAAAAAACATAGAAGAACAGAATGAACGTTCAAGAACAGAATACGCAAATACTGAATGCACAAGGACAGGACAAAAAAAATCGATCACCCAACTGGACAAGGAAACAATGAGCAATCTTTGTCAACAGTATATGCTACATCACATAATATGTTATAACGAATTCACCAGTGTCGTATCATTCAACCTCTACAATATTATCAAAAGACTGGGTAATCCCGTCACCTTTTAACCGTGTCTTTTTGGCCCAAACCTGAAACTAAGAAGGGGCGTACCAAGGAATGTGTACTGTCAGCTATAACTAGTGAAAAATGGAGATATTACATGAAAAAAAACGAAAATGAAACGAAAAAAGGAAGAAGATAAAAAAATCTAATAAAACAAATAAAAATATTAAAAGAAAAGATGGCTACAGAAAAGAAACAACAACAAAAACTAACGACAAATATAAGGCAGCAAGATTTGTTTTCCGATGATGACAATGATGACATGGAAGCTTAGTATGCTGAAAGCGATGACTCCAAATATGCTCAAAGTGGGAAATCAGACTCTGAAAATTAACCTTTAAGAAAAATACTTTCTAACAAGAAAACTATAGATGTTACCAATTAGTTAAGTTAAATTAAGTGCAGGACACTTTCAGATGACCAGATAAGCCAGATAAAATATGGTACAAAGCAGAAGATGTTATAGAGAAAATTAATGACCCTTTGCTCCTGAATAAGCGAGGGTTCTATAAAATTAAAGAAATGGAAAAATATTTACCGGATATTTTTTCTTTTCGAGTTTATTATTTTACTTGCTTTTATATTTCTAATACAATTACTAATAGGTTTGTGCTCAATAAAAATTATGGAAGACTGCGCAGAAAAAACTAGCAAGCGCAAAGCGCAAGTCGCCAGGACACATCTACCATATCCGCATTTTGCTTATTTAATTTGTTTAAAAGGTGCAAAAAATTATGACATGAATAAACATATATGCTATTAAAAACACATGATTGTAATATATGAAACTTATACAATATTTAAATTAGGTACCACTCCTGGGGGAAATACTACTTACATTTACGCGCACCTAATCGCATTTCTTACAAGCGCTGCTAGCGCTTTTTTCTGCCAAACGCACCCACTGATTTATATAAATTACTTGTTTTGTATTCTTCTTTGCATAAATGTTTGGTGTCCATCACTAGATGTTCATGACTGGAGGTAGTTCCATCATTGGATGTCCAAAACTGGAACTGACCCTGTTCATTACTTGTGTTTTTAAATGGTTTTGTTTGTTTAAGTATATTTCTAAAAGTTGTAAGAATAGTGTAGTTTTTAGTAAATGAACTTATTACTAATAAGTTCTTAAATCGCTTGCAATCTCAATTGCATTCATATGAACGTCTATCTACAAAAGATAGTAGAAGACATAAACAATTGGTCTTAAACTGTCCATTATGGGTTCCGTTACCTTATATAAAGAAAGAGAATCATTAAAGTTTCTATGACTTTTTTACGACAAAGTTAATATTTTCGAAGTTACGAATGTTTTAATTTTTGTGAAAACCCAAATTCGAATTATTAAAAATATATAAAGAAATGTATAAAATATTTTTTATAATCTCGCTTAAGGAATTTTTTTTTAAAACATAGGATGACAAACGAGTCCACCCGATGGTAAGTGGTTGCTGTGGCGCATAGACGTCTACATCTATCCTCGATTACAAATCAAAATGCAGATGTGTTGTCATCCGTATGGACTTATATGGAATGCCTCGTTTCCAGTAAAAGGGGTCTCCGGTTCTCTACACTCACCATACGAAACACAGCAGCATTATGCTACTATATAAAGTGGGTATAGAGTTGTCAGTCATTTTCAGTTGAAGACGCTTCATATGCATCAATCGTTAGCATCATCGTTTATTGTTGCACTATCGACAGGTACACCAACAAAGACTGAACGTAGTCAAAGCCAGAATATATTGAAACCCCATAAGAAAATAAAAAGGTGATTTCACATAATTAAACGAGACTTGATACTTGGTAAGCTTGTGAAGGAAGACTTTAAAAAAAAAATTTTAAACGTTTTCCTTTATTTAAATAACACAGATGTACATAATATTTGTGTTAAGATAATAAACTGTCCACGAAAACGCAGTTTAGTGGACAAATGAATACAGTACTCGAAAGTTAGTACGTGCATACGTGTAATCATCCCATTCAACACGATAAATGTTTTACTATAAAACATGTAAGGTGCGCCTTGGTACTTTAATGGAACTATCTGTATTTAATTTTTGTTATTCGATATTTTCATTTTTATGTCAATATCATTATAAAACAAAGTTATTTGAACCACTCAGAAAAAACACAGTTTCCATTGAATTTTTTGTTGATTTGAATTGAATGAAATTGTTTCCTCAGTTTCAAAGAAACGCAAACTCGCAACTTGTTAGAAAAGTTAAACGTAAGAGTGTCCTATCAAAGCGTCAAAAATTTTATTTAAAAAAAAAGTAAAGACAATCTAGAGCTTATCAAGAGGCTTTCTTGGATTATCTAGTAAAGCTTTCCCCCGGTGAGACAATTTTCTGACATGTACTGATGATTTTTCGAGCAAGACCCTGATCTTGGTCAGTCTAAAGACTAGCCGTCGTTCAGTCGTCTAGATCTGAATTCCTAAGCAAGGTTAGGGCTAGGTCCTTATCAGTCACAAGCAGCAGCAACGCCTCCAGTACGTCGGTGCAGCTGGCTACGTAGCACGCACCACACGTGTGGTGCTAGCTTTAGCCGACCGTGCCGATCACAAACAAGCTCGGGTACATCAGCGGGTAGAAAGGATAAACGCCGTACTCCTTAAAATAAAGAATCCGTGTGAATTTATTTTGAAATGTTTTCCACCATGTCGATATATTTATCTTCATGAGGAATCCAAATAATTGCACTCGTTTTCAGCTGGCTGCGAACAAATGCGTTGTATAAAAAACTAATCACCCTCGTTCTTAGAAAATTCCTGCAATTTATCAGGATAAAACCTAAGTTTCCTAAGGACTTAAATTTTCAGATACCATACACACTAATAACCTTGCATTTTAAATAAAACTTATTGGTTACACTCCGCTCCACGAACCTATGTCTCTCTGAAGCTGCTTACAATCCGAAACATCCGCTACGGAAAAAAAGAGTTTTAGATCGTCTGCAAACAGGAGGCATTTCAAAATTCAACGACCTCTGTGAGATCATTTATCATCAATACGAAGTCTAACTCATTAATATGAACTCATATTATTCCCCTGACCCAAACCCGAAAACGTGAAGTAAAGTTCGGATTCATACCTCTCGTACTCGACGCACTGTCGGCGTTCACCAAGGTAACTCGCGAAAATTTTTAAAAGATGCGATATGAATCCCAGCGTGCGAATCCCACATGTCTCCTAGCATTGACGGCGAGATATTAAAACACAACTCTGAAGGATTGATACTCCATCGAACTTCCACACTATCACTTTTGTCATAATCCATCATGACATAGTTAGTCTTCCTGGAGACACAGTTTAAAGACCTGCAGCAGAGGCTCTTGTTTTTTTCCTTTTTTTCGGACAATCACGATATATCTTTGCGTTACGTAATATATAAAGTCATTTACGTACTGTCAAACTTATGTACGTACATAAATATGACAGCAACGCGACGTGGGTGACGAGGGTGTTTTTCATTAGAACGTTTGAACAAAAAGTTGTCTAACATCTGTATTTACATGCAATGAACACAAACTAACATTTTGCTTTAAAACTTCATTAGGCATTTCAAAGATAAATATATTTTGTAAGAGCAAAAGCTTCTGTAGAAACTGAACTTTACTATACTAATATACGTACTATGTACTAACATACGTGGTAGAGCCACGCTGCAGCTATAATAGTGGACTGGCTCGATCGGGTTAGGACCACGCTCTCACAGAATACCAGCGTAAAATAGCAGCTTAATGCTGCTGTGTTTCGTATGGTAAGTGTAAAGAACCAGAGAGTCGTTTTACTGGAAACAAGGCATTCTTTCTTAGTCCTCAGGGGTGGCATGTATAAAACTAAAAATGCAGGTGGGAATTTGGTTATTAATCAGGGACGACCGTAAATGTCTATGGGCTAAAGCATCCATTTACCACCGGGTGGACTGTGTGCCTATTACGTTACCGATATTTTATAAAAAAAAAACAGATTTTTACATTTAATATCTTGCCTTTTTAGAAACATTTTTGAAACTAGGTCACCTCTTTTAGTTTAATGAAACTGTTCAAGACAATTTGATTACACAGCTGTCAGAATTAATTTTAACTACATAGTCTTACGCAGTACAACATTAATAAAGACAGTGTAAGGGACACTGTCTTTATTAGTTTTCTCTTCTATTCCTATAAGTAAAATTTGTTTGAAGTTAATACATATAATAAAGCCTTTATTTTATTTCAAACATTTAAATTCTCTTACAAATACGCAGTTGAATTATTTTCTTATAACTATATATTTCATTTGTGATGTTTGTTTGACAAGGTATTTATATGTAAGTTTAATTTAAACTAGCTTCTTATTCTTCTAATTCTAATTCTCTTTATTCACGAACCCATCAGCCCGAAATGGTGAGCATGGACTTATCAAGATTGCACGAATTTTAGTTTCTATGCCTAGCTTAAATATTTAATTAAATATTTAATAAAAAATTAAAAAGTATAAAAGCCGATTTCGATGATCTAAAAATACAAAATAAAACTCTTCAAATAACTTCTGAATCCAGTGCCAAGCCAACTGCTGAACATAGGACTCCCCCAAGGAATGCCACAAAGCACGGTCCTGAGCCATCTGCATGCATCGCCTTCCAGATCTTACCAGGTCGTCACTCCATCTAGTGGGGGGTCGCCCTACACTACCACTATCGGTACGAGGCTGCCACTCGAAGATCTTTTTTCCCCATCGGTTACGGGTTCTTCGAGCTATTTGGCCGGCCTACTGCCACTTCAACTTACTAATACGTTGGGCTATGCCGTTCACTCTGGTTATACTACGTATACCCTCATTTCTAAGTTTATCACGCAGAGAAACTCCGAGCATAGCCTCTCCTTAGCTCGCTGAGAGACTTTAAGCATCCTCATACAGCCAGTAGTGAAGGACCACGTATCTGATCCGTAAGTCATCACCGGCAACACGCACTAGTTGTACAATCTAGTTTTCAGGTTTTGAGGTATACTTGACGAGAAGATGTATCGTAATTTCCCGAACGCTGCCCAACCCAGTTGAATCCGTCGATTGACCTCTCGGTCGAAGATGGACTTACCTGGTCAGACTATTTATCCCAGGTAACGGCATAGGTGGGACATGGACATTAAACATAATCTTTGTTTTGTCCATGTTCATTGAAATACTCTGTTGAGCATACCATTGAAGCACAGTGCTTAGGTCCTCCAGCGATTCCGCCATAAGGACTATATCCTCGTCAAATCGAAGGTGAGTGATGTATTCGCCATTGATGTTAATACCGTATCCTTTCCAGTCCAGTAGCCTGAAAACGTCATCCAATGCAGCCAGTCCATTCCATTTGGCACCGCTGAAGAGACTGTAGAACCGCGCAAATTTTGACGGAATCAAAGGCCTTCTCATAGTCCACAAACGCCAGGCAAAGTGACAGATTGTACTCTTCGGTCGTCTGTACAATCTGCCGCAGGGTATGATGTATATTATGTGGTCTATGATATTTAAGCTTTTTGGAAACCGGCTTGTTCAGGAGGCTGGAAGTCGTCGAATCCGCATCCAAGACGATTCGTAATGACTCTCGAAAACAGCACGTAGACGTAGCTCAGAAAAGAAATCGGTCTGTAGTTCTGCAAGTGAGCGTAAACGTGGTCGTCAACAACTTCGACCTTAGTGCTCTCAACAACTACCGACATAGGTGTGACATGGACATCAAACATGATCTCCGTGTTGTCCATGTTTATATTAAGCGCTGTGGTCTTTTTTAGGTAGCTTAAAAACTTCTTCAAATGCAGCGGTGAAGAGTTTTGGGGATATAAAGTCACCCTGTCTTACACCTCTCTGCAGTTGGATAAGTTTTGTACTCTGGTTCTGTACTCGGAAATCCATCTTAGCCTTACTGTACAAATAATTAAGCACTTCGATATACTGACAGTACACTTGGCACCGCTGAAAGGACTGGATCACCGCCCAAATTTTGACGGAATCAAAGTTTTACTCATCGTCCACATACGCTGGGCATAGTGTCAGATTGTACTTTTCGGTCTTCCGTACAACCTGCCACATGGTATGTATGTGGTCCATGGTACTGAAGCCTTTTCGGAAACCGGCTTGTTTCGGAGGCTAGAAGTCGTCGAGTCTGCGTGCAAAATGATTCGTAATGACTTTCGAAAACAGCAGAAATCGCACTACGTTGGTCGGCGAGCGTTGTCGCCTGTTCCGAAGGATAAGACCACCGCACTTCTGCTCCACGACTTCGAAGTAGTGGAGGATAGAATTAAAGATCATCTTAAGGACTTTAAGTACCAGTTTCCCACCTGTTTTCGGAAAGTCCGCTGTAATTCCGTCCTCGCCTGGTGCCTTGCCGTTTTTAATGTGCTGGTGAGCGATTCTAATCGCGCTTACTTGTGACTTCAACGATGATGTATACAGCTGCCAATAGAATCTCTCAATCTCCCTCAAAATCGCGAGTGTCCCGGAAATGACGCTGCCTCTCCCATGAAGTCGGCCAGCTGCTACCCTATCCCAAATTTCCCTACATCCAGCTCACCGTTCTTTCTTGTGCCTAGTTTTGCGTTGAAATCTCCCCTTAAGACCGTATAGAGGGTTTTGAAGCAATGCATGACTCTAGAAATATCCTCATACATTTCTCTACCTCCTCATCGGGATGTGCCAATGTTGGTGCATAAACATGTATGATCTTTAGCGAATATCGTTTGGTGATTCTGAGCATAACGTACGCAACCCTCGTCGACAAACTCCCAATTTGTACAACGTTGTTAACGAGAAACTTGTGGACGATAAATCCAACACCTCCTTGGGACAGACAGATCCCGATGATAGAAAAAGTTGCCAGATTTGAGAATCACCATATCCTCCCCTCTCTACAGACCTCGGATAATCCTATAATATTCCAGCGCAACTTTTCATCTCTTCTACCAGCTCCAGGATCTTCTCGTCAGTTCTCAGGGTGTGTGCGTTGTATGTTGCCAGGTCCAGTCGTTTTAGGTACCGAAATTCCACCGGAGATTCTTAGCACCCCCTGCCACGCCGTTACGATGGTCGCCACCGTAGCCAGGATAGCGGGGCCGCTGGGGACTGGGGGCCGTCTATTTATGTCGTTGCTCATGTGGTTTATATTGCTATAGTTGCCAAGCTTGGCTAACGGGTTGGCAACCGCAGTTTTTTGTACATTTGCTGTTATCAGGAAGATGCTGCTGCTCATCTCCTACATGGACCTCTACCATTGTAGAGAAAACATACTTAAATCGTCGCACTAATAAGGCGGCTTGACGATTGCCATGCCAAACGGTTCGTGTCTTTAACACTGCTGCCCATTGCCAGTCGTTATTTTACATCTGGCATAAACGAAATGTTTATAATGTCATCTATCGGCCTTTGTGTCGCATAATTTTTTTATTTTATTGTATTTCGTTTTAGATGATTTCAATAACATAATTTGGTCCGACTCGTGATTGGAACCCTCATAATCAGCAGTTGTGGTATCTACCACTTGACTCACAAGGAAGCATCCTGCGGTTTATATCAACAGATCCAACTCGGCTGGGCAGCGCAAACAAAAGTCTACAACTGCTGCATGTTGCCAGTGATAACAGATCGTCGACGAGAATCGTGGTTCTTCACTATTCGTCGTATGAGAAAGCTCAATACCGCTCAACGAACTAAGGAGACGCCTAAGCTCGGAGATTGACTCCGTAGTGACGGTATCCGCAGTATTACCAGAGTAACTGAGACAGTTCAACGAATCGGTAGTTGAAGGGACAATGAGGTGGTCATACAGCTCGAAGACCCGACAGCGATGGGGAAGAAAGATTCTCGGGGGCAGCCTTGTGCCAGCATGCGAAATTTCGAGTGGCTCGCCCCTAGATGGAATGACGACCAGGAAAAAGATGCAAGAAGTCGAGGGATACCTGCATCTAGGTTCAGGATTTTTTGGGATTCTTCGGGTGAGGCCTATTTTCAGCAGCGAACTTGGATCGGCTGTAGTGATGATTATGATGGAGATATCATTTTATGCGAAGGGTCAAATTCGGTCTTTTATTCTATTCTAATTTAAGAGCTTATATCAAATATTTCAGTACTATCGTAGCATAAACCTTTAAACTTAACAAACTAAGATTAAAGGCAAAGGTACATTACACAATCACATTAGTCCAATTAGAACAAAGACAAGAAGGATAATCGTGTAAGCTGACTGTAAATCTGTTTAACTCTTACTTATGTAAATAAATTCTGTATATATTCACCCATTTACGCAAAAACATAATTTTCTCCTAGTCTGATAATACATGCTAACCAAAATGGCTATATATTCTCTTTGATCCTAAACCTACCTCTGAACTTATCGCATAAACGTTGCATCGGACACGGGTCGAGTGCGTGCCTTTGAATCTGATTATCCGAGAACTGTTATCATGGTTGAAAACTGTCGAGCAGCGCGTGATCATATATTTATCCTTCGTCCCTCATTTAGAATTATTTTACTGTTTTATTCCGCATTGTTTTGTATGCGACTTACACAAATATGTAATGTCCACCAAACAAGATATTTTTTTATAGCATTGACAAGCTTAAGGCTTTTTAGAAGAATTTTTAGATGTTGGGATTATTTTCTGCATTTGGTCATCCCTGAATAAGTAACATACAAAGGAAACGATTAAACGTAAAATAAATTAAAATATTTGGTCTATATGATACTACACATCATTGATAGTGCTTGCAGCATGAGCGATACAATGGAACTCAAATTTAAAAATCCTTTTACTAGTTCATTTCTGTCTTCGACTCAGACTGGGTAGGCACCTCCATATTTCCGCCTTCTAACTGCTGCTGCTTAGATTTAAATGGTAAGAAAGTATTAAGTAATCGGACAGTATTACGAGCTATGAGGTACTTCTCATATCTCAGTGGTAGAGCCACGCTGTAGCTATAGTTGTAGCACGAATAAGTTGGCTCGACTGGGGAAGAACAACACTCTCACAGAATACCAGCGTGAAATAGCAGCTGAATGCTCCTATGTTTCGTGTAGTGAGTGTAGAGTACCGTGGACCCTTTTTGCTGGAAACAAAGGATTTCATTCTAGTCCTCAGGGTTGACAACGTATCTGAATTTTGATTTCTATTCGAAGATAAATGTAGATATATATGGGCCACAGCATTAATTACCATCATGTTGACTATGTGCTCGTTCGTCATCTCCAATCTATAAAAAAACCATCATTGTCACTTACCATCAGGTGAGCCGCATGCTCATTTTCTCCTCTTCTAAAAAAAGGTGGACTGTTAGTTTGCACGTTACTTATTTATTTATTTAGGTTAGGTACACAAAACAGAATAACATGAACAACATATGTTTAAAGTTACAATCTGTATGGTATTCCAAAACATGTGAACACATAACATGATGTTAGGTAACAGTAATGAGTTTACAGCCTTGTTTTTTTACAATGTATATTTTGTTATTAAATATGTCGTTATTTTAGTTTAATTGTATTACTATTATTCAATAAGTTATTGTAGAATTACTAAAATAATAAAAAATACTTTTATATACCAAAATGGATGAAGTGTACAGTTTCTAAATAGTTAAATTTGTAAAAGTTTAAATGTTTGGTCCAGACTTTAATCTAAAGAGTTTACATACATAAAGGGAAATATGAACTTATAAATTCTTCTTTTTGTAGAATAATGTCTTCTAAAAGAAAAGATTTCGGATATTTTCTTACACTCCTTTTACAAAGCATATTCCTTTATTTTTCTTTCATTGTACAAGAGGAAACATAATTCAATACCCTATCAAGTGCTAATTTACACGCGTTGTAAATAAACACCACGTTCACGAGGAAACCTGTCAAGAAATTATAAATATTTCAAGGATATGTGAAGCGACAATACAGACTCTTTTCTCTTTTTTTAATTAAAATTATATAAATATGCTGTTATTATACTATAACTCAATTAATTTGTTTTTAAACATTTATGTAATATTTTGCCCGAAAGGAGATCGATTCGATATATTTTATTAAATTGAAATCATCGTAACAGATAGGTTAAGTATCCATTATTATTCGTTATCATAGAGTTTTACAGTTTCATTTATTATTATGAACTTAGATAAACTGTTAACTGATAATGCTCGGGTTAACTGTAATCTGTTAGTAGTTGATTTCGCATATCGTATGACGACATTATAATCTATTATAGATAATGCACGCGGTTTTGCTATTATATCTAAGATAGAAATAAATGTTAACCTTTTTTAAAATATAATTCATATTATTTTTGAAACGAGCACACTGTTCATCTGATAGTGCATAGATTCCGTGGTCCATAGGCATCTAAATTTAGCATCGAATAAAAATCAAAATTAATGATGCTTAAGAATTGGCAATTCTTCAGTGAGAAAAATTTCAAAAATAATTTAAAAAAATTAAAGCAGTGACTTTAATATGATTTACAGGATTTTATACTAAATATTCTAAAAATTAATTATTTGAGATCCACGTAATAAAATAAAATGATGTATCTCACCAAGTTTGAAGTGCACCTCCCATCTTCCCTCAATTGTATGCATTATCTCCGTCACCAGTAATCCCAGCACCACTACTCCCAACACCACTACAGTATATTATACATTAATATGGGTAAGTCTGACAGTCAGAGTCAGGGTCAAATAAAAAACTTAAAGTCCCTTTTAATTTAAATTAAAGTTTTTAGGGTCTTGATAATCAGTCAGGAGATAAAATGTTCAATTTGTCTAATATCTCTATAAATTTTTACAGGAAACGACCCCTTTTTACTGAAAACAAGGTATTCCATGTAAGTCTTCATGGGTTTAATAGTTTAAACCCATGAAGACTAATTATAGTTAATTCATCTATTGGCCACAGTAAATAATTACCTGATGGTGGACTGTGTGCTCGTTTGTCACCCTTATACTATAAAAAAACTTTGCTAGAACAGGGTACATAATGAATGAATGTGATTACAAGACGTAAGATATTGGTGCTATCTTTCTTTACATGAAAATTTTGACATTCTTTGAAAAAGAAGGATAGAGGATGAGAACGTACTATCTTATGCTCCCATTAAACGAATAGTTAGTTTTTTTATAAGGAATATCATTGCTTCACTAATCATATATTAATATAAGCATATGTTAATATGCTTTCAACAAATAATAATGTGAAAATAAATCAAATTTTCTCGAAATTCCAGCATTACATGCAAGTAGCGATTATTTAAGGTAGAAATTAAATCTAAAACTTTGAAACAAAATTTTATAGATTGTCAATGGTAAGCATTATAACTAGTGCAAGAGTATCATAACTCAGCACTCAACAACCAATATGATGATAGAGAAAATCTTTCAAATAATACTTGCCAGCATGTCCATTATTCGTAAAATTTGTGAACATCTCGTTTTTTTTTAATGAAATTAAAATAAATCACAAAGCAAAACTAGGGTGGCGTGGTATTTCCCTGCTCGGTGTGACAAGCAAACTTACAATCAATCTGATGAGTAATCGGCTACTGCATGCCATGGACATCTGAAAACAACCTCATATAAAGCTGGCTACAGATACGTTTTCACTTATGAAGGCTAAGATGTTTCACAGATTGTAATTATACTGACTTTTTGTAACTTTTAGACTTGAGTACCAGTCTGAAGGTTACAGAGAGCTAGTATTACGACCACAGAAATCGTAATAATAAGACAGTAGAAGTCACATAGACGAGTGACATTGTCGCCACTATTATGTGTTAACGAACATGATTCACCATTTTGTGATTTAGTTGCGCGGGGAAAGTCTTACGTGAATTTATGTTATTATAATGGTGAACTGCAGCATAATAGAAAATAAAAGTAGTAAAAATTCATCAAGGACGTGTAATTTAACTAATAAAGGCATAAAATTGCATCGGTAAGTGGATTATTTACTTATTATCATTAATGTCAACCTTATTTTAATTTTAATACTAATCGAATGATGTGAAATGTTTTCATTAGTCTTCAATAATGTTTTAATTGCATTTTTTGACATTATTTTTGAAAATAATAAAAGGTTATTGTATTACATATAGTTTTTTTTATTTCATTTTGCTACAATATATCTTCGAGGCAGTTTATATACCTACATTTCACAAGCAAAAACATCCAGACTCGTAACAATTACTTGTGAGCAATATAAATACGTATTCCGTGTGGGATCCGAACCCGCGGCCCTCAGCGCCATAACGCTAAGGGTTCGCTAAGCTACTGCGCTACGGAGCCGAAGTTTAAAGCAAAATAATAACAGCAACATGGAAAATGAGTCTTCCGATATTACGCTATTCTAGATAAGGTACATTTGTCGGAACTTCATCAGATGATCCCACTTCCGATTTCGGAAATAAATCAGGGTAAAGGTTAATTGTTAAAAAAATAAAAGTGTGAAAGTGGATGTTTAACTTGTTCTCTTGCTTACGCAATTAATCATTATCAGCAATAAATCACCGTACTGCACTATACATTCATTATAGGCAATTACAGTACGACCATACCGTAATATTTCCCAGTCAAAATTACACATTGGTGTAATATGTGGGACGTAATTGGTTAAGGCTGTAGATTTTGCCACATAGTACCATAGAGTAACATAGGCACTGCTATGTTACGGTAACATAGAAGTAACACTCCGCACATCAAATAAAAAATTATTAAACGGGTTTTTCATTACTCTATACGATCAAAACTTTTAGAAAAATTTTATAAGGTTTTTATAAGGTTGCTATGCCAACGAATAGTATATGTACTAAGTTACAATATGCACAAACCTTTACAACAGTAAAACGTTACGAACATACTATCAACGTTACAAGTAACATCAAAGTTACTTAGAAGTAACGTTGAAGCGATATTTTTTAATGTTATAAATAGACATAAATCGACATCGAGGTGAATTTTCAACATAGATACACTACAATGCCATGTATTTCTCAAAGATGTGTACAATAAAAACTGATATTTACCTTTGAAATCTTCAAAATTTACAATTAAAATTCACTGACGAAAACACTCGTGCACTTTTGACAGACTCCAGAGACGAGAAGATGGCATCTTTTCTTTTTTTATTGTGATATCTGAATACTTAGTATTGCATATGCAATTACAAAACACTACCAAACTGTGCTGCTATGCTTTTTAAGGGAAAATTTTGGTAACATACAAAATAGTAACATAAAAGCGAAAATATGGAACATAAGTTTAAATAGTAATAAATCTATAAAAAATGCGTTTTTAAAGACACGCAAAGCACGGTGTAGTAGCTTAACATTGATACATTTTAGATAGTCACAAATTAATTAAATTTTCATCAAAAAAATATAAGTTTTTTAGTGTAAGTGCCAAAAAGACATATTTTTCGTCAAATTCGGGGGTGTGGACGATTTTAACTCGCTGTATTTATTATTTAAAATACTGTATTTATAATTTACATAATTTTAAGAATATGGTATAAGAGTTTAAGAGATATATATATATACTACCTAATTAAAATACTTTCATTACAATTTACCCACTTTGTTGTTTTTATAAGCCATCAAAATATGAAAATACATTTTTTCTTCAAAAAGTGGCCAATTACATGATACGTAGGACACTCAATAAGTTTTGAGATATACAAAAAGCATTACAGATACTATTAATATTTATTTTACATCTTTTCAAAACATTCTCCATCATGATCTGTACAAAGTTCCATTCGCCTAAACCAACTCTGAAAACTTTTTTGCCAGTCTCGATCTGACAGGTCGGAAATCGCTTCTTCGTAGGCAGCCAAAAAAACTTGCCTTTTATTTATTTTTTTGACTCTTGGGAACAAAAAGAAATCACAAGGGGCTAAGTCAGGGCCACAGCTTGAGTGATTTAGAGTTTTAACACTAGATTCCTCAATAAATGCTTTCGTTCTAAGTGTAATTCATGTGAAGAGGCGTTATCGTGACGCAGCATGATTCCCCGAAGCCCATTCTTTGCTCTTCTCTCCCGCACAGCTTGAAAAGTTTTGGGTAATGCTACTGTAGTATACCATTCAGAGTTCACGACCTACAATTTTCCAGCATTAACGTCGACAAATATCCCCTCCGCGAAAAAAAAAACTAGCCACCATTTTTTTGCTGACGTTGCGAGGTCTTTGCAGTTTTGTCGACAACTGTCCTTCTGAGTAGACCCATACCGATGATTGCCTTTTATTTTCCGGATCTTATTGATAGATTTATGTCTCGTTACCAGTAAAGATTTCTGAAACACGCCTGGATGCCCCGTTTTCAAAACGTAGACGCATTTCATGGCACCAATCCACACAAGACTGTTTTTCGTTTTCGGAGAGCAAACGGGGGGATCCATCGAAAACAAAGCTTCCTCACTCCAAGATATTGATGTAAGATGGTATGAACGCTCCCCGAATCAATGCCTACAATCTTTTCATATATGTGATTCGTGAGTCTTCTCGCACCAACATTTCAGTAGTCCACACATTTTCTGCCGTTACTGCTGTTTGCGGGGCCCCGGTTCTTTGGTCATCTTTAAGGTTAATTTCATCCCTTTCGAATTTAGAAAACCACCAAAAAACTGTTGCATGATGGAGCTGAGTCCCCTAATGCTAATAGTATCCGTTGTAAACTTAATTGTTCGGTTAAACCAAATTTAAAATCATAATACTCGTAGATCATAGCGCGCAAATTTTCACGGTTAAGATCCGTCGTTTTAAATGAAAAGCGCGGGAAACGTTGCAGGAAAATTAATAGAACTTTGTTTTCTTTTTAATATTGATTAATTGGCTTATCGAGTTCTATCTTTAAATAAATTTGCTTTTTAAAAACATAAAACACGGATGCGTTCAATCTCATCAAGCATTTCAAAACTTATTGAGTGACCTACGTAATACCGAAGTAATTCCTGCTTGCCTGTACCAGAAGAACCACTATCACGATTCTGTTCGTGATAGTGGTTCAACAACAACAACAAGGCACTATTTTAGCACTCGTTGAATGACTTAGGCGGAAACTCCCGCGCTTGGCGCCTACAGTGAACTTTATAGTGCACAAAAGAGTGGAGGGGTGGGATTTTTCGATATACCCTCAATTCCAACACGCTACCATCGATATTACGCTCCGTTAGTGTGACACAACCCGCTCACTGTTGTTGACCTTGCCTCTTCTGTATCGCAAAAACTGTTGAGCACATGAAAAAATGTTTCAATTAAAATTTGTCGCAAATTTTATGCTCTACAATTTTTATAATAGATGTTATATAACTGGTGCAATAGAAACCGATATAGTCGCGAAAAGCGTTTTTCTGCCTTTGAACTTGAATAACTTACGGTGCAGACACGAGATTTTATAAGACTTTTGAGACAACTTTTAGAACGCGAAATTGAAGGTATACATGAAAATTCAGTTTATTATCTCTCAGTCCGAGGTTGATTACTAATTTGACTGGACAACCAGGTCAGAGTGTATTTTGATAATATTTGTTAATGTTATGTTTATCTATGATTACAATCATTAGTAGTTATCTAAGATAACCTAATCGGTTACAAAATTTGACTTGCAATACCTATCACCTCATGATGTTTTGGTATGTACAAACGACTGTTAAATATAAGTCATACTTATATTAAAATAGTTTTCAAAGAAGTATGTCTAGTTTTTGTAAACAATGTATTTGGGTGTCTTCTTGATAGTTGTAACCAATTGTTTCAAGTATACAAATCAGTTAACAAAAAGAATGTGATACCCAACTACGACATTCTTACTCAGTACTAAAAGAAGTTCTCGAATAACTGAACGTAATATCAAAGTATGAACATAATAAAATAAAAATAAATAAAAATAAGGTATCGGTATCGGCATCGTAAAATAGTGATAAGCTGTCTTTCTGTTTAAAATATGAAAATATTCAAGCAATAAATAATGCATTAAACTAATTTAAATAAATATATAAATAATAATGTTCTTATTTTTATGCAAGTAGATAGTTGTCACAACAACCTATAATGTCTATTAACAAAATGTTTAGCATAATTTCAGCACAATTTAAAGATATTTGAAATCTGGCGCTTTTTTCATTTAACACAAAAGTAGTATTTTTCAAACAATCGCCATTTTAATTTGCAGAGCAGACTTACCTAGTATAATATCCGGCCTAAGATGTTTTTAAAAGTACGTCCTTGATACGTATTTGTATCCAGCAGGATCTTTTAACTAAGAATGATAAGGTTGATGTTCATAGTTAGTATTGTGAAATGTTTCACTAATGTAATAAAATAATTTTAG
The DNA here is from genome assembly GCA_907164705.1 of Parnassius apollo. NCBI lineage: Eukaryota > Metazoa > Arthropoda > Insecta > Lepidoptera > Papilionidae > Parnassius > Parnassius apollo. Next base: position 12,414,210 of record CAJQZP010000885.1, read on the forward strand.
CCAAATAATAGTAAACATAAGTAAACAAATCAAAAATGACAACATACATACATATACATAAACACTCACTCACGATCCTGACATACCTCTTTCGCCTCCTTTACATCCATATATCTACGCATACATACTCGTCGGTTAAGGGTCAAAATATCGCCAATTTGATCGATAAACTTTCTTTTAGGGCGTCCCTTCCCGACTCTGCCGTTCACATCTGCCATATAAATTTACTTTGTCACTCTTTCCTCATTCATTAGAACTACATGACCAAACTACCGAAGCATTCCTTTCTTAATCCTGGTCACAACATCATCTTGCATACCACATTTATCTCTTATCACGCAATTTCTCACCCTGTCATTCAGATTCAACCCTAACATACTCCTTAAAGACCGCGTTTCGCGTTCGTACTTCTTCTGCCACGCCTAACTTTCACCACCATACATTTTCTTCTGCCACACCCAACTTTCATTACCATACATTAAAGTAGGGACCAGCACAGTATTATGAATTACCACACGTGCCTTTTTTGACACATTCTGATTCTTCATAATAGAGTGAGTGCCCCATTCTCTCTTCCCATTTACTCGTCGTTCGATATCGTATCGTATCGTATATCTTTATCACTGACGTGTGTGGTGGAGTTGAATCATGACAACATGATTCAACAGAAGTCCATACACGTCAAAGTCATATCACCTACAGATATATTTTGAGCGTATCTTATTTTACTTATTTTATATCCTTCAATTTACTGACGTTTCGTACCCTCTTAAATTATTCTCTTCTCTCCGGTCGTGTCTAATTGCCATTTCATCAGACTATAAGAGTGAGCAAATAGAAAGTGTACCTACCTGCGATTACCCACACAATCATGCACTACAATCTTGTCGTGCGAAGATAGCTTGTCTCTATTAATTCAGGCAGCAGTGGCCGAAATTCGGACTGGAAGACGTTTATTTATTATTATAGTGAGCGGAGGGATAATGCGTATTGCTATTCCAAAAAGTTTTCGCGTCAAAATAAAAAAATCCTTATAGATATACCGTCAACAATATAATGGTATAATAATGTTAATATTAATGTGTGTAAATGAACAATTATATTTATAACATAATTAAATTCTGATAAAGAGATTATTTTTCAAACTCGGGCAAACAATGTACTGTTTTTAATAAGCAGTTAATTACAACACGGCGATGTTTCTTCCGTGAACTCTTCGGATAAAAACTCATTACGAAAATGTCAGATAAGCTACAGACGTCAGATGAGAGATGGCTTCCCTTGTGTCTCTATTATGCAGCATTAAATAACAAATGATAGAGGTATTTTAAAATGTATTAGTAAAATTAAGTATTTTTATTAAAAACTTCACTATCACTTTATCACTACAGCTCGTCACAGTGTCACTGCTGTATATAGGTCTCCCCCATAGATTGTTACAAACTACCCTCCTGTGCCACCTGAATCCGTAAACCACATGTGAGTTTCATCAGGTATCTAGTGGGCTCCGGTGAAAAGTATATGCTGTGTACGACCAAAGACATCGTTTTGTCACCTGTGACGACTAAATGTCATGCCTTATTACCATTTAGAAGAATAGGAAACATTTCGCCACTGACTGGCATTTTGCTGGTATTCTGTCAGAGCGTATTGGTTTCCCTGTTCGAGCCAACCCCATTCGTTTTGCAGCCGCAATTCACCTCCAGCGTGCACTTATTGCGAGCAGCACGCTCTTCGTTTACGGTTGTGTTTCAGTTTAAAGGGTAAAGATTCATTATTATTACAGGCTAAAAAACATTTAATTATAGTCCTGTGGTATATAAACAAATCTGTGGTCTTATTTCTTTAAAATTAGCGCCAGGTGTCCAAGGGCTACAGTATTTTCTTAAACATTAGGACTACCGTTAACAAGGTTAAAACTTTCAATAACCAATGTACACTATTTTACATATGAAAACAAGTTTATTATAATTTTACAAATATGTTATTAATATTAAGTTTATGATAATAACATAATTTCATTTAGTACAGGCAACACAAGAATCATCTAAATCACATCGACATACTCGGAACGGTAAATATCCATCGAACGCCTTATTATACTCGTAGTCCCATAAAACAGAAACAGTACCAGTCACATAAGGTTCATCAGATTCATTCCTAAATTCAAATGATTCACAATAAACATTATCTGCTATAAGGTTCGCAATAATTATGTGCTCCTTTCCGTTGACATTTATCTTACATTTCCAGGGAGTGAACGCCATGTACAAGTATATTTGTGTTATTTTTATAGTAATTTTTTGTCTTTGACCGCTTTTCAAAACTAATTCTTTCTGCCCTTCAACAACTCTCGGGCAAAAATTTGGTCCTGACATAAGAGCGACTACAGATTTTGGATAAATAACATTATCATTTCCACATTCTTGTTTTGTACAGCGACTTTTAGTTACACACCACGTGCACATTGTATTTGTTAAACATGCGGCACAAGAAGATACTCCACTACATTTATCTTCCTGTTTTGCCAAAACACATTCAAAAAATAAAACACATGAGGTGATGAACAATACTCTTTGTAGCATATTAGAATGCATGCTTATTTACGTCCTGAAAAAAAAAATAACAATATACATATATTTCAATTAATGTTACAATTATTTTAATTTAATAAGAAACAACTTACCAATTCTCATGTTGAAACTGAACTGATAATAATAAGAACATAACATTTTATATAAAATATAAGCCAATGGTATAACATAAACATGATTTATGATTAAATTATTGCGAAGATCTAAAACATATAATCAGTTCTATATCGCTAATAATAATTGGTAAAAAGTTATGAACTATTTTATGAAACATTGTATTCAAGTAACAATACAATAAAGATTATTGATTGCAAATTATACAATATAAGATTATTTAACAAACAAAGGAAAAAATAATTTTCACTTAATAGCTAATGACAGCTAATGCTTCTACTTCTGCTTGCTTATCGATGCTTCTGAAGTCGATGGTCTACGTAAAGAGCTTGAGTTATGTATATTATAGTGCCCAAGTGAATGCTCAAGCACAGATGCACTCTCTATTCCCTCACTTCCATAATCCGATGGAATGGTAAACCGACACGATCGGAGAGAGAACAGTCACAGGACCAACGGCTTTACGTGCTTTCCGAGACACGGGCCAACTTTTTGACTGGGGGAGGTATTGAGAAGTTCTAGACGGAAAAACTCAATAATTGATTTTTTGGTCCGACCCGGGATTCGAACGCAGGACCTCATGATCAGCAGTCGCACTACTAGACCCACGATGATGTACTATTATGTATATATCATAAACCATTTCATGAAGTGGCAGCATTTCGTGATATTTAACGTTCTTTTTAACCATATCATGATAAGGCTTGTCCAAATCAATGAATAGATATTATTTGACGATATTAATAACTAAAAACAACATTTCTATTTCGTGATATGATCATATCGTCAAAGATTTTCACTATCAGCGGCACTGATAGCGTATTGTTACACAGAAGCATTCTTAACAGCATCAAAACAACTTTATGCCTTATTTATACAATAAAAATGTTTTGAGCCACCGCAGTCACACCCCAACCTCCTATTGCTGATATTACTAGATATTATAGTTTTGGATTTCATTATTTCATCTTATAATGGCACCTAACCAGCACCATGTTTTATGCCGGCTGTACACGCTCGTCGAGACACCACGAGACAGGCCTAGAGGTGAGCGTTATTTAACATTGTTCTTAAAAACCTTTTGCGTTTTTTTAAATATTATAACATGTATAGTTTTCTTTGTGAATAAACATTTAAAGTGTATATAAATATATAGTGTACATAAATAGACATATAATTATTGTAAATAAATAATAAATATTTTTTGTATTAAGTAAATTTTTGTGTATTATGTGGATCATAAAAATTATGTGATGTGATGGACAATAATACTTAAACACTTACATATTTTGTGACTGTGTAAAATTGTACAAAGGTACTAATATTGACAATGTCGCGCACGTGTTATAATACCTATAACTTGTTAATATTTTCGTAGTCATAACATAACACAAACGCAAAACTAACCTACGCTATACTGTATACAGATGTAATTAATTACAAAAATAAGCAGTTTGAAACTAGTTACTCATATCCACAAAACTACGTACAACCGATTACGTCCAAAAGACGTTACAACCAATGTCTAGATAGGCCGAGTACGAGTGTGTACAGGATGCTCTCGTCGCGTCGCGTCGCGTCTCGTGGCCCTCGTGCGCTCTCGGAAGCGTGTCGGTTTTTTGCGCTCAAGTCAAAGGGTCTCGTAGGTATCGCGATGAAAACGATAGCGAATGATGATAATTAGCGTCCACTGCGCATGTATAATCAAGCAGAAAAATGCAAACTGTATTATGACATTTTAATATGTAAAAAGTCAAACGACGACATTATAACTACACATCAAAGTCTCCACGAAAACGCACTTTTATATAATCGTTAGGTTTTAATTGCTGCTAAATAATATTCTGTATTTTGTGTACACTTAATTAAAGAAGTAAAATATTTTGTATTTGTAATTTCCGTTTTGTCTCAAGACGATATACGTGATTCTATTGTAAATAACTTTTTTTGATGATAATGTATAAAGAAGTGTAATACATTGTTAGAAAGTTTATTAAATACAGTGTTTAATGATGTTATTGTTTTTATTAATTTCATTTAAAAGATATATGTACTTAAATTTATGAAGAAACATGTGTTTTTTCCGGGGCTAGTTGAAACTCTCTTTTTCCTTACATGATTACAGTCATCTTTCAATAGATCCTGCTAATTTTTACAAATCTCATAAAATATTTCATATTCTTAATACCGATGTCAATATTTAAGTCTTAAGTGCCAGTTTTATTGAATAATTATTTACTTTATATATATATACAACATGTAACATAATTAACGCACTTTGAGAAAGTAGTTTGTTCAGAATCGTTTACTGAATCGATTCCTATCATTTTTAATATAGGTAATTTTTTATCCCAAAAATAGTTAAAACTGCGTAAATTACAGTCACACTAAATCTGTACAGTCAAAACAAGCTGAAATGGACCGTAACTTAAGGCAATAAGACTTTTAAGAGTGCAGTTTTATTTGTATTATTATTAATTCTGTCATTCAATAAAAGTAAAGAAAACTGAACTTTATTTCAAGCACATTAAAAGTCTTTGCGTTCGTGGATTTGTACAGTGACCACAACATTCTTCCGGCTTCCGGAATTAGTATAACTAATTTGATTTTTTTTTAAATATTGTATAACAGGTAGTCGACACTTTCGATATCGATAGTACGCGCAGAGGCACACAAGGCGACGAGACGAGCGTGTTCAGCCGCCATGAGCTACATACATCTAGGGTTGCCAGGTCTTTAAACCGAAAAGCCGAACAGACCATCCAGCTTAGCCGGACATTTTGGTAAAAAGGCCAGACACCCTTAATTATTCAGTCTTAGTATAACACGATAATATATTTTTAAAGTAAAACAATGCTTATATAATTTACCATAAAATCTTAAATTAAAAGAATCACTGTTCTTTATTACTAATCATTCAATTTTCATTACAATATTAGTTTCAATAATTGCAATAGTATGTATTTAAGTACATGAAAAATGTAAAAAAATGGTCAAATATAAAAAGCCTGATAGGCCCGGACACCATCTAATTTGGCCGGACACGCAAACAAAAAGCCTGACTGTGTCCGGCTTTATCCGGACGCCTGGCAACGCTACATACATCCGTATATAATACAGTATAGCGTAAGTTAGTTTTGCTTTTATGTTAGGTTATGATTAGGAAAATATTAACAGGTTATAGGTATTATAACATTAGTTTAACTGTGTTATGTTATGATTACGAATATATAACAGTTTATAGATATTATAATATGCGCGCGACATTGTCAATATTAGTACTTTTGTAAAATTTTATAGTCACAAAATATGTAATTACCTAAGTGTTATTGTCCATCACATCATCACATAATTTTTATGATCCACATCTTGCGTGTAAGCCATTACCTATCCCGAAGGGACTCTTTACTCTCATTGTGCGAGTTGTATATCGTATTACGTACCTATATTCATCTGTTCAAAACGAAACGCTTATGCGAGCGCCGGTTATTGTGTGTGTCAACTGCGTACGTAAAATAATCGTTACAATTTGACCACGAAACTGGATATACGATTATCAGGCTCGTAAGCAGTTTCTGAAACCGATTATGTTTAATAACGCTCACCTCTAGGCCTGTCTCGTGGTGTCTCGACGAGCGTGTACAGCCGGCATTAAATAAACTAATGATAAAATTAAAATTAAAGAATGCTACTAAATACTTACTCGTTTAGAATCAAAACATTAAATACCCAGACCATTTGACATTATCGGGATGATTTCCGCAATTACCATGTTTGGATAAATGACTAACGAGAATGTTACATTCGATACTGTATATTTGTGTTATGTGTGAACAGTATCCAGTGCTGTGTACATAAAACTGAGATTGAGAGATAAGCTATTTAGTTGAATATGGGCGTCTATCACGCCTAACTTTAATTTTACCAACTTCATTTGTTGTCATCTGATGTAATTAAATTGTCTAACTACTACCTAGTAATTTGCCTAGATATTGTCAACACAAACAAAAGTTTTGTTGCAGTTTTATGAATATATTTTAAACAAATAAGAGAGCCGTGTAGTTTGTGAGAAGTCGAGAGATTTCATCATGGCACGGGAGCAAAATTGATTAATTCCAAAGTTTTAAGGACCAAGAATCTCTAAACTTCCACATGCGTCCTCTCTAGCTAACCAGGGTGTCAGATTTACTCTCTTTAGCGTTTTTCGTTTCTCGATTTCAATCATTATTTTTTGCCAGCTTTGTGTCGAACTTATATAAAAAAATTTTGAAACAACACGAAGAAACGACAAGTTTTTGTGAAACGTTCAGCAGTCGCAGTTGCCACTGAATTTCAAGAGTGGGTAGAGAAAGGAATAAAAAACCGCTTTCATGTCCGAGATAATGGCAGAAAATATGTTTTCATCTATCTTTTTAAAATTTTAATTTCAGTGAGACATGAAAAAAATTTTATCCCCATAATTTGCCACCCCAAAAATCTGCCACCCTAGGCTCCAGCCTACTGAGCCTGCTGGTAAATCCGCCACCACGAAATTTTGAAGTCTACTCGAACGTAAAAAAATATCAGCATCTATTTTATGGTGCCAATCAATATTGAATGAGACCAATGATATGAATCAAATGAAATATCAATAATACACTGTATCATAAATTGAGAGAAAACCATAAAATTCATCAATATTTTGTTAGAACTAAATCAACTTTAAGAATGAATGATAAGAGTAAAATGTAGATAATAAATTTTGATTCTAAGACAATTTAACTTTCTTGTGGATACATTAGAAGACACGTCCGATGTAAAAACAAGTAGGTGTTCTAGACATATGATATTAATGCAATTCTGAATAACTTATTTAAACAAGTGTTCCTGTGGCATATTATATCTATGCCGAATATCAATCCGAGTGGGCATGTACCGGCAGTGTTGGAATAACCACTACCACATATCATCCTCATGTCGTAAGATGCGACAGAAGGAAACAGATCAGGAGATGGGCTGCAGGAGCCTCCAAATAACGACTAAATATAAAAGAACTGTGGTTGCCAACCCGCTTGCCAAGCGTGGCAACTATGGTAAATATCCTCGCTATGAAGCAATATATGCATGATATCTATGTTCCTGTGTATTGACTTTTAAATATGATGTAACACGGGAACAGCTTGCTTTTTATTAACGACACCCTTGTTTCGTAACTGTCTGGTAGAGACTTTAGACATTGAGAATCAGTATCACAATGTAACCGCCTTTGCCTAACTAAAATTCTGCAATCATTATCACGTTGAAATATGAGAAAAAATTCACAAAATAGCTTGAGCTCTCCATATTACGCGATCACATTAGTATGGTCATGACTGTCCGGATGTTACAACTTGGACGCAGGTAAGACAGGTGGTCGAAAAGCTAGTATATGTATATATGTAATTAATAAAAATAGTCAATGCAAAAAGGCAGATGGATTATCTGACTTGTAATTAAAACAAAATTAACTACGTCATATATAATTTATTTCCTTGTAATGTGAGAACATTTAATGCAATAAAATTTTCTCCTTTTTAGAAGTGATATCTATAAAGCCCGATACAACAATGCTTTATTAAGTTTTACTTCTGTGCAACATTTAAAACATTAAATATTGCATAAGATGGATGAAAAAGCTGAAATAAGAAAAGAAAAAAAATTCAACCATTTAACCGTATAATATATTTTACTATTATTTTATAGTAGCTGTGTGAGTAACTTGAGCATTTATAAGCAAGCACGTTGGCCTTTTCAAATTGGATATTTCTCACATTTTTCGAATTTCCCTTAGTCTGGCCTTATTACCTGCGGGCACAATATATTAATAGTATACCATAAATCATACACACTTTAATTTGCTGTAGTAAAAGAGATCTATAAGAAAAACCGTAATTACGATGTAGAAATATTACGTAAATAGATCAATAAAATTTAAACAAACAAAAATATTTAGTTGTTTGTTGAAATGTTCAGAAAATACAAAATGTTTGATGTTAAGGGTTAATTCGAATTCTAGCCCAAGCTAACATTTATATTACAAAACTAATTATTATTTGTGATTTTCGTGTATTGGTGGTGTTAGTGTTGTTATTTCTATTTTGCCCCATGGCTGAAGAAATAGTCCACAATCGAAAATTTCTTAAACATCATATCATCATATGATAAGGGGATGATATCGCTCACGCTAGACCCAAAACATCTAAATTGATGGCAGCCTCTGCCAGTGGTGCCACTGCCACAGGTGCGAGACGTCTGCTACTGCAATCACCAAATGTCTCGACAAGTGTGATGGCAGATGACATTGGCACACCTTCTCTACAACGAGACAGGGTCATGTCCGCCAACAATTTTTCTAATGAAGGAAATAAATACGAATTTTTCAGGGCGGTACCACCGTCTCCACTTGCTTCACTGCGTTCACGCTCCAGCCGTAGTATTTAAGCAATGACACTACTTACTTTCCCACATGCCCTGCATCAGCCTTGTCGTGTAAGTTTTAATTAGAGTAGGTAAACACTGCTAAATACAATTATTTGCACTTCCTGCGTCAATTCATTATACTCCGGACTGCTGAAAACTTCCGAAAGTATGCGAAAATTGTCAAAATTTTGATGATTCAGGAGCACTTTTAGTAGTTTTCACTGTTGAGAATTAAATACAAAATTAAGTCTTACATCAGTCAGTGCATCGAGACAAACTGTGCGGAACATAGCTCGAATTGCAACCGGCCGAGCCGCACGCACCAGAAGAAGTATCAATACTGCGCGTGCCCCTGTCCCAGCTCATTTCCCATCCGCAAGAGTATATCGCCAATCTCACGTTTTCTCCCTGCCAATAGATTCATATATTGTACTATATCGAAGAGATATAACGCAAATAAAAGCTATTTAACCTACTTGTAAAATAATGTAAAACAATATTACATTGATGTTATAAACTTGCGAAGGGATTTAAAATCAAACTTGAATAAATAAAATAAGAGTAAAAATAAAAATTGATACAGCCAAAATTACTGTGTGTAACCAGTTAGCAGATGCTTCTGTAACTATGAGTGCGTCTTGTTTACTATCGCTCTCTTATCTAAATCTTCCATCAATCAGCAGAGCATCCACTGCTATATATTTTAGTTTTTAGCCAGGATACGATAGCTATTGGGTAAAATATTACTTGGCGGATGAAATCAATAAGAATAATATGTTAACAGCAAGCAAGCTCCCCTACCTAATTCACTTTTTATGTTAGGCAGTTTACTTATAGAATAGTGTTGATTTGATTCTTATTTGAAAATATAATATATTACATGAAGTCGTTGTCTTACCGTTTCCATTAGTAGATCACTATAATAGCAAGGTATACTGCAAAGTGAAATTGCACCAAAAATTATTGTTATAAACTCTATACTTATTTGACCATTATGAAAACTCTGAATAATTAAGTATTATAAAATACGAAATTATTTTGAAACAAATTTAACTTGTTCTCTAATAGTCTCTACGAGGGCGGCAATGAAAATTTCGTGAATCAATGAAGTGACACAACATTACTATTTAAAAATGTATTTATTGCTTTTCGAAGTATTCTCCGCGAAATTTGACACATTTTTCCATACGATGGAATCAATCATTGAAGCAACCACTCCATTCGGAAGTTGGGGTCTCCAAAATGGCCGTTTTGTAGGCGTCCACGGCTTCTTCAGGTGATGAAAATCTCTGTCCACGCAATTTATTCCTTATTTTAAGGAAATTATAGAAATCAGTAGGGCTTAGGTCGGGGCTGTACGGCAGATGGTCTAATAATTCTATGTTTTCTTGCTCTAAAAACTCTTTTGTTCTGTGTGCGGTGTGAGAACTCGCATTGTCGTGATGGAGGATAATGCGGCGGTTGCAGTTCTCTTTACGGAGTTCAGAAACGACCTGTGGCAAACAAATGCTAGCATACCATTCTGCATTAACCGTTCTTTGTCCGTCAAGAGGAATAATCGTAACATGGCCGATTTTGGAGAAAAATGTGGCCACCATTTTTTTATGCAACACTCCGTGAACGAACAATTTTTGTTGGCTTTAACTCATTTTCGAACACCCAAACTCGACTGGTTTTTTATTTCGGGTTTGTACGCATATATCTAGGATTCGTCACCTGATACGATATTGTATACAGCATTTGAGGATCCTGCGTGGAATCTTTCGAGAGTTCTGACGCACCAAGTAACGCGAGCCGCCTTTTGCTCTTCACAGAGCGAATGTGGTATCCATCGGAAAAACAACTTTTTTACACCTAATTGTTCGTGCAAGATTATTTGTATTTGACTCATGCCAATGGCTAAAGTTGCCTGAATTTCGTGGTATGTCACATGTCGATCTTCCTCAATCAGCTTACGCACAGCATCAACGTTTTCTTGGGTGACTGCAGTTTTTGGACGACCTTGACAGGGTCATCACTGAGCTTGACACATCCACGTTGAAATGCAGCAAACTAGCGATAAATTGTGGTTTTGGATGGGGCTTCATCACCAAATGCAGAAATCATCCGGTCAATACACTGTTTTTGTGTTAAACCACTTCGAAAGTCATAATAAATTATCGCTCTTGAATTTTCTCGAGTCAATTCCATTTTCTCAACGACTAAACAAGTTTGACAAAACCTTGCGACAAGACCAAGAATCTTTTTTTAAATAAATAAATGGTATTCGAAGTTTTTTTCGACGTGTAAAAAGTATGGTTTTTAAAGAGAATAAAGTTTTTTTTTATAGGATAGGGTGACAAACGAGCACACAGTCCACCTGATGGTAATTGGTTGCTGCGACCCATAGACGTCTACATCTATCCTCGATTACAAATCGAAATGCGTGCGCGACCCGTGAGGACTAAGATGGAAGGCCTCGTTTCCAGTAAAAAGGGTTTCCGGTTCACCACACTCACCATACGAAACACAGCAGCATTATGCTACTATTTCACGCTGGTATTCTGTGAGAGTCCTTCCCCGGTCTAGCCGACCTATTCGTGCTACAACTATACTACTAATAATATTGCAGTATTTTGCATGGATGGGAGATACAGTATAGGAAATAGAGTAAATAGGGCCCTACACTCAATTGTTAAAAGTCAGAATGTGTCAAAAAAGGCATATATGACATTTCACAGCGCTGTGTTGGTCCCTACTTTAACGTATGGTAGTGAAAGTTGGGTGTGGCAGAAGGAGAACGAGAGTAGAATCAATGCAGTAGAAATGCGGTGGTTAAGAAGTATGTTAGGGCTGAATCTGATTGACAGGATGAGAAATTGTGTGACAAGAGAAGAGTGTGTTTTGCAAGATGATGTTGTGACCAGGATTAAGAAAGGAATGCTTCGGTGGTTTGGTCATGTGGAAAGAATGAATGAGGAAAGAGTGACAAAGCAAATTTATGTTCCAGAAGTGAACGACAGAGTTGAAAAGGGATATCCTAGGCGAAAGTTTATCGATCAAATTAGCGATATATTAAAAACGGACCAAATTAGGAGTACCCTTAACCGACGAGCATGTATGCGTAGGTATATGGATGTAGAGGAGGCGAGAGAAGTGTGTGAGGATCGTGCCAAATGGAAGTCTGTAATCTCTGCCTTACGTTATGTAAAAAGTGTTTATAAAACTAATGGTCACTCTTTCGCCCCGAGGACGAAATTTAATGATTGATTCTAAAATGCTGAACTTATTTCAGTAAACTAAAATAACAACTTGAAAAATATAGTGGTTCTTGACTATAATTTATTTGTTAACCTCTTACCTGTATAACTTGATGAAAAGTAATAGGAATTACAATTGCTGATGCTTTCAAAGTTAATTCATATACAACTTTAAAGCCTTTTTTAATGTCATCCACAAAACCGTCGACGAAAACATTTGAACTTATGTACAAAAAACATTACGTAAATAAAAATGTATTTCAATTGAGTACCTGTATATATTTTCTGTAATTATACCACAACATCTTTTAGTTTATTCATGGACTTTTCTGAATCAAATTTTTGGCCTGAAAAAACTTCTAAAACTCGTTTTTTTACGATTTCCAACTGACCACAAACATGAAGGATAAAAATAGGTCCCATAGGCGCAAATCCCATATACATAAACATAGCGTACGTATCATAGAATAAAAAAAATATATTAATGACTATATGTGGTCCAAGGTCATTTTTTACTTCTTCTATTTGCGATGGATATGTTAAGTCATAAATATGAACATATTTGAATTCACCTATAATTGTGTAATACGACATACCCACTATAGATTTTATTGGGAATAGAGCGGATGTGCCAAAGGATATCCAAAACCGAAGCTTAGTAACAAGTTTTCCCTTTTGAACGTATTTATGTAATATGTTCTATTCATGTTCAGGTAATTCAGTGGCCGAGCGGAAATCATTTTTCATTTTTTCGAACATATCCCTTAATAAACTTTGAAATGATAACATTATACAATATTTAAATGTAATTACGCTGTATATACCGCACAAAATACCGTTGGAGCAAGCTTGGGTGGAGTCATTATTCTTAAGATCGTGATACACAATACTGTAAATTAAAAAAAATAAAATTATAGAAAATGTGCCATGCATGACTAAAGATTGTAGCACCCATTTCTTATCTCTTGGAATATCTGGATGCGATCTATTAATACGCATGGCAAATATCATTATTTTGAATATTTTGTCGAAGTTAAAGTCCATTGTACTCAAGATATAACTTTAGCCCTACTGTGCTCCAGAAAAAGTGTAATAGTACCAACAATGTATGTTAGTATATGTTATAAAGCAATTTTAATGACAAGGTGATTTTACAGAACACAAGTTAAGGGTAAGCCTTCGCACATACACATATTAATTTATCATTGATATTATTCGTGAAACCCGAAATTCGTGAAGTTAAATTAACTAGAAAATTGCCAAATCAATTATTAGCCAATGTTCAAATTGAATGTTACTAATTAATGTTATTTAAAAAATTAAGGAAATATTTATTTTAGTACGATTTATTACAGAATAGAATAGAATAAAATAATTTTTGTTCAACATAGCTTATAAACAATGTTTATTGAAAGTATTTTTTTAGTTTGACTCCTTTTTATTTTGAAGTCTGTCTTAAACTAAGACAGCTTCAAAGATGGCTTCATCCGGCATACAGATCTCTAGCAAAAACATTGTACTTTGGTTCCGCTTTAGCATTGGTCTATAAGGGATCTATTGAAGCTGTGCATTTGGAAAACGATCTGTTCAGATACCTGTAGTAAGATGTTATACCAGTTGAAGTGTGCAGTTTTGTTACCTGTGAGCAACGACATTTAGGCCAGTTTAGCCAAAAATCTTATTTTAAATTTTTAAACACAATTTTAACACGCGATAATTTATACTTCTTGAAATAGTATATAATAAATACTCTGAAAAACATGCGCATACATGAAATACTCAACTTTGTTTATTGAAAGGATTTTTAAAATACTGTACATTAATCGAGGTTTAAAAAAATATAATTTATTTGTCAGGAAAAAATTTTGACGTTCGAGTATTCGTTTTATAGATTACCAGTACCCGGATGACCGAGCTTTGCTCGGTTTTTTTTTGAAATTACATTAGATTTTCTCACAAAAGCAGGGAACTTGACAAAAAAAAGAAAAAGGGCGGACCAGAGACAGGACGCGAACCACGGAACTCCGATATCACACCTTTTTTTTTTGCGTATGGAAAATCATCTAATGACGCCTTTCGCTCTGGGTGGAGCGTAAGGGAGTGTCAGACTTTTACTGACTAAAAGCCATCCGTGTTCCTTCAGTGCCCTTACGTTCCGGAGCCGAAGCTCTTTCGAACAGCCCGCAGCCCCGGCAGGCATCGGCCCTTGCGGGCCCCTTCACGCTGCTGACAGCTCTTTGAGGCGCGCGTGGAACAAAACGCGCCGTCGACACGGCCTGTCGTCGTTAGACGGACGGACGGCGAGCTACCCATTGCTCGCCGTCCACAGGCCCGCGCCTACGGTGGCCGGGGGCCACGACGTAGCCCCCGACGCCCGGGGCGTCTCCCGCGGCGGCCGGGGAGGAAAGCTGCTGCTCTCTCCTTCTCCCGCTCCGCCACCTCCTTCGCTAGCATCACTGCTTCGCAGAAGGTGGTGACGGCATCCCATTCCGTCTCGCTCCGGACCATGGCTTCGACCAGGGCCAGACGCGAGAGGTCGCCGCCGCCTATCGCCGCTACGAGGACACGGCGGTGCTCCGCCCAAGCAGGGCACACCTCTACGGTGTGTTCCACTGTGTCCTCCGGTCCATCCTCGCAGTGGGAGCACCCGGGCGTTTCCTCCCGCCCGATTCGGTGCAGGAACCTCCCGAACACACCGTGTCCGGTGAGGACCTGCGTCAGGCGGAAGGTGAGGATGCCGTGGCGTCCCTCAAGCCACTCCTCAAAGAGGGGTCTTATCGCCGCTATAGTGGCGTGCCCAGCACGGGGTTGCGACAGTCGCTGTCTCCATGTCGCCATGAGATCGTGCCGGAAGTCCGCTGCGCGACAACTTGCCGCGGCACGACATCTCTCGCCAGTTCCACTCACCGTTGCGACCGGGGTAGATGACGGCCCTGTCCGTCAGGTAGTCCCCGACTATACGACGGAGATAGGTCGGCACCCGGTGATACCGGAGTGCCTCCCTAATGCAGCTCCAGGGCATGGAGTTGAAGGCGTTGGCGATGTCGAGAGACACCGCCAAGACAACCCCCCCCTCTGGCCACTGCATCCCCTGTCGTGAGGGCTCTCACGCGCATGATGGCGTCCACCGTGGAGCGCCCTCTTGCGGAAACCAAACTGGTTTCCGCAAGAGGCGCTCCACGGTGGATCCCGCCTCGTCCCCGCAAGGTGCTCGGCGAGGCGGTCCGATATCACACCCGACCGACATCCCACCTACGATCGTTAGTGGTCTGTCAAAATTTACCTTCTTATATTGTAGCATTTTTTTATTGCCTGAAAACACGGACAAAAGGACATTTTCTAAAAATAAATCGCTAGCTAGATCGATTTATTGCCCCCGAAACTCCCTGGACACTAAATTTTATGAAAATCGTTGGAGCCGTTTCCGAGATTCAAAAAAAAGATTCAAAAAAAAATAGATTCAATATATATATATATATATATATATATATATATATATATATATATATGTATATATATATATGTATATATATATATAATATGAAAGACATGTTTTTGAATTAGATTCTTCATAGAGTTCATTTTATTTAGATCCTTTCATACTAATGATAAGCAAACTTGTTTCAAATTAAGTAAATTTTATTACACCGAACGTCGCACGATTTCTTCGTGCTGGATAAATATGCTTGCCACGGAGAAGAGAAGAAATCTTCACGTTAAGAGTCTGATTGGAGAAAGATTGTCGGTTCTACTGCGATGGGTCTTGCAAAACTTAGCTCCGATAGCATGGTCAGTTTCCACGAGCTTTTCATATTATTACATATCCACGGTGAACATTACGAAATTGTCAAGTACTGAAAGTTTTTAGAATGTTTAAACTTGGAAGTTAAAAAAGTTAAAGTTACAGCCTATATACGTCCCACTGCTGGGCACATGCCTCCTCTCATTTCTGAGAGGGTTTCAGAGCAAGGAAGTCCGTAGCGCTGCTCCTGCGTGTTGGCGAACTTTACATGTCTTCGAAATATTTTTTTTATTTCTCAGACATGCAGGTTTCCTCGCAATGTTTTCCTTCACCGCCGAGCATGTGGTAAATCAGCACTTAAAATTGCAATTAACAATTTGCCGGAACCCGGGATGCTCGCGTAATATTACTTTACAACCAACGCTAACCATCTGAGCTACTACGGGTCCTTAATTGAACCTTTTTAGACACGTATTGGACGATATGGAGTAGTACATATTGTTACTCCAACACTACACAGGAAACTGAAGATTATATAACTCTTAGGTATGAAAACTTAAGCGTAACCTATAATTTACTTTTAATGCGTAAAATTAGTTTTACGTAGTAAAGCCACGCTACAGCTATATTATGGTTAAAACACAAATGGGTCGGCTCGAACAGACAAAAACCGTGCTCTAACAGAATACCAGCGTAAAAAAGCAGCTTCTTACTGCTGTGTTTCATATGGTGAGTATAGAGACTGGAGACATTTAAAAGCATTAAATGGAAACTGGGCATTAGAGCATGGTTTTTGTCTGTTCGGCTCGAACAGACAAAAACCATGCTCTAACAGAATACCAGCGTAAAAAAGCAGCTTCTTACTGCTGTGTTTCATATGGTGAGTATAGAGACTAGAGACATTTAAAAGCATTAAACGGAAACTGGGCATTCCATCTTAATCCTCAGGTGTGACATTGCATCTGTATTTATTTTGAATTGAGGATAAATTTAGATGTCTGAGGGCCACAGCATCCACTTACCATCAAATAAAGAGTCCGGATCTGGATGTTTGTCCTTGTTCAATTTATGTATGTAAATGTATGCCTCGACGATACAGGACAAAACCCTAGTGTGGGGGTAACTTTTTTTATACGTCTCTGTCAATTTAAAAACAAACGATGAACGAAATTTTGACTGTGGCACGGAACAGCTTGGTAGAGCCATGCTGTAGTTATATTAGTAGTATAGTTGTAGCACGAATGGGTCGGCTCGACCGGGGAAGAACCACGCTCTCACAGAATACCAGCCTCAAATAGTAGCTTAATTCTGCTGTGTTTCGCATGGTGAGTGTAGACAACCGGAGACCCTTTTTACTGGAAATGAGGCATTCCATCTTAGTCCTCACGGGTGACAACGCATCTGCATTTTGATTTGTAATCGAGAAAAGATGTAGGTGTCTATGGGTCACAGAAACCACTTACCATCAGGTGGAAACTGTGCTCGTTTGTCACCCTATCCTATAATTTTTTTAATAATGTTCCTAAATTGAAGCCCACGCGAGTGAAGCCGCGGGTAAAGAGCTTGTAATATAATTTCTTTTAGATCATATGATTGCGCGTATAAAAGCTTACGTTTTTATTTACAAAAATTAGAGTGGCAAATGATTAATATTTTTTTTTAATTAAGAGAAGAGAAGGCACCAAAATAATCAATATGGACATTTCGAATTATTATGATGTTTTTAATACACTTTAATTTTCCTCCCAAGCTACTTCTTTTTTTTTTGTAACAAATAACATGATGTACGCATAACGGATCCATAAGTTTATTGTAATATTAAAGTTTCAATTCAATTTACATGAATAGGGACGAGCTGAAACCCGTGTTTCCTGTTAACGATCCCGAGCAAAAACTACAATAGAGTCGTCACTGTTCCATGTACGAGCTAAAAATAACATACGTAATATTTTCACTGACGCTACCAAAACGTCGACATCGACGTATCAGCTGACCAGCTGTATGATAACACTAAAGTGAAAACTTTTGTAAATTCATTTGTTTACAATAGATTATTGAAATTTTAATTTTGCTTGCATTTTGACCAGGTCGTTACTCCTCCTTGTACGGCGACTCCTTATCGACTCCTTACGACTCCTTGGCGGGCTGCCCTACACTGCCTACCGGTACGAGTTGCTCGAGAAAACAATTGTGAGATCTTCAAGCCATATGGCTGGTCCATTAACATTTCAACTTACTGATATTATGACTGACAGCTTGCTTACTTACTTTGACCAATTATTCCACGACATTTTGCAATAACACACGAGAAGAACTGCTCGTTTTTAATGCGTTCATTTATGAGGCTTACTTACAGATTCTCTTTACCATAATGGAGAGATGTGCTACATTAATTTTGAGAGGTCCACACTCAAGATAATATTTAAAAGGTAGGGGAATAATAAATGTAGAAAGTAACATTAATGCAATATTATCAGGTAATAGTTCTTAGTAGGGTACGGTGTTTGGATGGCGTAGTACCACATAAATTAATGCATAGCGTTGGAAAAAGCATATTGCGCGGGTCACAAATCGGGGAAGCTGAAGAAATGCCACAAAGTTCCTTTTGATCTAGATCTGTTATTATCGCATTAACACAGTGATTGCTTTAAAAACCTTAATAAAGAGATTACAAATAAATCTCTAACACTTCACAAAAAAACCGCATCTAAGTCGGTCAAAACGTTCAGGGAAAAATGCGCTACAACTTAATTTAACGGGTTAAATATGTTAATTGTGGGGCCCTTTGGCGAGACCTATCTAAGTATATCTAAGAATGATGCGATGATGATGATCAAAAACTCTTTACATAACCGTATATAAATCGGTTAAATCTTTTAGAGATAAATGGGAACATCGTTTGCACACACAAACAAACAAAGTTCTCACCCTAAACTCATACACATTATCCGTTCTGTCGTGGATAAATAAAAATTTTAACAGCTTAATTTAAAGAAAGGAAGACTTATTCAAGCCTTCACAATTAATTTAAACTGCTAAAATATTATAAAATTATGACAGGACAAGACTGATGAGGGTCGAAAGCCGTACTTCACTTCTATAAAATGGCTTGATTTTGCTACTATGCGGTTATTCTGACTAGCGATATATAAATATAACATCTTTAATCAATAGTGTAAGGAAAAACTCAAATCGGTTAACGTAGCCATACTAATAAAGAGAAAATATATATATATATATATATATATATATATATATATATATAAAAGTGGCGAGGGGTTTGTTAGGATCGTGCAAAATTGAAGTCTGTAGTCTTTACCTACCCTTCAATAATTACCATATATATAAAAATTGTTTGTCATATAGTAGCGGCTTAAAATCTACTACACCATATCATCCCGTGGGTGTTGTAAAAGGCAACTGAGGGAAGATAAAAAGGAAACTCAAAAACCAAGTGTGGCAACTATGGCAAATATTCCCCCTATCTGGAAATCTATGATGGAGGCGTGTACGTACGCTTACATGATAGATTGCTATACATGCCCGTAGTGAAATTTATGTGCTGTAATGAATGAATGAACACAAAATTATAACATATTCTTACATAACATATAAAATGTAACGACATTTCAGTAATTTCATCGTAAAATTTTAATTTCTATCTCTGTCAGTAAATTAGGACGTCCTTTTTATATAAAAACAGGATGTCCTGAGTGACTCATCTTATCAACGCATAAACGCACATCCTAAACCGATAGACGTAGAAATCTGAAATTTGTTCAGAAGCTACCTTATACATCCTAAGAAGTCTGACAATGGACTGTGAAAAGATTTTGGAAAATTCATCTCTTAAGGGGGTGAATTAGTGTATTACTGTATGGAACTTTTTATTTTACGGAGCGATTGGCTAAAAGATTCCTAAAGGTAAACCCTATAAATAAGATAATGAATACGTTGTTTGTAAATTTTCAAAACAACAAATTACGGGAGGATGTTTAAATTTGTATGGGGAAGAAATTGTTATTTTTTTTGATTAAAACGGTTGCAAATACTCTGGAATCAAAATAATAAAGTATTAATTTTTATAAATTTTTCAAAGATTTACCCTAAAGGTTTTTAAACGAGGTAAATAACTGCCAACAAGAATAACAGCCCGAACCGTTGGACATAGAAGCGTGAAATTGCGATAATTTATTTATTTATAAGAACTTTATACCATGTAATCAATTTTAATTTCATATTTTGGAAAACGTTACTTGTATGATAAAATTAACTACGTACATATTTTTTGCGTTTTTGTAGGCGTAAAAATACCTTGAGTACACTGGTAATGTATATTTTGTTAACTTTGGTTAAATATATATTTATAATAATAATAATATAGGTGCCTTAATAAAATTAAAAAAATAAATAGGCCATGGCCCCATTACACTGATTACATTTCTCAAACAAAATGTAAAAGTAAAAAACAATTTGCATTATATAAAATTTTATCGGTGATATAATAAATGCATTCACATCCCAACTTCCTATTATTTTTAATATTAGTAGCGAAACTGGTGTGTTTCCTAATTTAATGATCGTAGTAGTCATATCTTTATTTAAATCTGGTAATACATTAGACCCCACTTATTTTAAACCTGTTTTTGTACTACCAACACTCTGTAAAATTTAAAAAACTTTAGATCAAATGTCAGGATTTTTATGTACTCAGAAGATTTTTGGGAATATTTTATGATCTTCCAAGGTTTTCGTATTTATGGTGTAAAAACTTAACGTTTAAACTTTTAACATCACATTTAAATAATAGAACGCAAACAGTTGTTATAAGTATGCGTCGTTCTTCCGAGTCCGTAGTATCTATTGATTTTCCTAACTATTGCTAGGTTTAAAATTTGTGTAATCCAATGTAACACCAGGTGTACATGCAGGAAACATACCAGTTTCGATAATAGTATTAAAAGTAATAGCATGTTGGGGTGCGCATGCCTCTATTATTATAGACGCAATAACTTTAACGAGAATCCTCTACAGATCTGCGATTTTTCAATATAAATAGCTTATAATTACTTTACAATATCACCTGATAACATTTTATAAAATGCAAATTCTATTGTAATATACAGTAGTATTAGGCTCATAGCCTATGTATTTATTTATTTGAATTTTATTATGACACTTATTTTGTTATTATTATATGATAACCTGAAGGTAACAAAATTTAATTTGGCAGTGTACCCTGGGTATTTTAAAAAAAAATCCAAAAAGATATTACGTAGGTTGCTCATTTAATCATACAGGTAATATTTTACAAGACATTAAAATGACAATTAATTCTAATTGGTATATATTTAATAAATATTTAAAATAATAAAAAGGATATCAAATAGCAGAGAAAGAGTAATTTTCCATAAAAAATTCATTATTCGGCGCTTGTTTGGGGAATGATGCAAGCAAAACTAATTTAACTTTGATTCGAAGCGTTTATATCAACGTAGGCGGTAGGACGTATAAGTAATTGAATATGCTATTATTTACATTTACAAACATTAATTTAATTTAATTTATACCAATGGAAAGCTAAAACTAAATTTATTTCCTTCTCATCACGATATTGCCTACTTATTGTGACGGCGCATTATTAAACCATTAATAATTATCGTAGAAGTAATATTTTTAACAATTAAAATACATTAACAAGCATAAACTTAAAATATATACATTTCAGACATTAAACATAATAGTAAATTTTAAGGCTTAATGTTGCTGTTCGTAACTAATAAATTTTTCAAAAATTTTGCTAAAATATTCTAAATATATTAAATAATAGAAATAAGTCGTAAATATTATAATAATAAAGTTAAATAGCATTTATAAAATAATTGGAAAATTGGTCAAAAATTGTCTAAGTCATTGAGAGTGTTCGTGTAGAGTAACAGCGTGTTCATGTATACATGGACAGTGTTTGTGTAAAGATTGCTTATACAATATGTATAAGGGAGCTGCCGAAGACGCATACCAGAGGGTGTACATAAGTATATAGGGTGGTCAGGTGACCGACTACTTATAGTGCTGTTGTACAATGCATAGTCTTATATTAGGGACTTATGATAGTAGGGTCTATGATACGAAAGCATTATAATAATAAATACCACGTGGCGCTTGATGTGGCAGTATGCGGGCCGCCAACCAAGCGCGAGGAACTGCACGATCACGTAGCAGCCCCTTGCATCCATTATCCCCACTAGACAGCATGGTCCTCTCGAACTCGGCAAACGGTATCCACCGCTAGTGGAGTACGCCGCGTGCGTTGGACAAAAAATATGAGTGCAAACGCATTGCGGGCGTACTATAGGGCGAAAGGGGAAGAAACTGCAGGGATAGCGTATCGGGCTTGGATGCATTGCTTTTTTGCTGAGGTGGAGCCGTCTTTTCCTGTCACGGAACAAAACCTGGCAGACCGAGTTCGTTACATTATACGCTCGAAAATATTTGATGATGCCAAACTGGAACGACTACGGTGTGAGGCTAATCCCTCATCGAATGAATCGGCTATGGCTGTGAACATGCCGCCATGGATCGTCCAGTTGTGGTTGATTCGGACGATGATGAAATAGTCTCCCATGAACTAGAGCAAATGAGCAGAATATTGGAAGAGGCGATTTCGGAAACGTGCCGCATGCCTCTCGAAAATCGACCGCGACTTACTCGCATACTCCTAAGTAAGCGAAATCGGGCTGTCTTGAGGGCTCTTTACGGCAGACTTATCTAGACTTATCGGCAGACTGACAAGCTTCAGGTCGGGAATAATAAACCGAGGGTTGTGCGCACCGTTAGAATGGTGTTTGCTGGAACACATACCAGTTTGTGCCAGCTGGATATCACGCAGAAACTAACAGAGCGCATAGATGACCTGAAGCGAAAAATCGCTACTTGGCAGAAGTGGTTTCGACGATTTAACGAGAGGTCAAGGCAGTTCAAACAGAATTGTCTCTTCCAGAGTGATCAGAAGAGGCTCTATAAATCATTGTATTGACCAATGGTATATGGAATAGGTCTCACACCGGGTCAGTCTGACACTGTGGCATTCTGGCGTGACCTGTGGTAAGGGCCCATAAGCTATAGTGAGGGCCCTTGGATGAAATTAAGTGATGTCATGCGTTCAAAATGGATGTCGAGGCAGTGGTCGTGGAAACAAGGAACCACTCCTCATTGACGCCGTCACTCGCAAAGTGGTTAAGCGGAAGCGTCCCAACTTCTCCGCCGCCTGGGTAGACTACAGAAAGGCATTCGACTCGGTGCCCCGCTAAAGAGGGTACTAGAGCTGTACAAAGTTGACTGTATAGTAAGAGACTTCCTCTGGCAGTGTATGGGGCAGTGGAGTACGATCCTTTGTCAACTGGGCAAGCGGATGACGGCTGCGGAGAACTGCATAAGGATAAGAAGTGGTATCTTCCAGAGCGACTGTCTGAGTCCAATCCAATCTGGTTCTGCCTCTCTTTGAACCCTCTCAGTACTTTACTGGAGGACTCCGGGAGGGGTTTTCAGCTTCGGGAAGGAGGTACAAAAGTACAGTACAGTGTAAAGTACAGTGTAAAGTACACCTTTTCTATATGAATGATCCGAAGTTATTCGCCTCCAGTCGCTCCCATCTTGTGGAATTGCTAAACATCACTTGTGAATTTAGCAATTATATTGGAATGCGGCTAGGGACGGATAAGTGTGCGGTCATCCATGTTGAAAGGGGAAGGGTTGCTAAGTCTGAGGGCATAGACTTATCTATGTCCGTCAATTTAAGGATTTAGTATTATTTCAAGAAATTATTTAATTTTTTGACTTTGTTGCATGACTCATTTTTCTTACATTAATAAGGTTACTTAATACTCATATTATTAATGCCTAAATAATAATTCCTAGTTACATTATTATTTTAGGCATTAATAATAGTAGTTACATTTTTTGGAGGCACGGCAGTGCCCCCGCCAGTTCGAGCAAACAAGCGGCACGGCCGTAACATCCTTTTCTCGAAACAGTTCAGGCCATTTTTGACCCACCATAACTTCGTTGTGGATAAAATTAGAAGCCTGAATTTTCAGTGACCAAGCAGGCATTATATAAATACCATATATTTCAAATTTCATTCAATTTGAACCAGTAGTTTAAGAATTATAACTCTCTCACTCACTGACACTAAGGCACTTCACAAAACGCTAAGGCACTTCTAGCAGACATAGAAGTTTCAAAGCTTTAAGCGACAGTAGCCTAATGGCGGGGCGCGTACCGCCAACTCAAAAAGTTCGTGGGTTCGAATCCGCCATTCGACTATTGGCGTGAACCACTCGTAACACAAGCAATTTAAGCTTACCACGAGTGGTTAAGGAGAATATTAGTAATGTTTATAGCATTATGAATATTCTTTTTAAAAAAAATTTGAATACAGTTTGTGTTTAATGTATAAATCAAGGAAAAACTAAAATATTTTGCAATTTCTGTCTAATTTTCTAGATACATTAACTGTATTAATAACTTTGTAACACCATATAAATATATAGGATTACAAAGTTACATTTGCAGTAAATGAATCAGTGTACCTAATTATGTTTAATATAATGGAGTAATAGGTATAGATAGGTATGTCTTTGGTATTCAAGAAGTAGAAGGGACAGGAAAGGAAAAAAGTAGGACTATCTACAAAAAGAAATGAGATGCCATCAAAACCATAACTTGTAAAAAAACCAAGTCTCGCAACTAAGTTATTCTACTGTTAAAAGTTTTTCTAAGTAAATAACGTCACATTTTATTAAAAACTATGGCTCAACTAAAATTATTATTATAATGGGTTAATTCATAAATCTAAACATATAATAAATCTATAGAAAAGTCGTGTCTGTAATTCTAATACATTCTCACAAATACAAGTCCAGGGGACTGAATAAAATATACTAAAGCTAAATTAGTAGTTTTTAGAATTTTTGTCTGTCTGTCTGTCTGTGTATTCATGATTCACGCAAAACTA
Organism: Parnassius apollo; assembly: GCA_907164705.1. Lineage (NCBI taxonomy): Eukaryota > Metazoa > Arthropoda > Insecta > Lepidoptera > Papilionidae > Parnassius > Parnassius apollo. The sequence continues at coordinate 12,439,353 of CAJQZP010000885.1, forward strand.
CTGGACCAATTTCCATGGAATGTTGTATGTAGATATTTAATAACCCGGGGCAATTTATAGGCTACTTTATATCCGATTACGGAACGGATTATATTCCTTCGTTTAGGTGTTAATTTTCTTATATATAATTCTGTTAGTTATAAGCGGGATGACGGGTGTTTTTTTTTTTTCAAATAAATACCATATTTATAAATAAAGTTTATAGCTAAATTTAACCTTTGTATAATTATTTGAATCTATGTCGACGTTCTACGTTTTATTTTTCCAAACAGTGCCATCTATCATCAAATGAAATAAGCATATTTTACCCTCAGTTACTAATAAATTAAATAATTTATAAATGGAGTTTAAAATTTAACCGTTATGTAATAATTTGAAAGTACACCGACGATTTCCGAATACATTTTCTGTATTCTAAGCCGACGACCAACGTTTTAGTTTTCAAAAATAGCGCCATCTATCAACTGATGGAATAAGTAGCATATTTTGCAATCAATTTCTAATAAATTAAATTGTTTATAAATAAAGTTTAAAGTTAAATCGTTGTGTAATAATTTGAAACTACGCCGACGATCTTCGTTTTAGTTTTCCAAACAGTGCCTATGGGAGGCGGGTGTACGATGTGCAAAAGCTCATTTGAAACGAGTTGTAGGTGACACTACCTTAACATTTGAAGAGATCTCTACTATGTTGACGCAAATCGAGGCCTGTTTAAATTCGCGACCTTTGAGTGTTCTTAGCGACAACCCAAATGACCCTCTCCCATTGACACCTGGTCATTTTTTAATAGGTGAACCTTTGTTAAATATTAGTGATGTCGATTATTGTGATCAAAATGTAAGCGGCTTAGATAGGTGGAAAATTATTCAAAAAATGGTAAATTTGTTTTGGAAAAGGTGGTATAAAGAATTTTTAAGTAATTTAAATCAAAGAAACAAGTGGTATACGAAAAAACCTGAAATTAATATTGGAGATGTAGTAGTGTTAAGGGATGATAATATACCACCAGCCAAATGGATTTTAGGGAAAGTGACCAATAAGCATGCCGGACCTGATGATGTGACTAGAGTCGTTACTATTAAGTGTAAGGGAGGATATTTAAAACGCCCTGTTAGTAAGCTTTGTGTGTTGGTTAAGTCATGAAGATTCAATCACATTGTCACGGTGGGCGGCATTCTTCTTTGAGTTGTAATATAATTGTTAGGAGTATGTGGATTTTTTTTTTGAAGGACAAGTCCTTGGTGGGCGGAATGAGTAAAAAGGTTCATGTATATAGTTGTATTCTATTGATCGACAGATGGCGCTATTTGATTTATGTACGCGCTATTGAATGTATCCTGCCGTAGTGGTTAGTTATCCGCTAATGTATGTCAAATTGAGTTTTTACATCGAGAATATAAACGAGTTGTGTTAACGTGAGTGTGTATCATTTCTTAACATTGGTGCCGAAACCAGGGAGAAGATTGAAACTAAAGTGAAGTTAGTGAACTGTGAAGTGTTAACTTAATAAGTGGTGAGAAGTGAGAACAGTGCAAAGGTAAACGAAATTGGACTTTAAAACCGACCGTGAGTAAATAAACTTTTCAAATATCAGTGAATGAGAAGATTGTCTTAGAAAATTACTCGGACTTGTAAAAATTTCGTGTTTGCATTCTGTGGACTTAGAAAAATCTAGTGTTATTTTAGACTTGTTTGTTTGTTACTAAAGACTTAGAAAAATTTGTATAATTTGAACTTGTAAAATAATTGAGAATGTGTTATATGAACTTGCATTAGGTTTTAGTTGTTCCATATACTTTGAACAGTTTATCGAGTTGAATTTTAGGATTTGTGAATTATTAATTCGAAACACTTAAAGAAAATTTACGTTAAATATAATAAAATAAAATGGAGAGATTAATCAAAGGGCAACAAGAGTTGTTTGAGCAATTAAGAAAAGCAGAGCGCAATCTTAAGAAGGCGAACCATGAGGTTCGGGTGAAGTCAAGTTATTTGAAAGCAAGAATGGAAGCGTTAAACAAGTTGGAAGAAGCTTTCAACCAAAATCATCTTGAAATAGTTGCAAAAGCAACAGAGGAGCAAATAGAAACGTTACAATATTTTCAAGATGACTTGCAGGATAGCTTTCAAGAATATTTTATACAATACAAAGCCTTGTTGAAGGAGTACCTAGCTTATTCCGATCTAAACACGACTACACAAAAGATAGACGGAAATGAGAATGCATCGAACAAAAGTCAAGGAAACTCTGAGGTGCAATTACCTAGAATACAACTTCCTATTTTCTCAGGAAAATACACCGAGTGGCAATCTTTTTATGATATGTTTGTCTCTTTAATACACGAAAATCATACACTGTCAGCTGTTCAGAAATTACATTACTTAAAATCGAGTTTGTCTGGAGAACCTGAAGTGCTTCTGAGGAATTTTGCTACTACATCGGCTAATTACAAAGAAGCATGGGAGCAATTAATTAAACGTTATAACAACAAAAGATATAACTGTAATGCTATTATGAAGACATTATTTGGACAAAAGAATATACAATACGAATCGGCGAATGCCATTAGACATTTGTTAGATACAACAACTTCTTGCCTAAAGGCTCTTAATAATCTTAACATTGGTACGGAACAATGGGACGCAGTTATAATTCATTTGGTAGTGTCAAAGTTGGATCACGAGTCGCATCGACAGTGGGAAAATTATATAAGTGCTGCATCAGATGAATTACCTAAATGGTCTCAGTTAGAACAATTTTTAGAAACGAGATTTAGAACTTTGGAGATGATCGATACAAGTAAGCAAACTACAAGCAATAAGATTACAATACAGTCGAAAAGCTTAAACCAATCGGTAAAAGCTAAGTCATTTCATTCAGCTATGAATGTGAAACAGAGTTCAGCTGAGCAGAATTGCGCAATGTGTAACGGTCCACATTTTGTTTATTACTGTACTCAATTTAAAAAGCAGCCAGTTATTGAGAGACAAAATATTGCACAAACTAAAAGGCTTTGTTTTAATTGTCTAGCACCTACACACCCTGTATATAAATGTCATCAAAATACTACTTGCCGCAAGTGTGGTAAAAAACATCACACTTTGCTTCATTTTGAGAAAGAGGATAAAGAAGCTTTTAACATTTCGAAACAACATGATTTATCTAAAGGAGAACCTCAACAATTTAATAGTGATGCGACTTCTTCAGCGAACGAGAGAAACCTAGTAGCAAATTTTTCGAGACAAGATTTAAAAACTTATAATGTATTGTTAGCGACTGCTGTTATAAAATCTAAATCTAGAAATGGTTCTTATGTGATTAGAGCGTTGCTTGATCAAGGCTCGCAAGCTTCTTTTGTTAGTGAAGATACTGTACAATTGTTAGGTCTTAAGCGTACAAATTGTAAGGTGTCAGGTTTGGGAGATGGTCAAATGGTGATTAAACATGCGGTTAATATTGAAGTTGAATCGCGTCACGTACCTGGGCACGCATATAACGCATATAACACTAACATATAACTACGCATATAACTTTATGCGTTAATGCGTATGTATTAAAATCACTTACTTCATTATTACCGGGTCGTGAAGTACGTATACCCGATTGGTTAGAATTAAAAACCTTACCTCTTGCCGATCCTGGATTTGCATCACCGGGAAAAGTTGATATATTACTCGGTGCTGATGTATACGGGGAAATATTGCTAAGTGGAATCAAGAAAAGTCCATATGGGAATTTAATAGCACAAAACACGTTGTTTGGGTGGATTTTGTCTGGTAAAGTAACACACGAGTTGAATGGTGAGAATGTTATCACTTTACATGTTAATATAAGAGAGGATGAAATATTGAAAAAATTTTGGGAAATGGAGAACGAGCCTAATAGTATCGAGAAAAAATTAACAGCAGAAGAAAAATTATGTGAAAAGTTATACAAAGAAACTACTTTAAGGCGTGAAGACGGTAAATTCATTGTAAGATTACCTTTTAAAACAATTGACCCGCAGTGTCAATATGGTCGATCATTTGAGATTGCTGTTAACAAATTACATTCATTAGAGCGAAGATTGTGTAAAAACCCTACACTTTATAATGAGTACATTAACGTTTTACAGGAATATGCAACGTTGGACCATATGAAGGTAGTTAATGGTGATGATATTAATAATTCTAAAGCCGTGTATCTTCCTCACCACGCGGTTGTGATAAAGGGAATTGAGATAAAGAAACAACGAAGGTCAGAGTGGTCTTCAATGCTTCTAGTAAGGGTGTTAATGATGTGTCTCTTAACGATGATTTACTAGTTGGTCCTAAACTCCAACAAGATTTACGTCACTTGTTACTACGATGGCGCAAACATCCCATTTGTATAGTTGCCGACCTAGTGAAAATGTATCGGCAGGTATATGTGCATGAGAATGACACCGAATATCAGAGGATATTATGGAGAACTAAACCTGAGTTACCAGTTCAGCACTATAAATTGCTAACATTGACGTTTGGCACTGCCTGTGCGCCTTATCTTGCAGTGAAAACGCTACAAACATTAGCAGAATTAGAAAAGGACAAATATCCATTGGCAGCTCAGATTACACAACGAGATTACTATGTTGACGATTTAATGACAGGTTGCGAAACTGAGGAAGAAGCATTACACATTTACGAACAAATGTGTAAACTGATGGCAGCTGGTGGATTTGAACTGCAAAAATGGAGTACCAATAATCAATTGTTTCTAAATCACATTAGGAAAGAGAATTTGAACACCGAAAAGTCTATAGCGATTAAGGTTGATAATGTGATGAAGGTTTTAGGCATTTGTTGGAACAGGGGTACAGATAATTTTGAGTATATAGTAAATCTAGTTGCACCTGAAGAATATATAACAAAACGAAAAGTTTTATCGGATGTTGCCAGACTCTATGATCCTATTGGATGGATTGCCCCAGTAATAATTACTGCTAAGGTTTTCATCCAGAAATTATGGAAAGCATGCCTTGAGTGGGATCAGGAATTGCCCAAAAATCTTTTATCTGAGTGGTTAACATATAGATACGAGTTAATGAACCTTAAGAATATCACGATACCGCGGTGGCTTGGTTCAACAAAGGGGTCTAAATTGGAACTTCACGCATTCTGAGATGCATCAAGTGTAGCCTATGCAGCTGCAATTTATCTCAGGGTAATGAACGATAATAAAGAAGTAAACGTGAGGCTTATTACTGCCAAGACTAAGGTCGCACCAATAGAAAAGGAGGTGACCATACCCCGCTTGGAACTTTGCGGAGCAACTCTAGCTGCAAAATTATTAAACAAGGTTTCGCAAGTAATGGACATACCTAAAGAAGACTTATATGCGTGGACTGACTCAACTGTAGTGTTTGCTTGGCTACGCGGACCTGTCAGTCGATGGACGACTTACGTAAGTAATAGGGTGTCCCACATTCTCACAATCATGGATGTTGAACAGTGGGGACATGTATCCACTAATATTAATCCCGCTGACTGTGCGTCAAGAGGACTAAAACCGACGGAATTAAAGAGCCACAAATTGTGGTGGAGCGGTCCTGAATGGCTATCACAACAAATTATTAGTATTGAAAAGCCTGAAATAATGGATACTCATGAAGAAGAACGAATAAAATCGTTTGTTGTTAAAGAAAAGGGATGTAATGATTTTGAATGGATGAAATTTTCAAACTTAACTAAGCTATTGAAAGTTATTTCGTTATGTCGCAGATTTCTGAAAATAAAGTTGCCGCCACATGAGAGGAAAGCCTTTCCAAAATTTGCTACAACTGACGAGATGAATCAAACGCTACAATTTTGCATTAAACAAGTTCAAGAATGTGAGTTCGCGGAAGAAATAAATTCTTTGAAATTAAAAGGTTGCGTTGAAAATCGGAGCGTGTTACGCACTCTTTGTCCCTTTTTAGACAAAAATGGGATTTTAAGAGTGGGTGGACGCCTAAGCCAAGCTAATGTAAGCTACGATCTGAAGAATCCGATCATTTTGCCTGCTGAGAATCATCTCAGCCAGTTAATAGTTGCTGATGCTCATACAAAAACTCTTCATGGTGGTCCGCAACAGATGATGAGTTTTTTGAGATCAAAATTTTGGATATTGAGAGCACGTAATATGGTTAAAAAGTACTACAGGAGTTGTGTTGTATGTTTAAGATACTCAAAAGCAGCAGCCACACAATTAATGGGTCAGTTGCCGGAAGTTAGATTAAAACCGAGCAGACCTTTCAAAAGTTCAGGAGTGGATTATGCGGGTCCAATTAATATCCGGTTCTCTCCAGGCCGCGGATCAAAATCCTACAAGGGATACATTTGTTTGTTCGTCTGTATGGTGACTCGCGCGATCCACTTAGAAGCGGTATCTGATTTGACGGCCAAAGGCTTTATCGCTGCATTTAGAAGATTTGTTGCACGTAGAGGTCATTGCCAAGATCTCTTCAGCGATAACGGCACGAACTTTGTGGGAGCAGATAAAATGTTGTGTAAAATGTTTAATAACGCTAAATCTGAACTACATAATGAAATAGCCGAATTATTAACCTTAGAGTCAACAAAGTGGCATTTTATACCACCAAACGCACCTAACTTTGGAGGAATATGGGAGGCGGGTGTACGATGTGCAAAAGCTCATTTGAAACGAGTTGTAGGTGACACTACCTTAACATTTGAAGAGATCTCTACTATGTTGACGCAAATCGAGGCCTGTTTAAATTCGCGACCTTTGAGTGTTCTTAGCGACAACCCAAATGACCCTCTCCCATTGACACCTGGTCATTTTTTAATAGGTGAACCTTTGTTAAATATTAGTGATGTCGATTATTGTGATCAAAATGTAAGCGGCTTAGATAGGTGGAAAATTATTCAAAAAATGGTAAATTTGTTTTGGAAAAGGTGGTATAAAGAATTTTTAAGTAATTTAAATCAAAGAAACAAGTGGTATACGAAAAAACCTGAAATTAATATTGGAGATGTAGTAGTGTTAAGGGATGATAATATACCACCAGCCAAATGGATTTTAGGGAAAGTAACCAATAAGCATGCCGGACCTGATGATGTGACTAGAGTCGTTACTATTAAGTGTAAGGGAGGATATTTAAAACGCCCTGTTAGTAAGCTTTGTGTGTTGGTTAAGTCATGAAGATTCAATCACATTGTCACGGTGGGCGGCATTCTTCTTTGAGTTGTAATATAATTGTTAGGAGTATGTGGATTTTTTTTGAAGGACAAGTCCTTGGTGGGCGGAATGAGTAAAAAGGTTCATGTATATAGTTGTATTCTATTGATCGACAGATGGCGCTATTTGATTTATGTACGCGCTATTGAATGTATCCTGCCGTAGTGGTTAGTTATCCGCTAATGTATGTCAAATTGAGTTTTTACATCGAGAATATAAACGAGTTGTGTTAACGTGAGTGTGTATCATTTCTTAACAGTGCCATCTATCATTAAATGGAGAGTTATTAATTAAATTAAATCATAACTTACATTTATATGTACAGATAATTAGATTTATTAAAATGTATTTGTTCAAACGTTTATTTTTTGTTTTGTTTTTTCGTTATTTCGTTTTAAAAGTGTAATAATTTAAATAGTTAATAGTGAGATTTATCAAAATTATGAAAATTCTGTCTGCAATTTTTTTCCAAAACTTTCATTATCCTTAAAGTTTAACCTTGACCAACACAACATTGCTATTTCACGATATGTCATATCGTCAAATGGATTTTCATAGCTAACATAGCAGAATTTTTAACAGAATCAACATCACTTTTTTATATGTTGATATATATATATATATATATATATATATATATATATATAAATTGATGTTCGTGGTTTTAGAATTTTTATCTGGGGGTCCCAACATACTTTCGCTGATATTACTAGATAGCATTATAGTTTTGGCTTTCATTATTTCATATAAAATTAGTGCCATCTACTTACTAACTACACTAATGATAAGTCACCGATAAAATACAATAATAGAATTCTACTGAATACTTATTCAATAGCAAATTAAGTGTATGAAAATTAATCGTTTACGAAAGACGTTTAAAAATGAAAAGCTGTCTTAGAAAATAAGCCACGTCTGATATAAAGGACGAGCAAGGACGTAACAAGGCCAAGGCTGCTTATTTTAAATCAATAAATACAATAATAGTGTGTTGTTAAAATGATCAGTATAAGAAAAAAACTGTTATATTAACCTTTATTAAAACCTAAAATACTACTTTAGACAAAGTGTTACCAAGTAATAACAGCTTCATAAACCGTTTTCATGGTAGCAACAGTAACAAATAAGCACACAGTCCATCCGAAGCTGTGACCCAAGTAGGTATCATTATTACATATTATATCTCTAATATACCTCAAAGAGACTCGTTCTAATTAAAAAAAAAGTTGTTTGTTTTTATTATCTTTGTTTCACTTATCAACAACAAATTCGATTGAAATAAAGTAATTAAGGATTAAATTTAATAAAAACAACACAAGTTTATCAGATATTTAGTTTTATCGTATTACATTTTATTGATACAATTAGTTGACCAATAGTTGAAAATTGAGGAAGTAAGTTGGTAAGATATCAAAAATTGGTAAGTACTTATTTAAAACCTGGATGTTATGCCGATGTCTTGCGCCTCCTTACGCACTGTGTTATTTGTTAACTTACGTTTAATGTGCTTGGATTCTTATACCCTAACAGCCCTATTAATAAACACAGACTTGAGCAAGATTAACTTTACTCCTAGTTTAAAGCGTAAAATATCTAATTTCAGTATTAATAAACATAGAGTAAGGAGGGAGTATACTAATCCGAATCTACTCTCGGAATAAAAGTTAATCCTTGGCGGTACCTAGTTTAACGACTGAGTAAGCATAGACTAGTCGCGTATTTTGACATTTTGTAAAAATTTACGTTTACGCGCGTTGTTACCCGTGTTAAATTCATAAGTTGTAAGCACTAGTAACAAAAACAGCATAATGCATTAAAATGCTAAGAAGTGATGTGGAGCAGAACAAAGTGATTGCAGTTTTTTTTCATTATGTGGATTTAGACAAGTATTTGGGGCTATTGATTGCTATTGCATATTCTAATCCCGAAAGTTGCTGGAAACATCGAACAATACTACATAAACAGGAAAGGATACAGTTCAATAATGTTGATGTACAAGTAAGTTTTATAGCACCTAGCTAGCCCATCTCTGCCGCATAGGTACTTAGTTATTTTCTCAGATTCAATACAATCACCTCAATCTATTACTTCATATTAAAGTAGTTATGAGTGTTTTGTTCCAAGTTGTGTCAAATGCAAATTTAGAGTTCATGGATACAGTGGCACATTGGCAAGGCAGCACACATGACTCAAGAATATTTAATTATCGTCGCATTAAAACAAATGTTTGAGCAGTCAGAATTTAAAGGCAGACTTCTCCGAGATTCTGGTTATGCTTGTACTTACATACACTCCTATCCTGTGTCCTAATAAACAAAAGGAAGAATGTGCAACCGGTCGCACATCTGGTGGCCCCGTTACACTGTAGAACAATGCTTTGGAGGGAAGCAAAGGTTTCGGTGTTTACTGCGAGTACTAAATACTAAATAAGAGCATACAAAACAATATATACATTGCAATGCAAAAGCAAGATCTGCTTGAGGATGTAGTATAAGGAGATGATGAAAATATATCAGTCACACAATTAGTAAATCACTCCGTTAGAGGAAATTCTGTTCTGGCAGCATTTATTAACGATTTTTTAAATAAATATACAATAATTACATGTACAAAAGATTTTATTTATCCGCAAAAAACAAAACGAAAATGGTTATTTAATTAATTTTGCCCTTCACGCTAATTTCTTAATTATAAAATTTAGTTAAAAATGATATTAAAAATGATTATATTTAAAACTTAGTTTTTCCACCGATTCCGAAAACAACACGAGGAACAAGGAACAACCCGTAACATTTATCTCTTGTCAAACTCAAAATATTGCCTGTCACTGTCATTAATGTCATCATCAAGCATTGAATTCATTCACTAATCATTCACTGACTCACTCTTTTTACTTTTAAAATAAGTGGGTTGCCATAGCGCAAGCTTTAATCCCGGCGTAAGGAATGTATAGTTAGTCCGAGGTTACTCCATGCTTATTAATAACATTGTAATAACGAAGTAAATAGTCAGTTGCTCTAAGATTAGCTAGTCCAAGTGTAACTTCGAATTAAGCTTGGAATAAGCAATTTTTATTAATAAGGCAGATAGAGATTACTTATACCATACTAGCTTTTTAGCCGCGGCTTCGTTCGCGTGGGCTACAATTTAGGAACATCATTGAATGCTGTTCCGTGGTAAAATTATTAAAATTCGATTGAAAATTCTTGTCTTCTGATGTAACCATTTAAAAAGATTAAAATCTAAATTGTATTATTTATATTTTACTCTTTATATTCATTCATAATTAAACTTAATTTAGTTTAACAAAATAATGATGAATTTCATGGTAGTCATTTAATTTACGGTATTATATTTATTTATGATCAATTTATACATATCAATACATATCAATTTATATATATATATATATATATATATATATATATATATATATATATATATATATATAAATTGATGTTCGTGGTTTTAGGATTTTTATCTGGGGGTCCCAACATACTTTCGCTGATATTACTAGATAGCATTATAGTTTTGGCTTTCATTATTTCATATAAAATTAGTGCCATCTACTTACTAACTACACTAATGATAAGTCACCGATAAAATACAATTATAGAATTCTACTGAATACTTATTCAATAGCAAATTAAGTGTATGAAAATTAAGCGCTCCATGAGATATTTATCCCTATTTGATGGAATAATTCATGGCTTCGTCGTGCTGTCTAATTACTAGGTAGATGTGGTCAGCAATCGTGCAAAAGTTTTTCACGTTTAAATAAAAATGATTTTTATTTAAACGTGTAAGATTCTCGCGAGGACAAATTAAACTATTATAGGAAATTTTACGTGCTGACTTACCACGTGTTTGGTGAAGTGGTGAAGAATAGCTTCGTGGGGAAATCTAAATATCTGAGTAGTTATACGTGTAAATACGTGTAAATGTGAAAACAGTTAATATGCATAGAAGCAAAACACTATACTCGTAGGTAACGAGGAGCTCTATGCACAGCCGTGAGACTGTGAGACGTATGAAAGCTGCTACTTTACTTTTTTACCTTTAATAAGACTTATAAATCAGTTTGTCATTTAAGATATCTTTAATATTTTCAGAGATATTTAAGATTATTTTGACAGTCCAGGTTTCATAGCTCACATGAGTATATGTAAATAAACAGGCTATTGCGAAAAATACTTTAATTATGAAAGAAAGCAGATTTTACTGAAGTAAAAATTTATTTTACTTGTCAAAGGCAGTAATCGAACTGATGCAAACATAAATTTCATAGTTCGTAAGCAACCCAAATTCGATATATTTGAATAGCCGATTTACCACGTTCTCGGCGGTGAAGGAAAACAACGTAAGCAACTGCAAATATCTGAAAAGTCCCCCAGTTAAGGTCATCCGCGTTAGGGTCAGCGAAGCGAATACTTTTTTGGTCCAAAACTCTCTGTTACAGTTTTTATTTATTACATATTTTCGGAGAATTTACATTTTGTTTTCATACTATCGTATACATATATTAAGAGTAGCAAAAATGAGTAGAACTCACCATCGTTATAATTTTTTTATAGATGAGGGGGCAAACGAGCATACGGTTCACCTGATGTTAAGTGACTACCGCAGCCCATGAACAACCGCAACACCAGGGGAATTACAGGTGCGTTGCCGGCCCTTTAGAAAGGAGTAAGCTCTTTTCTCGAAGGTCCCCAGGTCGAATCGGTCCGGAAAAATCGCCGATGGTAAATTATTCCACAGAGAGGTCGTACGCGGAAGAAAACTCCTAGTGAAACGTACAGTGGTGGACCGCCAAGCATCCAGATGGTGTGGATGGTGGATGGTATCGGGAAGTTTGCCGCGTAGTGTGATCATGAAATTTGGCGGCTGGGATTAATCCGAACAATTCCTCAGACCAGTCCTGCTTATAGCATGATGCTATTTAACAGGAGCGACCAAACTGTGGCTGAGATTTGCCTCCGATGGGTACCACAGAGGAAGGAAAAAGTGTCCATTGAACTGAACATAGGCCTCCCACGTAGGTTGGAAGCCTATGTAGGCCAAATGGGCTGTATATTAGCTGTTGCCACACTTGGAAATTGATGCTGCCGATCTCTGTTTGTTTCACACCAATGATATGAATCAAATATCATAAATAAATATAATACCGTAAATTAAATGACTACCATGAAATTCATCATTATTTTGTTAAACTAAATTAAATTTAATTATGAATGAATATAAAGAGTAAAATATAAATACTACAATTTAGATTTTAATCTTTTTAAATGGTTACATCAGAAGACAAGAATTTTCAATCGAATTTTAATAATTTTAGCACGGAACAGCATTCAATGATGTTCCTAAATTGTAGCCCACGTGAACGAAGCCGCGGCTAAAAAGCTAGTATGGTATAAGTATTCTCTATGGTTTAAGTGATTACATATTATTCTGTTGTAACTATGTCCAAGCACATTAAACGTAAGTTAACAAATAACACAGTGCGTAAGGAGGCGCAAGACATCGGCATAATATCCAGGTTTTAAATAAGTACTTACCAATTTTTGATATCTTACCAACTTATTTCCTCAATTTTCAACTATTGGTCAACTAATTGTATCAATAAAATGTAACACGATAAAACTAAATATCTGATAAACTTGTGTTGTTTTTATTAAATTTAATTTTTAAATACTTTATTTCAATGGAATTTGTTGTTGATAAGTGAAACAAAGATAATAAAAACAAACAACTTTTTTTTTTTAATTAAAACGAGTCTCTTTGAGGTATATTAGAGATATAAAATGTAATAATGATACCTACTTGGGTCACAGCTTCGGATGGACTGTGTGCTTATTTGTTACTGTTGCTACCATGAAAACGGTTTATGAAGCTGTTATTACTTGGTAACAGTTTGTCTAAAGTAGTATTTTAGGTTTTAATAAAGTTTAATATAACAGTTTTTTTCTTATACTGATCATTTTAACAACACACTATTATTGTATTTATTGATTTAAAATAAGCAGCCTTGTTGGCCTTGTTACGTCCTTGCTCGTCCTTTATATCAGACGTGGCTTATTTTCTAAGACAGCTTTTCATTTTTAAACGTCTTTCGTAAACGATTATGCTAAAAGATATTTATGACGACAACCATGAAAGACAGATAGGTCTTATGTTCCGCCCACACATGACGTTATACAAGATATAATATTTTATTATATTTTTTATTTTGGTGTAGAGTGAATATCATGTTTTCCTTTAAATGCCAACCTCGCATACACCCTTCTGATTGACGGATAATGCTCTGGGAACTACTGGCTGATGGCATAAAATACAAAAATATTTGTAATATTTTCTTTGCGTATTAATAGAGATTTGAGGTCGGAACTGAACGGAACGGAACGGAACCAATATAGTGTATATTTTGGTTCAGTGTAACAGCGTACCCTTAAACTACTGAAAATCAGTGGCGAAGCTAGGACTCCAAACTAGGGCAAGCCCAAGATATGGTTTTGTTGTTTTTAGCAGTTTTATAAAAATACATCAATCTTGATCTGTCTCCACTCTTCAGTTTCATATTCAGTGCTGTCAAGGACGTGTTTAACAAAGCACACAGAAGGCATACTACTGCTAGATATGTTGGTTGTTATGGTTGTATGACCGTAGAATCTATCAATTTTCATTCGATAAAATGACTTCACCTATATAATTAAGTAGATGGCGCTATTAAAATTTTATATACTGAAGACTAAAGAAATATTTTTTTAAAAATCTCAATACATGATGTATTCATTTAATTTATTAAATTAAAATTTGGGTTTCACATTAAAAAAAAAGATTGGAACAATTATTTGCTATAAAATTAAACTTATACCTAGGTATCTTATATTTTACGCTGCAGTTCAAAATGGTATTTTAAACTCATATGGTAATATAAGTATTGAGTTATTAAACCTTTAAATACGCCTAGAATAATTAAACTTTAATACTAAAGAGCCCTGTACCTATTAAAGTGTGAAGAAATGTTTATTGAATTAAAATTTTATTTTTAAAGATTTTACCTTTTCCTCGCTGATTAGCACTTTAACACACTTATATTCATCACAAAGTAAAAGTAAAGTAAAGTAAAATATACTTTATTGTACACCAAGGAACATATTACATTATTTATATATTTAAAGGGACATTGGTACAACAGGCGGCCTTATCGCTAAAACAGCGATCTCTTCCAGGCAACCTTAGAACAAAGAACACCCTTTTCCTCCATTTTCACTAAAAATCTTTAAAAAAGTATAAATTTTCAACTAACTATATTTTACATTATAATATATTCGCTCAAGCTCAACACACAATGTAAACATTGAAATGTGACGTGAACTTGCAAACATATCATCGGCGTCGCCCGCGCGCCTCCGTCTCTCGACTTACTTCATACCTAACGTGACCATACGTCCCCCTTTAGGCAGGACGTTCCCTATTTAAAGGTTTGTGTCGCACTGTCCCCAAAATACGTAAAAATATCCCGCTTTGACAAACAAAAGCGTGACAATCATGCAAACTCTGTCACCCGTGCCATCATTGTGACACCGCGTGTACCAGGTTTGCCAGCATGGCTTGTATAGTTACGTGATTATTCTGAAAAGCTACACTTTTTTTAAAGTTACGAAGTGACATAATCTACATCAAATAACGTAAGTTATTTCCAATTAGTATTTATTTGATGTTCAGAATTCACTTTAGATCATTAAAAGATTCAAACAACTATGTGTTTTATTTATAAACCTATATTAAAGGGCTTCAGATTGAATTTTGGTAACAAGGCCATTCTCAACGGAAAATAGCCATCTGCGCATCTGGATTATATTGCCCCAGTATAATACTAATGTTACTGAGAATTTTGTGACAAAAAAAACCCAATAAATGATTCTTGACCCGACTAAGGTTTCGAACTTGGGACCACATGATCAACAATTGCGTTTACGACCATTAGACCAAGAAGGCAGTCAAAAGTGTTAAAACTATAATAATTTTAAAGGCGTCCCGCTCTGAAAAAAGAATTGATGGTCACTAAAAAGCCGGGCTTTTTATCTCCATACTAATTGCTATTTATACAATTTTAGTTATGTTTCATTATAGAACATTTTGCCACAAGTTAGAAAGGGAGCGATCGCCTTCTCGAAAGCCCGGTAAAAAGCCCACGCGTGCGAGAGACAAAACTAATCGCTCAATTCAACTCTCCTTATATGTATGACATCAGTATTCGTAAGGCTACGAGGTCGAACAGAGTGCGCGGGAAATTTGAAATAGTTTACGAGTTATTTTATTACTTGATATAATTGATTGATTCATCTTAATGAGGCAAGCCGGGCTTCTGGGCTTGTATAGAGGCTTCGCCACTGCTGAAAATGTATATTATTATGATTTGTAAGGCTAAACCGTAATCATAATCAGACCTCTTTTCCAATTGTTGAATTGTGCAGTAAAAATTGGGCTTAGTATTAAAAAATATAAAAAATTCAAACGTAGTAATCTTATCAAGTCTGATTAAAAACTGTTGAAGCACAAGTAATTTCTTAAAGACGGTAGTGAAGTTTAATAGCGTAAGAAATTGAATAACTTTATTTTTATAACATTTACAAGTATGTTTAAATAAAAAAGTCGAATTTAGATAATAAATAATTGATATATGAACGTCCGTAACTTCACTCGTCATTTCTTTTTTTTTTAAAGAAAAGCTTAGTAACAAAACCCGATGGTACTGTCATGCTATACAATCGCGTGGACTACTTATTTGTACGTAGATATTTACAACACTCAACAGACTTTGAACATAGAATATCCTAGATATTTCGCCATCACGGAGAACTAAAGTAATGTACCACAGCTTATAATTGAACTGGCCTTCTTAAACCTCAAAGGTAACACAGCAATATGTGCACTGACAGCTGAAGGAGTTAAGATGATAATACTAATCTAGACGAAGTTTTTGGCGGAAAAGGTGACTTCCTATATAGAATCTCATGAATATTTTAAACCTTCTAATACGAAAATATACTTAAATATGCCGGGCAGTCACTGCATGCTCGCTGGTCATACTGAACCAACTCATGGTCTCATCTGTTCCGATCGTGCCATAATCAAGTGTAACTTGCATGCTACATGCGTAATTATTTAATCTTAAATCACTGATCATAATTCTGTTGCTATAAGCTTAAAGTCCCAATTATTCTCTGTTAAAAACATCTTAATTTTATAAACAATGGACATTTAGATAAAATTATTCAATAAATATATTACAGCCCTGTTAATAGATGCGAAACGCTAACCTTGCGGCAAACCTCCTGATAGGATTCTAAACATGGCTATAAAGAAAGTTCTACCGCTAGAGAAATTCCATTTCCAAATGATAAGTAACTAGTAAATTCTGGATAACTAAAGGACAAGAAAGTGGCACTTATCAGTACACCAGAGCGGTGCTAAAGAATATGTCGACAACAACATAATTATTTACATCTTACCCACACTCTCTAAGATTTTAGAGCACATAGTAATTGAGAGACTAATATCAACTACTTAGAGTTCAAAAACTTTCTATCATTTTCGACTTTCGGCTTCCAAATACTCTACAATATGTAAAAATCTACAAATGACCCTGTCTATGACCTTGTGAATCTCTCTCTGTAATTATATCCTTTAAATGTATTCCTTGATATGCATAAGGCTTTTGACAGTTTCGATTTCACACCTTTTTGTAGAATAAGGGTGACAAATGAGCACATAGTTCACCTGATGGTATGGCTGTGGCCCATAAACAACTACATTTATCAATTAAGAACCAAAATGCAGATGCGTTGTCACCCATGAGGACCGAGATGGAATGCCTTGTTTCCAGGAAAAAGGGTCTCCGATTCTCTACACCCACCATAAGCAACGCAGTAGCATTGATCTGTTATTTAACGCTGGTATTCTGTGAGAGTGTGGTCCTGCCCCGATCAAGCCGACCCGTTTGTGTTACAAGTATAATATAGCTGCAGCGTAGCTCTACCACGTAAAAAACATTTTAAACGAATTAGAAAAAATGGAGCACGCGGCATTCCTTGCAAACTTTTTGAAAGCTACCAGGATGATGTTGCTTTTAACTTCGTTATGCCTCAGGGCAGTATTATAAGTGCCACATTGTTCCTGGTATACATTAACAACCTATGCCAGCTTAAACTTAATAATGGAAAAATGTTTGCTTTTGTCGATGATACCACTTTATTATAGGAAGTAATCGATATTGCACAGCAGTTTGTTGTAGGTTAGTGGCTGAAATATAATTTCCTTACCCCTAACGTTACTAAAACGAAATATACATCTTTCGCTTTACGGTCAGATCAACTACCTCCAGACAAGTTATTGTGGGCTTCAATGTGCTCTATGTGGGTTCCGTGGTGTTGCTGTCTGATCTCCTTCTCGTTAGTCTTAGCTCTTACTAACAGTGTTAAATATCTAGAAGTGATTATCGATGTAACCTTAAGTTTTAAACCGGTCATTGACGCCCTCGTTTAAGGCTACGCAAATTTATTTATATCTTCAAGACATTGAAGTTGCTAGAATTTAATTTGCTCATTACCTCGTAGTGAAATTAAAATTATGAGTCCTGCCCAGTCTGAAGACCACCTCCCACCCTCCCTCAGTTGCGTGCACTATCCCCGTCACCACCAATCCTAGCATCACCACTCCCAATACCAGCACAATAAGAACAACACACCACCCTCGATAATACGATACGTATTTCATCTCTACTACACAAGGCAGCATTAATTGCGGTCAGCCTCCGCAGATCTTACTTCACATGAAAAAGACAAATAACTAGTAAACTTAACAAGGGAAAGGTAATTTTTTAGAAAAATATAAGTGTTATTTTTTAGGAAAATATAAGGGTTATTTTTGAAATGCTTGTTATATTTTATATCATTTAGATAAGAAATGAATGTTTATCCACTTACCCTTTGGATGATTTCTTTTGAAATTAATGAAATCTCAACTGTTTACGAGATGTAAATGAACTGTTTAAGAACAATATTCTGTAACTCGATTACGAGTACAACGTAAATATTATAATATCATCAATAATCATAAATCACCTCAGACCCTCGTGACCATGGGTGCTGGAAAGTACCTGAAACGTCGGGTATTAAAATCTAGTAAATAAAAAATGCAATAAAATCCGTAAAAATTTTTTATTCAACAATATAATATTTTTATTAAATGTAGAAGATAACATGTAATAAGAATATTAAAAGTCATTTTTTACTTTTGCAACTAGTGCGGAAAAAAACCCTGGTACTAGGAAGAACCAGCAAGAAACCCAGCGGGACTTTTTTATATTAAAATATACAATTCAAACTATTTACGACATTCATTTTATGAACAGCTTGCAAGCGACCACCTCATTGTCAAGGGTTGTTGTCAATCAGGTATCCATTTATATTATAATAACCATTTTTATACAGTTTTTTTTTAAATAGAATATTTAAATTTAATAAAATATTTAAGATGCAGCTATTTTCCGTTTCAAGAGAGTGCCGTATAATGGTATTAAGGTAATCCAATACACCATGTCATCCCATATGCGAAGGATGAGACGAAAGACGGAAATGAAACGGGACCGGACACAGACAAGGAAATTTTTTGTAGACATAACTATTACGTATAACAAGAAGCTCACAAAACCAAAAATATATAAGAAAACAAAATATCTAAACCTCGAGAGATGACCGGCATATGGAGTGATCTACGGACCGTAATTATTTCTGTAGTCGTTTTTGCGGGTGGATTATATATATATATGTATCCAGGCAGCATATCGAGTCATCTAAGTTGACTGGGACTTCCTGAAGGACTTCTCTGGAATTAAGTTTAGAAGGATATATTTATAAGATCTTAACTAGATGAGGATACAAGAAAATAATGTCTCCCATTAATGTCTATGTCTATGTCGTTTTATGTCTCCAAATAAATAATAAATAATTTATTCTCCTCAAATCATCACTCATATGTGGTAACATTTAATAACATTTTACATTGTCATGGAAGACAGGGGTCTTAACTATTTTACCGCTTGGATATATTACAAATACTTTCTAGTTACTTTAGTTAGTGAATAATGTATGCGAAAAACTAATGTAAGATTAGTATTATAATGTCCTCCAGACGAATTACGGTTACTACGGCCTGCCTCAACGAGACTAGCTATCTGTACAGAACGTGATTATAGTGTCTATGTATATGCACAAGCACAGGCGCACTCTCTATTTTACTCGCTCTCATAATCCGACGGGGTGGCAATCCGACACGATCGGAGAATAAATTGACTATTTATTCTGTTAATTTATTCGGCGCGAGAACAACGATTACACGCGCTTTCCGAGGTATGGGGATAAAATACCGGCAGCTTCCTGACTTCGGGCTGCTAGTGAGAATTTCTTGACAGGAAAATCCAATAACTGGTTTTGACCTGACCCGGAATTTGAACTCGGGACTCCGTGATCAGCAGTCGTGTTTACAGCCACTAGACCGACGAGGTATTTAATTTTAATTAGTATCACACAAATAATATATTACGTAAGCCATTTTGTTGCATCTCTTTGCATTTTCTTTCGCATATACCATGGAGATTCCTCTGAGGAATTGTTCGGATTAATCCCAGCCGCCCAATTTCGTGAACGCACTACGCGGCCAACGTCCCGATACCATCCACATCATCTGGATGCTTGGCGGTCCACCACTGTACGTTTCAAAAGGAGTTTTCTTCCGCGTACAACCTCTCTGTGGAATAGTTTACCACCGGCGATTTTTCCGGACCGACACGACCTGGGGACCTTCAAGAAAAGAGCTTACTCCTTTCTAAAGGGCCGGCAACGCACCTGCAATTCCACTGGTGTTGCGGTTGATCATGGGCGGCGGTAGTCACTTAACATCAGGTGAGCCGCATGCTCGTTTGCCCCCTCTTCTATAAAAAAAAGCCAATTTCTTATGAAAATATTAATACACACGAGGTTTGATTTCTGATACGAGTATAATATTTTACGTTGTAACTTTAATCAGCTTAAAATTTACATTAATAACTAAAGAAGATAATAATATCCAATATAAAATCAATAAGATGATTAACTTTAATCGTATTAATTGACGGCAGATTGAGTTTTAATACTCACCTGGACGATATCATGAAAAGGTTCACGAAAATGTTGGGTTTTATTTCTAGCTGATTTAAACAATTCAACTGCTCAAAAATTATTATTAAATTGCTTTAATTTGCATTAAATAAAAGCAATATATAATAATTGTAGAGTGTCGGTGACAAGCATTTCCGAATCCAGTATTCGGAGTGCACAAGAACCGTTTAGAAAAATACATAGATTTCTGTATCACCTTGCATTGTGAAGTATGCAGTTACAGCTTATAGACGTCCTACAGCTGGACACAGGCCTCCTCTCATTATTTATAGTGTTATGTTGAAATTAGTCCACATTCCGCCGCATTACTTCAGTCATTTTGGAACAAAAATGTTATCATTTTAATTCATTATTCGACTCACTTTACTATTTTAGTACTGTTACATACATAAAAATATAATATAAGTGTTACACGTAAATACGTGTATGTTAATCTATTAGTCACCTTCCTGGTTTATTTTCAATGTGTCATACAAATCGACTTATGGAAAGAAAAACGATGCTGAAAACATGCAATAATTATTGATTGTGAACATTGACTTTGCTACATTCTGATTTTAAGTTTTTTTTCTTTTCTCTTTTGTTGCATGTAGCTGTTACACTATTTATCATTTTTACGGGTTTTTTATTGTTAAAGCAAGTGGTGTTTACTAGTAAGTGCTTGCCACATTTAGCTTAGAACTAGAATTTTTGAATTGCGCAATGTAATGATGAAAACAAACGTTGGTGAATCTAATAAATAAAATAAAAAAATTAAATCTTCGGTGACGTAGTATCACTTACCAGAGACTGCTTCAACCGAGGTATTATAAAATTATTTGCCAGTTTTAATTTCTGAGAATAGGCTAATAGATTTTACTGCGTACTTTATAAACATTAGTGTTAATACTTTCGCATACACTTTTACCTTCATTTCATAGAGTAAACAAGGAATGTTTCGAATAAAGTTAAAAATTATATCCAAAATAATATAATTATTTTTTTCCAGCTAATGTCTGGAAGTTTCTCGGGTCAACTGATGTGAGTGAGATGGAGCCTGCTCTAGAGTGCGCCTCTTCCCTTCCATCTTGTGATGACATAAATCCCCTCTTTGCTTCTGCTCTTGTAATGAACGCTACTGTACGATCTCAAACGATAGACTATTTAGCTTCTATCCAATCTCGTCGAATTCCTTCTTTTAAATTTTTTCCAGTACACCAGAATTATATTAAAATTTTTTGGTCTAGGTATTAAATCTAAGGCTGCGGGTTGTGACGAAATCAGTAGAACAATGATAGTCAATATACTGGAGTATGTACTACCTGCACTAGCTCACATTATTAACTTTTCGTGTTACTCAGGTCAGTACCCAACTCTCTGGAAAAAGGCTTTCATACATTCTATTCTCAAAATTTCGAATCCTACGTTACCTAATCATCTTCGTCCTATATCTGTATTGACTTTTCTATCCAACGTTCTGGAAGACTGCGTACATAAGCAAGTCTCCGAATTTATGCTTAAACATAACTTACTCAGCGATTATCAGTCTGGGGTTCGTCTCGGTCACAGCACCACTACAGCATTACTCTAAGTTAGGGAAGACATCAGACAGGGGATACAAAATGAAAATTCATAAAATGTTGCTTGTTGACTTTTAATGCTTTTAACGCAGTCGACCATGACATCCTTTTATCCATCCTGTCCCATTTAAGATTTTCACCCTCGGTCTTGGATTGGTTCTCTTCATATATTCGCGGGTGTTAGCAGTCCGTCCATTTTGGACAGAAGAGTTCCCAGTGGGTAAGTCTTGATGCTGGCGTCCCGTAAGGCGGCGTACTTTCTCCGTTAATTTTCGCAGTTTTTATAAATATGATCACAACTACACTTAACTGTTCATACCATCTGTATACTGACGACCTCCAAATTTACTTGCAATTATCTATTAAAAAGTTTCCTGATGCTATTAAAATGTTAAATAAGAATATAGAAGCAGTAAAAGGATGGTATATGCGTTTTGGAATATTAGTAAATCCAACGAAATGTCAAGCTATACTCGTAGGTAACTCAAAAATGTTGTCCAAAATTTATTTGGCAAGCCTACCTGCTGTATGTTACAGTGACATACTGACACCGTAAAAATCTCTCGACTGTATATAGACAACACAATGAACTGGGGTACGCATGTCACTGAAATTAGCTGCAAAGGCTAACCTGGTAAAGGTGGCTAACCTTACGATCCCTCTATCGCCTGAAGAACTTTCTTTGTATCAAGACTAAGCTAACACTTGTGCAAACACTTATAATTCCAATAATTTATTATGTAGATGTGTGCTACCCAGCTTTGAACCAAAATCTTCTTAACAAGCTAGAGCGTCTTCTTAATTGTGTTAGATATATATACACACCGGCACAATTAGCGGAACAGAAAAAAAAGTGAGACTATGAGATAATAACGCATATATTTGACGAAAATGTAATTAGACACAAAATAACAAATTGATTAACATCTTTTAACAACCACTTTGAAAAGTCTTCGTTATTTTTTATTGAAAAATAAAGAAATTCGAAATAAGTGAAATTTTTAGATGATTATGAACCATCACAAAAAATAAAAAAAGTAAGCATTAAATGATTTAAAAATAAAATTAAAGCAAAATTAATAACGAGTGTTTCCCCTCTTGCTCTGATTATGGTTTCCATTTGTCTGGGCATGCTACAGATTATGTTATCGATGATTTCTTGAGGCAACCGCTCCAACTCTTCAAGTAATGCGTTTCCAAGTTCATTCAGATTGTTGGGGGGTGGCATTCTGGATTTAACCCTTCTTTTTAGCAAGTTCCAGACATGCTCTATCAGATTCATATCGAGGGAATTTGCTGGCCACTGCATCACCGGTATTCCTACGTGGCTCAGATAAGCCTGTACCGATTGTGCATTATGAGCACGAGCATTATCTTGCATTAGAATAAAGTCGTCACCAATAAATGGGGCAAATGGTACAAAATGTTCTTCTAAAATGTCTCTGATGTATCTATCTGCTGTCATGGTCCCTCCTGTGACTATCACTAATTCCGTGCGAGCTCCCAAACATATCTCTCCCCAAACCATAATCGAGCCGCCACCATAAGCCACTGTGTGTTCAAAATTAGACTGTATGTGGCATTCTCCTTTGCGTCTCCATATTCGATATCTCCCATCGATCTATTTTAAAAGAACTTTGCACTCATCATTAAAGAGAACCTGCTGCTATTCGTTCAAATCCCAATGACGATGTTCTCGCGCATAGCTTAATAGGTTTACGCGGTGACGTCTCTCAAGTTTTGGGCCTTTGGCAGGTATATACGACCCTAAACCAACTTTTTCAAATCTCCTGCGAACTGTACGCTCACTTACTCGTACTCCTCGAACGTCTTTCAGTTCATTTCGAGCTTGTACAGCCATTAATCGCATATTCCTACGAACTCCAAGTTGTAAAAAACTGTCATCTCACCTCGATGTACATCTTTTTCTACCTTGACTCCTCCTCCTCACAAGATAATTAGAGGATCTGTACCGCTGGGTGCTGCGATGAATCGTTGATACTGATGATGATGACGAAACCTTGAGGCAATCGATCTGTAGGTATGGCCATTTCTTCTCATTTCATCAGCCCTAATGATTTCCAGTGATATTAAGTCAGGCATAATAAAGAGCTTTTAATAAACAAAATTGCTATAGAATATCAAATTTATAAAAAACCATTAAGTGCAATTTTTCAAAAAAATTACAATTACGTAAAGTTATTACTCGAACAAGTTGACAAAATGTATTGTTCGGGAAAATAAAACAAATGAATGAAAAAAGTGTATGTCATCTAATTTTCTATTTTCAAATTTCAATTCAATTCAATAAATTAAAAAAAATATCATAACTGGCCAGTTCCTCAAGTAAAAGATTTTAAAATCCTGCTTTTTTTGTGTTCCGCTAATTGTGCCGGTGTGCATTCAAAAATATGATCATTATCGTGATCGCCTAAAATGGCTGAATATCCGATAAAGATGAAACTCTAGAATTCTGCTTGTTCTTTTCTCAATATTGAATAGTCCAACTTCTTCGACATATTTAAAGGATAAACTCCAGTATCTCTTTTCAACTCATGATAGGGTTCTTCGCTCCTCATTTAACCATAAAATTAGCATTCCATGTAATTTTTCTGGGTTCACCAACAATACCTATACTATTCAGGTAACACCACTCTGAAACTCCTTGTCCGAAAACATAAAAAAGAGCGCCAAGTAAGGGCTATTTAAATAAACCGGCCAAGAGCGTGTCGGGCCACCTCAGTGTAGGGTTCCGTAGTTTCCCGTCCGTCACAATAAGTGTTCCCACTTATGAGTTTAAAGGTGGGTATCTGTTATGTTCGCGCTCTGCACTCCTGCAACAGCTCCCGGTAGTGGGTACTGTTGTTTCCATCCAAGTTCAAAATGATATTCCTAGAAAGTCCTTATAAAGTTCTACTTTTCAGATTTTTTTCATATTTTCTAAACTTATGGTTCAAAAGTTGGAGGGGGGGGGACACATTGTTTTTTTTACTTTTGGAGCGATTATTTCCGAAATCATTGACATTATCAAAAATAATTTTAGTAAACCCCTATTCATTTTTAAATACCTTTCGAACAATATATCACACGTTAGGGTTGAAATTAAAAAAAAATCACTTCCCACTTTAGATGTAGGGGGGCTACCTTAATAAAACATTTTTTTCCAATTTTTATTTTACCACTTTGTCGGCGTGATTAATACACATATTGGTACCAAATTTCAGCTTTCTAGTGCTAACGGTCACAGAGATTAAGCGAGGACGGACAGACGGACAGACAGACATAGCGAAACTATAAGGGTTCCTAGTTGACTACGAAACCCTAAAAAGTTGATATGTGACTTCTTTTTGAAACAAAGCGATGTTGGACGTTAAGGCCATGTATTCCTGCAAAAGTAGGCATTTAGCGCTGTCCCAGCCGCGCACGAATTATTTCGCGCGGACTCCAAGACAGTGAACTTGCATGACCCAACCAGCAACACAGTATAGAAATAAGCAGTAGGATGTCTTTCTTATTTGAATTTACAAATGCACTTTTTATGATCAAACTTTTTTATTATAGCGATAAATTAGAGTTACATAATAAAAAGAAAATTAACAACCAGTTCGCTTTTGATAGGTATGGAAACTGTATGAGTAGAGAACTGTTTTTAAGTTTCGTGTAAACACACACAACGCTAGGGGAGAAAGTCAAACTTACAGTGAAATTCATTATAACTATTAAAACCACAGGATTTATATTTATAGCACGCAATATTTAGTCTGTGACAACAATTATATGAACTCATCAAGAACTGATTTATTGGTGCACGGAGAAAACTGACACAGGTCCATCGACCATAAGCGCCAGCGCGCGACTGGTCAGGATTGCCGAGCCGCCGCGCTCGCGCTTTTAGGAGGTATCTAAATATAGTAATTAACACAATATTTTTATCAAGTCAAACTCTGCGAATTTGTCTGTAAAAATTAAGTGGCTTTATTTGAGTACAAAATTTAAGTGTAAAATGTTAGTAGTTTAGTCATAATATTGAAAAAACAATACAAAAAGGGTCACTTCGGGATTTTTTTCTATCGAGTGAAGTTCTTTAGATTTTGTAACTGAATGCGATTTTGACTAGACTAGATCCTTAACTAATAGTATATATTTTTATCAGAATTTAAAACACTAATTTCTATGCCTCAGATGGTTTAAGAGAACTCAAAAGCGCGGTCTCTGCGAAATACGTAGCCTTAAGAGTGATGATGATATATTTATATGTATTATTATTATTTGCAATTTTAATATGTGTATTGTATTATTATATGTAACTTATATATTATATCTTTTTATTTTAATTATAGGTATACATTTTGTATATTATGTGTGGATTTTAGTATATATATCCATCTTATATCAATATATATGTGTGCATGTATATTTATAATTACATCTACCACAAAATCTTATCACTTCACGGGTTGACTGGCAGAGAATGTCGATAGGTACAATAGTCCACCCTTTGTTACCCTTTTTTCTTAAGCTGTTAACAATAAAGGTTCAATGAATAAATAAATAAAAAATAATACATTAAATAACAAGTTGTTAACTGTTAGCAGTTGTCTTCCTCCTAGTCTAATTGGCTTTAACCATCAGGTGAATAAACTGTTAATTCGTTGTTCACCTAAAAATGTATATTTTTAATGGTCTGAAAATTTGCACGTTACATAACTTACGTTAAGCGTTTTCAATTTTAACAAAATATTTAAATTCGTATAGAGTTTTCTTGTGAAGACGAGTACTTGTACGTGCTCAATGAAACAAGAATATTTTAAATTTATGTCAAAAACCATATGCATGTGTTTGGAACGTCTATAACATTCCTGTTTAGAAATAAAACGTTCGGTTTGACAAGTCAAAAAGTTTATAACTAAGTTATGAGTTTCAGGACAAAGTTGTTTTCTTCCAATAGATTTTAATTAAATTTTGAATCACTGCCTAACAATTTGAACTAACAGTGCCATTTCAGTACAAAAAATAAAAAATAAAAATACCATCGTAGTATAGCAGAGTAATTCTGGTGTTTGGTGGAAGTGACGGACCCCTTTTTACTTATAACGAAACCTTCCGTCTTACAAGGTCGGTACTGAATTTTTGTAATAGAGAACAAGTAATAGAATGGATTATTTTATGCAATATAGGGTGGACCATCTCTTAGTCGTTTTCTCGTGAGTAAATAAAACACAAATTTTGAAATAAAAAGTAATTTTTTTATTGATAATGAAAGGAGGTTTTATTCCTCCTCAAGAGAACCTCAAAAAACATATTGCAATAACGTTCCCCATTCAACGCAAAGGCATTTTCCTGTTTGTTTTCGAAGAAAAACGGAACAATGATACCACCAGCGCATAAACCACACCACCACCACAAACAGTGTCTTTTGGAGGATGATGTTCTGCTGCGTGAATAGCATGAGGATTCTCCGTTCCCCAAATTAGATAATTTTGTTTATTGACGTAACCATTAAGATGAAAATGGGCTGGGGAAAAGGGGATTTTTGATGAAAACCTACATTTCGTTCAAACATCCAATTAACAAAACGACGACGTTTGGAATGGTCTGGTGGCTATAATTGTGGAGTTAGTTGAATTTTGTGCAGATGAAAATGATGATCAACATGCAAAATGCGTCGTAATATGGTTCGTGAAATGTTTAGCTTCTGTGAAGAATGCCTGATTAAAGTACTGGGTACATTACGAATACTATCACTAACAGCTCCCACTGCACCAGAAGTACGAACTGGATGAATATGTTGATATGGTCTACGACATTACACTGAACCAGTTTCTTCAAAACGATCAATAATTTTGCTGATTTCACACTTAGTCCATCCATGTCGACCAAAACTCTCACTTAATTTACGAAATGTTGTTCTATTTTGAAAGATCACTTTTATAATAAATTGGGACAATCATAATGCGCTGTTGTGTTGTTAGCAATTCCATGATTACAAATGGCATATTTATTTTTATATATCAAATAATTTATTAGAACAGATAACATTACGTACTAAAAATCATCAATTGAAAAAGGACCAACAGGTGCCCCATCCTGTAGATTATAACATAATACAATTAACAAATATATTAATCAAAACAAAATAATAATTCCTATATATGCATATATAGAAATATCCATTAAACACATCCTTTTACAGAAAAAAAAACACTGTATAACGCTGTTCGTTATCGTTCGGATATGGTTAGGATTAACGTCGTTATTTATATGAAAATCGTAAACGTATCGAGAAAAGGCAAAGAGAATCGTCAAATTTACCTATATGCAATCAAGGTTGTAAACATTTTTTCATTCAAAAATTCATTATAGTTTATCAAAAATTCATATAGACTAAACAGATTATTACCTCATAGGGGGATTCTGACATAGTTTCCACGTTTGGCACTGCATATACGGCTACCCATTTCTAGTTTTGGTCAACAGGGTGGTGGATTCCGTCAGCTGTCACTACACGGCCTAGTATGTACGTTCACGTTTTAATCACTAAAATAATAGAAAACATAACATACAAAATAGTTAAACATAATGTTTTATTCGTTTAAATTTTGAAATTGCGATATACTTAAAGATCTTACAAAGCAAAGTACTTAAACTATTTATTTCAACAAAGTATACAAACTCGGCATAGTCTACTGAGAAACTTCTTTAATAAATAAATACCACTGGGCTAGTTCAGCGTGTTGCAAAGAAAAATTATTTCCAAGAAAATTATTCTAGAGATTTTAGTCTGTGCTGCGTCTGATGCGCTATAAATTTTACCTATATGTATATTTATAGATAAAAAGAGCGTAAAAAGAACTGAATAGCTTATTTGCTCAAGATACTAACTAGGTTATGTTTTTTTAAAATTTGTTGAAGAAAAGCAAAGAAAACATTAAAAGTACTTATTAATTTTAAATATTGTTACAGAATCAAAATCTGAAAGTCAACCACAACAGAGGCTTTTTCCGAAAAAAAAAAAAAACGTTCCGGTAAAAGCGTAAATAGCTTTCAACAAGCATTATTTGTAATCTCTATAAAATAAAAAAATATTTTATTCTCTTTTCTTTCTGTTGATCATTTTCTTTATCTGTTATATTTTTCTAACGTGTCTCTAAAAGGTCATTTCTATGAAACGAACAAGTTATTACTGGTGATACAATAGGTATTCTGCTCTGTTTTCTGTTTTTACTTAGCATCGGACAAAAACTCAAAAGATATAATTTTAATTAAGTCTTTTTAATGTAATCCTCTATCGAAATACATACTATTGATATGAGAATTCAGAATATATTCATGTTAGTTACATAAGTAAATAAATTACATTCCATAAAGGTCCACATTGTTGCTGCGCAGTTTTTTTTATAATTTTACGTTGTTATCAAGATGATAATTCTGATGTTTCTTTTTCTTTCTTTTTTCCTTTTCAGTTTTCCTCTGTCACCTCTTACAATACCCCCGGGAAGATAATGGGATAGTGTATATTCTTACAGTGTTCGCAGTGGACCCGGTTATGAATATATCTCAATTATATTTTCACTCTATTGCTATAGATATCTCGTTTATTGAATTTGATAATACGAGTATGAAGTTATACAGCCGAACTCGAATAGCGTTTAAGTCGTATAAATTGGATTTTAAATTTTAAAAAATATGCGCCGTATGTTTACCTATATGTTATCAATTATCTAATCTTTATATTTCGGAATGTACTCGTCCCTTCCATTACACATTTCATTAGATAACGATACTTTAATAATCATTTTTTATAGCACTTAAGCAACCATGTTAAAATTTACGTGACGTAAATACGTGACGTATATTGTAAATTAATTTTATTTTATTCTTGTCTGATCTTAAGATACCTTTGTTTCGGTAATATATAATCTGTATTAATATATAATTACAATAAGAGTATAAGTCAAACTATTACCATAGTTAAGTCTATAGTAGTTATAAAATACTCTACAAATCTGATTTAATTCTAATATATTATATTATTCATTCGTTTATTCTTCATTACAACTTCAAACCTTTTCAGTCAACTATTCGAATCGAACAGATCATTATTTTATTGTATCACAAAAAATGATGATCAGTTTAATGTGAATAAAACAACAAATGTAATATACTAATCCCACCAAAAACATTCTGTAAAAAACTAGCCAAGTCTCGATGGAGCTGCTTATTTATCTCTAAAAAAGTAATGAAATCTAGATAAAGTCGTGCCAAGTCTAAGCTTCCTTACTGCGATTTCTTTATTATTATAGTTAATGTTGTGTGACTTGGCCGTTGAAGGGTACACAAGGGTACAAAATCAGGTGCTACATGACACCCTTGCACCAATCTGTCGCAAGAACCGCTATCCATTGACGATGGAAAATTGCCACTTGGAAAACATTGATTGAATAACCAGTCAATTGTAGGCGTCAAATCGACCACCGATCCAACATAAAATAGACGTACAGACGGACTTCTATCAATGATTCGAAGTCCGCCTGTACTGGAAATAATTTTTTATACTGTTTGTTTCAGGCTCGCCTATACAAAAGTATTATTGAAATACGCAGCTTTATCAAGATTTATTTAACAATTGACTGGTTATTCAATCAACGTTTTCCAAGTGGCAATTTTCTATCGTCAATGGGTAGCGGTTCTGGCGACAGATTGATGCAAGGGTGTCATGTAGTACCTGGTTTTGTACCCTTGTGTACCCTTCAACGGCCAAGTCACACAACATTAACTATAATAATAAAGAAATCGCAGTAAGGAAGCTTAGACTTGGCACGACTTCATCTAGATTTCATTACTTTTAAGAGATAAACAAGCAGCTCCATCGAGACTTGGCTAGTTTTTTACAGAATGTTTTTGGTGGGATTTCACTTCTTTTTGTAGAAACGTGGGCACATTGATTTATTTTATTAGATTTTCTTATTCGACACATTCTTTTTCTTTTTTAGGAGTAATTTTTATTACAAATCTTTCTTTTCTTTTTTTCCGGTCTGATTCTTGTACAGTAGCAACAGTTTTTCGTATTGCCCATTCGCGTTCATTATTTATTCTTTTAGACGGTTTAGACGGTTTAAAATCTGAAAGATCGGCGCGGTATTTACGCCTAAGCCGGTTGTATTCGGTGATCGCTGAAGCTTGAGCTTTTATACTCTTGAAGTCAACATTTATGAGGTGCATCCCATGAAGATTGGTTACTCGTGAAAGCGCCACGTAGGCTTGGCCACAAGTGAATATGGAGGCGCCAATGTCCATGAGGGCATTTTTTAGACTTAGACCTTGGCTCTTGTGAATTGTTAAGACATACGCCACACAGATTGGGAATTGTTCCCTGTACACGTATGCCCGGGGTATGATCTCAAATTTTGACTTAATAGGCAATAATTCGTGAATCAAATTATTAGCGAATTTTACTACCAATTGTTTAGGCTTTGTTTGGTCTTCCGGGTCCCACCTCACTTTTTGTACAACGCCTAATGACCCATTCACTAAACCTAAACTAACATCAATATTTGTCCTAATCATTGCTTTAGCTCCCTCTTTAATGATTATAGTTTCTTCCAGTCCAGCAGTCATCGACGCATCATCTTCATATTTTTGTAAACACGCCCGGGCTTTCGTTATCATACATTTTGAACAATCCAAGGAATCTTCAGCAACTAACTTTATCTCGGGGTGCGGAATCGCTTTTAACATAGCATTATTTAACTGCATACACATACTTCTAGTCGGTAGTAAACAAACAGTATCTTCTGGTAAGTCTAGTGTAATTTGTTTATTTAACCTTTCTCTTACTGCCCCCGCCGTAACAAAAAAACAGCTTTGTCACCTCAGCTGGCAGCACTTGTTATAAACATTTATGTTTCTCACTTATGTTTAAAGAGGTTTTTGTTACAGTTATTTAAAGCCGATAAGATTATCGATAAGTAGAAACAATAACCATAACATCTAAATGTTTATTTTATTTTGTACAGCTCTTTGTTTCTAACGGATCTTGATAAAGTGTACTTACTGACAACAAATTTTATTTTATGAATGAAATATCGTAAGTTTTTATTTTATTTTTATGTTATTACAATCAATACAACATACTGTTCCCAAATAAACCGAAATTATGCATGTAATAATTATAATAATTCTACTTTTTAACTTGCAAACATTTGGAAAAAATTGGACAATAGACAGTTTGCGCGCGCTTTGTAACCTCATTTTCAAAACCTTTTTTGTGTATATATTATAGCGTCTTCCTTTATTTTTCTTATACAATCATATAGATATAACATTTAGCAATTCCTAGTAGAAGTATTTACTATGGTGTTCGAATAAGAAATATACTATTATTATCTTATTAGAAATCTTGACCGTTATGAATTTTTCGCGTAGAGGTTTTTTGATTCTACTTTTTTATCAATTGAAACATAAAAAGTTACTGTTGTTGTAACTTAGATCATTCAAAAACATTAGGTCGTAAAGATAAATAACATTACTTACAGTTTTTTGAAAGAAAATCCAACTAAAATCACAATCACAAAACTTCAACGATTACGCAACTAACAGCACCAACAGCACAAAAGCGAGTGACTGTTATATTTGATTTTGTCTATGTAACCGAGTGAATATAATTCTTCAGAATACTCTTTAGTTCGTTCAGAATCGAATGAAATAGTATTCAATTGAAAATATACTGTATTTTTATATCAATTAATGAAGAAAATAGCAGCACGTAATGCGGACATGAATTCATTGTCGCGGTACTCAACGGTCTCGTCGAGATGAATTCATGTCCACGGTACCTTAAAGGAATTTGAGTAATGTTCGAGTAGAATAAAGTTAATCGTTCGACTATTCTTTCTTGTAAACTTGTAAGTATAAGTATAAAAGCCAATCTAGTGTTATCCAGAGTTTTCCTTTAATTTTATTTATATGCGTATTAAAAGCAGAAGGGGAGGCATTCGCCCAGCAGTGGGACGCTATAGACTAGATTAAATTAGATGGGTCCCACTACGCTGGATTTTTGCAATGACAGTAGATTTTTATGTACCAATGGTAGAAGGGGGCATTACCATGTCTCTAATACAGCTGAGACCAGCTGAGGGTTCTTCATCTGATACTTTAGACCTTCGATTTTTGACATCAAATGAAGCGGCCCAGAAAGTTGAATATTTTTTTGTAAAGGCGGTATGTCGATCTCTTCTAATAGTTTGGTTGGGCTCTTGTGTTTTCTAATCAGGGTCACCAGGGACTCCAGATGTTCGATTATCCTAGTTTTTATAGTTTTCCCTTTATGTGGCCATTAAACCCTAACTCTGTACCAAATTTCAGCTCTCTGAGTTTATGGGAAGTACTAGTTCTATTTTGATGATCATGAGTGAGTGAGTGAGTGTCTAAAATGCGAAACTTTGCTTTCGCTTAACTTCGGAACTAAATGACCTACAGACTTGAAATTTTGGATTTTAAGAATGTGATTATAGTTTACTGGATGACGAAAATTTCTGCGTTCTGATATTATCCAGAGGTTCTCAAATAGGGGCCTGAAAATGCGGCGAAATGTTTCCAGTAAAGGATGGTACGGCAGTGTTTGCTTCGCGCTCGACTTGACGGGGGCACTGCCGTGCCCCCCGATTACACTTTATGAAGCGTTATTACATATCCTTCAGTTTAATTCCATTTTAAACCATTCTCGCGTTATAAAAAGTTATTATTCACGTATTATTCAATAGCCTATAAAAGTCTACTGCTGAATATAGGCATCTCCAATAGATTTCCTCATAGGAATCCTCCCTATGAAACGACATTGCCGTAGTGCCACGCTTCTAAAGCAAGTTGGCAAACGTAGTTTTTACCTTACACCGCCGAATCACGGTACGGTAAAAAGTAATTATATGGTTTAAAACATTGAGCTATTATGTACAGCATACTAGAGGCGACACTGCATTCAGCTACTCTGTTCCACTCAACTGCGGTGCATACACCGCACTTTAATCAGTCACTCTCTAGGCGTGTTGTGTTGATTTAAAAAAAATCTCTTGATAAAAATATGCCGTCGTGTGTACTTAGATATTGCACAAATAAATCAAGAAATGTCAGTAAAAACTAAGGAATTACTTTTCATTGGTTAAAAAGATACTTAATCAATAAAAAAAATATTATAGATTAATAATAAAACAAATTATTCCTAAGACGCCATCTCGTGTCATGGAATATAGATTATAAAATTAATATGTTCAGATGGGACATTTCTGTGGGTACTTAAGTATAGGACGAATATATTATTATATACATTTTTTTTGTAGAAACATAAATTTTATAATAAGGCAAAATTTTACATATATAAATCTGTTTATTATTCTTTTATTTTATTTTTAGGTTTCCACATCAAAGTGGAATAAATTCGTCCATTTTTAACCCTCGCATTTATGAAAGAATCTTATTCTAATTTAAATAAATATATTTGTAATTTAAATGTTACGTTAATAAGTTTTGTTCTACATACATTTAGTATGTTCTTTTTATATTTGACATAGATACCTATTAAAATATTTAGATAAAATGATCATTAAAATTTAATTGTGATATAATATTATGTAATATTATATTAATAAGCAAATATAATATACAAAATAAATGACAAAATATAAATATTGTTCTCGATATAATTTACCTATTTAAAAATACAATCTACTATTACCTACGGATTATTCTACCTACGTTTATTCTATGATAAAAAAACCAACCGAGCGAACACAGAGTAGCGCACATTTTTTGTTCGAAATAGCTGTTCTAGTACGTAAGTACATAATATTACTTCAATGGTTTTAAAATATAAAAAATCACCGTTTTTAACACAGTTTTTAAAATCATAAGACGAAGAGAAAAGGCCCCAAGACATTTTTACTAACCTCCATTAATACATTTTCACATTTTTCTTTACCTGTCTTATCTGTGTTATCTGATTATGAGATTATTTTATCAAAACATAAATAAAATTGTAAAGCAGTATCGGAGAAGGTTAAGGATATATAATATTAATTTATATAAATGTTAGCTACTTCCCGCGGCTCTGCGTCCGAGAAAACTGAAACGCTTTTAAGTTGATATAACAGCGGTAAATTTGGTTTTCACATGGTAAAAAACATCCCGTGTGTTATTTAATGACATGATCTAACGGTTTGTCAACTTTTTTCCTAATATGTACTGCCTTTTATGCGTAGTTAATTTTCAATAACTTTCAAATATGTATAATATTTTATAAAATTAATACACAGTATATTTATAGTGGCTAAGAAGAATTTTGTTACGGCTCTGCGGGTCGTAGTTTCGAATCCATTCAAGCGTATGCATGGCCTATAGAATGCTTTAATACATTTATAATAGAACTGGGGAGTGGGCGCAGCCCGTTTAGCCTTTGATATGACACTAGGATATCAGTTCACAAGTATAAATGTCAACATATCTCTTTTGACGTTATCAATATAAAAATATTCATGTGTCAAAACAACAGATATTGGAAGCCTAGTGCTTGCTGTAACAAAGTTTTACCCATCACGATAGGCCGGAAAATATTGTCGGTTTTAAATTTGTGCTTGCCTTAATGAAAAGCTAAAGAGACGCTAGCTAAATAGAAATACGATAATAAATATTATTTTAATGACCTTCGAATAAACTCAATTTTAAAATTTTTTATCAAATTGTAAATTTGTTCCCTCTATAGGATAACATTAAAAATTTGCAATAAAGATTTTAGATTCGATCTTCTGGTTACGTATCATAACTATATAGTATATATACTATATATTCACCTCACCTTATTTTCCATTTTCATAAACAATTTTTGGAGTTTTCCTGGACATCGGGACTCAAATAATACATAGTAGATATATACACTCGATCGATTAATGACTACGGATGGGTAGAATTGTTACGGTCTAGTAAGCTTTTAATAAATGTTTCTATTTCAAAATTTTGAATAAATTTTATTATTCCGTAAATACGGTATTATTTATTAAAGGAAGTAAGTACCTTCTTAATAAATCAACATTTAATATTAGTTAGTTTTGTATTCATATCAACTTATTGAAATTTGTGTATGTGAACTATTGTAGATAAACAGGCCAACACGTTTCAAGAATAACAAATAATAAAGAAATACTAATTTAAAGAAGTATACGAATACGTTTTCTTTCACGTGGAATTCAGTCAACGTTAGCTCTTTGAGGATTAGGAAGGTAACCCAGCCTTTTTATTCCTACAAGCTATCTGAGTAGCAAATCTCGTCAAAATCGGTTGAATGGCTTAGCATTTTCTATACAAAGTTTTATACCCATTTCACCGTTTTTATCCAAATTGGTGGTTTAACTGCTAATAACGACTAAACTAAAGAAGGCTTTACAGCCTACTTAGCTGTGATATAACTTTTTTGGCTTAACCAGGCATTAAACTATCTCAATTTTGTAAAAATAGATTTAGACAATCTTGAGACAGACATTCGCATTATAATAGTAAAGTAAGAATTTGTCATACACATTTTTTTTTACTTTTCTAAGCCAGCACTTAGGTACAATCCCACCTGATGGTAAGTGGTGATTTAGCTTAACATGATTAAGAACAACTCTATTTATATCTCTAATACATTTTGGCAGTAAATTAGGTTTTTGTCTTATATTTCTTGAAGTAAAATTTTGGATTTTTTAATCGCAAAATTTACACAGCATCATTTATTTGGAACATACAAAACATTGTTTTCATTGCACTTTTACAAAGTGAGTACTTTAGTATTTATCTTTTAGTATAAAATTGTACAAAATTAATAACAAAAAATATTATTGAAATATTTCAAAATAAATACACTGAAGTCTTACCGGTGCTTACCGGTTACCGCTAAGTAACCTAAACAAGACTACATCCCTAGCGGTGATACCGTTATATACCTACTACAGTTTGCTTAAATTCACAGACTAATATTATGATATTACGCATCTTAAACATGTTCAACAATTTTTTATTCATGATAAGAAAAAAATGACACTGCGATTGTATTTACGATTAATTTGTACACTATTTACAAATAAATATGTATGAAAATTTAAACGATTATGACGTAATTGCTTGCATGTGCGCCCCCGGCGACGCCGATCTTCGTACAAAATAAGGTTGACAGCCATTCTATTGTATATTATAGTATTCTATGTACGGTACGGTATGGCCTACAAATAATTGATCCGAGTCAGAATGTTACCACGAAACAGGATAAAATTTTTGTGAGGGGCAAAATTATAACGTTTATGTAGTTACGGGGTAACGTATATAAAACAAATTGTTTATTTTTTAACTACAGCAATAATGTAGCATTTAACTTTTTAATACAATCTTTTATTTCATATATAATTACTACCTTTTTTCAGCCATGTACATTTATAAAATATTGCCGATAGAGATCCACCAAGTAATGGACCGATCCAGTAGACCCAATGTGCATTCCATGTACTTGTCCAAAGAGCTGGCCCCAAAGATCGTGCTGGGTTCATACTTCCACCAGTAAAAGGACCTCCAGCAATTGATAGCCCAGCAATAGTGAAACCAATTTTTAGAGAAACAGATTCTAAGAAAGCTTCGTTCACTTGATCCCAAACAGCGCAATTAATGAAGTTTAATGTGGCTGTTAGTATTACTTCAATACCCAATGCTTGGAGCGTAGTGAGCTGTACATGAGGTTGGGTTGTACAAATTCCGTCTGTGGTCAAATCAATTGGAGAAACTGCTACTAATATTCCATATCCAGCTATAGAACCCGCACACTGAGCTAAGATATATGCAATTCCAGTGGCGATTGACATTTTCCCCCACAGCAAAGCGGCTAATGTAACGGCCGGATTCATATGTGCTCCAGATATATGTCCAAATGCCTGAATATTAATGAGAACAACCAAGCCGAAACCTAATGGCCCATATAATAGTGGTAGATGCGTCAAGCTGGATATTGGCACACAACACATGCATCCTAGCAGGACTAAAAGTAACGTCGAAATAAATTCTGCCAATACTGCCTTGCACAGTATAGAAAAGAGTTTCTTGGGTTGTGAAATGTTCATGTCTTCCATTACAGAAACACTTTCCATCACATTAACTATTTGATTTCCAGGACCAATAGTTATTATTCACTCAATTAGAACATTATTTAGAAAAAAATCTAACTTAAATAAATATTTTTGGTAAACTATTTTTCAATTTTAGTCCGCTGGACAAAACAACACTGAAGTACTGAAACATCGATCATAACAAATATAGGACTGATATCAAACATCAGACGTTATTTTATCATTGAAAATATGGTGTCGTCGATATAACTGTTACCACTATTGCGAAACTAAATATGGCAGTAATTATTTTTTATATTTAGTTGTTAGTTGATGAACAAACTGCGTAGTGTCCATGCAGTTTGAAAACAATTATTATTTAACAACGTATAGGTATATAATATGTTACTGTATGACAAAGCGAATACAGAAAATAGCAATTTATCTTATTATTTTACAATAATATATAACACAAATATCATCTACCAGATGCATTGTGCAACATCCACTGGCAGGGAAAGAAAAGTCAAATATATTATAGGCAATGAGTTACATCGCTGAGAGCCGCGGGTTCGAATCCCGCACGGAACAAGTATTCGTATGTCTTACAAATTTTGTTCCAGGTCTGTATGTTTGTCATGTCCAATTTATGTTTATAAAATGTCTCCACGATACAGGAGAAAATCCTAGTGTGGGACTAACCTTTTTTTATAAAGAAGAAAATAAATATGACTCATATTTGCTTCCTCGTTTAACTTTTGTAATCGATACTTACGAAAGTAAAAGAAGTGAAGTAAGGTAACAGCCTACATACGTCGTGCGCCCTCCTTTCTGCCAAGGAGGGTCGCGTTCGTATACGGCTTAGAGATCTCTAGTGAGATCGTTAAGCCAATTCCTAAAAGGTTGGGTTTAGTGGGTAAAAGTCACCACATAACCACGCAGCCGGCTGCGTGGTATGCTATGAGCATTCCCAACCTCCCTCCCCCGCTTTCCGGAGGGTTGCCCATATTTGCTTCGGGCGCAAAAAAAAAACCTACATACGTCTCACAGCTGGGCATAGGTCTGTCTCATTTCTTAGAACGTTTTAGGGCAAGGGAATGTTCGCCGCTCTGCCCTAATACGTGTTGGCGAACTTCATAAGAAGTCTACGAAATTTTTTTTCAGTTTATAAGAAATGCAGGTTTACGCACGATGTTTTACTTCACCGCCGAGCACGTGATCAATGAGCACCTAAAATTGCAATCAACAATTTCAAAGGTGCCAGCGAGGATCGAACCCTGGTTGGACGCATCTACACTAATATTATAAAGAGGAAAGATTTGTTTGTTTGTTTGAATTGAATAGGCTCTGACTGCTCAACTACTGAACCGATTTGAAAAATTCTTTCACCATTAGAATCCTACATTATTCCTGATGAACATAGGCGATAGAACGTTTTCAAAAAATTTAGGGATCCGTATGAAAACTTCGTTAATGTAACCCAAGGTGTGAAAAAAATACCAAAAAAAACCTTATATCGCGTACGCTGCGGAAACTATTGACAATAGAGCAAAGTGATGTGCTACAGTTTTATGGAGGACATCAATATCTACATAAAAGTCTGCAATACTATATGTCTAACTATTATAGTTATCTCACAATAACTACTTTTCCATGTTAAAATATTCAATAGTAACGTCGAAAAATCTTTATATCGCGTACACTGCCAGCACCATGCGATGCGGGTGTCACTGGGGTGTGGGAGTGGAGTCTATGTCAAAAAATAAATTGCCGCGCGGCCCACTCGCGCGGTCGGCCCCCTTACGCAGCCGGTCAACTGTGTTCGGAATCCAATAAATTTAATACCTACCTATTTTTTATCTTTATACAAATATTAGAAATAAAAATGAAATAATCAAATATTAAAAAAGAACAAAAAAAGATACGTAAAAAATAATAAAAAAATCATTATCTATACTTATATATATAATATTATAAAGAGGAAAGATGTTTTTGTTAGTTTGTTTGTACCAAATAAATCCGAAACTACTGGACCGATTTTAATCAATTTTACCAATAGAAAGCTAAATTATAGGGGGGGGGGAGGGTGAGTGGATAAAATTTAAATTTTCTGTATAACGTGTATATGCCGATAGATAAAAGTACTCCATTAATTTTGCTAATTTTTTTAGCTAAAATGATTGAACTAAATGAGCGCGGTGTCATATCATGTCGCGCGGCAGAGACGCGTGATATACGCGGGTGAAACCGCGGGGTACAGCTAGTACCTTAATATACTGCGAGGCGCTTAGGGCAGTGAGAGCGTTGAGTACGTTGATGGAATGTATGAACCAAGCAGTCTTAGAAAATAGTAGATTAGAACTATTAGAAAAAAAAATCCTTTGTCACATTTTCTAAAGGTGTGACAAAGACATTTGTTCGAAAAAAATGCAGTAAAATAACACTCCATAAAATTACTAAAATAAGAATAAATTTAACATTTTGAACAATGCAACGAAAAACTATGTTTAATCCTATTAATTTTCATTATTTTAACACGTAAATTTTGTACCGTTTGTTCATATTTTAACTTGCTATAGTTGAAACAATTCATGTTGTTCACTTCAGTACGTCATAGAGTAGTGTAAATGAATTTTAAGTAATATTTGTAAATAAAATTTTCAAAAGCAATTTTAACACATTTACCTTTACTAATTTTAGATATAAATATAACCTACACGCAAAACGTGAAAAACTGGGCTAAGATTTGAAACTGCACAGTACCACTTTTTTAAGAAAAATCAAATTTTACTAAAGACAAGTCAAGTAAAAAGATAATAAAAAGCAACTGAAATATTTCTTTAATTTGTAATATTATATATAAATAAATTAAATAAAATGTCAGCAATTAAAACACTTTCCATATTTTATCCAACCTCCAAGTACGGACTTTTGAGTTGGGATCATGTCTTTTATCAATAAGCTTTGATAGCTTAAGCAATCTATAAGTTATATTTGCCAAAAAGCTGATGGTTAAAATTTTATATCATAGTCTGTTCAAGATTTTGATATGATTCTGCACTTTACTGAATACTTCAATGTCCATCAGTTCATTGGGGTGGTTGTGTCACACAAAAATGAGAAAATGCACCTCAAAAAAGATTCGGTTTGAATAAATAAGAAAAAAAAAGAATCTAAACTTCAAAATATTATTATGATTTGAATGTACCAACACAACTTTCTTAATGCATAATAAATTGCTTAACACTAAGGTCTTCGCCATTAGTTTCTTTGACACCAACCTAACAACAAACTGAAAAAAGCTTTTGGGATACAGAGAATTACACGGCAATGGAAATTTATCGCCAAATGTTTTTTCTAGACTAAAAAAAGAAAACTTTAAAAGGTGGAATAATTACCTGTGACATGTGGATATCGTTACGTCCAAAAGTTCCAAGTATTCTAAAAATATAACCCTAATCAACCTTAGTTTCAAAGGTTGATTAGGGATACATTTTTAGTAAAAGCAGCATTGCACGAATTTTCGGGATGACAGAGAAGAATCAAGAGAAAAACATTTAAGTCATCAAATAAGGATAGCCAGATATATTTTATTTTATAGGATAGGATGACAAACGAGCACACAGTCCACCTGATGTTAAGTGGTTGCTATGGCCCTAAGACATTTACATCTATCCTCGATTACGAATCAAAATGCAGATGCGTTATCACCCGTGACGACTAAGATGAAATGCCTCATTTCCAGTGATAAGGGTCTCCGGTTCTCTCCACTCACCACACGAAACACAGCCGCATTTAGCCGCTACTTTACGCTGGTATTCTGTGAAAGCGTGGTCCATCCCCGGTCGAGCTGACCCATTTGTGCTACAAGTATACTTATAATATAACTAGAGCGTGTGCGAGGAAAATCGAAACACCACTAGTATTTGTGAGAATAATGTTAAGATTTAGGAGACATCAACAATTTTTTTAACGAAAACTGTAGCAGCTGTTACTTTCGATTCGCTAAGCATACGTACTGAAATCAACCCCATGGAAACGTTAGCACTTGTTATAAAAGAAAATTCTATTTTCACAACTTTACTCTATGGATGATCTACATGGATGTTGTTATTTTTTGTATGAACATACTACAAAAAAAGAGCCAAAACAACAGCCAATTTTGTCTCTGCTTTAATGAATTAAAAGTTAAGCATTTTTGAAAAGTATCAGTATTAATTTACAGTATTAACTTATTTTATTAAAGTGCAGTTGCGATGTAAGAATTCCCTCTACCACACTATCGTCCCGTAAATTTGAGGAAAAAATCATCAATTAAGTTATGGGCAGCAGCATCATCCTGATAACAACACAATATAATAAAAATCGCGCGGTTGACAACCCGCCTGCCAAGCGAGGTAACTTTGGCAGAATTCCTCTTATGAGACAATCCATGGGGAGGCCTATGTTCAGCAGTGAACTTCTATAAGCTGTAATGCTTAACTTTTTTTGTAATATAATATTTACCATATCCTGTTCATACATATTTTGTTAAAAATAATAGACAGTTTTTTCCGTTTCTATTTAAGGAGTAATTTTTTTAATGTAAAAATACTTGAAACAAATCTATATTTTGTTTTCTTGTCATATTTTTTGTGGTATGCGCTACTAAAGCCGTTGAAAAATATTTGTTATAAAACCAAAGCATTGTAGATCACTGGTACAAGTAGTCTGACAGTACTAATAGTAATTATACTGGTAAAAAAGTTACCATAAAAAACATAACTTGTAAAAAAGTCTTGCAACTCACTTCTCCTACCGTAAAATGTTGTGAGATCCATATACCAAGTCGGTTAATTTACACAGTCCCTAATTATGGGTTTGTAAAAAAAGTCTTACAACTCACTTCTCCTACCGTAAAATGTTGTGAGATCCATATACCAAGTCGGTTAATTTATACAGTCCCTACTTATGGGTCCCTCTGTTATAAGTTATTACGTAATTATCCAACCTAACAACATTTTATAGCGACCATATCAATGTTAAAATTTTTTTATGTTTTAAATAGATAGATTGACTTGGCCATCGCATGAATACACGAAAATAATGTATCTCACAAGTAATACATATTATATTAAATTAGATTGCTTAGTCCGGTAACAACGCTGTATTTTTTTGATATTATATCATAACCCCATCGACCTGCAGTTTTATTAAAGCCCTAACGAATATAATATTTTCTATATTTTACTAAGTGGTTTGACTCTTTATCTACCTAGAGTCGGTATAGTACTTCCTTACCCTTTCCTAACTATTTCTGCCGCCAATGTCTTTTCAGGAGCATCTACGACATTTTCTGCCACCACATTGGTGCCAAATAAAAATGAGGTTTAATATATTAATATTTGACAGAATTTATAACGGGGAAGTTAATTCGTTCAAAAATGTAATAATGGTTAATGTTTCTGTCTGTACTATTAATTATATTTCTATACGATTTAGATAAAAATAAATGATCCAAACAACAGATATTAATAGAAGTAGAAAAATTAAGAAAAGAGTTGAAAATGTGCAAAAAATTAAAGGGCAAATCACTGAGGTATTGTTTTATGTATTAATAAAGTACTCTAGGAACTGATAAAATTGTATTTGAAACTAACTTCTCAGTTAAAGAAAAACAAAAAATATTCACCTCAGTCAAGTAGTGACATCTGGTGAGCGGAAGATCATTAGTTCTCATAAGCAGTGCTTTATTCCAATGTGAAGAGTATACAAAGCTACTATAACAACAGGCCGTGAGGCTTTCCATCTTGGTCCTTGAATGTGACAACACATCTAAAGATTTCTTTCTTTGAAATTTTCTGCAGTCGCCAATGGGTTGCAGAAACTTACGATCATTTAAAAAAAACTTCAGAAAAAAACAACTGAAAAGGAACCAAGGCGGGCGGAAACTTTCGGGCTCTGAAACAGAAGGGAGGAATCGAGGCTTCTCTCGATCCGGCCTCCTATAACGCCTACGTTGGGTTCGGGAACAACGTATGTGATCTCCGCAACGGAGTAACACACAAGGGCGATAACCTCTTCCTTTTCAGCGAGTAGGTTCAGACGGGGATTACGGGTCTTCCGAAGTCGTCCCGGTCGCAAAGCCTTAATTCTTCGATGTGGACTGTATAATCTTGAGAGATGAATTACTTGGGAATAAAACAGCAATTATCTTCAAACCGTTCCGTGAGAGAGTAATCACTTTTTTCCCTATCACTTCCCTATACTCTTCTTATTGACTGCTGGTTTTTCACTTTTCTCGAACTTTTTTCCCGACACCCCGAACTATCTTCCCGAACGAATTGCAATAAAACTCATTTACTGAGCTACCCCAGAGCTATACGCGAAAGTGAGCCGCGCCATTCGCGCGCTTGCGCAACTCAATTACATGAATTTGTTCTATTACTCTCTCACGTTTTACTTAATTACTTTATTTGCATAAGTCATACATCAACATAATTTACGTGTATAGATAGCACAAAACAATA
The DNA here is from genome assembly GCA_907164705.1 of Parnassius apollo. Lineage (NCBI taxonomy): Eukaryota > Metazoa > Arthropoda > Insecta > Lepidoptera > Papilionidae > Parnassius > Parnassius apollo. The sequence continues at coordinate 12,483,954 of CAJQZP010000885.1, forward strand.
TCTACACTACGATATACATTACATTTTTATATCACGAAAAAACCTATTATTTATTTAACAAAATATGCCTATTTTACTCACAAGTTCAAAGTCGAAATTTCTTAAATATTTAACATAGAAAGTTAAAACAATGTTTTCCACTTGAAATTATGCATATGTTAACTAATACAATAGTTTAATTTACATTTTCTCTATTTATTTCACTATTAAAACACTTTTAAATTTCTTATCACACAAAAACTATCATTATTTCACTTATACATAGGAATTTTCACATAAAAATAACACAGAATTCACCTTTTTTAGCACGTACAATCAACTTGAAATGTTTTGCAAGTCATTTTTACATAAATTGCTGAAATTACAAATATTTAAATTTTTACATATTTGGCCTCCTAAGTACGTGGCTAGCGTGCGTCTATGAACTCACACTATTTGAACAACCAACTTTTGCACGGCTCTCGGTTATCAGAAAAAATGAAAGTCTGATATACACCAATTTTAACAATATTGGGTGAATAAATGCTTCTACACAATTTTCAAACTGTAGGAAACTATTTCTAATCAGATTCTTATCAGATATCATGTTTCTTATCAGATAACAATATAAGTAAATGTTCTCATAAATCAATCATGGCAAATAGGCATTTATTTTCGTACAAAACATATCAAACTTATATAAGACAATACTTATGCGATTAATTTCCGTTAATTCTATTTATGCACAGAGTGATCATCTCGACCGGGGAACAAATCCGATCTCTAACTTCACTTCAATATTCCTTTGAATTTATATCATTTGAAAGATGATTTCAACCGGGGAAACAATCCGGTAACATAATTTATATCTTAAATTCCTTATGAATTTATTAAGCGATATTACTTAGGAAAACAAATAAACTAGTCCGGCCTGGGAGTCGAACCCAAGACCTTCATATCATTAATTCGATATTTCTTTAAGATTTAACTAAGCATTTTCTTATCAGAACCTTGCTATTGGACAATTTGCATTTTAGAAGCTATTCGTCATCGGTTGACTTCATAAATTGAAATATTCTTATAGGCGCGTCGCCAACAACAACTATTTTTTATATTTTATATAAAGAAAAAGCTACTTTAAAATATTAAGTATTTATTTATTACAATAAATATCTTAAAGTCAGGTTATAATGACCGTCCCTGAAACTTTCTTTCTAACTTTAACGTCAGTTTTGACGTCGCTATTTTTATGCCTGCGTATGCAACTGCATTTCAATCGTAACTAAAAATTCAGGAGAAAACAACGTGACTAAAGAATAATATGCAGTATTACTTAAATTAATACTGGAAATAAAAAAGGTTTTAGCTTTTATTGCAGAAATATAAAGTACGTGCTATCGCCATTACCCTAAATTATGCAATAAATGCCTTGGACAAATCCATCCGAACAGAGCGAGGGGTACAAAACGCAGGGAGCGTAATTCTTTAAAAGGATCTAAGTTCCTGTGCACTGAGACGCCAGTGATATACAAATAGCGGAACTTACGCCTTGTAAAAAGGGGTAAATACAGGGAGCAAGTTGCGAAAAAAGCATTAAAGGATGCTAGAAAAGAGTACTCTACATCTCGTGGAAAGCTAATTCTGGCAAAAAAAACTGCCCAGAGATGAGGTAATTCGATTTTTATTATTTTAACTTAAACAGTGAATTCAAACGGCCAAACGCGCGACAATAAACGCTAGGGGTATGCACTGTGCAGTATTGATATCGTGTCGCATAATACGCACTTAAAATATTTTTATAGATAGGTACCTACTTACTACCTCTTCATTTTTAGTGATTCATTACTATCGGTTTAAATGAAATAAGCTAATAAATAAAGTACTAATACGAAAAGTATAATAAAATATACACAAAATATTTAGCTAAAAATTCAATTTATATCTAATTTTAATATCAATACAATGTTAATAATATAGGTGTATTCGTAAAATACATAATCGCTATGAAATAAATTTAATTGAAAACACCCTAAATAATCTGTACCAATTGCTAAAGCAGGTTTTTGTCAGGTTCATTGCAAATGCCTTTATGACTGCAAAACTCTCGATGCAGACCACAAATTGAAATTATTTTAAGAATATTATGGTTTAGCTGATAATGAATGATGAATTTTGCATTATAATACCAGTTGCCAAGGAATAGCATGGTCTTTACAAGTAAGCCACCTATATGAATTTGTCCTTCATTCAAGACCTGTGAATCAACGCAGTTTCTCCCAGAAAATTGACATCCTAACATATTGTTAGGATTTGTCCCAGGGAAATTAAAAAAACTTTAACATAATATAAATAAAAGCGCGTGTTGTCATAATAATAAAATAATTTGTCACATCCCTAGTGTTTTATGTCGTGGTGGTTAAGACTGTTAGTACCGAAGCTAAATACTATTAGGAACTTAGATGTTATAAAATTATAAGATGCAAGGCACATATACCCTCTTTTAAGTTATTACGTGAAGTTCTTAAGATTTTCTTTAGATTAATGAAAAATATATTAATAAATTGGTCAATTGTTTAGTATAACACTTTTTAATTACTATAATATAGTCATTTAAGTGTGACAATGGAAATGACATCAAAATAAATCCAAAAACTGAACTCTAACATCGGCTATAATTTCATATTGAAATTCCTATTTGTTTTTGTTTTGGCACTTAAGCGTTTTTTATTTCCGGTATTCAAATATCGCCCCACATTGCGTCACTAACTATCTACTGTGCAGGTATGAGTTCTACAAGCAAGAAGATGATGTAGCGATGAACTCGCCTGTATCTTCCATTGTTGGCGACATATTTTTGGAAGATTTTGAGGAGAAATCCTTTTATTACCTCCTTTTATTACTTCCAAGGTGCCGCGTGACCACGGGAGCTGTCAAGCGCTCGACACGTCCATAATTAAAAATGTTGTAAACATATTCTTATCTTATAAATGTTGTTACCCTAAACACGCATAAATAAAATTGTACTAATTGGTACAAGTAGGTACCCTTTTTAGTGTAATATAATAATGTCTTCCAGACCGAATTTCGGCCACGGCGGCCTGCCTCAACGGAGACTAGCCATCGGTGCAGGACAACAGTATTATAGTGCCCAAGTGTATGCGCAAGCACAGGTGCACTCTCTATACCCTCACTCTCATAATCCGATGGGACGGTAAACCGACACGACCGGAGAGAGATCAGGCGCAGGACCAACGGCTTTACGTGCTTTCCGAGGCACCGGGGTGAGACACCGCCAACTTCCTGACTCCGGGCTATACTACTCTATACTAGTGTAATATACAAATATTATAAAAATTTGTCCGTTTGTATCAGCATTCTATTATTTTTTTTTTTGAATGGAGTAGAATATTACATTAGATACGCTATGGGATAGCTGAATATAGATAATTGATTAATATTTAAATAATATATAATCACAATCATTCCCGATGTGTTTATTAATAATTATATAACCCGCAAAGAAAGAAATGTAATTTTAGAAGTAAACAAAAAAATTAAATATAATATACATATACAACACGTAACATAATTAACGCACATCCTGAAAGTAGTTTGTTCGGAATCGTTTACTGAATCGATTTCACACACTGACTTTTTAGTTAAACATATTTAAGCGAAATACCACTGACTTACTGACTCATCACGAGATCTCTAAAACTATACACCCACTACGACACCAATACCGGATTTAACTACAGTCCCATCAAAAAAAATTTGATATTTTACATCTAGGTTCTGCAACAAAATATGATCGTGCACCCAGCGAAGCGAACGGGTATCAGCTAGTAAGTTCCTTATAATTAAGCTAATAATAATCCCTGGTCAGGATAATATATTGAATATCGTAAACATAATTAGTAGGTACATGGTCACAAAACCTAACTTTATAAATTATCACTACATGCATTACATAATTTTAAGTAAAGTTGTATTTGATCTTAACCCTTGCAAAATAAATACACTTCATATTATTGTATGGACCTTAATATCAATAATTCTAAATTTGAAAAACTTGTTTACTATTTCTTAGAATGTAATAAAATCTAAAACAAGTGGACAAAATATATTTGTAATATTTTCTTTACTGGAAATTGAGACAGCATAACACTAAATAATTAAATAAATAATTTTTAATCCGACCTCTTTTCCATCGTTCAATGACGCAATTAAACTTGGGCTTAGTATTAAAAGAAATTAAAATTCAAATGTAGTATTCTTTTTAAGTCTCTGATTTCAAACTGTTGAAGCACGAGTAATTTCTTAAAGACTGGAACAACTAGACTATAATTCTGTGAATATCATTTTTATGTAGGTATGACTTATATTTAACAATCGTTTATACAAAACAAAACATTATGAGGTGAATTGGTATTGCAAGTCAAAGGGAGATGCCCATTTTCGGCCATAGAACGCCCAACAATGTGCATTTGTTAAAAAAAATATATCTTTATTTATGGTTATTAATCGCAGTATCCATTTATCCTAAAAATATGGGAATATTTTTGCACAAATTAAAAGTACCAAAAAGATAAGAATAAAATTAGGTAAATACGTAGACAGAGAAATGTCTACGGGTAAATACGTAATTCATTAGTTTGTGAATAAAATAAAAAATGTTGCCAATCACAAAAATCATTAAAAAAATAGATTTCCCTTTTCCGATCGATTACTTACGGTATCATTATTACAATCCTAATATAATTTTTCGATAATTATTATCATGTTATGATATAGGTGCAAAGTAACCGTTTAAAATGAATATTTATCTAATGCAGCCGATACGCAACAGTTGTCAACCACTTGTTTATCTGACTACAGACGAAAAAGGATGGTTATGTTTTTACTTTGTGTGCGGGTGGCTAAGCTGAATCGTTTTTGCTATGGTGCTTAAAAACGTAGGATGCATTTTATTATAGAGGGTGCTACTATCAACGAAAATGTTTTTTTCTCCAAACTCGTAAAGTACTTGACCTATTTTGAAAATTCTTTCATCACTAGATTGTTATGTATAATTATAGATGTCTAATAAAGGATGCATTTTATTATAGAGAGCGCTACTTTCAATGTATATGTTTTTTGGCTAATCTCGAAAATTACTTGACCGATTTTGAAAATTATTATTATACCATTACATTGCTAATGAGCGCGTTATTTGTGTGATAAAATTATATAATTACAACAATTAATTGTGAGATAATTTTCTAAATAAATAAAACTAAATACCTACCTCCAATAACTCCAATTATTATTTTTACAATTTAAGAATCGTATTTACACACTTTACCTACTCAGATTGATTGTTATAGATATAAGTAATGAATCTAAAGCAAAAGAGCTCCGCTTTAACGAAAAACTATTTATTAAAATAAATACAAAAAAGTTGAAAAAAAGTGGCTCAGTGCGAGTTGGACTCGCGGGCCCATGAAGATTTCTGTAGTAACAAGCATAGATTTTACATCGAGTCAAAATATCACTATCATTATCGCCAGCAACAAATAAAGCTGTGTGCTTTGTGGGATAAATGACAAAGTTGTATTTGCGGTTCTTGAAAATGTGCTACTTGTATCTCAAAAAAAAAGAACTATTATACATTATAGGGGTTTCTGTGGTTTATTCATTACCAAAGAGAAAAAACTTATTGCACATACAACTTATTGTTTTTATCCATTTAAAGCCATCAAAAGCGGTTGTCGACCTTGTTGAAAACAAAAACAACCGTTGTTATCGGCTTGTTGACAAACTTCACATCTATAGTTATGATAATTAAAAAAGCGAATAATTAACTGATTTACCATGAATTCTTTAGAGTATAACAAAACACTACTGCACAATTTAACTGTTATTCTTATCTGTTCTTAACATTACATTTAAAATGGAATCGTGTTATGATAAGTAAAGAAGTTAATTTCTAGCTGATTTACCATGAATTCTCTAGAGCATAACAAAACAATACTGCACAAGTTAACTGTTCTTAAAATACATTTGAAATAGAATTTCAATAAATAAAGGAAAATATATTTTAAAAAGTGTACAGAACTCAAAGCGCGTCAAAGACTATTCTTTTTTATGATATTATTAATCAAATAAAAATCGATATCGTTTCATAGATTTTATGACAGTTAAGTGGCAACATCGAATCTGACAGCTAGGCCCCTGTCAAGTCACAATACAAATCACTGACTTAGAAGTATATGGACTGGGCATACCGACAAAATTAGCGTGACTACCTACAAAAATCTAGCACATAAATTGGCCGCCTTTTATAGGGTTGTAACTCTGCAACATGCACAGCTGATATCGATATTTTAACTAATATGATTTTTTCTCATTTTCTATAATTGGATTTGTTGCTTAATTTACTTTATTTTGTAGGTATTTACACAGATACAGGGCTGAATTTTCAATCGTCAAATAACTTATCTGGCGAATAAATGTGACCGACAGATTTATGGCTTTTGTGTAGATAGAAATTAAATCCTTCTTTTGTGTTTATAGTATTACTGGGATGGTGATCCCAGATCTCATATTATTAATGTAAAATAATAATGATTAGTTGAGTAAAAATGAAATAAACTGTTTTAAAAATCAATACATATTTATTATTAATTTATCTGCTATATACTTTAAATATTATATACTATATTATTATTATTATTATTATTATTATTTATAACACGTGACGTGATTTAATTATGCTTCACAAAATTATTTTAATTTAAAAATCAATTGCCGTACGGTAGTTTTGTAAGAACTCAGAAATGCCTCTCAATTAAGAGTTACAATCAAATCAAATTTAGGTGGCTATCTAGTAACATAATAAAATATAAATTGAAGATACACCTACTATAAGATAAGATAAAGGCACTGCACTACACAACAAAAAAACTTTAAGCATTCAACAGTTTGACAGCAGATCTACCACACAGTTCCGTTTGCGCGCCGCCCCCGAGCGGTCGTGCACACAGTTCTTTCGCGCTCCGACCCTTCGCTAGCGCAACCGCTCGCCCGCGCGCCCCGCTCTCCCCAGCTAACACCGGCCGAGCAGACGCTATAGACTCTCCCATAACCCTTTCTTCCGACGCCCTCGACAGTACGGGGAAAATAGACACCGCGGTCGAAAATCTCATCTCCCTTATAATATCCTCTCTTAAAGAGAATGAAAAAATTGTCCCGGTTGCTAAAACTAGTCTACCCCTAGATATTAGCAACCTGTTAAAAGCCAAAAAAGCTGCCCTCCGCAGAGCTGCACGCTATCCCACTCCCGAATATAGACTCGCGGCCCACCGCCTTCAACGCAAACTGCGTTACCGCCTCCAAGATTACAGAGACCACGAAAAGGGCAATCTCATGGAGAAAATCTCTCACTCCCACACAGCGTACTACCGGATGGCGAGAGCCCTCCGGATAGACGCTATAACGTATACTCCCCCTCAGTCTCGTCCCGACGGCTCCATTGCCTTCGAGGACGAAGAAAAGGCTGAGTGCTTCGCTGACAGCGTCGCCGCTCAATGCTCTCCTAGCTCACAACCCACTGACCCCTTACACATCCAACTAGTGGAGGACGAGGTCCGACGCAGGAACTCGCCCCCTACCGCCTCTGACCCTATCACTGTGTCCAAAGATGAGATTTCATCTACCATCCAAGGACTCAAGCCCAAAAAAGCACCGGGTGTGGATGGTATCTCCAACTAAGCCCTCAAACACTTCCCGGAGCAGGTAATCTCCTTACTGGCCATTATCTTTAACGCCTGCTTCGAATTCACTTACTTTCCCACCTCTTGGAAAGAGGCAACTGTCATTGGCATTCCCAAGCCAGGCAAACCTCACCACCTCTCCTCCAATCACCGCCCCATCAGCCTCCTCAAGGCCATGGGCAAACTTTTCGAACGAGTTATTCTCGTGCGCTTGAGGCGCCATTTGTTTCCCACAGACGGCGACCCTCTTGTCATCCCACAACAATTCGAGTTTCGAGCCAAACACTCGTGCCCCCAGCAAGTTCACCGCATAGTGGAATACATCCTCAGCGGTTTTTATGCTCGCCGTCAAAAAACCATCGCGGTCTTCTTTGACATTGCCAAGGCATTCGACAGAGTCTGGCACGAGGGCCCTATCTACAAACTGTACGACTTAGGCTTCCCGGACCGTCTCGTTCGCCTTGTAGCCTCCTATCTGAGGGATCGTACCTTTCGCTTTAGACACGAAGGCACGCTATCCTCTACTCGTCAAATAAAAGCCGGTGTCCCTCAAGGCTCTGTGCTTGCTCCCTCCTATACATACTATACACCAACGACATCCCTATCCCGTCAAATGGTGTTAAACTAGCCCTCTTTGCAGATGACACAGCCCTTTACTCTAAAGGCAACTCACTACCACAGATTCGGGACAAGATCCAAAAGTCAGTAAGCGACTTAGGAGCTTGGTTCCAAAAATGGCGTATCGACGTAAACCCGGAGAAAAGCTCCGCCGTTTGCTTCGAATATAAACGACGTCGTCTCACCACCACTCCGCCAATCAGGATGTTAGGAACCCCTGTCCCATGGCAAACTAAAGCCAAATACTTAGGCGTCACCCTTGATGCAAGGCTCACTTTCGAGCCCCATATCAAGAAGGTTACTCGCACCGCACGTTTTTACATGGGTAAGCTCAACAGCATGTTGGGCAGACACAGTAAAATGTCCCTCCGCAACAAGCGAACCCTATATAAGGTCTGCATACGACCTGTCATGACCTACGCGGCCCCCATTTTCGCACATACTAAGCCCAAAGCTATAAATGAACTTCAAATAGTCCAAAATCTATTCTGTCGTAGGGCCACTAACTCGCCCTATTCTGTCCGTAATGCCGACCTACATCGAGACTTAGAGCTCCCAACAATCCAGCAGTTCCTTAAATCACTCTCTGAGAGATTTTTCAAAGCCTCAGAGTCCCACCCAAATCATCTCATTCGTGAGACAGCTGCCTATGCAGCCCCTATCCACACTCGCTATAGTGTGCGCAGACCGAGAAACTCTCTCTCGGACCCCCCCCCCAACAAGCTTTCGGCTGACCTGAACTGCCTCCTGGCGGCTCAGGCCGAGCATACATAACACATCCCTTAATCTGCCTTAGTTAAGCACTTTTCTAAGCGGCTTTTCGCCGCTTGCGCCCTCCTTTCTGCCAAGGAGGGTCGCGTTCGTATACGGCTTAGAGATCTCTAGTCAGATCGTTAAGCCAATTCCTAAAAAGTTGAGTTTAGTGGGTAAAAGTCACCACATAACCACGCAGCCGGCTGCGTGGTATGCTATGAGCATTCTCAACCTCCCTCCCCTGCTTTCCGGAAGGTTGCCCATATTTGCTTCGAGCGCAAAAAAAAATCTACCACAAAACTCAGCACTTAACATGGCGACGCAGTCACGCATGGAAGAGCTAATGACGTCACACGAAAGTGTTGTCAAAATAAGCAATTGACAAACTGTTGTTTTCCTTTTTTAATGAAGCTACTGCTTTGTTAAAAAGAAACAAAAGTATTTTTGACAAGTGTGTATCGATGTTATAGATATTTGTATAACTATTATTTCTATAGTAGAATACGGCGCCTCCAAATTCGTTTACGAGTTTTTGTTTTGTTAAAAATTGATTTGTTAATCTCTCAACAATTGGTTCGAACACAGCAGGTAAATAGTTGGTACATGTCACGAAGTGTCATGTCTTCCTCTGAGAAGTGCTTTTTAACTAAGTTTACTTAAATAATATCAATATAATAATTATAGCTTCTTTATTAGGTACAAGTTTCGATTGACAGTGTACATGTAGTGTGCCACTCGAAAAATGCACCAATAGTTTGTCATGAACATGTATGCATCAGCTGTGGCAAATCACATATGAGAATAAGATCACACACATTGTTTGGGTTCGATTCTCCACGTGAGGAACTCATAAAGAATGAGGTTGCCAATCAAATTGCATCACGTGAGGTAAGTGTTTAACATTTTTCTATTTATTAAGTGTGGTACTCATATCTGATAGTTAAACATGTTTTTAAACTGATTGCATGTCAACTTAAGAACTTGTTTTATTTTTTCACATCTGCATAAGCTATGTCTGACAAACATACTAGCTTATTTACGAGATTGATTATTTTTATCAACTACCAAGAAATGAGACAGTTGATTTATCATTGTTTTTGGACTGCTGGTAGTCTGTCAGGCCTTAATTATTAAATAATATAAAGCATTAAGTCTGTCTTTGTGCAGTAACATTTAACTTGATAAATAATTTATTTATATTTGAGTTTAAAATCAAACAAATCTCTTTTTTCACTTTGAATTAATTTTTTGTATTAACCATTATTTCAGTTGTCATCGTCATCTTGTGTTTATCATAATTGCTGGCAAAGGACTGATAGAACAGCATCACATTCAACTGCAGAACGGGAACCATCTGAATCATCTAGTTCATCCTCATAGCAATCTGAAGTGAGTAATGTATTGCACCCAGAACAACAAAGCTTAGATCAACAGATCATAACACAGTATACTGCTAACTAATTATGTAAAAGCACTACTAACACCAAATCAATGTTTTTTACCTGGTTGTAATAATTCCAATCGACTCATCGTTCCATCAGCATTGCGGGTACATCTCTTTTGCAATTACAATTACTATGTATGTATGTTATATGTGGTAGGGCCAAGCTGCAGTTATATTAGTAGTATAGTTGTAGCACAAATGGGTCGGCTCGACCAGGGAAGGACCACACTCTCACTGAATATCAGTGTGAAATAGTAGCTTAATGCTGCTGTGTTTCGTATGGTGAGTGTATAGAACAAGAGACTTTTTACTGGAAACGAGGCATTCCATCTTATTCCTCACGGGTGACAACGCGTCTGCATTTTGATTTGTAATCGAGGATAGATGTAGATGTCTATGGGCCACAGCAACCACTTACCATCAGGTGGACTGTGTGCTCATTTGTCGCCCTATCCTATAAAAAAACAATGTACATACCTCTGGAATATAGAGTATGTAATTACCACTTAAATGGTAACTCTTGCAATGTACTTTTAGAATCAACAATTAGAAAAATCAATATTAACTAACAGAGTATAAGTGAAAAAGAAATATACATTATTACCTGGCTACAAATTCTGTCTGAAGTTCCGAGACTGTCAAGTAAATATAATAGATAGTGACGAACAAGCAAGTTCCATGCAACTTCCAAAAAGTACATTAGAGCTGCTCATGAATATGGCCTGTGAAATATTAAATCACGATTTTGTTTCTATGAATGTAAACACAAATCATATATCCCAAGCAGAAATAGCTGTAAGAAATCTTCTCATTCCAAATGGAGTTTGTCGGGTACTGTTGTCTCCAGCAGATGGTGAATCTCAGTTAATGACAAGATATGCTGATAAGTCCAGAGCCGTGACTATGTGTCGATATGGGTAGTAAAGGTGGTGAATGGCATTTTTAAAACTGAATTTAAAATATTTCGCCAAAATTACTTTAACAGGGCTTCTACACATTTGATGATAGAGTGGCTGCTGCTCTAATTAATAAATTCCACACAGAAATAAGGGACAGGGATGATGCGGCTTAAATACTTGAAATATTTCACCAAAATATGGAGACAAATAATGATTTGTCTGAGTATGCTAGGGAAAGCAATCTAAACAGAGCTAGGGCAGACTTTAGAAATATAAATGTATACTAAAAATGTTAGGGAATTTCCTGTTTTAACGACTTAATATTAATTGCTTGTGGCACATACCAATTAAAGCAAGCTCACTCCTATTATGGTGAGCATATAAGATTTAATGGTTACTACCGGATAGAACTCTGTTATAACAACAGGAGCAGCATTTTGGAAGGAATAAACTTTAGCCCTAGCTGATCTTTACTTAATGTCGTGAAGTGTATTTTATATATATTTTAATTAGTGGCAATGGTTCTAGTAGAAGTGCATTTAAAAAGTATTGTTGCAATTGTATTGTCGGCCGTCGAACAGTATGATGCTGTGCCCACGTTATGACATTAATATGGTATTTGGGTTGAGCACGGCATCAAACTTATATTTTGCCTCCTGCTCAGTTCCTGGATGATGTATTTTTAATTCTTTAGCTTTCCTAGATGCGTTAGTCATCCAAAATCCTAACAACACCGTAGGTCACACTGTGTATAGAAAACAGTGAATCTCACCATCATCCTTCACAAGTTAGCTACCGTTAGCAAATCTTTGTTACAGAGAGCACAAGGGATCTGTGACAGCAAACATCTGGCTGTCGAGCTTCAATACGTCAAGCAGGTTCTGCACGTCAACAAGCTTCGGGTCCCGCGCCTACGTCACAGTGACCGAGTGAAGCCGGCCACAGTCAAGCGTGTGCAGTACTACCATATGTCAGGGGTGTCACAGACTAGATCGGCTACATTTTGAAGCGAGCTTCTATTAGAACATTCTACAAGCCTCCGAAGAAGATTAGTGAGTTCTTACCATCAATCAAGTGTCATATTCTTCTAAAAGGTGCAGGAGTGTACACCCTTGATTGTGAATCTGGTCTCTCATATATAGTGCAAACAAAAAGAACAATTAAAACCCGCGTAAAAGAACATATAGCTGACGTGAAGCATTAAAGTTCAGGGAAGTTTGCAGTTTGTGATCATATCCTAGACGGCCCCAACCAGATAGACATAAATCAGATTTGATAGACCACAAATCCTCTCGAAGGAACATCAATTCCTATCAAGGATGATACGTGAGACTATTGAAATAAAAAAAAATCCTTATTTAAATAGAGCAGGAGGCTTGGTACTACCACCTGCTTGCGACCCTTTAATTAATGAAATTAAAACTAAACCCAAGCATACCACTGCAAGACTTCAAGACACAGTAAGTTCATTCTGTAGATCGGACCATAAATAAAAATTTAAAATCTGAAGGTATTCCAGGTTAACACTGACATTGGGACGTCAGTCACCTCAGTCCGCCGTGACCATGGGTGCTGGAAAGCACCCGAAACGTCTGGAATTACAAATCAAAGAAATAAAACGCGATAAAATTGATAAAAGTTGTTGTTAAAAAAACTGTATTTGTGAAAATAAAAACTTATATATCTTTAAAATCCCGTCTTTTTTTAAAGCAATTCCTTTACCATTTCATTCTTTTAATTGCATATTATTATATCTATATACTTTTATATGTGGGCACCCATGGCCGAAGTGTCTATGAAGAGTGGGCAATCCTCTTTAATCGATTACGATATCTTAGATATTAAAACGAATGATTGTAATCATAGATAAACATAAATAAATCTCTCTGAGCTGGTGTTGTGTTACTGTATAAATAAAAGTTGGTAATAGGTACTTGTACAACCAGTGCGTATTGCCAGGGATGACTTACGGATCTGAGACGTGGTTCTTCACTGCTGGCCGTATGAGGTCGCTCAAGGTCGCTCAGCAACCTATGGAAAGGGCTATGCTCGGAGTTTCTGTGCGTGATAGACTCAGAAATGAGGATATCCGCAATAAAACCGGAGTGACTGACATAACCCAACTAATACTACTAGTAAGCTGTAGTATATACTAAAAGTAAGCTGAAGTGGTAATGGGCCGGCCATATAGCTCGAAGAACCGATAACCATTGGAGAAGAAAGGTTCTCGAGTGGCAGCCTCGTACCGGTAGGCGAAGTGTAGGGTGACCCCCCACTAGATGGAGTGACGTACCTGGTAAGATATGCAGGAAGTCGATGGATGCAAGTGGCTCAGGACCGTGCTTTGTGGCATTACTTGGGGGAGGCCTGTGTTCAGCAGTGGACTTGTGAAGGGCTGTAATGATGATAATGATGATGATGAATAGATATTTACATTGATGTTTTAATATTCCTTGACTAGGCAAAACAAAATCAGGATTGCATTAAAAAAATTTATTGTACTTTTATTAAGTTATATGAGAAAGCATTTTGTTGAAATATCTTGGTTCTATTTTATTGAGGGATACAAAAAAATTCATGAATATTTTTGTATTCTATTCATTAAATGTATTAAAATTATATACTCTCTTTAATGTGAGTGGGTAGCATGACCTTGACAATCAAATGTACAATAACAAAAGACAAGCATACAGAAAATCTGTTGTTTTAATTTAAAAAAAATTGATTTTTATCTGGTGAGTGCAGGTGGCCGGAGCTCAATCCCCCCCCCCTAATCAACACGGTAGCGAATTTAATGACATACTATCCCAGGAGAGTGCCAACACCCCTGGTAAAGGAGAATCCCTCTTTGAGCCACCGACGACCTAGCTACTCCACTTCTCCTTAGCGTGGGTGCTCACACGCTGTCCCGCGTATTCTAGAGAGGTGGGGGGCAAAATTAACACAAAAACTCCTCGGGGCACGCTGAGCAACACGTTCAAGCCAATCTTGCCACGCTATCCGTGAATTTTTGCAACAACGCAGGTGTTCTCTCCGGATGATACTTCGTATCTCTCCTATCCGGGGTTCAAATTGGAACACATTCTTGTGGCTCGGGCTGCAGTTCGCGTGCGTTTACGTCAGAGAGGACATCTCGCCGCCTCGACAGTCTTGAATGTTCGGACCTATTCATCTTCTGGTTAAGCGTAGACTGCGATCATCAGCCGTGCGTCTATGGGTGCCTTCATAGGTCCCATAGCGTTAATACCGAATGAAATGGAATGCGAATTTCCTTGCTACAGCAGATCCTATCCACAGAGATTGTGATCAGCAAATGGCTTGGACCACGTTTATCGGATTGTGCGGGAAAATCTGTTTATGACTTTGCCTTGGCATATGGTCTGATAAAACCGGTTACTTCGCCTTCGTCGATTCCAGATATAGAGGATCATGCACCTTCCCTGTTAGACCACCTGCTGGCCTCTAATCCGAACAGATATCAGGTCATCGTCGACGCCTGTTTCCTGGCTCCTCAGACCATTGTCTAGTCCGGAGTGTGGTGCAACTCACACTAACATCGCGGTTGCATTCTTCTGCCGCCATGTTTGGCACTATAGGTCTGCAGATTGGGATAGGATGGAATGTGGTCGTTCTTTGTATCCTACGTATATTCCCTTGGTGGCGGGTTTGCTTTTCGCTGGACGATGCCAAAGTTGTTGCTGATGTGGTACATCGGAGGCAGATCTCATGTTTTGGTTATTCCTGTAAAATAGCATCACGCTAAAAACATACGTGCTATCGGGACAAATTTGCTACTGGGCCCGGGCTGACGCATCAACCGACATTCTTAAAACTAAATATCATTCCGCTCCCAAATCCTTCAAAAGAGTCAATTGCCAATTCAATATCAGAGCATATCGGCAGAATTGGCGAGATACTATGCTCGACTTCCTTCGGAAACCCATGCATTATTGTCACTTGCCAAGCCTGTCCACTGGAATTTCTATCAACCATCACTCCCGTTTCTGCACAGCGAGGACGGCTCACTAGCTCATAACATAGAGGAAAAAGCTGATCTCTTAAGCTCTCTCTTTGCGTCCGACTCAACTCTCAATGACGGGGGAAACACATCGCCGACTGTCCCGCGATGTGAGTCCTCCATGCTCGAAGTGTGCACAGCGCTCCTAAAGCACTCCTCTTCCTGGACGTCAACAAGTAGAATGGGTCGGATGGAGTCCCTCCCATTGTGCTGAAGACGTGTGCTCCCGAGTTGTCCCCGATTTTAATGCGTCTTTTCGTAGTCCTGAAATCATGTAAAACAGCTTTGGTCCAACCGACTCCTAAAAAAGGCAACCGCTCAGACCCATCCCACTGCAAAAACAACCACAAAAACATGTCTTCAGGGTTTCTCCCTGGAGTGCCTGAAAACTAGCACTTTATGGGATCTTTGTCTCATGTAAGCAAAAGCTGAGTTACCTCCGATTGCCTAAATTTAGGATTATGTACTTACTCATAGTTCATATGTAAACATGTTTTTCAAATGTGGAAATGAAGTGATATTTTTTATTATTTATTTATTTATTTAATTCGATTAATTGTTGAACAAAGTCGCGGAATGGGGACGACTAAATCTAGGCTAGTTTAACCTTCAAAAGGCTTAGGTTTGCGCGTTTACCGCTAAAAATAACCTCTTTGTCGTTTCTCTTCAATTTCAGGGCATTCCCCATTCTGCCTCAGCTAGCACCAGAATCCTCTGCGTCGACATATCGCATGATGTGCAGTTTCATGGTTACTTGGAAGAAGTGGCTAAATTGGCCTGTAAAAAAACTTGGCATGCTCAGCAAAGCAGGACATTATTTCATACTAGCACACCGCTTGCGACTTTAGAGTCTGTTCTCATCTCAGGGCCGAGCACCCCAGTGCCAGCTCCTACCCCTTGACCTCATCCAGTGCAGAGCGGCTCAAATCGTCGACGACCATTTCGTACGATAGAATATTTTCTATTGTATCTACTACCGGGAATGCTTTGAGAAATTATTGAGATTAATACCAGGTGCCAAATTCCATGAAAACACATCACAACAAAACTCACGATACTATACATACCATCTGGATGCTTGGCGGTTCATCACTGTTGCTTTTACTAGGAGTTTTTTCCTCGTTTTTTCCTCTTTTTTTCAGTCCGATACAATACAGAATATGAAAAGAGCTAAACTGTAATTTTGCTGGTGTGCAGTTGTTCATGGGCGGCAGTAGTCACATACCAGCAGGTAAGTCGCAATCTCGTTTGCCCCCATTCTATAAAAAAAATTGGATCCAACAGAGGTGGACCGCGAATTTGTGGGGCCCTGGCCTAACATTATTTGGGGCCATGACAAAGTCAAGTGCTGAAGTGTTTGTACAGTAGGGCTACGATGGCTATCCGAGTACAGAACCAGAGTTCGAAACCTATCCAACTGCAGAGAGGTGTAAGCCAGGGTGACGTTATATCCCCGAAACTCTTTATCGCTGCGTTGGAAGACGTTTTCAAGCTACTGGACTGGAAAGGATACGGTATTAACATCAATGGCGAATACATCACTTACCTTCGATTTGCCGACGATATAGTCCTTATGGCAGAATCGCTGGAGGACCTTAACACTATGCTCAATGACCTCAATGGTGTCTCCCAACGGATAGGTCTTAAGATGAACATGGACAAAACAAAGATTATGTTCAATGTCCATGTCACACCTATGCTGGTAGTTGTTGGGAGCACTATGCTCGAAGTTGTTGACGAGTACGTTTACCTGGGACAAATAGTAATAATAGTAGACTCAGAAATGACGATATCCGCAGTAAGACCAGATTGACCGACATAGCCCAACGGATAAGTAAGCTGAAGTGGCAATGGGCCGGCCATATAGCTCGAAGAACCGATAACCAATGGGGAAGAAAGGTTCTCGAGTGGCAGCCTCGTACCGGTAGGCGTAGTGTAGGGCGACCCCCACTAGATGGAGTAACGACCTGGTAAGACATGCAGGAAGTCGATGGATGCAGGTGGCTCAGGACCGTGCTTTGTGGCATTACTTGGGGGAGGCCTATGTTTAGCAGTGGACTTGTGAAGGGCTGTAATGATGATGATGATGATGAAGAAATTAAAAGGTTATATGTAGTTACGTTAAATAAATAAAAAAATATTTATCTAGATTTCTACGCCGCAAATTCCTTTATTTGCTCATCACATGGTCAGTCTTTTGTAAATTCAAAATTTATGAAAAAAAAAACTGATGAATTATTCAGTCTATTGTTTAAAATTGTTGACCTATATTTGTTTTATATATATTGGTTGGGCTGAAAAGTTCGTATCGTCTCTATCAGATGGCGCCACTAGAATAAAATCCATATCATTTTAGGTAGTACCAACCTTCAAAAGAAACGTGTATAAATTTGACAGCTGTTTGATTATTAGTTTTTTGAAAAAAATGGATAAAAAGGAATTTCATGTTTTAATGAAACACTATTTTTTGATGAAAAAAAGTACTGCTGATACCAAAAAGTGGCTTGATGAGTGTTATCCGGACTCTGCGCCGGGCGAAGCAACCATTCGTAAGTGGTTTTCCAAATTCCGTACAGGCCATATGAGCACCGAAGACGATGAAAGCAGTGGACGTCCAAAAGAGGCTGTTACGGACGAAAACATAAAAAAAATCCACAAAATGATTTTGGAAGATCGTAAATTGAGGTTGATTTATATAGCTGGCACTCTATAGATATCAAAGGAACGTGTTGGACATATCGTTCATGAATATTTGGGTATGCGAAAGCTATGTGCAAAGTGGGTGCCGCGCGAGCTCACAATCGACCAAAAACAAGAACGTGTCGATGCTTCAGAGCAATGTTTGGAGCTGTTCAACCGCAATAGAAGTGAATTTTTGCATCGATATATGAAAATCGATGAAACATGGATCCACCACTACACTCCGGAGTCCAGTCAGCAGTCATCTGAATGCATCATGCAGTCGCACGCGATGAATCGAATCCAAAGCGTGGAAAAACTCAACAGTCGGCCGGTAAGGTTATGGCGTCCGTATTTTGGGATGCACATGGAATAATTTTCATCGACTATCTTGGAAAGGGAAAAACCATCAACAGCGATTATTATATAGCGTTATTGGAGCGTTTGAAGCACGAAATCGCGAAAAAACGGCCCCATTTGAAGAAGAAGAAAGTGTTGTTTCATCAAGACAATGCGCCGTGTCACAAATCGATGAAAACGATGGCAAAATTGCATGAATTGGGCTTCGAATTGCTTCCGCATCCACCGTATTCTCCAGATTTGGCCCCCAGCGACTTTTTCCTGTTCTCAGATCTCAAGAGAATGCTCGCTGGAAAGAAATTTAAAGCCGATGAGGAAGTAATCGCCGAAACAGAGGCCTCTTTTGAGGCTAAACACAAATCGTACTACAAAAATGGTATTGAAAAGTTGGAAGATCGCTATAATCGGTGTATCGCCCTCGATGGCAACTATGTTGAATAATAAAATCGAATTTTGCCAAAAAAATGTGTTTTTCTATAAAACGATACGAACTTTTCAGCCCAACTGTTACGATATCCCTGAGAAAGAGCGCTCCGCTACACATATAGTACTTGACAACGTTTAAAAATCTATAAGACAGTAAAGCAATTTGGGAAAACTAAATAGCGTAAACATTTCACTGCATGAGGTGAAATATTCTAGCTTAGACGTAAGTAAGGTTTTAACCGAATTCACTCATTTACTAAATGTTAATCTACGTAATTTTGGATGATTAATAATATTACGTAGGTAACTTTCCAGATCATTTTTCATCATTGTTGTCTTGAAAATCCATTAAAAATTTGAATTTCTTACTATTGCCTCATAGACATGGCATCTTCCATTTAAATCCAAAATCTAAAACAGCTTATCCAACTCTTTAAAACTTTGACTCTTTTAACGTTAACTGAAAACTTTGAAGTAATTTGTCTCTTGTTTATGTCACTGTATTCTGCTCCCACTCTAGTGTTTAAGTTTTAAAATACTTTTAAGTATTTAATTTTAAGCTTCCTTCTCGTATATCTTTAATTTTTGAACCGATTGGTGTCGTATGTTACTCACCAACTCTTTCAATGACCTAATTAACTTTTTGTCTTCACAAATATCCTCTTTAAAATTTCTTCCAAAAATAGTATCGAGTTTAGCCACTTTATTAAATAAAATTAGTGCCTTTTTTCGAAAATTAATTCTCTGATATGATTCTGTGATATTTTCATAATATCATCATAATTATTTTTGAAGCTTTGACTCACTTTCACTGGGGACTGGGGGCCCTTTATATCCTCGAGTCCCTAGGCTGTAGCCCAAAAAGCCTATATATAGATCCGCCCCTGGGAGCCGGGAGCCCGTGATCTGCAGGCGCGTTTACAGCCACAAGACCAACGAAGCAGTCAATTTTAATTAGTATCATAGAAATAATACATTACATAAGCAAATGTCTTACGAAAACAATAATCCGACAAGGGCAGACTTCTGATACGAGTAACTTATTTTACTCTGAAACAATTTAAGAAAGACTTAAATCGACTTAAAATTCACATCAACAACTAATGAAGATTGAATGTTGTGATAATAATATCCAATGTAAAATCGATAGCATAGTTTTATAATCCGCTAATTTTAGTTTTAACCTTGGCGTATTAATTGACAGCAGATTAAGTTTTAATACTTATGTAGATCATAAAAGTGTACAACAAACTATTGGTATATATTGTAATGTGATAAAGACAATTTATGTCTCATATTATTATTACATTACTCTATTAGGTATAATGAACTGACGACAAGCATTATTAAATCCATTTTATGTGTGATGTATATATGAAATCCTTTTTTAGTGCAAACGCACTGTATAGAAAAATAAAATAGATTTCCGTGTTTGTGTGTCACCGTGCATGTAAAGTAAAGTAAATAGTTACAGCCTATCTAAGCCCCACAGCTGGGTGTAGGCCTCCTCTCATTTCTGAGAGGGTTATGGAGAAATTATTACGCCATGTTTTTTCAGCGTGTGTTGACGTACTTCAATTTTCTTAAAATATTTATTCTTCTCCTCGAAATATGTAACTTTCTGAAACATAAATGTTATTATTTCAAATCATTAATCGACTGACTTTACTATTTTAGAACAGTGACATAAATAAAAATAGTGTTACACGTAAATACATGTACGTTAATCTTCCATTTGTCATACAAATCGATTGATATGAAGAAAAACGGTGCTGAAAACTAGTAACATTAAGTATTAATTGTGACCATATACTTAATTTTATGATTATTAAATATTTTTTTCCCTTTTGTTGCATTTACTTGTAACATTGCTTATCATTGTTTATAGTGGTTGGAGACGAGCACTAACCAGAAGTGCTTGTTAGATTTAGCTTACAATTAGTTACATAAAAACTCAGCAATGTAACGATAAGAAACGTTGGTGAATCTAATAAATAAAATAAAATAAAATAAAATACAAATTTCAGGAAAAATACAGTTTATCTTCGGTGACGTAATATCACCAGAAACTGTTGTAATCGATGTATTATAAAACTATTATCTGGGTTTATTTTCTGTGAATCAGCTTATAGATTTAACTGCTTACTTTACAAACACTATGTTTACTAATTTCGCATACATTTTTACGTTCTTTGCGTAGACTAAACAAGGAATATTTCGATTGAAGTTAAAAATAATACATTAAATAACAAGCTGTTAAATGTTAATAGGTGTCTCCCTAACTGGTGCTTAAGCTGTTAAATCGTTGTTCACCTAAAATGTATATTTTAGTATGATCTAGAAATATGCACGTTATATTATGTTATATATGATTATATTATATTAATGTATGGTAGTGAAAGTTGGGTGTGGCAGAAGAAGCACGAGAGTAGAATGAACGCAGTAGAAATGCGGTCGTTAAGGAGTATATTAGGGCTGAATCTGAATGACAGGGTAAGAAATTGTGTAATAAGAGAAGAGTGTGGTTTGCAAAATGATGTTGTGACCAGGATTAAGAAAGGAATGCTTCGGTGGTTTGGTCATGTGGAAAGAATTAATGAGGAAAGAGTGACAAAGAAAATTTATGTTGCAGCAGTGAATGACAGAGTCGGAAATGGACGTTCTAGGCGAAAATTTATCGACCAAATTGGCGATTTATTGAAAACGGGCCAAATTAGGAGTACCCTTAATCGAAGGGCATGTATGCGTAGGTGTATGGATGTGAAGGAGGCGAGAGAGGTGTGTCAGGATCGTGCCAAAGTCTGTAGTCTCTGCCTACCCCTCTGGGTGACAGGCGTGAGTGTGTTTATTTTATGTTTATTTATTATATTATACGTTAGTTATAGTATAAGTTATATTAGCGTTTTCAATTTTACCGAAATATTAAAATTCATATAAGTAGAATTTCCTTGTGAAGATAAAAGAGAATTTCAAAAGAGAAAATTCAAGAGAATATTTTAAATTTATGTTAAAATCCATATCCATGTGTATGAAAAACGTCTACTTATAACATTCCTATTTAGAAATAAAACGTTCCGTTTGACACCTCCAAAAGTTTATAATTTAGTTATGAATTTTAAGACGAAGTTGTTTTCTTCCAATATATTATAATTGAATTTTGAAGCATTGCTCCTCAGGAGTTTTGTAGTTAATGTAGAAAATAAGTAATAGAATGGATTATTTTATACAATATAGATTATGACATAATAGAATTATAAAGTAAAATATGAATAAAATAAAATAATAATTAATATACATGCATATAGCAATATTCATTATCTACATCCTTTTACAAGGAAATGTATAACTCTATTGTCCTGACGGTTAACATCGTTGTTTATATGAAAATCGAAAACGTAACGAGAAAAGAGAAAGTGAATCGTCCATTTCATATGCAATCAAGTTTGTAAACATACATTTTTTCGTTCAATGATTCATTACACCCTATCAAAAGTTCAATTTTTACTTAATGCATGTCCTCAGAAGGGAATTTTGTCATAGTTGCCTCGTTTAGCGGGATGGTTGGCGACGCAGTTTTTTACCATGTTCAGTTTTAAGAAGGAATATGCCGCTGCCAATTTCCTGGTTTGGTAAACCTGGTTTTTCTACGTGGTAGAGCCATGCTGCAGTTATATTAGTAGTATAGTTGTAGCACGAATGGGTCGGCTCGACCGGGGAAGGACCACGCTCTCACAGAATACCAGCGTGAAATAGTAGCTTAATGCTGCTGTATTTCGTATGGTGAGTGTAGAGAACCGGAGACCCTTTTTACTGAAAATGAGGCATTCCATCTCAGTCCTCACGGGTGACAACGCATCTGCATTTTGATTTGTAATGGAGGATAGATGTAGATGTCTATGGGCCGCAGCAACCACTTACCATCAGGTGGACTGTATGCTCGTTTGTCAGCCTATTCTATAAAAAAAAACGGGGTGGTGGTTTCCGTTACACTGTCACTACGCGGCGTAGTTTAAAACATTGACATTTCAATAGTTAAAACAATAAGAAAACATAACATAATTCGTTTAAATGTTGAAGTCATAATGTTATACTTAAAGATCCTACAAAGTAATATACTAAAATTATGTATTCCAAAAAAAGTTTACAAACTTGAAAAAGTCTACTGAGAAAGTTATATAATAAATAATAGTTCAGTGTATTGCATTCATTGCAATACACTGAACTATTATTTATTCAAACATTATTTCCAAGAAAATTGTTTTAGAGATTTCAGTCTGTGCTATGTCCGATGTCTGTACTATGATGATGTTTCAAGAATATATGTGAGGTTTTAACTTTACATATATTAATATATGTAAAGTTAAAACTTTACATATATTCTTGAAAGAAAAATAATTTAAAAACTCCTGAATACCTTATTTGCTTAAGGTACTAGGTTTCGTTTATTATTTCGCTAAAAAAAGCTAAATGAATATTAAAAGTACTTATTAATTTTAAATATTGTTGCAAAATCAAAATCTCAGAACTAACCACTGAAGAGGCTTCTACGAACTAGTGGTAAAAACATAAATATCTTTCAAAAAGCAATACTTTTAATCTCTATAAAATAAAAAATGTTAATAACATCGGACCTGTCTAAGATCAAGCATTATAGATCTCGAGACTTATGTTTTGGTTAGTAAACTAACTTAGAAAGTTGTTGAATTACCATATGAAGAATACCTTTACTGAATTTGATTTTTTTAAAAACCGTATAGTTCAATGTAAGTCAAATCATTACGATCGAATAAAATGGTCGAAGCTCGAAGTGAAATATCAGATAATCTTAGGTTCATGATGACCCTTCAATGAACGCATGTGTTGAAGTAATTGTACCATACCATAACCATATTCCATCACATAACTTTCATTTAAATTTGAGTTTAACAGTCTCATTAAACAAGTTGTAGCACAAATAAGCTCGACCAGGGAAGGGGACCACTTTATCACAGAATAACAATATGAAATAGCAACATTTTGTTACTGTGTTTCGCATAATAAGTAATGATAACTGAAGACCATTTTTACTGGTATCGAGACAACCTATTTTAGTCCTCAAGTGTTACAAAGCATCAAAATTTTTATTTTTAATTAATAATAGTGTGCGCCCGTTCGTTACTGATATTCTATGTAAAACAGAAACTTCCTATTATTTTAAATAATTTTGAGATTAGGAATCGGGATTATACCCACCCACCTAATTCTTTCAATAATGGAAATTAAAAAATTTTAAGGATATAATTTAAATTAAAACTTTTTAATGTAAAAGTTCTCTGTGAAATACTTAATAATTATGAGAATTCAAAATATAATGTTTATTAAGTGAATATATTGCAGCCTATAAAAGTACATAGCTTAACAATCTATTTCCCCTATAGGTATCCCTATAGGCCCTCCTATTTTGCCATAGTTGCCAAGCTGGGCAGGCGGGTTAGAAACCGCAGGTTTTAAAATTTAATGTTGATATGAAGAAGATTTTGCTTCCCATATCCTGTTTCAGTTTCCCTCTGTCACTTTTTATAACACCCCCAGGAAGATAATGGGGTAACGGATATTCTTACAGTACACGTAGTGAGTGTCCACTCCGTGTACTGTAAGCTATGAATATATATTTTAATTATATTTTTACTCTTTTATTAAAGCTATTTAGTTAATTGAATTTAATATCATAATGCATATACAGCCTAACCCGCATAATATTTTTAGAATAGTGTTGTAGCCGTACTTATTGGATTGATGTATACCTACATATAATCTTCTATCTAATTTGTATATTTTCGGAAAGTACTCGTTCTTTCTATTAGAACTTTGATTAGATGACGGTTATTTAATATTTTACGTAGCACTTAAAATATGATTGAATAAGCAGCCGTATTAAAAATTACGTGATATATAAACCTACGAAAAAGTATGACGCTTCTAACAATACCCCAATTGTCTATATCAGTATCAAGTAGTTCAGAAAATCTGCGGAAACAGACGAACATGCCTGTTAAAATTACTCGTCCTTTTAGTTTTGTCGTTGTTAAGTGAAAATTAAATAGCATATTTAGACTCCAGTGACTGTCCATATTCGGAATTTCAGTTAGGTTTAATCATGGTTCATATTTTTCAATAACATATTTCACCCCGAAAATATTAAAATAGATATGGCACCTTGCTAAACATATAATCAAATCACAGCAACATTTCCAATTAATAAATTAAAAATACCTACATCTACACTATACTACGTCCAACGAGAAGCGATACCAAATGTAAACAAAACCAAAGCAAGGTTATTAGGAATAGCAGGGGTGCGTAACTTTTTGATAGATAGATTATATATTTCAGTAGACAATAAAGATTAAAAAATTTCTAGCAAACCAAAAAATAGACTTATTAAAATTTTGTTATAATTTGAATTATTGTATAACGTAGATTTAAATTAAATAATTGCTTTCTGCGCCATCTCTTTTCTGTATGGGTACTTATCATTAGGTCAAGTTTCTTTAACATATTTGTAGATATTAATAACTATATTTTTTTTCATTTACAGTAAAACTAGTCACCTAAAATTAAAAAATAAATTAAAATGATTTACATACTTTACTTACATACATAATAAATTAAGAAAAGTTTTATTATTATAGTTGCTGTTTTTAAATAACTATAAGATAACTGAAGTACACTCCGAACTCCAAAAAGTTGCAATCAAAACTACGAAACAACATTCATATATATCCTATTCCTATACACCTTTGGATGTTCCTTTTTCGAAGAAATAAAATTTGTTGATTTATCTCTCAGCCTACTTGGTTGTGGTTCCATCATTAACCACTCTTAATAAAAAACAATTATCAACAAAACAAAATAACAATAATTAAACAAGCAACAATTACTAAAATGGCCTCCTGAATGTTGGCGAAACCGTCTTGATCCTAACATGTTTTTGAAAACAAGACATTACGACAAATACACAATATGGAAAGAGATAGATAACAGATTGTCAACTCCACAGTCGTTTTGTAAATGACCTTTCGTATCGCTGCTCGTTGGCCTTAGTATACATATAATAAATGTTTAGAAAAGTATTGTCTGTATTTCTAATATTTTTTCCAAAAAGCTAGTACATGGGACTAAATAGGGGCCGCTGAAGCCAATTTAGTTGTTTTTAGAATTTTTGTCTGTCTGTCTGTGTATTCGCGATTCACGCAAAAAGTAATAGACAGAAATTCGTGAAAGTGTTTAGGTAGTACCCCGACTCGAGGCTTTATAGGCTACTTTTAGCTGATTATGGAACTTCAAAAAAGGAGGGTTAAGTATTTTCCTTCCCCAAGATCTTGATTTCTATTTTATATGATTGATGTGTTTTTTAAAATAAATAACATATTTATGAATAAAGACTTAAATTATTAATAATAGTATTATCATACAATTAATGTTTTCTAAGCAGTACCATTTAACGTAAAATACAAAAAGTAGTAAAATTTTGCCTTGCGGGGGTTAATCTACTCCTAATTCTTACATTTTTAATATGACATTTTTATCATTAGGACTAGAAATAGATTAACACTTATTCTGCTCTCCTGTCCGGCGATCAGTTTGGCGAATGGCTGGGGGAGATTTTTTTACGCTGACTTACGCGCCGATAGTTTAGAAATTACCTAAACTATCGGATTCGTCGTCGTTCATTTGATCTAAAAGCACGTTAAGTTAGTTCCGCAAGCTAAGTATTAATCTACCCTCAACATGACAAAATGTGATAAATGTGGAAAAAATATAACCAAAAGTAATCCTGGAATAGAATGTAGCCAGTGCGAGAAAATAGTTCACTTAAATGGGAACTGCTCTGGTCTTACTAACAAGCAAAAGAATGCACTAAAGGCCGCTGAGAATCTAGGATGGACATGCCAAGATTGTCTTGAACATTCCCCGAGACGTAGCTCTATATACGTTCCCGGTGATGAAGACGAAGAGGAAGAGGAAGATAATGCTCAAGATACAGGAAACTATTCCAAAAACGTACAAATTGATATCAAGCGGTTATTGAAAGATATATCAAAAGAGATGGAAAAAGCTCTTCAAAGAGAACTGCGAGACATAGTCAAATCTCTACAACATCAAAGCGATAAAATGGACGAGATGACAGTATCTATAGATGCCTTAAAATTAACAATGAAAGAACTACAGAAGAAAAATGTAGAACTCTCTAACAAAAATAGTTATTTAGAAACGCGCGTTGGTGCACTAGAGCAACGTTTGAAGGATATCGAACAGTCACAGCTAAAACAAACAAATTGAAATATTAAATATCCCTCATAATAACACAGAAATAGTAAGCGACATTGTCAAAAAAATTGCAGATAAATTATCAATCTCAGTTGATGATATTGACACTACTAAACGTGTACCAGGAAAAAAAGAAAAGCCGGGAAATATTGAAATTACATTTAAAAATGAAACAACATCAATAAAATGGATCACAGCAGCAAAAAACTCAAAGCTATATGCTCATGATATCGTGGATAACTTGTCGGAGGCGACAGGGAAACAGCTTATTTACATACGTGAAGCTTTATCTTATTATAACAGGAAATTACTATGGGAGGCGAAACAAAAGTTAAAACCATCCTACAAATACGTATGGTGTAAACGAGGTATCATCCGAGCACGAAAAGAAGAAAAAGGTGACATCATCATAATCCGTTGCGAAGAAGATATCGCCAGACTAGTTAGAGCCTAAGTAGGTAATTCGCTAAAAGTATTGACTGTACATTTATATATCAACGCATATTCTCTTTTTTCTAAACTTTTTTTTAAGCTTACATACATTTCCGCATATTCAGAAAAATAACAATGAATTTACCTAATAACGTAACTGAATTGAAAAACTGTACTAACCTAACTGACTTTATTCATAAAATTCCCCATAAAACTAATCTAACGTGTATCCATTTTAACATAAGGTCAATAATTTCAAATTTTTCTAGTTTAGAACACATTATAGTCACTTGTCCAATTAGTATTGACTTAATTATTCTATCAGAAGTGAATGTCCCGGAACATTTAATCGATCTTTTCCAACTAAAGAACTATAACACTCATGTAAACCTAAGAAAAGACAGAAAGGGAGGCGGAGTTATTATTTACGTACATAAAAAACATAAAGTATCGACTACGATAACAAAAACTTTATATTTTGAGGGATTACTAACAAAAATAATCACACCTACGAATTACACTTGCAATCTACTCGCTATATACCGTCCGCCTAACTTAAGTAAACACCTATTTATAAACGAATTGCAGCAATCATGCG
Source organism: Parnassius apollo (assembly GCA_907164705.1). Classification (NCBI taxonomy): domain Eukaryota; kingdom Metazoa; phylum Arthropoda; class Insecta; order Lepidoptera; family Papilionidae; genus Parnassius; species Parnassius apollo. The sequence continues at coordinate 12,512,224 of CAJQZP010000885.1, forward strand.
ACAAAATTAATAAACGCGAAGACTTTTTTATAATAGGCGATTTAAACATCGACGTCGCTGTGGAAACACCTATAAAACATAAATACACAACAATGTTCTCGACGTACGGACTTGTGAGTGGGATCTCGGAATATACTAGAATTGAATTAAGAAATAACGTAATTAGTAAATCGTGTATTGACCATATATTAGCACGGTCCCATTCACAAGCTACTGCGACACTTAGAACCGTACTAGCGGACCACTGTGCGACGACATTCGCTTGTGTTGGATCTCAGCACTATATAGAGGCGGCTCCTAAATTTAAAACATATATTAACCACAAAAAAAGTTTCTACCTTATTAAATAAAATAGATTGGGAATCAACTAAAGGTATTAGTTGCCCCATTGAAATATACAAATTCATTAAAGATAATTTCAATAGATGCTACAATGATGCCTTAACAACAATTCGGGAAAAAAATAGAACATTAACGAGGACAGAAAATAAATGGATTAATGAAAAAACTAAAAGGGCATGTGAGAATAGGGACTATTGGTATTCTTTGTGGTTAAAAAATACAGACAATATGATTACTAAACAAATATATAATAAAATACGAAATTCGACTAACAAGCTGATACAAAAAACAAAAAATTGGCACATCAAAACGGATATATATAATAATAAAAATAACCAGATAAGACTTTGGCAAATACTAAATAAGATCACGTGACGGACAAATCCTTCCATTGATAATATAATTTTAAATTCATTTCAAAATGAAAAAGTGACGCCACTTGATATGGCTAATAATTTCGCTCAGGCCTTTCAGAAAAATGTTTCAAGCATCGTACCGTCCTGCAATCGACCCCTTTTACCGATGAACTTGTACAGATTGCCTGTAAACGTAACATTTCGATATCAAAAGTCTACTCCAAGCTCAGTAGCTAAAATAATAAAAAACATTCAAACGAACAAAGCACCAGGTATAGACAACATACGAGCAATAGACTTAATATCCATTGCGAACAAAATATCGGTAACTATAGCCAACCTAATAAATGCGTGTATAGAAAAAGGCAAGTACCCTACTGAATTAAAAACTGGAATTGTAAGACCCGTACATAAAAAAGGTAGCAAAACGGATTACGACAATTATCGCCCAATAACAATATTACCTACATTAGACAAAATAATTGAAAAATATATAAGTAAACAAATAAATAATTTCTATAGTCAACACTCAATTTTAAATAAAAGTCAGTATGGTTTTCAGCAGCATAAAAGTACCACTCAACTTTTATCTTCTTTTACTGACGACGTAAACCATTTTCTTGATAATAAAAAACATGTTCTAGTTCTTTTCATTGACTATAGTAAAGCGTTCGACACCCTTAGACTTGACTTACTGATTGAAAGGCTTGATGAATGTGGACTGCGAGGACCCCTTTTAAATTGGTGCAAAGACTATGTTAAAGAGAGAGCATATAGAGTTAAAGTAGGAAATACTACAAGTACAAAGAAAACAGTCACTCACGGTACTGCACAGGGATCTGTGCTTGGGCCTTTGCATTACTTAACCTATGTTAATAATGTTGCCAATGTAATTAAAAACTGCAAGATATATCAGTTTGCAGACGATACCTGCATACTAGCGGCGGAAAATGACATATATGTGGCATTACAGAAATTGCAAGAAGATTTCACTAACCTTATGAAATGGTCTCACGATGCGGGGCTTGTTCTGAATGCCACAAAAACAAAAATGATGTACATTTCATCCAGTCATAATAGAGTATCTGTTCCTTTAAAACTCGTTGCCCACAGCCACCAATGTCTCCATAAAAACATGTCTAACCAGACTTGTAATTGTACTCATATTGAATTAGTAGAACAACAACCTTACCTTGGACTCATAATAGACAGTCGATTTAAATGGACGCACCATATTAATAAAGTGTGTGACAAGTTAAGGGCCATACTTGCCAAATTTTCTATCGTTAGGTATAAAGTTCCCTTTCCTATACTATTGTCCCTTTATAAGGCTCTGGCCGAATCAATAATACAATACGGATTAAGTAGCTATGGTAGAACATGGAAATCGCATCTTTGTAGAACCCATGAATTACAACTTAGAATCATCAAAACAATTGTCCCCACTAAAATCAAACAACAATATAAGGACAATTACAACCAATTATTTAAATACTGTGGTATCTTGCCAATAGAAAAAAAAATAAAACTCACTTTACTTGTAGAACAGTTCTTTAATACAAAATTACAAGTCATACCTACGTACAAACATCGGCTTAGAAGTACATATAACCCTAAATTAATTATAGCTAAAACTCATAATATGTATGGCGATCAACAAAATAAGATTATTATTCCTAAATTAATTAATAAACTACCTAAAACCTTGAAGGAAAATATCAATCCCAAAAATATTAAATACAAATTAAAAACATACTTTTTGAATCAACTAACATGATATAACTAAAAACTAATATACTTACTATATGTAATATAATTATCATATGTATATTCCAAAAATATAAAATAATATTTTCTCCAAACATCCTGTATACTACTCTAACTAAATAGCCACTACAACTCATCCTCAAGTTATTTGTATAGAAATGAGTGAACTACCTTCTTACTCTAAATAATATTAAAATGTTTGCGCTGGAAAGACGGCGAACTGCAGTGTGCAGAAAAATCTTATATAGGTTTGTGTTGCACTGTATTTAATATGAACTTTGATTAGTATATATTTTAGTTGTTGTAAAATAAAAAAATAAAATAAAATCGGCGCGTAAGCTTGGTTCCTGTCGCTCCGCAGGAGCCAAGCTTACGCGCCGATAGTTTAGGTAATTTCTTTTTTACAGTGAAAATAATGATATTTTAAAAAAAGTAAATAAAAATAAGCACTGCTTTATGGTCAGTTCAGTTAGTATGCAAAGTTTCATGATCTTATTTAAAGTATTTTATGAATAACAGCGGTTTATTGTTCAGTTTGGAGGTAACTTTGGATTTTTTTCTATCGAGAAAATTTTACGGAATCGTGTTTTCGTCTACCATAAACCTTAACATTAATCCTCATCTTTACCATACATTTATTTCAAAATTAATGCTGCAATACTTTCGGCATAACGGAGGATCTTGCTAAGCCATTTGAGGTTATATTTCCCCTTAAGGAACAAACACCCAGACATTTTCATTAACTTTCGCATGTGTATAACATTGTAATATTAATATGGAATACAATTAATTTAATAACAATTATTGTTAGCGTCGCAAGTATAAAATGAGTAAACCAATATGTTTATAGAATGGCTAATCCCTGAACCTTAACAGTATGTGAATGTATTAAATATGAATGTCATGTGAATGTAGTGAAAGCTGTATGTGCATTTGTTTTTAACTTAAAGTCATGTGTAACGTAACAATCGGTTGCGCAACACGAACCGAAATATTAAACTATTAAAGGTAAAAATGATTAAAATAATTCAAAATATTGTTTGCTATTATTAGTTCTGGAAAATTTCCATTGTTTTCAAAGAAAGAAATAGATAATACAATATTAGAGTAGTAAACATGTATATTAAGAAAAACAAGGATAGCTATTGCTAGAGTGAGAGGGCGATAGCCTCTTATCATAATGATTTCTTATATTTACGCGAACACTATACATTGATTAAAACTACTTTTACGGATTTTATCGCGTTTTATTTATATTAATTTTAATACCCGACGTTTCGGGTGCTTTCCAGCACCCATGGTCACGGGGGACTGAGGTGACTGACGTCCCGATGTCAAAGTTAACCCGGAGTACCTTCAGCTAAATAATTAAAAAGCTGAAAGTAAAAGTAAAAGTAAAAGTAAGAAAGTAAAAGTAAAAGTAGTTTTAATCAAGCCTCATCATTTTTGTAGATTAAAATTGCTTAAAACTTTGTGAGTAAAGCTTTGTTTTCTGTCTTAGCTGTCTATTTGTTTAAGATAAGTATTAATTATGATAAGACCTGTGTAAATTGAACAATATTTGTTAACATAAGTTGTAATAAAGATTAATATTTAAGATTTTAAGGTGTACGACGCGCATGATAAGACGTAAATTACGTAATAATGCTTTATATTTTATTAATGTCATGTAAATGCATATGTTTTATTGTTCTTATTATGTAATCTTATGTGTTCTTATTGAAAAAGCATAATTTTTGTGTGTCTTTGTTGAAAATAAAATTACTTCGATAAAAAGAGAAATGGGATAACGAAAACTGCGCGCAAAATAGGAGGCTTTTTGCACATAGCCCACCACGGCTAAGTTCGAGATCTCCAACACAGCTAAGTTCGAAAAATTCTCCGGTTCAATATCAAGATTCAAAAAGTTCCCCGGTTATCACATTTCTCAAGAATTTTCAAAAAATCGCTGTTTCATTCCCAGTGTTGACCCTAAAGTTAGGGAAAGTGAAGAAAATATGCAGTCCACATATTTGATGTCTAGACCGGGATCTAGCGTGGACCCGTAATCTCAGGCATCAACCACCTTTTAAGAAGAGGCGTGTCTGTTTCTGAAGTAGGCGTTATCGAAGGGTGCGTCCACTGCGTTGTCTCGAACCCAACGTGGTGTGACTTAGATCGACGAGTAAGGAACTGGAGGACTCGCCGGATTGCTGGTGTGACGGCCAGTTTTTGGCTGGTCATCGATTCAGAAGCACCCACGAACCTCTTTAATTATTGTTTAAGAAAACCGGACACTCTTTTTACATGAAAGGACGAATTCCATCTTAGATCTAAGGTATGCATCTGCATTCGATTCATAATCTAGAATAGTTGAAGATGTCTATGGGCCACAGCATCCACTTACCATCAGGTGGACTGTTTGCTCGTTTGTCACCCTTATTCTATAAAAAAACATTTATTGTGGCTAATTGTTTGGTTGAGGTGCTAAGGGTCATGGTTTCAAATCCAGCAAAGAGCGCATGTATAAAACTGTAATGTAATGTATAAAACTTACAAGTGATCTTCCCGGGTCATAATGCTACCACGAAACGGGAAAAAGTCCTAATGTGAGTGCATAACTTATAACGTTTACAGGGTTACGGGGACATGTTTATAAAAAAAATGAACATTTTATATTTTGTTTATTTTTTACTGCATCAATTATGTAGCATAAGTATGTAATTCACAAGCATTTAACTTCGTAACACAATCTTTTATCATTTTATTTCATATGTTATTACTACCTTCTTTCAGCCATGTATATTTATATAATATTGCCGATAGAGATCCACCAAGTAATGGACCTATCCAGTAAACCCAATGTGCATTCCATGTACTGGTCCAAAGAGCTGGCCCCAAAGATCGTGCTGGGTTCATACTTGCACCTGTAAAAGGACCTCCAGCAATTGATAGCCCAGCAATAGTGAAACCAATCTTCAAAGAAACAGATTCTAAGGAATCTTTGTTCACTGGATCCCAAACAGCGCAATTAATGAAGTTTAATGCGGCTGTTAGAATTACTTCAATACCCAATGCTTGGGGTACAGTGAGCTGTACATGAGGTTGAGTTGTACAAATTCCGTCTGTGGTCAAATCAACTGGAGATACTGCTACTAATATTCCATATCCAGCTATAGAACCCGCAAACTGAGCTAAGATATATGCAATTCCAGCGGCGATTGACATTTTTCCCCATAACACAGAGGCTAATGTTACGACAGGGTTCATATGTGCTCCAGATATATGTCCAAATGCCTGAATATTAAAGAGAACAACCAAGCCGAAACCTAATGGCCCATATAACAGTGGCAGATGCGCCAAGCTGGATATTGGCACACAACACATGCATCCTAGCAGGACTAAAAGTAACGTTGAAATAAATTCTGCCAATTGTGCCTTACACAGTATAGAATAAATGAGTTTCTTATGTTCTGAAATTTTCATACCTTCCTTTACAGAAACACTTTCGAGCACATTAGCTATGTGATTTCCGGGAATAATAGTCATTATGAACACTCAATTAGAACATTGGTTCATAATATTTACAAAAAATGTAAATTCACTTTCACTGTTCACTGTTCATTCACTAATTACTTTGTCGAAAATTTTTTAGCTTCTTTAAATAGTTTTAGTAAACTATTTCTCACTTTTAGTCCTATAGACAAATTTAACACTGCAGTACTAAAACTTCGATTATAACAAACGTAGGACTGATATCAAACAATAAAAGTTATTTTATCATTGAAAATACGGTGTTGCCGATATAATGTTTGCCACAATTGCGAAACTGAATATCGCAGACATCAATCAATTTTTACATTTAGTTGCGGGTAGCCGTGACACATATTCTTACTTTCAATCGACTAAGACGAGGTAGTTTGAGTTCTATTGTTGAACAACATATAGGTATTTGATAATATGTTACTAGATGACATTAGAAATATATGGATTGCTTTGGTTACTTAAATTCAAATTAAAAATATTTATTGCATATTAAGAGTTACATTTCGACGTTAATTTAAAATATGGTGAATCTTACAACTTAACCAGCCTTTTCGGGTATTACAATAATATTTCTGTGATTTACATAATTATACTAAGTTTTATTTACACATAAACAAACATACAAGATTATAAAAAATAATGACAAAAGTAAAGTAAAGAATACATTATATGTAATTAGATTTATTGAAGAGTAATTTAATTTTGTAGATATTCGTACAAATTGTAAAAACAGCTTTGTATTAAATATTGTTTTTATTTTTTAGTAAATTGAAGTTGGCTTTACTTTCTTACCCTATTGAATAGACTATGGAATTTCAAGGTCAAGTTAACAACTGGAAAGGGGGTAAGTAATATACTATAGAAAATAGGGTGTACGAAATAGAAGCTTATGGACTGATATTTTACAATTTTTTGCGTTTACATTAACATATTATGAAATTGATTTATCAATAAATACCATTAATTTGAAATAAACTTTCGGTAGTAAAAAAGTAAAAGCAAAAATTTATAACTAAATAAATAAGATTTATAAAAAAAAACTTAATTGAATCAATACACCTAAAGTGTCACTTTCGTACATGTCGCATGTTGTAGATGTCGCATAAATACAACTTTTAACGTAACATTGTGCTCCTGCTTTATCTTCTGATCGAGTGAAACTATTGCATACAAAATGTCACAAAATGTCACTAGATAAGTTAAAAATAACAACGATCTGTTTTTAAATAGGTACTATCTTTCTTTTCACAATTCACACTTTACACAGTTTTATATTACACTAAGCACTGTAAATTAAGTCAGATAATTAATATAATATATATAATTATATACATATGTATATATCATAAGATAGATATTAAATAATAATTATTAAATTTTATTAAATGATAACTAAATTAAATAAATGTTCTTTTTTATATGAAATAATATTTTTGTTCTTGAGTCACAATCACATAATACTTATTTAAGATAACATGGGAGCTGATGTAAATATTGTAAAGCGCACTCTTTATTATCTCTTTCTTTGTTGTTTTATATTAACGATACCTCCACACTAGGAATTTTTCCTAAGTATATCGTGGGGGCAGTTTACATAAGTACATAAATTTCACAAGGACGAACATTCACACCCGAAACAAATATTTGTAGGATATCCAAATTTTAGTTTCGTGCGGGATTCAAACCCGCGGACCTTAGCGCTACAACTCCATTGCTAAGCAACTCCGCCTCGGAGCCGTCGAATATGTCGAAATACCGTTACGGATAACATTTCTGAAAAGTCTCATTTTCTTTTTTGTGGAAACGGGCAAAAGAACCACCTGGTTGACCCGATGAAAAGTGACTACCGCGGCCCATGGACATCCACGAGAGAATTTCAGATGCGTGGTTTCCTTTAAGATATGAGTAGACTCTCTTAGTGAAGGTTCTTAAGTCAAATCCGTCAGAAAAAACCCGCTGACGACAGTGAATTTTTCAATGTAAAAAAATTCCTGGATTACGCACAAAATTGCCAACAATCGTTGTTGCAGTGTGCGATGGTGGAACTTATCGGCTAAGATTTATCCAAATCACGTATTGTGGTAAATTAGTACATTTGATAAATTACGATAACTCATAAACAAATGCAATGTCTCTTCGTGATGTTGGTGAATTTTTTTTAACGTGGTAGAGCCATGCTGCAATTATATTAGTAGTATAGTTGTAGCACGAATGGGTCGGCTCGACCGGGGAAGGACCACGCTCTCACAGAATACCAGCGTGAAATAGTAGCTTAATGCTGCTGTATTTCGTATGGTGAGTGTAGAGAACCGGAGACCCTTTTTACTGGAAATGAGGCATTCCATCTCAGTCCTCACGGGTGACAACGCATCTGCATTTTGATTTGTAATGGAAGATAGATGTGGATGTCTATGGGCCGCAGCAACCACTTACCATCAGGTGGACTGTGTGCTCGTTTGTCACCCTATCCTATAAAAAAAAAAAAAAAAAAAAAAAAAAAAAAAGAATTGATTTACGCAGTAATATTACGTCAGACAATGGTCGTCGAATAGTTTAGCCACTCGTATAAATGTGAAACAGTATTCCATGTGAGACCGAAAAACAAACAATTTTATTTTAAAATTTTATTTAAACTGTTAAAACTCACTGTGCACTCGTAAACATGGGTTACGTCCAAAGATTTTCAAGAGGGTCCTGAGTTACTTGCATCAACTACCTGCGTGTCTTATCGGTTTATCAACCTATCAACGATAAATACGAAACACCTTCGATTCAGCGACGATGTACTCAATATGGTTAAATCGTCCTTAGCACTATACTCCAAAATAAATATGTATGAACACTGACAACACGATAGTCAATTTTAACGTCCATTTCAGGCCTACACCGGAAACATTACGCTTAAAATTGTTAACGAATACATATTATTTCTACGAATATACGTATAAGGTTGAGGACATAAATTTTCTAATCATTAAATAGCGTATTTTTATCACTTACGCTTAAAATTATAAAACACTTTATCAAGGTTTAAGGGATATACAAAATAATTTGGAGAATTTCTTGAGAAAGATATTTGGTCATGTAGAATGAATGAATGAGGAAAGAGTGACAAAGCAAATTTATATGGCAGATGTGAACAGCAGAGTCAAAAAGGGACACCTTAAAAGAAAGTTTAACGACCAAATTGGAGGTATTTTGAAAACGGGTCACATTAGAAGAACCCTTAACCGACGAGCGTGTTAGCGCAGATATATGGATGTAAAGGAGGTGAAAGAGGTATGTCCGGATTGTGCCAAATGGAAGTCCGTAGTCTTTGCCTACCCCTCTGAATAACAGGCGTGAGTGTTGTATATGTATGTATATTTGTGCACTAGTAAAATACTATGTACTTAAGGATAGATAAATATAAGCGCTTTGTAATCAAGTCTTAAAGAATTACACGTTTCATTGGTAAGTCGCATCCTTGCAGACACTTGTGTTAACCCTGATCGTGTCCCTAGTTGTTAATAAAAATAAGGTAATGACCAATAGCTATTTAAGGTTTCAGCGAAAGAAATTCTAAATATAACTCTACTTAGATTACAAAAGTGAGGAGAATTGTGAGAATTTTGATGGCCTACCCGTGTCCACACGCATGCTCCATATATGTATATGCTAATAAAAACTCCTACGACACCAACACGTGAAAATATGCTGAAAATTAGATTTCCAAACAGGACATACTACAACAACTAGTTATACCAAATGAGAAGACAACTTCAAATTTAATATTTCTACTATAGTTACAAAAGATCAAGTACAATGATTTATAACAAATTAATATACTTGTAATTCACTCCAAGCCGTATTCATAAAAGTACCGATATATCATATAATTTTACTCACACATATCTTGTGTCTAATTTGCGCTAGAACACTTAATAATTCTCGCTTTTATGAATTTTTAATTATCTTTCACTGCCAGTATTTCAATATTTGTTCGAAGTTTATATGCAATCAGTTTCGCTCATTCGAAAGTAATTAATTTTCCGTGTTAAATAATTTACTAGATGAATTTGTAATTGATTTGTGTATTATATTTTAAATTATATAATATAATTATAGTAATTATATAATATAATTTAAAATATAATAAATAAATAAAACGCTTATACTGAGCAATATGAAAAAAACTTATTTTTAGGCATGTCGATCTAAAATCGATTAATCGAAAAATCGATTCTTTGGAGTAAAAAAATTTAGATCGATGCGGAGCACCGCATCGATTCACTGAATCGATCCAAAAACCTCTCGAATCGGTCTGATTCATCCGATTCAAGAACTAGCGATAAAATTCCCAAACTGGCTGGGGTATGACACCGCAGTTTTTTAATTTTTTGCTGTTGGGAGACGCAAAAACAACCGGTCGTACTTAGTTGATAGTTTGAACGCAATATTTATTTAAATAAAATAAATATTTATGAATGCATCCAACAATATCGAAAAGTTGTAATTTCATTTTCATTTCTTGAATTTTAATTCTAATCTTGCCTGTGGGATGTTGGTCTAACTTAATCTGTGCTATGAACAAAGGCTACATATACATACTACAGTGTAAAATTATAGCTGTGAACTTGTTTGAACTGTGAACTTGTGAATTTACTTTATTTATTATCAAAAACATACGTACTGTGAGCTGTAAGTACAGACAGTAAGGAAATAACCAGTATTGTGATTGTGTAGCATTCATTTCAATTTGATAAATAGTGAGTTATTAGATTGAAACAGCTTTATCGAGAAATGTACGTTGCAGTTTGCACTTTTGTTAAAGTATTGTTATTGTTTTTAGCCTAAAATGTCAAATAAAAGTGATACACGGAATCACTTTGTAAAAAAAGAGATTGGCGTATGTGCGAACCACTCCTAGCACAAGCGTTTCTAGCTTACCAGGAGTGGTTAAAAGGAATATTATTAATGTTAATAAGATTACTAATATTTTATTTTAAAAAAATATTAAAGTTCAATTAATGAAAAAATCGCAAATTCTTGAAATTTCACGTTTGAAAATATCGCGATTAATCGAAAATCGATCTTTTAATCCTCGATTTAATCGATAATCGATTCTAGTATCTTCGATTTAAATCGATTCAGAGATCGATTTTTTTAAGAGTGAATCGACATGCTTACTTATTTTGTTCCGTTTTGCACTTCAGTTGAGTTCAGTAAAACAGTACTGCTTAGCGTTAGATGTACGGTCCTGAGCCGCCTGCATCAATCGACTGCCTGCGTGTTTGATCACGTCGTCACTCCATCTAGTGGAGGATTGACCAATACAGTACGAAGCTGCCACTCAAGAACTTTCTTTTCCATCACCTGTCCTTTCTTTTTGCTATATGGCCGGCCCATTGCCTCTTCAGCTTACTGAGCCGTTGAGTTACGTCAGACACTCTTGTTATTCTGCAGATATTTTCGTTGCGGACTTTAATCCGCTGAGAAATTCCGTGCATAGCCCTTTCCATCACATGCTGAGTGACTTTGATCTTAGTCATACAGCCAGCAGTGAAAGAGCATGGTTCGGTCCGGTAAGTCATCACTGGCAATACGTACTGGTTGCATTTCCGTGAGGGCTTACGGATTCAATCATGTTGTTTATTTCATTATTTTTAGTTAATTTGAAGTAATTTTTACTTTTTTTAAAGTTTATCTATTTCATTGATTTTTAAATTTGGTTCTTAAGTTATTTCTTTTTTAAATTTTATTGAGACTCAAAATAACCAGAATTATAAATTAACTTCAACATAATTTAGTAGCTTCTGACGTCGATGCTAAGGGACAGTGTATACAAGAATTATAGGTCCAACTTCAGAAACTATTCTACAAAATAACTAATTATGATGTGCATTTTATTACTTTTGTTAGTAAATTCGATACATTTAAGTGGATTTAAACAATAATACGAATTCAAGGTGACAACTAAAGCGTCGTATATATCCTATAAAGTCTCATTAAAAATTTCATCCTCTATTTTCACACCCTCAGGCGTGGAACTTTATTCTATTCAATTAAAATCTTTATATCGTTTAAAAATCCACAGATATCGTTTCAAAGTCAAAGATAAATTTTATTTTTATTCGGAAGTGGCTTTTACAAAACACTTTTTGAAATTCCAAAAAGGTACGCTATCATTTTAACAAGTCCCTTCTGCGGAAGACCTTGTGGGAAGTGGCTAAAAACTTACAGGTAGACTTTTATTCTCATATATGTATATATATATATATATATATATATATATATATCATCATTTAATAGTTACAATTTCACTTTATATATGACTATACACAAACCAACAAAATGTAAGAAAGTTCATTATGTCCGTCCGAGTTCTTATATTTTAAATAATCGTATAATTTATACTAACCCTTTTTATAAAGAAGGCATGCATAAAAATAGGGCCTTGAATTTATGCAATCTCAAAATGAGTCGTAAGTTTTATGGAGCCTGTAATTTGGAGCAGTAATTTTAGATTTAATACGCGTTTTAAATAAAGATATTATCACTTATTTTTAAAAACTTTAACTTGCTTTCTTAGTCTGTCTTTCCGGTCAAAATTTGTAATAAATTTCTGAAGCATCCGTTTGGGCTGAAATTGGGTATACTTATGTAACATTGATGATAATTTATAGTAATAGTAGTAACTATAGGTTCACTCAGTTAAAAGTAATTAATTTTCTGTTTAAAATAATTTACTAGATGAAGAATTCCGCATTTTAATGGATGAAATTGTAATTAAATATATATATATATATATATATATATATATAATGTAGATAGATTATATTATTACTTTTTGTACGACATTTACTGAGTAATATGAAAGGTATATAGTTCTTTTGGTCTGTTTTGTACCTCAGTTCATTTTAGTAAAACAATACTGCTTAGCGTTAGTCGCGGAGAAATAATGCTGAGTTTGTTTACAAGCTCCGATTTTAGTTCAAAATTCACAAAAATAATCGACGACAATAAATATTTACAAATTCGTGAATAGAACGCGCGCACTGTCTCACGTACAAAATCTACTTCATCTTACTCCCTACGTTTTTGAATTTTATGCCGGCCGCGCGTCCGTTACACATATGTTACCTTATACAAAACAAATAAAGTTTCTCGACATATATATTTTAACAATAAAAAAATAATTTGAATTCAAACATAAAAAAATTAAGCTCGATATAATACTGCATACTACTTAAAAAACCTTAGGTATTACATTTTATGATATTTTTTAAAATAGAAATTACTAAGACATTATGGTAAAAGTAGTAGTATGGATATAGATTTAAATTACTGGAATCACTTTGACTACCAGAATTAAAAACGGGAATTCTTCCGATAATCTTACTAAGAATCTTATCTTCTGCGTACCTTAGTGTACTTCATTTTATTTGGAAAAGTGCCACGTGCAAAATCAAGATTTAATTGCGGTTCAATAGTGTAAGTGGGTCCATTTCGTATCCGGCACTCTATTCCGAGGTACACCAGGTATATAGATAATTATTATATTATTTTAATTATATATAGCAACAGGTATAATGATCATTAAAATTTTAATAAATATAATAATCATCATTTGTAACATAATCATAATCAACAATTCCCCTATTTAAATGAAAATTACAACCATAACATCAAAAATAATTGGTTTATTCACATTGTAAATCAGAACATTGCTTTAGCCATTATTTCAATGTGACTCGCATGCTCAACGGGAATGGAGACGTCGCGTACGTCTCTGTGGATTTCCTGTACATTTTTGACCTTTATAGAAATAAATACACAAACTCGGATAGTCAGAATTCGTATATTATTTTTCTTCCGACTTTCTCCCTCACCTGTGTACAGTCATTTATAGAAACATGATGGCTGTTTGTAAAACCTTTTTTGAATAATGATGTTAATATGACGGCGATTGTGAAATACTATGAAAATACATGGCTTAAGAATGAAAAGTGGCTATTTGGAATTCTTTCGTAGTGTCACAGAACTACAAATTCATTAGAATCTTGGCATAAAACTATTTCAAATGAAGTTAAAGACAAACATCCAAATTTAGTAAAGTTTTTGGATTTCTTGCAAAAAAATGTCAATTTTTTCGCTAACACATCTGTAGTTACAAAGAAATTTTTAAAACTGTTGCAAATGTACATTAAAAGAGACGAATTTATACAGGATATGCAAATACGTCTACTCAGTAATGATATTAGTGTTGATCATTTCCTTGACATATTGCAGAATTAATAAATTACATATTATTATTTACAACGAGAAATTTTTATTTGGTTTAATTGCAATACGTAATATGATTTTTATTTAAGTTTGTGGTTTAAAAAAATTTATCAATAATATCTTAATAAAGTATGAATATATTTTCCGTTAAACTGTAGTTGGGGTGGAAAGGCGGAACAATAATCAAAAAGTGAATTCCGAATCCACCCGCCTAGGGTGCATAAACGAACACGCGTTTCCGAGTACTACTTACTCTAAGGAGATTTCTTAGGGTGGATGAACGGAATAACCCATGTAAGTTATTGATTAAATAGCAGTTGTTGAAATTCCTCAATGATCTCTTTTTTAACGTTAACAGAGTTAAATAGTTTTAATAATTATATCACTGGAGTTACGTCTACAGTGAAGTGATTACCGTGAAGTGAAAGTGTATGAATATCTACTTACCACATATTATATTGTTGATTTAATATGTGGTAAGTAGATTGAGTTTTGGTAGAGTTGATTGAGAGTTGGGTAGAGGTATCGTTGACAAAGGAAATCTCGAAAAATTGATTTTTTTTTCAAAATAACTTAAAAACATTCTGTAAAATATTTTTTGTTATAAATTTTTTGTTTAGCTAATAAAATTGCGTCAACTGTCGTAAATCACTTCAAAATCAGTTGATTTGTTCGTGAAATATCCAATTTTGAAAAAAATAAATAAACGTGGTTTTCAAAAACGAAGAGCTCAAAATCGTCATAATAAGTGGAATTTGGAGCGCTTTGATATTGAATTGATTAGCGAGAAGTTCCAGGGATGGCCTGCAGGGTCTACCAATTTTTGTTTCAACTAACCCTATTTTGACTTTCAAGATACATAGTCTCGAGATATATGTATATGACCGTATTATGCCGAATAAAATGTATGCCTTGTACCCAAAAACATTTTCATCAGTAAAATATTCGTTTAAAATTAAACACATTAACATTAAATTTATTAAACTGAGTTGTTATTAATTTAACATTGAGCGAATCATTTCATAATTCCGTAATTGTAATTACATCAAATTAGTCTGTTTGTTGTTATTGTGGCATGTACACACTTAAAATTTTATAAATACGTATTTAATGTTTAAATTATAAACGTTCAAATCAATTAACAGTGGTAGAGCCACGCGGCAGCTTTGCTGTTGCACGTATGGACCGGCTCAAACCGGGGTGGTACGACGACCTCACAGAATACCGGCGTGAAGTGGAAGCTCTGCTTCCGCGTTTCGTCTGGTGAGTGCAGGTGGCCGGAGGCCCAAATACCCCCTCCCCATCAACATGGTAGCGGAATTAAATAATGATAGACCACCCCAGGAGGGTACCAGCACCCCTGGAGAATCCCTCGCTGAGCATCCACGACCATGTTTCTCCACTTCTGAGCGTGGGTGCTCAGGCTGCCCCGCGTATTCTGGGGGAGGGGGGGCAAAATTTCGCTCAAGACTACAACTGCTCGGGGCAAACGGAGCAACAAGACCAAGGCGATCCCTGCCACGCTGTCCGTGAATTTCTGCAATATCAGGGGACTTCACTCTAACCTAAACGCCGTTCACTACCATCTCGAGACGGCGAGGCCGGCTCTGCTCTTTCTGACCGAGACGCAGGTGTCCTCTCCGGCTGATGTCTCGTATCTCTCCTACCCGGGGTACAAACTGGAACACTCCTTTGTGCCTCGGGCTGGAGTTTGCGTTTACGTCAGAGAGGACATCTGTTATCGACGCCACCATCCTTTGGCTACGCGTAGACAGCGACGACCATCCGCGCGTCTACGGGTGCCTCTATAGGTCCCATAGCGGTAATGCCGAAACAGACCGACTCTTCGACCACGTCCAAATGGCTACATATTCGTTGCTACAGCAGATCCCCTCCGCAGAGATCGTGATCCTCGGCGACTTTAACGCCCATCACGCCGAATAGCTTGGTTCACGTTTAACCAATCATGCTGGGAGATCTGTTCATGATTTTGCCTTGGCATATGGTCTGACACAACTGGTTACTTCGCCTACGCGGATTCCAGATGTGGAGGATCATGCACCTTCCCTGTTGGACCTTCTGCTGACCTCTCACCCGGACGGATATCAGATTTCCGTCGAAGCCCCTTTAGGCTCTTCGGACCATTGTCTTGTCCGGAATGTGGTGCAACTCACGCTGATATCGCCGTTGCATTAGGCAGGCTGCCGCCGTGTATGGCACTATAGGTCAGCCGATTGGGATGGGATGCGGTTTTTCTTTGCATCCTACCCTTGGGGGCGGGTTTGCTTCTCGCCGGACGATCCCAACGTTGTTGCGGATTCTGTCGCTGATGTGGTACTTCAGGGTATGGAACTTTTTATTCCTTCCTCTGTGGTGCCCATTGGAGGCAAATCTCAGCCATGGTTTGGTCGCTCCTGTAATATAGCATCATGCTATAAGCAGGAGTGCTACCGAGCCTGGGCTGACACATCAACGTCCCGGGATGTAAACACCAGCGCTATAAAAAAGAAGTATAATTCCGCCTCGAGGTCATTCAAAAGAGTCATTGCCAAGGCAAAGTCAGAGCACATAGGCAGAATTGGCGAGAAAATAGTTCGCCTTCCTTCTGGAACCCGTGCATTCTGGTCTCTCGCCAAGGCTGTCCAGGGGAATTTCTGTCAGGCATCTTTTCCATCTCTGCACAGGGAGGACGACTCACTGGCCCATACCGCAAAGGAGAAAGCCGATCTGCTAGGCTCTTTCTTTGCGTCCAACTCGACTCTCGATTACGGGGAGAGTACGCCGCCGACCATCCCGCGGTGTGAATGCTCCATGCCGGAAGTGCAGTTCACACAGCGCTCGGTTCGCAAAGCATTCCTCTCCCTGGACATCCACAAGTCGAGTGGGCCTGACGGAATCCCCCCAATTGTGCTGAGGACGTGTGCTCCAGAGTTGGCAGCGATTTTAACGCGTCTTTTCCGGTACTCCTACTCCCTAGGCGTAGTCCCAAAATCATGGAAGACGGCTTTCGTCCACCCGATCCCTAAAAAAGGCGACCGCTCAGACCCATCCAACTACCGGCTTATCGCCATCACCTGCTTGTTCTCCAAAACAATGGAGTCTATTGTAAACTGCCAGCTCATGAGGTACCTTGAGGATCACCAGTTGATAAGTGACTGCCAATACGGTTTTTGCCGTGGTCGGTCAGCTGGTGATCTTCTGATCTACCTAACTCATAGATGGGCGGAGGCAGTAGAGTCCAAGGGGGAGGCATTGGCCGTTAGTTTGGACATTGCGAAGGCCTTCGATCGGGTTTGGCACAAAGCGCTTCTTTCGAAGCTCCCTTCCTATGGGCTTCCCGAGAAATTGTGCGATTTGATTACCAGCTTTCTTGCAGATTGGAGCATCAAGGTCGTTGTAGACAGTGCAAGCTCCGATTGCAAGCCTATTAATGCTGGTGTTCCACAAGGCTGCGTGATATCGCCAACGCTGTTTCTTCTGCATATCAATGATATGTTGCAAACCCGTAACGTTCATTGCTATGCAGGTGACAGCACTGGTGATGCTCTTTACACCGGCCGAGCCAATATTTCTCGGGAAAACGTCTCCGAATGCCGGGACAAACTTGTGCCTGAAGTCGAGTCTTTGCTGAACAGAGTCTCGGATTGGGGGCGACTAAATCTAATCCATTTTAACCCCCAGAGGACACAAGTTTGCAAGTTAACCGCTAAAAAGAACCCCTTTGTCATATCTCCTTAGTTTCAAGGCACTCCCTTTGTTGCCTCAGCGAGTATCGGAATCCTCGGCGTTGACATATCGAGTGACGTGCAGTTTCGTGGTCACTTAGAAGAGAAGGCCAAATTGGCCAAATTGGCGTGCTCAGCAGAGCGGGACAGTATTTCATGCCGGCACACTGCCTGCGACTTTACAAGGCGCAGGTTCGGCCGCACATGGAATACTGTTCCCATCTCTAGGCTGGGGCTCCCCAGTACCAGCTCCTTCCACTTGACCGCATCCAGCGCAGAGCGGCTAGAATCGTCGACGACCGAGTGCTTTCCGCTCGGCTCGCTTCACTGGCACTGCGAAGAGATGTTGCCTCTCTTTGCATTTTCTTTCACATATACCATGGAGAGTGCTCTGAGGAATTGTTCGGATTAACCCAGCCGTCAAATTTCGTGAACGCACTACGCGGCAAACGTCCCGATACCATCCACACCATCTGGATGATTGGCGATCCACCACAGTACGTTTCAAAAGTAGAGTTTTCTTCCGCGTACAACCTCTCTGTGGAATAGTTTAACACCGGCGATTTTTCCGGACCGATACGACCTGGGGACCTTCAAGAAAAGAGCTTACTCCTTTCTAAAGGGCCGGCAACGGACCTGCAATTCCCCCTGGTGTTGCGGTTGATCATGCCGCATGCTTGTTATCCTCTCTTCTATAAAAAAAAATTAATTAAAGAGTAATATTTCGCTATAATATGCCGTACAAAATGTTCAGCACAGGCATAATTACACAAATTATTCCGGTTTGTATAATACTGTAAGATTGCAATAATATAAGCAGTAAGCGGCTGAAAGTAGGTTGCATCGTCTACCAAATAAAACTGTGTGGTAGAACCATACAGAACTTAACAGCGAACGCTAATTATCTGAGCTACCTTGTCCCTAACTTTGCTATCTAACTTGTGTTTATTATTTATATGCGTATTCATCAAAAACATAACTTGTAAAAAAAGTCCCGCAACTCAGTTCTTCTATCGTAAAAAGTTGTGAGATCCATGTAATACCAAGTTGGTTAATTTATTCAGTCCATGCTTAAGAGTCCTTCTGTCTTAAGTAATTACATAATTAGCTAACATAACAACATCTTATTTTGACCATATCTAAAAATCTTTTATGATTGAAATAAACTGGACCGAAATTGAAAAATATTTTAGCTTTTCCTTAATTTATATTGTGTTAAGTTTAAAGCTTCTATGTCTGCTAGAAGTGCCTTAGAGTTTTGATGATCAGTCAGTCAGTGAGTGACAAAATTAAGAAATTTTGACTAATTATAATTCCTAAACTACTGGTTTAAATTTAATTAAATTTGAAATATACCGTGTCTATATAATGACTGGATCCATCGCATAAAAACACATTGTATCTTACAAGTAATACATATTATTGCGATTGCCAAGTCAATCTCCTTATTAAACACATAAAAGATTTTTAATATTGATATGGTTAGAATAAGATGTTGTTATGTTAGCTAATTACGTAACTACTCTTAAGACATAGGACCCTTAAGTAGGGACTAAATAAATTAACCTACTTGGTATTACATGGATCTGACTATTTACGATAGAAGAACTGGGTTGCGAGACTTTTTTTTACAAGTTATGTTTTTGATGGCATCTTATTTCTATTTGCAGATAGTCTTACTTTTTTTCCTTTTTTTACACACACCTTTTATTCGATTATATTACACATATACTGATACACTGATTCATTCACTGTAAACGTAACTTTGTAATCCTATATATTCATATGGGATTACATAGTTATTTATGCAGTTAGTGTATCTAAAAAAACTGGACCGAAAATGAAAAATATTTTTGTTTTTCCTTGATTTGTACACTAAGCACTAATTGTGTTCTAAGTTTGAAGATGACCGGTCGGTCAGTGAGTGACAAAATTAAGAAACTTTGACTAATTATAATTGCTAAACTACTGGTTTAAATTGAATTAAATTTGAAATATACCGTGTCTATACAATGCCTGCTTGGTTTCTAAAAATTCAGGTTTCTAGTTTTATCCACAACGAAGTTATAGGGGATCGAAAATGGCCTGAATTGCTTCGAGAAAAGTATGGTACGGCCGTGCCGCTTTTTTTTTCGACTTGGCGGGGGTACTGCCGTGTAATCAAAGAATAAGTATATGTCGCCTTAACATAGTCATTAATTGGTCGTATACATAAGAGTCGTACTACCTGCAATAAAGATGGATTGCGTGCACCAAGGTTAAATCCCCGCTAGCGCTATTGAAAAATCTAATTTCTATAGAGAAGATGAATTGGTGCTACAATCTGCATAGGATCCCATAATTAATAAAATTAAATCCAAACCCAAGCATACTATTGCAATACTTCAAGATACTGTAAGCTCGTTCTGCGTAGATCGGACCAAAATTGTTAATTAAAAGGTAGCTTTTGTTAACTACGACATCTTGACGCCAACTACTTCAGCCAGTGGCGAAAGTTACTGAAGTGCCCGAAACGTCGGGAATTTAAAGTTGTATTCGACGTATAAATCGAAACGAATACCCTTCTAGTCTAATATCTAATCATGTGTCAGTTGCACTTGCCACTCGCACTTGTCACGTCTCAAAAAGTATTTACTCTTGTTATTCTGCAGATATCCTCGTTGCGAACCCCGCAGAGAAATTCCGATCATAGCCCTTTCTATGACACGCTGAGTGACTGAGTTTAATCATACGGCCAGTAGTGCATGAGCACGTTACAATTCCATACATAACTAGTGCGTTAAAATAATAAATAATCTCTTCATAGTTCTAAATTCAAGATTTTTAAAAAACAAGAATATTAACAATGCTATAGACATTACTAATATTCCCTTTAACCACTCGTGGTAAGCTTAAATTGCTTGTGTTACGAGTGGTTTACGCCAGTAGTCGAATGGCGGACTCGAACCCACGACCTTTTTGAGTTCGCGGGCCGCGCCCTGCCATTAGGCTACTGTCGCTTCATAGTTAGTTTATATTTGCTACATACATGAGGATTATATTATAAGGAGTAATAGTAAGAAAAACAAGTTTAAAATTTGTTTTATTGGGCAACACTGAATCAAATTGAAAAAAAAATAATTAAATATGTCCGCTGGATTGTGCATGTGCTTATTACCTGTAATTTCCTATTTTTGAGTGTTTTATCGTAATTGCTTGTGTCAGCAAAGAAGCTTAAGGTAGATTTTGTAATTGGTGCAGTGACAAATATAATAAGACAAATAAAATTATATATTAATTTCAACCTGTAATTTTTATGATGATTTGTAGTTAGTTACATTCTACATATGTGCAGACAACATGAAATTTTGTAACATTTCACTTTGTAGTGTTATTTTATTTTCAAAATATAATCTTGTTTTAAGTTGTGAAATAAAAATGTTAACAATACCGAAAATCTTTCTTTTTGCCTTAGTCCTACAATTTATCGAGAGTATTTATGCCGATTTCTAAATAACAAACAGTGATTTATTGTTATTTATAAATTGACAAAATACTTAATAAAAACAACAATATGAAAGGAGTAGTATAGAGGTACATATTATAATATCTATAGTTATATATAAAACGTTGTCGCTGCAAATTTTTACCTTAGAGATTCTTTCTTATTTCCATATATACACTCTGAAGTGGACTGAAGTGACTGACGTCCCGATGTCAATGTTAACCCGGAGTACCTTCAACTTTTTTTAAGATTGGTTATGGTTCGATCTATGCAAAATGAACTGACTATGTCTTGAAGTCTTGCAGTAGTATGCTTAGGTTTAGTTTTAATTTTATTGATTATAAAGTCCTAAGCAGGTGGTAGTACCTAGCCTCTTTCTCTATTGAAATTAGGAAGTTTTTTAATTTCAATATCCTCACGTATAATTCTTGGTAGGAACCGACGTTCTTTCGCGAGTGTTTGTGGTCTATCAAATCTGATGTAATGGTTGGGGCCGCCTAGGATATGATCACAAACTGCAGACTTCCCGGAACGGTGATGCGTCACATCAGCTATATGTTCTTTTATATGAGAGAGACCATATTCACAATCAAGCTTGTACACTCCTGCATCTTGTAGAGGAATATGACACTTGACGGATGGTAAAAACAGACTAATCTTCTTCGGCGGGTTGTAGAATGTTCTAATAGAAGCTCGCTTCAAGATGTAGCCAATCTTGTCTGTGACACCTCTGACATATGGTATTACAACAGGCCGGAGGGAGTTAAGCTGGCTTCACTCTCACTCGGCTCAGCGGCCAACTGTGTGCTGTTACAGATCCCTCGTGCTCTCTTTAACTAAGATTTGCTCACGGTAGCTAACTGTGAAGAATGGAGGTGAGATTCAAAGTTTAAATATCGGTTTGTATGGGTCTTTTTTCTATACACAATGTGACCTTGCCGTGTAGTGGCGGTTGATAATATCCACTACCCCATATATTCCCGTGGGTGTCGTAAGAGGCGACAGAGGGAGGCAGGCAGGAGATTGGCAGCAGCATCTTCCTATTAACAACAGTAATATAATAAAAAAATGCTGTTGCCAACCCGCTCACCAAGCGTAGCAACTATGGCAAATATCCCCCCATGAATAAAGACGCAAACAAACGGCCTCCAGTCCCCGGCGGCCTCGCTTTTCCTGGCTACGGTGGCGAAAATGGTAACGGCGTAGCAGGGCGTGCTAAGAATCTCCGGTGGAGGTTCGGTTGCCACCTACGACGACTCGACCTGGCAACATATAACGCACGCACCCTGAGGACTTACGAGAAGATACTGGAGCTGGAAGAAGAGGTAGACAAGTTGCGCTGACATATTATTGGATTATCCGAGGTCCGAAGAGAGGGGGAGGACACGGTAATCCTCGAGTCCGGCAACTTGTTCTATCACCGGAAGGGTGACCATTTGTCCCAAGGAGGTGTCGAATTTATCTTCTACAAGTCTTTCGTTAACAACGTTGTAAAGATTGGGAGTGTGTCGACGAGGGTCGCGTACCTAATACTCAGAATCACCAAACGGTATTCGCTGAAGGTCATACAGGTTTGCGCACCAACCTCGGCACATCCCGATGAGGAGGTGGAGGAAATGTATGAGGGTATTTCTAGAGCCATGCATTCCTCCAAAACCCACTACACGGTGTTGATGGGAGACTTCAACGCAAAACTAGGCACAAGAGAAAGCGGTGAGCTGAAGTTAGGGAAATTTGGAGTAGGGCAAGGGAACCGTAGGGGCCAATTTTATGGAGAAAGAGGGACTCTTTATGATGAACTCTTTCTTCCAGAAGCGGCCCCACAGGAACATGGACCTAGTCGAGCCCCGACGGTTCGACAAAAAATGAGATTGACTTCATTATGACGACCAGACACCAACTGTTCAGTGATGTCTCAGTGATCACAAGGGTGAAAACTGGCAGCTATCACCGAATGGTTAGAGGCACACTGAACCTAAACGTTAAGTTGGAGAAGTCGCGTCTAATGAAGTCAACGCTCCGTCCCCCTCGTGCTCTAATCCAGAATCCCGAAACCTTTCAGCTCGATAACGTAACCGCTTTCAGTGCCTAGAAGATTGCAATGCATTGGACGATATGAATGACAAGCTCGTGGAAACTGTCCATGCGGTCGGAGCTAAGTTCTGCAAGACCGGCCGCAGAACACAGAAACTCTCCGATCACACTGTTAATCTCATGGCCGTTAGACGGGAGATGAGGCTGCAATCGTCAACAGATTTGAGAGCATACAGGCAACTGAACAGACAGATCTCCAAATGCATGCGGCGAGACTTACGCAAATTTAATACTGCTCGTATTGAAGAAGCGATTGAGCGGAACCAGGGCTCCAAAGTCTTTGCCAGAGATCTGTCTGCCAGTAAGAGCCAACTGTCAAAGCTGAAGACTGAGTGTGGCAGCATCGTTTTCGGGACACCTGAGATTCTGAGTGAGATTGAGAGGTTCTATTGGCAGCTGTACACATCATCGTTGGAGCCATACGCAAGTGTCAGTAACGATCCAAGAGCAAGTCTTATCTAACATTATTCCGATGATATCCCGAACGTCAGTCTGAGCGAGATTAGAATGGCTCTCCAGTACCTTAAAAACGGCAAGTCCCCCGGCGAGGATGGAATTACAGCGGAGCTTATGAAAGCGGGTGAAAAACCGGTACTTGAAGTCCTTCAGAGGCTCTTTAATTCCGTCATCCATGGTGGCACTACTCCGAAGACGTGGAGCAGACGTGCGGTTGTCTTATTCTTCGAGAAAGGTGACAACGCCCTCTTGGAGAACTACACACCGATACCCCTTCTGAGCCGCGTCTACGTGCTGTTTTGAGAGTCATTACGAATCGTCTCGCACGCAGACTCCCGAACAAGCCGGTTTCCGAAAAGGCTTTTGTACCATAGACCACATACATACCCTTCGGCAAATTGTACAGAAGTCCGAAGAGTACAATCTGCCACTTTGCCTGGCGTATGTGGACTATAAGAAAGCCTTTGATTCTGTCGAAATTGGTAGTGCTACAATCTCTTCAGCGGTGCTAAGTTGACTGTCGGTATATCGAAGTGAAAAAAAACCAGAGTACGAAACCTATCCAACTGCAGAGAGGTGTAAGACAGGGTGACGTTATTTCTCCGAAACTCTTCACCGCTGCATTGGAAGACGTTTTCAAGCTATTGGACTAGAAAGGATACGGTATTAACATCAATGGCGAGTACATCACTCACCTTCGATTTGCCGACGATATAGTTCTTATAGCAGAATCGCTGGAGGACTTAAGCACTATGCTCAAGGACCTCAATAATCACCAAAGTCTCACGGTCGTATCAAACCTAAGGGTTTGTCGCTTGTATCCTTTAATATTCGCGGTTTGCGAAATAACCTCCCATAGCTTAAGCTCTTTCTTCGAAATCGTGAAGCCGATTTCCTCCTCCAACAGGAAACTAATCTCAAAACTAAGAACACTAAAGGCCTTTCTATTAAAAACTTCTCTCTTCTTCGTAATGACAGACCCGTCCGCCGAGGCGGCGGAACGGCCATCTATTACAAGAAGACACTTCATTGCTCGCCCATTTCTACTCCGCAGCTTACCAACATGGAAGCCACGGTATGCAGGCTAGCTATGACTGAACATCAGTCCATCCTCATAGCCTCCTGTTACATCCCTTCAGGAACCCATCCCCTTAAAAAAGATTTTGAGGCTATTTTATCTTTAGGCAATTCAGTCATAATGTTTGGAGATTTGAACTTCCAGCATACTGAATGGACATACCGTACTACCTCCCCTAGTAGCAATATACTGCTCGATATCACGCAGTCTCTTGATATTACCGTCCATATTCCCCTCGGTGTTACTCACTTTCCCGATAACACCGATCACGCCCCCGATGTACTAGATTTTGCGTTACTCAAAGGAGTTTCTCTCAACCTCAGGGCAATCGAGATCGACACTAGACGATCTAGGATCCGACCACCGACCGGTCTCCCTCATTCTTGGCCATCAGCCGCCTCCCCCAACACACACGAAAACCTTCACTAATTGGAAGGGATTCAAGGAGTCCCTAGCTAAAGCTCTGGACTCACAGGACTCTACCATCTCCCTAGCGTCAGACTTAGACAGTCCCGAAAAAAATCGACACTGCGGTCGATTCACTCTCCACCCTTATTAAATCCTCCCTTAAGGAGAACGGAAGAGTCGTCCCGGTTGCTAACAATAGTGGGCTTCCCCTACATATTTGCAACCTATTAAAGCCAAGAAAACTGCTTTCCGTCTTCGTCTCAACGTCAAAATCATCTTCAACGAGAACTCCGTTTCCGCCTCTCTGAATTTCGAGACCTCGAAAAGAGTAAACTCATGGAGAATATCTCTCCATCTCATACAGCTTACTATCAGATGGCTAGAGCCCTCCGCATAGACGCAATCACCCACACTCCCCCCTCTCTCCCGTCCCGACGGTACGATTGCCTTCGAGGACGAGGAAAAGGCTGAGTGCTTTGCAGATAGCATTGCCGCACAATGCTCTCCTAGCTCTCAACCCGTCGACCCCTCAAACGTCCAGGCAGTGAAGGATGAGGTCCGCCGCCGAAACTCACCCCCAACAGCCTCCGAACCTATCTTTGTGTCCAATGATGAGAATTCATCCCTCATCAAAGGACTTAAGCCCAAAAAGGCTCCGGGCGCGGATGGCATCTCCAACCAAGCCCTAAAACACTTTCCTGAGCAGGTGTTAACCTTTTTATCTATTATCTTCAACGCCTGCTTCAACCTTAGTTACTTTCCCACTACGTGCAAAGAGGCAACTGTGATTAGTATTCCCAAGCCAGGCAAGCCTCTCAATCTCCCCCTCCAGTCATAGCCCCATTAGCCTCCTCAAGGCAATGGACAAGCTTTTCGAAAGAGTCGTCCAAACTCGTATGAGGCGCTATCTGTTTCCCACAGACGGCGACCCTCTTATCATTCCCCATCAATTCGGTTTCCAAGCCAAACATTCATGTCCCCAACAAGTTAACCGCATTGTGGAATATATCCTCAGCGGTTTTTATCCTCGTCGTCATAATAAGACCATCGCGGTCTTTTTCGACATAGCTAAAGCCTTTGATAGAGTCTGGCATACAAGCCTTATCTACAAGCTATCCAAAATAGGTCTTCCCGATCGTCTAGTACGTCTCTTGGCCTCTTATCTAAAGCATCGTAGCTTTCGTTTTAGACACGAAGGCACGCTATCTTCACAGCGCCCTATCAAAGCTGGTATCCCTCAGGGCTCAGTACTTGCTCCTCTGCTGTACATCCTGTTCACCAACGACATTCCCATCCCGGCGAAAGGTGTTCAGCTCTCCCTCTTCGCAGACGACACTGCTATCTACTGTAGAGGTACCTCGCTACCTTTCATACGGAACAAGGTTAAAAAGTCAGTTGACGACCTAGAGGCTTGGTTCAAAAAAATGGCGCATCGAAGTGAACCTGGAGAAGAGCTCCGCCGTTCACTTCGATTATAAACGACGACGTCCCCTCCATCAATACGTATGCTAGGGGACCCCGTCCCCAGCATACGTCTCCAAATATTTAGGTGTCACTCAAGACAAAGGGCTCACTTTCAGGCCCCACGTCAGAAGAGTAACCCGTCACGCACGTTTTTACCTAAGTAGGCTCAACAGTATGTTGAGCCGACACAGAAACAGAAACAGAAACTTTTTTATTCAATATAAATTATAAACAATACTTATTGAAAGTCAATTTTTTCATTTACCACTGGTTCGCAAAAAAAAAACACTGTCCTGGGAAGAACCAGCAAGAAACCCAGCGGGACTATTTTTTTTTTCAAATAATAGCTTACAATCATGTTTACAATTAACAACACAAGACAAATTAGAAATAGCTTGGTAGCGATCACCCTTCCCAGGGGTTATTATCATCCATAAACCTTTAATAAATAACCCTTTTTATACAAACTTAGATTAATAAAATTTTTGAACTTTTCGTATGACAAATTTTGTATATTTTCTGGGATTTTGTTGTAAAAGCGTATACATCGCCCCAAGAATGAATTACTGACTCGGTGGAGTCGAGTAACTGGTACTACTAGCTTGTGTCTGTTCCTAGTATTTACAGAATGAATATCACTTATTTTTGCAAAACTACGTTTATTCTTGTGTACGTGCATTAAATTTTCATAAATATATTGATCGGCGGTTTTCTTAATATCAATAGTCTTAAAATATTTTAGAATATCTTTTGATGACACTTTATGAAATGTAAAATTCTTTATACACGCCTTTAATTTTGTTTAAGTAATGATTCGGCGACGGCAGGAGAAGAATTCGGTGACTTAGTGGTTAAGATAGGAATATCAGTAAAATATTTCTCGAAAACCATTGCAACGTCCTGATCTGATTCAATTAATTTATTGTTAAAACTTAACTGATAGTTCGAATTGCGAGAGATAACCTTCCCAGTTTCACTATTAATTATACTCCATGTCATTTTAATTTTATTAGAAGCCGTCTTTATTTTGTTGCTCAAATACAATAACTTGGCTATGGAGCACACCTTTTAAATATTTTGGAATATTTTTTTTACATATTCCCTAAATTCGACGCTAGGATTATATGACCTTTTATTGTAAAGTTCATATAACCTTTGTCTACTCTTATGGACTTCTACTGTCGTCCACTCATTAAATGCCTTGCGATTGTTCAAGGGGAATGTTTTAGAAGTAAAAGTATTATTAAATTCATTGCAAATAAGCTTAAATAATGTTCCATACAAAATCTGGATTATTTTGGTATGAAAGTGATGGAAGTTTTTTTTTAATATGTTACTTCTAAACTTCTCCAAGCGACGTGCATTTACTGGAACAAACACTACTTTTTTATTTACTTGCTTTTTGTGAACATAAGGTAGCGAAACTAATTGTCCACAGTGATCAGAGCTCAATTTTTGAATAATACATTTATTGAACGGCACAGTAAAATGTCCCTCAGAAACAAGCGTACCCCATGTCCTACGCGGGCCCTAGTTTTGCTCACGCCGACCCTAAAATTATTAATGAACTCCAAATAGTTCAAAACCTTTTCTGTCGTCGAGCTACGAACGCACCTTGGTACGTCCATAATGCCGATCTTCATCGGGACCTAGAGCTCCCTATAATTCAACAATGTTCCTTAAAAAACTCTCTGAGAACTTCTTCAAAGCCTCAGAGTCGCACTCCAATCATCTTATTCGTGAGGCAGCTACTTAAGCAGCCCCACCCCCCTCTCGATATCGAGTCCGCAGGCCGAGAAGCTCTCACTCGGACCCGCCTAATAAACTTTCAAACGACCTGAACTGCCTCCTGGCGGCTCAGGCAAACTCTAATTAAATTAAATTATTCATAATTAATTTGCCTTCGTAGGCACTCCCTCAGCGGCTCGTAGCCGTCTGCGCCCTCTTTTCCCAAAAGAGGGTCGCTTCCGATGCGGCATAAGAAGCTTAAACAGCCAGTTTCCAGTCCCCATAGGCGATTTTTAGAGGGTATCACTTAGGTTCCTCCGGTAGGCAGTGAGTTCCTCATAACCACGATAGACCGGCTATCGTGGTATGCGTAATGCATTTTCCGCCTCCCTACATAAAGGGTAGCCCTTTCCAATTGCTTCGGCAAAAAAAGGACCTCAATAGTGCCTCCCAACGGATAGGTCTTAAGATGAACATGGACAAAACAAAGATCATGTTTAATGTCCATGTCACACCTATGCCGGTAGTTGTTGGGAGCACTAAGCTCGAAGCTGTTGACGAGTACGTTCACCTGGGACAAATAGTCCAACTAGGTAAGTCCAACTTCGACCGAGAGCTGGGCAGCGTTCGGGAAATTATGACACATCTTCTCGTCAGGTATACATCAAAACCTGAAAACTAAGTTGTACAACCAGTGCGTGTTGCCAGTGATAACCTACGGAACCGAGACGTGGTCCTTCACTGCTGGCCGTATGAGGACACTCAAAGTAACTCAGCGAGCTATAGAGAGGGCTATGCTCGGAGTTTCTCTGCGTGATAAACTTAGAAATGAGGATATCCACAGTAGAACCAGAGTGACCGACATAGCCCAACGGATTAGTAAGCTGAAGTGGCAATGGGCCGGTCATATAGCTCGAAGAACCAACAACCGTTGGGGAAAAAAGGTTCTCGAGTGGCAGCCTCGTACCGGTAGGCGAGGTGTAAGGCGACCCTCCACTAGATTGAGTGACGACCTGATAACTGGTCGTCCCTCCATCTAGTGACATCTCGTACCTTTTTGTAAAAGTTTTACAAAAAGGTATGAATTTCGCCATAATAATGCGAAGAATACCGTATGAAGACATTATCGGTAGTGTTGAGGATTGTCTGTATAAACATAATATTGGTAATAAAGATTTAGAGGCCATATTTCAAGACATTTCGTCTATGTTACGTCATAATTCAGCGCCGACATTAAATCTTCCCAAAAATGAATTTAACGCATTGAAAAACTTACGCAACAGACCAGAGCCTACGATTCTCCGATAAAGGTAATGCTACGATTACAACTGATGCGTCAGATTACAGTTTTAAAATATAAGAACTTTGTCGGATGAAACTACATACCGAAAGGTCAAAGCAGACCCTACAACTAATACGCTTAAAACTACTAGCGACCTAATTAATAAATACTCCGAGAAATTGAATCTAGACGTTAATTCGATAATACCTGTATGTGCCAAACCACCGAAGTTGTATGGGTTACCAAAAATACACAAACTGAACGCTCTATTACGTCCAATAGTGAGTCAGATTCATTCGCCAACTTACAGATTGGCTCAACATTAAGCTAAAATATTATCGCCACTCAGAGGACACACAAGAGTACACACTAAGTATTTATACCATTTTGTCAGTGAGATAAAAGACCTACGTCTTACTGACATGGTGAAGACTGCATGTCAATTATAACTAGGAAACAAGAGGAAAATAACATGTCAGCAGAATATGCAGTACTACGCAGACATTGCCTTACATCTGGCTATCTATTGTGGAAGGAAGAGTTTTACAAGCAATTAGATGGTGTTGCGATGGACTCACCTTACTGCACCTGTAACACCAAGGATCTACAAGCGGTGATTAGAAGATAATTTCACAATTTTACTATCAGACAAAGCAACTGCATTTTAGAAAGAGTAGTAGCAGTAGTAGTAGTAGTAGCAGATAAAAAACCATATCATAGAATAAACGTAGAGGTAGAATGTTGTTAATTAGATAAATATATAATTTACCACAATTTCTAAGGCATGGAATTTATTTTGTATATTATATGTACTAATTCAATATAATATTACATAATATTATATCACAATTACATTTTAACTATATTTTTATCTAAATATTTTAAAAGGTAATCAAATAGAAAACATACTAAATGTATGTTTAACAAATCTTATTAATATAACATTTAAATAACAAATATATTAATTTACATTAGAATGGGAGTCGTTCGTAAATACTGGGCACGCGAAAGTTATATATGAAAGAATTTATTCTACATTGACTTGCGCGTGGAAACCCAAAAACAAAAGAATAATGAGCAAATTTAAATACAAGAAATTTAGCCTATTATGATTGCTTATATTAATTTGTTTCTACAAAAAATAAAAATTATTCAATTTAATCGTTCTATACCTAAGTACCCACAGAAATGTCGCATCTGAACAAATTAATTTCATAATCTATATACCATGACACGCGATGGCGTCTTAGGAATAATTTGTTTTATTATTAATCTACAATAATTTTCTTAATTACCAAATATCTTGAATAAAACTATTATTTACGGATTTTATCGCGTTTAATTACAACTTTAATTTATTTTTATTATCCCGGCGTTTCGGGTGCTTTACAGCACCCATTATCACGGGGGGGATTGAGATGTTTGACGTCCCAATATCAAAGTTAGTTCGGCTACCTTCAGTTTTTGAAAATTAATTTTTGGTCCGATTTACGCAAAAGGAGCTTATAGTATCATGAAGTCTTGTATGCTTGGGTTTGGGTTTAATATTGTTAATTATAGGATCCCAAGCAGATGGCAGCACCCATCCATCTTCTCTATTGAAATTTGGATGTTTTTAAATTTCAATAGCCTCGCGTATCATACTTGGTAGGAATTGGTGTTCTTTTGCGAGGATTTGTGGTTATCAAATCTAGTGTTATGGTGGGGACGATCTTGAAGATGTTCGCAGACTGCAGACTTCCCGGAGCATCGGTGCTTCACGTCAGTTTATGTGCCTTCACGCGGGTTTTTATAGATTTGTAGATGGATTTGGATTTATAGATATAATTTTATGTCGAAACGTCGGAATAATAAAAATAAATTAAAGTTGTAATTAAACGCGATAAAATCCGTAAATAATAGTTTTATTCAATGTGTAGTGTTTGCGTAAATTCAACGCGTAAAATCATTAACTAAATATCTTATTCACCGGTGAAAAGTTATTCCTTGGTATTTGCTGACATTTCTTGCATCATTTGTGCAATATCTAAAACCACACCATGCCATACATATCAAGAGATTTTTTTAACATAATCAACCAAGACGTGTCAACTCACTAACGCCTAGCGAGTGACTGAGTTTTCCGTTTTTTTTTTTTTTTTTTTTGCGCCCGAAGCAATTAAAGGGCTACCCTATACGTAGGGAGGCGGAAAATGCATTACGCATACCACGATAGCCGGTCTATCGTGGTTATGAGGGGCTCACTGTCCTACCGGGGACCCTAAGTGATACCCTCTAAAAACCGCCTTTGGGGATAGGCAACCGGCTGATTAAGCTCTATTGTGCCTTATCATGAGCGACCCTCTTTTGGGAAAAGAGGGCGCAGGCGGCTAAGTGCCGCTGAGGGAGTGCTTACGAAGGCAAATTAATGTTAGTTATTACAATAATTTTATTTAATTTGAGTTGGCCTGAGCTGCCAGGAGACAGTTCAGGTCGTTTGAAAGTTTATTAGGCGGGTCCGAGAGAGAGTTTCTCGGCCTGCGGACACGATAGCGAGAGGGGGGGTGGGGCTGCATAAGAAGCTGCCTCACGAATTAAATGGTTTGGGTGCGACTCTGAGGCTTTGAAGAAGTTCTCAGAGAGTTTTTTAAAAAATTGTTGAATTGTTGGGAGCTCTAAGTCCCGATGAAGGTCGGCATTACGGACGTACCAAGGTGCGTTCGCAGCTCGACGACAGAAGAGGTTCTGAACTATTTGGAGTTCATTTAAAATATTAGGGTTTGCGTAGGCAAAGACGGGGCCCGCGTAGGACATGACTGGTCGTATACAGACCTTGTAAAGGGTACGCTTGTTTCGAAGGGACATTTTACTGTGTCGGCCCAACATACTGTTGAGCCTACTCAGATAAAATCGTGCGTGACGGGTTACTCTTTTGACGTGGGGCTTGAAAGTGAGCCCTGTGTCTAGAGTGACACCTAAATATTTGGCGGACGTATGCCAGGGGACAGGGGTCCCTATCATACGTATTGGTGGAGTGTTTTTGAGACGGCGTCGTTTATAATCGAAGTGAACGGCGGAGCTCTTCTCCGGGTTCACATCGATGCGCCATTTTTTGAACCAAGCTCCTAGGTCATCAACTGACTTTTGGATCTTGTTCCGTATGAAGGGTAGTGAGACACCTTTGCAGTAGATGGCAGTGTCGTCTGCGAAGAGGGAGAGTTGAACACCTTTCGACGGGATGGGAATGTCGTTGGTGAACAGGATGTACAGCAGAGGAGCAAGTACTGATCCCTGATGGACACCAGCCTTGATAGTTCGCTGTGAAGAAAGCGTGCCTTCGTGTCTAAAACGAAAGGTACGATGTTTTAAATAGGAGGCCACGAGACGAACTAGACGATCGGGGAGACCTATTTTATAGAGCTTGTAGATGAGGCCTGTGTGCCAGACTCTATCGAAAGCTTTAGCTATATCGAAAAAGACCGCGATGGTCTTATGACGACGAGGATAGAAACCGCTGAGGATATATTCCACAATGCGGTGAACTTGTTGGGGACATGAGTGTTTGGCTCGGAAACCGAATTGATGGGGAACGATAAGAGGGTCGCCGTCTGTGGGAAACAGATAGCGCCTCATACGCATTTGGATGACTCTTTCGAAGAGCTTGCCCATTGCCTTGAGGAGGCTAATGGGGCGATGGCTGGAGGAGAGATTGAGAGGCTTGCCTGGCTTGGGAATCCCAATCACAGTAGCCTCTTTCCACGTAGTGGAGAAATAACTGAGGTTGAAGCAGGCGTTGAAGATAATAGATAAAAAGGTTAACACCTGCTCAGGAAAGTGTTTTAGGGCTTGGTTGGAGATGCCATCCGCGCCCGGAGCCTTTTTGGGCTTAAGTCCTTTGATGAGGGATGAAATCTCATCATTGGACACAGAGATAGGTTCGGAGGCCGTAGGGGGTGAGTTTCCGGCGGCGGACCTCATCCTCCACTGCCTGGACGTTAGAGGGGTCGACGGGTTGAGAGCTAGGAGAGCATTGTGCAGCAATGCTATCTGCAAAGCACTCAGCCTTTTCCTCGTCCTCGAAGGCAACCGTGCCGTCGGGACGGGAGAGAGGGGGAGTGTGGGTGATAGCGTCTATGCGGAGGGCTCTAGCCATCTGATAGTACGCTGTGTGAGATGGAGAGATATTCTCCATGAGCTTACTCTTTTCGAGGTCTCGAAATTCAGAGAGGCGGAAGCGGAGTTCTCGTTGAAGACGATTGGCCGCGCGCCTATATTCGGGGGTGGGATATTTTGCTGCTCTCCGGAAAGCAGCTTTTTTGGCTTTTAATAGGTTGCTAATATGTAGGGGAAGCCCACTATTGTTAGCAACCGGGACGACCCTTTCGTTCTCCTTAAGGGAGGATTTAATAAGGGTGGAGAGTGAATCGACCGCGGTGTCGATTTTTTCGGGACTATCTAAGTCCGACGGTAGGGAGATGGTAGAGTCCTGTGAGTCCAAAGCTTTAGCTAGGGACTCCTTGAATCCCTTCCAGTTAGTGAAGGTTTTCGTGTGTGTTGGGGGAGGTGGCTGATGGCCAAGAATGAGGGAGACCGGTCGGTGATCTGATCCTAGATCGTCTAGTGTCAATCTCGATTGCTCTGAGGTTGAGAGAAACTCCTTGGAGTAACGCAAAATCTAGCACATCGGGGGCGTGATCGGTGTTATCGGGAAAGTGAGTAACACCGAGGGGAATATGGACGGTAATATCAAGAGACTGCGTGATATCGAGCAGTATCTTGCCACTAGGGGACGTAGTGCGGCATGTCCATTCAGTATGCTTGGAGTTAAAATCTCCAAACATAATGACTGAATTGCCTAAAGATAAAATGGCCTCAAAATCTTTTTTGAGGGGATAGGTTCCTGAAGGGATGTAACAGGAGGCTATGAGGATGGACTGATGTCCAGTCATAGCTAGCCTGCATACCGTGGCTTCCATGTTGGTAAGCTGCGGAGTAGAAATGGGCGAGCAATGAAGTGTCTTCTTGTAATAGATGGCCGTTCCGCCGCCTCGGCGGTCGGGTCTGTCGTTACGAAGAAGAGAGAAGTTTTTAATAGAAAGGCCTCTAGTGTCCTTAGCTTTGAGATTAGTTTCCTGTAGGAGAAGGAAATCGACTTCACGATTCCGGAGAAAGAGCTTGAGCTCTGGGAGGTTATTTCGCAAGCCGCAAATAATAAATGATACAAGCGATAAACCCTTAGGTTTGATACGACCGTGAGATCTTGGTAGGTTAATTTGCTCAGTAATTGAAGTTAAGTTAATTAAGTTATCTTAACTTACAACGCTAACAGAAGGTTATTGTGTTCTGCAAGAACGAGAAGGCGTTCTTGGGGGGACTTCGCCGCGCGCAGTTTGCGTGATACAACGGTTATTTCCCTAACATCGATATTCCTAATAGCGGAATATAGCGTGTTGTAGTCGTCGAGTGTGGGCTCTGCTTCATGTGCGTACGAGGTTGTCCGCGGTGGGTCTGCCTTTTTGGGCCCCCAGGGAAAGACTGGAGGCTGCATTGGCTTGGTGAAGCCCGGAGGGGGGCCGAATTATGCCCTAAGGGGACCTAGGGGGACCCTGAGAGGGTCGAGGGAAGCCCTGGATGGGCTGAGAAAGACCCTGACGGGGCCGTTGTTGGAGGGCCGGGAATGAGCGGTCATTCACCGGTGGTGGAGCTTGCCTACTGGGGCGAGGTTGAGGTGCGCGTGGGCAACCCTTGTAGTTAGCCGGGTGTCCTGTCTGGTTGCACAGGACACAAGCGGGCGGGGATTCGGCGTCTTTGGGCCGGGGACACTCTTTCGTGTTATGTGGTTCTAGGCACTTAACGCACCTGGGTGTGGCGGAGCAGTTGGCCGCCGCGTGACCATAAAGTTGGCAGCGGTGGCACTGCGCCGGGAAACCGGGCCTATGTGGGGGCTCTACCTTCACCCTTGACAGGCCACACACTGTGCGTACCTGCCGGAAGATGGCTTTAGCCTCCGGCACGTTCGATAGGATTACTAGGGCAAGGTTGTATCTCTTGCCCGTTCTGTTGTGCATTTTGTGCACTGCTTCTACGGGGAAACCTTGGGACTTAAGGTCCTCAAGGATTTCCTCGTTTGAGAACTCAAATGGGACGCCTCGGATGACGGCCCTGACTTTACGCTCTTCCGGGAGAGCGTATGTGTGGTAGGAGATTCGTTCGGCTGTGAATAGCCGGGTGATCTGACGGAAGTCCTCGATCGAGGCAGGGATGATTTTGATCGCCTCCCCGAGGTTGATGGCATGATCATACTTGATACCTGCGTCGTAGCAGGTTTTGGATAATTGGGTGAATTTTGCCTTGTCTCTTAGGAAGACAGGGGGGCGGGACTTGCTTCTTAGCAAGGACTGGAGCACAACGAGAGGCTGGTTTGGGCGGTTTGGGGATGTCTAGTGACATCAGTGGGACGGCGGCAGCGTTGAGGGCTGCGGAGGATGTGGGAGCGGCAGGGGCCGCTGAAATGGGGAGGGTGCGTTTTAACGCGGCGCGCTTACCATTGCGCTTGGAGGTGACGGTGGTGAAAGTGGACTCCCCGGTTCCGTCGGAGTCAGGGGACTCCGATGAGCCGGAGCCTGAGGTGGTGGCGGGCCTCTTCCGGGAGGTCGGTGCCGAGGACTCGGAGCATGCGTACTCCATTTCTAAGGGGGCAGATTCTAGCGGGGCAAAGGAGTTCCTCGTTTCGAGGTAAGACGCGATTACCGGCGGCGGGTGGTGTGCCTGAGGGGCAGGGAGGAAAGCCTGGGCGGCGATGGTGGCGATGGCGGCGAGGACCGTCTCACTGCCATTTAATCCGAATTGGTTAATGAGGGCGGCGAGGGACTCAGTGAAGCTGGGTGTGGCCATTTTGGGTCAGTAAGCAAGCTAAGCTATGAGTAACGATAAAGATGAGGACGGGTCCCTGTTCTCTGTAGAACAGGGACTAGAACGCGAGACGTACTACGACACACTATACACGTAATAATAATGCAAGAACACAAGAAAAATGACAGTACACTAAAAAAAAATTGTAGAATGATAAATGAAAATGATAATGAAAATGAAATGAAAAGTGAAAATGAAAAATGAAAATGAAAAGCGGAAGTCAGTCAGACCTCCCTGCCCGAAGACAGGGGGGCAAGAACTGTAG
This sequence comes from Parnassius apollo, assembly GCA_907164705.1. NCBI lineage: Eukaryota > Metazoa > Arthropoda > Insecta > Lepidoptera > Papilionidae > Parnassius > Parnassius apollo. Next base: position 12,549,354 of record CAJQZP010000885.1, read on the forward strand.
CGAGAAAGTGACTCACCGGCAGCCTCGACGCTGCTCCGCGTGAGCAGGACAGCGGAGGCGCGTGAGAGCGAGACAGCACTACCGTACTGTACGGAAGCGCGGACCACCTGGAGGCGACCGTCCGAAAACGATGCCGCCGGCGGACTGAGCACTGCGTCGGCGCTGTACAGCGCGAGCGGGACAGCGGGGGCGCGAGAGCGGGAGAGCACTACCGTACAGGAACGAAAGCGCGGACTACCTGGATGCGACCGCTCGGAAGCGATGCCACAGGCGGAATGAGTTTTCCGTATATATTAGGTACTATATATACTCTTTGATCTCAGTAAGGCTTGCCACATACATATGGAATTCTTTTTCGGGATTCCGTTTTGGAATTCCGATTCGGCAAGCAATTCCATATAAAATCAATGACCCGTCGCACACCTACGGTAGTTTTCCGTTCAAAATTTTGCAATCAAAACGGGATTTCGTATGTATATTGCCGGCCTAAAGCGCAGCGATAACGCCGCGATTGAATGGGACAGCGTAACTAAAGACCGCCTCACACTACATACGGAATTCCGTTTCGGGATTCCGAAACGAAACGAACGGATCAGCCACACATATACGAAATCGCATTTTGCCCGCAAAATCCCGTACGGAAAACTACCGTAGGTGTGTGACGGGTTATTGATTTTATGTGGACTTTCTGCATTCGGAAACCCGAATCGGACATACGGAATTCCGTATGTAGTATGTGGCGAGCCTAAATACAAGAAATCAAAAATAAAATACATTGTGTTTCTCGTCACGAATGATGTGAGAATAGCCTTAAATGGTGGCATGAAAAATTGAATAGAATATTTATATATTGTCAAATTTTATAAAACAATAAGTCGTTACATTTATTTTTAAGTCAGTACATTAATAATAACTGTAGTAATACTGACAGCAAATCCATCGTCAACTTTCTAGAGCCCTCAACATTGAATTATCCACGTATGCAGGATTGCCTCTGAATATAATAAAAATAAAGTGAAATATGTACCTACTTTTTTGATGTAAAATATTAAAGCTTTGTTAACAAAAATGGCTACATACCAATGGAGAATATAAGTGAAAGCTAAAATAGAGAGCACGTGAGCTTAGGTGCTATTGTTCCTTTCATTCCTTGTTTACAGTTAAACCGAAGTGACTTTATTTTATTTTTATTTTTTTGAAAAAGTAGAGTCATTCTATTTAAGCACTTATTTTAATTTTACATAACTTTTATGAAGCTATATGGAATTCTACTTGAGAATTTTAGAAAAAAAATACAGAAACAAATAAGTTTGACTTTATAATTTAATATTTTCATTTTGTTCAATAAAGTAGGAAATAAGGTTGGTTTTAATAACTGTATTTAAAATTAAAAAAAAATTAAAATTTATTGATTTAAAATAAAAGGAGATATTTTATGGAGCCTCAAATTTAATGTGCAGTATGGGATGTCTGAAAGTTGTAATAAGTAATAACAAGAAGGGATGAAATGTTAACTGTTAATAACCTATTTGTGTTGGAAGCTACTTTACTAAAACATAAACAAATCTTAAAATCTCACAACACACATGTAGTATTCAAGATAAGTTCTGACGTAGTCATTGCTAGACACTCAGTTACAAAACTCTCTTGTTGATAGTTGATGCGTCACAAAGTCGTCACAAAAATAATGTTTCAAAGTCATGCAAACTCAAGAACTGCATGACAAAGAAAGCCAATAATCTATCACAAACAGTCTACAATTATTAACATATAAAGAAAGGCACCGAAAACAGACTAACGGAAAATAATACGTAAGCAGTATACCGATTTAATGACAATTTAAAATATAATGTATAATATATGTCCACATATTAATTAATTATTATCCTTATACCTATTATATTCTATTCTATTTGTATAATATATATTCACCTCAATTATCCTCCAATAAGTTTATTCTTACGAGGGTGGATTGAAAAGTACTCGGCCTAACCAAGAAAATAAACACATACTAAATCAGTTATATTTTTATTTTTCTACATAATCACCATCAAGTTCAATACACTTGCCACCTCCCCTTCCAAGCAATTAGACCGTTGAAAAAAAATGATTCTTCCTTAGAGTCAAAATATGCGTCTACAGCTGCTTTGACCTCGTCGTTTGTCGAAAATCTTTGACCTCCCAAGTGCTTTTTTAGGTTAGGGAACAGAAAGAAGTCTGATGGTGCCAGATCAGGTGAATACGGCGGATACGGTAACAGTTCAAAGCCACAGTTGTGAATTTCAGCCATTGACTGTACTGACATGTGAACACGGGCGTTATCTTGATGAAACAGGACTTTTCTTCTGAGCATTCCTCGACGTTTTTCTTTTATTTCCTCTCGTAAATGACGTAGTAAGGTGCAGTAGTAATCAAAGTTTATAGTCTGACCCCTTTCAAGATAATCAATCATAATCACACCTTTCGAGTCCCAGAATACTGAAGCCATCACCTTATTTGCCGACAAAATCGACTTAGCCTTTTTAGGGGGTGGTGAACCAGGTCTTCTCCACAGTTTTGATTGTTGTTTTGTTTCCGGTGTACAGTAATGAACCCATGTTTCGTCCATAGTAACAAAACGATTCAAAAAATCATCTGCATCGGCTTCAAATAACTCCAAACAGTCGCCTGAAATAGTCAATCGCGTCCTTTTTTGTTCAACTGAAAGCAGTCGCGGAACCCACCTCGCAGACACCTTGTGGAAACCCAACTCGTTGACAATGATGTTTTGAGTTCGTTCATAAGAGATGCCTATAATCTAGGCTATCTCTCTAATTTTTAATCTGCGGTCTCTCATTATTAAATCAAGTACTTTTTTAATATTTTCGTCAGTAGTTGACGTCGAAGGCCTTCCAGAGCGGGGTTCATCTTTCACACTCTCTCTACCACGCTTAAATTCTGCTATCCATTTTTTGACGGATGAATATGACAGAGCACAATCGCCTAATGTACTGAACCATGTCATCATGGATGGCTTTTGATGATAGCCCCTTCTTATGGTGGTACTTAATGACGGCACGCTGCTCGATTTGCTCCATTCGCGGAAATTATGTCCGATTACTTTGTTAATAAATTTATAAAATCACAACTAATTATCGCACACGTTTCGAACTTCACACAATGAACTAGTCTGAACTGAACTAAATAATGTGGTAGATTTGATTTTTAGAATTGAATGGATCTGTGTTAGGCCGAGTACTTTTCAATCCACCTAGGTAGATATTCGTTGTGAGGTCTCCCTTATACAGGTTCTCTAGCCTGATAACTATATATAACTGATATCTGATATATTTTATTTTAATTAATTTAGTGTCAAAAAGATAATTCACGTAATGTATATCTTGATTTCATTCTCATAAATTAGTTACTACGATCATTGTTATATAATTTTCTTATTTTTATGTAATTAATTTCGTCAAAATACACGCGTATTGATGTGATTGCGGGTGGAAAACCAGTACAAGAAGTCCTTCAGAAGCTTTTTAATTTTCTCTTATATGATGGTTACTACTTTGGAGGCGTGGAGCAGAAGTGGGCAGTGCTAGTCAAGTTGAGTGTCGGTATATCGGAATCCTGAAGCGTTTGTACAGTAAGACTACGATAGCTATTTCAGTACAGAAATATAATACGAAACCTGTGCGACTGCAGAAAGTTGTAAGACAGGGTTGCGTTGTATCGCCAAAACTCCTCACCGCTGCTTTTGAATACATTTTCAAGCTACTCAAATGAGTAAGGTACGGTCAATAATGAGTACATCACTTACCTTCGATTTGTTGTCGATATAGCCCATAAAGCTGAATTGCTGGAGGACCTGAACACTACGTTCAATAACCTCAATAAGAATAGGTTTTAAAATGAACATGGACAAATTGAAGGTCATGTGTAATGGATTCAACTCGGTTTAGCAGTGTTCGGAAAATTACGCCACATCTTCTCGTCAGGTATACTTCTAAACATGAAAACATTAAGTATTGGCGGCGTAAAAATATTCACTATCCCATATCGCGCCTTGGATATTTAAATGGTGACCAAATAAAAAGAAACATCTATATGAAAAAAAAAACTGCAGTTACCCATTCGCTTGCCCAGCGAGGTAATTACGGCAAAAGCCCCACCTTAGGAAAGGCCTTTGTTGCGCAATGGACTTTTGATAGATTATAACGGTAATGGTAACGCCAAATTCTATTAATTTTGTATTTGTGTAGCTTTTTCATAATGCTTCGGAATCCCATGATGCGAAATATTTCCTTAGCGGGAGACATTTTGCTAAAAAGCAAACTTATTAAGCAAACATAGATCCGATAATATAACTTTTCTGAACAAAATAAACCTTTATTTTAACATAGTTAATAATAAAACGAAAGCTTTAATTGAAAATTTAATAGCATGTCCTTTTATCTCTGAATTTTACAAAAAAGTAACAGGACTGAGCACTTTCATATGTGCTTCCTTTATTCTTTTAAAAAAGGTGCATCTAGAAATAAAAGTCAGCTCCACTTTTTCAATTTTCGTAGGCACTCAAACAGGCGGCAGCTAATGCTTTGGTAGAAAATGAAACTGGCAAATGAATTCTTCCTTTTTAATTAGAACATTATTCTAACGTTTTATATTTTAAAAGTAACTTGCATTCTAAATTTATTAGGTACATAAAATAGGATCACATAATCTGGTTTTGTGCAACTGTAATCTCTGAATAATTAACAATATAATTTTTCAGAAATGTTAATAAAAATAATAAGTATAATAATTCCAACGTAACTTAATAGCTTCCAAAGTTGATGCTAAGACAAAGTGTAGCGAAATTAAAGACTAGCTGTTCAATAATGTCGAAATAATTACTTTGGGACTAGAACGTGCTTAGCAACATTCTTTGCATGACGTTGGACCAGAAATTGTTCAGCAGTTGGCTGTAATGATGATAAAACATTATGATTCTTTTTGTTGTAGTGTTTAATTATTTAACCTGTTAGCCTGGACCAAACAATAACACAATCTCATGTGGCATTAAAAACGTCGTTAGTTACATTAAAAATTTCACCTCATATTTATTCCTCAAAATATTCATTCCAAATCAGTTAACAATTGCTGTGAATTTCGCATAACATAATATATAAAAATAAATTGGAAACGCCTCCTTTTTTGAAGTTGGTTTATTAACACTCAAACGATTATATAACGCTGAACCAAAATTTCACCGACTGGTGATGGTCGGTTGGTGTTGTGAGTATTGAAATATCTTCTAAAACACAACATTTTATAAGCCACTTCGCATAATTTTGGACACTCACTCTAGGATTTGCTCTTGAGTCGTAAAGGCATCTTAGCTTACACATGTACATTTAACAAGGACAAACATTCAGACCCGGAACCCGCGTCCCCCGACACCGCAGGTAATTGCTAAGTTACTGCGCCACCCAGTAGTCAGATTACAGAATTATTTGAAGTAAAAGTTTACTTAAAAGTAGTTATGGCTTGAAAGTTACTTTCACTGGCATGAATAATTTTTCAATATTTGAAGAAGTATTTAAAAGTATTATAGTTAATGTAGCACTTTCTAACAATGCTTTCGTTGGTTTCTGATATTATTTACAATTTGTTTTTGTAAGTATAACAGCGTTCAGCTGTGAAAGCACTGAAAGATAGACTACAGCTACTATAACTATTAAGCATACTTTACTGTATATATTTTAATTCATTGCCATTACATAAATATAATACCAGCGCACTGAAATAAGACCTTTATTTATTTTACATCATCATCATAGGTTTTTTTACACATGGTGGAGCCACGCTGCAGCTATATTATGGGTTGTAGCACGAATGGAAGAACTGGAAGGACCACGTTCTCACAGAATACCAGCGTAAAATAGCAGCTTAATTCTGCTGTATTTCGTGTGGTGAGTGTAGAGATCCGGAGACCCTTCTTTCAAACAAGGCATTCCATCTTAGTCCTCTGGGGTGACAACGCATCTGCGTTTTGATTCTTAATCGACGATAAATGTAGATGTGTATGGGCCACAGCATCCGCTTACCATCAGGTAGACTGTGTGCTCGTTTGTCAGCCTTAATCTATAAAAAAACCTATAGATTGCCACCATGCGTCACATGCGTCCATCGACTCTCTACATATCTATCTCTTACTTACCATTTATCCATTCAGGATGGACATCATTACTTCACAAGTCCACTGTTGAACATCCTTCCTCAATGAATGCCATAAAGTATGGTACCGAGCTAGCTGTATCCATCGACTTCCTGCATATCTTACCAGGTTTTTACTCCATGTAATGGGATGCCGCCCTACACTATTTACCATTACTTTTTAAATAATGTTATATATTGAATGAAAGTAGTTTTTTACGGATTTGTCGCCTTTAATTAATTTATTTTGTATACCCGATGTTTTGAGTACTTTGGTCTTTACTCATGGTTACTTTAAAGTTATTAATTTTTGGCCCGATCAACGCAGACAAATATTATACCATCCTGAAGTCTTGCACTGGTATGCTTAAGTACTCGTAGATATTTAATTTTATTAATTACAGGATCCCAAGCAGACGGTAGCACCCAGCTATCTTCTCTATTAAAATGAGAATGTTTCCTAGATTTCTATAGCCTTCCAATTCATACTTAGAATATTAGAACTACATAGTAAAACTGCTGTAGGAACTAAGCACTATGCTCAATGACCCCAATAGTATATCCCAATGGATAGGTCTTAAGATAAACATGGACAAAACAAAGATCATTTGTAATGTCTATGTCACACCTACGCCGGTAGTTGTTGGGAGCACTAAGTTGTTGACGAGTACGTTTACCTGGGACAAATAGTACGACTAGGTAAGTCCAACTTCGATCGATTCGGTCAATCGACGGATTTAACTTGGCTGGGCAGCATTCGGAAGATTGCGACACATCTTCTCGTCAGGTGTACCTCAAAACCTCGAAACCTCAAAACTAGACTTACTCGTGGTATGAGAAGAAAGAGACACCCATCTTGTTGCCAGTGATGACAAAAGGATCTGAGACGTGGTCCCTCACCGCTGGCCATGTGAGGGTGCTCACGGTCGCTCAGCAAGCTGTGGAGAGGGCTATGCTCGGGTTTTCTCTGCTTGATAAAGGAGGATGGCCAAATCGTACCAGAAGACGAAACGATAACGTCGCAGTATGAAATATTTATATAAAATACCCTTATTGTTTGAGGTCTTAAAACACAAGAAATACCTCTTTAAGTAGACACAAAAAAAGTTATCCATTTATTTCTGTTTTTGTAACTATTCAAAATTATATCAAATAATAGTTTCAGAACGTACCTAATGACGACTCATTTCGTGTGTGAAAGGACTTGGTATTCAAAGACTATAATTATTCACGTTTTTCTGAATAGATTTCTCTGAATTATTTTAATTCCATTCAATTAGTATGTAAACATAAAATCAACTACTATGCTGATTTATTATGTACTGATTCTAGTCGTAAGCTAAAGGTTTTGTTCAATTACATATGTACAACGGAACGTCATTTGTCATCGCTTATCTGTGGTCATCGATCCGCGCCATTACCATTATTGTCATTTCCTTCTGTTGTTTTGACCTCGGTATTGTTTTACGGACTGATTTTTTTACATCTTAGATATTTGTGAGAGACATCATGCAAACTACACCACAAAAACAACTAGGCGTGCGGTTGCTACGTGTTAATTGAAACATATGCATTGATACACAACGCCGCCATCTCGTTTTTGAGCTTAGTACCAGAGTAATTTCTAAGATCTGCGAGTGGAATTCTTCAATAGTAGTATGTATTTACATACCTACTTATTTTATTACACTAATGTAATACATCATCATAATATAACTCTAATCAACCATACATCATAATACAACTCTAAGTCTTATTTTAGATCACTGAAGAAGATTACGTATGTGAAGCAATTGGGAATACAGTATGTCAACTCCGGGTTACATAATGAACCTGGTGCCTCATCTTCCCGTGGCCACAAGCATGTTTGCATACTTTGTGGAAGTTCTCTAAGGAATCGTAAACGAGACCTTATTGTGAGAGAGAATCCATCTCAGTTGCAACAAGCAATACATGTAGTGATTAAAAATAGAATTGCCCCACGGCAGGTAATAATTACCTTTTTTTTTGTTTTTTTTTTTTGGTATCAATGTTACAGTGAATGTATCACTGCAATTTTATATTGTTTTGTAAAAATATTTCTATTTGCTCGGGTTTAATAATAATGAGCCAAAATATTTATATTAAGACAAGGCCGTATGTTTGTTTCAGGCAACGTCAACAGACCATGTTTGTCATCCCTGTTGACTGAGACTCAAGAGAGTTGCAACACATAATATGCAGCAAAATATTGAGCCTCAACCCCAAGAAACTCAAAGCCCTCTAAATACCAACCAGCAAGATGACGAATTACCTAGTGTGATAAGTTTGCCGCAGTATAGACATCAGCCGACAATATCGCCAGCGTCAGCATCACTCCTTGATGTTGTAGTTGTAAGAGAAGATGATGAATAAAAAGTAATTTTGTATAGCCTACTTATTTCATTAAAGTACTCCTAAATTCTACCATTAAACTGCATTTACTCCCGTAACCTACCATAACTCGTTTTTTCAATACCTACATATGCAACTTTAGTATTGAAGACTGAAAGACAGTAGGTATTTAGCTACTACCTCCCTTCAGCTGGAATTGAAGTGGTCAAACTACAAAAAAGCCTTGAAATCTTTCTTGGAAAGATGTTCAGCAGTGGACTTGTAAAGGGCTGTAAAGACGATGATGATGACCTGGACATACTTGGTAGGAAAGGGTGTTGTCTTGATTAAAATAAATAAAATATTGAATAAAACTATATATACGGATTTTATCACGTTTAGTTGACTTATTTTAACTTATTTTTGATAGCTGACGTTTCATATGACCTTTATAAATAAAATGTTATTAATAAATACAGCCTAAAATCTGTTGCGTAATAAATTGAAGTACGCCGACAATCTACATTTCACTTTTTCAAGACAGTGCCATCTAACGAAAAATATAAAAAGTAGTGACATTTTTTTTATTTCTCCAGTTACTAATAAATCAAATAGTACAAATAACTTACATTTATATGGTTATTCAATTGAATTCATAATTGATGTGAAAATTCTAACGTACATTTTTTTTAGTTTTTGTTATTTCATTTAGTAGATATAAATAAAATTTATAGTAACAAAAAAACACTCCACCAATACGTATGCTAGGGACCCCTGTCCCCTGGCATACGTCCGCCAAATATTTAGGTGTCACTCTAGACACAGGGCTCACTTTCAAGCCCCACGTCAAAAGAGTAACCCGTCACGCACGTTTTTATCTGAGTAGGCTCAACAGTATGTTGGGCCGACACAATAAAATGTCCCTTCGAAACAAGCGTACACTCTATAAGGTATGTATACGACCAGTCATGTCCTCCGCGGGCCCAGTCTTTGCCCACGCAAACCCTAACATTTTAAATGAACTCCAAATAGTTCAGAACCTATTCTGTCGTCGAGCTGCGAACGCACCGTGGTACGTCCGCAATGCCGACCTTCATCGGGACTTAGAGCTCCCAACAATTCAGCAATTTCTTAAAAAACTCTCTGAGAACTTCTTCAAAGCCTCAGAGTCGCACCCAAACCACTTAATTCGTGAGGCAGCTTCTTATGCAGCCCCACCCCCCTCTCGCTATCGTGTCCGCAGGCCGAGAAACTCTCTCTCGGACCCGCCTAATAAACTCTCAAACGACCTGAACTGTCTCCTGGCAGCTCAGGCCAACTCTAATTAAATAAAATTATTGTAATATCTGACATTAATTTGCCTTCGTAGGCACTCCCTCAGCGGCACTTAGCCGCCTGCGCCCTCTTTTCCCAAAAGAGGGTCGCTCATGATAAGGCACAATAGAGCTTAATCAGCCGGTTGCCTGTCCCTAAAGGCGGTTTTTAGGGGTATCACTTAGGGTCCCCGGTAGGACAGTGAGTCCCCCATAACCACGATAGACCGGCTATCGTGGTATGCGTAATGCATTTTCCGCCTCCCCTACGTACAGGGTAGCCCTTTAATTGCTTCGGGCGCAAAAAAAAAAAAAAAAAAAAAAAAAAAAAAAAAAAAAAAAACAAATTACAAATTAAATATATAATAGTGACATCTATCAAAAATCATTTAAATTAAGGATCTTCCTAAGTTTAATTTCTAATCTGTAAAAAGTTTTATCAGGTAGTCGTTTTTTATCTATTAATGATAAAAATTGCAATTGTTACAAAACTCTTATTATCCTTATAGTTTAAATAAAGATATTTTATATATGTATTGGTCAGACCTTACATGAATTAGTCGATTATTGCGTGAAATGGCAGTATTTCATAACATTTAACTGTGTTTGTTGACTACATCACGATATGGTTTGACCAAATCAATGAATAGAGATTGGCGATATAGACAACTAAACACGACATTGCTATTTCTAGATATTATTGTAATATCGTAAAATCAATTCATTACACACCCCTATCGGATTTCGGATATTTAACAAAAGCAGAATTTTAAATAGATTCTAGATCACTTTATGAATTATATAAAGGTTCGCGGCTTTGTTGTGCGATTGAATCACTCCAGTCGCACCTCAACTTATTATGGCTGAGTACTAGAGGGTACAGTTTTGGGTTTTCATAGTTTAAATCTGATAATAGTGCCGTCAACTTACTGCTGAATAAACTAATAAGTACATAACTGATCAAATTAAACACATTTAGTACTATTATTTATACTGTGACACAATTCTATTAAATTCTTACTGTTGCAAATTAAAAAATTGTCGGACTTTAAATATCTAGACCGCTGGCCGCTGACTTCGTGATTTATCATAATTGCCAACTATAGTAAAATTAATAACAAAACTGTGTACACAAAACTGTGATGAAGAGAGATCTTTAGTTGAAAATGTTGTGTGTCTATAGCAATATTTCACCAATTTCTTTTTGTATCAAGTCCGATATAAGTTATTGAAAATTAAATGTACTGTAATATTTTTATCTATAATATATATAAGGTAATATAATTGACCTATATATATTATGGATAAAAATTATATATATATATATATATATATATATAATTATAATACTTCGTGATACCGCTGACACAGCCTTTTTTACTTTTAATGAGAATTTTAAAACAGTTAGACATATATTAAGATATCTTTAATATTTCGGACATAATTGTTAATTATTTTGTGACAGTCCCGGTTTCATATTCACATATGTAAATGAACAGGCTCTTGCGAAAAAGTACTATAAATATCAAAGATAGAAAATTTTAAACACAGTTTTATTTATACTTTAACTATGAGTAGAACTGTATTGATAGAATCTTGAAAGTTATCTGTCTAAGCCGGTAAGCGAATCGATCTAAACGTAAATTTCGTATTAGGTACGTAAGCAACCAAAATTTGATCCGCGCCGACTCCACTCATATTTTAACTGCAATTTGAAGTTGAATCGGTAGTGAAAAAACATCGCAAGGAAACCTGCATATATGAGAAGATAAAAAAATATTTCGAAAATAATTTTTATGTAGTAGAGCCACGCTGCAGTTATGACATGAATGGGTCGCTCTCATAGAATACCAGCGTAAAATAGCAGCGTAATGCTGCTGTGTTTCGTATCATGAGTATAGAGAACTGGAGACCCTTTTTACTGGAGACCCTTTTTAGTCCTCAGGGATGACAGCGCATTTGCATTTTGATCCTTAGTTGAGGATAAAATGTAGGTCTCTATGGGCCACAGCACCCACTTACCATTAAGTGGATTGTTTGCTCGTTTGTCAACCAATGCTAGCAAAAAAATAGGTATGTGAAGTCGGTCGTCACGCGTTGGGGTCAACTAAAGCAACTCCTTTTTGTCCTAAAACTCGCTGCAGCCTATGCTCACGACTGGGTATAGGCTGCATAGGATGTATCTATGCAACTACTTTTTTACTTTTAATAGGACTGTCCACTGCTGATCGTAGGCTTCCCCCGTTGCTTGTCAAATATATCGGATATTTGCAGTAGATTAATTAAAATTTTTTTAAAAAAACATTTAAAAAAAATTAGAAAGAATTTTTTTTTAAATTTCCTGTTTCAGTTTCCCTCTGTCGCCTCTAACGACACCCACGGGCCGATATGGGGGAGTGGTTTCTTTTCCCCGCCTCTACATGGCTAATATATTTCTACTTCCGTTCATCAATTAGATTTCCCCCATAGATTGCCAAATAAGTTGGATATTTGCCGCAGCTGCCACGCTTGGCATGCAACTCGCATGCATCAACATCTCAAAATAATCAAAATATGCATAACTGCATATTTTGATTATTTTGAGCTATAGATCAGGAACAATCTGCTGCCTATCTCTTGTAGATTTCTACTCCCATTAATGAATTTAGTTCTTTTCACACGTTCAGCGTAAATAGAACTACAGTTATGCAATTTTGAAGTCTACTCGAACGTTCATTTTATGATGCTAATCAATATTCAATGGGGCAAATAAAGACCATGACATTCAATATTATTTTGTCAAAACTATATCAAATTTCGTTATGAATATTATGTAAATAACGCATTTCTGATTCCAGGACAAGTTTCCCTTCATAAAGACACAATGAAAGACGTGCCCGATATAAAAAAGCAGTTGCTAGACGTATGTTATTAATGCAATTCTGATAAATTTTCTTATGTAGTATTTCAATCAATTCCTACGTCCAATATAGACACAGATACCGAGGTGTCTCTACAAGTGATCCGGTTTTGCTAATTTAGCACGAAATAGTATTATTGATGTTTCCAAATTCAAGCAAAAAAAGCTAGTATTAAACAAGCAGCGTTCACGTTATCATTTCATTATAATCATTATAATATATTTTCATTTAGTAATTATTTTAAATGTGCAATTATTCTAAACCAGTAAAATGCAATGAAATAATTCGCACTTCTTTGGAAATACGTACTTATGCTTAACATTTTTTTTATTTAAGTCGCGAAAGATCTTGCAATTTACGTGAATAAGTGGCTACGGTAACTTATATCTGTGGCTTACTTTAAATAAAGACGGTGTTGAAATGTACTTTGTCACTTCTACAAATGAAAATGGAATGGTCTCCGGTTCTCTACACTCACCATACGAAACACAGAAGCATTAAATTACTGGGTGCGTTTGGCAGAAAAAAGCGCTAGTAAGCGCTTGTAAGCAAAATGGCAATCGTAAGCGGTAAGCGCTGTCAAATCATAAGTAGCTATTTTCCTCTAGGACACGATGTTAGTTTTAACCGGGGTACCTAACCTAATTTAAATATATGTTTGTGAAGTATTCATATTAAAAACTTACCAATCATGAATTTTTAATCACATGTATATGTCTATTCATGTCATTATATTACTTAAAACTAATATTGCAAAAAACAACTTATAAACTCTACTTCAAAACAAACAAATTAAATAAGCAAAATGGCGGATTGTGTCAGCGCTACTGAAGTAGCAATCGTGTCCTGGCCGAAAACTATTTTAGCGCTAGTAAGCGCTTGCTAGCGCTTTTTTCTGCCAAACGCACCCACTATTTCACGCTGTCATTCAACCTATTTACCTGATGGTTAGTGGCTAGTGCAGTCCTTGGACACCTGCAACATCAAACAAAGAAGACTATATCATGCGTTGTCAACTCTGAAAAACAAGATGTATGCCTCGCAATCTGTAATTATACCGACTCTCTATACTTTCAGACCGGACAATGGCAGCGCTCGCACCGCTACTTGGCGTTAGAAACAGTCTGGACGTTACTTACCCAGATGGACTCTCTGACAGAAAAATATAGTGTTAAGACTCCCACCTTAAACATGTTGCTTAAACCAGCATCAAATAATAATCCAAACTCAAGTAATGGGAAAACTTCATTATTTATCATATTATGCAAAATTATAAACGTATTCGATGGACTGTGATATTACCCCCGTGTTCACGGTTAAGCTTGATATAATAAAGTTGTTTTACCCTAGAGACGATGTGTAATCCAATTGTAACTTTAGCTTCTGTAAATAAAATATATTATATTAATGATGAAATGGCTTCAGCAGCTTTAGAATATGTTAAAGTATAAAATATTCTATCTAACTTTAAGGAAATTACAAATAAAAAATGGCTTTTTGTTAATATATAGTCAAAGAAATTTTGTTATCATTTTATGATTATTTTAGCTTTCTACTACATGTTTCAAAAATTGAGCCTATAATTTCACATAGTCCGTGTTGCCAGTTTTTATTTTTATTTTTTGAAAAGCGTAACTAAATAGATACACAACGTAAAAATATGCGTCAACCTAAAAAAAGTATGCTTATTTCGGCGATTACCTTAAGTCCTTCTTAATATCAGCTTCTATATTATAATATAACCCAAGTTTAGATATAAATAATGTACACACTTACGATTTGGAAGAGCAATAACGTGTTATCAGGATTCGGTAAAGCTGTAAATAAATAAAAAAGGTAAAAGGTCTGCATACCGTGCTGCGGTTAATAGACTTCAAAATAAGAGGAGGTTCTCATTTCGCCTGTATTTTATGTGTGTATATTACGCGATACGTACAAAAAGAATATCAATATGGTAGAAAACCATAGCTCAGAGGTTAAGCGTTCGCCGTCGAACGCGGGCAGCTGCGTTCGATCCCTCCGGCACCAATGAAGTAGTTAATTACGATTGTTCATAGATGCAATTTAAGTTGCTGGTTTTCCATTTTCTGAGAGGTGAAGGAAAATATCGAAAGGAAACCTGCATATCTTAGAAATTAAAAAAATATTTTGAAGCTAGATTTCACATTGGGCAATTAGAGATATCAGAAATATAATACTTAAAGCATACTTTATTGTAAAATATTTAAAAAAAAACTGTAGTGAATTTAAAAAAAATTAGATATAATAAAATAAAATTTCTTAATATTTCAATAACTTGGTGCTCGGTGCTAATATTAAGTGTATCTAATTATTGAAAAATTAAAGCAAATTTAGAAGCTATCAATTTTTTTATATCTTTAGGTATTCATTTAAATAGTAGATATTAATTATATTAGTAGGTATCATAAATTGCACATAAGTTACCATCGAAATAATATTAAAATACAAGTTTATATTTACATAAACATTATGTAAATCAGACACTTTAGAATAGATTCCCCGGCCATCCCATTGGAATAATCAGAGCGTGTCAGTTCAACACCAATCAAATAGCATTTAAGATTTTCAATTTCAGTGAGTAATTGAATTGAATTCATTATATTAAAAATAAACAGATGAAAATGATTAAAATGTCGTGATTGATGTCCAAATGCAATGCAATTGCATTATATAACTTATTGCTACGAATACCTTATTAATGGTGACTTCTTATTTTTATACAATAAGGGTAACAAGCGAGCAAACAGTCTACCTGTAAGTAGATGCTGTGGTCCATAAGTACGTACTTGAATCCTCGACAAAGAACCAAAATAAAAGTGCGTTGGTTACTGGTTGTACTGTTGGTTACTCTGAGGACTAAGATATTTGTAAAATGCCCCGTTACCAGGAAAACGGTCACCGGTTCTTTTAACTCACAATACGAAACAAAGCATTTTTCGCCAGTATTCTGTGAGATCATTGACCGTCTCTGGTCGAGACGAACTGCAATCGCAATAGTAGCATGGCTCCATCACGTTCAAAACGTTACTTCTGCTATTTATCTGTTATTTCTTATATTTGTGATCCTGAAAATTATTCCTAGATGTATAATTACGACATACACAATTACATGACATAATATAACGTTGAAGATTTTTACAAAGTCACGGTTAAAACATTAGCTTACGAGCTACTACTGTGGACATGGGTATCGTATGGTGGATGGTCCATTGTAGGGCAGATTTGCCATACTTTACGTGACAGACGTTTCGTCGTTGACGCTTCCCCCGTTGACGGTGTTGATATTTACCGTTACAGCCACAGAAATCGTAATGGTAAGACAATAGAAATCGCATAGATGCGTGACCTTGTCGCCGCTATGATGTGTTTACGAACATCATTCACCATTTTGTGATTTAATTATGCGGGGAATGCCGTACGTGAATTTATGTTATTATAAACTTATAATGATGAAATGAAGCATAACCAGTTGAAAAAAATCATCAAGGACGTGTAATTTACCTAATAATGGCATAATAGGTCGTAAAAATATAATTTAACTATGCACTAAATTCCGACCCAAATTTTTTTATAAGATTTAAACAACACTTACTGAGCAAGATCACAAAATGGTGACAGATCCAGGTGACGCTTCAAGCGCCATCTAGAAAAAACGTTTTGAGACGATATCTCGGAAACTATGCACTTTAAGGCAAAAGTTATAGAGACCCTTATTTTAGATAAAATTTCACATCTTTTGTTTCCATTTACGATTTATAGCCCACTAGCTGTTACCCGCGGCTTCACCCGCATGGTCACTGGGAAATGAACTATCCATTGCTTTTTGAATTGAAAGAAAACTGAGTTTTATAGATTTGTCAGAGATGCAGCCATTAAAAGGAAACTGAGCAAAATTGATTCGTCAGCCTATTTAAATCTTTTGATAAGTTTTTAAATTTAAATTCGACTTCCTTCGGGAACCCGTACATTCTGGTCTCTCGCCAAGGCTGCCCAAGGGAAATTCTGTCTGTCATCTCTTTCATCACTGCACAGAGAGGATGACTCACTGCCCCATGACGTAAAGGAGAAAACCGATCTGTGAAGCTCTCTCTTTGCGTCCAACTCGTCTCTCGATGACGGGGGATCACGCCGCCGACCATCCCGCGGTGTGAATGCTCCATGCCGGGTGTGCGGTTTACACAGCGCTTGATTTGCAAAGCACTCCTCTCCCTGCACGTCAGCAAGTCGAGTGGGTCTGATGGAGTCCCTCCCATTGTGCTGAAGACATGTGCTCCGGAGTTAGCACTGGTTTTAACGCGTCTTTTCCGGTACTCATGGAATTTATGGAAGACAGCTATGGTACACCGATCCCTAAAACAGGCGACCACTCAGATCCGCCCAACTACAGGCCTATCGTCATCTCTTTCTTTTTCTTCAAAATAACGGATTCCATTATAAACTGCCAGATCATGAGGTACTTTGAGGATAACCAGCTGATTAGTGACCGCCAATACGATTTTCATCGTGGTCGATCAGCTGATGATCTTTTGGTCTACCTGACTCATAGATGGGCGGAGGCATTAGAGTCCAAGGGGAACGCATTGGCCATTAGTTTGGATATAGCGAAGGCCTTCGATCGGTTTGGCACAAAGCACTTCTTTCGAAGCTCCCTTCCTATGAATAATTTTTTATTCTCGTACAACTTCTCTGTGGAATTGTTTACCACAGGCATTTTTTCCAGACTTAGGGACCTTCAAGAAAAAAGCTTACTCCTTTTTGAAAGGCCGGCAACGCACCTACAATGCCCCTGGTATTGCGGGTGTTCATGGGCGGCGGTAGTCACTTACCATCGGGTGAGTCGCATGCTCGTTTGCCCCCTCTTCTAAATAAAAAAAAAACATATTCTCACTTATAAAATTTTAGTGTACGCAACCATAACGCGATTCAGAAATTAGCCTTAAATGAAAAAAGTCTTCTGTTGAGCTCTAGCAAAACGAACATATATATTTCTGCAATTAATGCTCAAGATTTAAATAGTATAATTACATGTCATTTAATATAATAAATACAGAATTTATGTCTAGAAATATTATAACATAGATCTTAAATTCTTACAAATATGTAAGAATTTAAGATCTATGTTATAATATTTTAAATCTACTCTTAATACAATTAAGATGAAAAGTTCGTTTGTTTAAGCGTAATCTGATCCCAAAATATTTTTTGTATATGATAGCTTGATTTATGTAAAATGGTATGTACATTTAACATTGCGCTATTAACCTAGCTAAAAAAATAGAAAGAAGCTAAGAAAAACGAATATCGTGTGCGGGTGATGCGACTCACGGCGGGTTAGTAATATTTCTAATTACCTGCAAAAAAGTGTACAAAAAGTAAGGGAAAAAATTTGATACTAATATGAGAGATACTTTGTTTGACATTATTTTTTTATTTGAAATTATTCCTAAGTGAATGTGATTTCATGGGCAACAACGTCTTTGCCTGTCGATCGACCCTTACGAATATGTGCGTGCGCAGTAAAAGAGAAGAAGAAAAATGAAGAAGAAGAAAAAGAAGGACAAACAAACAAACAAACAAACACACTTTCGCATTTATAATATTAGTATGGATTTAATGGTGGCCAATAACTCTTGAAATATTAGATTAGTCAATAAAATGCATTAATCCACTTTTAAAGATCAGTTTATTCTCTACAACTTTTGTTTCAAACTTTTTTATGCCAGTCCTAACTCTCTTTATGCCAAAAAGTCCCTCTTACCTATTTTTACCAAAAAATAGCAGTGCCTGCACTGCTGCGCTCCAGAGTGAATAGAGTCGGATATAGAGAGCCATTACATAACAAATTTTATAGCGCTTATAAAGCTAAAAACGACAACAACTACGATATAAAAAAGAAAATAATACTGTGGCTGCTTACCATGAAACAGAATCACTTTTGGGCAACAATTAACCTGCAGAACATCATATCTTTGTTTACACATGCACGCACAATCACACACACACACACACATACACACACACACACGCGCGCGCGCGCACACGCACGCACGCACACACACACGCACGCACACGCAGACGCTAACGCACGCGCACGTGGCTCCTGAGATACAGGTTTCACCTACATTAGGAGTCAGGGACTTTAAATTTATTTGTTAAAATGTATTAGTGAAATAAAGCATTATTGCAAACAGCATTGCGCAAGTGACAGTACCATTTTAACAGCTATTAAATAAATTTCATTCTCGCCAAATAAAACATTACCGTATTTGTTTTGTTAACGTATCGTTCTTTGCCAGGGATTCCACGCGAAAAGCATTTATATTTATTTTTGAGCTTCATACAAATTTCGTAAATCAAATTGTCCGGTACTTTTAATAGCCATTTTTGTGTGCTTTAGTTATATGTACAAGTAATTCGGTCATTTTTTCAATTTTCGCCTAGAAATAGGTTTTTGGTTTATCTGCTCATTTGAAATCTTTATAAAGATGTAACTGAGTTTAAACAGACTTTAAGGACTTACTGTCTATGGATGTTCTCTAAGTAAGCGATTTAAATTAAATCTTGACTTGAAAAATTGCGATTGCCAAATAGAACCTATTTTTCGTCGAAGAAAACGAGGCGGTTCAAAAGTCCCTCGTTTGTGTGCCTGTTGAGCAGTGCAAAGCATGTCCCGACGCATACTTCGCGCTGGCGATTATTGAGTTCGTGGGGCAACCATTTGTTATTCTTTTTTACCTCGTCAATTTGATCAACATTGTTTCGATGTTAACGTCGAAAGCTGATGCTAATTCAGTTGTAGATTCTACAATCGCCTTTAACACGTCACTGTCGAGGTTTTTGAACGGCCGCGGCGTACATTTTTCAGGTAAAAATTTCCAGATTGGTAGTAAGCAACCAACAGGTAGTGCGTCCGTTTGTGTTATTCGCTCCGTAAACGTCGATGACGTTGCTTGCCGCTTGTGCCGTGCTACTGCCACGATGGAATTCATATCCCATAGATATTTCAATTTTTAACGTATCCATGATGACGAAAAGATTCAAATACGATGAAAACATAACGCTAATCAAGAAAAAAAAAACATGTGTGCAGTTCACAAGTGGTAGAAATGAAACCATCAAATGAAATTAAATATAAAATAAAAATGTATCACAGCAAAGGATTTATTTAATATGATCATTTTCAACCACAAGTGCGCCAAAAATATAACATAAAAGTTTCATTATATAGCAAATAAATGGACCTAAAAAACATTATTTTTACTGTGTGTGACTGTGATTTTAGTTTTTTCTTCAAATAAAAATGCTTTATAATAGCGCCATCTACTTAATTCTATTGGTAAAGTCATTTAATCCAACAAAAATTGATTAAATCTCAAAGCAGTACATAAGATAGACGTTAGATGATATAAATACATCATCTAACGTCTATCTTGAATATGAATACTTACGCGATAGAGCCATGCTGCAGTTATATTAGTAGTATTGTTTTAGCACGAATGGGTCGTCTAGACCGGGGAAGGACCACGCTCTCACAGAATACCAGCGTCAAATATTAGCTTAATGCTGCTGTTTTTCGTATGGTGAGAATAAAGAACCGGAGACCCTTTTTACTGGAAACGAGTAATTCCATCTAAATCCTCACGGATGACAACGCATCTGCATTTTAATTCGTAATCGAGGATAGATGTAGACGTCTATGGGCCACAGCATCCACTTACCACCAGGTGGACTGTGTGCTCGTTTGTCATCCTATCCCATAAAAAAACACGAATAATTTAATATAAATCGATAAGTTATATAATCATCGATTGTAATGACGGAATTGATTAAGATAGTTTTATTGGTTATTTTTATTTATTTAATAAATTTGTTCACTTTTAGCTGTTTATTTTAGCAGTTAAAATGTATATTAACTATCTTTAAAGCACCGCACAAAGAGGAGACCGAAATAATAAGAAACACTTTTTTTTAAATACTAGCAATGCTATTTAACATCACTAGAATTCTCACTCCATTATTGATAAGCTTAAAAATAATAATCGAATGACAGATTTGAACCCACAACCTTTTGACTTCGCGGTCCGTACCCTGCCATTAGGTTACTTTTGCTTACTACAATGTATATCATTCTCACTCAGACTAAATCCTATCGATTATACGTTTGTCTCTTTTTACTGTCGCTTTTTCGTTTCATCAAGTTTCAAATCACAACGATGCTAAAGAAGTTTTCACTTCAAAAGTGCCTAATTTTGAAAAAAATATTTAAAAATAAAATAAATTTATAATTAGAATTCGTAGTCAAATAAAAATTATTTTGTATTTAAATCCTATACCTTTAAAGGAGCAATTCATGTATATGTATAATCTGAATCTCGAAAATGGCTCCAACGATTTTCATAAAATTTATTGTCCAGGGAGTTTCGAGGGCAATAAATCGATCTAGCTAGGATTTATTTTTAGAAAATGTCTTTTTGTCTGTGTTTTCAGGCAATCAAAAACACTACAACAATATCAAAAACTGCTACAATATCGTTAGAATAAGAAGGTAAATTTTGACAGCGCGTTAGTGATTATAATAGCTCATATGGGATATCGGGTCTTCAGTCCGATTTTTTTAATTTTTTTTTTCAAGTTCCCTTCTTTTTTGAGAAAATCTATTATTTCGAGCCCCTTTTTAGTATTTTTAACAACACAAAAAATTTAAATTAAACTAATTGCACTTATGACTTTTTATTCAAATAACCGGTTCAGTTTTTTCTATTATGTCGGAAAGATCAAAAAATATTATTCATATTTCATCAGTATGTAATTTGTATCTAAATATAATTTCCAGAACCCACGATTTAAAAAAAATACCGGTCAACCAGGGACTGATCAGTAACGCGACAATTTCATTGGTAAAGACCTATTTATTATATAGAGATTTGTGAGTACAAATTTAGTTTCTATTACCAGAATCGATATCGCCATAAGTAGGAAAATCCCAAACACGCTACGTTTTGATTATTGATGTAAGTGTGGACTGACTAAATGTTTGACATTCTATCACCATTCATCGATGACTTCAATCTTTAAATTTGCACTGCATTAGCAAAAAAAGACGTAAATTTTTGTATATTGTTAGTGGTATTGTAAACAAACAGTGTATAGATCTAAAATTTAATTGAACTTAGTACTTAACATATATTAATAGACAAATTTTAGGTAATTAATAAAATAGAATTTAATAGAGAAAGATTAGAGTTAATTTAGAAATAATTAATATATTTTAAAGGGAATAACATTATAGTAAATATATAAAAATCATTCAAAACTTCGATGCCGGTGCTTAGGATAAAACGAGTTTTAAATACTGAAAAGCTTACCGTAATTAGTGTGCAAGAAATCCTGAAATGAAATCGTTTTCTATTCAAATCTACCACGTAGTTTCTTTGCAAGAATCTTGATTGAAGAAACAGCTATGAACTAAAAACCGTAATATATTATACCGTACCGTACCGTTATATTACCGTAAATATTATTTCAGGAAAATACTTCTACCATTTCATTGCCGTGGAGCCGTGGTAGCTCAAATGGTTAACGCTCGCTGTAAATATAACAGAACGTGAGTAACCCGGGTTTGAGCCCCGCCGGCACCAATGAAATTATTAATTGCAATTTTAAGTGCTGATTTATCACGTGCTCGGCGGTGAAGGAAAACATCGTGAGGAAACCTGCATGTCTGAGGAATAAGAAAAAAAATATTTCGAAGACATGTGGAGTTCGCCAACACGCATTGGGACATTCCTTGCCCTAAAACCCCCTCAGAAATGAGGGGATGCCTGTGCCCAGCAGTGGAACGGCTGTAACTTTACTTTACTTATTTCATTGCCCCGTAATTCATACATGAACATTTCAATTGTTTAACTATTGTGTCTTTTTTGCGGACAGGGAATTAGTTAAAATACCGAGCAAGTTCTTTATATAATTGTAAAATATAACTTATAGACTTATAATAAGAAGTAAAAACCAACTACTAAATCTAAAATTATAATTACAAAATGCTCCAACACGTGACTGGAGTTTACTCCTGAAAAACCACTGTCTTAAAATATATATAATAGGCAAAGGAAGTAACCTAAACTAAGACTCAAATACATTGATATATTGATTTGATAAAATATATTACATAAAAATATCTATGTGACTTATATTATATTATTCATTTCGCGTTATAAGACACGCGAGTAATTGGCGCAGAGGAAAACTATAACAGCTTCACTTTTTGTTAACGCTGGATTTTACTACCCATTCGTTTTTCATTTCAGTGCGCTATACTCCATGCATCTAGTTGTTTTTTTATAGAAGAGGGGGCAAACGAGCATGCGGCTCACCTGATGTTAAGTGACTACCGCCGCCCATGATCAACCGCAATACCAGGAAAATTGCAGGTGCGTTGCCGGCCCTTTAGAAAGGAGTACGCTCTTTTTCTTGAAGGTCCCCAGGTCGTATCGGTCCGGAAAAATCGCTGGTGGTAAACTATTCCACAGAGAGGTTGTACGCGGAAGAAAACTCCTCTTAAAA
Organism: Parnassius apollo; assembly: GCA_907164705.1. Lineage (NCBI taxonomy): Eukaryota > Metazoa > Arthropoda > Insecta > Lepidoptera > Papilionidae > Parnassius > Parnassius apollo. The sequence goes on from CAJQZP010000885.1 coordinate 12,572,683, forward strand.
CCTACAGTGGTGGACCGCCAAGCATCCAGATGGTGTGGATGGTATCGGGACGTTTGCCGCGTAGTGCGTTCACGAAATTTGGCGGCTGGGATTAATCCGAACAATTCCTCAGAACACTCCATGGTATATGCGAAAGAAAATGCAAAGAGATGCAACATCTCTTCGCAGTGCCAGTGAATCGAGCCAATCGGAAAGCACTCGGTCGTCGACGATTCGAGCCGCTCTGCGCTGGATGCGGTCAAGTGGAAGGAGCTGGTACTGGGGAGCCCCAGCCCAGAGATGGGAACAGTATTCCATGTGCGGCCGAACCTGCACCTTGTAAAGTTGCAGGCGGTGTGCCGGCATGAAATACTGTCCCGCTCTGCTGAGCACGCCAAGCTTTTAAAAGGCCAATTTGGCCTTCTCTTCCAAGTGACCACGAAACTGCACGTCACTCGATATGTCGACGCTGAGGATTCCGATACTGGCTGAGGCAACAAGGGGAGTGCCTTGAAACTGAGGAGATACGACAAAGGGGTTCTTTTTAGCGGTTAACGCGCAAACTTGTGTCTTCTGGGGGTTAAACTGGACTAGATTTAGTCGCCCCCAATCCGAGACTCTGTTCAGAAAAGACTCGACTTCAGACACAAGTTTGTCCCGGCACTCGGAGACGTTTTCCCGAGAAATATTGGCTCGGCCGGTGTAAAGAGCATCACCAGTGCTGTCATCTGCATAGCAATGAATGTTACGGGTTTGCAACATATCATTGATATGCAGAAGAAACAGCGTTGGCGATAGCACGCAGCTTGTGGAACACCAGCATTAATAGGCTTGCAATCGGAGCTTGCACTGTCTACAACGACCTTCATGCCCCGATCTGTAAGAAAGCTGGTGCTCTAATCGCACAATTTCTCGGGAAGCCCATAGGAAGGGAGCTTCAAAAGAAGCGCTTTGTGCCAAACCCGATCGAAGGCCTTCGCAATGTGCAAACTAACGGCCAATGCCTCCCGCTTGGACTCTACTGCCTCCACCCATCTGTGAGTTAGGTAGAACAGAAGATCACCAGCTGACCGACCACGGCGAAAACCGTATTGGCGGTCATTAATCAGCTGGTGATCATCAAGGTACCTCATGAGCTGGCAGTTTACAATGGACTCCATTGTTTTGGAGAACAAGGAGGTGATGGCGATAGGCCGGTAGTTGGTCTGAGCGGTCGCCTTTTTTAGGGATCGGGTGGACGAAAGCTGTTTTCCATGATTTTGGGACTACGCCTAGGGAGTAGAAGTACCGGAAAAGACGCGTTAAAACCGGTGCCAACTCTGGAGCACACGTCCTCAGCACAATTAGGGGGATTCCGTCAGGCCCACTCGACTTGTGGATGTCCAGGGAGAGGAGTGCTTTGCGAACCGAGCGCTGTGTGAACTGCACTTCCGGCATAGAGCACTCACACCGCGGGATGGTCGGCGGCGTACTCCCCCCGTCATCGAGAGTCGAGTTGGACGCAAAGAAAGAGCCTAGAAGATCGGCTTTCTCCTTTGCGGTATGGGCCAGAGAATCGTCCTCCCTATGCAGAGATGGCAAAGATGGCTGACAGAAATTCCCCTGGACAGCCTTGGCGAGAGACCAGAATGCACGGGTTCGGCACAGAAGGAAGGCGAACTAGTTTCTCGCCAATTCTGCCTATGTGCTCTGACTTTGCCTTGGCAATGACTCTTTTGAAGGACCTAGAGGCGGAATTATACTTCTTTTTTTATCTATCTTAATATCATTATCTCTTATCACTTATTTTAATATATAACACAATATTCTAAATTAAATCAACATTAAATATTTCATTTTTATTCGTATTGCAAAACCGATTGCTATGTAATCCAAGACTCTAAGTTAATTCAAAATATCTTTATCTTTCAGAAATTATCGTTTTATAGAATTAATATAAATTTGACATTTATCCTAAGAAACAATGAATGATTTTTAAGATATATTATCCCGCGACGTCAACAAAAATCATTTCATCAGAAGCTATCGCATAACATACATTCAAAAAAAGAACATACAGTCGAATTAAGAGCCTCCACCTATTTTTGTAGTCGGCTAAAAGTGTCAAATATTCTAATGCCAACATTTATCAAGTTTGGATTGTGCTGAAATTACAATAAATTTAAACTTTTAAAAGTCAAGTCTGTCAAGCAAGTTTGAACAAAGGCGTTACAATTTTCTACTTATTTTATACTATGAACTACTTAACACTTGTCGGTCTTATAAAGTCAAGAGTATCGAGTCGGTATGAGTTTAAGTTTAAATACTCTGTAAGAAAAATATTAAAAGAAATATTTCAAGGACAGAAACATTTGGCAAGTTTAACAATTCCTTTTTTCAATAGTCTTTATAAACATCTTTTCTTTATTTATCTTTTTGCACTTCATAGATAGCTTCAATATTGTAGTTCCATACCATGTCAAAAAATTTATAATTAAAATTTGATATTGTAAAATTGTATAGGAAGGTTTTCGTATCCTTAAATACAGCATTATTTCTAGTATAGGGATCAGTGCAACAATTAGTTTGTAATTTTTAGCTCATACTTAATTAAAAAGAACAGCAACTTTTATTGTTTCTACACTTTTTGTGTATTTTTATATTTTTTATATAATTAAACATACATAGTCTCAAGATATTTATCACAATATTATAATATTACTTCTCACCTTGTAAAAAGCAATATTAACAATATTTCCTGAAAAAAAAATCTATTTGTCTTTTTTTTCAATCTAAATTAAAAATATCTATTGGGCATCGGCAGAAATGAACCTCAAAATTTATAAAAGCTAAATACTGAAATATTTATTGGAATAATTATTAATTATTACTCACCTGTATTTTTAATCAATGATTTGCACTCTTTACAGACACTAATTATCAGCAGTAAATACATTTATAAAAGTTTACACGTATAAATTATTTACCTATATTTATATAACAGCGCACTTTACTGCCAGCGCGCGCGCTTATTCGTCAAATCAAATAACGCGCGCTTCCCTGGCTTTCGGTTACACACTTCCCTCCTTTTTCACGAAATCACTCCCACAAATTGTAGTAAAGCAAGAGGAAAGATGTTATACATCATAAAAGGATAATAAATACACACCATTATTTTGTCAATAATGAATTGTTTATGTCGTTCATTATCATAATTTTTAAACTGATTGAGCGACTTTATCCATAGTCATAATAAGAAAACGTAGATTACAATATTTCATTAAATGAGTTAAGCTCCATTGAAAAACTACTAGAGTGGAGACACTGCATTTCGCAGAATTAAAAAAGGTAACAGATTATACACGAACTGAATGAGAGCAGAAATTGTTTTTTAATTCTTTCTAAAGCCTGATTATAGGTTAGAAAATACTTCAGTTAACTTTACTACTTAACAACCTTTCCGAGAATTTGAGTCAACTTAAGGAAAAAAGGAGAAGGTCCTCAATTCGACTATATGATATTTTTTGTAGTCATGAACCAATTTTGATGATTTACTTTTTTAATTAAATAACCCGTACTTAGGTAGCCATGAAACCCGATGATTTTCCATAATATTCATCAAATTCAGATTAGTATTATATTATAAAATATTATTTTGTAGCTCTACGTGATAAAATTTTAAATTATTTTCATATCAAATTGTAAAAATCGGCATAACTTTTATGTTAATAAAGCTGAAGAGCGTTGTCAGTATCTTTGTAATTAAACATTCCTACGTGAGAGGTAAAACGTTCTTGAATACTCGTTTTTAATTTCTCATGAATGATATTTTATAAGGACCTTATAACATAACGATTAAAACAAAATTAAAATATTTAAAAAATCATAACTCAATATTCACAACCCATTATAGCCTATTTACGTGGTAGAGCCATGCTGCGGCTATATTACAGTTGTAGCACGAATGAGTCGGCTCGACCGGGGCAGGACCACGCTCTCACAGAATACCAGCATACAATAGCAGCGTAGTGCTGTGTTTCATATGGTGAGTGTAGAGAACCGAAGACCCTTTTTACTGGAATTGAGGCATTCCATCTTTGTCCTCAGGGGTGACAACGCATTTGCATTTAGATCCTTAATTGAGGATAAATATGGATGTCTATGGGCCACAGCATCCATTTACCATCACGTGGACTGTACGCTCGTTTGTCACCCAATGTTATAAAAAAGCCAATGATTTAAACTAAATTTTCTTAAATCATACCTAACTATAAATTTCCGCAAATAGAATACGGTGACGAACTACCAAAATTTTAAAGATTTTTTTCGAAAGAAATGTGTAATAAAGTTAAAAACAAAATAAAAATTAAAATACTTGCAATTATGCTTCAATTTTTATACACCTCGATTATCGTATAAAATATTTCGTAGCTTCCCATTTTAATAGAAAATTCGAATTTCAAACTCCATCTGTGTATTTTGGATAACTGCATATGAAAATACTGCTAAATTTCAATCGTATACGTGCAATAGTCTTTGAAAATAACATTTATGACGGATAGGGACACAGTGAAATACAACGAAATTGACGTGCTACATTTTTTTGGAAAAATTTTGGCATATAAACTAATGATGTTCGTAAAGCGAAGTCCACGCGAGCAAAGCCTAAAAAATCCTCCATGTTGTAAGTTTGTGGTATAAACGTGTTTAAGAAATTTTGGTTGTTTAACGAAGCAGGCAAATAATATTTAACGATACCTCAAAATTTGGCTCTTAGAGTTGAGCTAACTAATTTATGTTCAAGTTGAATTCCGACCATAATTAACTTTTTGTTAAATAATTACTTTTGTAGAAATTGAAAAACATCTTTATAGCTGGCAAACAATTTTTGCAGGAACAAAATAGGTTATTGACCTTTTAACGGTACTTACTAAAATAAAGTTATGTTAAATGATGTGATATTTATCAGAAGAAAATTATATTAGTAAGTAATTAAAGAATTTTAGATTTCCAATATATAAGCATGAGCATTTTGACAAAAAAAGAGGGACTTAAATGTTATTAATGATTAAAAACAAACTTAAATATACAGGTTTATTCTGCAATTACTGGCAAGATGTTTCAAATTAACTAATATAGGCAAATGGTTAAGAAAAATTAATTTTAAAAAATCTAACATAAAATGGACAAACATTATTTGAATACTTATATTAACTGATTTTACTGCGCACGAACATATTCGTAAGGGTCGATCGACAGGCAAAGACGTTGTTGCCCATGAAATCACATTCACTTGGGAATAATTTCAAATAAAAAAATAATGTCAAACGAAGTATCTCTCACAATATTAGTATCAAATTTTTTCCCTTACTTTTTGTACACTTTTTGCAGGTAATTAGAAATATAATTATCTATAAACCTACTTATTACTAACCCGCCGTGCGTCGCATCACCCGCACACGATATTCGTTTTTCTTAGCTTCTTTCTATTTTTTTTAGCTAGGTTAATAGCGCAATGTTAAATGTACATACCATTTTACATAAATCAGGCTATCATATACAAAAAATATTTTGGGATCAGATCACGCTTAAACAAACGAACTTTTCATCTTAATTGTATTAAGAGTAGATTTAAAATATTATAACATAGATCTTAAATTCTTACATATTATGTGTAAGAATTTAAGATCTATGTTTGTCGTGAAGCGACAATTAAAAACTAAATAACCTAACCTAACTACAACAAAACAACCAAAAATAAAATAAATTATTTAAAAATTTGAAAAGATTTACAGTTTCTTTTATAAAAAAAGGTATGAAGGTGATGATGGGCTGTAATGATGATAGTGATTTACAATATTATTAAAAAAAAATAACAAAAATAAAGATACTGCAACGAAGTATGCACAGGCTATGCCTATGATAGGTGCACAGCGCCTGCTCTAGGTACACGCAGAATCTGGAGAAAGCACATGCAGCGTCTGGAGAAGGTACACGCAGCGCTTGGAGTAGGCCCACGCAACGCCCGGAGCAGATACACGCAGCACCCGGAGTAGACACGCAGCGTCTGGAGTAGGTACACGTGGCGCTTGAAGTAGGCAAACACAACGTCCGGAGTAGACACACACAGCGTCCGGAGTAGACACGCAGCGTCTGGAGTAGGAACACGCAGCGCTTGAGACAAACACGCTCAGCGGCCGAAGATAGCGCGGGCACTAATAGGTGGAGGCGTAGGCGTGGCTAGGCGACGACTTCAGGAGAAGGCTTGCAAGATCCCGAGGCAGTGCGGATAAAGCCTTTAAGAGGTGCTTCTCGTATCAAAGCTGAAGTGAGGACCTCTATCGGCCGATTCCTCGGCTTTTATACTTTTTGACGGATCTGGGATAAGAACGAGAAATTATTTGAAATTATTTAAATTAAAAGCAAATTTTTGTAAATGGCCAAGAAGAAAAGAGTATTTTTGAAGTAAAAACATCAGGCCGGTAACAATATTTGAATAAAAATTGCCACGACAACCAGATAAACAACGATGTCAAAACATGTCAAATTTTGGTTTTAAGCTCGTAATACAGAAACGGCAAGATTTAAGTGAAAAATGAGATATTATTTATATAGGAAAAAAGGTAGCGCAACAGTGCGCACGAAGCCCGAAATTGCAGAGTTACGGAGAACTAAATAAATGATCGAAAAAGGTAGACTCCATTGACACCGATTTAAAAAGTGCTGATAACGTGAAAATACGAAGTGAAAATGATTTGTTATTGTGTTCTTATGAATTAAAAATATTACAGGATCCTATGGAAATAAAGGTGATGCAAAATATCCAGTTTTGAGGTGAATGTAGAAAATCAAAAACAGAATGGAAAAAATAAAAATAAAATAGTGTAAAATGATATGTAAGTATGTATGTAAGCATAACACTACATGTTATAATATTTCTAGACATAAATTCTGTATTTATTATATTAAATGACATGTAATTATACTATTTAAATCTTGAGCATTAATTGCAGAAATATATATGTTCGTTTTGCTAGAGCTCAACAGAAGACTTTTTTCATTTAAGGCTAATTTCTGAATCGCGTTATGGTTGCGTACACTAAAATTTTATAAGTGAGAACATGTTTTTTTATATAGAAGAGGGGAACAAACGAGCATGCGACTCACCCGATGGTAAGTGACTACCGCCGCCCATGAACACCCGCAATACCAGGGGCATTGTAGGTGCGTTGCCGGCCTTTCAAAAAGGAGTAAGCTTTTTTCTTGAAGGTCCCTAAGTCCGGAAAGATTGCCTGTGGTAAACAATTCAAAAACAAAAAACACAGAGAAGTTGTACGAGGATAAAAAATTATTCATAGGAAGGGAACTTCGAAAGAAGTGCTTTGTGCCAAACCGATCGAAGGCCTTCGCTATATCCAAACTAATGGCCAATGCGTCCCCCTTGGACTCTACTGCCTTCGCCCATCTATGAGTCAGGTAGACCAAAAGATTATCAGCTGATCGACCACGGCGAAAACCGTATTGGCGGTCACTAATCAGCTGGTTATCCTCAAGGTACCTCATGAGCTGGCAGTTTATAATGGACTCCATTATTTTGGAGAAAAAGAAATAGATGACGATAGGCCTGTAGTTGGGCGGATCTGAGTGGTCGCCTGTTTTAGGGATCGGTATACCATAGCTGTCTTCCTTAAATTCCATAAGTAAGAGTACCGGAAAAGACGCGTTAAAACCAGTGCTAACTCCGGAGCACATGTCTTCAGCACAATGGGAGGGACTCCATCAGACCCACTCGACTTGCTGACGTGCAGGGAGAGGAGTGCTTTGCAAATCAAGCGCTGTGTAAACCGCACATCCGGCATGGAGCATTCACATCGCGGGATAGTCGGCGGCGTGATCCCCCGTCATCGAGAGACGAGTTGGACGCAAAGAGAGAGCTTAACAGATCGGTTTTCTCCTTTACATCATGGGGCAGTGAGTCATCCTCTCTGTGCAGTGATGGAAGAGATGACAGACAGAATTTCCCTTGGGCAGCCTTGGCGAGAGACCGGAATGTACGGGTTCCCGAAGGAAGGCGAATTAGTTTCTCGCCAATTCTGCCGATGTGCTGAGACCTTGCCTTGGCAATGACTCTTTTGAAGGAACTGGAGGTGGAATTGTACTTCTTTTTAATAGCGGTGGTATTTACATCCTGAGGCGTTAATGCGTCAGTCCAGGCCCGGTAGCACTGCTGCTTATAACGTGATGCAATTTTATAGGAACGACCAAACTATGGCTGGGATCTGCCTCCGATTGGCACCACAGAGGATGGAATAAAAATTCCATATCCTGAAGTACCATATCAGCAACAGAATCAGCAACAACACTGGTAACGTACGGCGAGAAGCAAACCCAAGGGTAGGATGCAAAGAAAGACCGCATCCCATCCCAATCAGCTGACCTATAGTTCCAAACACGGCGGTAGAATACAACCGTGACGTTAATATGACAGGCTAATATACCACACTTCGGACAAGACAATGATCCGACGAGTCTTGAGGGGCGTCGACGGAAACCTAATATCAAGGTCAGCAGAAGATCCAACAGGGAAGGTGTATGATCCTTCACATCTGGGATCTGCGTAGGCGAAGTAACCAATTGTATCAGACCATATGCTAAGGCAAAGTCATAAACTGATCTCGTTAAACGTGAACCGAGCCACTCGGCATGGTGGGCGGCGTTAAAATCGCCAAGGATCACGATCTCTGCGAATGGGATCTGCTGTAGCACGGAATTCGTAGCCATTTGTACGTGGTCGATAAGTAGGTCTGTTTCAGCATTATTGCTATGGGACCTATATAGGCACCCGTAGATGCGAAGATGGTCGTCGCTGTCCACGCGCAACCATAGGATGGGCAGGTACATACCTTCATGACTGCAGAGGCATCGAAAACAGATATATTCTCTAACGTAGACGCAAACTCCAGCCCGGGGCACATAGCAGTGTTCCAATTTGTACCCCGGGTAGGATAGATATGTAGTTTTATAATACAAAATAGATCATCACGTGAACAGTGTCAACACGTGGATAGAGATTCAATTCATTAAGTGAGCCATCGAACTTCTAGCTTTCCTGTGTTGCATTCTGTTTCCTTTGATTTTAAATTATAAAAAAATACGTTTTGAGATTACATAATTTTCTTTGTTGCTTTTAACTCATTTCTTATACTTGATTCTTGTGGACGATAGGTACAACAAGGTAGTAGTTAAAGGGTGCTAACGACCGCATGGATAAGACACTGTAGTACTTTTTGATTTCTAAACTCAACCGATACCAACGTTTGTAGAGTCGTATCCAAGTCTACCTCCGCCCACATCGCAAATCTTTACATCGGGCATGAATGCGTTCGCTTTAATAGATTCGGATTTTATATTGCCATTGTGGAATTCATCATTTTCTTCATTATTTTATATCAATAATCTTATTTTATTTCTTTTACTTTCTTTATTGGCTAGTTACAGACCACGGATGAACCTGGGTCTCTCTCATAGCTGGGAGGACTCGGCTTAACCGCCACACTTGGCAGGCGGATTTAACGACTGCAGAACCAGACGTTTCGCGCCTTTGATGCTGCTATGCTGCTCTGGGTATAAGTTTGACATAAACGGAACGGTTATGGCGGTATATCTATCGGATGTTATAAGATTTTACACCCCTTACGTCATCCTCTTACGTCATCCTCGAACGAAATGAATTGACGGAATATTTCACATATGCCACCAAACAGTAAGCTTTAATCTATTAGCACGATAAGCTATTCATCTGTCGTAATTCATTGAGCAATATAGCGGGGAAATTTTTGGTCAAATTAATACTATTCAACAAACAGTACTATTGTGTAATAATATAGTTTTAATTACTTACTAAGCTCCAATTAGCATTGATTTTGGGTTAATTGGATTCTATACGTGTAATAGACTATACACCGGATTTAATTCGTGACAATTACCACAGAGACTTAATGAAAAACATTATGTAATAACGTAACGTAACGATGATATTTATATTTTCGCGACTAATGACGAATATTACTTAAATTTAGTTAAAAAAAACACTGAAGGTCTTTATATATGCATAATATTTAACATAATTTCTTAGGTTACTCTTAATTACACAAATAATATTGTTTTAAATCTTATTCTAATTTTTATATTCAGTAAAATCTATAAATAAAAGAGCAGGAGACTTTAAAACTGAACTGTACAAATATTTAACAGTTACTGGCATTCATAGCGGGGACTTTACAAGATTTTGGTGATCCAAACTAGTATTTATTACACCATGGACAACTGCAACCAAATTGAAAAAAGTCACAGAAAATTGATCCCTCAAACGACTAAGATGATATGCATCATAGCGTGTGATTTGTTGTTTTTCAAGTATATTTGTGTTATTTATTTCTGATGTCATCATCAGCACATGTTATCGTTAAAGCGTTAAATAGGTTAGGATGCGTAAGTGGCTGTGTGCTAGATGTATACTTGTGAGTATAAAGTAAGCTATTCAAAATAATCAGAATAAAAACCGCCCAAGAGCGTGTCGAGCCACGCTCAGTGTAGGGTTCCGTAGTTTCCCGTCAGTCACAATAAGTGTTCCCACTTATGAGTTTAAAGGTGGGTAAACCATAATGTTCGCGCTCCAGCAGCGCTCCGCGCTCTTGCAACTGCTCTCGGTAGTGGGTACTGTTGTTTCCATCCAAGTTCAAAATTATTTTCCTAGAAAGTCCTTATAAAGTTCTACTTTTCAGATTTTTTTCATATTTTCTAAACTTATGGTTCAAAAGTTAGAGGGGGGGACACACATTGTTTTTTACTTTTGGAGCGATTATTTCCGAAATTATTGACATTATCAAAAAATGATTTTAGTAAACCCCTATTCATTTTTAAACACCTTTCCAACAATATATCACACGTTAGGGTTAAAATTAAAAAAAAATCACTTCCCACTTAACATATAGGGGGGCTACCCTAATAAAACATTTTTTTCCAATTTTTATTTTACCACTTTGTCGGCGTGATTGATACACATATTGGTACCAAATTTCAGCTTTCTAGTGCCAACGGTCACAGAGATTAAGCGAGGACCGACAGACGGACAGACAGGCATGGCGAAACTATAAGGGTTCCTAGTTGACTACGGAACCCTAAAAAGTACCTACCTAATTTCTCTTGCGTACACAATTGCTTCCTATTTTCTGGACATTGTCGTCACTGTCGAAAATCGTCAGTGACGACAATGTCCAGAAATCATCATTTTCATCAAAATGGTAATAAATACTAACCCAGACTAACTTTCAGGACTCCAGAAAAACGTTCTAACACCTAGATTACAATGAACCGTTATTAATCCTTCTACCAATTAATTAATTATTCGTTTTAAAGAAATTTATTTCTCGTAAGAACATACAATGGTTCACTTATAACGAGATACAAAATAATTATTATACTAAAGTAAAACTATCACATCTACCTCTAGTGCTAGAAGTGTTATAGTTTAAGCTTATTCACCACATATGAGGTTACACGTATTCAAAATAGATTACACTACGAGTATGCGTACATGTTTCCTAAGTTTACTTTTAAACAACTTCATGTTACTGCAATTTTTTATGACGTCTGGTAATTTATTGAACAGCTTTGCTACCTCAAACAACGGCATTTTTTGCCATAATTAGTTCCTGCAGCTATTAGTTGTATTTTATTTTTACTTCTTATATTGTGTGTTGTTGTTTTTTTATATAATTGTTTGTTTGATTGAATAGAATTAGTGGTAATATTTTTTATTAGGGTGCAAGTGCAATAAGTGTATAGTTATGTAAGATTCAGTAAAATAGTTTTTTCGTATAGTACTTTTGTTGGGGTTAGATAATGATAGTGGAATAATGTTTTGATAATTTTATTTTGTGTTCTTTGAAGTGAATTTAGATTTGATTTAGCGGCTGATTGCCATATCTCAATTAGATATTCAATATGTGATTTAACTAAAGAGTTGTATATAATTGTACGTACTTTTTTCGAAATACAATTTGTGACTTTACGTAATGTCCTTAGTAATGACGTGGGTTTTGATTTGACGTGATCAATATGCATTCTCCAAGTGAGTTTATCATCTACCAATAGACCTAGATATTTTTCCTGACTTGAACGTTTTTTGTATTATCAGCAATAGTAAGATGTGCAAACTTTGGTGAAGGTTTATTCTGTGTAGAAAAAATCACAAAGGATGATTTTGACATATAAATTGTTAGTAGATTATATTTCAACCATTCTCCGAGTAAGCCAAGATCTTTTTGAGCATAGGTTATAATGGTGTGAATAGATTTATTCGAAATATGATATGTGTCGTCAGAATATAATGTTAGGTACGCTGTCAGCCCTTTTTGGTTTATATTATTTATAACAATTATTATCATTATTACATTACTTTTTTGTGATACACCCAATAATAACTAAGTAAAAAAAATTGTTTTTGTCATTATCTTAAAATATTTTTTTTGTGTTTTAGCTGATACTTATATGTCCACATTTTGCACCATTATCACGGAGAACTAAGGTGCCTTATCACTTTCATGTATAAAATTGACTCCATTTATTCAACGGTGATTCAAATCAACATTCGCCGGACGCGGTGGTTTTCTCGGGGGTTATTTCGGTAGTAACCGGGGCAGGGCAGCCCTGAATATATTCAAGGACTGCAGATGTTACTCGGGGACGATTAAAAGTTAAAATAATATATATATATATATATATATATATATATATATATATATATATATATATATATATATATATATATATTATATATTATTATTTATATTCCCCTACCCTCACAGAATATATATATATTTTAAAGATACAGTTACAGTTTGAATTTCGTGTTTATTATTTATATATAATAAATTACTGCCTACCAGCTCTTATTTCCAAGTATTTTCTCTAACATCACCGCACTTTACAACTACTTTCACTATGGAAGCACTGAAAGGTTCACTTATGGAGATGTCAAAGTCATTCCAAAGTCAAATGGATAACTTTCAACGGAAACTGCAACAATCTAGTTCTGCTGCCACAACTTCATCTTCCCTACCAGGTGATTTTAATGCTTTTAGAAAATTCATCTTGGCTGCTTTAACATCTTTGCATAACCAAGTAGATCTTTTGGGAAGAGAACTGGATCGTAGTGAAATGCGTCGCCGCAGAAAGATGATCCTACTTCATGAACTTCCTGAAGAAAAATCTGAGGATACTACCGCCGTCATAAGTACACTTATCAGCACTAAACTCCTAGTCCCAGGTTTCAGTAAAACATCCATAAGCCGTTGTCATCGTCTGGGACGCCCTTTCGATAAATCTTCCAGGCCTGTGGTTGTCAAATTCAGCGATACTGTGATGCGAGACAAGGTTTGAAAAACCAAACTTAAGAGCACAGGTATAACCCAGTCTGGGTTTCTAACAAGGATGCGGCACAGTGTTTTTCTAGAAGCTAGGCGAAGGTATGGCATCACCAAATGTTGGACCAGGGATGGAGTTATCAATATTTTTACTCCAGATGGCACAAGGCACCAACTTGAGACTTTGTCTGAGCTTGACGCATTATGCAACGGGTCAACTTCTGCTTCACCCATTTATCCTATTGTGGTTGAGGCAAATAAGGCCCCCGAAGATAAAGGTGCACCACAGCGTACTAAGAGGGCCGGTAAAAAATGAACTTTTTCGTAAATAATTTTATTTTATATTTTATTAATTTTGTAATTCTGTTATAACTTTTCTCTGGACTTCATATTTTAGTTTTCTTTTTATCATTATATCTTCATTACCTTTCCTTGTTAATTGTAGATTAGATAGTAAAATGTAATGATTAATAATCTCTCTTTGGAATGTTTATTATTTAGTGTTATAATTTTTCTTGTATGTTGGTAATTGTTATTGTAATCTTTCTTTGGAATGTTTAGTATTAGTGATAAAAGTATATTGTAAGGTAGATAATTGCTAGTTAACGTACTGTAACTTTGACACTTTGACTTATCTGACATTAACACCTCTCACTTTTGTGTCTATGGTATGTTAACGTTCCGTTTCTTCACTTATCGTTAAGTGAATTAAACATTTCTTTCCATAATGCTGGCAGGTAGTTTACTAATGACTTATTTATTTTTGAATTATTTATTTTATAATTATACATATTATAATACATACATATAATAATACATATTTACTTAGTTTTACATATAATTAAATATAATTTAATATGATTTCTTAAGATGATAGTGTTCGGAGTTCCAATTTCTTCGCCTTTGATTCTGCCTCTGATGGATTAAGCAGTATTGAGAGCAAGTTTTAATAGCAAAAACATACACGCTATCCTTTTTTTGGAACAGTGGTTAAAAGCATGTCTTCCATCAACTTCCTTCTCGCTTCCAGGTTTTCATTTGATTCGTAACGACCGTACCGATCGGGGCGGTGGTGGTGTTGCTATTTATCTGCGCTCTCATACACCTTTTTCAGTAATTCAAGTTTCAAATGGTTCGCAGACTGGAAGCGAAGCTGAATTTCTCTATATCGAAGTTATTCTTGGTCATACAAAATTACTTCTCGGAGTTTTTTATAGTCTCTCTCTCACTGTCGACTACTTCACCACGTTAGAAAATATTCTTGACAATCTTACACCTATCTATTATCACAGTATTATTATGGGTGATTTTAATACTTGTCTTTTAAAAAACAACGCTAGATCAATAAAACTTAAATCTATTATTGAAGCAGCAAATTTAAAACTTCTTCCTACTTCTGCCACACACTTTTTCCCGAACTGTGCCCCTTCACTTCTCGACATAATGTTTGTGTCTTTATTCATGGTCAGGCCATGTTCTTAAATTTGGGCAACATGCTGCTGATTCTTTTTCCTATCACGACCTTTTATACTTGTCATACAAAATCCGTCCCCCCTAAAGCTAAGTCAAGGATACTACTTCAGCGTAACTTTAGTGACTTGGATTTGGAGCAGCTTTTAAATGACGCTGTAAAGATTGATTGGAGTGTAGTCGCCAATGCGTCTACTGTTGATGAACAGGTTGCTTTGTTCAACTCTCTGTTAATTCAGCTTTACGACGTTCATGCTCCTGTTCGTCCAGTGCGTGTAAAGCATCCTCCCTCTCCTTGGCTGACCGATGATATAAAAAAAAATCATCGACATAAAAAATTGTGCCAAAGCTAAATACAAGTCACTTCCTACCGATTTGAATAGAGAGAAGTATAGATTAGTACGGAATCGTTGCAATAATCTGTATAGAAAAGCACAACGACGCCATATCCATGAATCAGTACCTGACCCTGCTAGGGTTCGGAAATTTCTTAAGTCCTTAGGAGTTGGGAAATTACGACAAAATCTCACACACCATAACTTTGATCTCAATCAACTTAATTTGCATTTCTCATGTTCGTCTTGCATTAACGATAAAGCAAAACATAATACTTTGGACTCTCTTTCAAAAGCTCCCACTCCGGACACCTCTGTTTTTAATTTTAGCCAATTTAACAGTTGTGATGTTAAGAGAGCCATAATGTCCATCCATTCGAATTCGATTGGTAGTGACTGCATTAGTCGGAAAATGGTCATCCCTCTCATTGATCTCCTTTTACCTATAATCACGTCTATCCTGAATAATTCACTGAATTCTGCTTTTTTCCCTTCAGCTTGGAAAGACGCATTTGTAGTTCCTCTTCCGAAAAAGTCAAATTCCTCTAGTTTTTCTGATTATAGACCTATCTCTATTTTGCCTTTCTTTTCCAAAGTTCTAGAACGTCTTGTGCACAATCAATTAAGCACCTATCTTTTAAAACACAATCTTTTAAATCCCTTGCAATCCGGTTTCCATCCTGGCCATAGTACGACTACTGCACTTTTACAAATCACTGATGATATTCGGTATGGTATGAAGAAACAAAAGCTTACCATTCTCACGTTGCTTGATTTTAGTAACGCATTTAATACTGTAGATTTTGATATCTTGTTAAGCATCCTACGCTCTCTCAACATATCTCCAACTGTAGTTGACTGGTTTCGAAGTTACTTGCTTGGTCGCCGACAGCGATTTCAGATGCATGAGGTTTTTTCCACCTGGACTACTACAGCTGCTGGTGTACCACAAGGTGGCGTGCTGTCTCCTCTCCTTTTTGTAATTTTCATTAACTCTATAAGTCTAAATTTGTCCTCTTCCTACCACTTGTATGCTGATGATCTCCAAATCTATACTCAGTACTCTCTTGAAGATCTATCTAAAGCAGTTGACACTATTAACGCAGACCTGAATTGTATTTCGAATTGGAGTAAATGTTATGGTTTAACGATTAATCCTAAGAAAACTCAGGTCATTGTCATCGGTAGTTCAAGATTAATTGGTAAATTTGACTGGTCTTCCCTACCCCCTATTATACTTGACTGCACTCTAATCCCTTACAGTAACAAGGTTAAAAACCTGGGGTTGTATCTTGACTCCTGTATGTCTTGGACCTCATAGGTTAATGAGGTCAGTAGAAAAATGTTGCGTTAAGCTCTTTACGTAGATTACGTAATTTTCTTCCCACAGCAACTAAAGTTACGCTCGCCCAGTCTCTACTTCTGCCTATCCTTGACTATGCTGTATTTGCTATCTTGACGTTACCGAGGAGCAGCTTAATAAGATTGAGCGCATCCAAAATTTATGCATTAGATTTATATTTGGGCTTCGCAAATATGATCATATCTCCGAATTTCGCAAACAGCTCAAATGGCTCCCGATCCGCCTTCGCAGGAATACTCACATTCTCTCCGCGTTGATAGTGTGCTGTTTAATCCTTCTACACCTCTTTATTTAAAAAACCGTTTCCAGTATCTTTCTCTTACCCATAATCGGTTTCTTCGATCCTCCGTCAATCTTTCTCTCTCTACACCTTTGCACTCTTCTTCCTATTTCAAGAAATCCTTCACCGTAACCGCTGTGCGATTGTGGAACTCCTTACCTCTCCATATTCGTCGTGCTAAATCTCTTCACTCTTTCAAAATTCTTGTTAAATCGTATTATTTAGAACGCTATTAGATAAATTACTTTACCTTTCTCGTACTCTTTTCATTTAATCTATTATATGATATTTTATATATAACTTTCACTTATTTTTATTTGTATGTATTATTGTAATTTTTTTTTATTATTTTGTATGCCCCCCTCTATTTGTAACTTTTGTTTGCATCATTCCTCTACGCAAAGGTTGTCTGGAAGAAATCACTTTCAGTGATAAGACCGCCTATTGTACATACTTTAATTAGTTTTAACTATATTGATGTTTCTGTATTGTGGTGTACAAAAAAGAATAAATAAATAAATAAATAATATATATATATATATATATATATATATATATATATATATATATATATATATAATGAATTAATAGTTAGTTAAACTCCCTCAAACATCTGCAAAAAAACGTATTTAAACATTTATACAAAGCAGCAAAACTAATTTGAACTACAGCATAATATCCGGCCGTTGATTTATGTTAACACAAGTGAAAATCGAAATTAAATATTTTCATCATTTTATTTCTCCATGCAGACCCGTATTTAACTTTCATTCATTAAAATAGTTTTTAAATAACACTAAATGAACGAAAACTACATACAACACCTAGAATCATAATAAACATATTAAACATGATGATGATTATGATTTTATTTGTAAGTCAAACATACATACCATCTTAATATGTGTACATAGTATACGCTCGCGCCTCAAAAATAAGTTTCTTTGACGCAGGTAGACAAACAAACGCTTGTAATTTTTTTTTGCATTTTGATTACAGAAAGTTTTGTCTTTATCCTCGAAAACTGACATGCTACATAATTATATCCTCGTCTCTAAGATATACCATATACTGTAATGCTTCGGATTCAGATCAGGCGACTATTTTTATGAGCTGATGAAATAAGAACATTGCTTTTGCACCACTGCAGACATTGAGCTTTATTGTTATAATAATATACACGGTTACTAAAATGTTTTTGATTCATGTAGAAGCACAAACTCAAGAATGTTTCATTGGTAATTTAATTTTTTTTTTATTAAAGTATGTCTTCATTTTAAATTAGTTTAGAATAATTGGGTTTTTAAAAAATTGTCATTAATGGAAAGATCACACATAAATTTTATAACAAAAATATTTTCATTTTAAAATAAGCACTAAACACCTAAAGTTAAAAATAAATAGTTAAAGATAAATATTGATACCCGACAGTTCTCGAAAATGCCAGGGTTAATTGAAGTCACAATGCTAAATTTGCCTCCATGCACGCATTCATAATACTTCTTATGCGACAGACAGCTGATTGGTGTGTTTTTGTATGTAACTTATTTCTAGTTTAATCATCACTGCATTTTATTAAATCTGTTAAATTTTCCCTAAGGCTAAGTTTGGCCATTCAGCGAAGAAAAACAACAAGTATTCCTGTTACTTTACCGCGGGAAGTAATACAGTATGATAATTAAAGTTTGTAGTTTTATTTTTTTATAACGGTAGTATGTTTATTTCAATTTATTAGTACAGTATTTAATAGCCAAAACTAATTATAATATCTTCACTTTCATTATCAGCCCGGCTTCTTTTTATTGTACAGTGCTGAGGAAATTACCAAGGTCATAACCCTGTTCTGTGTTGTATTAAAAGAATATATAAGAAAAACTCAAAGATTTCTTTTAAAATAAAAACATTAAATATCAGATTTTCTCAGTACAATCTTTGTGAACAGTTCTCTTTTAATGAGAATTCCTTATGAAACTAGTTCAATGCAATAAAAGTGTATTGTTTTCGTTATGAATTTTTTGGTTTAATTAAATACCCTCATCAAATTTATAAAAGAAATATTCGTAAATATAGTTCATTTTAATTAAAATATATTCTATCCCTAGAAAAAATATTGAAATATTTTTATGTTTCAAAACATAAATATATAATGCCCAACTTACGTAATATGCCGATGAACATCCGAACTCTGATTATCATCCGACGTGGTTACATGATACAAGGGTATGCGTATCGTCAACATAATATTCTGTTCTTATTTCCCATTCCATACTCGTTTCTATTTAGAAAAGATTTAATTATAAAAGCGGTATATATATATATATACTAGCTTGCCAGGCAGACGTTGTTCTGCCCTTTTCGACGACACTTTGACATGTCCTATTAAAAATTCTTCAATTCGCAAAAAAAATTGTAGGTCACTCATGGGCAAGAAAACTATCCTATCTCTCAAGTTGGACCAAACTGCACACGGTGTGCAAATTTGATTAAAATCAGTTAATCAGTTAAGTAGCTTAGGAGTCCATCGCGTACAAACAACGTGACACGTAATATATATATATATATATATATATATATGGGGGAGTCTAAATGTTGATACAGATTTTGAACAGCAGCAATTGCGACCATGAGCTATGCGTGGAGATTTTAGCAAATTCCTCCTGAAGGTGGAAAACGCTAACAACCACCAATAGATGTATTGTTGGACAATTAATTTGGTTTGTCTGCTGATCATAAGGTTCTGGGATAGAATCCTGGGTCGTGCCAAATAAAGTTATTTTTCCTTCAAGTAATTCTCATTAGCTGCCCGGTGTCAAGTTGGCGTTGCCTCACCCCCGTGCCTGGGAAAGCACGCAAAGCTGTTGTTCTTGCACCTAATCTCTCTACGGTCGTATCGGTTTACCCTCCCATCGGATTATGAGAGTGAGGGAACAGAAAGTGCACCTGATTTGTGCATACACTTGGGCAATATAATCCTGTCCTGCGCCGATGGCTAATCCCTATCGAAGTGCACGTGGTAGAGACACGCTGTAGCTAGTGCAGGGTAGGTTATGTTAGGTAACCCTTCCTTGTCCCCGTGAGGCGGGTATGTGTAGGCATTTCCCCATGTAATAAAAAAGGTTGGGTTAGTAGTAGTTAGGTTAGGTATTAGTTCCGTTGCTGGGGTAGGGGAAGCTGGTTCTTCCGAGCGCTCGTTTCTTTCTAGCCCCATGGCCTCCGTGTCTCAGATTTTCGTAGGTGGAGTTAGATGCTGCGGAGGAAGGCGCGCCTTCTGTTACTTAGCTGAGAAGGAAAAGGGGAGGAGAAGTCCCTTCTGAAAAGGGGCTGCCATGTGGTGGCCGACGCTGGTGAGGCCGCGGATGCGTGCAAAAACATTCCCGTGGCCCTGCCATTATGCGGCGAATGTGGAGCATTAGCTTTTAGTCGGTCCAATTTTGACACTGACTTTTGACTTCCTTGCCCCCACGAGGCGGGATGAGTAGGCATTTCCCCATGTAAAAAAGGTGTTAGTAGTAAAACTTGTGGCACTATAGTCGATAGCTTCCACAATTGCTGAAAAATTTTCGCTGTGAACTAAATCTACATGCAGGTCTACTATTACGTTGTAGTTTTTCAAATCACTCTTTCGGAGCAATTTTCTCAATGCATTTTCAATCTGTTTAAGTTAAATGCGCTGGTAAAGCTACAAGGTGAGGCTGTGAAAGTGAAGCTTTTATACTTTTGGTAAAATATTAAAAATTTATTTACATTTTTTCATTAATCTACTTCCAAGTAGACTACTGCTGAAAAAGCAAACACACGTTTGCCAAGAGAGTAGCATTTGCAATTGTTTAGACAATATTGTCGTATTGGCCATATGTGAACAATCAAAACATCTTAGCTGTTAGTGTTAAATTTGAAGCAAGCCCTCTTAAAATTGTTATTTTATCATCTGTCGTAGAAGTTCCAAATGAAAATTTATGTAAATTGTGCTGTTCATTAAGTTGACCACGTAGTTCACAGCGGCTGTCTGCATTGGTGCATTTCTCCAAAACAAAGATTTTTAGTTATTTACATTTCTATATTACATTTTTAGTAATTACATTCTAGGTCTGGATATGTTTCTTATGAAATGTTTTAGAACTTAATTTAAAAAACGGTTACAGAAATTTACGATATTAGCAATTTATTTTATATCGCAAATGTGCTACCCTAAATGAGCTAATGATGAGTCCACTGCTGACGTGATTTTAATAGACTCTTCATCACGTCACGTGATGAAGAGTCTATTAAAATTCTGCTTTTATCAAATATACACAATCAGCGCCGCTAGCGGTGTATAATAAAATTATTTTACGATATAACAATAACATCTAGATGTTATTGTTATATCATAAAATAATTTTCTAGAAATAATATTGTCGTGTTTAGTTGATAATGTCGCCAAACAATCTCTGCTCATTGATTTGGGCAAGGCATATCATGATATAGTCAACAAACACAATAAAATTTTATGAAATACCGCCATTTCACTTTCAATAATCGACTAATTTATGATATTTTAAATTCTAAGATCTGATCAATACATATATAAAATCTTTTATTTGAACTATAAGGATAATAAGAGGTTTTTACTAATGCAATGCGATTTTTATCAATTTATTTGTAGATAAAAAACTAATACCCAAAAAATCCTTAATTTTATGATTTTCGATAGATGTCACTTTATCTTTATCTATTTAAATAATAATTAGTTACTACAAAATTTATTTATATCACCTAGAATGAAACAACAAAAACTAAAAAATGTACATTAGAATTTTCAAACAAATTATGAATTTTATTTAATTACTATATAAATATAACTTATTAATATTATTTAATTTATTAGTGAATATGAAATAGTGAAATTTTGCCTCCAGTTTAGTAATTTTACAGTTACTAAACTGGAGGCAAAATTTCACTATTTTTTATGTATTTTACGTTAGATGCCACTCTCTTGAAAGAGTGAATACAACAATAATATCGTAGAATAATAATATCGGCGTAGCTCAATTTATTACGCCCCGGTTAAAACTAATTTTGTACTTTATTTATAAATATTTTTTTAATAAAACACATCAATTGCATAAAATAGAAATTGACATCTAAAGAAAGGCAACATCGGATATAAAGTAGCCTATACCTAAGTAGCCCCGGGTCCCTAACTACCTACACACAAAATTTCATGGAAATCTGTTCAGGACGTTTGCGTGAATCTTTAATACACAGACAGACAGACAGACAAACAAAAATCCTAAAGACCACTAATTTGTCTTCAGTGCTCTTTATTGAGTCCCCTGGACTTATTTTTTCCAGAAAATATTAGAATTACATACACGACTTATCTACAAATTTATTATATGTATATAGATTACAGACAGCACTTTTCTACAGATCTATTATATGTATAGTTGATACAAAATATTCAATTTTAAAGAAAAATTGTTTTATTTACTACTACTACTACTACTACTACTTTCATCTATCAAAAACTACAATATGCACAAAATCCCGATAAATCCAAATACGGTAAAATATTGCATTTGTTAATCCTTACGCCCATGTATTCTACGCCATAAAAGCAATATTAGTTCATTTATTTAAAAATTGTTAATTTATTCAAACCTGTATTTCCATTTTTATTGGCACTTCTAGCATATACAGAAAAGATCGATGAAGAAGACAGATATACTATGAAAATCACACAAAGGAAGTGTGTTTTGACTACAGTTTAGATTTAGTGACGTCTGAATCCTATGGGAGCAATGAAACGAGCTATCACAGTGCCAAAAGTATACGTTGTAATACGAGGTAATTCAACAGCACTCTACTCCATACACTATTAAACCAAGTCATCACAAGAAAACGCGACACGAGGATTATTACGAAAGAAACAGAACGGAAAACCTAATAATAATACGTGTTTATTGCACAGATGATATATCAGCTCCATATATGTGTGTATCTCCTGCTTGAATTTGAGTAGTACTCATCTGCTCTGGTTACAAAATTTTCTACGTCCAACACTGTGTATTAAGCTGGACCCATACTAACCAATATTTAGATATTTAATCTCACTATCATCATTAACAGTTAGATACTGTGGAAAAATCCTTGTTTTAGAGCGCACAAGTGATATCTGACAGCAAACACCAGGCCGCCTTTTTGCACAACAACAACTTCGGGTCCCGTGCCTACGTCACAGCCACAGTAACTTCATGTATATACTTATTATACTCTTTGACAGTAACCAAGTGAAACTGGCGACACTCAAGCGTGTCTGCTGTACTAGCCTATGTCAGAGAGGTCACAGACAAGATTAGCTACATCTTAGGGCGACCTTCTAATAAAACATTTTACAAGCCATCGAAAAAGGTTAGTTAGTAAGTTTGCGTTAATTAAAGAAATCAAAAATAAACTACATTGCTTTCCACATCGCAAAATAGCAGAAGAATAACTGTAAATGGTGGCATGAATAATTGATTAAAATATCTGAATATTTTCACCATATTTCATAAAACAATAAGTCGTTGCATTTATTATGTCAGTACATTAATTATAGCTATAGTAATACTGACAGCAAACCCACCGTTAACCTTCTAAAGACCACAATGTGTATTTATCTACGTATACAGGATTGCCTCTGAATGTATTTAAAATGAAGAGAAATGTTTACTTTTTGATGTAAAATATTAAAGCTTTGTTAATGAAAATGGCTAAATACTAATATGGCGTACAAATGAAAGCTAAAACAGATAGCACGTGAACTTAGGTGCTTATTATTCCTTTCATTCATTGTTTACAGTTTAACCGAAGTCACTATTTTTTTCAGGAAAAGTAGAGTTATATTCTATTTAAGCACTTATTGTACTTAAAATACTTATGAAACTATATGGAATTCTGCTTTAGAAGTAGTCACAATTTTATTTAAAAAAAATACAGATCTAGGAAACAAACAAGTTTAACTTTACCATTTCATATTATCATTTCGTTCAATAAAGTAGGAAATAAGATTGATTTTAATAACTGTCTTTAAAATTTATTTTTTTATTGAATTATAATAAATGAGATATTTTATAGAGCCTCAAGCTCAATGTTGAGTATGGGATATCTAAAAGCTGTAATAAGTAATAACAAGAAGTGCCGAAATACTAACTGTCCATTAATTATTTGTGTTGAAGGCTGCTTTAGTAAAATATAGACAAATACTTCAATCTCCGAACACAGATGTAGAATCCAAGTGAACAGTGGTTAAAGTCAATCAGTCTGGCCGTAGTCACTACCAGATGCTCAGATTACAAAAAGACGATTTAAGTCGTTACAAAGGTTCAAAATAATGTTTCAAAGTCATGCAACCTCAAGAACTGCATGACGAGAAACACAATGTATTTTATTTTTGATTTCCTGTATTTAGACTGACTTGACTAGACTAGACTACTGAACTGCATGATAAAGAAAGCCAAAAATCTATCACAAACAGTCTACTATCATTATAATATAAAGAAAGACATCGAAAACAGACTGAGGGAAAATAATACGTAAGCCGTATACCAATGTAACTACAACTTAAAATACATACATAATGTACAATATATGTAATATATTAATAATTATATAAAGTACTCTAACAATATAGTAATTAATTTTATCTATTTACCAAATATATTACATCCTTAAGTTAATTAAGCTAATTCGTCTCACGTATCCTCCAATAAATTATTATTTGTTATTCGTTGCGAGCTCCCCCGATACAGGTTCTGGGAATTGACATATCTGATAAAATAAAATATTATTTTATTTCTTTTAACGTCATAAAGATTATTTAAACAATTACTTTTTGATTTCATCTTCATAAATCGATTATTACGACCAATATTAATTAATTTTCTAATTTTGATATAATGAATTTCACTAAAGGACACGAGTATTGATGCGATTGCGGGTGGGAAACTAATAAGTACTTGGAGTCTTTCACAAGCACTTCAAATCCGTTCTCCGTGGTAGCACTACTCCGGAGGCAGGAGCTAAAGTTGGGAGTGCTAAAGTCCCATCAGCGATGCCAAATTTATAATCATGTCAAATTGTCAACCACTTCACACAAAACACTTCAGTGTTTTTACGGGAGGGCTACGATGGCTACCCGAGTACAGAAGCAAAATACGACACCTGTCCAACTGCAGAGAAGTCTGAGAGAGAGTGATGTTGTACCGCCGAAACTCTTCACCGCTGCATAATAATACGTTTTCAAGCTACTAGATTGGATATGATACGGTATTAACATCAATGGCGAGTACATCACTCACCTTCGATTTGTTGTCGATATAGTCCATACAGCAGAATCGCTGGAGGACTTAAGCACTATACTTAATGACCTTAATAGTGCCTACCAACCAAAATTATTAAAACGAACATGGACAAAACAAAGATCATGTGTATTGTCCATGTCACACCTATGCCGAAAGTTGTTGGATGCAATACGCTCAAAGTTGTCGACGAGTATGTTTATTATTTTGAAATGATCAAGTTAGTAAGTATAAACTTGGGTTGACTGGCAGAGAATGTCGACTGGAATTAAGTCCACTCAATGTAACCTTAGTTGTAAGGTAACAATGGCTTACAGTAAAGAATAACTCTAGTCTGACTACTTAAGGTAAACTTCGACCGAGAGGTCAATCGACGGATTCGATTCGGTTGGGCAGGTTTCGGGAGATTATGCGACATTTTCTCGTCAGGTTACTTCTAAACTGGAAAACAAGACTATACAAGCTATGAGCACTGGCAGGAGCTGAAACGTGGCCATTCACTGCAGGTCATTATCAAATTTAAGGTGGCTCCAGCGAGCTATGGAGAGGTTTACTCTGTGTGATAGACTTAGAAATGAGGATATCCGCAGTAAAACTATAATAACCAATACAGCCAAACGGATTATTAAGCTGAAGTGACAATGGGGCGGCTCGAAGAACTGACAACCGATGGGGAAGATAGATTCTCGGGTAGCAACTGGTAACCTTGTGGTGTAGGACAGTCCGCCACTAGATGGAATGACGACCTCATAAGATATGCAGGAAGTCGATGGATCAGGTGGCTCAATATCGTTCTTTGTGCCATCCGAAAGGTCTATATTCAGCAGTGGATTTGTGAATGGATATAATAATGATGATAATGATGACATGTGTATTTGCGGTGTAAAAATATTCACTGTCCCATGTCACCCCTTGTATATTACAGGAGGTGACAAAAGGAAAAGAAACAGTAGATCGACAACAGCATTTTCCTAATAATAACTCAATATGATAAGAAAACTACGGTTGCGAACCCACTTGTCTAGCGAGGCAACTACGGCGGTGGACTTCTGATAGATTGTAACGGTAATGGTAACGTCAGATTCTATTAATTTAGTATTAGTGTAGCCTTTTAATAATAGTTCCGGATATCTACGACGCAAGATAAATTTCCCAAGGTAGCGGAAACATTTTGCTAGAAAAGTAAAGTTTTCGACGGGGGAATTTGCTTAAAACTTTAAGGACTACGCTCTCACAGAGTAGCAGCGTAAAATAATAGCTTAATGCTGCTGTTTTTCGTATGGTGAGTGCAGAGAACCGGAGACCCTTTTTACTGGAAACGAGGCACTCCATCTTAGTCCTTAAGGTTGACAACGCATCTGCATTCTAATTTGCAATCGAGGATAGATGTAGATGTCTATGGCCCGCAGCAACCACTTACAATCAGGTGGACTGTGTGCTCATTTTTCACCCTATCCTATAAAAAACATATATTCGATAAAATATCTTTCCTGAACAAAAATTTACGCTCATATTAATACAGTTGATAATAACATTTCAAAAGCTTTAATTGAAATGCAATAACATGTCCTTTTATCTCTGAATTGTCCATAAAAGTAACAGGTCGGAGCACTTTCATATGTGCTTCCTTTATTCTTTAAAAAGGGGCAACTAGAAATAAAAGTCGGCTCCACTTTTTCAATTTTCGTAGGCAATCAGACTGGCGGCAGCTAATGTTTTAGTAGAAAATGAAACTGGTAAATGAATTTTTCTTTTAATTTAACAATGATATCTAACGTTGTGTATTTTACAAGTAACTAGTTATACTCTTAATTTATTATACAAATAACTTAATTTATTATAGAATCACATAATCTGGTTTAGTGCAACTGTTAACTCTGAATTATTAAAAATAAAATGTTCAAAAAAGGAAAAAACAATAAGCAAGTAAGCTAATAATTTCCAAATAAGTATAAATCTCCTAAAGTTCTGAAGTGATATTTAAGATATTCAATAATTTCGAAATAAATAGACTAGAACGTGCTTAGTGGCAATCCTTGCAGTAGGCATATGTTCAGCAGCTGGCTATAATGATGATTATTTTTAAATTTTTTAAGCCAATAATGATTTCTTATATTTACGCGAACACTACACATTAATTAAAACTACTTTTACGGATTTTATCGCGTTTAATTACGCTTTTAATTACTTTTTTAAGTATACTTTTAAAATAATTAAAAGTATAATTAAATGCGATAAAATCCGTAAAAGTAGTTTTAATCAATTTTAAGTCAATTTTTTTTACAGTTTAACCATTCACACCGGCCGAGCCAATATTTCTCGTGAAAACGTCTCCGGGTGCCGGGACAAACTTGTGTCTGAAGTCGAGTCTTTGCTGAACAGAGTCTCGGATTGGGGGGCGACTAAATCTAGTCCAGTTTAACCCCCAGAATACACAAGTATGCGCGTTAACGCTATAAAAAGAACCCCTTTGTCGTATCTCCTCAGTTTCAAGGCACTCACCTTGTTGCCTCAGCCAGTATCGGAATCCTCGGCGTCGACATAACGAGTGACGTGCAGTTTCGTAGTCACTTGGAAGAGAAGGCCAAATTGGCATCTGAAAAGCTTGGCGTGCTCAGCAGAGCGGGACAGTATTTCATGCCGGCACACCGCCTGCAACTTTACAAGGCGCAGGTTCGGCCGCACATGGAATACTGTTCCCATCTCTGGGCTGGGGCTCCCCAGTACCAGCTCCTTCCAATTGACCGCATCCAGCGCAGAGCGGCTCGAATCGTCGACGACCGAGTGCTTTCCGATCGGCTCAATTCACTGGCACTGCGAAGAGATGTTGCATCTCTTTGCATTTTCTTTCGCATATACCATGGAGAGTGCTCTGAATAATTATTCGGATTAATCCCAGCCGCCAAATTTCGTCAACGCACTACGCGGCAATCGTCTCGATACCATCCACACCATCTGGATGCTTGGCGGTCCACCACTGTACGTTTCAAAAGGAGTTTTCTTCCGCGTACAACCTCTCTGTGGAATAGTTTACCACCGGCGATTTTTCCGGACCGATACGACCTGGGGACCTTCAAGAAAAGAGCTTACTCCTTTCTAAAGGGCCGGCAACGCACCTACAATTCCCCTGGGGTTGCGGTTGATCATGGGCATCGGTAGTCACTTAACATCAGTTGAGCAGCATGCTCGTTTGTCCCCTCTTCTATAAAAAAAAAATTATTTCCTTGTATGGACTAAACAATAACACAAGCTCATTTGGCATAAAGAACGTCGTTAGTTATATTAAGAATTTCATCTCTTATTTATCCCTCAAAGTATTGTCTATTTATTCATAATCGGTTCACAATCGCTATAAATTTCACTTTAAATAAAGACTGCGTTAAAAATTACTTTGACTCTTCAGCGGACAAAAATGGAATACCTCACAGCCTGTAATTAAACTTGTTCTTCATACCCGTTAAAGCAGAAAACGAAAATCGCCTAACTTGGCAATACTTTCGATTGCATGTACTACACTGTGTTACACGAAAAGCAATTAATTTATAATGATTTATTATATTTACGCGAACACTACACATTGAAATAATACTAGTTTTTACAGAATTTATCGCGTATATTTAACTTTTTAATTCCGTAAAAACTAGTATTATTACAATTAATTTAGATCATTCGGGATACGTTGGGCATTCGACTCATTTACAATTCACACCAATCACGAATTAAGAAGGTTCCGTCAGTATTTTTTGATTGGTTTTACCGTAACATTCAAAAACAGAAGATGAATCATCAATACTTTTAAGTGTACCATTTCAAATGAACGAATCATTCAAGATTAACACATGTTTATCATCAATCAATCAGTAGAGCAGATAAATAGCTCTTCGTATTATACTTCCCATGTGAAGAGGGTTGTCATG
Organism: Parnassius apollo; assembly: GCA_907164705.1. Lineage (NCBI taxonomy): Eukaryota > Metazoa > Arthropoda > Insecta > Lepidoptera > Papilionidae > Parnassius > Parnassius apollo. The sequence goes on from CAJQZP010000885.1 coordinate 12,601,754, forward strand.
GTAGCCTAGTTTGACTCGAACTACTACTGTGGTGTTACGCACACGAACTTATCCATAAGGCGCTTTTAGGGTATGGATTAAACTAACATGAAAATTAAAGGCACATGTGACCGTATCCTCGAATGGGACGGTCAGCGATTGAGTTAAAGCAACTTGTATTTGAACCGAATTTCCTTCATCATCATCATCATTACAGCCCTTCACAAGTCCACTGCTGAACATAGGCCTCCCCCAAGTAATGCCACAAAGCACGGTCCTGAGCCACCTGCATCCATCGACTTCCTGCATACCAGGTCGTCACTCCATCTAGTGGGGGTCGCCCTACACTACGCCTACCGGTACGAGGCTGCCACTCGAGAACCTTTCTTTCCCCATCGGTTATCGGTTCTTCGAGCTATATGGCCGGCCCATTGCCACTTCAGCTTACTAATCCGTTGGGCTATGTCGGTCACTCTGGTTTTACTGCGGATATCCTCATTTCTGAGTCTATCACGCAGAGAAACTCCGAGCATAGCCCTCTCCATAGCTCGCTGAGCGACCTTGAGCGTCCTCATATGGCCAGCAGTGAAGGACCACGTCTCAGATCCGAATTTCCTTGCTTTCTTTAAATCCATTGCAAAATATGCCGTATTAATTTTATTTATATTATGTTCATCGTTATATACTCCTTTGGAAAAAAAGATATCCCGAAGATTTTAGCCAGTTATTTAGTCTTGAGATTTGAAATCATTGGTAGATTTACGACGTTATAATTAGCCCAACCCTAATGTGTATTAGATACCTAAAGAAATTTCAACTTTGACCTTATTGTCACCAGCACATCGTGAGGGCTAATAAATTATCAAGCCAGGGATAGAAATTATACACAAATTCCGAAAAAGCCACTAGTACAAACCATCCATATTTTTATTCACTTCTTCTACATCTTCAATATCAGCATATTCATTCATTACTTTACTATGTAAAATAAATATAATTATAAAATAGTAATAAATATATAATATAGTAATATACTAATATAAATATAATATATATTTTATTATAAAACCTAAATGACAAATGAACTTATATTATAGTCCACTTGATGGTAAGTGGCTAGTGTAGTCCACGGACACCCGCAACTTCAAACATAAGTTAAAGCTATATAAGTTGTCGTCTTCACCTTTGAGGAACGATAGGAAATGTAGTTATACTAGCTGTCTGTACTTTCAGACTGGAACATGGCAGCGCTCGCACTGCTATTTGGCAGGGTTCCTGCCTGTTTCTGACGCCAAATTGCTTGTACTTACCCAGATGGACTCCCTGACAGAAAATAAGCGTCAAGTAATAAATAAAACTCTAGTAAAAGTAAAACTTCATAATTAATATACCGATATTATACAAAGTTATAAACATATTCGATGGAGTGTGATATTACTCCCAGGTTCACTGTTAAGCTTGATATAGTAGAGTTGTTTTACTCTAGGGGCTCTGTGTATTCGATTTGTAACTCCAGCTTCTGTAAATAAAATAAGATTCCGATAACGATGAAATGACTTCAGTCTCGTTTTTAGAAATTATAAAATCACCAACTGATTAGTGACCGCCAATGAGGCTTTCGTTGGGGTCGATCAGCTGGTGATCTTCCGGTCTACCTGACTCATAGATGGGCGGGGGCAGTAAAGCCCAATTTGGACGCTTTGGCCGTAAGTTTGGACATAGCGAAAGCCTTCGATCTGGTTTTAATACAAAACGCTTCTTTCGAAGCTCCCTTCCCGAGAAGTTGTACAATTGTATCACCAGTTTTCTTGCAGATTGGAGCGCCAGGGTTGTATTAGACGGTGTATGCTAAAATTACAGGCCTATTAATGCTAGCATTGCACAAGACTGCATGCTATCACCAACGCTGTTTCTTCTGCATATCAATGATATGTTGCAAACGAGTAACATTCATTACTTTGCGGATGACAACACTGGTGATGCCCTATACGCCGGTCGTGAAAATATTTCTTAGGAAAACGTCGCCGAGTACTGGAACAAACTTTAGTCTGAAGTCGAATCTTTGCTGAGCAAAGATTTATTGGAGGCGAATAAATCTAGTCGAGATTAATCTCCAAAAGACAGAAATTTACTCGTTTACCGATAAAAGGACCCTTTTGTCGTATCTCCTCAATTTTACGACACTCTCTTTGTTGCTTTCTTGATTCACTGGCGCTGCGACGAGATGTTGCATACCTTTGCATATTGAATTGTTCACATTAATTCCAACCGCCAAATTTCACGAATACATATTGCAGCATAACTCCCGATACCACCCACACTATCCGGATGCTTGGCAGTCTATCTCTGCATGTTTTATTAGAATTTTTCTTCCTCGTACGACTTCTCTGTGGAGTAATTTACCACTGGTGATTTTTTCGGATCGATACGATACGATTAGGGCCTTCAAGAAAAGAGCTTATTCCTTTCTAAAAGACCAGCAACGCACCTGCAATTCCCCTGGTGTTGCAGTTTCATGGACGGCGGTAGTCAGTTGCCATCAGGTCGTTTGCTCGTTTGCCTCCTCTCCTATTAAAAACATGTAAATTTTTTGGAAATTGCAAATAATTTTTTTTTTTTGTTACAATGGAATTCAAAACATTATTCATTAATTATATGGTTACTTAAACATTCAACTACCGGTTTCGAAAATTGAGCCCATGTATTCACAGAAGAACAGTTACGTGTTCTCAGTATTTTATTTTATTTTGAAAAGTCTAACAAGATAGAAACACACATTAAAATGTTCATTTAACGTCTTATAGGCGTATCTGGAATTGGCTGAAATCATAAGATATACGGACAATTCCAGATACGCCCAAAGTAGAACACTAATTGCATATTTTTCACCGAACCTAACTGTCGGCTGGACTGTGCTTGTTTGTCATCCTTCATAATATAGAAAAACCCAAGTTGAGATATGAATAATTTACAGATTTATGATTTGGATCATGTTATAAGGGTTCGGCAAAGCATTAATAAATAAAATAGGGTAAAAAGGTCTGCGTACCGTGCTGCCGTTAATAGACTTCAAAAGAGGCTTATATTTTTGTGTGCGTATACTACGCAATACGTACAAAAAATATCAACACGGCAGAAAGCCAGTGGTAGCTCACAGGTTTAGTGCCCGCAGTCGAACGCGAGCAACCTAGGTTCGATCCCTCTGGTATCAATGAAGTAGTTAATTACAATTATTAATAGATACAATTTAAGTGCTAATTTGCAATTTTTTCGACGGTGTAAGAAAACATCGAAAGGAACCTGCATATCTAAAATATTTTAAGAATATTTTGAAGGCCCAGATTTTAAATTCGGCAATACGCATTGGGCATACTGGCCAACACTTCAAAACATAAATTTTAGGCACTTGGAGATCTTAATAAATATAATAACTTAATAAAGTATTTTTTATTATAAACCAACAAAAAGCTGTAGCGCCCGGGGAATGAACGTTGAAAATTTATAAGCTTTTGTGTAGAAATTTACTAATATAACTTTTTTAAAGGAACAGGTAAGTAGATATTTGTTGTCGATCCCCAGGGCGCTGCAGTTTTACGATTTTTAATAATTAATTATACTTAAAGTTATTATATTTACTGAAATCTATAATTACTTAAACGTAGTATAGTAGTACTATAGTAGTAGGTAGCAGAAATTGCACATTATTTACCATCGGGAGTATATCAAAATACAAGTTTACATTTGCATAAATATTATGTGAATCAGTCACTTTAGAGTAGATTCCCCGGTCAACCCATTGGAATAATTAAAACGTGTCAGTTCAACACCTGTAAAATAGCATTTAAAGTATCTATTTTCAAATTTAGTGGGTATTTGAATTGAATTCATTATAATATAAATAAACAGGGTTAAAAATGATTATAATGTCGTGATTTACATATGTCCACAATGTGGCTGACTTAAATAAATTATTGCTAGGTATACCTTATTACCAGTGCTTTGTTATTTTTATAGAATAAGGGTAACAAGCGAGCAAACAGCCGACCTGTAAGTGGATGCTGTGGCCCATAGGTACATACTTGTATCCTCGACAAAGAATTGAAATAAAATGGCCTTGGTTAACCCTGGGGACTGAGATACTTGTCGAATGCCCTGTTTCCAGGAAAACGGTCACTGGTTGTTTTAACTCACCACACGAAACGAAGCATTTTTCGCTAGTATTCTGCGAGTTCATTGACCGTCGACTGGTCGAAACGAACCATACAAGTACGTGCTGCAATCGCAATAGTAGCAACCATTACGTTCAAAATGTTAATTCTGCTTTCATCAATTTATCGAATATCCATATCCATACTAATATTATAAATGCGAAAGTGTGTTTGTTTGTTTGTTTGGCCTTCTTTCACGTCGCAACAGAGCGTCGGCATGGCATGAATTTTGGTATGGTATGGGGATAGTTCGGTGGCTGTAGAGTGACATAGGCTACTTTTTTCTGCGGAAAAACATCTCATTCCCGTTCCCGTGGGAAAATATAATATTTACCATTCGCGGAAAAAAGTAGCCTATGTCACTCTACAGCCTCATTCCCGTGGGAAAATAGAATATGTTGTAAAAGTTTGTCCTTCTTTCACGTCGCAACAGAGCGTCGGCATGGCATGAATTTTGGTAAGGGGATAGTTCGGTGGCGGTAGGGTGACATAGGCTACTTTTTTCCGCGGAAAAACATCTCATTCCCGTGAGAAAATCGAATATGCTGCACAAGTTTGTCCTTCTTTCACGTCGCAACAGAGCGTCGGCGTGGCATGATTTTTTGTATGGGGATAGTTCGATGGCTGTAAAATGACATAGGCTACTTTCTTCAGCGGAAAAACATATCATTCTCGTGGGAAAATCGAATACGTTGCAAAATTAAATTCAGCTAGGTGGCGCCACCGTGATTCTACAAGGACGGACGACAGTACGATGGACGAACACAGAAGGTCAGAATATCTGGATTATTATGTCTTTTTATCAAAATTAAGATAAAAAATGTATGGATCTGTATTTTTCCACGCAGACCGGGAAGAAAGCGATAAAAAACATAAAATTCACCAGCTGATTTTCTTCAAACGTTTTGGTGCATTGTAATTCACAGAATAGGCGATAACCTCGCAGACGATATTAAGTAATTCGTTGATGCTCTGCCTACCCCGCAAGGATTTCAGGCGTGATTATAAGTATGGACCAGAAATACTATCACCACCTGTTACGCTTTTACCATTAACTATTACTTAACTGTGATAGAAACAGTTATTAGTAAGCCTTATTAATAAGCCTTAGTAATATTTATTGAACGGAAATGAATACAGTTCTTATATGTGGTTATGAATGAATCGGTATTACAATAAGAAAAATTGTGCAATATTTATTAGAAGAAAAATATTTTTTGAGATTTCTTATTAACTAACGTCTACATAGTTTAAATTGATTCCGCTAGATATCGTTACTAGGTTTTTAAAACGCGGTAACGAAACCTACATTCGATTTCGAGTACCTGCTTTCGATTTCGATTGTTTGTTATTTGCTTTGTGATTTAAGGTTGAATGGGTTTATATTGGCTTTCATATTCGGATTTGTGTATTTTCTTGGATCGGTTTTTTATTAGTTATCGATGGATCGGGCTTGTTGATTTGGTTGGTATTCCTTTTAGTCTGCTTTGATTCATTGTTTTCTTTTTAGAACATATTTCAAATAAATAAATATCTATACTATCTTTCTAATCTTTCTCGTTTTCTGATATTTTTTGCTATCTTCCTTGTCTATAAAAAATATTTAAAAGGAATATTTATTCTTTAGATATTTTGGATTTGCTTTTAAAAAAATATTTAAAAGGAAATTTAAATCCTTTTAGGAATTTTAACGATTTTTTATAAATAGGTTTTTTGTTACTTCATAATGCCTCGCAAACGTAAGTCCAGCCTTTCAAGAGTATCTTCTCAAAGACAAGCGAAAAGATTAGCTCGATCGCTAGAATCTTTAGAAGATGCTGAACTGAGAAGGCAAGAACAAGCAGAGCGTCAGGCTTCTTTTAGAGCATTTGAGACACCTTCTCAACGTCAACAAAGGCGTCTTGAACAGACAGAGCGTCAGGCTGCTTTAAGAGCTTCCGAAACACCTTCTCAAAGTCAGGAAAGGCGTCTAGAACAGGCAGAGCGTCAAGCTACTTTAAGAGCTTCTGAAACACCTTCTCAAAGTCAGCAAAAAGCGCCAACAGCAAAAGTCTTGAACAGGCAGAGCGTCAATCTACTTTAAAAGCTACTGAAACACCTGCTCAAAGTCAGCAAAGGCTATTCGAACAAGCAAACGTCAGGCCGCCTTAAGAGCCGCGGAAACACCTGATGAAACTCAAAACAGACTCATTGAGCAAACTGAATCTACTATAAGGGCATCTGAAACACCAGAACAGACACGCGAAGAGATGCAAATGCACAGCTCCAAGCTGAACGTCGACAAAATTTTCAAAGAAACAATTGGTCGATTTTTAATGACGCAGCATTCAATTATGATCCGTTGATTGATTATAAAAATCACAGGTTAGTTGTTATCGGACTGATGGACAAGGCGTGTCGATTTTGCAGCGCTTTAAAATGGAAAGAGGAGACCGCAGGCATGTGCTGTTCCAATGGCAAAGTGTCTCTTCCGTCACTTGGGGAACCAGAAGAATCTTTGAAAACTCTTTTTTTATATGATGCTAATGAGTCACGGCGCTTTTTAAACAGGATCCGGAAATATAACTCATGCTTTCAAATGACGTCCATCGGAGTTGACCGGGAAATAATAATGCCGGGATTTTTGCCTACATTTGCGGTGCAAGGGCAAATTTATCATAATATATGAGGTTCACTTTTTCCAGCTGAAAACTTTATTTGACAAGAGGGTTATCATTTTCAAATTCCACTCATTAACCCGGTCACAAAGGAGCCTACTCCGAACAAAAAAGTATCATGTATGGATTTTTATGCGTATGATATGAAGTTGCGGGAAAATGATTTTAACCTCTTAGCCCGGTGTAGACAATTATTACATCAATTTTTGGTAGACATGTATGTGAAGGTAGAAAGTGAACTTCTCCGTTATATCTCTAAAAGCTGCGCGTTGAGAATTATATACATTTACAAGATGCAGTTTCTAGCGACGCCAATGTAAACCCCAGAGATTTAGGTAAAATGGTAATTCTGCCCTCATCATTCGTTAACAGTCCCCGCTACCTATATGAGTACACACAAGACGAATTCGCCTATGTACGAACTTACGGAAGACCAGATCTTTTTGTTACTTTTACTTGCAATCATAACATGGAAAGAAATAACCGAGGAGCTAATGCCGGGCCAAAAAAGTACTGACAGACACGATTTAGTTGCTAGAGTATTTAGATTAAAAGTACAAAAATTAATGTATGTAATTAACAAAGGGAAAATTTTCGGAGAGGTGCAGTGCTTCATGTATTCAATTGAATGGCAAAAAAGAGGATTACCACATGCCCACATTCTAATATGTCTTAAAGAAAAGTTGTGGCCCAGCCAAATAGACTCCATAATAAGCGCCGAGATTCCGGATCCTGAGCAAGATAAAGAATTGTATGATACCATCATCCGAAATATGATTCACGGTCCATGTGGAGCACGAAATTCAATATCGCCATGTATGAAAGAAGGAAAATTTACAAAGAAATTCCCTAAACAGCTATTAAAAGAAATCCCGAAGATGGTGGCAGGAAAGTTACAATCAAATCTCGCTCTGAAGCGATCAAAACCTTAGATACCAGCTGGATTGTCCCGTATTCGCCTATTCTATGTAATATGTTTAATGTTTAATGCCCACATTAATGTAGAAGCATGTAGCTCTGTCCGCGCAATCAAGTATATCTGTAAGTACATAAATAAAGAAAGCGACCAAGCAATATTTAATCTCAGGAGTGAAGGTGAGGCAAATCCCGTTAATGAAGTACAGACCTTTCAAGCAGGGCGTTATGTCAGCTGTAATGAGGCAGCGTGGCGTCTCCTTGGCTTCCCTTTACACGAAAGGCACCCAACAGTTACTCACCTTGCTGTGCACTTAGAAAATGGAGAGCGTGTATATTTCACCGAAAGAAATTTCCAAGAAAGAATTGCATCACCGCCAAAAACTACACTAACAGCCTTCTTTCAACTTTGTCAAACCGACCCCTTTGCAAAAACGTTGTTATATTCTGAAGTCTCCCGTTATTATACTTGGAACACATCTAGGAAGGAGTGGAAACGTCGTATTCAAGGCGCGCCTGTTGCAAATTGACCCGGTGTAAAGTCATCAGATGCCCTTCATCGTGTGTATACCATCCATTTAACTAATTTTGAATGTTTCTGTTTACGATTGCCGCTGCACCATGTTCGGGGTCCTACAGGATATAAAGACCTTAAAACTGTCAACGGTCTGGAATGAGCAACTTATAGAGAAGCATGTGAAGCTCTGCATCTTTTAGAAAACGATAATCACTGGGATGAAATCATGGAGGAAGCTGTGTAGTGCCAGCCACCAGCCAAAATTAGGGATCTTTATGCAACTCTCATATCATCTTGCGGGCTATCTAATGCACATGAATTGTGGGACAAATATAAATAGTACATGGCGGAAGATATTTTGGGAATGCCCAGAATCTCCACATTCTTTCCCCGAATGGAAAAACATATAACATTGTGTACAGTAGCGTCTTAAAATAGTGTTCAGTTAATTTATTTTCCAAAATTCCCACAATCAATTAATCAGAATTCCCACAGATCTTCCCTTTCAATTCAAAATTTCCTATTTAGCTCAGTTTCTTTTCGGTTCCAAATGCTGCACCTCTGACGGACCTATTAAGCTCAGTTTCCTTTCAACTCAAAAGGCTGCATCTCTGACGGATCTTTTATTTGGCTCAGTTTCCTTTCAATTCAGAAAACTGCATCTCTGACGAATCAATTTAGCTCAGTTACTTTTCAAAAGTCTGCATCCCTGACGGATAATTATTCTCAGTTTCCTTTAATTAAAAAAATATCTCATTTCCATTTGGAATAAACAGGCTATTTTCATGCTTTCCTACACGCTGCGTTTAAAAACATTTAAATAGGCTGACGAATCAATTTTGCTCAGTTTCCTTTTAATGGCTGCATCTCTGACAAATCTATAAATTCTCTTTTTTCTTTCAATTCAAAAAGCAATGTATAGTTCATTTCCCAGTGACCATGCGGGCGAAGCCGCGGGTAACAGCTAGTTTCTTATATTTGAGATCCTAAAAGTTATTATATATATATATATACTCGTAATATAACGTTGAAGATTTTTACAAATGGTCACGGTTAAATTATTAGCTTACGAGCTAATAGTGTAGACACGGGTTTGGCTCATTCTAAGGCGGATTTTCCATACTTTATACGTGACAAACGTTTCATCGTTGACGCTTCTCCCCGTTGACGGTGTTGGTATTTACCGTTACCGTTACGGCCTATTAAAGTCCACTGTTGAACGTAGGCCTCCCTCATATATTGCCCCCATAGGGTGATATATGCCTTAGTTGCCACGCTTGCAAGCGTGTTGGCAACCGCAGTTTTTTTTATTATTAGAGGTTATTAGGAAAATGCTGCTGCCTATCTCCTGATTTGTTTACTACTGTTGCCTCTTACGACACCCACCGGATGACATGGGCTAATCGATAGAATATCGAACGCCACTATACAGTAACAGTTTAGGTATTTAATGTCTGGTACTAACAGGCTGATTATACCGTTATCTATCGAGAGCTTCACTAAAATTTCGCATAGACACCTCTTACGAAGTCACGGAATGAAATGGAATCGTCTTACATCAATACCACACAACCTCCTTACATGGTTATAATTATGATTATTGACAGATATTACATGATTAGTTTTATTTGTGTAATTGGTTTCTCGGAAACGTCTCTTAGTGTCTACATTTTTTTATAATTGGTACCGAACAAAGCTCGGTCACCATGTATAAATGTTATACTACGAATTTAAAAGAAAGCCTTAAATAAATATTTGTAGTTATATTAAAACTGCTGTCACTATTACAAAATTATTAGTACGAGTACAGATCATGTTGTTAGAAAACCAAGAAAGTAGATCACGTCGCATGTAGTTGACGTTACATTTTGACGGTTAATGTATGTCTCCTTCACATTTAGGATACTGTGGGCTATCAAAATAAAAACTAGTAGTTCAAAAGTATCTTCACAATATAATAATACATACATCTTCAAACGAAATAACATTGTAAATAGCTCAGAACGAGCAGACGACGATCTTCCGCATGGCTGACGATATAACATGCATCAGTCAACAGTTAATTGACTGATACACAGTCAATAAGTAACGTACTTCCTGTAGCGATATAAAAACATATATGATTTTTAACTTCCCGCTAAGAATTCAAAAATAGGAAAATTATTGGTTTCACCCCGATTTTCGAAAACTCGATCGTAGTTTAAAATCGAGTTTTCATTAGATCTCGACGTTTTGAGATTCCAAGAAGCTATTCTGACTAATTTCACGTATGTGTGTGTGTGTGGTGTGTGTGTGTGTGTGTGTGTGTGTGTGTGTGTGTGTGTGTGTGTGTGTGTGTGTGTCTTTCATAACTTTTAAACGTCTTGATCGGGTGAGATGCGGTTTGCGGAGTTCTAAAGATCTCAATGTGGAATAGATTTGGTGATAATATGAACTGATTCGGACAAGTAGATTTTGAGAAATCTCAAATATAATAAATTTTGAAAAACTGTTTTTTGGAATAACTTTTGAATGGCATTTCCGATCTATTTTAAAAACTAATCAGCTCCTAACCTCTAAAAATGACGTCGAATGCCGTTTGGAAAATAAAAATCAGTTCATTCCTTCGTGAGATATCGGGGGCAAAAGAATTTGAAAAAAAAAACGTTTTTTTTTAACATAACTTCGAGATTTCGCAACATAACTAGGTAAAATTTGGAGCGTTTTGTATTTGAAATTAGCGGGAAGTCCCAGAGATTGCCTGTGGGGTAAACCAATTTTTTTTTGTTTTTTATAGTAGAGGGGACAAACGAGCATACGGTTCATCTGACGTTAAGTGACTACCGCCGTCCATGAACAACTGCAACACCAGGGGAATTTAAGGTGCGTTGCGGGCTTTTTAGAATGGAGGAGAGGTCCCTAGGTCGTATCGGTCCGGAAAAATCGCCGGTGGTACTATTCCTCACTTTCATTCACTCCCCTCTCGGATCGCTCATGGTGTAATTTAGATCCGTTATTGTCTTATTTTTCAAAATTAAATTAAAATTTAACCACCAACTGATTTATATCAGTGCTCCGAAAATAGGAGTGCATAAACAAACAGGTGATTATTTTGCCGAGTCAATAGCCGTAGCAGTGCCTCAAACGGCCGTTTGCCACGTTTAGCATGCTACAAACTGTGCTATGAGTCGACACTACGAACTCTGCTACAGAACGATCTCCGCTGCGGCTCTGTTGCCCTGGTACCTTTGAAAGACATTCAACGAATACCGCAAACTCAAGACCAAAAGGAACTAATTGTGTACATGACTCTGCTGAGTTTATGCGTGACTGGTACTTTGATCTCTTAAGCTGACTAAAATAGTGCACAAAGTGTTGGACTACTCTCCTGAATATTGTGAACTCCTTGGTTATAATCTCGAGTGCTAATTGTCGCTCTAAAACTTAATAAACATTTTATCAACACTCATCTCCTACAGTGTTATACGACCCTAATACTTGTGCGCCTGCGGCGAGTGCTTCGATAAAAACTGTACAAAAAAGAATATGCAGTGGCCCTGTGCACCGAAACTCAATCTGTGACCTCCTGCCTGCTTTATCATCATTATCATTACAGCCCTTCACAAGTCCACTGTTGGACATAGGCCTCCCAAAGTTATGTCACAAAGCACGGTCCTGAGCCACCTGCATCCATCGACTTCCTGCATTCTTACCAGGTCGTCACTCCATCTAGTGGGGGATCGCCCTACACTTCGCCTACCGGTACGAGGCTGCCACTCGAGAACCTTTTTTCCCCAACGGTTGTCGGTTTTTCGAGCTATATGGCCGGCCCATTGCCATTTCAGCTTACTAATCCGTTGGGCTATGTCGGTCACTCTGGTTCTACTGCGGATATCCTCATTTCTAAGTTTATCACGCAGAGAAACTCCGAACATAGCCTTCTACATAGCTCGCTGAGTGGCTTTGAGCGTCCTCATACGGCCAACAGTGAAGGACCACGTCTCGGTTCCGTAGGTAATCACTGGCAACACGCGCTGGTTGTACAGCTTAGTTTTCAGGTTTTGAGGTATACCTGACGAGAAGATGTGTCGTAATTTCCCGAATCCGTCGATTGACCTCTCGGTCGAATTTGGACTTACCTAGTCGGACTATTTGTCCCAGGTAAACGTACTCATCAACAACTTCGAGCTTAGTACTCCCAACAACGACCGGCATAGGTGTGACATGGACATTAAATATGATCTTTGTTTTGTAAATATTCATCTTAAGACCTATCCGTTGGGAGGCACTATTGAGGTCATTGAGCATAGTGCTTAAGTTCTCCAGCGATTCTGCCATAAGGACTATATCGTCGGCAAATCGAAGGTGAGTGATGTACTCGCCATTGACGTTAATACCGTATCCTTTCCAGTCCAGTAGCTTGAAAACGTCTTCCAATGCAACGGTGAAGAGTTTCGGAGAAATAACGTCACCCTGTCTTACACCTCTCTGCAGTTGGATAGGTTTCGTACTCTGGTTCTGTGCTCGGATAGTTATTCCCTACTTCAACACTCACCTCTACCACAGTCAACTTGGCACCGCTGAAGGGACTGTATCACCGCCCAAATTTCGACGAATTCAAAGGCTTTCTCATAGTCCACATACGCCAGGCAAAGTGGCAGATTGTACTGTTCGGACTTTTGTGCAAATTGCCAAATGGCCGTATAGTGGCGGTTGAGAATATCCACTACCCCATATCTTCCCGTATGTGTCGTAAGAGGCGACAGAGGGAGACAGGCAGAAGATGGGCAGCAGCATCTTCCTAATAACAACAATAGTATTAAAAAAACTGCGGTTGCCAACCCGCTCGCCAAGCGTGGCAACTGTGGCAAATATCCTGCCTGCTTATTAAACCCTAATACAAATCCACCAGGAGAATACCGAATATTAACATCCAAGATAAAGTGCAAAAAATAGAGAATGAACAGAAAGAAAGCACTGCTTACATACGTAAGCTGGAGAACAGGATTAAGGACTTGGAGTGACAAGGTAGATGCAAGTATTGAGATTCCCAATGTGACGGTGTTGAACACAGAAAGCAAATAAGACCTAAATATTGTACTGAGCATATCGCCTGTCTTGAATTTAGAAGCATCTGCTTCGGATATATGTGATGTCAACGGAATCAACACAAAAATACTAACACAGAAACCTATTATATATAACTTAAATAGTGTACTTATTAACACGTTGACTGCGAAACGAGGCTTGAAACATCTCGTCCGTGTCTCGTCTTTATAGCGGTAAGGAAAAACTTAAACTTCTCTGTCGTGCGAGAGAGAGCTTCCGTTTGCTTCAGTCTAGGAAAGAGAACTATATATCTGAGATATGCTATTGATGCCGAGTTTTTTGGTATATCTACCTTAATACCGGATTTTTTAGGCCTCGTACCGCACTGAATAAATTAAAGTTTAACGGCGCCTCTACACGTTGGCCAACACAGTGGCGAATGTAGTGGCCAATAGCATTGGCCAACGTGTAGACGGGGTGTTTGGGCTTCATTGGTATGTATTGGAACGATGGCCCGCAAGTTGGCGCGAGATCCGTGTGGTGTCGGTTTTTTACAAAAGATCAAAGAATTGTTGGCAGAGTTTGGTCGCCGCGTCCACACGTTGGGAGCGAGTTTAGTTTGCTACAAGCTCCCAGAGTGATTACACGCATCTGATTAAAATTTTATATTCACGCTTTGTAGGGTGGATGACCCAATTACCAGCCTTTTAGTGCAATTTCCACTTTAAACATTCCTACTACTTTAATTAGCGCGATTTAATTATTTTTAAACATTTGTTTTAATCGATGAGCCATTTATCAAAAAAATAATGAACATTTATTTACAATCAGATTATTACGAGAACAATTTTAAAATGAAAAAAAAATGAAGCACGTCGTTTATACGTGGTAGAACCATGCAGTTATATTAGAAGTATAGTTGTAGCACGAATGGGTCGGTTCGACCGGGGAAGGACCACGCTCTCACAGAATATCAATGTAAAATAGTAGCTTAATGATGGTGTGTTTCGTATAGTGAGTGTAGAGAACCAGAGACACTTTTTAAAGGAAACGAGGCATTTCATCTTAGTCCTCACGGGTGACAACGCATCTGCATTTTGATTCGTAATCGAGGATAGATGTAGATGTCTGTGGGCCACAGCAACCACTTACCATCAGGTGGACTGTGTGTTCGTTTGCTATTCTTATTCTATATAAAAAAAAAACTCTACTTAAAGATATTTTCAATTTTGCTGCGTACTTAGTTTTAATAATAAAATAAGTTTCAATATGTATGTCGTTTGTCACCATAACCTATATAAAAAAGCGTCGATTTCTTATAATTTAATCGTGCAAGTTTTCGAATCATCATCATCATTAGGTACAGCTCTTCGCAAGTCCACTACTGAACATCCTCCTCCACAGACTGCCGCAAAGCATGGTCCTGAGCCACTTTGCTCGTCATGAGTTTTTCATTTATGTTCTAAGTTATAATTAGTACCTATTATTAAGCCAGTGTTAATTATATTTATTGCTATTGTTTTTGTCTTTCTCATAAAATAATTAAATTACCAAGTAAATTATAAGGTGTTTTTTATATACATCAAATGTCTGATAGAAATGCAAGTACATATTTTGCTAAACTTTAAAATCAAAACCCAATTTTAAAACATAGACTAATCGATTACAACTCCTTTAACTTAAAATAAGTTAAGTTCTTGTTAATGGTATTTATTCCAGTTTACGATGCATGTAAAGAATAAATAAAGCTAATCGTATATCGTATATCTATTTACAACCCCATTAATATACACTATTATTTTATAATTCTTTTATAAAAACGTTAACCCCACACTAGGATTTTCTCCCGTATCACGCAGGCAGCTCACAAACATAAATTGTACAAGGACACACATCCAGACCCGAAACAATTATTTGTAGGACATACAAATACTTGTTCCGTGCGGGATCAAACCCGCGGCGCCCGGCGCAGCCACTCATTGCTGAGCCACTGCGCCACGGTGCTTACAAATTCGTCCGCACATTGGCCTGAAGCGAAGTAAACTGAACGACCTTCCAACGTGTGGACGCCGTCACCAACTCTCGGCCAATATATTCGCCACTCCATTCGCCACTGTGTTGGCCAACGTGTAGAGGCGACATAATACAGTGCGTTACGAGGTTGCGAACACCTTGTACCCCGCACACCTCGTACCGCACCCTACGCTAGCTTTACGCAGTTAGTGTTATGCAAAACGTTGAACGCTGCACCCGCGACGATATAATAAGATGTCGAAACGTGTGCCGAAGAAAGTTAATTAATAATATTATTGATGATGAAGAGGAATTGGGTGGTAAATCTAATTCTAAATTAACGATATTTGAAAAACAGGTAAGTTTCCAATTAATATTTACAAATTATACTCAGTCTAAGTGAAATAATTATGTAGGAATAGAACAAATAAATTCAACTGACAAAAACACACACAGGCCGTAATGATTCCATACTTATGTATAGAAATGCTCCAATAAATCGCTACACCTAATCAACCCGCTTCAGCTTCTTACACTATCAGTTTTTTTTTCAGAACCCGCTCCAAACAATCCACATCATCTCGAAAAAGGATCAAAGAAAAGGAGATGTGTAGGATGCTACGAAAAACTTCGCACCTTCTTATCAAGTCGTGAGGCTGACAAAATAGCAAAGAAAATTCTCACAGAATGTATCGGTTGCAAAAATATTATTGTTTACCCTGTTTTAATAAAAAGCATCCATAAGTACAATAAAATAAAATCGATATTTTTTCCCATCACTTTTCAGTTCGGTATGGGGTACATAAGACCCCACATTTTATTTTACCTATAGAAACTAAACTAAATAATCTGCCCACAGGTGGCGGCAGATTTAGGTTAATCAACTCATTTATAATGATAATCGCGACAAAAACCATACAATTGGCCTTATTTGTCGCCAAAAAAAGGATTATTGTCTCATGTTTGGGCGGTTGGGTTTACGGTGGGGTTCGTGCCGCTACAACCTCTGGTTCAGAACGAAGTTTCAAACGTCTCGTAACGCAGTAATGGAAAGTACAGATAAATCAGTGCCGCTGGGAACGTGTTAAAGAAAGGATTTTGAAAAGATTAAAAAACTTTCATAAAGCTAATAAAGGAAATAGATTTCATACAGAACACATACATATCGAAGGAGCTGTTCAGCCTATATTCGTCTCCGAGAACTTAACGCCAAAATGAAAAGACAATTTTTCCTGGCTCGTAATTTTGCAAACTCCAATAATTATTCATCCTGTTGGGTAACCCATGGAAGAATATTTCTACGTAAAAGAGAGGGAGAAAAACTTATCTGCGGGAACTCGGAATTGGATTTAGCTTAGCTGGTAAATGTGAACAAATGACTGTACGGTAGCATAATCTTGCTTACTTATTACATTAATCATATGTATACGATACTCAACATGCTTATACAAAGCAATCAAACTAAAAATTAACTTTATTATTTTATATGAATATGCTTATTTTATTTCTTTTAATTTCTTTATTGGCTAGTAAAAGTCCACGGCTGAACCAAGGTCTCTCTCATTGCTGGGAGGACTGCAGAACCAGACGTTTTGCGCCTTTGACGCTGCTGTGCTGCTCTGGGTATAAATCTGACGTAAACGGAGTGGTTATAGAATTATCTATCGGAAACCATAAGATTTTTCTTAGCATTTCCCGTACTCGGCTCTTACGACATCCACTAACCAAATCCAAATTGACAGAATATGTCACTACACCACCACACAGCAAGCTATCTATAAGCATGATAAGCTATTCATAACTATTGTGTAGTTTAAATATCACGTGAGCAATATAGCGGGGAAAATTTTGGTCGTATTAATACCATTCTATAAGCAGTACTGGTGTATAATAATATAGCTTTAATTACTAAGCTCCATTTAGCATTTATTTGCAGTTAATTGGATTAAATATGTGTAACACACTGTAGTCAGGATTTTAATCCTGATAATTATCACACAGACTAAATAAAGTAATATTATATATAAAGCAAATGATATTTCTCTTTTCGCGAATAATGATAAATAATATTTAAATTTAGTAAAGTGTTGTTTAGGTTTTAAAATTAAATGAGGTACATTCATCGAAGAACTAAAATAGACCTGTATATGCATAATATTTGATATAATATTTTAGGCAACTCATAATTACGCAAGTATTATTGTATTAACATTTATTCTCATTTTTATAATTAGCAAAATCCAATAAATAGAATAGTATGACTGAATGACTGTAGTATGACTTTAAAACTGAACTGTACAAATATTTAATAGTTACTGGCGTTCATAGTCAACAATTTACCTGCAACCAAATTGAAGGAGGTCATACTCATAGAAAAGTAGTCCCCTCAAAGGACTAAGATGACATGTTTCACAGCGTTTGATTTGTTGTTTATTTAAGTATACATTTATGTTACTTGTTCCAGTGTGTCATCTTCAGCACATCTCATCGTATAAGCATTGAGTTGGTTAGGGTCTGGAAGTGCCTGCCTGCATCCAGCACATGAATACTTGTGACTATAAAATAAATATCCAAAATGATCAGAAACTAGTACATAATTTCACATTCGTACAAAATTGTTTCCTATTTGGACATTGTCGTCACTGTCGATTTTCGATAAAAATGTCCAAATTACGTCGTCATCATTATCATCATAATACTGGTGGCAAAAATAGGTAAAAGGTAATAAATACTAACTCGGACTGATTTCTGGGACTCCAGAAAAGAAGCCCTAATACCTATAAAATACAATGACCCAATTATTATCCTTTTACAAATTAATGAATTATTATCATGATTACGTTATTTATTAGTGATATAACAAATAATAACTATATAAATAAATACATAATACATTTTTGTTTATTGTCATTATCTTAAAATTTTAACTAATCCTTCTCATCTACATTTTGCCCCTTTATCACGGGGTACTAAGCCGTTTTGCCATATTCATGATTAAAATTGACTCCTTTATTTTCAATGGTGTCTCAGATCATCATTGGTAGGAATCAGTGGTCCTCTCCGGAGTTATTTCGGAAGTAGCAGGGTCATGGCAGTCCTGAATATATTCGACGACTACACTGATACTTGAGGAAGACTAAAAGTAAAAATAACATAAATAAAACAATATGAATTAATAGTTAATTAAGCTCCCTTAAACATTTACGCAAATAAACGTATACAAACATTTAAACAAAGCAGCACAACCAAAAGAATTCTATACAAAGGCTTTAACATGCAGTGAAAAACAGGTTTTCCCGAAGAGAAAATAAATACATATGAACTACAGCAAAATATTCGTCCATTGTTTTATGTTAACACAAGTGAAAATCGAAAAGTTCTTTCATCATTTTATCTCTATAGAGAGTTATAGATGTTGATCTGTATTTAACTTTTATTAATTAAAATTGTTTTAAACACCACAAAGTAAATAAATAAACATATTTATGCAACATGTTGAAACGTAATAAACATAATGTTTCAAAATTAGATTGACAAGTAGTTTTACAAATTATTCTATAATTAAGTCAAATAAATTTACTTAAAATACGTACATAACTTAAAATACATACACAATAAAAATACATATACTGTCACGCTCGTCTCCCAGAGCGGTATGGAGAGATTATGAACTTCCATTTGACACGATCTGACTCACACTCGTGCTAATTTGTTAAAGGTGCTCCCAATTTTGCCCGTCTTTGTAATATCTTAGAATAGTATCTTTTTTTTTCACGAGAATCCCTATGAACCTTAAAGTAAGTTAAGTAAATAAAGCAAACGCTTGCTATAATTTTTTTAAAGAATTCTCATTTCCATTGCAGAACGTTTTGTTTTCATTCTCAAAAACTCTTTATATGACACAATTTACGTTGTGTCCTTGTCTTTAAGGTATACCATAAACTGTTACGCTTCGGATTCAGATCAGCTGATTATTCTTTTGAGCTGATAAAATAATAAAGTTGTCTTTGCACCACTACAGACACAGAAGGCCCTTAGCGTTCTTGTTAATAACAATAACCACGCTTACTAAAGTGCTTTCGACATTGGTAATTTTCTTGGTAATTTTGAAATTCAAATTAATATAATTTTGATAATTTTGAAATTTAAATTTTGAATGAATGAAATGAATTTATAGAACTTCTTGTGTTTCCGTATATAACTTATTTATTTCTGTTTTCAGCATCGCTAAATTGATTATTTCATTTACATTATATAACTGAAAAGTTATCAGGCCTGTTTCGTACATAAAAACATTCAACCGCGAACACATAGTTTTATATAGTTTTACATTAGTAAAAATAATGTAAAACTATGTCATAGTTTTACATTAGGAAAAAATAAATGTATTCATGAAAAGTTTAGAATTACAAGTCATTATGATAAATATAAAATTTCTAATCAGTTACTCAGATTAGCATTATTGAAATTATGTGTACGAATGAATTGGTAAGTACAGTATAGCCTATCGGTCAGTAAGGTTCACGCGCGCTGAAGTTACTAAAAAACTGTATCCCTGACTTTTCGTCGTCGCTGGATAAGAGGGCTGTTTCTTTTCCTCGTTCAAAGGCTAAGTATAGCCAAGTAAAATTGTTTTTTTTTTCAATTTCCAAACATCCCCAAAAGGTTTGAATTACGGATTGGGCAAACAAAATCAGTTTTCATTTCAATGAGTTTTTCCGTCAAAAAATATGTCGATTCTTCAGGCTTTAGGTTTTTGATCTTCAGTAATTAAAAATATGTATTTAAATTTATTACATTCACTCAGAGATTCTAAATACAATAAATAAGTTTAAAGAAATTCACTTAAATAAACGTAATTACCGCTATATTAGTCGGTAGCATAAATTGCACATAATTTACCATCGAGATAATACTAAAATACAAGTTTATTATTTATAAATATTAGTTTACATAAACATTATGTAAATCAGACATTTTAGTATTAATTCCCGGCCAACCCATTGGAATAATCAGAGCGTGTCAATTCAATACCTGTAAAATAGCACTTAAGATTTTCAATTTTAGTGAGTATTTGAATTGAATTCATTATAACAAAAATAAACAGATTAAAAATGCAAAGGCAATGCAACTGAATTATATAACTTATTGCTACGAATACCTTATTAATGGTGCTTTGTTATTTGTATAGAATAAGGGCAACAAGCGAGCAAACAGTCCACCTGTAAGTGGATTCTGTGGCCCAATGGTACTTACATCTATCCTTGACAAAGAATCAAAATAAGATTGCGTTGGTTACCCCTGAATACTACTGAATACTTGTAGAATGATCATGATCATAAGACTATGGTACCTCTCTAGTCGAGCCGAACCATTCGTGCTACAATCATAATATAACTGCAGCATAGCTTCATCACGTTCATAATGTTACTTCTTCTTTCATCAAATTATCTGTTACCTCTAATATTTATGATCCTAAAAACTATTAATTTTTGTATATTTATGACATACATAATTACACAATATAATATAAGGTTGAATATTTTACAAAGCCACGATTAAATCACTAACTTACGAGCTGCTACTGTAGACATGGGTCTTGTACAGTGGATGGCCCATTGTAGGGTGGTTGCCATACTTGATAGGTTTGATAAACGTTTCGTCGTTGACGCTTCTCCTCGTCGCTATTACTGAACATAGGCCTCCATCATTGATTGTCTCACAGGAAGTTAGACAGATATTTGGCACAGTTGCCACGCTTGTCAAGCGTGTTGGCAACCGCAGTGTTTTATTTTTGGTCGTTAATAGGAAGATGCTGCTGCCCATCTCCTGATTTGTTTACTACTGTCACCTCTTACGACACCCACCGGATGTGGGCTAATCGATAGAATATTGACCACCACTATACGGTAACGGTGTACTTCAATTATCGAGATCTTTACTAAAATTTCGCATAGACATATGTTATGAAATCACAGGATGAAATCGGTTGAAATTGAATTGAAATACGCCGGGATTAACATTAATGCTATGGCAACCCACTTATTTAAAAATTAAAAAGATTGAGTCAGTGAATGATTGGTGAATGAAATTAATGCTTGATGATGTATAATACAACAACAATATTAAAGACAGTGACAGGCAATATTTTGAGTTTGACAAGAGATACGTGTTACAACGCCTCTACACGTTGGCCAACACAGTGGCAAATGTAGTGGCCAATAGCATTGGCCAACGTGTAGAGCGGGTGTTTGGGCTTCATTGGTATATTGCAGGGGTCGGCAACCTTATAAGTCGAAAAAACCACAAAGCCACAAATTGCTCAAACTCATTTAGTTTCAAAAATGCCTCGAAATTATCATTTCCAACATGCAAGAGAACGCCCCTCGAGATATCAACTTTCCAAATGCCAACTTCCCCAAAATCGACCCTCTCCTCAACGGGCATTTCTAAAACTTCCATTTTTGTTGCGTTTACGTCTTACGTCAACACTACAAAACCTCCCTACATATTGAAAATGAGGATTATTGATAGTTATTACATGATCAGTTTTATTTGTGTAATTGTTTACTCGGAAACGACTCTGAAATTTTGTATTCAGATAATGTTTTACTTTCTAAGTGTATTTAGAATGGTTTTATCCCTCAGTAAGTACGATCAGGTGATCCGCATTCTCCATTAAAAAAAGTAAATTATATTTTTTTGTAATTGCTACCTAACAAAGCTCGTTTGTCAGGTAGTAAGAATTTAAAAGAAAGCGCTAAAAATATTCGTGGTTATATTAAAAGTACTGTGACTGTAACATAACTACTAGTGCCGATCGTGTTGTTTAGTGGCTGTCTTGATATTATATCCAATTTTTTTGACAAAAATGAATTGACTGCCTCGTTGGTCTAGTGGTTGTAGTAGTACGACTGCTGATCATGAGGTCCTGGGTTCAAATCCCGGGTCAGGCCATAAAAAAACTAATTGTTGAGTTTTTTCGTCAAGAAATTCTCAGTAGTTGCCCGGAGTCAGGAAGTTGACGGTGTCTCACCCCCGTGCTTCGGAAAGCACGTAAAGCCGTTGCTCCTGCGTCTGATCTCTCTCCGGTCGTATCGGTTTACCGTC
Organism: Parnassius apollo; assembly: GCA_907164705.1. Lineage (NCBI taxonomy): Eukaryota > Metazoa > Arthropoda > Insecta > Lepidoptera > Papilionidae > Parnassius > Parnassius apollo. Next base: position 12,624,181 of record CAJQZP010000885.1, read on the forward strand.
CCATCGGGTTATGAGAGTGAGGGAATAGAGAATGCACCTGTGCTTGCGCATACAGTTGGGCACTATAATCCTGTCCTGCGCCGATGGCTAGCCTCCGCTGAGGTTGGCCGCCGTGACCGAAATTCGGTCTGGAGAACATTATTATATCCAAAAACCAGGAAAGTAGAGTACATCGCATGCAGTTGACGTTACATTTTGACGATTAATATATCTCATTCACATTTAGGATACTGTGGACTATCAAAATAGAAACAAGTAGTTTAAAATTATCTTCACAATATAGTAATAAATACTCTGATACGTCCTCAAACGAAATAACTTTGCAAATAGCTCAGTACGAGCAGACGACGATCTTCCACACGGCTGACGATGCAACATGCATCGATACACAGTCAATAACGTACTGCGTGTAGCGATATACAAACAAATATGAATGTAGCAACTTTTGTGTAATACGCAGAACATTTTTTTAATAAAAGATTATTTAGTTTTTTATCTATTGATTTAAGCATTATATTTAAAGCAGCAAGCATATTTTTAAAGCATAGACTTATTTGTTTAACAATATCTTTAATGTATTTAGACATGTCAGATTTTAAATAATAATATTTTGCTTAAAAATCATATTCTTGTATTATTATATTCGAAGGTACAAAAAATTTTTTTTTTTCAATAAATACTTGAGTAATCTACATAACTTTAAAACAATCTTTTTCTCGCACTTACTCTTTACTTTTGCAGGGTGATTGATGATCCTTTCTTTATATAGGTTTTGTTTCACCTTTGTGCTTGCACTCAATAACTAAAGCTATGATATCTAAAACAATTTGCTTCACGCCAATAAAAGTTTAATTAGTATCGTGCGTGATAATTTTTTTTAATATTGAAATTTTATTCTTCTTTATAAAGTAACTCAGAACTTTTTTCATCAGGAAATCAATTAAACTAACCAGATTTCTTAGTTCCGGTAGCCTACCACCATGTTCATGTTGAGTCCTAATTTCTATGCCAAAAAGTCTCTCTTACCTATTTTTCGAAAAAATAGCAGTGGCTGCAATGCAGCGCTCCAGCCTGTAATAAAGATGGCCAATATAATTAGAAGTTGTCTTTACCACCCTAGTCTTATCCCTTAGACGTGACAATGCACATGTAGCCTTCTTTTTTTGGTTTCTATGGGCTGACACAGTTGTCACACTTAGCTGATAATATATTCGGAACCACAAGATATCATATATATATATATAACCCAATATACAACGTCTACTAGGCTGCACTAAAAGTATCGGGAATGGAATATTTCCACTGTTCCTGTCATATTAAAATCTTTTTAATTGAAAACTCCTTGGTCTTAAAAATAGAATACCATTTATTTATTTAAAAAAAAGATTCTCGGTCTTGACACAAGGTTTTGTCAAACTTGTTTAGTCGTTGAGAAAATGGAATTGACTCGAGAAAATTCAAGAGCGCTGATTTATTATGACTTTCGAAGTGGTTTAACACAAAAACAGTGTGTTGACTGGATGATTTATGCATTCGGTGATGAAGCCCCATCCAAAACCATAATTTATCGCTGGTTTGCTGAATTTCAACGTGGACGTGTCAAGCTCAGTAATGATCCCCTTCAAGGTCATCCAAAAACTGCAGTCACCCAAGAAAACGTCGATGCTGTGCGTAAGCTGATTGAGGAAGATCGACATGTGATATACCGCGAAATTCAGGCAACTTTAGACATTGGCATGAGTCAAATACAAATAATCTTGCATTAAATATTAGGTGTAAAAAAGTAGTTTTCCCGATGGATACCGCATTCGCTCTATGAAGAGCAAAAAGCGGCTCGCGTTACTTGGTGCGTCAGAACTCTCGAAAGATTCCACGCAGGATCCTCAAATGCTGTATACAACATCGTATCAGGTGACGAATCCTGGGTATACGCGTACGAACCCGAAACAAAAAACCAGTCACAAGTTTGGGTGTTCGAAAATGAGTTAAAGCCAACAAAAATTTTTGGTTCAAAGAGTGGTGCAAAAAAAATGGTGGCCACGTTTATCTCCAAAACCGGCCATGTTACGACTATTCCTCTTGAGGGACAAAGAATGGTTAATGCAGAATGGTATGCTAGCATTTGTTTGCCACAGGTCGTTTCTGAACTCCGTAAAGATACAACCGCCGCACCTCCACGACGACAATGCGAGTTCTCACACCGCACACAGAACAAAAGATTTTTTAGAGCAAGAAAACATAGAATTATTAGACCATCCGCCGTACGGCCCCGATCTAAGCCCTAATGATTTCTATAATTTCCCTAAAATAAAGAATAAATTGCGTGTACAGAGATTTTCATCACCTGAAGAAGGTGTGGACGCCTACAAAACGGCAATTTTTGAGACCCCAACTTCCGAATAGAACGGTTGCTTCAATGATTGGTTCTATCGTATAGAAAAATGTGTCAAATTTCGCGGAGAATACTTCGAAAAGCAATAAATACATTTTTAAATAGTAATGTTGTGTCGCTTCCTTGATTCCCGAAATTTTCAGTGCCGCCCTCGTATCAAACCTATTAAGTATGGAAAATCCACCCTACAACGGGCCATCCACCGTTCAAGACTCATGTCCACAGTAGTAGCTCGTAAGCTAGTGATTTTACCGTAGCTTTGTAAAAATCTTCAAACTTATAGTATATCGTGTAATTGTGTATGTCATAATTAACGTTTTTCGATTGTCATGAATATATGGATGATAATAACACCTCGTAATGAGATCATCTCACCAAGCTATTTCTGATTTGTATCGTGTATTTGATTGTGTACTAGAATTAGAGATTTAAAGTATTCTTTTTTCAAAAAAAAAGTTAGACTTGGTTTTGCTGGCTGTTCCCTGGAAAATGGTATTTTCTTAAATATAACAATGACTTTCAATATGTAACATTTATAGTTTATATTGAATAAAAAAGGTTTCTTTTTTATTTCTAAGGACTAATATTGAATGACTCGTCAGACGCCAGTAAGTAGCATAGCCGAAACAATTTTTTCTCATTGGCGGCGGATATTTCGGCGAGTTTGCATTAATGCTCCCATAATATCTATGGAATGCGAACGCATTCAAACACTTTATACGATATTACTCGGTTTACTCGAATAATTTTATCAACAACCTGTTCAAGATAACATCTTGTGACAACCATTGCAAACCACCAGTCTTTATTTAGCTTTTAAACATTCCCCGCTCGCTTGTGAATTCAGCAAACCATTTAAAACGTAGACAGAGAAACCTATTCTCGGTCTATGATTTAAAAACTGTTGGCTGTCAAACGTAATTACCAAGAGTACCTACTTGCCAAAAGAATATTTTAAACATTTTTATCTTTGCAAAAAAAAGGCTCATGGCGATCGTAAGCGGTAAACCCAAACAAAAACACACGAATATTTTAAAACACCCCCCCAAAAAATTTTAAAAAATTAAAATAAAAAAAAAAAAAAAATTATAAAAGTAGATATTTTAAAAAAAAAAAAAAAAAAACAAAAAAAAAAAAGGGGGAAAAACCCCCCCACAATCATTATAGTTCGGCCGTTCAGAGAATGCGTTCCTGACACCTATCAGTTAGTCACGACTAGTGATGGGCACAACATAACACTGAGTTCGTTACCGTTCCTCCAAAATGAACCGCCGCGTTATTTTTAAGATTATTTTCGTTTTAAATTGGCGGAGTCATTTAAAATTTATATTTTAGTAAAATAAGTGGAAACCAAAAAAAGGTAATATTAATATAATAAAATTGTTTTATTTATTCTTTGTTACAAAGTTACAATCTGTATTTCTATGCAATAAAGTACATTGAATTGAATGTGCGTACAGAATAATAATCAGACTCCGATTCGCTTGAGGAGGTGGTGTCTTCATCATCATCTTCGCCTACATGTATAATTATATTATTATCAATAACAGAATCAATCCTGATATCTCGGTCAAAAGGTTTTTAGTATTCTCAACAACCTTTGCCCAGTCATCTCTTGTGACTTCCCCGCTGGCTTTTTTAATAGGATCATCATCTTTTTCTTGCTGAATGGCGGGGAAGTATTGTGGCGGGCGGCGTAACCTTTTATTTGAGCCCAGATTAGCTCAATCACGTTATATTGGCAATGATACGGTGGAATTCTTAGAACGCGATGACCGTACTCCAGAGCCAGTTCATCGATTTCGCTAGCAGGTTTGCCGCTTTATTTTCTTTAACTAATTTATTTAGCTCTGGTTTTAGCATCTGCATATTTGCGTCAATGCCTTTTGCTTGTAACCAAGCCACCATTTCTTCTTTTTTATTACCTTGGGTAGGTGGTTTCTGTATTTGAACCGAGTGATAGGAGGCATTATCCATGAATATTACAGAAGGCTCTGGTAGGCTGGGCAAAAGCACGTTCTGGAACCACTCTTTAAATGTAGTTGCATTCATTTCCTCGTGGTAGTCATTTGTGGTTTTTGATTGAAATGCCAGTAACGCGTTCTCCACAAAGCCGTATTTTGCAGAACCTGCGTGGCATATTATCAGACGGGCCCACCCATTACCCATTGGTACTTTCGACGTTGACGCTTGTGTATCATCCGTCCAAGAAAGGGAAACCGTGTGATTGGCGTTTAGCTATGTCTCTTCAATGAACACGACATTATCCCAGTTATCAATATTTTTTGCTTCTCTCAAAAAACTTATCCGTTTTAAAATTATGTCGTATCGTTCTAATAAGATTTTTCTTTTGTCTGTTTTTTATACGAAAAACCAATATCTTTTAAGATTTTGGTTAAAGCAGTTTTACCCCCGCTAAACAGTCCAGCTTCTCTTAACGATGCCAAAAGCTTCTTCCTGTTGAGATATTCATTTCTGGAATGGTAACCATATATATGATTTCTGATTGCATCGGCATCAAAGGTGTCAATATCTGTCATGGGTTTAATTCTACGTTTCTGCTTCGGAGTACGTAAAATATTATCTTCCGTGCCAGTAGAGCCGAACTTTTCTTTATTAATATTTGTTATCGTTCGTTTGCATACTCCAAGCGCCTGAGAGACGCGTTCTTGTACTTGTTCGACAGGTAACAGGGGTCCGCCATTTTGCCGCTCCCACTCAAAGTAATCTTGCAGCTTGATGATTAACTCACGGGCTCCACTTTTCAATGTTTGTCCACGTTTAGGCATTATTATGCACCAAAAGTAAAAAGAATGCAATATAAAACACAATCGAAGTCCGGTTTAGCGCCGATATCAGTTTGAAAAGCAGGAACAGTCCATTAAACGAAAGCCGGGTAATCAAATAAAAACAGATCGAAAAAATTTGAAGAACGTGGTCTATCGACGAAACGACAACACACGACTGTTTTAGCGTCACAAAATGGCGGCCCATAACGCCATTTTGGGTTACCATTTTCAACCTAAATATAAAAATGCTACTTTCTTTCGCGCGTTCGGTTTGGTCGTAGTTTTATTTTTATATTTAATAAAAGTTATCTTATAGTACATTATTTTCAAATTCTTAAAAATAAAAACAAAACGTATTATTTTATAAAGTATAACTGTATACGAACAGATTACGATACTGTTATTGCCTGTTATGGTTAGCACAGCACTACAAATATAAAGCGCTGACATAACCTTGTAATAGCGCAGTATAGATTTAGAAAAATATTGTTTACCAAGTTATTTGACACTCAGTTTGGCACAAAATTATAACATTCATTGATTACTGATATAATAATGTTGTTTTAATGCTCATCAATTGTTAAAACGGTAAACAACCAGCAAAAATATTTTTATCGTAACTGCAACGCCACCACAAAGTTACGTCGTCAGTTCAATCGCGACATGTCAGGAACGCATTCTCTGAACGGCCGAACTATAGACAAAATAACGTAGACTTTGGTTCATTCCAGCGAATAAATTCCTGCCATATTGTCATGAAAGATGCATTTTCCTAATACATTGTTATCGTACCTATTTACATTTTTGTCACTTATTATATACATTTATTTTTATTTACATATTTTCGTTTTCTAATTTATCAGTAAATACGCAACCTTTACGGTCATAAGTGCCAATGTCAAAGAAATAACTACCCTTGTAACATGCTTGTAACTTATATTGTATATATAATATATAAGCGGAATAAATATTATTATTATTCGAACAACAAAGTGCAAGAGACTGCCATTTTAGCAACTATTAAACAAATTTGATTCTCGCCAAATAAACCGTTACCGTATTTATTTTGTTAATGTTTCGTTCTTTGCCAGGGATTCTACGGGTAATGCATTTCGTATTTATTTTCGGATGTCATGCAAATTTCGGTCCGGTACCTACTTTTATATAATAGCTATATTTGTGAGTTCTTTTTATCATCATCATCATCATCATCATTACAGCCCTTCACAAGTCCACTGCTGAACATAGGCCTCCACCAAGGTATGCCACAAAGCACAGTCCTGAGCCACCTGCATCCATCGACTTCCTGCATGTCTTACCAGGTCGTCACTCCATCTAGTGGGGGGGTCGCCCTACACTTCGCCTACCGGTACGAGGCTGCTTCACTCGAGAAGACCTTTTTTCCCCAACGGTCGTCGGGTCTTCGAACTATATGACCGGCCCATTGCCACTTCAGCTTACTAATCCGTTGGGCTATGTCGGTGACTCTGGTTCTACTACTTGAATCCATCGATTGACCTCTCGGTCGAAGTTGGACTCACCTAGTCGGACTATTTGTCCCGGGTAAACATATTCGTCATCAACTTCGAGCTCAGTGTTCCCACCAACTACCGGCATAAGTGTGACATGGACATTAAACATGATCTTTGTTCTCTATCCGTTGGGAGGCACTTTTGAGGTCATTGAGCATAGTGCTTAAGTCCTCCAGCGATTCTGCCATAAGGACTGTATCGTCGGCAAATCGAAGGTGAGTGATGTACTCGCCATTGATGTTAATACCGTATCCTTTCCAGTCCAGTAGCTTGAAAACGTCTTCCAATGAAGCGGTGAAGAGTTTCGGGGAAATAACGTCACCCTGTCTTACACCTCTTCTTCTGGATGTCTTACTAGGTCTCACTCCATCTAGTGGGGGCCCATCCTACAATTCCCCTAACGGTACGAAGCTGCCCCTCGATAAACTTTCTTTTCCATCGGTTGTCAGTTGTTCAAACTAAATGGCCAGCCCATTACTACAGTAATAATACGTCTATAATACATTCTATTGCTTACTACATGCCAACTCTCGTTTCTGAGGAGTTATGGAGCAATTAGTCCAATGCGCTGCTCAAATGCGTTTTGGTGAGCAGCGCAGGTCCTCAAAGTGTTTTATTTCTCAGACATGTAGGTTGCTCCACTATGTTATCCTACATCACCGAGCATCACACGACCCTGAAAAAACCAAAACACCGCGAAACTAAAAAGAGTAACTGACATAGCCCAGCGTAAAACCGACAACCGGAAAAGAAAATGAACTGGCAAGCGCAGTGTTGAGTGACAGACACTAGGGATGCCCGATTTTTTGTTTTGAATCGATCTTCTGAATAATAATGAATCGTGAATCGTGAATCGATTCACGATTTAATCATATTGCATTGAATCGATTTTATTCGATCTCGGATAATCGTATCGTAATTTTATAAAAATAAAGAAAATCACAGTGTGCATTCAAAATTATTTATTTTTACAATGCCTATTACGGTATCCAGTGCGGCTGTTAAAATTATTATTTTTAAAAGTATAAAACAGATTTTACAATATAAATTTCAGCTATCTACATTCAAACTCATCAAAAATAATAACTTTCACAGCCGCACTGGATTTAGCTTATTACGACGATCTGTTAATGTATTTCCAGCTAGGGAAAACAGCCGTTCTGAAGGGACCGATGATGCAACATTTGTCAGATTCTTCAAAGCACACAAACAGAGACTTCAATTTTATTTATTTGTTTAGAAGATAGATAATTAAGGTTTCGGCAATTGCTGTAGTAGAACTTTATTCACTGTTGCCGTAAAGAAAGTGGTTTATAAGTTATGTAAAAACCAGTTTATAGATTTTAAAATACTACAAACGTAAAAAAAAAACGTTGAAATACTACAAAAAATAAATATATAATATTTTCATTTAATTTCCTATTTAAAAATGGTTAAACCAAAGTAATCGCTACTCTCAACTCTAGTGATAAGCTTTTACTCGATGCAAGGACTATAAATAGTCGATTCACTCGAAAACTCGTCTACATCTAGAACGACATACGTACTTAAATTACCCCGAGTGGCTCGAGTCACAAAATTCTACTCGAGTTGCATCTCACGGCCAATGCAGTGTATGTTTACAATTTAGTGATGAAATTGACTTACTAATTCAAGCAATTTATTGATGTATTATGTAATATTATTTTAAACTGATATTACGTAATATGTTTATTATCTAATATCAATTTACATTAAGCATATTTTCTGACAGTCAAATTATTAGTAACAATAATGACTTCCGTCATAACGTTAGAGTGATATTTTTTTATAAAGATTGTCGATACGCAAACCAAAAACATATTAAGTAATGATAATTGTGTTGGATGGAAGAACAAATTAGAAAAATTATATGTGACAAATTGACACAGCTTCGTTCAGCTAATTTTAATTGCGTACTCGAGCTCGAAATCGAGTTACCAGAATTTCAACTCGAGTTAACTCGAATCGATTTTTTCCGATTGGGACATCTCTAAGACAATTATTTTTTAAATATTACATTATCAGAACCAGTGCTCTGAACACGAATATCAAAACAACTATTTTTTTTTTTCACATTTCTTAATTCCGTTTAGGATTTAAAAAAATCTTTGAGCTATGTACATATAATTACTAAGCAAATTTTTGACGTAAACAATTACATCATATTGGAAGTATTACAATCCTTACTATATTGTCCATATTCGTTGCAAATTTGAAAACAAAATATTACAGGAGTTTCTTGCTGATAATTTGGGTCATCAAATATTGATTAGACTTGACCGGACAAAAGACAAGAAGGTAGAAATTGCACAGTATTTTTCTGATGATTCTTTTGACGCATTTCAAACAGTAATTCGTACCTATATTGACCAAACCGGGCGGCAAGAAATCCCACAATGCGACCTGAGTTTGATCGCTCAACGGAACAAACCTTCGATTGTGCCGACCTTATGGCGGCCACACACGGTCAGTTAAACTGATCACTCCAACTGATGAGTTCAAACTAAAACTGTTGATATTTTTAAAATATCGGATTTTCGATATATCCATAAATAAACTTATATGTGAAACTACGATATGTATATATTTATAACGATCGTTATATTGAAAATCCACTAATTAAAAAAATATCAACAGTTTTAGTTTGAACTGATCATTAAGAATGATCAGTTGAACTGACCGTGTGTGCGGTCCATTTGATTTAATGCGCGCGCTGTTTAATGTTGAACGTGTCTTTATCTTTATCACTTCATTGTTATAACAAAATTGCATGTGTATAATTGAAATTGAGTGTCTGTCTGTAATATCGAATTAACTGCTTTTAAATCGGCTGAGGGGGTTACTTGCATGCCACCATTTTTTTATTTTTGTCTGCCTGTCTATCTGGCTGTAAGGGCTAATGTTTTAAATGACTAAAATGAAAATTCACAAAAAATTAAAATCAATGCCAGAAATGATCTGGGATAAATTTTATCCTAAAACTAAGAGATTTGTTTTTTTTATCTAATTAAGTTTTATCTAATTAATAGAATCAGGCGTTACTTTGCGAGAATTCATTATATTAAAGTTCTTAGAAAATAATTTGCTTATATATGCATAAATAAATAAAATGATGTGTCTTACTTAGTTTGAAGAGCACCTCCCTCTCAATGTCAATTGCGTGCCCTATCCCCGTAACCACTAATCCCAGCACCACAAGTCCCAGCACCAACTAGGAAAGACACTCCACCGTCAATAACTGACATAGCGATCAACCACCGCAGTGTCTGCTTCACCTGAGGATGCTTTATATAGAGGCGAAACACGTGTCGTAATATCGACGGTGGTGTATATTTCCTAGTGTAGTGCTTTACTTATTTCAGTACCGTAGCCAATGGTCTGTCAAGAGACCATCATTATCATCTTCATCATCATCATCAAAACGTAACGTTGTTATTATATATTCTGCAATGGACTTATGGCACTACAACAGTGATGTTATACCACTATAAAACTTCCTTTTTCTTAGATAATAATTAATTTAAACTTTTTATGTTAGTAATATAAGTTGAAGCTGTTGAAATAATTATCGATCCACTCTGAAGAGCGTCCTTAAAGCTCTCATCTCACTATATTGCGTCGCTCTCCTGCCATATTGGTACGTGGAGTGTATTAGGCGTAACTGTACTTTGCCGGGCGTTCCAATTTTCCAGCAGGATTACCAAGCTCGTCCGTTGACAAACTGATTTAGTTGGTATTATTTATGTAAAATCATTTAATAATCTTGACCGAAACAAATACATACATAAACATAACATAAACACTCACGCCTGTCACCCAGAGGGGTAGGCAGAGACTACGGACTTCCATTTGGCACGATCCTGACATACCTCTTTCGCCTCCTTTACATCCATATATCTACGCATACATGCTCGTCGGTTAAGGGTACTTCTAATGTGGCCCCTTTTCAAAATATCGCCAACTTGGTCGATAAACTTTTTTCTAGGGCATCCCTTCCCGACTCGGCCGTTCACATCTGCCACATAAATTTGCTTTGTCACTCTTTCCTCATTCATTCTTTCAACATGACCAAACCACCGAAGCATTCCTTTCTTAATCCTGGTCACATCATCATCTTGCATACCACATTTATCTCTTATCACGCAATTTCTCACCCTGTCATTCAGATTCAACCCTAGCATACTCCTTAAAGACCGCATTTCTACAGCATTTATTCTACTTTCGTGCTTCTTCTGCAACACCCAGCTTTCACTACCATCCATTAAAGTAGGGACTAACACAGCATTATGAATTACCATACGTGCCTTTTTTGACACATTTTGGTTCTTCATAATAGAGTGTAGTGCCCCACTCACTCTATTCCCTGCATTTACTCGTCGTTCTATATCCCCATCATATCTACCATCCCTGCTAAATACACATCCCATATACACAAACTCATCCACTTGCTCAATTAACTCTCCTTCTATTCTTATTTCACATACCGTTTTGCTTTCTTCTCTTTCAAAAACCATCACTTTCGTCTTACTTGCGTTCACTTTCATTCCCCTTTCTTTTAATTCCCAGTTCATTAATGTAACCATCATTTGCAACTCAGCCGCCGATGACGCAAATATGACTTGATCATCGGCATACAAAAGGCATTTGACGGTTAACTCGCCCATTCTTAACCCACATTCTTCATCTTTCAAAGTTTGCAAACACCTGTCCATAAATAGGTTGAACAGCCAAGGTGAAGCTACACAGCCCTGTCTGACACCTTTTTGGATGCCAAACCAGTCCGAGTAGACCCCATTGATCCTGACACAAGCACTAGAGTCCCTATAAAGAGACCTTAATGCCTGTATCAAACCAGCGCTCAACCCATATGAGTTCAGTGTTTGCCATAACACATTCCTGTCCACTCTGTCATAAGCCTTTTCCAAGTCCATGAACGCACAAAAAACTTTCTGGTTTTTGGCCAAAAACTTCTCCGCAATCATGCGCATGGAAAAGACTTGATCTGTACACCCCATTCCCTTTCTAAAACCCGCTTGCACATCCCAAATTTTTCCATCAGTTTCTTTCATAACTCTTTCAATTAACACCTTAGCATACAGTTTACCCACAATACTAAGCAAGCTGATACCACGGTAGTTTTTGCAGTTCTGCTGTGACCCTTTTCCTTTATATATTGGTACTATAACTGCTTTACAAAAGTCATCCGGTACCCGTTTTAATTCCCAACATAAATTGAAACAAGGTGTACAGCAGGCCCGCCACCACTCCCTCTCCAGCCCTTAGCATCTCGAGTGATACTCTATCATATCCAGCTGTCTTACCCGCTTTCATGCTTTTCATTGCTTTCATTATTTCATCTACACTTATCTCCATACCCCTTTCCACTTCTTTCGAAATTCCTAGTTCATTTAATTCAGACGACTCTTCACTCATAAACACGCTTTCAAAGTATTCCTTCCATTTGTTTAAATTCGAAGCTTCATCATTCAGAATACATAGCATTCATTATAGGCTATTTTGTATTTCCCCTGGCAGTTCCTACGAGTTTCCAGAACATTTTTATGTTAGCCTGGAAATTATCAGATATCCTTCTATCATTCTTATCCGTTATTTCTTTCTTTTTCCTTTCAACAACTTCTTTTACTCTCTTCTTTAGACGTCTAAATTCTGCCTTTTTTCTTTCAACCTCATCATTCATACCAGAAGAATTACCAGCTTTGGTTGCTAGTAAATCTAACCATGCTTTCTTCTTTGATTCAACTTCCACCCGTACCTCATCATCCTACCAAAACGTATTACTTTTCCTTTCATTTGTTCTCTTACTTACACCACATACTTCACAAATACGAAACAAATAGTAAAGATATTAATAGTTATTTTGCAACCATCTGCTAAATTATCTTTATTAAAATGGATTTCCGCAAAGTAACGTCTGATTCTATCAATTATCGAAATAAATAGGCCTAGTCCGAAAACAATGGAGAGATTTCGCCAACACAAAGGAAGCTTGATCTCATTTTGTAATATCCTATCAATATCCTACCAATAAAAGTCAACGAAATTTTGCAGACAGTGGTAACTGGAAAATAGAAAAGAAAAAAAGGCAAAAGAATTTTGCAGATACGATCTAGAAATATTACCTGTGTGTTGATTAGTCAGATTTCTGTAAACAAATCAAATTTCGTGTAAATGTAATAAATAAATATTAACACAACATTTAAAATGTGATTTTCTACGACAGCAAACTTACATTTGCAATTGGAGCATTGGCTATCATGTAAACCCATGTATGGGAAACGCCGTCTGTGGAATCTCTGAGAGAAGATTGTTTTTATTGTTACCAAATTTCAAAATCGCAACAAAGAAGAAAATCTACCCAAGTCCTATAGCGAGCTCTAATAAGAATGTCTTTGATGTTAAATAGGATTTTCTGTACGAAAACTTGAAATAATCCAAGGAGTATTTGTGATATAAGATATTTTGCCCTACAATATATTATTAAGAATTTGTTATAGTGTGAATAAATTTCGTAATCAGAGTTATTCATAAAATATTATATTCTTAAAGTGATTTCAGAAAATCATGGAATTATATAACTTATTACAGTAAATACACAAAACGACTGAATTGCCTAAAAACACACTTAATTGCATTTTTAATTGATTTGGTCACCAAATCAATAAAAAGTTATAAATCGAAATGTTGTGACCATAAATTTCAATTTATATACTCGTATATTTGTGACTGTTGTAAAATTTTTACGTTTTCACTCAAGTACCAGACGAGGGGATATAAGATTTGCACATACTTATTATGTTTGTAATTACTCTTAAGGTTTATACAATATTACCTGACATTGTACGCAGATTTATAATTTTGGCAGTTTGATAGTTTTATATAATTCTCAAGAAGGTAGAAGGAGAACTTCTTGTGAATTCCTCATCAATTTTTAATAATTATTTTACGTCAGATCTCCTAGGCTCTTTTTTATTTTATTTAAAAACTTAAGAAATCTTAAACGGCAACGTGATCTATTGCGCTCGTGAACAGTAATTAAATTTTAAATTTATACTATTTCAACTGTCCCCTGCAGCATACAAAAGAATGATTTTGGTTTCGATTTTTTGATTTAGTTGGATGTTGTGCATTGCATCCTACAAAATCGAAAAGGCCACAGATGCGATTCTACACAGAAAAACTTGTAGTTGTATTCTAACCAGTAATTATATTGTTTTACTTGCAAACCTAGCCCGATTCGTTGGGCATGAGTTAAAATAAATTAAACGGTTTTTATAATTATTTATACTAATAAACATAATAAAATAATTAATCAAGAAAAATAACTCTATAAATGAAACCATAAAATCCTAATTCACATTAATTTTCATCAACAATCTCATTTTTGTTTCTGTAGTGGTTTAAGATTATCAGCCGCACCCATTAACATATTAGTCAACATAATACCTTTTTAAGATGAATAAAAAAACAAATAAAATGCGAAATGCCACCTAGCAGCATTGGACTTAGTGGAGAGACGTGCTAAGTGGCTCATCGGTAACCTTCATTCGGTTGAAACCAATCTTGTTAGCCTTGAGCACAGGCCTAGAATAGCCAGCCTCTTAGTGTTCTATAGGACGCATTTTGGTGAGGTACGAAAGAATTACACGCTTTAATTCCTCCCTCTCTCTCTCTCTCTCTCTCCTTTCCACCATCGGATAACCAGACGATCGGTGAGTCTTCACCCCTTTGTTTCCGATATTCCACGCATTAGAACCAAACGGTTTGCTTTTTTTCTTGTAATGAACACAGCAAAGGAGTGGAATAATTTGCCGGCATCTATTTTTCCGTCTAAATACAATCTGTGCGTCTTCAAAGCAAGAGTGAATAGGCCCTTTAATACATTTGCTCAAAAAGTGGCGTATTGCAGGGACGTATAGCGTTCGGGATGTAGGCTATTACATACACGTGCTTTTCCTTTACCTTTTCCGACGTAGACAGAGAAACCTATAGACAAATTGACGCCTTCTTTCGCATTCGCACACGAAAAAGATAGATTTATGCATACGTTTTTCATAGAAATGAGGCAGAGCGGTGTGATTGTTTGTCCCTTTCTCAATGCCGGTTTTTTTGTTTAGCAAACTACACTTTAAACTACTTTAACAGTCCGTAGCAATCTAAGGAGTTTACAAGTTGGTTTAAGTGAGAAAAATGTGTTTTGTGAGCTTAAGATTGGCGAATCTTGTTCAGTTCAGTTCTTAGTACAATTAATTTTTTTATCTAAATATGTTAAAACGTCATAAAGATTATTGTACAAACTAAAACTACGTTATCGTCCTTTCTCACTCGAGGCCACGCTAATCATTAGTCTATAGGTTTCTCTGTCTACGTTTTCTGAACTCGTGCGTTCTCTTTTCCAACTGTCAAAATAATGTTAATGTTTGAAGCAACAGTAGCCTAATGGCAGGGTGCGGATCGCGAACTCAAAAGGTCGTGGGTTCGAATCCGCCATTTGATTACTGTCGTGAACCACTCCTAACACAAGCATTTTCAAGCTTACCAGGAGTGGTTAAAAGGAATATTAGTAATGTTAATTAATAAGATTACTAATACTTTTTTAAAAAACGAAAGAAAAAAAATGTCTATTAAGAAGAAAAAACCAACCACGAAGTTTTTACTAAAAAAAATCATAGATATTTTTATGATTCATGCAAATATTTCTAAAAGAAGCTACTAATTTGTTTCAATATCAGATTCAATGATTTGATTCAATGAGTTAGGTTAGGGTTCATTTCATTTCATCTCATTAAATTTCATTTTCATTTCATATCAATAAAAAATTCTACTGAAGACTTGGCTGTATGGACATAGTTCCCTTTGCCTATCCAGAATGGGTGAAGAAAACAAAAAAATCTCTGCTTATATTCTTGGTTGGCGTCATTTTCCAAAAATGTTCTTTGCGAGTTTAGTTGTTTGTTGCACAAAATGAGTAATTTCGACGATATTTTATTTGAATTAATACCACCAGAACTCAGTATAATTGCACAAAATGCTTCGGAGAACCTTTTACCGGAAAAGTCAAAAAGTTACTACACATACGACGAATTTATTGCTTGGAAAGAAAAGTAAAAAGCAAATAGTGTTTCAGAAAATGTTATGTTGGCGTACTTCTCCGAACTCTCAGCAAAATTAAAACCTTCTACGTTATGGTCGAGGTTTTCAATGATAAAAAGTATGCTGAAAATAAGGAGCAATGTGGATATAAATGAATACCCAAAACTAAATCCTTTTTTTAAACGACAATCAGACGGTTTTACAACTTAAAAGTCGAAAATATTAACATCGAAAGAAGTGGAAAGTTTTTTGAATGAAGCTCCCGATGATCGTTATTTATCCACAAAGGTAATTTATTAAAAATTACTTATATTTTTCTTTAGTATTCAGTTTACGAAATCGCAAAATACAATCAATATATTATTTAAAAAAATATTAATGAAATCCCTTTTTTGTAGGTTGCGCTGATTTTTGACGTTTTTGGAGCTTGCCGCAGAGAAGCCAATGGAAAAATGCTACTAATCAAGATTCCGAATACAAAAACTAAGATACCGAGAGGCTTTGTTGTTGAAGGAGATTTTCTTAGAATAGTGCAAAAATCTATGACTCAGTGGTCCAAAAAAAGCAAAAACCGACCGTTTTTTTTCCAAAATTATCAAAAGGAGAAGTGTACAGCTCAAGCAATCGGGATAAACAAATTTGGTAATATGCCAAAAGAAATAGCTACGTTACTTGGTCTGCCGGATGCTGAGTATTATATACTGGGCACAGCTTCAGGAGGACCTCTACTACATTGTTGGCAGATTCAGGAGCCAATTTGACCTCCTTAAAGCGACTAGGAGGTTGGAAGTCAAAGTTGCAGAAGGCTATATTGCTGCTGATTCATTAAAAAATAAACTAGAAACTGGGAAAAAATTACACAATCCATTAATTCAAAGTCCAGTCCGTCTCCTTCACATGACAATACTGAAGAGAACCTTCATCCATCTACCTTCGTTGATAATGATAATTCATCAGATCCAATTCCATCAACTAACAAACGCCATTGTATAACACCCTTGACAAATATACATTAACAATCATACGAAATTAATAATAGTTTGTCTCAAACAGTAAATATGCAAACTAAAACTGTACCAATTTCAATGTATATGTGAATTATAACTTTTATAAGAAATAAATGATTAGTTAGTTGAGTTTATTGTGTTTTTATTATTTTATTAAATTGCTTCATTTTTTCGCAACTGTATTAAAATAGTTGTTCAGTACACGTGCGGAACCGTCATTGCAACTTGTTGCGACTGTCAACCCTCACCTTCGGCTGCGCCTTGACTCGGGTAGACATTTGTCGGAACTCTTTGCAATGACAGGCTTTCCGCACTCGTAATGAACTATACTACTATTACGCCGAGACAGTGCGATTTAGCATCTGGGGCTACATCACCACTCACCACCAGGTGGGATTGTGGTCAAGTACTGGCTTGTAATAAGTTTAAAAAAATAGAATCTCTGATCTGAATGTTGTTGTTGAAAGTTCGATGTAAAGTTTGAGCATTATAAACGTGAATAACCTAAAAAACATATTATAAAATAGAAAAAAAGGATAATTATTTTGAAATTGTTAATTTTTATTACAAAAATCGTTGACAAAACTATTAATAAATTATAATTATTATCTTTTATCTAATACTAGTAATACGCCCCGGCATCGCACGGGCGATTTCTTGATCTCTACAACAGCGCCACCTATGGGGTTAAATAGAGTTTTTAAACCAACCAGGGCCCACTCAAATACTACTAAAATTCATCAAAATCGAGCCGTTTTCGAGTTTTAGCAAGACCAACGGACAGCAACTGATTTTTACACTTTATATACAAAATGTAACAAAAACCCTGTGGTTCCAGTTAACTGCGTTATCAGAATCAGTATCCAAGCATATAGAAATAATTTTTTTTAAAAAACTTAAAAAAATAATTTTAATGAAAAAAATATTTGCAAATTGTATGTGGTTTTATTATCTCTGCATTGGCCGAGGAGTAAGAGGATTGTCCAAGACACCCCGCATTACCAATACTCGTGTGAGTTAGAGAAAATAAAACCACATACAATTTGCAAATTAATTTTTTTTTCATTAAAATTAAATATTTTTAAGTGAGTTTTTTGGAAAAAATATTTCTATACACTTGGATATTGATTCTGATAACACACTTAACGGGAACCACAGGGTTTTTGTTACATGTTGTATAAGAAGATAGTGAGTTAACTCATATTTTAGCTGAAGTTCATGTAATTTTAAAATGCAGGATACTCGCTCAACATCATTAAATAGTAAATATGATCTCGCTCAACGGTAAACATAAATTATCTTGTAAGTATTAGCGTTTAGCTGCGTAATTTGCTTGAAACTACGCAGCAAATCTTATTCTATCTAGTGATTAAAAAATTCATAACCAGTAAAATAATTTGGAGGAACTTGGCATGATCATCTCGAACCGAAAGCAACGACCCAATTTTATAGTGGATTTGATCATGTAGCCGGCGTTTCTTGTTAGTTAGTTGCTTCGAAGAACATAATGTTGTTGTCATGTTTTTAAGGAAATGCTTGGAAATCGGAGTGTTTATAATGGTATAGAATTATTGATTCCATTACTAAAGTAACACAGTAAGGCCTTGTTCGGACTACTTAAGTAATTTAGTAGAGTAACGTGTAATTTAGTGGCTAAACTCCTCGCTACTGCACAGAAATCGTTCGAATTACGATCCCAGTACACAATTAAGTGGTGATTTGCAATATAAACCGGCTGCAATGTAATAGAGTGAATAAACTGATTAAGCTAATCGTAATGGCTGTTTTAGAAGAGGTGGGTGAGAAATTTTGTATGATTAAGAAAAAGAAGGTATGGGTTACAAAAATGGATCTATGGAAGAGATAAACTAGGAGCTACTAATTGTCTTCGGAAGTAGACTTCGGAAGTCGGATAGTTCGAGAATGTCCGAAAGTTGTGTGGATGCATGCAATAAACTGAACTATTTTGCTGAAGGAATATAAATCGTGTCAATCTCAGCGCCTGAAATTTTGGAGTCCTTTTTTTTACTTCTGCGAGTAGGTCGATCTAAAAAGGAAAGGATCTCTTTGGGTAAAATTACTTCAAAAAACAATAGGTAGTGAAAATAATTAAGAGCTTATAGTATCATAGTAATAAATATGCTTTTGAAATACTTAAAATAATAAAATTATGCACTAGCCTGATGTTTTTAATTTTCAATTTAATTTCCTTTTCAACAAATCTGGATAAATAAATTGTATTTTCTAAATCCAAGTATGAGGATTGTCTCATTTGTTTGTTTTTATAACGCGCGGACTTAATATTCCACAAGCATTCATGTTCTACACATTTGGAAACAATTTTAAGGTTGTTTCCCCGCTCCAGTGAAATGACATTTTTGCGGCCACTAATGAACTCGACTAATCAACAGGTTCGGACTTGTTTAGCCAGTGAACCAGTGAGCACGGATGCGTGATGGGAGGCGCTACTCGCCCGATAAAAAGAGAGTAAAATGGATCGACTCGACTTAATCATTCACAAAACTACTTGACTAATTTTTTGTGGTTCGCACACATTTAACCACTAAATTACTCGCTACTCTACTAAATTACTAGCCTGGTCCGAACTAGGCCTAAGGACTATATTTTAATGCTAAGGCTACGAATACATCAGTCAAGCTAGGCTTAGAACACATCAGTCTGTACACCGCGACTCCTATTTCTCTGACGGAATTTCTCATATCTGAACAGTATACATCTGATCTATATGACGTCTCATCATCAGCCCTCCCTCGGTAATTACTTCATAATGTATTTTTTAGAGTCTACGTGGCACTTTCGAAGTCACATTTCTTTTTCGGATTCGAATGAGTGCGTATTTGTAACCTATCTCCCTGATAATAAGATATTTGTAATAAATAGTATATAGTGCTAAAATTTTGACGTTCTACTTGAATCTTTCGAAATAATGCAAGAAATTCCGTTCTTATTTCCCTCCCTTACATCAGTTGGTACGCATTTTCTCTTTCGTTAGGAGTACGTCTTAACTGAGCTTCAATTAAAAATATTTTGTCATGTTTATTACCAAAATTTTCTTCCATATTTTAAGGGATCTTTTAATAGTTTGTGCAAATCTGTAACATTTGACCTGCCCATTAGTTTCAGGATGGTAGGGAGCAGAAGTTCGTTTAATGATTGTCGATTGTTTTAGGTACTCTTCAAATTCAGATGATGTAAATTGTCTTCCGTTGTCAGAAACTGTCATAACATGGTTAATTTTTTAATTTTTAATTATTAATAAAAAAAAATATTTTGAAAAGTTCTGTTGTTGATCGCGACCAAAATTAATTACCTCCCGCTAGGATAATCTAAATATTTTCTGAAAATTTCATCGAAATCGGTCAAGCCGATTCGGAGTCTATCGGGAACATACATGCATACACACATCGAGTTTTATATATAAGAAAGAAGAAGATACATAGACTGACCAGGAGGGGCAGCTCTATACTATTTGGTCAGAGCAGTGAATGCGATGTTACTTTTAAAATATTACCAACCTATTATCTGAGATGAAATAATAAAAAGATTTACTCGTCCCTTATATTTTATAATATAGAGCCGTGGTAGCTCAGTGGTTAACGCTCGCTGTAAATATAACAGAACGCGAGAGTAACCCGGGTTCGATCCCCGCCGGCACCAATGAAATTGTTAATTGCAATTTTAAGTGCTGATTTACCACGTAGTCGGCGTTGAAGGAAAACATCGTGAGGAAACCTGCAGGTCTGAGGAATAAGAAAAAAAATATTTCGAAGACATGTGAAGTTCGTCAACACGCATTTGGGCAGCGCGGCGGACACTTCCTTGCCCTAAAACCCTCTCAGAAATGAGGGGAGGCCTGAGCCCAGCAGTGGGACGTATATAGGCTGTAACTTTACTTTACTTTTATATTTAATATTAATTACATCTTCAGTCCCCACTTTTTGAAATTGCGTCTGTATTTCATACTGTACTGTATTTATTACCACAGAGTCGTTAAACTTTTACTAAATTAAAACTCATTTTTCAGATTTAGATTTCAGGGTAAAATTTGAATGGTATTACAAACTAAATATATCTAACAGACAATCAATAGAATGCTTACCCTGCTCCCTGCCTGAATAATCTTGTACATAATTCTCTTAATCTAGTAATTTTGCCAAAATAACTATCGTTTTAATCGGAATAAAGTGCATATATATATATATATATATATATATATATATATATATATATATATATATGTCCGATATTGGTATGGTTGGATTGCATGCCTGAAAATTACTTAAAGGCTAACTTTTTTCTACTGTGTACATTTAAAACCTCGAGCCGTATATTTGTGCAACTAAGTTTTAAGGATATTAAAATAGATAGACAGAACACTACGTACATTTTTAATGACGTCAAAATTTTGAGCATTTTACAATGTTAGATATAAAAAAGCTAATTTAAATCTCACCATATAAATATATATTATCCAAACCAAATTACGTTAGAAATTACAATAACACATATGTATTATACTACCAAAACATCTTTTTATTAGAGAAAATACTTTCAAGTTTGCCGTTTTACAGTGTAGTGGCGGAGTATGAGAATCAACTGTAAACGCATACTGTTTTAAGTAAACTACTACGACTAAATAATATATTTGTTACAAGTAACTTTTAACAAAGTTAAGTTAGCCCCAAATTAACAATTTGATCCATAAGGTCTACTGCAGCAGCCATCGCTGCATCGAAGTATGTTTGTTGCTCGCTGATTGAAGTTGTACGGTTTTTGTTCAAAATAATTTCCGCTGAAATACAAACAATGAACAATCATACCAAAAAAGTGAAAAAAAGACTTAGGTCTGTAATATTTGTAATATTGTTCTTTTTATTAAATACTATGAACAATAACTATGTATATTGCTAAAAAAAATTATATACATGTAGTAATTAAATATAATTTTGAAAATAACACCAGACACGTTTCCAAATTATATTAATTTGCAGAGTGTAAGGCATCAAATGTGTCCCTTGTAACAAACATATGGTGGTGGATTGAGAAGTCGAGAATTAGTCACTCCATTTTCTCCAGTTGGTGACGTAAGAGGCGAATATGGGAAATGTACGTGGTAGCAGCTTAACGCTGCTGTATTTCGTATGATGAGTAACTGCATTTGTGAATTTTAATCGAGGATAAATGTTAATAGATGTCTATGAGCCACAGCATCCACTTACCATTGGGTGGACTGTGTGCTTGTCACCTTTATTCTAGAAAAAAAAACAAAGTTCTTATGACTTCCGATAGATGGCAGGTGTAACTAGGCTGTCAATTCGACGCTGCCAGTCGTGACGTTTAATCGAGATAATCGATAGATCCAAACGAAAAAAATGTTGATGGACTTCGTATGTTATCAAAATAATTTATTTCTCAATAATGCAAGTATCCTCAAGATGTTTTATCATCTACTTGATAAAACAAGCAATCCACCATCCCCGCCGCTACCGATGGATGAGGTTGTTAACGCCGCCACAAACACGATGACTGTGGGGATCGAACCTGGATTGCTCGCTTAGCTCTAAAGCTACTACGGCACAGAATTTTAAGTGATTGTACTTACGTTGGACCATAGTCACAAACGAACAGCGTTTTTGTGCAGTTATTGTCCTTTATCTGTGAAACGCCGCAACCGATACGATTAGTGCTAGACCAAACCATCTGAAATCGTAAAACAAATTAGTGTATGGAAAAGTAGAATATCTCAAGGAAATAAACATAAGTTATTATTTTTATACGATCTTTTATAATGATAAATATGTATTTTCTTTTTGACAATTCAAATTCTTTTTTGTTTTCATTCAGTTAAATTTCAAAGGAAAATATGGTCAGTTTTAATACATATTTTTCTTCGTCGTAACACTCTTGTCAGAATAAGTTGTGGTTATCACGAAGATCTGTATTTAAGAGCAGATATCAGTCGCTTCACTAGCATTTGCCACTTCTCTTTGCTCTAAAAAATATTATGCTACACATCAAATACAGTAGAACCTTGATAACTTAAACCTCGATAGCGTTATAACCTCTATGAATTCATAAAATTTTGTTTTCCCTTCCACTCCAAGTCTAAAACCTCCTTTACTTAAAATACAAACCCTCTATAACTTAAACGAATAATTTGGGCAACGTGAACGCACCTCAGTAACTTAAAGTTGTAAACAAGACGACCTTTGCAACTTCAATTATCTATCAATTAGTCATTTTAAATGAAAGTGCAAACAATAAAGGTTCCCTGTAGATCATTGTTATTGCTTACAGTGTTTAACAAATGACTTCAAACGTAAACAAAACACTAAGGTCTAAGTACAGTAACTTATTTGTATCATTAGCTTTTTTAGAGATCTTCACAATATTTTATAGAGCAATGCAGAGACATAGATGATGAGATTTTCTATTCTTTATATAATATTGAAAATAAAATTAATATAGAATGTGTGAATAGTTTGAAACAAAAAAATACCGACTTTTTATGTAGAATTAAATAAACTTGAATAAATCTTTAAACCTAAAATAAAGTACCTATACTTAATTAACATTTAAGTTTCATTTTCATGTACCCTAGCTCGTTTATGTGTAGATAAATTCCTAAATAAAGATCATAAATGAACCTTCTTAAGTACACACATAAATTTTGAGTTGTTATCGGGAAGATGTTGCTGCCCACCTCCTGTTTAATTTCCATCTATCTCTTACAATACTCACGGAATGTCATGGATTCTTTTATACTGCTACTCCACGAGAATATTTTAGTTCGTAGTAACAAAAATGCTAGCATCTCTTGTCTTTGTTTTTCCTTTTAATAAATATTTCCCCCATCCTAGGAGGTTCTCCCGTATCACAGAGGCACTTCACATACGAGTAAATATAATATGCTACAGATTAAGAAACTATTAGTATTAGTATTTATCCAAAAAAATTGACTGGCTCCTACTGACCAAGTTGATTATGAAGTTGATCTAATTTAGAAGGTCAAAGTTTTACAAAGAGAAAAACGTTCAGTTAATAATATTAATATCATAGCTATTATTTTAACTTTTAATTACCTGTGTATAGTGACGAAATTGATTAACAGAGTCCAAATAGAAAGGCACAAAATTATAATTTTTATATTCTTGGAACCAAAAGTCCAATGCTTCTTCTACTCGTATTTATCGGCGCCTCATCACCCATATTTGAACAAAAATAGGAGATATAAATATTCTCTCCTACTGAACTCCACCTCTTTGAACCTATAAATGAAGGAACGACAGAACTTTGTAAATGTAACTAGGTATATGTATAGTAGATTATGCTCTTTTGTCATATATCACAGGTCCTTCAAAGACCGAAAACACAAACAGCGTTTTCAGTCACCTGCACTCGTCAATTTCCTGCTACTCTCGGTTGACACCCCGTTGGATTATATTGGTAACTCCGGTTTCACTGTGAATAACCTTAACGGAATCTTATACGAAGAGAAGCTCAGAACATCACCGAGCACTTTGATGTCCTTCATAGATCTACCAGCACGTGTTGAGTGGATATTTTCCTATTACTGGTAGAGCCATGCTGTAGTTATATTAGTAGTATAGTTGTAGCACACATGGGTTGGCTCGACCGGGGAAAGACCACACCCTCACAGAATACCAGCGTCAAATAGTAGCTTAATGCTGCTGTGTTTCGTATGGTGAGTGTAGAGAACCGAAGACCCTTTTTACTGGAAACGAGGCATTCCATCTAAGTCCTCACGGGTGACAACGCATCTGCATATAATTGTAATTATATTCTGATTCTTGATGTAGATGTCTATGGGCCACAGCAACCACTTACCATCAGGTGTACTGTGTGCTCGTTTGTCATCCTATCCTATAAAAAAATTACTGAGCCGTGGTTATTCAGATAGTTAGCGCTCGCTGTATAGTCACATCCTGCGAGCAACCCGATTTCGATCCCCGCCGGCACCAACGAAACTGTTAATTGCAATTAACAGTGTTGTTTTACCATTTAGCCGAGCGCAGGCTGTGAAGGAAAACATCATGAGGAAACCTGCATGTCTGAGAAAAAAAATATTCCGAAGACATGTGAAGTTCGCCAACACGCATTGCGGCAACGCGGCGGACACTTCCTTGCTCTAAAGCTCTCTCAGAAATAAGAGGAAGTCTGTGTCCAGAAGTGGGACGTATATTGGCTGTAACTTTAACTTTCATTTACTTAATACCAATTCATCAGCTTCACCCAAGCGCCCCACAAATTGGTTAAAATATATACATGGTAGAACTATGCTGCAGATATGTTATGGTTGCAGCACGAATGAGTCGGCTCGACCGGGGTAGGACCACGCTTTTTCAGAATACCAGCGTAATTAAGCAGCTGCTGTGTTTCGCATGATCAGTATGGAGAACCACAGATCCATTTTACTGGAAACAAGGCATTCCATCTTAGTCCTCACGGGTGAAAACGCATCTGCAATCTGATTCGTAGTCGAGGATAGATGTAGATGTCTATAGGCCACAGCAGCTACTTACCATCAGGTGGACTGTGTGCTCGTTTGTCACTCTTATCCTATAAAAAAAACTTCCTATTATTCGCAATAAGCAGTAAGTAAGCAAAGTGGAGACAATGTAGGAGATTTCTTCATCCAATTTCGTCCTGTAGATATTTATAAGAATGGTCGAAAAGAGCTCTTGGCGTCAAATAAATGGGGCGTAAACGTATATCCCTCATGTATAAGGTGGTATAAGCCTAATGTAGAATACCAAAACGAATTAACTTCATGCGAATATACATTATACTTGAACTTACATTAAAAAACGACTTCAAAGCTTATGTTTAGATTACTTCTGGTTCTTTCCGTAGTCCTTTACCGCTAGCCGTATGAGGAAGCTCAAGGTGTCTCAACGAGCTATGGAAAGAGCTATGCTCGGGGTCTATCTGCGTGATAAACTTGGAAATAAGGATATACGCAGTAGAACCAGAGTAACAGATAGCCGAATGGATTAGAAAACTGCAGTGGCAATGGGGCATCCATATAGCTCGAAGAACCGATCGGAAAGCCAGGTTCTCGAGTGGCAGCCTCGTACCGGTAGGCGAAGTGTAAGGTTATCCCGCACTAGATGAAATGACGACCTGGTAAGATATTCAAGAAGTCGATGAATGCGGACGGCTCAGGACCGTGCTTTGCGGCATCCTCTGGCGGAGGCCTATTGTGAAGGGCTGCAATAATGATGATATTGTTACTTAAATTAATGAAAATCTTACCTACATATTTGTCTGGGTTATGTGCGAATACTCCTTTATCTGCCCACTCGCTTGCCTTTTCTTCAAGTTCTTCATCCCATACCTCGTAATGTATTCAAATTATAATAAATATATAACATTTAAACAAGTATGAATTGTTGTGTGCAAGCAATGATGAAACGTATATGATTATACATACCATAAACTGCATATCCGACGCTGCAGGTTGCCCAGGCACTAACCCCTGTGCAACTTTTAAACGACGCGTGTTATGACCATCCACAAATTCGCGTATTTGGTCACAAGTTAAGGTAACCCCTGCCAATTACAATTCAAATAAAACAAAGACAATGAATGCATTGTTGCTATTACGTGAGGTTTTTAAGCGTTCGTCTAAAAGCTTTTGGGTACTGCAACTTGTACCCTTTAAATTATCTAACTGTTATATTCACTTACGCTCGCAATGTGCAGTCCCGAATAAAAATAATAATAATAAATATATCGTTATCATCGTGATGATAATACGAATAATGTGCTCATGAATCCAACAGTCGAACAAAAATATTGTCCAAATTTATTAGCACCACCGTTTTGTACTTCATCGGGATTACACTTGTTCAAACATTTAATTAAACGCATTCGTTTAAAGCGAACGTCGATCGGAAACTCAAATTTGCATCTTTATTATTGTTTAATGTCATACATTGTTATTTAAATTTATAAACTGTCATGGTAATTATTATAATTTATATTATTGTAACTTGGGTTACAGACTCTGAATAATGTCAAGAGATATTAATAGCATTCCGACGCTTTGTTCCGAAAATAAGAAAAAAAAAATAAGTTATTAATTTCTGTGTTGTTATACTTAACTCCTTGTTATGATCTCACGTATTATAGCCAACCATTTATTATACACCACGTATTATAACAACACAAATTATTGGTGGTGTAAGAAAATCCATATCGTCTCGTGGGCTCGTCAGAGGTGATAGAGGTAAACTTAAACAGGATATGGGCAACAGCAGCATCTTCCTGATAACAACGCAAAATTATAAAAAATGAGGTTGACAACCTAGCGTGGCAACTAAATAGCCTAACTATAGCAAAACCCCCATATACTGGTGCAGGCCTATGTTTAGCTGTGAACTTTTATAGACTGTTATGGATGGAGATGAATAATCACTCCAAAATATTTTTTTATTTCGACATTAAACTAAGAAACCAACTTAAATACCACCTGATAGTAAGTGGCTACTGTTGTTCATAAACGCCTGTAACTAACTTAAAACAAGTAGGCGGAAAATTCGCGATTACCTCATGTACTAGGATGAAATGCCTTGGGGACTATAAATATACTAGCTTTTGTAGTCTATCCCTTTCATAATGAAACTCATCAAATAGATGGATTGCTTCACAGCGGCAGAAATAATTAAGAGGCTGCTACTACTTCCTCAAGGGAATACCTAAGCAAAAGAAGTGTTTTACAACCTGGTTTACTACCAGAATCCATTCTATTCTCTTCTTCAAATCTCTTACTAATTTACATATATTATTTTTATTACATACATTAGCTGTGGTAGCTGAAGGGCTAAGAGCTCGTCGTAATTATATCACAATATGCGAGCAAAATGAGTTAAATTCCCGACGGCATCAATTATTGGTTAAATACAAACTAAATAGAATGTGCCGCGCTACGAACGATATTAAATGAATGCACAATACTAGTTGGTGTAACCGTATATTGTGTAACGTAATATTGACCTTTTAGATTGCGATTTTTAGTACAGGTCGTTTCAAAATTATTCATTGAATAGTATTGATAGCTTTATGAATAACGAGTATAAGTTACGTAGAATATCTGAAAATCCGATACCAAATATACAATTTCTTTGAATGTCGTATACCTATAGAGCAACTCTTTACATTGCTTAAGTTAGAAATGTGCCTACATATTTTTTAGTCAAAAAACCTGTCCTTGACATTTACTCTTCAAAGTTGCTCTCGTTTTAAAAATAACCGTTATATACATTTTTTCATGATATTTATCTCGATGATGAGTCCAGGTCTTTATTATTCGAAATCAATTTTCTCTGATGTGTAGGTGCATATATAAGTCGTAGTCACAACACTATTTTAAACTGACACGAAGATAATGAATATTAAAAAATATTAATTATAACTATTAAAAAAAGTTTATATCCTATTTACGACAAATATAGTTATTATCTGCGAAGATATCATATTAATATATTTGGGCTGCTCGCGTTCGCAGGAAATATTTGAAATCTGACTCCCTACACGGGTTCCCTAAATAGTGCTAATGAGCAGCACTAATCTCGGTGGTAGGTTTCTCCCGCTGGCTTTTTGGTTACCACCCGCCAATGCAAAGCCTTGTCGCCAGGTGACTTTTTTTATACTTACATGTTACACCTTAAGCTAAAGGGTACATAAGGCGGACTTAATGCCATGTGGCATTCTCTGCCAGTCAACCCTGGGTGCCAAGAACAATTGTTGGCAGGTTCGACCATTATACATAAATAAGTGAACATGCATACACATATATTAAAATATACATATAGTATAAATATACGTACAATAATATATATATATATATATATATATATACATATATATATATATATATATATATATATATACATGCTTATAAACTAATCTTTGTCGTGTTCCGGCATGATTAGTGGTAAAGCCATATGGAGAATAGTTCTGAACAGTAGCGTTGTGTATGTAAACCGGGTACAAAGTGTCAGTTGTTGCCATGTCGGGTGCTTGGTCGTGTATGATAGCGGGATACGAAGCACAGTATGCCGCTGGCCGACCGCAGGTTTTGCTCATTTAGTGAATTAGCTACTCATGAAAGGCTGCCCCCAACTAGCGAAAAACGGTGCCTCCATCCGATCAGAAATTCCTGTCAGTATTTCTGTATATTTTCTTTTCCATCCTTATTTACTCTTACCTCTTAATATATCTATCTTAAAAAGAAACGTGTAGCTAAACAGTGGTTACACGTCGTCTTATTAAAAATGCACCTCACTAATACTCTAGGATTTCACTCTGACCTTCGCGCGTTCCACCACCATCTTGAGACCGAGAAGTCGCACCTACTTTTTCTTAACGGAGGCACAAATTGTCTACTGAATGCGGCGTACCTCGACTATCCTGAATTATCTCTGGAACACAAATTCCATCTACGTGGCGGATTCTGTGTGCACGCCCGCAATGACATCTAAATCCAGTGTCCCGTCACCTTGAAGACCCAGCTTTTAGGACAATCTGAGTGATGGTCGATACAGTAATTATTGATAAAATCCTTTATGCCTGTGTCTATCGATCGCACAGTGACGACCAGGAGACAACACAATTATTTGATTACCTTAGTGAGGCTGCTGATGAGGCCCCAAATCAGTATGCTACTGCACAGCTGGTCTTTCTAGGAGACTTTAACTCCTGTCACCAGGACTAGCTGTTCCCGTACCAGAAGACCAAACATGCTGGAAGAGAAGCGTGGTATTTTGCTTTGATGCTAGGTCTCTCTCAGCTGATACATGAAGCAAATAGGTAATAAATGAAGTGACTAGGGTACCCCGGGTACCCTAGTCACTCCGACACCGACTCCTGACGGGTATGAACTACAGGTTACCTCCCCTTTGGGTACATCTGACCACTGTTTGGCGAAGTCCGTATCGTCTCTATTCTCCACCTGATTGCGAGTCCCAAGCGTTCGACGAATATGGCGGTATAAGTCAGCTGATTGGGATGAGATGTGACACATTTTTGCACCCTATCCTTGGTGGAAAGGTTTTTTCCTTCTGCGGATCCATCGAGCTGTGTGAATAGAATAACCGATGGGTTACGTCAAACTATGGACTATTTTATACACTTTTCTGACGCTCCCACTGGTAGCAAACCTCGTACATGGTTTAACGCGAAATGCGCCGTCAAGTCCTACAAAAGAGCGTTACGAAAAGCTAGCCTCGATCGCATTAAACATATTGGCGCAGAACTCTTTGCCAGACCTTTCGGCACGAGAGGTTTTTGGTCTCTCGCCAAAGCGGTCGAGACAAACTTCTATCGACCTACACAGCTTCCGCTGTTAAAACTTGGCGGCACACTTACGCATACGGCTAAAGATAAAGCAGACTTATTCGCGTCTCTCTTTGTCTACAATTCATGTCTAGTCAGTGACAACAACGTTCCACCTAAATTACCTCACTGCGGGACCTCTATGTCGGAGGCTTGTATCACAAATAAGGGGATTCTTAAAACCTTGCGGTGTTTACACGTGAATAAAGCTAGTGCAGCAGATGGTATACCAGCTATAGTTCTAAAGGCTTGTGCACCCGAGTAGTCTCCTACGCTTGTGCCGCCTCTCATTTAGGACTGTAATAGTGCCAAAATCCTGGAAACTGACTAATCTAAGTGGTAGAACCACGCTGCAGCTATTGTGCGGTTGTAGCAAGAATGGGTCGATTCGACCGGGAATGGATATTCTGTGAAATGGAAATGGGTATTCTGTGAGAGGACCACGCTCCCACGGAATACTAGCGTGAAATAGCAGCTTAATAATGCTATGTTTCATATGGCGAGTGTAGAGAACCAGAGACCCTTTTTTACTGGAAGTGAGGCATTCCATCTCAGTCCTATGTAGTGACAACGCATCTGCATTTTGAGGCTTAATTGAGGATAAATGTAGATGTCTATGGGCCACAGGATCCACTTCCCATCACGTGGACTGTTTGATCGTTTGTCACTCTTATTCGAAGAAGAAGTTTTGATAGAGCGTATGAACCTCATACTATATGCAGTCTTCGAATGGTGCGATACTAATCTTGTAAAATTCAACGCTTCCAAAACACAAGCGTATTTCTTCACTGCAAAAAGAAGCATCTTGGCTCCTTCTTTCCGAAATGTATTACTAGAATACACCGAACGCCTTCAGTTATTGGGGTTTGAGATATCAAAGCAGCTACATGGAAGCTAGGAGTCCTTGCGAAGGTGTCGCGATACTTCACGCTGGTGCCGGCTGCTTACCTTATATAGAGCGCAAGTTTGGTCGTGCATGGAGTATTGCTGCCATATATGAGCTCTAGTGCTGCAAAATTCCACATAATAGCTTTGGACTCAACAGAAACTCGTGCCAAGAGGGTTATGCGGGACCTGAATTTGGTTAAAACCACTTTTACCAGCCTCGAACACAGGCGTAAAGCAGCCAGCCTTTCGGTTTATACATGATGCATTTCAGAATGTGCGCAGTAATTGCGTAATTTAATTCCTCCCTCTCCCTTCCACCATTGAATAACGAAACGTTCGGCCAGTCTCTACCTTTTCGTTGTTGACTTACCACGCATTCGAACTAAACAGTTTGCTACATTGTTCATCATGCATACAGCAAAGGAGTGGAATAAGTTTCCAGCATCTGTGTTTCCAACCTACTACAGTGTGGATGTCTTCAAGGCAAGAGTTAATAGGCTTTTGTTAAGTCAGTGCGCTTCACCATCTTAGGATACATCACTTCTTACCATAAGGTGGGATTTGAATTAAACGCTACTCAGAATTATAAAAAATCCTTAAACAATGGTCTAACATGAAACTTTTTTCCCTATTTTCCACCCTTGCCGTGCTCAATGAAAATATAACGAAACCATGCAGTTTTATCTGCAGAATGAAATATTTCGAGAACATGAGAAGTCCGTCAAGATGCACTGGAACAACGTGGCAGACTAATCGCTCTATAATCCTCTCTGAAAAAGATTAGGTATATGCCGAGGAGGTCGCTTATAGGCGAAATTTTTTAAAAGAACACTTTTTGAAAGAGATTTTTTAAACATTTTTAAAAAAAATTCTTTTGTTACTAAATTTCTGACAAAATACTTTAATCTAAAATAGCGAATACAGGCAATAGTTAAAGTAATGATAATTCATAATGTCCAAGCGCCCGCATTTGAAATGACCCCTTAGCCAAAATCCACATTTGATTATCTTGGTATATCGTATCTACGTCGTATGGTGCAGACATGTACTATAATAATTGCTAGTTTGGACAAAAAAAATAATAAGCGAATATGTGATACGCCGTTGTAATACGCCGTTGTGATCCGCGAAAACCTAGTAGCTAAATCACCTCGTATTTTAAGTTGTTAGGTGTTGACGTATTTTTGACACGATACGACTAGTGATAGTATGTGTTCAAAATTGGCATTCACACTTACAAAGAGTACTTGTAACTCAATACGACACTTCTAATCAAAATGCACTAATGGACCTGCCCTTGGAATTTTTATATTAGGTAATATTTCAGGTAAACTCTAAGGTCGTCATTTAAATATGTCGAAAAATTTATTTTGACTTCTTAAAGGATAGCAAATAACGATCAATAATATAAAATAGTTTTACTTTTTCTTCTTTACCAGCCCGTAATGTCCACTCCTAGAATGAGGTCGTAGATGATACTCTTGTAAGAAGGATTTACCCTAAGCTACACTTGGTATTGATAATCGCAGTACGATCGATAACACGCATTTCCGAGGCTGTTACTCATCGTTGGTCTGAGTAAAATACATCAGTCGAAAACAATCTATCTATATACAATCTAGATATATATATCATTCATCTCTCCTCCATCATTTTCATCATCATTGAATCCTTTATATAGTCGCCTCACACGACTAGCTACAATGAAGTATGGAAACACATATGTGTTGTCACACCTGAGGGTGTCACCTAAGGGTGTCAGCCTTAGACTAAGGTTGAATACTTCGTTACCGATAAAAAGGGTATCTGGTTTTCATAACTTACCATAAATAACACAGCAGGATTACGCTGCCCCCGTCCATCTCCACGTAACCATGGCTGCTTTAAAGCATCCGAAACGTCGGGAATTAAAAAGTTAAAATTATAATATAAATAACGCGATAAAATCCATAATTTAAGTTTAATTTAATTATGCAGCTATTATATGCTGGCATACTGTGCGATTGTGGTCCATCCCACGAACAAATATATGTTCTTCTTTTTATATGCCTTTAAAAGGTTTTCTCCCCTCAACAGGGTTTTCAACATTTTCTATAATTGCCAGGCTTGACAGGCGGATTGACGGTCGCGGTACCAGATCAATCGCACCTTTAACACTACTCCACGTCGGCGGTCGATTTAAACGGGATGGTTATTCCGCCGTCGATCGGAAGCCAAGTCTTCCTCGCATTTCCCATAATCGCCGCTTATGACATCCCGCGGGACGAAAAGGTATGATGGATTTTCGTACGCCGCTATTACATTGCTCAATGAAGATAATTACACTATCACCGGTCTGGTCACCAGTGTAAACCCAACCATTATTATATATTTAGTTGTTGCTGTTACCAACCAGTAACAGTAACAACTAATCGATTTATATCAATTAGTTGTAAGCATAGATGATAGCACGCAATATTTTGAAAGCCTAGCAATAATATAGGCTCATAGTTGGAGTATGCACCGTCTATTACGATCTTGATCGCAAGAAAAATGATGACAGAATTGCGTAATTTCTCGGAAATCCCATAGGAAACTTACATTTGTCTTATACGCGATATACCCGTCATCTTTTGGAGACTTAAAATCTGTGCAGGTCGATATGAAGTAATGCGTATTCTTTAGCCACCTCCGTTCACTTTATCTACTACTGAGAAAGTATTTCTTTAGAATCGTTGTGATTTTAAACTCGATGAAATGAAAAAGCGACAACAAAAAAGAGAAAAACGTATACATCTTTAAGATTCAGCTTGCATGAGAATGGAATATAATATTAGGTACAATAAATTGTCATGTTTAGGCCACCTAGCGTCTATTTATGTACAACCTCTAGCGATAATGATTTTTAACACAGAAATAGTAATAATAAGACAATAGATAATGAATTAGTGATCGATTACTTCCAAAACCGATGTCGCCACATCTTACCGTATTATAAACATACGCACAATGCACAATGGTATCTGATGTTTGTCAACGTAGAACAAAAGTAGCAATGGTAATTGTAAAATACGAAAAGTAATAAATGAAAGTTTAAAAAGGTAAATACTTTACTATGAAAGTATTCATCTAGATCTAAATCAGTTAAAACAATGATAGTTAGTAAATAATTAACTTACAGATGAAATTTTATGGCTTTATTAGTTGAATAACACGTCTTTGATGAGTTTTTACAACTGATTATACTGCAGTTCACCATTATAAATTTATAATAATATAAATTCACGTACGACGCTCCCCGCGCAAACAAATCACAAAATGGTGTATTATGTTCGTCAACACATGATAGCGGCGACAAGGTCAGGCGTCTATGCGACTTCTATTGTCTTATTATTATGATTTCTGTGATTTTTTAACTTTCCGCTATGAAAATCACTTATTAGTTTGAAGCATAACTTTATTTTCACTCATAACAATCTCTAAAAAATATATTCAAGTGATTCAGTAGATTGTGAAGGTGAGGCTGATAAAATTTTGTAAGGAATACCACTTCGAAGGTATACTGCCACACCACCTCCTCTTCTGCAATCAATGCAATCGTTACGAAGCAAAATAAAGCCTGGTAATCCGTAAGAAATAGAAGGCAACGTTGGGTTTAACAAGGTTTCTGAGTTAAGTATTGCGTGGATGCTTTGATTATTAAAAGTTTCTTAAAGGTCATTGTAATGCTGCGGAATACTCTGGGCATTTATGTGACAAATGTTGAAATTTTTATTACAATTATCGAATTGTTGGGTTGTTGGTTACGAAGTTAGGTAATTCTAATTCAGAGCCAGAAAATGAATATATGTCGGTATATGTATGTATGTAGGTGTATGTATGTATGTGTAGGTAATTCTAATTCAGAGCCAGAAAATGAATATATGTCGGTATATGTATGTATGTAGGTGTATGTATGTAGGTGTATGTATGTATGTGTAGGTAATTCTAATTCAGTCAGAAAATGAATAAAAGGAATCAGAATTAGCAGAGGTGAATGAATCGTTATTGGAAACTGCCATGGCGTTAAAAATCAGTAGTATATAATATTATATGAAAATAAATTAACATATCAATAACTTAAATAAATATTTGACTATAAATATATAACTTATTTAAGTAAATAAAAATAAATATCTTTAATATATTATGTGTATGCTGTATTGTAATTTAGTTAAATCAGATTGCTACCACATTGTTTACAAAACGAGATTAATTAAAAAAAGAAATAAAAAAATTATACTTAGGTACTAAAGCACTTTGGTCATAAAACTATGAGAAAAAAATAAAATGCATCAAAAGTTGTTCGTATGTTAGTTCGTAACCTTAAATATACACATATATGGTTGATAATTACTTAAACTAAAAGTTGTTTACGAACTCTGAGCGGCCAGCGAATGAGAACAATGCAAATTGCATTCACAGTACAGAAAAAAAAGACCTGCGCTATTTATGTTGAACAACCAGTAACCATACGACCGTCTATATTTAATGATCAAACAAATGATCGAAACCAGTATTTGGTAGTGTTTTTTTACCATATGCCTAGTTCGTGGCACTTCGCTGCGCGTGTTTCCAGGCTCCCTCGAAACCCTTGTTTCTTCCATCACCGATTAAGGTTCCTCATCACATCTTACCTTGCTATGTTGACGTATCAGCCGGTTGCCGTCCTTATTGCATTGAATACACTGGTGATAATCACCGAATAATCACCGATGAAGCCATTTAAAGACCAGATCTTTTTTATCCCATATTTTTTTCGAGCTTGCGTGAGTAAATTCTGTCTATATTTTGTAAGTAACTCGGATAACGTAAACGGTGATCCGTTCATCATAATTTTCTTTTACCAGGCAGTGGAACGCATCGAGAAATCAGCAAAGCCAAAAAGTATCGGTCGGTTATGACCCGTCTTTGCCATACCGAGTCTATGAGCTATCCGAATAGAAGATGATGAGAGATTCGTCATACTCAGGTGTTTCTGAATAATGTTTACAACAACATTAGGCACATCTTCATCAGCCGTTTCTGGAACACCGCTTAACAAAAGATATTTTCTGCGGTTTCTCGTCTCAATGGAGTCAATTGACCGACTAATCTCTGCTATTTGTTAGCGAACACAGAAAGCACGTTGAACACGTCTTGAAGCTCCGAAACGAAGTAAAATACTGACCAGTGACCAACCTTCTCAATAGCTTTTGAAGAACTGAAACCGAGTTGCTTCTCAAACTCTTCCATCCAACGAGTGATTAACGCTTCCAGGGACCTCTGAGTTTCGGCAATGTCAGCAATTGTGGCCATAGTGCCACAATTGCTGACATTACACGAAAATAATTCACAAAGTGATTATAGAAAAAAATGTGCTCCAGCAGTGTGGTGCAATGGAAAAAAATCTATTGCATCACCAACTTGTACAATTACTTTAAAATAATTTACGTGTTTTAATGAGTGATAATGTCCCTAAATTGAATGTAAGTAAAGAGTTTATTAATTGATTAGTAATTAAAGTAAGCCGAACATGTATGCACTCTTATTTATCACCCACCCGCTAATTATTAACTTATAATCAACATATAAATATTTTAATACAGTGCGAGCGTTTTTGGACCTTTCATTTGAAACTCCCAACCAATTTTGACACAGGGCCAGTCTAAGGCACGCCACGCCACCGAATAGTATATACATTTTAAAAGAATTAGTACATAATATTATCTTCGCACTCTGTTTTCGAATTACGCTAAGTATATTAAATAGTAGTAAAAACGATAAAAAGGGTGAATAGGTATATGTTTTACGTCTTTCATGATATTAAATAATTAAAGCTTTCACGTTTCAGTCCTTATTATTATTTGCAAGGAAAAAGTGCAACAATTAGTTTTATTACTATTGCTACTATGTCATTAACTTACAAAAACTCAAATTATCGAGCTCAAATCATCGCGTGCTTAGAAAATCTTTGTTTACTCACAATTATGAAAATTGCAAAAACCTGGCTTGATATTCAGAATAGATGTAATGCTACGGTAAATGTACGGTATTAAACTTACACAGAAAAATACTATTACAAATGAAGATTGTTTGTTTAATTTTATAGTCGGACTTTCTTACAAGCATGCGTCGCGCATGCTTGTAAGAATTTTTTATTGTTTTTTTTTTTTTTGGAAAAATTAAAAGTTCAAACGTCATCGAGCAAATCTAAATGGCACAAAATTAGCGTATTTCCTCTGAAGCTTTAAAAAACGTCCAGAGGAAAGACTAACCAGAACGAGAGGCAGCACTAGTGGGAGGTACACATGTTTTGATTTCCCTATTGACAGTAACGTTAAACACATGTCTTATCATTTAAATAAATTAGTTAATAAAGTGAATAAAAAGTATTAAAAATAAATTGTCATGCTTACCAAATACTGTGCGTTCGCAAATTGTACTTCTGACAGTCGATACAAGCAAGATGCTTTTTTTGCTATTACCAATTTGTGCTATTTATAAAACCTCAAGTTGACACGAAAAAGTATTTCAAATGGGTTTATTTATCGCGAAGAACCGATTTATCGATTGATTATTAAATAGTAAAATATCTTGAAATACTGTCTGGATTATTGTGAAACTTTTTGCCCTTGTTCTACTCTTTTAATTTGGATGTACAAGTCAGAGTATCATAACCGTATCGTGCGGTATAACCTTCAAGTTTATGTTATTATCGGCAATTAACGCAGCTCGGAGGCAGCGCGGGTGCAGTCGGTAGGCACCTAGGCCTGACGTAGCAATTTCTGGCCGAGTGGCCGTACAGTTGGCATCGGTGGCACTGGCCAACAATGCCCCTATTTCGAGGGTCTTCAATTGCAATTCCAGTTACGTTGCAGATGCCCCGGATGTTGAATATCTCCTTGCCTTCCGAAGACAGGTCCAGAATGACAAGGCACAGATCTAGGAATCGGTTTTGTCGGTCTGGTAGTGCTTTCTGTGCACTTCTCGGACCGGGAGATTTTGGGCCTTGAGGTTATCTAAAATGGTTACGGTCTCGAGTTCCTTGAGAAGTCCTCGAACGACCACACGAAGGTTACGCTCCTCTGGTAAGGCGTAAGTGTGGAAACTAATTTCCTAAGCGCACAGGTGACTAGTCACGCCGCGAAATCCCTCGGTCGACTTAACGAACATTCTGATGGCCTGACTGGCATTTTGCACCTTTGGGCAGTATATCTTATTAGAGTTCAACCCATTGGACAGATTGTTCAATTTGGTTTTGTCTTGTATAACTATCGGTGGCGCGGCTTTTCCTACGTTTAATAGAACCCTTTCGCTACGGGTTTGAACACGGGCTTAGGGGGGTTGATCGTGCGCCGCGGGGGCTGGCTTTTTAGCCGGAGTGGCAGTGCAGGTCGGGGGAGCCCAGTTAGTCTCGGCTACCTTTTTTGGTGCGGCACCCTTGCGCTTTTTGCACTGGACGAGGGTGAAGCCTTCGTCTTCGGGCTTGATCGGGGCACGCGTCTCAATCTTCATGTCGTAGCCTGAATCTGCATCCGAGAAGGCCGGAGAGGGGCCGCGGGTTGACACCGCGGAGTGCGCGAGGGACGCAGGGTCTTTCACCGACGCAAAAGAAACCGGATACCGTGATACCTGAGCGGAGTGAGGGGAGGGGGTTTTCCTCATGAAATTCCGGGTTGTCTTTGCGCTGTATTAAAAACACAGACTAAATGTCAGGGAAGACGTAAAAAGTTGGTGAGTTCATCATATTAAAAACCTCATCTTGTCCTATGCTAACACAAGTTAACACAGATGTATACCAAGCTGTGTTTGCCTAAAATAAACGCCTATACACCTAGCGCGTTCGTTCGCTACAGTGTGTAGGTATCTAGCTGTTTGCTAATGCAACAAGCAATACAAAAATTAAAATAAATAGCCGTTCACTTTACTTCAAGAGCACCAAACTTACTGGGCTCTATGTAAAATGAACGCATGAGTTTAGACAATGGAGTAACGAGAGTGAACTCTGACTCGTCCGTAGTCTACAGAGCCCAAGCGCACTATCACGACCAGATGGGGACTTCCATTGGCAGATAGCAGCTGTTGTTATAAGGAGTAACTTAAGCTACATTTATTTAAAAAAAATTAAAACCCATGAAATTCAATCTTAATAAATTCCATGCGGATGAAGTTGTGGGGAACAGCTATACAAATAAATAAAATTGAAGTGTTTTTTTAAATATCAAAATAACAGTATATTACTAAATAAGTATGAAAGTGTATACGGTACCTACTTATACCTATAAAAAATTATTAAATATTTTGCGTTTCTGTCTGTTCCGGGTGATGATATAAAAAGTAACTAAGGTACTTTCATTTTAAAAAATAATTAGGTTTCCGCGCAAAAAACTTAAAACCCTAAATTACACGCAGGAAAAGTCGCGGGGAACAGCAAGTGTACAATAAACTTATCACAGCCACACTACCGACCGCAACATACAACTGAAAACCACATATTTTACCCTTATTTTAGGAATTAAATAAATTTTAAAATCGTGATTTATAACAAAATTAAGCTGTGTTAATGAAGCTAAACACAGTATTTAAGCAAATACCCAATGAGTCGATATATGCAGTTTTGAAAGTAAAATTCACATTCACGGTGGCTCGGTCTTAATTGCATGTAGTTAAATAATCCCTTGAGATTAATAGAAGTGAGTTACTTCAAATGTATTCATATGTCATTAATTATTTATTTGCACACACAGAAATAGTAATTACGATTTCTGTGCTTACACATATTAATATATACATATATTATATTACATTAATTAATATACAAAATGTATCTAAATAAGAATTTATCTAAAGAAGACCAAGGTAATAAAAGCATACTTAAAACATTTCACAAATATAGTGATCAATACTGCCTCATGATATTTGGAAGAGAAGAGTTAAGGGTGTACATTTATATACATACAAATAAATCCTCTGTATAAAGTTTTTGATAAAGGAGTATACTGAACAAACGCGTTGACCGATGTATATTGAATGAACTTTTACAAAAAAGGACTAATATTTCGTTTACATATACAAAAAGTGTCATTCGACTCGTCGATATTGAAATTTATTACGGTACAAAATGACTTAAGTTATCACATACCTTATGTAACATCTACATACCTACCTATCGAACGTCCACTGCCAAACGTAGGCGTCTTCAATAGATTGCCTCATTTGGATGATATTTGGCATAGTTGCCACGCTTGGCAAGCGACTTGGCCACCACAGATTTTTATTTTTGGTTGTTATTCGGAAGACGCTGCTGCCCATTTCTTCGTTTGCTTCCATCTATTGGCTCTTGTGACACCCACGGGACGACATGGGTTAGTGGATATTCTTACACGACCACTACACGGTCAACATAGATATATAGTACATACTCGTAGCCACAATGCTTAAACATAATGTCTTTTGCGTTTATACCATTAACCCGATCGTTAGCTTTTTTGCACCGCGGAAATCAAACAATTTGAAGAACTTTAATTCACTTATTAGATCTTTATTTATAGAAAAATAAATATTTTCACAGAAGAAAATAATTTGTTAATACGACGTTAATGGTGGCAGTACGACGTAATTAGCAAAATATAATATATATACTACGCTTTTGGTAAACAATTGTTGAAAGCACGTTTATTTTGACATCCACAAAAATTTCATTATTATTTCAATATTTCATCATGATCCATTTAATGCATAAAAATAATTTTCTTTTTTAATTTGCTGTGTAGTCCAATGTTTACTTCATAGCTCTTAACAACACTTTTTTAGCTTGAAATCTTTTTTTAATTATTCATGTTC
Source organism: Parnassius apollo (assembly GCA_907164705.1). Lineage (NCBI taxonomy): Eukaryota > Metazoa > Arthropoda > Insecta > Lepidoptera > Papilionidae > Parnassius > Parnassius apollo. Next base: position 12,665,144 of record CAJQZP010000885.1, read on the forward strand.
CAAGGCGAAAGGCTTTCGACTGAGAACTTTTTATGAGTAAAATAAAAATGCCGAGAATTACTTAAATGAAAATTTTAGTTGCCACAGTAATTAATTTAGATTAAAATTAGTATTTACCCTCTCGGAAATGACATGAGACTTTTGCCCAGCAGTGGGATATATACAGGCTGTAACTTTAAAAACTATGAATATAAATTCTATTCCATCATTCTTTTAAAAGAATAAACCCAAGGAGAGAGATTCAGATGCTATCAAGTACTTATTATATCAAACCTTATTTTTCTCCAAATACTTATATAATAAAAGACCGTTAACGTTAGCCTATCAGAACCCCACATCTGAACATAGGTCTACCGCATAGATTGTCTTATAGGTATTTGCAATATTTGCCCCAATTGCCAGGCGAGTTCGCAAGCGCAGTTTTTATTTTGTTTCTTTAGTTTCATTACAAAAAAGAGAAAATCCGACTTCAACCGCGAAAAAAATTTGTGGCGTTTATGGGCTCATGGCAGGGTCAGTAACAGTAGCACAAAGTTGGTTTAACTTAAATTAGAAATCCCTAAACAAAAAGAGCTGATGATCTTCAAACGGCAGAACAGATTTTCTTGAAACACAGCTATGAACACTCTCCATTAAGACTCCTTTCAATCGAAGAAAAACTCAATCAAACTCGGTTAATCCGTTCATGAGCTATGATACCACAGACAGATACACACATACACACTACAAACTTATATCACCCCTATTTTTAATTGTCGGGGGTTAAAATCATTGTTAAACAAGCGGCCACAGTAACTACCAGTAACAGCGTTCCAAATTAATTTATAACTTTATGTTAAACTCTTTAAAATCCCATAAAATCCAATCACTGTAATACTATAGCAAATGCCAATAAATGGTTCTAGATTACCGGATTATTGTAAACATAACTTAAGCATATTAATAACTTACTGTTTTCTTTACGCTTTATATCAGTACACATCTTGCACTCCGTAGAACACATAACCATACTGTATAAAAGTTTTTTGGTTGCAAACTATATTTACTGTCTTAATTTTGATTACGACAGCATTCCCTATATTTATTAATTCTATATTCGACACGTATGTTTTTTTAATGTATGTTCACCGCTTTCTTGGAAACGAGTGTACCAGTTTTAATATGTTTTCTTCTATACTTTAGAGTATACTTTAGAGGTGGTCCCATATAACTTTTAGGTAAAAATTTCACCCCTGAAGTTGGAAAAATAGGGGATGAAATTTGTAATGTAAATATTTAGACAATATTGTAGTTGTTACCTTTAACTTGTGATATTTTGTACGTGGTAGAGCCATACTACAGTTATATTAGTGGTATAGTTGTAGCACGAATGGCTCGGCTCGACCGGGGAAGGACCACGCTCTCACAGAATACCAGCGTAAAATAGTAGCTTAATGCTGCTTAGTTTCGTATAGTGGGTATGGAGAACCGGAGATACTTTTTACTGGAAACGAGTCATTTCATCTTAGTCCTCACGGGTGACAACGCTTCTGCATTTTGATTTGTAATCGAGGATAAGATGTAGACGTCTATGGGCCACAGCAACCACTTAATTTCAGGTGGACTGTGTGCTCGTTAGTCACCTGATCCTATTAAAAAATATTCCTTAGTCCACTCAAAAAGGTAACATTAAACTATACATTAAACTATTGAAAAAATAAAACTGACTTCAAAAAAAGAAAGAATAAAAAATACATAACACCTCTTAAGTCGGAGTTTTAATTTTTTGTTACATCATTTCAAAAACCCCGACTTTAGAAGCTATTAATATGTAGAAATTATGAATTCCTACAATGTCAAAAAAAGATTAGTATACCGTTAACGTAAATTATGTATAGGACTAATATTTTATATATAACATAAGCTCATAAATCCATTAAATACGACGTGCACACGATTACATTATTGGATTTACCACAAAAAAAGATTATCACCTTATCTGAAAAGACAGTAACGCACCACCACCATAATCAATGTGCTACAGATGTTTACTTTCTCTTCTACATATAAATATGGGCATATTTTAGAATCTCGCCGTTCGATTCGACGTTGGCAGTAAATGCATTATCTATGTAAATTGAAATAAAATTCTGTTTAGCTCTTGGCTTCTGTTTAGCTCAGTGTGTCATTTGCAAGTTATTGAGACATGAATCACCATTTATAAAATGTTTGTCTGTCCGTCTGTCTGTTTATCTGAATTAATCTGTGGAATGACCAAATCGATTGCAATGAAACTTCATGACACAGATACAGAGCAATGCCAGGAGTTATTTAGGCTATTTGTTTTTTTTAATAAAGAGGATACTTTTGTAAATACGAAAAAGTGATAAAATAAGTGATATTTGATAATTATCAATAAATCCCACCCAGACAAGGCCGGGGCGCTAGTAAATAATAAAGTATTTCATTTCATGAATATATGTCAGCGCTAAAATTTAAAATTTTTATCCCTTACGGAGAAAAGTGACATTATGCAAATTTCATTATATACTTCACAAAGGAATAGAAAGGACCAAATTTTAGACGCAGTACGTATTCGAAATTGGTTTTGCAACTAAGAGCACTACTCTTCAGTGCAGTTTGTACATTTCTGAATAATTCATGCACAAATGTACAAGGCCTTCATAGCACTTTTCGCTGCGTATTCGGTTAATTTAGAAACTAATGCTAAATTAGACAATGCTAATTTTTAAAATTGTTAAAAATTAAAAAAAAAATATTTTAAATCTAAGCAAAATCTTAAAAGGATTTATAGAGACTCTTGTCATAAAATAAGCGCAAAGTTATCGATATATAAATTCTTGAAATAATATAAAAGTAACGACTTTTAGACCAAAAAGATAACCCTAAAGAAAAGAAAAAAATAAGAATCAGTTCAAAACCAAACCACACAAAAGACAGGAACTTTACAGTGAGTTCGTAAGAAGATACTTTATATTCTAGATTAGTGCTGGGTCTCCACACAGAATACGTGCTCGATGAGCATGTTTCTTCGAGCATGCTTGACTTTGCTTGTCTTGTCTACACGATTAAGTTCAGTTGCATAACGAATTATTGAGTTAGTGGATGACTTATAGTTGTACAAATGTTGCTGTGTAGCATGTTGTGAAATTCAAATAAAAACAAAACCTCAACGAAATCAAAGGCACTGGGTGACGCCACTCTTCTCAAAATAGAACTCCAATTCAGTTGGGATAGGTACAGAATTCTTACCTATTTCTGCTGTCAAATAGCAGTGCTTGCACTGTTGCTGTTACTAGGTTCTGGACTGAAGCGTATAGAGAGTCTTATTACTGACTGTGAGGCATTCCATCTTTTCCTGGCAAAATTTGTACACGGGCTACAGTAGCCACTTACGAGTACCATCAGGTGAACTGTTTGTAAGTCTTGAGTTTTATAAAACGAAACGCGTTACACTCAAGACTTTCACGACTATCGTTACCGTTACAGCATATTAAAGGCTGAACTTATGCCTCTCGGATCGTTCTGTGCCCATAGATTGTCCAATGGAGGTATAACTGCCAGAGTTGCCACTCTTGGCAAGCGGGTTGGTAACTCCAGTTTTTTTTAAATGTTTATTCGTTATTAGGTAAAACCAAGTACATTACTGACCAAATCTCTAATTTTAAACAAAATAATCAAACTAAAAATTATTCTCAAAAAGACGCTGCTCTCATCTCCTGATTTGTTTCCCTCAGTCGCCTCTTTTTTTCTCTTAGAAATTGAAAACTATTTCTCACAAAATTTTGGATATCGAAAATATTTTAGATATAAGCTTATTTTGGACAGAAGAAGCACGAGAGTAGAATAAATGGCAGTAGAAATGAGGTCGCTAAGAAGTATGTTAGGGCTGAATCTGAGTGACAGGGTGGGAAACTATAAAGTGTGGTTGCAAGATGATGCTGTGACCAGGATTAAGAAAGGAATGCTTCAGTGGCTTGGTCACTGTGAATGAGAAAAAGTGACAAAGCAAATGTATGTTGCAGGAGTGAATAAAAGAGACGGAAAGTGACGTGCTAGGTGAAAGCTTATCGACCAAATTGGGGATACATTGAAAATGGGTCACATTAAGAGTACCCTTAACCGACGAGCATGTATGCGTACGTACATGGATGTAGAGGAGGCGAGAGAGCTATGTCAGGATCGTGCTAAATGGAAGTCTGTAGTCTCTGCCTACCCCTCTGGGTGACATGCGTGAGTGTTTATGTTTATGTTATATTTAAGTTTATACTACCAACATGTGCTCTAGTAAGTTGTATTCAATACACCGGGATCTAATACGAGCTTTTTTCTATAATATGAAATTAATGTGCTCGATGGCTCAATATTTTGATACAATTTGGTTGTCTCGAACATCGAGCAAAAAATTTGTCAATTTGAATATTATATGATTTGGATTTGCTCGAAGATGTTTGCACTTTTAAACTTTAACCAGAAAACGATAAAACGTCGCGCATGCTTGTAAGTGGAGACCCACTATACATATAATATTACACAAATAATTTTCATTTGTAATAGTATATTTCCGCGTAAGTTTAATACTCTCGCATTAAATCCATTCGGAATATCAAACTAGGCTATGCTATTTTCATAATTGTAAGTAAACAAGGATTTTTTAAGCACGCGATGATTTGAGCTCGATATTTTAAGCTTTTGTAAGTTAATGACATAATAACTACCCTAATAAAATCAAGTTTTGCACTTTTGCCTCTATAGAATGTAAGTAATTTATGATCGCAGATAATAATAGGGAATGAAATATGAAAACTTTAATTATCTAATATCACGAAACATGTAAATTCCATACCTATTCACTCTTTTATATTGTATGTAGATACTGATACATAATATACTCAGTGTATTCTTAAAACGAATGAGTGCGAAGAAAGTATTAGCATAGAATAAATAATAGCGGTATTACTTACATATGAGGAGGTAACAATCAAAACGTGATTTGTCACAAAAAAAAAAGAAAAAAAGTTGATAATACCATTTTTCTCTACTCTATGGGCTCCATATTTTTTAAAAGAACAGTTTGCATCAAAACATGTTTTCTCTAAATATTTTTAATGAGTAAAATAGGCAGTAAAAACAAAACGTGTTCTGTCCTTCAGCAGGCTAACATCATAAAATGTGTTGTCCGAACAACCAATCACAAATAAGTGGACGCCATTTTGACATTTGACTTAACACAATTTGAATGAAAATTAATGAACCACTTGTTGTCATTCATTACCTATGTGAGGTTATTTTACTGTGTCGTATGTTTCGATTTTTGAATAAAATAAAATAATATTGTGACGCTAATTTTTAATGCAATATAAAATGGACGACATCGTAGACGAAACGGATACTATAGAAGTACAAGCGGGGAATAGTGATAGCCGTAAAAGACGTATCACTGGTGGAAAAAGAATTGCTGCCATAAAGATGAAGTATTCAAAACTTTATAATTCTAATGTTATTCACCCTTGTGCACACGACACGAAAATCTTTCGTTGCTCAAAAGTTACACCAAAGCACGTTATGCATATGCGAACAAAGTTGTGTTCGGTTCCGGAAAAACTTGCTCAAGACGGGATCACTTCACCTTTAATTCAGACTCACCAAGTGAAGCGAAGGAGACCTAGAGTAAAACCTAACAAGAAGGTTGTGTCAGAACATCTATTCAATGTGAAATACTTCTTAACAGTTGATTCTCAGAGGGTTCCAGTTTGCAAGAAGTTTTTTCTTGAAGTAACTAAGATGGGGCGTACTAGGCTTCAAAACATAGCAAAAAAGCAGTTTCAGGGTGAAAGAATTAAAGAAAATAGAGGAGGTGACCGAAAAAGTCATTTAAGCCGGGAGAAGAAAGACAATGTAAGAAAATTCATTGGAAAACTTCGAGGAAGTGAAAGTCATTATGGAAGAAATAAGTCTAAACGAATCTATTTGATGGCAGGCTTGAGTATTAAAAAATTACATAAAATATACAATGCGAATACCACTGATGAACTGAAAGTGAAACTTTCAATGTTTAGACGAATCTTTGTTAGTGAATTTAATATTGGTTTTAAATCACCAGCTACCGATGTGTGCAGTTATTGCACAATTCTAAATCACAAAATAAAAACATATCCATCAGGGTCAAAGGAGAGGAATGATGTCATTATAGAAAAAAGAATTCATAAGAAGAGAGCGAATGCATTTTATCAGCTAATGAGGCAGGATGTAGAAGATTCGATAAGCTACTGTTTTGATTTACAACAAATCCAACCGTTACCAAAAGCACCGGTACAGGAGGCATACTATTTGAGACAAATTAGATTTTACAATTTTTGTACAGTCGATTTAAAAAGACTGAAACCACAGTTTTACTGCTGGTCTGAAGAACAAGCCGGTAAAGGAAGTACAGAAATATCATCTGCTTTGTTACATTTCCTTCTGAATACTGATTTCCAATCACACACCATTTTAAGACTGTTTAGTGATGGATGTATCTCTCAAAATAAAAATAATATTGTAATACGTACTCTTATGTACTATTTGCAAACTACAAGAACATCTCTTACGGAAATTCATATGCATTTTCCAACTCGAGGCCATTCCTTTTTGCCTGCCGATAGAGTTTTTGGCAGGGCTGAAAAACTGTTGCGAAACAAGCCCACTATTATCGCAAAAGAAGATGTCTTTAAAATATATAGAAATTTTTAAAGAACTGGGACAGTTGTATTCATTAGAGCAATACTGTAACCTCTAAGATACCAAGGACTTAAAGAAGTTCTACAAAGATCTAAAAAAACATAAGCAATATGAAAAGGATTTTCTTCAAAGTCAGCGAGGTTAATGGTAAACGGTCAGTCAGAGTTCGAGCGATGGAAAACTTTATTTATGAAGGAAATGAAACATACGAAAATTTAAACAAGAAATCATTCACCATTAACAATGTTAAACAGAATGCAACCAAAAACACTGCCTTTAAGCAGATCTTTATCTAATGAAAAAAAGATGGATGTAGACAAATTACTACAGTCTGTTTTTGGAAACTGGCAAGAGATTGAGGACATCCGTTTCAACTGGTATAAAGAAGTTCTTTTCAATACTCCAACCACTATTCAGGAAACAATTGATGATAATGAAAATGAGTGTGATTGTCTGGATAGTGAGATTTGTATGAGAATTTAAGTATTACTGATTGTATTGGTAAAATAAGTCAATAAAAGTTTTACTAATTAATATTGCTAAAATAAACATGTTTTCTAAAATACTGTTTTTTTTTTTAATCAAAACAGATCCACAACATACACTAATCTAAGACTCAAAAAGATTGTAGTTAGAAATGGACAAAACACGTTTCGACTGCGAGATTGTAACATGTTTTCAAGTCAAAACATGTGTTTTGTCCATTTTTCAAAAATTAAAATAAAGAGATAGAGACTTGACTTATCCATTAAAATATAATAATATTATTCAGTAGTAATAATTTGTTTCTTTGACTTTTATATGAATCTTAAACTTACACTCAATTCGCTAAAATCAAAAATGTTTATTTTTCTTTGTTCCATATCCAAGTGACATATCACATTTTGATTGTTACCTCCTCATATATTCAAGGTTTTGCTGTGGTTGCTCAGCGGTTAAGAGCTCGCTGTAAATTTCGAAGTACGCGAGCAACCCGGGTTCAATCCACACCGGCACTAATGCTGATTTACTACGTGCTCGGCGGTGAAGGAAAACATCGTAAGGAAACCTGCATGTCTGAGAAATATGAAAAAATTCAAAACGCATTGGGGCAGCGCGGCGAACATTATCTCTATATCTAATCTCATCTACTCTAAAACCCTCTCAGAAAGGACAGAAGGCCTGTAGACGTATACAGACTATACCTTTAACTTTATTCATTTCTGTTACGTAACTATTCACTATTTTTTATTTTTATATAAGTTTTCTTTTAAACCATAATATATATATATATATATATATATACATATATATATATAAAATTATTATTCTTATTATTTTTTTATAGAATAGGGTGACAAACGAGCACACAGTCCACGTGATGGTAAGTGGTTGCTGCGGCCCATAGACATCTACATCTATCCTCCATTAAAAATCAAAATGCAGATGCGTTGTCACCCGTGAGGACTGAGATGGAATGCCTCGTTTCCAGTAAAAAGGGTCTCCGGTTCTCTACACTCACCATACGAAATACAGCAGCATTAAGCTACTATTTCACGCTGGTATTCTGTGAGAGCGTGGTCCTTCCCCGGTCGAGCCGACCCATTCGTGCTACAACTATACTACTAATATAACTGCAGCATGGCTCTACCACGTATTCGTTTTAAATTATGTTAAAATAGAATACGTATAATTTTAAATGCAATGTACTTAATATATATGCCGCCTTTATTAATGGGGAAACTATGTAAATGGTAAAGTTTTTCTGAACGTTACCTTCATTCGAAAAAGATCCGAGTTATTTTCAAGTAACGCAGTACAAACACAAATATGAAGTTTGTCTTAAAAAAATTCAACAATACTGTTTCTAAGCATTTATTTTAAGGTAAAAGGTACTTAATTCATGAAAAAATATTACAATGTCACGCCACAAATGCAAAACTACTTAAACTCACCTATCCAATCCCCATTAACCGATTTGTTTTTAATGGGTTTTTGAATTTATTACGCCATCATCTATTGAAGTTATAACATTTTTATTCGCATCCCTATTGATCCCCTGCTTTATTTTTGACTTAAAGAAATTTAGGACACGTCATTTTTGGTAGTCGTACTCCCTAGGCGTACTATCGAAGGCCTCGACTGGCTATCCATTGTGGAAGGAACAATTCTACAAGCAAGTGGATGATAACGACTAAAGACGCCGATATATTCATGGAGGACTTTGAGGAGAAAACCGTTCTTACTGCTCCTGTAAATCCAAGATTCTACAAGCGGTACGTTGACAGACGACACTTTCACAATTTTACCATCTAACAAAGTATTGCATTTCATGCATGCATTTTAGACCACCTTAACTCCATAAACTCTAAAATACAATTCACAATGGAGTTAGAGGCAAATAATTCTTTAGCTTTCCTAGATATTTTAGTCATCTGGAATCCTGATGACATTAATAACAGTATATAGGAAAAAGACCTGTACCAACCGATATTAAATGGTGAATCTTACCATCATCTTTCACAGTTAGCTACCGTGGGTTAATCTTTGTTTCAGAGAGCACAAGGGATCTGTGACAGAAAACATCTGGCCATCGAGCTTCAGCACGTCATGCAACTATTGCAAGGCAACAAGCTTCGGGTCCCGCGCCTATATCACAGTGACCAAGTGAAGCCGGCCACAGTCGAGCGTGTGCTGCTGTAGTACCGTATGTCAGAGGAGTCGCAGACAAGGTTTGCTACATCTAAAATCGAGATTCCACTTAAACATACTACAAACCGCCTAAGAAGATGAGTCTATTTTAACCATATTCCACAAGATGCGGGAGAACATATAGCTGACGTGAAGGACCGACGCTCCAGGAAGTCTGTAGTCTGTGAAGTGTGAAAATGTTCAAGATTGTCCCCACTATTACATCACATTTCATAAACCACAAATCCTCGCAAAAGAATACCGCTTCCTATCAAGGATGATACGCGAGGCTATCGAAATTAAAAACATTCTAATTTCAATAGATAAGATGGCTGGGTGCTGCCATCTGCTTTAGATCCTATAATTAACAAAATGAAGAAGCACGCATATCGCTGCAGGCTTCAGGATACTGTAAGCTCGTTCTGCGTAGATCAGACCAATTTTTTTTTTTCGAAAACTGAAGTTAGCCGGGCTAACTGTGACATTGGGATGTCAAACATCTTAGTCGCTCCCGTGATCATGGATGCTGTAAAGCACTGGAAACGTCGGGAATTAAAAATAAATTACTTAAACGCGATAAAATCCCTATCCTAAGATGTCCCTGAAAACAGTTATGATTGTAATAAGTTTTACTTAATTATTGTTACCAGCAATTAATGAAATATATTATCTATACAAATAAATAAAATTAAAGTGTCTGTTTGTAATGTCCAAACAACAGCTCTTTACTAAATGTATGTACGGTAAAAAAACAGTTTTTAAAATTATTATCTGTCTGTCTGTCTATTTGTTTTGGCTAATTTCAGAAATAGCTGGATCTATTTTGACGATACTTTCACTTGCAGATAGCTGATTAGATGATTTTTATAGGATAGAAGACGAGCACATAGTCCACCACAGTGATGGTAAGTGATTCCAGAGAAGGAGTATTACGAATCAAAATGCAGATGCGTTGTCACCCGTGAGGACTAAGATCGAATGATTCATGTGAATCATTTCCAGTAAAAATGGTCTCCGGTTCTCTACACTGACCATTCGAAACAAAGCATCATTAAGCTACTATTTTACGCTGGTATAAAAAAAAAAAATATATATATATATATATATATATATATATATATATATATATATATATATATATATATATATATATATATATATATATATTATAGCGTGGTCCTTCCCCGGTCAAGCCAACCCATTCGTACTACAACTATACTACTAATATAACTTCAGCATGGCTCTACCACGTATGAACATTAAAATATTTAAGAAAAAATTAAAACACCCAAACCAAAAATACAATCGCAATAAATTCCACGCGGATAAGGTCGCGAGGAACAGCTACTGTACAATAAACTTGTCACAGCCATGCTACCGACCGCGACTTACAACTGAAAACCACATATTTTACCCTTATTTTATAAACGTGATTTAAAATAGAATTAAGTGGTGTCAGTGAGGCGCCATCCTATTGCCATCTCTCGCGCGATCATGCGTGCGTCCGACGAAAATGACGTCGAGGAGCGATAAATCGTGCAATCATGGGATGCAATTAAAGTGTCTAGTTTTCGTCGTGCGATTATCGACGCATCGTATAGATCGGACGATCGTCCGATCAAATATATTAATCAGTATTGAATGACCTAATGGCGCTCGCGCGACCAAGGGGTGGACGCAAAGGAGGGGTACCACAACGTGCGCTCGGCTCGACCGCCTGCCATTATGGATTACTGTATATATATTAAATTACAGATCAAATCAAATGTTTCTGTTGACATTGACAAATATTGAAAAAAAATCCTTCGTTTTGCCGTACATAGAAATACTGATATTGAAATTCATCGCGCTGATTTCTGTTTTTATACAGTAGGTATATTATGAGGTATACGTTTTCCGCTTTAATGTTATTCACTGTTAAATAATTGTTGCTCGACAGATAAAACTATGCATCTCTGTTAAGTGTCATTTTAAGAGTGATCGCATCGCTCCAAAATAGGACACACGATTTCTAATCGCGCGAGCGGATTCAACGATGAAATTGCATCGCATCATCGCGTGAGTGATGGCAATAGCACGGTGCCTGAAACCGAACACATAATTAACTTCTACAACTACAACTAGGTATAGGTCGTGCCACGTAAGATGAAATTAAGGTTGCCCTAGTCGATGGCGCGAACGAAGTGGTGGGCGGGGCAAAAATGCATGCTATCTCAGCCGACATCTCGTGCGAAAGGGATAGACGCTGTGATGAGCAGTAAGAAGCTAGTGCGCACACACATACGCACTCGAGTGACGCAATGCGCGACGGCATCATCGCGTACCTAGGTACCTATGCGATTCATTTTAGAATAATAACATAAACTCAAACGGCAATTGTGAACTTCGTGCCGCAATAGCTTAGCAATGAGTAGCTGCGCTGAGTGCCGCGGGTTCGAATCCCCCCACGGAACAAATATTTTGTATGGACTACAAATAGTTGTTCCGGGTCTGGATGTTTGTTCTTATGCAATTTATATTTGTAAACTGCCTCCACGATACTGGAGAAAATCGGGGATAACGTATTTTAAAAAAGAAGAGAGAGAAAGCAAATTGGTGTTATTGTAAATTAGAATCTGCTGTGTGAAACGTAATTATTATGAACCCAATTTATGTACTTAGTTGTTATGATGAAAGTTCTTATGTGAATTTAAGTAGATGTTGTTATTATATAATAATTCCATTGATTTGTTTTACCTACTTTTTAACCGACTTCGAAAAAAGGAGGTGGTTCTCAATTCGTTGGTTTTTGTTTATGTATGTTCTGTCCCCCGATTTCTCGAATATGCCTGAACCGATTTGGATATATTTTCCAGATAATCCCACGGTAATCGACGATGATCAGATCAGGATCTGATGATGGGATCTTGGAGAAATCGGGGGCACTCTTCAATAAATGACAGCAAATCAACCGCGATTGCTGCTATCGCCCATCTATGCATTTTTTACGCAATCACACAATATAATATCACGCCTGTACCCACTAAAGGGACATAACTCTAAACTAAAAACGGTAACATAAAAAACTTTTTTTGAAAAAAAATATAACAATTTCTAAAACAAACACAAAAAAGTGTAACATAATTATGTTTTCTGTATGTTTTTGTATTTTACTGTAGGTTATGCAAATATTACTGTAGGTACTATGTATTCTAAATAGGTATTTACTTTCCATAGCTAGTTAGCTATAATAGCCCGCAGGCAACTCCCCGACCCCGAAGTATATGTCAGCCAGTGTCAGGATAACTGCTTTTTCGGCAGCGCGATTTTGATGAGTGTGGCTTTTATATAGGTAAATTAAATAAAAAAAATGTTAGTTTGTAAATTGTTTATTGATTGTTTGTGTTCAATAGCGGTTCGAAATATTCACTTAGTACTTAGAGAGTTATCAACAACAGGCATTGTGTCACTGCAGGGACAATCACAAACGTCTATCAAAATAGTAACGTATATAAACGGAATACTAATAGCATAGACTTCCTTACAGAAGTCCAAAGAACACGTCTAGGCAAGGTAAGTAATTAGAAGAAAACTACAATTTAGAGATCGATTGTAAATCAAATTCACAGTACAGACACAATTAGCGAAATATGAATAAAATTTTTATTTATTTTATGATAGATAACGCTACTTGACTACTGAACTAAACACTGTATGGGAATGGCATCACTGAACGAGTCAGGTGATCAGTCCAAACAAATAAAAGGCGCGATTGTAGAAAGAAATTCGTTACTTGGTCGGGGCTTGACCTGTTTATGCTATTCATAACGAAGGCTATAAATATGTAGGTATAACTTAGAAACTAAATCCTATGTGTACTTATCTGTATTCATAACCCAATATCTAAGGTAGGTTATTCTGTAATAAAAGTAAAGTAAAGTAAAGTTACAGCCCACTGCTGGGCTCAGGCCTCCCCCTCCTTTCTGAGAAGGTTTAGGGCAAGGAAGTGTCCGCCGCGCTGCCCAAATGCGTGTTGACGAACTTCACATGTCTTCGAAATATTTTTTTCTTATTCCTCAGACATGCAGGTTTCCTCACGGTGTTTTCCTTCACCGTAGAGCACGTGGTAAATCAGCACTCAAAATTGCAATTAACAATTTCATTGGTGCCGGCGGGGGAACGACCCCGGGTTACTCGCGTTCTGTTATATTTACAGCGAGCGTTAACCACTGAGCTACCACGGCTCTGTAATAAATTAAATCTAATCCAAAATATAGGTACTATAATACCATAGCAAAGCTACTACTATTTTTTTAGTAGTACCTTATATAGTAGTATAGTAAATTATATATAAAAAATATGAGTATGTCTGAGGTAAGGTTAAATATAAACAAATATTTTGCCAAGTGCGAATCAGACTTCCGAGCTTCCGTACCATCTTACAAGATTTAAATACCTATACATATTACTATCGATCAAAAAAAGCCAAAAATACACGTTTCTTTTTCTAGTAGAAAATCCTTTAATTTCAACAATAGGTATATTAGGATATGAGATTCCTATACGTAAGCACGATTATCGAAAATCTAAAAATTACCTATTCTAATTCAATTAATAGATAATTTTAAGATTTTCGATAATCGTGCTTATCTATGAGACGTTTTCGTTAGTTAGCAAATTAAAGTAGTTAAGTACCTAATGTACTATCTGTATCGAAAGTTCATTATTATGTACCAACTTGTTTTCAATTTTAACTAAATGTGCTTCAACAAACTTATGGGAACATTTTAGCAGCTATATTCATACCGGCTTCAGCAATGGACACGAACAAAAAAAGGAAGCAATTTTTCTAAATAAAGATGTAGATAATTACAACCATAAATAGATAGCAGCGGCTAACCTAGTGAGCATGTGTGAGTGCGCGCTGCGCCCCCCTCCGTCCGTCCCACTGATCGGGGAAATAATTTGTAGCGAAAGGCAAGATGTTTTATAACAAAAAGTAGCGCGCGAAATTTTATAAACAGACCTTTGGTAGTCTGGATGTCACGAAAAATCTATTAAATGTATCTGTTTAAAATAAAATTATTTGCATTTTTGAACAACTAATCTATCCCTGTATGGTAACTGTTTTGCAATTTTCGTTCTTCTTATGGTATTTATTTCCGCCCAAAGATGTGTTAAAAATAGTGTTGAAATTCGGAATTTTCGACGCTTATAACTTTTAAATATACTCTTTTTTTTACTTTTTTGTTTCCATACAGGGATAGATAATGATGAAACAAATTGAAATCATTTTTTATTTTGAACGTACACCATCAAACAGTGGAGTTATCGCCGGACTACGTTTGTATGGAAGAATAAGCGACTAGTGTACCCTTAAATAGAGTCCACTGCGCATGTACAATCAAGCAGAAAAATGAAAATTTTATTATGGCATTTCAATATGTAAAAAGTCAAAGGTCAACATTATAACTACACATCAAAGTCTCCACGAAAACTGAACGATATATTTATATATCAACGTTAGGTTTATGAACACTTAGTTAATGAAATAAAATATTTTTTTTTTATATTTTTGTATTTGTAATTGCTGTTTAAACTATACTTTGCAATAGTCTTCGATTATAAGGATATTTTATATGCAATAATTTTCAAAAAAAATCATCTTGTAGAAAATAACAAAATGTTTACAACTTTATACAATATACTACGAATTACGCAATTTTAAATAGTCCCAAAATAATTTATAAAGTAATAAATATTTGCACACTATTTGAAAATATTGCAAAAAAAAAAGTACAAAAATAATCGCAAAAATTTAGAATTTTATAACAGGTAGTCGCTAGCACTGTCGATATCGATAGTAAACAAGACGGCACAAGAAGGTGCGCGGGCGACGGGACGCAGGGAGACGCGGGAGTAGCGTTTCGCTTCCCCCGTACCTCACAGCTCACCGTACCGCACCTATTTTTCGGTTCTGCGCACTTCCATGACTCGTGGCGTTGTATATACCCAATGAGTCGATATAGTTTTGAAAGTAAAATTCAAATGATATTTCATATTCACGATGGCATATAAGATGACATGGTAGATGCAAGCTGGGTCTGTTTCATATCCTCAAATGAAACAATCCTATTTCTTTTAAAAAGTTACTATTTCTTTTTGCATCATGTATTTTATAGTGGTTTTTAATTTTCTATATAATGTAATGATATACAATATTTATTTTGCGAGAAAGAGTATACTACGACACTTGCTGTAGTTTATGTTTCTCGACTTTTCATTATAAAATTTCAATAATGGCACAAAATAAACCTCGTGTGAATTAAAAGAATAGCATAAAATAAGTCCAAATAATATTTACACGTGTTTATAATTAAGGTTACGCGCAGTTCTAAATTATTTTGGAGCCGGGAAGGGACCGCCGCGTTGTCCTTATATATGTAGGCAGTCTTCACATATACATGTTTTCCAAATATATTACCCACAGGTATACTCACGATATTATACTTTCCCGTCGAGCGCGTGGCAAATCAAAACTTAACAATCTCACTGTCCCGTGAGTCATTTACGAACATCTCGATTGCTTAACTATTGTCTTTCCCGCGGTCAGGAAAGTTGTTAAAAACAAAACATTTTCAATGGTGCCAGAGCTACGATCGAACTCATTTTACTCGCGTAATATGAAGTTTTAAGGCGAGCGTGAAGAAGCAGCGTAAGAAGATCCACTACTCCATAATATCATCATTTGAGTGTCTAAAGAGGTTATAGAGAGAAATGAAACAGGAGGAGCATCTTCCAAATAATGTAGCCTGTAATGATGATGTGAATGATGAATGCGAACGTTTCTCCCGTGAGTTACTTCGGCTCTTCTTTAGAGGCAGTCAATATGAAGACTATTAAAAAATAAATATAGACAGACATTACAACGATATTACATATTGTAAAGCTAAGGTAACTCAAAGGCCATTTAAATAATTTGACACCCGGTCACCATTAGTATCAAGTGGACTGTAGGTATATCGAAGCGCTGAGGTCTAAGTATACCTCAATCTCTGAAAACTAAAGTGTACAATCAGTGCGTGTTGCCAGTGATGACTTACGGATCTGAGACGTGGTCCTTCACTGCTGGCCGTATGAGGACGCTCAAGGTCGCTCAGCGAGCTATGGAGAGGGCTATGCTCGGAGTTTCTCTGCGTGACAGACTCAGAAATGAGGATATCCGCAGTAAAACCAGAGTGACCGACAGAGCCCAACGGATTACTAAGCTGAAGTGGCAATGGGCCGGCCATATAGCTCGAAGAACCGATAACCGATGGGGAAGAAAGGTTCTCGAGTGGCAGCCTCGTACCGGTAGGCGTAGTGTAGGGCGACCCCCCACTAGATGGAGTGACGACCTGGTAAGACATGCAGAAAGTCGATGGATGCAGGTGGCTCAGGACCGTGCTTTGTGGCATTACTTGGGGGAGGCCTATGTTCAGCAGTGGACTTGTGAAGGGCTGTAATGATGATGATGATGAGGTCTTCAGATAGAAGGGCTAGGTTGGCTATCAAGTATACGAGTACAGAACCAGAGTACGAAACATATCCATCTGCAAAGAGATCTTCTTGAAAACAACAGTATACAACAATTAGTATGTGTTGCCAGTAATGACATATGGGTCTGCTGTACAGAAAGACAAACAGGCCGACAGAAAAAAAAATTCTTCTTAGAGTTAAAAACCTTGCGATTAATAGAAGCCGCTTATTTCTTTAATCCAGGCAGGTACTTCAAATTTGTTAATATGTTATTAATTACTTATTTATCATCATTAATGAATATACAAAATTTATCTAAATAGGATTCATTATGTAAGGTTACTAAGTTAATTAGAGCATACCTTAAATACTTAACATATATAATTATGAATACTGCCTAAAGCTATTTGGAAGAGAAAAGTGAGGGTGTACACAATATATATATATATATATATATATATATATATATATATATATATATATATATATATATATATAATATATATATATTAATAAATGCTCTGCATCAAGTTTTTGACAAAGGATGAAACAAGTACAGAACAAGCGCGTTCAACAATGTATATTGAATGAACTCTTACAAAGAGGGACTTAACCGTTTTGTTGAAGAAAACATAGCTAATATTTCTAAAGTGTCATTCGTCTCTACGAACAAAATTCTATTCGTGATAACAAAATAACTTTTGTTATCACATAGCTTACGTTACGTTCTATCCAAAGTCCACTGCCATAATATAGGCCTCCTCAATAGATTGCCTCATTGGGGTGATATTTGGCATAGTTGCCAGGCTTGGCATGCGAATTGGCAACCACAGATTTTTAGTTTTGGTTGTTATTAGGTAGTTGTCTTCCATCTGTTGCCTTTTCCAGCACCCACAGGACAATATGTGTTAGTGGATATTCTTACATGGCCACTACACGATCAATATATTACCTATATACTCGTAGGAACAACGCCCAAACACATTAATATCTTTTGCATTTACTCGGTTACACCATTACCCCGAAACGTTAGCTTCTTTGCACCGCTGAAATTTGTGGAACTTTCTAGGACTTATTAGATCCTCATTTATAGAAAAATAAATAATTTCACAGCAGAAACTAATTAATTAACAGGACGTTAAAGTTAGTACTATGTAATTAGTTAGTACAACGTAATGAAATCTTTTCAAAAATGGTTCCGCATTTTTGAAAAGATTGATCACTGGTGATGAAAAGTAGATCACCTACGACAAGAAAGTTTGAAAAAGATAATGGTCAAAATGTATTCAAGCTCCACAGACTATAGGGAAACCCAGATTAACACACAATAAAGTGATGCTGTGTATATAGTGGGATTGGAAGGGCATCGTTAATTATGAGCTTTTACCTCCAGGCAAAACCATCGATTCGGACCTCTGATGTAGTGTCAACAACTAAGTAGTTATTGGCAGTACAGCAAATAAAACAAACAAAGTCTCAGTTGACTCAAGCAAGAAATTGAGAAAAAATGCCCGGAACTGATCAACAGAAAAGGAGTGGTTTTTCATCATGATATTGCTAGACCACACACATCTTTGTTCACTCAGCAATATTTAAGAGAACTTGGTTGGTAAGTGGTAATGCATTCACCATATAGTCCTAACCTTGCAGTCTTAGATTTTCACCTGTTTCGGACTCTTTAAAATTCTTTGGTTAGTGTTAGGTTAACATCAAGAGAAGACTGTCAAAATTACTACAGCTTATGTCACTACCAACAAGATGGCAAAGAAGTTATCGAACAAAATGGCACATATTATATTATTATTAAATGTAATTAAACGTTGAAAAATAAGTCTTGAATTTTTATTTAAAATACGAAGAAACTTTTCCCAGACCTTATAAAACTTAATAATAACTTTACTACTAGCTAAGAACCTAATATATTATGTGAATTTAACCTCAATCGGCCAAGTCCTTTAGAGCCTACACAATATCTGACGCAGAAGCGATTCTAAATTAATAAGATTAGGTTTACCAATGCTAGTAACAATAAATTAATCTAATTACGTTTTTGATACAAAATATCTTGTGCTAATTGCCCTGACTTATAAGAGTCAGTTAAACACGTTATTTAAAACGATTATTTGCCATGAACATCGGTGAAAATTGAGTTTATTACGATTATAGATATAATACGAAAATAATGATTATAATAATATTTAATTCGGTAGTACTTCTGGAAACCATCCACTAAAGTCAAAAGCTGAATAAGAAGACCCTAGTAAAATTGAACACAAAGACATAACGACTTCTTGGTATTCTACGTTGGATACTGAATTTAAACTTTTATAAAGTAGAGGACAGATTTATTTTAACATTAAAAGTTAGTGACATAGAGCTCAAGTCTAAGAAATTCCTGAGATTCTTCAAATTCATAGTTTAAAAAAAATATTGTAATATGTTCGGCGTAATGGCGGTGTAAGAATATCCAATGCCCCATATTGTCCCGTGGGTGTCGTAAGAGGCGACGTAGGAAAACCAGGATGGGCAGCAGCTTCTTCCTGGAACAATACCACAGGTACAACTAGAATATAAAAAGGTTCGGTTGCCAACTGCCTCCGTAGCGTGGCAACTATGACATATATACCCTTTTATGATTTATGAGGCATATGGGGAGGCGTATGTTCAGCTGTGGACTTTCATAGGCGGTAAATGAAACATGCTAAATTTTATCAAGCAAACTAAATGTCTAAGGAACCTTTTGTGACTTATTTAAGTCTAGGACGTGCGTCGTATAATGTAGCCTCCAGACTGTGCGACAATATTACAGCACATTGAGAACAATCGTAGGTATTATAAAGAACGAATTTCGTTGGAAACCTGCGGAACGCCTTGCCGTTTCTTATTACACAAAGCCCCCTTTATAGCGTGTTCTAGATGAGGTGGGAACGTGAGCTTTTTATTAATTATTATTCTAAGATATTTGAACTCACATACTTTCTAAACTGCGTTTTACATTGACACAGTAGGCAGAGTAAATGTACCTACTTATGTTTCCTGTTGAACTTAATATGAAAGTACATTTTAATATTCAAATCCATTCGGTTTATCTTACACCATTGAGTGTCGCATCGTAATCGATCAAAAATAATGTAAGATCTTAATCAATAACTGAATGAATGCGATCTATCATTAATTTTAACCGTCAAAATATTTTAGATATATAGAGTATTTAATGACGGTAACTTATCATCTTAAACCGGATTTAAATGTTTTAATATTGTCAAAAAATATTATAATATTGTCAAATAATATAAACAAAACCTTAAAAAGTTGTGAGATCGATGTAATACCAAGTCGGTTAATTTATTCAGTTCCTACTTAAGGGTCCTTCTGTTTTAAGTTATTACGTAATTAGACAACCTAACAACATTTTATAGTGACCGTATCAATTTAAAAAATCTTATATGTTTTAAATATATACATTGACTTGGCCTTTCCCTAAAATAAAGAATAAATTGCGTGGACAGAGATTTTCATCACCTGAAGAAGCTGTGGACGCCTACAAAACGGCCATTTTGGAGACCTCAACTTCCGAATGGAATGGTTGCTTCAATGATTGGTTCTATCGTATGGAAAAATGTGTCAAATTTCGCGGAGAATACTTCGAAAAGCAATAAATACATTTTTACATAGTAAGTGTCACACACATCCTTGATTCCCGAAATTTTCAGTGCCGCCCTCGATTACATGGATCTCACATCTTTTGAAGTTTTTGATGGCATCTCATTTCTTTTTGTAGGTAAGATAGTCCTACTTTTTTCCTTTCCGGTACCTTCTACTTCTTGAATACCAACAACGTACCTATCTACACCTATTATACATATAAATACAAGTACACTTGTACTATTCATTCACTGCAAATGTAACTTTGTAATTCTATATATTTATATGGGATTACAAAGTTATTTATGCAGTTAGTGTATCTAGAAAACTGAACCGAAAACCGTTTTTTCTTGATTTATACACTAAAGTAAACACTATATTCTTAATTTGAGGTTTGATGATCGGTCAGTCAGTGAGTGATAAAATTAAGAAACTTTGACTAGTTATACTTCTTAAACTACTCGTTGAAATTGAATGTAATTTTAAAAATATATCATGTTTATACAATGTCTACTCGGTTACTGAAAATTCAGGTAAATTCATTTCTTCTATTTTTATCCTCTACGAAGTTATAGGGGGTCGAAAATGGCCTGAATTGCTTCGAGAAAAGTATGGTACGGTTGTGCCGCTTATTGCTCTACTTGGCGGGGGCACTGCTGTGCCCCCAGATAAATCCAATAAAAAGGATATGCACACGACTAAACTGCTAGATTTACGGTTTTCAGAGGTTAATCGCACTGATAGAATGTGACTAATGGGCCTCAAAAAGAGAGCTTCATCTTTTCTAAAAAGGCGGCAACGCACCATAATCAATGTGCTACAGATGTTCGTATACCTCTACTTCTATAAATAAATATAGGCATATTTTAGAATCTCGCCGTTCGATTCGACATTCACCGTAAATAAATTATCTATTTATATCTGTAAATAGAAATAAAATTGTAGTGTCTTTCTGTAATATAGCAATAGCTGGCTTCTGTTTAGCTCCGGATGTCATTGGCAAGCTATTAGGACATGAATTACCATTTATAAAATGTTTGTCTGTCCGTCTGTAATATAGCAATAGACGGCTTCTGTTTAGCTCCAGGTGTCATTGGCAAGCTATTAGGACATGAATTACCATTTATTAAATTTTTGTCTGTCCGTCTGTCTGTAATATAGCAATAGCTGGCTTCTGTTTAGCTCCGGGTGTCATTGGCAAGCTATTAGGACATGAAATACCATTTATAAAATGTTTGTCTGTCCGTCTGTAATATAGCAATAGCTGGCTTCTGTTTAGCTCCGGGTGTCATTGGCAAGCTGTTAGGACATGAATTACCATTTATAAAATGTTTGTCTGTCCGTCTGTAATATAGCAATAGCTGGCTTCTGTTTAGCTCCGGGTGTCATTGGCAAGCTGTTAGGACATGAAATACCATTTATAAAATGTTTGTCTGTCCGTCTGTAATATAGCAATAGCTGGCTTCTGTTTAGCTCCGGGTGTCATTGGCAAGCTGTTAGGACATGAATTACCATTTATAAAATGTTTGTCTGTCTGTCTGTAATATAACAATAGCTGGCTTCTGTTTAGCTCCGGGTGTCATTGGCAAGCTATTAGGACATGAATTACCATTTATAAAATGTTTGTCTGTCCGTCTGTAATATAGCAATAGCTGGCTTCTGTTTAGCTCCGGGTGTCATTGGCAAGCTGTTAGGACATGAATTACCATTTATAAAATGTTTGTCTGTCCGTCTGTAATATAGCAATAGCTGGCTTCTGTTAAGCTCCGGGTGTCATTGGCAAGCTATTAGGACATGAATTACCATTTATTAAATGTTTGTCTGTCCGTCTGTAATATAGCAATAGCTGGCTTCTGTTTAGCTCCGGGTGTCATTGGCAAGCTATTAGGACATGAATTACCATTTATTAAATGTTTGTCTGTCCGTCTGTAATATAGCAATAGCTGGCTTCTGTTTAGCTCCGGATGTCATTGGCAAGCTATTAGGACATGAATTACCATTCATAAAATTTTTGTCTGTCCGTCTGTAATATAGCAATAGCTGGCTTCTGTTTAGCTCCGGGTATCATTGGCAAGCTATTAGGACATGAATTACCATTTATTAAATGTTTGTCTGTCCGTCTGTAATATAGCAATAGCTGGCTTCTGTTTAGCTCCGGATGTCATTGGCAAGCTATTAGGACATGAATTACCATTCATAAAATGTGTGTCTGTGCGTCTGTCTCTAATATAGCAATAGCTGGCTTCTGTTTAGCTCCGGGTGTCATTGGCAAGCTATTAGGACATGAATTACAATTCATAAAATGTGTGTCTGTCCGTCGGTCTGTAATATAGCAATAGCTGGCTTCTGTTTAGCTCCGGATGTCATTGGCAAGCTATTAGGACATGAATAAACATTTATAAAATGTTTGTCTGTCCGTCTGTAATATAGCAATAGCTGGCTTCTGTTTAGCTCCGGGTATCATTGGCAAGCTATTAGGACATGAATTACCATTTATTAAATGTTTGTCTGTCCATCTGTAATATAGCAAAAGCTGGCTTCTGTTTAGCTCCGGGTGTCATTGGCAAGCTATTAGGACATGAATTACCATTTATTAAATGTTTGTCTGTCCATCTGTAATATAGCAAAAGCTGGCTTCTGTTTAGTTCCGGGTGTCATTGGCAAGCTATTAGGACATGAATTACCATTTATTAAATGTTTGTCTGTCCATCTGTAATTTAGCAATAGCTGGCTTCTGTTTAGCTCCGGGTGTCATTGACAAGCTATTATGACATGAATTACCATTTATTAAACGTTTGTCTGTCCATCTGTAATATAGCAATAGCTGGCTTCTGTTTAGCTCCGGGTATCACTGGCAAGCTATTAGGACATGAATTACCATTTATTAAATGTTTGTCTGTCCGTCTGTAATATAACAATAGCTGGCTTCTGTTTAGCTCCGGGTGTCATTGTCAAGCTATTAGGACATGAATTACCATTCATAAAATGTGTGTCTGTCCGTCTGTCTGTAATATAGCAATAGCTGGCTTCTGTTTAGCTTCGGGTGTCATTGGTAAGCTGTTAGGACATGAATTACCATTTATAAAATGTTTGTCTGTCCGTCTGTAATATAGCAATAGCTGGCTTCTGTTTAGCTCCGGGTGTCATTGGCAAGCTGTTAGGACATGAATTACCATTTATAAAATGTTTGTCTGTCCGTCTGTAATATAGCAATAGCTGGATTTTGTTTAGCTCCGGGTGTCATTGGCAAGCTATTAGGACATGAATTACCATTTATTAAATGTTTGTCTGACCATCTGTAATATAGCAAAAGTTGGCTTCTGTTTAGCTCCGGGTGTCATTGGCAAGCTATTAGGACATGAATTACCATTTATTAAATGTTTGTCTGACCATCTGTAATATAGCAAAAGCTGGCTTCTGTTTAGCTCCGGGTGTCATTGGCAAGCTATTAGGACATGAATTACCATCTATTAAATGTTTGTCTGTCCATCTGTAATATAGCAAAAGCTGGCTTCTGTTTAGTTCCGGGTGTCATTGGCAAGCTATTAGGACATGAATTACCATTTATTAAATGTTTGTCTGTCCATCTGTAATTTAGCAATAGCTGGCTTCTGTTTAGCTCCGGGTGTCATTGACAAGCTATTATGACATGAATTACCATTTATTAAACGTTTGTCTGTCCATCTGTAATATAGCAATAGCTGGCTTCTGTTTAGCTCCGGGTATCACTGGCAAGCTATTAGGACATGAATTACCATTTATTAAATGTTTGTCTGTCCGTCTGTAATATAACAATAGCTGGCTTCTGTTTAGCTCCGGGTGTCATTGGCAAGCTATTAGGACATGAATTACCATTCATAAAATGTGTGTCTGTCCGTCTGTCTGTAATATAGCAAAAGCTGGCTTCTGTTTAGCTCCGGGTGTCATTGGCAAGCTATTAGGATATGAATTACTATTTATTAAATGTTTGTGTGTCCGTCTGTAATATAGCAATAGCTGGCTTCTGTTTAGCTCCGGATGTCATTGGCAAGCTATTAGGACATGAATTACCATTTATTTAATGTTTGTCTGTCCGTCTGTCTGTCTATCTGAAATAATCTGTGGAATGGTCGAACCATTGTAATTTGATTTTTTTCTTACCATCTTATCTGATCATTGATTGCAATAAAACATCATGACACAGACACAGAGCAATACCACGAGTTACAAATAAAAAGTAAAAAATAAAAATACAAAGTCTTTATTTCCATGAAACACAGTATACAGGGTCTTAAGTTAAATATCTATGTACATGTGCTTAGTCTGATCACAGATGTGCAACTATTTAAAACAAGAAATATATATAAATGAAGCACATAAGTCATTAAACTATTTTTTCCATTCCAAATATTCTTTTAGGCTATAGAAACAATTTTCCAATAACCATTTCGTTAAATTATTTTTAAAAGGGTCTCCTTCTTTTTCTTTTAAATTCGTGGGTAATGTGTTATATAACAATATGCTCATGTTACATACATTTCTCTTATACACATCTTTATTACAAGGAGGTTGATATATTGAGTCTGCATAATATTTACTTCTCAAACGCCTTATTCTAGTATCTTGGCGGGTTTTAAAATACTTAGGAATTATTTAGGTTAATTTTTTTTCTTTAAAAAAAATAGACGATCTTTTGCAAAATCGAAAATAGAATGAAACAGATCAGCGCTAAAATTTTAAATTTTTATATACTATAACATTTTCTAAGTACATTACATTTTCTATGCAAATCTCATTATTTAGTACACAAAGGAATAGAAAGGACTAAATTTTAGACGCAATACGTATTCGAAATTGGTTTTGCAACTAAGAGCACCTCTCTTCAGTGCAGTTTGTAAATTTCTAAATAATTCATGCACCAATGTACAAGGCTATTCATAGCACTTTTCGTTCCATATTTAATTAATTTAGAAACTAATGCTAAATTGGAAAATGCAAACTTTTTAAATTGTTGAAAAAATTAAAAGAAATGAAATATTTAAAACTAAGCAAAGTGTTAAAAAGTGTTTAAATTGTTAAAATTTAAACCCTTTATTTTATATTATTATTAGTTACTTTTTATTATAAATATAAATAATTTTTAGTTTTTAAATAAACTGTAGCGTTTTAATGTGAACTATACGATCTATAAGCAATATATAAATGTTTTATGTTATATGTTACATTATTGTTTTATTTTACTTTAATTCCACCTATATTAGCTAATAGACTATTGTGTTTTGTTAATCACAAATAATATTTCAACAAAACAAAATACGAAGATTTGATTTGATTGATTTATAAAGGCTGGCAACAAAAACATCGATATACTTTAATACGATTTAAGGAATAAATAAGTAAAATTAAATAACGTGTTAGTAATTTTCAGTCCACTCTTCTGTAATTTATATTCATTTATCTATAAAGTTCAACTTAAATATGGATAATGTTCGCGACGGCCTAACAACCTTAAGAAACAAAGTGATAAAGAATATTGTTTTTTGTATTAATAGTGAAATTACCAAGAAAACTGAGTGAAAACGTGTATTAATATAGTTGTTTAGCATATTTATAACTCTTAGTATATTTGTACAGAATGTCGTTCTGATAACAAGTAATATAAACAACTTTTAT
This sequence comes from Parnassius apollo, assembly GCA_907164705.1. NCBI lineage: Eukaryota > Metazoa > Arthropoda > Insecta > Lepidoptera > Papilionidae > Parnassius > Parnassius apollo. The sequence goes on from CAJQZP010000885.1 coordinate 12,691,328, forward strand.
TGTATACCAAAAAATCGACCAATCACAGCGCGTCTTATCGTAGAACTCTCTAGAAGTTTTTTAATTAACTGCGTAATAGTTTATACCAAAAATAATGAAAATAATTTTATGTTCTAAAAGAGTTATAAATATGACATTTAATTAGCATATGGCTTATAGATTAAAGAAGTATAGGAATATTTTTTATAATTAAACGCATTTCGTAGTTATAGAAAAATTAAAGAATTAAAATACCCAAATATTATGAAAATTTGGGACATTTCGTTTAATAACTTTTTACAATGTTAATGTTTTTAATAACCTTTATGATATACTAATAAAGTACCAGACTACCGATTTAATGATATATAGCATGTTAGTGTAGCAATTAGTTTTGTATAGAGAATATTGCAATTTATGCCATTTGTATAGTGAAATGTTTATGCAATAAAGAGGCAAAACGGAAAATGGCAAGCGGCTCACTGTAAAGTATTGCTAAAGTCTACCTTAGGGGCTCGGGACCCAGTACCAGTAGTAGTGTGAAGAACTACCAGTGACAAGTGAAGTGAAGTGAGTGGTATCCGGTGGTAGCTGAAGTGACTAGTAGCAGTATAATATAGTGAATAGTGAAAGTGTTAGCTAACCTAAAAAGGTCGTAACTGACATTCGCAGTTACATAGTGAAAGTGTTAGCTAGCCGAAAAAGGTCGTAACTGACATTCGCAGTTACACATAGTGAAAGTGTTAGTTAGCCGAAAAAGGTCGTAACTGACAATCGCAGTTACATATAGTGAAAGTGTTAGCTAGCCGAAAAAGGTCGTAACTGATATTCGCAGTTACATATAGTGAAAGTGTTAGCTAGCCGAAAAAGGTCATAACTGATATTCGCAGTTACATATAGTGAAAGTGGTAACTGATATCCGCAGTTACACAAGTGATAAAATCAGCTAGTTTAGTTGATAATAGCTGCTAGTCAGTAGTGTTAGAAAACCAGCTACTACCAATAGATATTTGATACCACCGTACAATTTAAGGAAATATTTTGAAATATACAGTGACCAACCAATAGTGAATAACCGTAGTTCAACTGTGGTCAATAGTTATAAAATTTCGCGACTAATTAATCAGTCGAACCGCTGGCCACTACCTTGCTATTTGTATTTATTAATCGTGCATTTTGATTTGAACCTCAGTCCACAATATTTCAGCGGCAACCACAAAGACGGCAGTGAAAGTACCCACCGGAACCTATAGGTGTCGGACGTGAGCGACTCGCGAAGTATCTTCGACAACATTTACTCCGGAGAGTTTCGCCCGTCCGGCACATTCGTTGGTCCTTCGAGCCGGATTTATCCGTTTGTATTTCGGAACCGGGTAAATAGTCACCACCATATTAAAACCGCAGAATTTTCAGATTCAAGATGCCGATCACCCGTTCACAAGGAAGGGAAGCCAAGGCGTGGACCGTCGGTCTGGAAGGAGGTTCGTCGGCCAGTAACGCCGCCGTCCACCACCAGATGCCACCACGCTCACCGTCAACGATAGAGGGCGCTGAGGCGCCATGCTGCCCCCCCGAGGGGGGGATACCCCTGCCCGCGCCGTCCACTACGGCCCGCATAACGAAGCAGAGGGAACATATAAAAGGCAACGATGACTTTAACCGTGCATCATCGCCACCAGCCCGGGAAGACACCCACACCGTAGAGCCACCGAGGGGCCACACCGATTGCAGTACGAAGTCAAAGAAGACTGTTCGGCCCAATAGAAGAATTTTGAAGGCTCGTGAAGAAGTATTGAAGATCAAACTAGAACTTGCGCAGATCTCCTTGCAGATGGCTGTGGAAGAGGACGAATCGGACGACTATGATGAAGATGGTCACTCCAAAAGTGAGTACGTTCGATCTTGGCTCGAAAACTCTGTAGCCAAACAAAAGTCAAATCAAGGCGCAATCACCGGAGGGAAGGCACCATTTAATAAAACCGTCACAAAGCCGACCGCGGACGTTGTCAACCTCAGTGAGCCCCAAAAGGAGCTCACGAACCAGGATTCCTATCCAGAAGACGTACAAAAGGATCCCATGCTACAGAAGCTCAGCCAGGAACCCACCGTTAATGAAGACAGGGGGCTCCTACCGATTGTATCAGAGCTCACAAACCAGGATTCCTATCCAGAAGATGTACAAAAGGATCCCAATCCAAAGAAACCTAGCCAGGAACCCGTCATAAGTGAAGACAGGGTGCTCCGTCCGTTTATATCAGAGCTCACATCCGCTATAGCCGCGCTCGCTGACAAACCAAAGTTAGAGAGTGCGCCACTATCGTCGCATACTTTCGCAGCGTCGAAAGCTATAATGACACTGCCAAGCTTTAGCGGAGCACATACCGAGTGGTTTTCATTCCGTGCCATTTACGAAACAACCCGAGGCTACTTCAGTGACATTGAAAACACAGCTAGACTAAGACGAAGTCTACAAGGAAGAGCCTTGGAAACAGTCAGTTCAGAACTCATCGGGCATGCTAAACCAGATGAGATTATGCGAGAACTGGAGCTACAATTTGGGCGTCCAGATTCAATCGCGCAAGCAGAAACCGAGAAGTTACGAGGATTAGCACGCTGTACAGAATCACCTAAAGACATCTGCACATTCGCGAGCAAAGTGAGGGGAAGCGTCGTCACTCTTCGAGCACTAAAACGAGATCATTACCTCGTCAACGCAGAGCTGCTACGACACCTCACCGACAAACTGCCAAACTCTATACGTGCCCAGTGGTATAGAATCTACACCGAAAAATATGACTCTAGACCAGACCTCGGCTGCTTCAGTGAGTTTATTACCGAGCAAGCTCACTTCTGCAGTGCATTTGCGCCTCCAGAAATTATAAACGAAGCACAAAGCAATCGTTCAGTACATAGAGCATACGCGGCTACTACTAAGCCGTCTCTGAAATGCAGAGTGTGCGAAAAGGAGGGTCACTACGGATCCGAATGTAAAAAATTTAAGGAAGCAGATACCAACAAAAGATGGGAACTCGCAAAGCAAAATAATTTATGTTTCCGCTGTTTACGTTATCGAAATCAGACACACAAATGCAAAACCAATAAGTGTGGAATAAAAGGATGCACCGCGACACACAATCGACTTCTCCATAACAATACAAAGGAGAAAACTGAGGTCAAACAAAAAGAACCTCAAGAAACTGTTGCTAACTCATTCAGTGTGTCAAAGCATCAAGCCTATTTAAAAATAATTCCAGTGCGAGTAATTGGACCGGCGGGAGCTGTAAACACACACGCCCTGCTGGATGATGGGTCAACAGTTTCACTAATGAATGAAGAGATCGCCAAACAAATTGGAGCTACAGGGCGGTTGGACCCGTTTAAGATCACCGCTATCGGGAACACTACCCTCGATTCACCGGAATCCCGAAGAATCAAAGTATCGCTGAAGAGTCCCCACAGCAAAAGGGTGCCATTCAGAGCACGTACGGTTGCAAGCCTAAATTTGGGGCCACAGACTGTGCATGCAGTAGACATAGCCAAGTGCAAGCACTTGAAAGACCTAAAGGAGCAGCTAACATATGACTCCGGCAACCCAAGGATCCTAATAGGACAGGACAATTGGAGACTTCTGATAGCCACTCAAATCCGAAGAGGTCCGCCGCACCAGCCAATTGCCTCGCTCACAGAATTAGGATGGGTGCTACACGGGGCACACACTAAAGCCCCGTATCAGCGCGTCCACGCGGCCAATGAGCTGCGCAAGAGCGAGGTTACTATAGATGACCAACTCCGCGAATATTTCGCGCTGGAATCTCTCATTATCAATCCGAGAAGACCAGACTCCGACCCAGAGAAGAAAGCTGAAGATATACTAAATAGCAGCACCCGTCAGTTACAAGACGGGCACATAGAAACAGCGCTTCTCTGGAAGAAAAAGGATATCGAGATGCCTAGTAATTATGAAACAGCAATAAAACGACTCGTTTCCATTGAAAGAAAATTAGATCGAGACGAAGATCTAAAAACAAATGAATTCCTTAGTACAAAAAAGGATACGCCGAGATAGCACCGAAAACTAGCACACCGGGAAGAACATGGTACCTACCCCATTTCGACGTCCATAACCCAATGAAGCCAGAGAAGTTTCGAATAGTACACGATGCTGCAGCCAAAACAAAGGGGGGTGTCATTGAATGACTTCCTGCTCACGGGTCCAGACCTACTGCAATCACTACCAGGGGTTATGATGCGTTTTCGCCGCCATAAAGTCGCTGTCTCCGCGGACATAGCCGAAATGTTCATGCAGGTTAAAGTCAGACCCGAAGACAGAGATGCCTTAAGATATCTCTGGAGAGGGGATCGACGTAATGAAGCTCCACAGGAATATAGAATGACGTCGATAATTTTCGGTGCAGCCAGTTCACCCTGCACAGCCATATTCGCAAAAAACTGGAACGCTAAAAAACACATAGACAAGTATCCAGAAGCCATAGCCAAGCCAAGCTATCATTCAAAACCACTATATGGATGACTATCTCGACAGTTTCCAGTCTCTGGAAGAGGCAATGCGAATATCGAAGGAAGTACGCGACATACACAAAAACGCGCACTTCACCTTAAGAAAATGGGTTTCCAACGCACCAGAAGTTGTAAAAGAATTAGAACCTGACCATGAAGCATCTGAGTCAGTCGATCTGGGAAACAAAGGAACCGAGGAAAAGATACTCGGATTAATCTGGAAACCGGGTACCGATCAGCTGAGCTTCAACCTAAAGCTCGCCCGACGTCTTCCTATCAATTTGCTGCACAAAACACCAACCAAGAGGGAACGTCTCATACGGTGCGTGAAGACGGCACTATACACCGTCCTTCATGAAAGACATCCACATGAGGAAGTATTAGCCACGCTGCTCTGCGAGGTGGAGTACACAGTAAACAGCAGACCATTGACTCACATCTCTGTAGACAGCGACGACGACGAATCCATCACTCCAAATCACTTCCTTTTAAGAGGATCTGCGAGACTACCGACACCTGGAGTATTTGATGAAAAAGATATGAATAGCATAAGACACTGGCGACGCTCGCAGATACTCGCTGACATGTTCTGGCAGCGTTGGGTCCGAGAGTATTTACCGGAACTTCAAAACCGGCGGGAGGCCCATGGGCGTGGTCCCAATCTCCAGGTGGGCGATCCAGTCCTCATAGCTGACGGCCAGTTACCTCGTAACACCTGGCCACGAGGGAGGGTGGAAGCTGTTTACCCCGATGCGGACGGACAGATCCGCACTATGGAGGTACGCACAGCAAACGGCCTAATCAAGAGGCCAACCAGGAAACTCGTGCCGCTGCCGAAGTAGAAGCAACGTCGCTCACCGAAATGGATGCAGCGCCGCTGTGAGAAAATCGTCGCGACGCTGCACGGCGGGAGAGATGTTCGCGACGGCCTAACAACCTTAAGAAACAAAGTGATAAAGAATATTGTTTTTAGTATTAATAGTGAAATTACCAAGAAAACTGAGTGAAAACGTGTATTAATATAGTTGTTTAGCATATTTATAACTCTTAGTATATTTGTATAGAATGTCGTTTTGATAACAAGTAATATAAACAACTTTTATTATATACCAAAAAATCGACCAATCACAGCGCGTCTTATCGTAGAACTCTCTAGAAGTTTTTTAATTAACTGCGTAATAGTTTATACCAAAAATAATGAAAATAATTTTATGTTCTAAAAGAGTTATAAATATGACATTTAATTAGCATATGGCTTATAGATTAAAGAAGTATAGGAATATTTTTTATAATTAAACGCATTTCGTAGTTATAGAAAAATTAAAGAATTAAAATACCCAAATATTATGAGAATTTGGGACATTTCGTTTAATAACTTTTTACAATGTTAATGTTTTTAATAACCTTTATGATATACTAATAAAGTACCAGACTACCGATTTAATGATATATAGCATGTTAGTGTAGCAATTAGTTTTGTATAGAGAATATTGCAATTTATGCCATTTGTATAGTGAAATGTTTATGCAATAAAGAGGCAAAACGGAAAATGGCAAGCGGCTCACTGTAAAGTATTGCTAAAGTCTACCTTAGGGGCTCGGGACCCAGTACCAGTAGTAGTGTGAAGAACTACCAGTGACAAGTGAAGTGAAGTGAGTGGTATCCGGTGGTAGCTGAAGTGACTAGTAGCAGTATAATATAGTGAATAGTGAAAGTGTTAGCTAACCTAAAAAGGTCGTAACTGACATTCGCAGTTACATAGTGAAAGTGTTAGCTAGCCGAAAAAGGTCGTAACTGACATTCGCAGTTACACATAGTGAAAGTGTTAGCTAGCCGAAAAAGGTCGTAACTGACATTCGCAGTTACATATAGTGAAAGTGTTAGCTAGCCGAAAAAGGTCGTAACTGATATTCGCAGTTACATATAGTGAAAGTGTTAGCTAGCCGAAAAAGGTCATAACTGATATTCGCAGTTACATATAGTGAAAGTGGTAACTGATATCCGCAGTTACACAAGTGATAAAATCAGCTAGTTTAGTTGATAATAGCTGCTAGTCAGTAGTGTTAGAAAACCAGCTACTACCAATAGATATTTGATACCACCGTACAATTTAAGGAAATATTTTGAAATATACAGTGACCAACCAATAGTGAATAACCGTAGTTCAACCGTGGTCAATAGTTATAAAATTTCGCGACTAATTAATCAGTCGAACCGCTGGCCACTACCTTGCTATTTGTATTTATTAATCGTGCATTTTGATTTGAACCTCAGTCCACAATATTTCAGCGGCAACCACAAAGACGGCAGTGAAAGTACCCACCGGAACCTATAGGTGTAGGACGTGAGCGACTCGCGAAGTATCTTCGACAACATTTACTCCGGAGAGTTTCGCCCGTCCGGCACAGATAATAATGTAATATTATACATAATATTCAATATTTCTCTCGATAATATGAAATTATCGACTTTTTGCTCTTTATAAAAATTTCGAAAACAGTTGTAGAATTAAAACTGTCAACCGTAAAAAGGATAGACTAGGTTCCAAAATCGGTACAGAATAGAATAGGCCTACCACGACTCCACGTGGTAATTTATCTGTGCTCTTAGAAAGCCGGTGGCGTGGAAGTAGTTTAGCCTCCCCGCCCTAACAAAATGCAGGTAAGTGGTTGATGATCCCCCCTCCCTTTTTAGAAGGGTGATTCACAAGGGTTACTTGAGATTACAATAAATTTACATTAGAATAGAACGACTCATCCACTAATTATGTTCAGATGTAGTATAAGACGCAAAAAAAAAACATTAAATAATTATAATAATTTAATGTTTTATTAATTTAATAATTATTATAATTATTTAATGTTATATTAATTTAATAATTATAATAATTATAGTTATAGCATTAGCTAAAAAAATCTAAATAATTAAATTAATTTAAGACTTTCTTACTACGAGATGTGATAATGGATCTAAGTGAGAATGGGTGAAACAATTAAAAGACCGACCGTAAAGGTGAAAACGATGAGATTAAAAAACGAGTCCTGAATGCTTTTAATTATTTTCTTGACAACCCGTTTCTATTTCTAGACCGTGCGGTTATCAATGCTGTAAAAATAATTACTTAGTTAATCCATATATGCAGGATCTTATGGGGAAGAAAGGTTCTAAAGGGACAGGTTTGCATTCAGGAAGTCAATGGATGCGGTGGGCTCAGGGCCGTGTTTTGACCCATAGACCCATGTTTAGCTGTGGACTCATGATAAGCTGAAAAGAAAATATAATGATAAAAAATGACAGTTAACTCAATTCCTCAATAATTAACTGAACCGAGACAGAAAGGTAGCTGCAAGTTAATAAAATTCTTTCCTACTGTCAATAAGCTAGATGACATCAAAGTACGACGACATTTATATATTCGAAGTATTATAAATCCACGGTTCATATGTGCTGGTAAAAGAAACAAATATTTTAACTGCTGCCGAGCTCATTGTGAACCCTACGAACTGGGATTAGTTTTTAAACTGTAAATCACATTATTCAAAAGCTCCCTGACATCTAAGTCATTCTTACAGAATAAGGGTGACAAACGAGCAAAAAGTCCACCTGACGTTAAGTGGATCTGTGGCCCATATACATCTACATCTATCTACATTTATGCCTACATTATTACATCTATATTGTCGTCCCTGTGGAATAAGATGAGATGGCCCGTTTACAATACAAAGGGGCTCCGGAGTAGTTAGATATTGATAGGTATAGATTAAATTCAAACTTTTAATTAAGAAGGCCTGGGGTCAAATAGGTCTATATTGGCTCTTTCTGGCAGACAGATCTCTGGCAAAGACTTTGGAGCCCTGGTTCCGCTCGATCGCTTCTTTAATACGAGAAGTATTAAAGTTGCGTAAGTCTCGCCGCATGCATTTGGAGATCTGTTTGTTCAGTTGCCTGTATGCTGTCAAATCTGTTGACGATTGCAGCCTCATCTCCCGTCTAACAGCCATGAGATTAAGAGTGTGATCGGAGAGTTTTTGTGTTCTTCTGCGGCGGGTCTTGCAGAACTTAGCTCCGACCGCATGGACAGTTTCCACGAGCTTGTCGTTCATATCGTCCACTGCATTGCAATCTTCTAGGCACTGGAAGCGGTTACGTAACTCGAGCTGAAAGGTTTCGGGATTCTGGATTAGAGCACGAGGGGGACGGAGCGTTGACTTCATTAGACGAGACCTCTCCAACTTAACGTTTAGGTTCAGTGTGCCTCTAACCATTCGGTGATCGCTGCCAGTTTTCACCCTTGCGATCACTGAGACATCACTGAACAGTTGGCGTCTGGTCGTCATAATGAAGTCAATCTCATTTTTTGTCGAACCGTCGGGGCTCGACCAGGTCCACTTCCTGTGGGGCCGCTTCTGGAAGAAAGAGTTCATCATAAAGAGTCCCTCTTTCTCCATAAAGTCGGCCAGCTGCTGGCCCCTTCGGTTCCGTTGCCCTACTCCAAATTTCCCTACCTTCAGCTCACCGCTTTCTCTTGTGCCTAGTTTTGCGTTGAAGTCTCCCATCAACACCGTGTAGTGGGTTTTGGAGGAATGTATGGCTCTGGAAATATCCTCATACATTTCCTCCACCTCCTCATCGGGATGTGCCGAGGTTGGTGCGTAAACCTGAATGACCTTCAGCGAATACCGTTTGGTGATTCTGAGTATCAGGTACGCGACCCTCGTCGACACACTCCCAATCTTTACAACGTTGTTGACGAGAGACTTGTGTACGATAAATCCGACACCTCCTTGGGACAGATGGTCGCCCTCCCGGTGATAGAACAAGTTGCCGGACTCGAGGATTGCCGTGTCCTCCCCCCTCTCTTCGGACCTCGGATAATCCAATAATATGCCAGCGCAACTTGTCTACCTCTTCTTCCAGCACTAGTATCTTCTCGTCAGTCCTCAGGGTGCGTGCGTTATATGTTGCCAGGTCGAGTCGTCGTAGGTGGCAACCGAACCTCCACCGGAGATTCTTAGCACCCCCTGCCCTGCCGTTACCATGGTCGCCACCGTAGCCAGGAATAGCGGGGCCGCCGGGGGACTGGGGGCCGTCTGTTTGTGTATTTATTCATTGGGGGGGTATTTGCCATAGTTGCCACGCTTGGCGAGCGGGTTGGCAACCGCAGTTTTTTATTACGTCACAGTTGTTATCAGGAAGATGCTGCTGCCCATCTCCTGCCTGTCTCCCTCTGTCGCCTCTTACGACACCCACGGGAAGATATGGGGTAGTGGATATTCTCAACCGCCACTACACGATTTTATATACGATTATATAATTGTACATATTTTATATATTTTATTTAAAATATTACTCTATTTTATTTTTGGTTAAAAGCCTTAGGTAGCCTCATTGTATGAGAATCGTGACATAACTCCCCCCATTGACTTATATATTACTAGACACCCCCACCTTTGAAGTTACAAAATCAAAAAAGAAGTGATCAACTTACACCAAGAACAAAAACATCTATCAAAAAACGAGAAATTAAAACAAAAGCTGAATTAAGAAAAAATACGTAGCTTAGTAGCAAAAACTAAAAGACAGCCCAAAAAAATGGTCACATTGCAAAACGTGCTTAAAGAAATTTATTCAAGACCGGGATTGAAAGATCACTAAAGTGATATCAGTATGAGATGTCGCAATCAATTATATTATTGATACAGAATTTAATTAACAGCGTTAATGATAAAAAAAATGTGTTAAAATACTGTCCACATCCAAATATAATGAAGAGTTACGAAAATTTGCTGTCACAATACATTTCTACCGTCCTTCTTTGTGTCTTCCACACGTTAAGACATTGCGTATCTGGTATTCCAGACTAGACTGTGATCCGGTTTCACTCAAGAATCTTTAAACACCATTAGAGAAATGAGAAAAGGAAGCCTGATCTAAAAATATGTCTTACTTTTGATGAAATAAGTATACGTGAGTATACTGAATGGGTAAGCCAGAGACATTATGGATTTGTAAATTGTGGCAAAGATTTTGTTATGGATGGTGCTGAAATTGCGAATCAGGTTTTAGCTTTTATGGTGGTAGCATTAAATGCGTTTTGAAAAATTCCAGTAGATTACTTTCAGAGGGTTTACGGGCTCCCAAAAAGCAAATCTTTTAAAATTATGGGATAAATATGGGACCTTACGGGATGAGAAGTCATTTCAATTACTGCTTCAAATCTGAACATGACGTAGCTATTAGGCAGCGATTTTTCTTTTAGATCCTTTAATGAAGAGAACAAACGTTTGTGAATCTACTAAATGAAATAAAAATAAATACAAAACTCAGAAAATAACTGCTCATTTTGGTGACTTAGTATCACTTACCAAATACTGTTATAATCGATGTATTATAAAATTATTTTGCGATTTTAATTTCTGTGAATATGTAACTACATTTCACTGCTTACTTTATGAACACTGTGTTTGCTACTTTCGCATACATTTATATCTTCTTCTCGTAGACTAAACAAGGAATATAGCTATTAAAGTTAAACATTAAATAACAGGCTGTTAACAGCAGGTGTATTCTTCGCTTAAGTTACACACAAACATCCTTGCGCTGCAGCTGCAGTAGCCTAAGTGGCTATTCACCATCAGATATGTAAAGTGTAATTTCATTTTTCACCTAAAAATGTGTATTTTTAATGGCCTAGAAATATGCATTTTATATATAAAGGGTTGTCAATTTTAATAGAATATTAAAACTCGTATAGAGTTTTCTTGTGAAGATGAGTACTTGTACGTGCTCAATGAAACAAGAGAATATTTGAAGTTTGTCAAAAACCATATTATGCATGTGTATGGAAAACGTCCATAGCATTCCTCTTTAAAAATAAAACATTCCGTTTGGCACGTCCAAATGTTTATAACATAGTTATGAGTTTTATAACAAATTTGTTGTATTCCAATAAATTATAATTATATTTTAAAGCATTGACGAACAATTACAACTAGCAGTGCCATTTTAGTGCAAAAAAAAATAAAAAATAAAAATACCATCCTAATATAGTTGCGTAACACAACACACCCTTTTAACTGATAACGTAACATTCCATCTTACTCTTCAGGGCAGCGCATTTTTATAATTAATAAAATGGAATATTTTATGCAATATAGATTACGACATAATATAATTAAAAAGTAAAATATTCATGAAAGTAAAATAATAATTCCTATACATACATATGTTTTTTTTGTTTGATAATATCTATTATCAAATAAAAAATTAATTACCAAAATAAATCAATTATACAAAGAATAAAATAGATATAGGTTGATTATATAGATATAGGTTGTTGTTAAAATCCCAAATCCCAAAGAAAATGCTCCTTGCGAATATAAATAAAACTTCAGATTCACCAAGGCAAAGTCAACAACATTTATTTTCACAAACACCTTTATAGAATTTGAATAGATCTTAACATCGCGACTTGCAAAACTCGTGTCAAAATTTCAACGCCATCTATGAATAACTAGCCACACTACAATTACTGCTAAATATACATAATTAGTACAGCGCCATCTATTAATTCACACCATTATTACTAACACATATCGCTTTATGAGCGAGCATTGAACATTCCGCCCACCATGGACGAAATGTCCATATTCAACAATTACTAAAAGAATTTGACTTACGATCATAAATAACAATAAGGAAAAATTAAGACTAATTCACATCTATAGAATCCGCCCACCATTGCATTAGGCGGTGTTGAACCAAACTAAAAATAAATACAACATGACGTTGTATTTTACATTACAATATATACATTATACCGACATGATAAAAGGAACTTAAATTTAAGGCATACAATTAATATTGACAAACTTAGGTAACATACCTTGTAAAGCAGCAAGGCAAAGAAGCAGATTGGAACGCATTTATCATTTAGTAACAGGGAGAATAATCAACTTGGATACGGGACGCTTTATAATCGAATTCTTGCATCGCAAGGATACAACACGCGTTAGATTGTCAGAGCCGGGATGTTTGTGGGTAATGATGCCGTAAAGCCACTTAGCTGGTGGAAGGTCAGTTTCTTTCACTAGAACTATATCTCCTATGTTAGGTTCGGGAGTTCGGCGAAACCATTTATAGTGATGGTGAAATTGTGTCAGATATTCGTGTGCCCATCTATGCCAGAAATCTTGCACTAATCGTTGAGTGAGGTGCCACCTTTTTAAACTACTAATATTAGAACTTTCGAATTTATGATCAGGCACGAGTATCAGAGACTCGCCGACTAAAAAATGTCCTGGTGTTAGTGGGAAGGGTTCATCAAGATTATTGGTAATTTGGGAAAGAGGTCGGGAGTTCAAGCATGCCTCTATTTGTGCCAAAACTGTGGTCAACTCCTCAAAAGTCAAGGTGTGGTTACCAACAACTCTTTTCAGATGATACTTAGTGGATTTTACCCCTGCCTCCCAAAGCCCTCCAAAATTTGGAGAGTGAGGTGGAATGTAATGCCACTTCGTTCCATTATTGCCTAACCACTCGGCAATCTCCGCAGCTACGCTAGACCTTTCGTGATTTAATAAATTTTGTAACTCCCTATCAGCTCCAACAAAGGTGGTGCCGTTATCGCTCCACAGCTCAGCACAATGTCCTCGTCTGGATGTAAATCGCCTAAAAGCTGCCAGAAAAGCCTGTGAAGTCAGATCGCTGACAACTTCGAGGTGGATAGCCCGAGTGGACATGCAGACAAAGACACAGATGTACCCCTTAGTGGAATGATAACCGCGACCCTTCATGGGTCTGACGGCGATTGGGCCGGCGTAATCCACACCACTTCTTAGAAAAGGTCGGCAAGCTGTCGCTCTTGCCTCAGGCAAGTTACCCATCAGCTGCTGGTTAGTCTGAGCAGAATGACGTACGCAAGTCACGCATTTTTTAACAAATTGCCTGACAAGACCCTTTGCGTTTATTACCCAATACTTTGATCTTAGATAATTGAGCATTAATTGCGGCCCACCATGCATTGTGCGATCGTGGGCATGAGCTATCAAAAGATCTGTGAATGCAGACTTATGAGGAATGAGCACAGGATTCTTCATGTCCTCTGGGATCTTGGCATGACGTAAACGACCACCTACTCTTAAGATCTCATTTTCATCGAGGTAAGGATTTAACGAGGTAAGTGTGCTCTTTCCTTTTATTCTTCCCCTTCTTTTTAACGAATCCATGTCTTCCTTGAAGTACTGGGTTTGGCACATTTTTATGCAGGTAAGTAATGCTTCATTTATTTCCGATGAACTTAACCAACTAGTTTTAATTTTGCCCTTAGATTTTAAATACAAAAACCTTCTACAATATGCAATGACTCTAGTAAGTTTATTTAGTGATGAAAATTTTGAAAGCACATCTTCAGAACTGCAGGTAAGTGAATGAACCATAAATCTTTTCTTTTTCTCTTCTAAACATGTATCCTGTAATTTCCCTGTATTATATTGTATTTCTTTATTTTTGAGCCATTTAGGACCGCATTTCCAGATCTTAAATCTTGCCAATTCAGACGGTAGCACACCGCGGGAAGCACCATCCGCGGGATTGTCACTCGATTGGACGTGTGACCATTGGTGAACATCCAAGAGAGTGAGTATTTCGGATACCCTGTTAGCCACAAAGGTTTTCCATTTGCTTGGATGACTTCTCAGCCACGACAGTACCACGGATGAGTCAGTCCAGGCGTGGATATTTTCCCTTGAAACTTCTAAGGTATCCGAAACGTCCCGCATAAGCTTGGCAAGCAACACTGCACCGCAGAGCTCTAGTCTAGGAATGCTCACCTGTTTGACAGGAGCCACCTTTGTCTTTGAAGAAACTAAATTGACATGAATCGCTCCATCTTGACCAATAATTCTGGCATATACAACAGCTGCAAACGCATTATTGGATGCGTCACAAAATCCTTGGAGCTCTAGACATGCTCCACTATGAAGACCTAACCATCTGGGAATACAAAACTCGGTGAGCTGACTAAGGCTACTACGATAGGCTATCCACTCGTGCAGTAAATGGGATGGAAGCTCATCGTCCCATCCGATGCCTGACAACCAAATTTTCTGAATGAGTATTTTAGCTGTTATTATGACAGGAGAGATCCATCCTAATGGGTCATATAGCCTGGCGATGTCAGATATGACCTTTCGCTTGGTCACGGGGACCTCCAACTGAGGAAGTTGAACAGTGTACTGAAATTTATCAGTTGATCTATTCCACGTTAATCCTAAAATTTTTAACACCTCATCTGTTTTCAATTCCAAGCTGTCTTTTATGTCGGTTCTTCCTTCACTTATTTCGTTCAATAGCTCATTACTATTGCTGGACCACTTCTGAAGTTGGAAGCCTCCACGACTCAGCAATTGGTTCATATTCCTGTGCAATTCCACACCTTCGGCTACAGAGTCGCAACCTGTCATAAGGTCGTCGACATAAAAATCCGTCAGCACGCGGTCAGTAACTGAAGAAAAGGTCTTTCCCTCATCGTACACAAGCTGTTGCAATGATCTTACAGCTAGATACGGTGCTGAAGATGTACCGAAGGTGACACGTAATAAACGTAGGTGTTGCAAATCCTCATTTGGGTTTTCCCGCCACAGAATTCTTTGATAGTCGGTATCATCTTGAAACACTTTAACCTGTCTGTACATTTTCACAATGTCAGCGACCAAAGAAATACGATGACGACGCCATCGCATGATGATATGTCGCAGATCAGGTTGAAGTGTTGGGCCGACCATCAAATCATTGTTCAATGATACGCCATTCTCACCAGGGCAAGATGCATCAAACACGACCCTTACCTTGGTCGTACTTTTGTCGTTCCTCAGAACGGCATGGTGGGGCAAGTAGACAGCGCCTGGTTTTTTAATTTCTTTTTCCGAAACATGTTCCATATGGCCTAAGTCTACATACTCTCTTATGACGCTCGCATATTGGCTTTGAAAATTTGTGTCACGTTGAAACCTTCTTTCTAAAGCATAAAAACGTTTGCGCGCTATATTTTCCGAACCACCATATTTGCATGCTGGATCTCCAGATTTGAAAGGGAGTTTGACGATGTATCGTCCTGACTCATCCCTTCGTGTGGTTTCAGAAAATATTTGTTCGCATTTATTTTCTTCGTCAGTTAGATATTTTTTACGTAACAAAGAATCATCTGATTCTAATTCCCAAAACCTTTTGAGCTGCTCATTGTCGTTCATTTGAACGTGTAGGCCAATGATGATGTTGTAACACATCTTAGAACTATGGTGATTGGATCCATGATTATGAACATTGCCAGATAAAATCCACCCTAGTGCTGTCTTTTGCGCAAGAGGAGCCCCGGGTGGGCCTTTCATTAATCCTTCCAGCAAAATCTCGCTGTACACACATGTTCCCAGTATTAAGTCAATTTTATTTGGCATTCCGTATGTTGGATCTGCCAAATCCATTTTAGAAAGTGTTGATGAAACATGAACTATCTTCCTTTCGGGAAGCAGAGACGTTAATTTATTTAAAACATACGCCTTGGTATTTACGATAAATGAATGGTCAAGGCGTGAGTGAAGTTTTATTACGACCATTGCTTTAGAGGGTAAAGTACCACTCTCCTCATCGCCTAACCTGGAAATATCAGCTTTCGTCGGAATTTTCCTTAAACCCAGTAACTGGACAGCTGACTCCGTGATGAACGAAGCCTGAGAGCCCTGATCAATTAGCGCTCTTAATAAAACAAATGCCCCAGTTTTGGTTTCGACCTCGACCAAGGCCGTGGCCAATAGTGATTGGCTATGAACATCCGAAAAACATGAAACAATAGTATTGGTGGACTCACTTGGCGAATTGGAAGTTGTTGCTGCTGCAGCAACAACGTTATTATCGTTGTCAATCGGTTTAGGAACAGATTTAGGATGTAATAGAGAATGATGTCTTTTCTGGCATATACGACATCTAGTCGACCGGCGGCATGAATATGCGGCGTGATTTTCACCTAAACAATTGAAACATAATTTATTAGCCTGAACATAACTCCGGCGCTCATCAACGTCCTTGGTTGCAAATTTTTTACAATTACATAATTTATGTGCCTCCGAACAAAATGTGCAAGATACTGTGGCAATATGAAGCACCTTGACATTACGGTTGCCATTTTGTTTCTGTATCTTAGTGTCCAAAAATTCCAAGGACTTAAACCGATGTTCCAAGAAATTTTTTAAATCGGACAATTTGGGCAGTTCATTTGAAAACTCGCTAACTTTAACTTCCCACAACTTCCGCGACTCTGTATCTAATTTTAAGCTTACTATATAAATTATAATAATGTCCCATGTACTAATATCCACACCTAAATTAGTTAAAGCGTGTAAACACTCATTAGTGTTGTCTAAAAGATCCTTTAATGCCAAAGCTGATTCGTTTTTACACATATATTGATTAAATAAACGCTTTAAAATACAATTACACAAGTATCTTTTATTATTAAATCTTTTTTCTATTTGTTCCCAACATTGCTTATAATTAGCTGCAGTAGTGGGTACCTGACGAATCAATTGCTCCGCCTCACCAGTCAAATAACCCTTTAAGTAGTGTAATTTTTGAACGTCGTCTAAGGTCTCATTTGAGTGTATTAACGAAACAAACAGGTCCCTAAAAGTTGTCCATTCGTTATATTTGCCCGAAAAGGTAGGAATAGTAATTTTTGGTAATTTAACTGATGTGGACGTGAACGAACTACCACCACTCGCTTGCAACTCTGATTCATTTAGCATGGATAATTTATTTTTTAAATCACATTTATAATCTACTATATAAATCTTCGACTTTGTCATAGAGTTCTTCTTTTATGTAATCGGATGCCTCTAATTTATCCCAATCCGAATCCTGGATAATTTTTTGATGTGTAATTTTAAAATCATTCCATAACTGTTCTAAATTCTCGAGTCTAGTTTTAATGTACTGCTCCGCAATTCGCTCCTTTGGAGATTTCTTAAAGTTAAGATGAGCCTTTGAAATTCTTTTGTATATGTCCCTTTGTATATTAAAGTTTGCCATCTTATTTCTGTTAGGAAAATTACTTAAGAACTAATTTACAGATTCAGTACATTCAAATTTCAAATAATATAAGTGTTTAGAATTTCAAAATTAATCGCACATAAATTATAAAATTCCAAGTGTAATTCCTTCTATGTATCTTGATCGAAAATTTTACAAGTCCAGCAAAATTACGAAATTTTCAAAGTGTTTACAAACTTGTTATGTTGATATAAAATCGGGCATAGATTCCTCGTATAAACACTTTTTAAGCAATTATTCTAAGTCTAATATTAGTAAACTAAGTTTTTCAAAGTTCTACGCAATTGTAAAATGACACTTTAACACTCAAATTTATTTTACTGTCGAATTAATATTATGAAAGTACTCACAGTTTTGTCCGGATCACTATTCACAACACTTATACTTGCATGCAGTTGCAGTCCTTTTGCCAGCGCCGGTATCGATGATGCAGCCACACGGCGAAATGGCTCCTCCACACGTCGGGAACTTCGTT
The DNA here is from genome assembly GCA_907164705.1 of Parnassius apollo. NCBI lineage: Eukaryota > Metazoa > Arthropoda > Insecta > Lepidoptera > Papilionidae > Parnassius > Parnassius apollo. Next base: position 12,709,401 of record CAJQZP010000885.1, read on the forward strand.
GCCAACTTCCGCTTGATGTCTTCCACTTTGACAGACGATGCTGCTCCCCGCAGTCAGCAGCACTATCGGCAACAATCCGCTACCGTGTCAGCGCCGCTTGGACCAAACACCAGTCACTAAAGCCGTATACTTCCGGCGTGAAGGACCAATGTTAAAATCCCAAATCCCAAAGAAAATGCTCCTTGCGAATATAAATAAAACTTCAGATTCACCAAGGCAAAGTCAACAACATTTATTTTCACAAACACCTTTATAGAATTTGAATAGATCTTAACATCGCGACTTGCAAAACTCGTGTCAAAAATTCAACGCCATCTATGAATAACTAGCCACACTACAATTACTGCTAAATATACATAATTAGTACAGCGCCATCTATTAATTCACACCATTATTACTAACACATATCGCTTTATGAGCGAGCATTGAACAGTTGTTGATGAGATTAACAATCGATTACTGCGCAAGAATTAAAATATTTATGTATACTTATTTCAACACTAAGGTTCATGAATAATGAAAAATATATCAAATAGATTATAATAAATTAATAAGGTAACATAAAAATGACACACCAAAAATATTCCATCCACTCTGAACTCCATCCTAATAAAACTTGTATTAATGGAAGATCAAGATCGTTTAGTCGCTATACTCACAGCGTAACGCCGAAATGTAAGGGTCATAGCCCACTTACACGACTCTGCTCCAACACCGCTCCTACCCAATACCGCTCTGAACTAAGGCGACAGCTAGCACACACCCAGCTGTCTACGCGGCGACAGCTAGCAGGCACCCAGCTGTCCACGCGCCGACCGCTTTCGTTTTTCGCGATAGACACAGTTCGTAGTCAGGTTCCATTGAAGTAACTCGTATTTTTGCTGTCTCGATTCACAACGCGCGAACTAGCGATTATTGCTATTGGACTTGACGATAAACATAGAAGCTCAAAAAACTACAGACGAAGATTTTGGGTGCATAAAATGCGGCCGACCGGCGGGCGCGGCGCGGCGACCGCTAGCAGTCAGCGCGTGGACGCCCACGCAGACCGCTTGCTACCATCGCGTGTCAACGAGGCGTCGACTACCGAGCAGTCCTGACAGCGGTAAGCTCGCTGTCAGCGAGCTGTCTGCTAATTTATGTTGCCAATGTAAAATATATCCAAAAGGCAACACTTAAAGCCAATATTTGGATTATATTATTTTTGCCGGGTGGGAGCGGAGTCGTGTAAGTGGGCTAAGACCTTAAGAGGGCTCTGTGAACTCAATACCTAAACGACTGAATTCAAATATACTACAATTTTATTGTGAAAAAAAAATCAATATATGGTATGATATGTTCGTACTTGTACTTGTAACGTTGATTAATACCAAAAACACGACAATAATTTAATGACGTACGAAATAAAAATGTAAAGGAAATAAAATCGTATGCGTATCATGGATTGACTTAATGATATTATGTATAACCTGATCATGATTATGAGATTATAATTTTTTTAATGAAATTAATTTTATATTTTATTTAACTACTTTATTTTATACAATTTAAAAATTATATAAGTTTAAAGCCTATGTAACATTATATTTTATTCTAACCTTCAATATTAAATTTATTATTATGTCATAAGATTCAGGGTTCATGTGATATTATATTGCAATATTTCATTTCACAATGTAATTTACCAGTAATTATAAATCAACATTTTATTATATGTATCAAGAAAAATGTAAAAAAATAAACAGATAAAATTTCTTTTTTTTTAAATATCGGGGAGGTGTAGTCTTGTTAAGCAAAGTTGTCGCATAAATAGGCTACATACCAGGGAAGGACCACGTTCTCACAGAATACCATTGTGAAATAGCAACATATTGTTGCTGAGTTTCGAATAATTAGGGACGAGAACTGGAGATCCTTTTTAATGGTATCGATACAACCTATTTTAACGAAGAGCTAGCTATTTTAATGAAGAGCTCCCAACAATTCAACAATTTCTTAAAAAACTCTCTGAGAACTTCTTCAAAGCCTCAGAGTCGCACCCAAACCATTTAATTCGTGAGGCAGCTTCTTATGCAGCCCCACCCCCCCTCTCGCTATCGTGTCCGCAGGCCGAGAAACTCTCTCTCGGACCCGCCTAATAAACTTTCAAACGACCTGAACTGTCTCCTGGCGGCTCAGGCCAACTCTAATTAAATAAAATTATTGTAATAACTAACATTAATTTGCCTTCGTAGGCACTCCCTCAGCGGCACTTAGCCGCCTACGCCCTCTTTTCCCAAAAGAGGGTCGCTCATGATAAGGCACAATAGAGCTTAATCAGCCGGTTGCCTGTCCCCAAAGGCGGTTTTTAGGGGGTATCACTTAGGGTCCCCGGTAGGACAGTGAGTCCCCCATAACCACGATAGACCGGCTATCGTGGTATGCGTAATGCATTTTCCGCCTCCCTACGTACAGGGTAGCCCTTTAATAGCTTCGGGCGCAAAAAAAAAAAACCTATTTTAACCCTTAAGGTTGACAAAGGATCTAAATTTTGATTTTTAAACTTTCATTTGAATCCAACCTAAAGCATTAAATAATAGTGTGGGTGCGTGTGGGTACTTACTACTATTCTATGTTAAAAATAAACTTCCTTTTATTTTAAATTATTTTGAGATAAGATATCTGGATCAACCCACCTAATTCTTTCAATTTTGGAAATTTAAAAATTTCAAGGTTATAATTTAAATTAAAACTTTTTAATGTAATACTATATGAAATACTTAATATTATGAGAATTAAAAATATATACATCTTTATTAAATTAATATATTGCAGCCTATAGAAGTACATAACTAAACAATCTATCTCCCGCATAGGTATCCTTACAGGAGGGATTTCGCCACAGTTCAGGCGGGCTAGCAACTTTTTAAAATTTAATGAAGAAGATTTCGCTGCCTGTTTCAGTTTCCCTCTGTCACCTCTTATAACACCCCCGGGAAGATAATGGGGTAATGGATATTCTTACCGTTTGCGCAGTGGACACGGCTATGAATATATATTTTTATTATATTTTTGCTCTAATAATACAGATATTAAGTAAATTGAATTTAATAATATAATATATATATATACCGCCTTACCCGCACAACACTTTTAGAATAGCGTTTTAGCCGTGTTAATTGGATTGATGTAAACCTACATATAACCTTCTATTTAATTTGTATATTTTCGGAATGCACCCGTTCCTTCCGTTTAGCTCTTGATTAGAAGACGATAATTTATTGATTTTTATAGCACTTAAGGTCTTCAATAGCTATATTAAATCTTGAGTGACGTATATAACTACGAAAAAACTAACAATACACTATTTTTGTCGAAATCAGCATCAAGTAGTTCAGAATATCTGTTCTGCGGGAACGTATGCCTGTTAAAAATATAGGAACTCCTCCTTTTGGTATGGCCGATGTTAGGTGAAAATTAAATACTAGGTATAGTTGGACTCCAGTGACTGTCCATATTCAGAATTTAAGATTTCTACATCAGATTTAAACATAGTTCATATTTTACAAGTAATAGCACATAGCAATAAATAATTCATCCCTAAAATGTTCAATTAGATATTGCTCCATACTAAATATATAATCAAATCACTGCAACATTTCCAAATGCTCCAAATACAAAATATATGAAATTACTTAAATCTATACTACATATATAATAAATCTGTAGAAGAGTCGCGTCTGTAATTCTTATATTTTTAGATAAAACAAGTCCAGGGGACTAAATAAAGGTCACTGAAGCCAAATACCTAAGTGGTTTTTAGAATTTTTGTCTCTCTCTCGTATTTGCAATTCACGCAAAAACTACTAGACAGGTCCATCGAAGTTGTTATTTGTGTACAGTAGTTAGTGACACAGGGCACCTTATAGGCTACTTTTTATCCGATTACGGAACTTCAAAAAGGGAAGGTTAAGTATTTTCCTTCCCCAAGATGTTAATTTCTATTTTATAAGTTTGATGTGTTTTTTTAAATAACATATTTATAAGTAAAGCCTTAATTAGTTTTAACCGTTTTGAAATAATTTGAATTTTGATTTACGTCGACAATCTACGTTTCATTTTTTTCAAACTAGAGTCATTTAACGTAAAATATAAAAAGTAGTAACATTTTGCCTCTAAAGTTAAATTTAAAATTATAGCCTATATACGTTTCACTCCTGTGCACAGGCCTCCTCTCTTTTCTGAGAGGGTTTTAGGGCAAGGAAGTGTCCGGCGCGCTGCCCCAATGCGTGTTGGCGAACTTCACATGTCTTCGAAATATTTTTTTTCTTATTTCTCAAACATGCAGGTTTTCTCATGATGTTTTCCTTCACCGCCGAGCACGTGGTAAATCAGCACCTAAAATTGCAATTAACAATTTCATTGGTGCCGGCGGGGATCGAACCCAGTTTGCTCGCGTGTTGTGAAATTTACAGCGAGCGCTAACCATCTACCTGCTAATCAGCTACCACGGCTCTAGTTACTAATAAATTAAATAATATATACTTTATGTTTAAACAATTGAATTTGTAATTAACTGAAATATTCTAACATCTATTTTTCAGTTGTTTTACTAGCTGTGCCCCGCGGTTTCACCCGCGTTTATCTCGTTTCCGTGGAAATACCGAGAGAAAATATTGCCTATATTATAGCCCTCAATAAACGGACTATTGAATATTTAAACAGTTTTCATATCAGATCAGTATTTCCCGAGATTACCGCATTCATAATAAACAACCAAACTTTTTAGCTTTATAATATTAAGAAAAATATAGATTAAGTTAAATTGTATAAGTCGCAGGCAATAGCTGTCTATCTGTTTGACATTCAGCGAGACACATAACAAGAATTACGACTACAGGCCGGAGTGTCCGTCCACTTTAAACCGGGTTAAAATATTATTTTAAAGTACTTCTGAGTAAATTATATTTTTCGTTTTATTTTCTTGTAGCAGAAGAATATATTGATTGTTTCCGCAACCTGATCTTGACAACGCTATATATAGTTGGCCATGCGAAAAGCAGTCTTGCCGTAAATCTAACCCTACATATTTAAATGTATGCCCCTGTGATTTATTTATCGTTACGGCAAAAGATAATTTAATTGGGAATTGGACTCTTTTAAAATGAAAAGGCAAATCATTTGGAATCATTGGGATCCGAGGTATAAGTACTGTTTGACCAACCGCTGGACCAGTCAAAACTGTTGCAACGATCACGTTATTGCGAAGAAATTTAACCTGAAGTCGAGTCCCGTTACATAAATTTGGTGGCTTAAGATTTCTAAGTAAAATAATTGGGGCACCAATTTTTAACTTGAGAGAATGTGGGGGGAGGCCACTTGGGTTTAAGGAATTAAGAAATTCCTGTGGATAATGGACTGCATCTTCTTAATCCATTACATTATCAATAGAAGTGTAGGTGACTATATCCCCTGGAAGTTTAGTTAAAATTAAATCGTTAATTTCGTCAACACTACTATTTCTCGCCGCCAATATTGCTCGTTAACTCATCCATTGATAACCTTTATTTTCTATTTCGACGATATCTGGGTAAACTTTTAATATTAAACTATCAATGCTAGTCACTTTTTCTCCTAAATCTTGATCAATAGGTATTTTATTTTCAAAATGAGGTAGTTTTCCATCTCCAATTAAAAGTAACTTCAAAGGAAAATTTGTACTACCTCCCCCCAAATGTGCTCTCATGTTCGTAGATAGTTTTAAGTTGTCATTGTTGTCATGTCATAAACAAATTTCCATAATGGAGAACTTTTGAGGCAAGATTTTACAATGTCTGCTCTAGTTCCTCTTACTACTACTGGTAAAGTTTGCCGAAAATCCCCAGAAAACATGACAGTAATCCCACCTATGATTTTATCACAGCTTCTATTATCTCTAAGAGTCCTATCTAGAGCCTCTACATGAGCTCTATGAATCATGGTACATTCATCCCAGATTATTAAAGTGACGTCTTGCAAAACTTTTCCTAAAGGGCCATTTTTACGAATAGAGCACACGCTATCTTTCTGTAACGAAACGGTTAGGGGCAGTTTAAAAGTGGAATGAGCTGTGCGTCCACCAGCTAATAAAGTTGCAGCGATTCCTGATGACGCTAATGCCAAAGCTAGTTTTCCCTGAGACCTTACTTTTGCTAATATCAAATTAGTAATGAAAGTTTTGCCGATTCCGCCTGGAGCATCCAAAAATAATATTTTTCCCTCATTGAAACAAACACTGTGCTTAACATTATTGTATGCCATCACCTTGTCATTAACTAACTTGGGTTCATTTACAGTAATATACTCATTTAATTCATTTACATCGTATGACTTCCGCAACGCTATTTCTAAAGGATCCAAGTTATGGTGTGTGTTATTCCTTTTTGTTGCAGGAAGCCCAAAATCAGTTAATGATTTATCGCAAATCTCATGAATCTTATCTTCAATTATGATAAGTCTATCATTGTATATGTCATCACTATATGCTAATGTCATATCCTGGGTCTCATTACGCATTCTGTATAATATATCTTGACACAAATCTTCCCAAAATTTGTTCCATAGCTGCAAGGGGTCAGATGGTTGGCAAAATATGAGGATTATGGTAAATAATTATCTTAATTTTGGAGCCGGCTCGGATGTGACAGCATCTGACATAGTATTTTGCCAATGTTCATCTCCCTCCAGTAAACCTAATTCCTTGCAAGCTCCTTGATAAGTATTGAAAATAACACCATTTACTGTCCTTAGATGTTCAAATGACATTGGACCGCGAACATGATGCAGTAACATTCTTAAATAGTAACATTCAGTTTGTGTCGGATGAATGTTGTAGACACGACCTAAAGTTGAGTCTTTTTTATACCGAGATATCCTTCAAAATCTTGTCCACGTCTTCTTCTAGAAAATGAATTTCTTTCCCATACTACTGGCGTACTTCGTGATATAAAAGGGTTTTGACAAAATCGTCTCTTTTGCAAAGATCAAAGAACGCTGTAAGTATCGTTGTTGAAGGATTGTTGACGCGACCTTAAGATTTTCATTATTATAAAAATAAACTCTTTGTAAATGAACTGCTAAATGAACTATTTCCGGAAAACGTTCATGAATCGGAAATTGGAAAATTCTCCAGAGTGCTTCCGAGGAGCTTATATAGCGACCATTTAAATATTTTTCTACTTCATCGTTATTATTTTGTAACGAAAATATGGCTTGATCAGAACCTTTATGAATATACTTACAGATGTACTTAATGGCTTCGACCGATTGGCAAAACTCTACGTTAATGTGTGCATTGAAACTTCGTGATAGCACAGGGTTATAGGGAACAACCCACCTATTATCCACTCTTATTTCTGTACCTTTGACACGAATTATTGCGGTGTTTCCACCATTATCTGGTGAACGGCGCTTGTAGGTTGAGTAACCGTCATCCCCGGTTTGTGTTTCAGAAATAAACTGCCTGGGGTATTTTTTAGAGAAATGTTTTCTTTCATACATGGTGACGCAGGATTGTGAAATCCGCAAGGACCATGTATCATATTTTTATGACAATGTTATAAAGCATTGGGTCTTGTTGTTTGTCGGGTATTTCAGCCGATATTATTGCATCAATGGAATCCGGTTGCACTTTGTTAGCCAGCCACAACAAAATGTGAGCGTGAGGTAAACCTCTTTTTTGCCATTCTACACTATTAACATAGATTACCTCCTAATAGATACCGCATCGTGGAATATTTGTTCTGTTTCGATATCACCAAATTTCGAGTTGCGGGGGACCTGTCAAATGCGCTGTGATTGGATAATTCAAGGTTGAACTTAGAATGCTCCGAACCATAGTGATGGGACAGGGTTGTGAAGTTGATCGATAAATTTGGAATTTGTTGATTATTGATAAATAAATAAATTAATCAATTTTTATTTAAAATTTATTAAAAAATAAAACAATGTATATAAATAAATGAATATATATATATATATATATATATATATATATATATATATATATATATATTTGTACATGTAATCTAATGATTTCTTAAATTTACGCGAACACTACACATTGAATAAAACTATATAATTATATGGATTTTATCGCGTTTTATTAACTTATGGTCACTTAAATGAGATGTTTGACATCTCAATATCATAGTTAGTCCGGCTATCTTCAGTTTTTGAATATTGATTTTTGGTCCCGATCTACTTAAAACGAGCTTACAGTATCTTGAAGTCTTGCAGTGGTATGTTTGGTTTTGGATAGATTTTGTTAATTATAGGATCCCAAGCAGATGGCAGCACCCACCCACCGACTGTGGCCTGCTTCACTCGGTCGCTGTGACGTAGGCTTGGGACACAAAGCTTGAGTCTTGCAATATTTGCTAGACATGCTCAAGCTCGGCGGCCAGATGTATTCTGTCACAGACCCCTTGTGCTCTCTGGTTACTGAAGACGGTATATAAATATACGGAAGATCTTTTTACATCACATGTGTAAATGTTGTAATTTTCGCATTCGCACACCCCACAACAACACACACACACACACACACACACACACACACACACACACACACACACACACACACACACGCACACAAGCGCGCGGTGTGCACAAATGGATTGTAGCGTATCATTATTGTTAAATTATGTATATACGCGCAAATGGATTATAACATATCATTATTGTTAAAATATGTATTCCAAGATAACATACTTTTGTACTTGTTTAACTGGGAGGGAGACCTGATGACCTGAGGTTCGTCGTCTTGTTTAGGCATCAGTCTCACATTAATTTCTGCCTTTTTTTTGTCAAAATTCGATATTGTTAATTTAATGTGGAGAGACAAATAAATTATTATTATTATTATTGTTATTCTGAAACAAATATTTACCCATAGTAGCAAACTATGAATAATGATGGTGAGATTTACCATTTGAATATCGGTTGGTATAGGCCTTTTTCCTATAGGGAGCTATCGGGAGCTGCAATTGCATCTCCAAGTTTGAGTTCTACCAGCGTTTTCTTAACTTGGTTGATTTGGGTCTCAGCTTACGACAGGCGGTTATTATTTTGAGCAACCTTATCCTTCACCTCCCTTATCTCTTTCCCGAAGGTAGCGTGAAGGTCCATCACGAGAAGCTTCTCCTCTTCCCTATCGCATTTGAGCTGCTCTTCTAAGCGACGGGCCTGTTCTTCCTGCTGCTCTTTCAACTGACGGGCCTGTTCCTCCTGTCCGCGCTTCAGCTGCTCTTCCAACCGACGGGCCTGCTCCTGCAGCATCATCATCAGAGCACCTAAGTCAGGTGCTACAGGTGTAGAAGCTGCTGACGGGCCAGCCTCCGTGGCTGGCAGTTGGCCCTCTGACGTCTGCGGCGTTGCACCACCAAATCTTCTCTGGTCCGTCTCCTGCTGGCGTTGACTTCGGGTACGGACACCCTCCGTTTCCTCCTTAGGTAAAATGAGGCATGATTTAATTCCACTTCTGACACCAATTGTTACGAGCTTGAGGTTCGTGACAATAAAAATTGCCGATAGAATTACCTAAATTAACACTTTAATTCACTTTATACTAATTAAAGTTAAAAACACCAATAATTAATCACACTGATTCACTTTATCTCGCTCCGAAGCTTCGCTTGTCTCGCCAAATCCAATACTTCCCCGATCGCGTATTGCAGCGCCTTTATATAGAACTCTTCCACGAAAACATCCAGAATATTCGAGTAAATACGCGCGCCAACCGACCAAGCGCAGAAAGATCGAGTGTAGAGCTTCTAGAAAGTTTAATTCTTCTGTTCGATACTAGATGGCGCTGTTGGTTGAAAGACGAACCATGTATTTTCTGGAAAGCTCTACTCGCTCTGTTACCCGACACCAGATGGCGCTAGTGCCTTGTACATGACGTCGGCTTATGCGCGTAACAATAGTATGACCAATAGTGTTATCAGGATTTTGGATGACTAAAACATGTAGGAAAGCTAAAGTATTATTTGCTTCTAACTCCATCGTGATTTGTATTTTAAGCTTACGGAATTAAGGTGGTCTAGAAATACAGTTGCTTTGTCAGACGGTAAAATTTTGAAAGTGCCGTCATCGTACCGCAGGTACGAGCAGTGCGGCAGGTTATAGAATCTTGGATTTATAGAAGCAGTAAGAATGGTTTTTCCTAAAAGTCCTCCATGATATATGGCGGTGACTATAGGAAATACGGGTGAGCCCATCGTCACACCATAAACTTGCTTGCAGAACTCTTCCTTCTACAATAGATAGCCAGATGTGAAGCAGTGTTTGTGTAGTACTGCATATTCTGCAGGCATGTTATCTTGTAGCTTCCTAGTTACAATTGAGAAGCAGTCTTCAATAGGTAGGCATGTAAATAGTGACTGAACACCAAAACTGACCATAGTTTCATTGTCAGCGAGATGTAGGTCTTTTATCTCAGTAACAAAATGGCATCCTTTGTGTGTGTTCTTGTATGTCCTTTCGGTGGTGACAGTATTTTTGCCTATTGTTGCACCTCAAAGTAGATTATTAATTAAAAAACCATACGGTACGTGTTTTAAATTTAGATGTACTTAATAATAGTAGTAATAGATATTACTGAAGTTCATGTAACACTAGAACAACATTAATCACATTATAACTTTCACTTGTTTTATGGTTTATAAATCCGTTAAAAATAGTTTAATTTCGACTTGTAACATTCGCCTAAATATTAGGATATTACGTTTCACAATCAACCGCTTAATGCTGTTACATATTATGTAATCACCATTGGTATTATACTTTTTAAAAAATGTAAAAGTCCATACTAAAACTGGCAACTATAGAGATGGTATAGCGGAATCCAACAGCCTTCTACGGTTTTTCATAATATGAAGATTGTCTTCTGTGAAGTGTCTTAAGCATAGCACATTATTTTTGATGGGAAACCATTGGTCCCCTCGATATGTAGCGTCGATCCACATTTTTCCTTTCGGGGCATTCAAACCTTACTTTTTTTAAGATAGTGAAAACAGCAACCCACCTGATTTTCCCACCTCAAGTGAGGAAATCAAAAAGGTCTCGTTCTCTCACTCCCTTCCTCCCTTACTATTATCGCAGCTCTACCACGTATAAAACTATATATAATAACTTATAGGTACCACAATTATACGCCACTATTTGTATAAAATAATGACTACAAAAAAAAGTAAACGATGACCAAACAAATATCGACTTATAAATCACAACACTATCGATACACGTGCTGTCGTTAGACAAAGACAACTATTTTAATTTACGTAATGAGTGAAAGGGACATTTCAAAAAAGACATCAACGGGTGCTCAAATGATATCACTTTGCAACATTATATATCCAGTGTAAGTTGAACTCCGGTGCATTTGAAATAGGTTAACGTGATAAGAATAAAATTTACCTATCGATGAGATATAATGCCATCTTTTTGATAACTGGATATCTTAACTGACTTGCCACACCATTTCACAGCATAGGAAGCCATTTGTAAAGTATTTTGGATACAAAAATATTTTTAAATTTTCAAAAACTCGGACGTGCTTACGGGTCACAAACTTGGTCGACACTGATATCGTGATTCTTAGCGTTACTTCGCATGCTAGCTACAGCAAGTATGTGATGCGCGCGTTTGTGGCCCTGTATGCGGAATCTATTAGGAGGTAATCTATGACTATAAACGAAGGCTTTCGATGGTCCAAATATATTTTTCTTCGTTAATAGGTCTATCATTTTTTTAGTTTTAAATGAAATACTCTAGAAATCAAATCATGTCTGTCGTAAGAATTTTGATCGGGTAGTAACTCATTTTTTATTTCTGGCCATTCAGAGTTAATTATAAAGTTAGTTATAAAGAGATCTGGTCTTCCAAATTTCCTGACATAGATCATGGCATCTTGACTTTTCTCATTCATGTATCTAGGAGATCCTGTAAATGACGATGACAATATAACGTGCCAGCCAACATTAGAAGCGTCTACATTGCCATCATTAAGCACGGCATCTCTTAAGTGAATGTATTCTTCTGCTCTTAGTTTTCTTTTGATTTCTTTTTATGAAGTCAAGCCTCTCAGAAATCATTTTTGCCGTCATATCAACACAGTATTGATTAAATAATCCTTTGAAATAATGTATGCTGTTAAAGTCATTTATTCTCACCATGAGTCAATGCATAAAACTGCATACATGATATAGTTTTAGATCTAGCAGCAGTATTTTGCTGTGGAATATTTATACAATATCCGTCATTTCCAAAGGGAACCTCGTCGCCGAGGTATAGGTGAGTATGTGTAACTTAATATACCTTTTTATTACCTTCAGTGGACGCTGACTTTCAACATTTTTCTACTGGCCAAAATCGTAACGCGAATGAATTTAGATACAGGAGTGAGCGCAAATGAAATAGAATTTTTAATTTACTAAGAATATGATAGTAACTCAAAACCGCTAAAAAGTGAGTTACGATGTTTTTCCTTGAAGGTATCTGGGGGCACGGCAGTGCCCCCGCCAAGTCGAGCAAAAAAGCGGCACGGCTGTACCATCCTTTCTCGAAGCAATTCAGGCCATTTTCGACCCCTTATAACTTCGTGGTCAATAAAACTAGAAGCCTGAATTTTCAGCAACCGAGTAAGCATAGTATAGACATGGTATATTTCAAATTTCATTCAATTTGAACCAGGAGTTTAAGAATTGTAACCAGTCAAAGTTTCTTAATTTTGTCACTCACTGACTGACCGATCATCAAAACTCTAAGGCACTTTTTTTCATTTAGAATACAATTAGTGTTTAGTGTATAAATCAAGGAAAAACTAAAACATTTGTTAATTTCTGTCCAGTTTTTAGATACACTAACTGCATAAATAACTTTGTAATCCCATATAAATATATAGAATTACAAAGTTACATTTGCAGTGAATGAATCAGTGTACTTGTATATGTACTACAGGTGTACATAGGTACTGTGGATGGCGGATAGACTAGGTACGACTAACCGCAGATAAACTATATTTTTACTTGGTATATAATATATACTTTGTAATCACTTTCACAAACTGACAGTTACCCCTCACACCTTTACTTACTGGCGGTTAAAAAACAACTGACTAATCTATCGTCACAGCGGCCTTTTATACAATTTTAATAATAACCTAATAATGAACATTAATATTCTTATTACTATAAATATTGCATCATAAATTATAAAATAACTGTCAATCAATATAGCAACGACTAAACAATAATAAAAATTGTTTATACACATTTAATAACATTAATCTTAGGTTCGCCGGAAGCTGACAAGCGGAAGGCGTCAGTTATTATTTAATCATCATTTATTAAGTATTATAAAAATTAGGTTATTAATCTAATAAAGGTTTTGTAATTCTCTGAGAAATTAAAATAAACTTAATTATGCGACGAGCTCGTGAACCCAGGACCGGAAGACGATAACACTCGGCCATCCTGCGTTTGCCGTGTCCCACGGCGATCAGCCACGCCACTAGGTCCCGGTTTCTCGTTGGAGTACGGTATCTGAAATTTGAATAGTACCAACAGTATGCTTGTCGTTGCGAGTTCATGCAATATATTTGTATTTGTATGTCTTTATACATTAATAATTCTGTTTATCTGTCATATTTCATTTTGCTTGTACTTTTACTTGTACACACAGCCTTTATTAATGTATAGGATGACACAGTTAAGCTATTGCATAGCTTCTATCGCGGGCCTTGAGCGCGGGGACCGAATCCAGAAATTCCGTAACGAAAAAACCTCACGCTCACCACTCCGACGGGCACGGAGGTGTGGCGTTGAAAGCCGTGCATCGTCTAACGTCGTTTCAGTTCGGCAGACTTCGGCACGGTGTTTGTGTGCGTGCGACTAGTCGTATGCGTGTACACTAGCTGCTAACTGAATGATAAAAATTCCTGAATAACCTACATGTATTGTAAGATATTAAAAATATTTTAAACAATATTAACTTCTCATTTATACAATAAGAGAAAGAAAAATGTTTTCTTATCGGTCACCACGCTCAAAAAGTGTAATTTGATTTAATATCAAAGACTTAACTGCATAAATAAAATAAATAATTAATTATAATTGCGTAAGTTGATAAAAAATGCTATGTAATAGCTTTACCGCGGCAGTCCCCGAGTGCCACACGTCTTTTTTTTTAATATGTTGTCACACAGCATTTATTATTGGATCACACAGCTTTTATTATAGTATCACACAGCCTTGATTAGGATCACTCAGCTTTTATTATGGGATCGCACAGCTTTTATTTACTATAGGGTCACACAGCTTTTGTTACAAGTTCACACAGCTTTTATTATGGGGTCACACAGCTTTTATTTGTACAGGATCACACAGCTTTTGTTTATATATAGGATCACACAGCTTTTATTTACTATAGGGTCACACACAGCTTTTGTTATAAGTTCACACAGCTTTTATTATGGGGTCACACAGCTTTTATTTTATGTATACGAGTATAGAGTCATACAGCTCTCATCTAGATAGAGTTACATGCTACAATGTAGCAAATCAGAGTAGTTATAATTAGATAGGATCAGGTAGCAATTATCGAAAATCTGTTTTTCTTTATATATTACCACAAAACATATTTTAGCAATCGTAAAAGTAATTTATAACAGTCAAAAATAGTTGTAGCGAAACACCTAAGGCAACAGATATTTTTCTTCCTATATTTATTAGGGAACATTATAATATGATTTATCACAGGACATTAATAATTTAATTGCATACTTTTATTGTACATCCACTTAAATATTGATATTAATATAGCCCGAGATTCAATTAGCTTTCTAAAAGATCTATAAGATCATCCCTGTCAACTTCATGATCACTACCGCTACTGTCATCGGGGATAGACGAATTACAAGGCCCGAGGACTTCGCCGCGTACAACTGCCGAAAAGTTTCTGTATCCCTTCATACCCCCGATGCTGCTTATCGTGTATCGGTCTAATGAGTGGTCAGTTTTGCATACTTTATACGGTCCAGTATACAAACCGTTAAGCTTCCTAGTAATATTAGCATTCTTCCTAGTTATCCCTCCTTTCCATAGTACCAATTGTTCTACAGAATATTTAACGCATTTCTTATGAGTTCGGTCGAATCGGTCTTTCATAAGAGTCATATTTTTATCGATACGCAATTTAGCCTTGCCACGTCTCTCTTCTAAAGCTCGAGCTTGACTTTCAAAGTCTGCAGGTTCCCCACAGGAGTAGGCTGGTATACGCGAATTAGAATGACCAAATAATAATTTGAAAGGTGGGAAACCAGTTGTGGCATGAGGTGTGTTATTAATGCCCCAAATTATATCGGAGACATGGTCGTCCCAAGTGCATTCACTTTTGGTCATAGTATTTAAGCCGTTAATCAACTTTCTATTGACACGCTCAACTTGGCCATTTGATCTAGGGCTAGCAATGGCGTTTAGAACATGTCTAAATTGCATTTCTTTAGCAAACTCCTTGAAATATCTGCTAGTAAACGCTTTACCTCTGTCTGTAATTATTCTATCAGGATAGCCGAATTGATTTATTATATCTTTTAAATGTTTTATAGTTTCTATTGAACCGCAGTTTTTAACAGCTTTTGCAAATACAAATTTTGTAAATGAGTCAATAATAATAAGTATATAACAATTTCCCTTCCGAGTCTTAACAAATGGCCCCAAATGGTCGACATGTAATGTATGCATGGGGACTGCTGCCTTTTCGATCGGGTGCAGTTCTCCCTGCAATTTACCGTATTCTCCCTTTCCATAGGCACAGCGAAGACATGATTTGATATATTTTCGAATAAACCTTGTCATGCCTGTAAACCAAAACTGTGCTTTTATAATCTTTTCGGTTTTATCAAAGCCTGGATGTCCTATTTGATCATGAAACTTCTGCATTAGGCCCCATTTAGCTAATGTGGGTATAACGAAACGTTCCCCATTTAGAGTTTAGAGATAAATTGTCGGATCTCGTGTACATTTCGTGGTTTCTTATATTCAGCTACACAACGAATCTTATCCTGCCCCGATCGTATTGTTCCCGCAGTAATCTCATGCCCTAAATAGTTAGAGCTTTTCTTTAAAAATGAATATTTACTTAAATTCAGTTTTAAATTAGCTTCCGACAATAGTTGTAAGACACTTTCTAGCAACTTCAACCCATCAACAACCGATACCGTTGGTGGCATGACGTCATCAAGATATGTTGCTACGTCATTACCTAACCTCCCTAAAACAATTTTTATTAGACGTGAAGAAACTGCTGGAGCATTAGCCAGGCCAAAAGGCATTTTCAGGAATTCATACTGACCAGTAGGTGTAACAAATGCGGTTTTGTGAATAGAATCATCAGAGATTCTGACTTGGAAATAGCCCTGTGCAAGATCTAGTGTGGTAAATAATGATTTTCCAGATAAACGAGTAACCTGATATTCTATATGAGGTAGTGGGTATCGATCCTTAACAGTACGCGAGTTCAGTGCTCTATAATCTATGCATAGTCTATAGTCACCCCCTTTTTTTTACAAGGACCTCGTCGTCGTCGTCGTCTTTTCATTAACTATTTCATTCTCTTTGTGAGAAAGTCGATAGGGCTTGCAGAAAACGGGTTGCTCGGTTGTAGTATGAATACGCATTTCTAACACGTCGGTACAACCTAAATACAAGAATTTTTGGCGAACAAGTATCCAAATTTATTTAATAATTCTAGTAATTTATTGGATTCTTCTGTGTCCAAATCACCTACATCTAAGTCCGATAATTATAACTCATTGTGGGAAGGATGGTCAATCGTCATTACTTCCCTCTGCTCATTATGCTCTAAGTCATTAACAAGTTCAGCACGCGCTATGAGCCTATTCGACTCCCACTCAATAACATCGTCTCCTATGTTTATTACTTTTAAATGGCAATTCCTCGACCTTATAAGACCGCCTACAATAATATAAGACATACTCCCTAACAACTCATAATATACAGGTTTAGTTAGTAAAGTACAGTCACTATCATTTATATCAATGAAAACTTTTACATATGCCACACATCGTTGCGGTATTACAGTACAGTCCTTTAAGTATATTGGGAATTTTGTAATGAAATCTATTTCACTTAACTGCGTATCACATAATTCACTTTCATGTTCAAGGTTTTTTACAAAACTGACAGAGTTTTCAGTAATAACTAAGCACAAATTTCTCTGATTTATCATTGTTTGACCGATAATTAAGTCTATATCAGCTAAATCATTATTCGTTAACTCAACAGAACCAGTTATAATAATATCATCTATCTTCACATCAATCCGCGAGGTCCCCAATGATTTCGAATATGCACCTCCAAATTCTTTCATCTTTATTGAAGAGGGCACGACTTCTAACATCAAACTACTAGCTTGTGTCGCAGTAAGAATATTCAATTTACTTCCTGTGTCTATGTATGCAATAAGTCTTTGCCCATTAACCCTTACCACTTTTTTATACAGATCCAGATAAATATTATATGTTGTGAACAAAATATTACTGACCTTATGTGACTGTTGTCGAGGATTACTGGTGGCATACCAACAGTTGGCGATGGTGTGGCCAGGCCGGTGACACCCCTCGCACCGTGGAACTTTGCAGTCCTTTACTTCATGCCCTTGTCTTCTGCACGCGTAACATTTCTTAGGCAGTACATAGTTTTCTGGCGTAGCCGATGTAATATTGCCACCTCTCTCGTGGCAAACCTCGTACTGGGTCGTTCGAGACTGTCGGCAGCTTCTAATTGCTTATAATATTCAAGGGATGATAAGTATCCATAATAGAGCTACTGCGGTGAGTCGCACTGAAAAGCTTTTGTATTAGCTCTTATTTCGACCGGTAAACCTCTGATCACACATGATATCGCTTCCTCACCCCCAATATTGCATTTTTTGAGCAAAGATATTTTATCGTGATAGTATTTTGTCATAGTTTCACTATTAGATTTCTTCCTTGCAAGCATAGCTTCTAAAAGATCAACATAGTCTGTAGACCGTGGAAACGCGGTCTCTATTTGGCGTTTTTCCACTCACTCCATGTAAGATTATAATCTTCTAAATCGTCATACCAATCTCTGGCAGAACCCCGAAGGCGAAGTTGCATGATGAACTGGCGATCCTTATTATTCCAATTGTACACATCACCCAACTGGTCGATTTTATGCAACCAACCCTTGACGTTGCTTGTTTTTTCATCTGGCTGAAACGTTGGAATAACTTCAGCATCGGTTTGAGTTACATGTCTCCTTTTCTGTCGGCGATATTCGCGATCAGAATCCTCATCACTAGTTGAAGAAAAAAAATCTTGGTTTTCGTTGTATTCGGAAGACAATTTTTTTCTATACCTTCGTTTCTTTGCGCCAATACCTTGAATATATGGGCCTGACATCATCCCACTTCTGAAATGTGGATGGCGGATAGACTAGGTACGACTAACCGCAGATAAACTATATTTTTACTTGGTATATAATATATACTTTGTAATCACTTTCACAAACTGACAGTTACCCCTCACACCTTTACTTACTGGCGGTTACAAAACAACTGACTAATCTATCGTCACAGCGGCCTTTTATACAATTTTAATAATAACCTAATAATGAACATTAATATTCTTATTACTATAAATATTGCATCATAAATTATAAAATAACTGTCAATCAATATAGCAACGACTAAATAATAATAAAAATTGTTTATACACATTTAATAACATTAATCTTAGGTTCGCCGGAAGCTGACAAGCGGAAGGCGTCAGTTATTATTTAATCATCATTTATTAAGTATTATAAAAATTAGGTTATTAATCTAATAAAGGTTTTGTAATTCTCTGAGAAATTAAAATAAACTTAATTATGCGACGAGCTCGTGAACCCAGGACCGGAAGACGATAACAGTACGTTGTTGTTACTCAAGAAGTAGAAGGTACCGGAAAGGTAAAAAATTGTACTATCTTATATACAAAAAGAAATGAGATACCATTAAAAACATAACATGTAAAAAAACCAAGTCTCGCAACTCAGTTCTTCTACCGTAAAAAGTTGTGAGATCCATGTAATACCAAGTCGGTTAATTTATTCAGTTCCTACTTAAGGGTCCTTCTGTTTTAGTTTATTATGTAATTAGCTAACCTAACAACAATCTTTAGTGACCATATCAATTTTAAAATTCTTTTATGTTTTAAATATGTAGATTGACTTGGCAATCGCATTAAGCAATCTAATTTAATATAATACGTATTACTTGTGAGATACATTGTGGTTTCATGCGATGGCCAAGTCAATCTATATATTTAAAACATAAAAGACTTTTAACATCGATATGGTCACTATAAAATGTTGTTAGGTTAGCTAATTACGTAATAACCTAAAACAGAAGGACTCTTAAGTAGGAACTGAATAAATTAACTGACTTGGTATTACATGGATCTCACAACTTTTTACGGTAGAAGAACTGAGTTGCGAGACTTGGTTTTTTTACAGGTTATGTTTTTAATGGTATCGTTATATTCGTACTCTTGGAAAGTTGTTTGTCGCTTATCTGACTGCATCGGAACGAAGGCATTTTTTTCGGGTACATTTATATATAATATGTATATATACAAATTACATATTATATATATACATATATATATATATATATAATATATATATATATATATATATATATATATATATATATATATATATATATGTATAATATGTATATACATCTTCATACCTGTTTCTGTGTAAACTCCTGTAGGCTTTGGTTTGTAATTTAATCCTTTAAGTTATATTTATATGGATACGATGAATGGCTCCAGTTCATCCATCATCATTTCCTTACTCATACGTATATTATATCCGCTGTTTTTCATTCTTCGGTCTCCTATTGATTCAACATTAGCACAGAAATGTTTCTCTTTATATATAATTAAACTAAATAATTATTTAGTAATATCATTGTAGTAATTCCCTTATAAATACATACGTAACTGCTCCCACGTGCATTATGACGCTACTGAAACAAGAATAATTTATAGAGATAAGCAAATTTACTGGCACAAAAACGTTGTCTATTTGCATTATTCCGATTTAATATTCATACAAAAAGTACTTCTTATACTTTATACGTCTTAAAATAAGCCTTTTTAAATACTTTGTATTTCTGTGTTAAAAGCTTAAATGACTCATAATAGTCTACCTTATTAACTCTTCAGTAGAATGTTGTGTTATGTTTTGTTGTTTGTTGAACAATCTTACGCGTGTTTCACCACAAGCCCACCTTGTGGTAAGTTGTGTTGAAGCCCTAGATTGTAAATCGTAATGTCCTAGCGTAACAAAAGCCTATTCAATCTTGCCTTGAATAGGCTTCAGACGCCCAGATTGTATTCGGACGGAAAGAAGGACGCCGGTAAATTATTCCATTTCTTTGCTGTACGCATTACTAAATACCAAGCAAACTGTTTGATCCTACTGCGTGGAATATTGACGACAAATGGGTGATGACTGCAGTGAAAGATTCGTACGCTTAACCATAGCTTCTCTTGCGGACTGGATTTGATCCCGATTGGCCCAAAGATCAATTGGGCTGGTTCCACTCTACAACAGTACTGCGTGCATATCCGAGATACTGGGCATAACCAGACCATTAAAATGCAGCAGGATGAGAGTTATGAGAGAACGGGCCCCCTAGGGA
This sequence comes from Parnassius apollo, assembly GCA_907164705.1. Classification (NCBI taxonomy): domain Eukaryota; kingdom Metazoa; phylum Arthropoda; class Insecta; order Lepidoptera; family Papilionidae; genus Parnassius; species Parnassius apollo. The sequence goes on from CAJQZP010000885.1 coordinate 12,730,158, forward strand.
GTTCCGACGTTTGTCATAATAGAATTGAAAGAGCAGCCATCGACAACAATTTGGAGAGACCGTTCACTCAAATAGCTCTTTACCCCGTCAATCAGGCCAAGAGATAAGCCATACGCTGAAAGCTTGATCAAAAGGATAGCGTGCCAAACCCTGGCAAACCCTTTCAAGACATCAAAAGAAGCCGCAAGATTTTAAAAACCTCTTTGTTGGTAATACGGACCTCTAATATAGAGATATCGCAATGAGGTAATTGAGGTGGTGCGCTGTAAGTACTGTCTAGATTCAAATTGCAAGCAATAAGAGAAGCAAATAAGTCCGTGTATTCCTTAACCGCATGATCCAGTGAGCCATCTGGTTTCAACAGCGGAGATAATGTCCGGCAGAAGTTTGTCTCGATGGCTTTAGCAAAAAGCTCAACTGACAGATGGTTTGGTAGAGGGATTTGCGTCACTATTTTAATGTGGTTTAAATTGGCTTACTGTAATACCTTTTTACAGGACTTGGCGACTTGATTGAAGGCTCTCTTCTTATGGCTAACATCCAGAGCTTTGCTGTTTTGAGCATCAACCCAGGATAAATACGCCACATGCTCGTAGTTTTCAGCACAGACGCATTCGGCGATATACTATGAGCGATATTTACCACCAATGGGCACATCAGCAGAGTGGAAATAATTATCCATCGCTTAACGTATCACATCAGTAATGGTATCCGCGCAGCTCAACGGATCTTCAGACTAAAATCAGAACTGCTGGCAAGGATAAGATGCAAATAAATGCGCCATCTCATCCTAATTATAAACGTTAGATTATACCATACGATACGGTTATGATGCTTTAACTTGTACATCCAAATTAAAAGAGTGGAACAAGGGAAAAAAAGTTTGAAAATAACCCCGACAGTAATTTAACATATTTTATAACCAATTGGTAAATCGGTTCTTCGCGATAAATAAATCCATTTCAAACATTTTTTCGTGTCTTGCTTGTATCAACTGCCGGAAGTTGCATTTGCAAATGCACAATATTTGGTAAGCACATTGAGCTATTATGTACTACGTACTAGAGGCGACACTGCATTTAGTTACGCTGTACCCAGGGTTGCCAACTCTACGTCTTTTTACGTAGATCTACGAATTTTTGGCCTTTCCTACAAACCTACGAACTTCAGTTCCAGAATCTACGTATTTTTATCAAATTTTACGATTTTGACGAATAACATGTCTCATTAGGCCGAAAGGGCATCATTTCCAGTATTATAGAAAAAAATAATCAAAAAAAACATTCCGTTTCATACTAACGCATAGTGGCCTCGCCAGCTCGCCACACCATAAGACAAAGTGTGTATTCCATAGAGCTATGCTGTGACTCATGTGAGTGTGTAAAAGGAAACGTCTCGAATATTTCAAAAATAAGAAAAGGTTCATCTCAAATGTTTCCTTAATTGAACGAAATTGCACAAAATTATGTATAGCAGTGCAATTGTTGAGCGTGTGTTTTCTGCGATTGATCTGATGAAAACTAACATCAGAAACATACTTTCCACCGACACGCTAACAGGCTTACTTTTTACGAAAAGTGAACGATTTTCGGAACACAATCACACTAATTTATAAATATACATTTAAACAACTATTTTATAAAAATATGTATAAATTTAATTCGCCTGATGATAATGAATAATTTAATATTAAAAAAAAACATTTGTTTTATTCAGTTTCTCCGACACTAACCTCTTTATTTCACTCAAAAAAGTACGTAAAGTAGTAGATCTATGAACTTTCCATATGCAAAATTGTACAATTCTACGTATTTTTCTAATCTAGCCTACGTCTATTTGAAAATCTGAGTTGGCAACACTGGCTGTACCATTCAATTGCCGCCATAGATAAGAGTGTATATACGGCAGTGTTGCCAAATCTAGAGGTTTTTCCTCAATCTAGGGGTTTTTGGAGGTCATTGAGGTTTTTTTAGAGGTTTTAATATCACTAAATTAATCTAGAGGTTTTTCTGAAGGTTTTTCACTAGTCTTATCAACTTCCAAATTCTTTTTAAAATAGACAATGCCAACAATTCATTTCACCGAATAGAATGAATGGGATAATAAAACTTATAAGCTGGCAACACATTATTTTACCATCGAACTGTTTTGTCTATGATTTCGGCTAAAAGCGTAGACAGACAAACCTATAGACAAATTGACGCCTTCTTTCGCATTCGCACTCGAAAAAGATAGATTTATGCATACGTCTTGCATAGAAATGAGACAGAGCGATGTGATTGTTTGTCCCTTTCTCCGTGCCGGTTTTTTTGTTTAGCAAACTACACTTTTCTGAATAACTTTGACAGTTCGTAGCGATCTAAGGATTTTACAAGTTGGTTTAAGTGAGAAAAAAGTGTTTTGCGAGTTTCAGATTGATGAATCTTGTTCAGTTCAGTTTTTAGAACAATTAAAATTTTTATCTAAATATGTTTAAAAGACATAAAGATTATTGTATAACCTAAAACTACGTTATCGTCCTTTCTCACTCGAGGCCACGCTAATCATTATATCTAGTCTATAGGTTTCTCTGTCTGCGGCTAAAAATCAAGTTTCCACAGCCAAGAAACTTTAAAAAAAAACTGAATCAACCAACTTCACTCACCGCCCGTTGTTAAATAAAGTTTTTGTGATTATTGAAAATTTTTTGTGATTTATTTTACCAAGATACAATTATTCGAAGATGTCTTTTTTGAATAAAATCAAACAGTACTCTCAAAAATATAAAATGTCTTGGGAGGATGAAGAAGTGTTCAAAACATGGTTGACGAAATACGTAGGAGATGACACCCGCGCGTTCTGCAAAGTTTGCAAGGTATGAAGGAAGTAATTTAATTGTTTGTTTATTTGAAGTGTTCATGTTTAGAATTGGTTAAATATTCCTTGGTTTAATATCTATTTATTTTCATTAGTGTAGGGTGTTTTACACTGTTATTTCTGTTAACTATTTACATACAACGTTGGGTTGCTATAGGTACTATTTTTCGACATTTACAAGAAAAAAATAGGTACATATTTTTATATATTTTTTTCTTTTTGTTACTAGGTTACCATCACTGCTACGAGCACTTAAGTGCTCGTAGCATCACTGTTAGAAAAAAAGATTTACTTGATCACGCGAAAACAAAGAAACATGATACAAATGTGAAAGGGATTACGGGCAATTCTAAAATAGATATTTTTTTAAAACCTTCTGTTAAAAGAGAAACACAAATAAAAGAAATGAAATTAGCGGCATATATTGCAGAACATTCGTCTATTTAGTGTATAGACCATCTTACCGAACTCTTGAAAGAACTTGATGGCGATCATTTTAACTTACATTTGCATCGCACAAAGTGCACTGGAATAATAACGGAAGTATTAGCCCCAGCTCTAAAAAAAGAACTCGTCGATGATATTGGGTCTTCGTCTTATAGTTTAATCTTGGATAGAAGTAATGATTGCTCAAATATAAAGTGTTTGGGTGCTGTAATAAGATACTGGAGTGTGCAAAAATCAAAAATAATTGACACCATGTACTTTTTAGTTTCATTACAGGTATTACTACCGCATTAATAAAACCTCTTAAAGACGATGGTATTCCTTTGAAGCACCTTTGTGGTATTGGTGTAGATGGAACTAATACTATGGTAGGTGAACTCAATTCTGTTTTTACTTTACTTAGACAAGATGCTGGTGAGCATCTTATTTTAAACAAATGTATTTTCATTCTTTGCATTTAGCAGCATCGCACGCAACTGAAACATTACCTAGAAATTTAGATTATCTAGTTAGAGAAACTTGCTCGTGGTTTTCATATTCCCACAAGAGAATATTTCAGTATGCTGAACTGTATAAAACATTAAATGAGGACAAGTACCCTCTAAAACTGTCCCATCTCAGTGCCACAAGGTGGTTGACAAGACGTGATTGCATAGGTAAAATTTTAGATCAATATGATGCATTGACTCTACACTTTGATTTAGCTCGCAATACGGAAAGATGTTACACAGCAGAGATGTTATCCAATATGTATAAAGATAAGAATAACCAATTATTTCTGACATTCATTTTTTATATACTGGATGACGTATGTAAGGTGAATGCAATTTTTCAAACGAAGAATCCCAATCATTTATTGATGTTCGAAGATCTCGCAGATTTATATATTATTCTGCTTAAAAAAGTTGTTCCTAATCACATTATTATGGTAACGAGAGAAAACAATGCAATGCAATTTATTTCGAATTTGAAAAATATTTAATGCACACAACAGGTATGCGCTTTGGATACAATTTTCATTTATTATCAGCTTTTAACAATACTAGAGCAAATGATGATATAAAAGAAAGATGTAAAACATATTTGGTTGCTTTGATAAGAGAGATAAAGTTAAGATTACCAAATAATTTAAAATTGTTGGTCAACCTGTTGAGCTCTCAAGAAACACAATTTGTTACCATATCAACAAGTTCACGTTCTCAAAGTCATTCAGAGTTAAGTATACATACCTACTTATAACTATTATAACTATACTAAAATTATTATAATTTTTGATTTAAAATATTGCCTATACCATGTAGACACGCAATACGTACTTACTAGAAGAATTGTAATAATATAACCACAAATATATAAGTATTTTTTAAGAAAACTTATGAATTTCGTAGCATAAATCGCAATCTTATAGGTCAGATATCGAGAGACAACCGGACCTGGACAGCAAGACGGCGCTCGCGCTTATGAGCTCCCCGCTCCTTCGGCGTCGCCCGGTCGCACCGCGCGCCATGTACCGAAATGCCTATCTATTATCATCAGTATATCTCAATGCCTATTATTTAATTATTTATAAGTAACGATCTTACACTATTGATATGCGCTAAATATTGAAACAATAATTAATACTAAATCCCAGTTAATAACGTAATAAATACGAAAATCGACTATACTCTTAGTTTAGTTATAAGTACTAAAACGGAAATATTTGGATTAAAAAATTAAGGGTGGTATTCAAGTACTTATATATTTAAGACCAGCTGTCAAAAGTTTTGATTGCTGATTGCTGATTCTGATAAGTATAATATAATTGTTAATAAAGTTTACTGTTCCTAATAGAATCAAATAAGTGAAAAATTATAATATAATGAAAAAAATTTACCAGTTTCTGATTTATCCCTTTGTATTCATCTAATTACCTATCTGCATGCCGAATTTGAACTTTCTAGGTCATCTGCAACTGGGTTAGAATTTTGATCTATAGGTCAGTCAGTGATAAAAATGACGATTTTTGGACGTTAATATCTAAATAAATGTTTGAGATGTGTTTATAAAATTTGAAGCACATATGTATCTCGCAAGTCTCAAAATTTGAGCCTAATTTGAGACGTTTATGTGAAATAGTTTTTGAGTTATGAGGGGGGTCAAAAGTGGCTCCAAATGATTCGTGTAATATTACACACGGTGCGGCTCGCTGTTCTGCTTGAACTTGGCTTGACACGCGACCGCGTGTCTAGATCATTAAAATGTAATTGTGATATAATATTATGTAATATTATATTAAATAAGCAATTATACTGTACAAAATAAATGCCAAACTTTAAACATTGTACTCGATATAATTTACTTATTTAACAATACAATCTATTATTACCTACTGATCACTCTATCTATGTTTATTCTATGATAAAAAACTAATCGCGCGAACACAGAGTAGCGTACATTTTTTGTTTGAAATAGCTGTTCTAGTACGAGTACATAATATTACTTCAATGGGTAGGCATGACAATTTATTTTTTAATACTTTTTATTCACTTTATTCATTTATTTATTTTAATGACAAGACATGCGTTTAACGTCACTGTAAATATGAAAATCAAAACATGTGTACCCCCTACTAGTGCTGCCTCTGGCGGATCTTTTTTAAATCTTTAGATAAAACGGGCTAATTTTGTGCGATTTGGATCCGCCCGATGACTTTTAAACTATTACCTTCGCGAAAAAAGAATAAATGTCGCGCATGCACGTAAATGGAGACCCACTATAATATTAAACAAATAATTTTCGTTTTTAATAGTATTTTTCGCGTAAGATTCATACTGTAGCTCAATGTCAATCTAGGTTATTGAAGTTTTCATAATTGTCAGTAAACAAAATTTTTTAAGCACGCCATGATATGAGCTGATGATATGATAATTTGAGTTTTTATAAGTTAATGAAATAACAGTAATAAAATTAAATGTTTCGCTTTTACCTCTGTAGAATATAAGCCGCAAATAATAATAAGGACTGAAATTTGAAAGCTTTAAACGCTCGCTGTAAATTTTACAGTACGTGAGCAACCGAGATTCGATCCCCACCGGCATCAATGAAATTGTTAGTTGCAATTTTAAATGCTGATTTATAACGTGCTCAGCAATGACGGAAAATCTGTCTAAGAAATAAGAAAGAATATATTTCAAAACACATTTGGGCAGTGTGGCGACATATTCTAGCAGAACTAATAAGAATAAGAGGAGGCCTGTGCCCAGCAGTGAGTAAGGTAGAACGTACTTAATTCATAAGAGAATATTACAAATTTGCGTCACGTTTAGCAGGCGGATTGAAGACCACAAATGCCAAACTACTTGAACTCGCTCTCCTCTCTCCCCATTGCCAATTTGTCTTTAAAGGAGTTTTGAATTTATTACGCTGTCTCGTCTATTGAAGTTATCACCATTTTATTCGCATCCCTATCATAATCTATTGGTCGGTTGGTCCCCAGCTTTGTCTTTCACTTAAAGAAATTCATTACTAGACATTTTAAAAAAGGCACCATCATATAGTCATACATTTCATGAAAAAGTTGTCCATATTCACCTCGCTGGGCAGGAAAGTTGATTGGTGCGGAGCCGATATCCTCGCAATGGTAATACCCACTCACCCTGTCACTAGTTTGGGTTCGGCTGCCGAACTTCGGCAGTATTGTAAGGATTTTACATTATAAGTCAATGTTCAGAATCTCATTTGCAGATAAGATTAACATTTTAAGTAAAGTTGATTATTTCCTTTTACAACATCCTAACTAACGTGATGAACCGTTCTAAAAGGGTGTAATTTACATATTATGTATATTAAATACATATAATAATAACTTCTATTCACAACAATTTCCATCAACATGGTTAAATAAAAAAATGAGAGAAAATAGCTAAGCTATTCAGGTATTTCAACACCAGTATTACTACGACCAATATGATTTATTGCGATCGTTACTATTGCTTAGCTGAAAGGAGTTTCATTTCTTTGAGCTTTAGTCAGTAGTTCCCCAGATACAAACTACGTTTGCGCATTAGGGGACCACACAAATGTAAGTACGTACATATTTGTAGTGGGACTAAGCAATGAAACGCTTTTAATTTGTTAAATCTTAGTATTCATATATTTTTGGCAGTATTAGTCAGTATAGACCGGAACCAAAATGAGTAAATTACTGTTACTTTATCCTACATCTTCTGCAGCGACTTTTCACAGCTTTAAGCCTCGTGCTTTAAGACATTTTTTTTATGGTAAATGGTATCAAAATTCAATCGGTTCAATCTTTTAAAAATTTCGCGATACTGGGGCTTAACCTCAACCATTGCAAATTGCCCAAGATCTATTCATAATAACGGTGCAGGATTTGGAGTCTGACGGTGTAACAATTTCTTATTAGAGACAAACTAATAATAAGCCTTGAGTTACTGACGCTAACAAAATTAACAAGCCAGTACTGTGGGCTTGTTGCAAGTATCCTTCCCAGGATTTGATAAAATATAAATAACTCAGAGATTGGTATTGTAAGTTCTATAAGCAGGTATTCAAAATCTGTCGATTGAAGTATTTGAATACCGCTTACATAGGTTAATAAACGGTGCAAAAGAGCACAATCCTGTGGATAAAGCAGGGGATTTCAAAGCCTGAGCGGTTGACTTGAGTAGGAGGGAGATAAACCCATTAAACAATAACAAAATGTATGCCACAATATGATGAACATATGTAAGCTATGTCTACTATGGAGGTCATGTTATTAAATGAAGAAATCGAAGTCATGTGTGCACAAGGAGAAGAGAAATTACTGCAACAGAACTCGAAATTTTACTCACATTATCTTTATAGGTGGTGGTTCACTACCGTACGTTTTACACGTAACTTTTTATCACACGTCACATTGTGGAATTTAATGTCGAAGAAAGTAGAAAGAAAAAGAATTTAATTCAGGAAAAGTACATAATAAATTCAAAATGTTTTGTATTTGCCCATAAGAGAGAGCTTTACAAACGGATATCAATTTGTCTATTAAATTAACAAATATTCTATATCATTGTAGTAGATTGTAATGAAATAATTGACTTTTTATTCATGTGAAATATTTGTGTTTCACTTCAGGTCTGAAAGGGCTATAATTTTATAAGATCAAGTAATTTAAATTTATTTTTAAAGTATTGACTTTTTTATTTCGATTTGATTTTTTAATCCAATTAACGGTAATTCTAGAACTTTCCACTTTCTTGTTTTCTGAATCTCATCATATATGTATCTCAATATCTATGTATATATATCTCAATATCATATCAAGGTATTTACCAAGAAGTAAAAACAAAATTAAAACTAGTCTTGTTTTAATTAATTTTACAGCTGTATTAAAACAATAGTTTCTGACATACTAAATTCAATATATAGAAGGACATACCTGACTCACACTCTAATGTGACCCAGATAGTTTTTTTATATATAATATTTTAGACCATTTGGAATAAAATAAGGTCAAGTGAATTTTGCTTACGGTCTCCTGTTTTGTCCCTAAAGTGAGTAAGATCAGTTGTGAAAATAACCTCGTGTATCCGGCAGTGGTACCGCGAGTATAATAACCCTATTAATGATATTCATGTGAAACATAATCCAATGCCCATGTACCCTATCGTGGCACCGCAAAGTAGATATGTAATTTACAGACTAGTTCCGTCTCATACATAGAAATTATATTGAATTTTTATTAAATTTATCATAGATATTATGGTTGTAAATATGAACGTATGAATAGTGTACCCTCTCGTGGCACCGCAAGACAGATATGTAATGTACAGACTCTCGTCCTGTCACATACATAGATTTTATATTGCGATTTTATCACGCTGTAAGCAATGATATTATTTTCTATTTGTTTTTAACATCATTGACTGTAAGTGATAAGATTTCTAACAAATACATCAATTTGAAAGCAATATACATATTAATTTCATTGAAAAAGTATGTACAGACGCTCGTTCTGTTTCATACATAGATTTCATATTTTTCGTTTTGCAGGTCTACCCTACAGATTATTTAAATACATATTCGATATATAAATACAATATACATATTAGATTTATCCCCGGATGACCGAGCTTTGCTCGGTTTTTTTAAGTTACATTTATGTACAAATTACATGAATAATAGTTTTGATCTTATTGACATAATAGAAAAAACTGAACTGGTTATTTGAATAAAAAATCATGAGTGCAATTAGTATAATTAAAATTTTCGTATTTTTAAAAAATACTAAAAAAAGCGCTCGAAATAATAGATTTTCTCACAAAAGAAGGGAAAAAAAAAGGAAAAAAGTCGGACCCAAGGCGAGACGCGAACCACGGAACTCCGATATCACGCCCGAACAACATCCCATCTGAGCTATTACAATCGTGTGTAACCTGTCAAAATTTACCTTCTTATTTTGTAGCAGTTTTTTTATTGCTTGAAAACACGGCCAAAGGGGCATTTTCTAAAAATAAATCCTAGCTAGATCGATTTATTGGCCCCGAAACTCTCTGGACACTAAATTTTATGAAAATCGTTGGAGCCGTTTCCGAGATTCCGATTACATATATATATATACAAGAATTGCTCGTTGAAAGGTATAGGATTAAAAATTATGTACTTACAGACGCTCGTTCTGTCTCATATATAAATTTCACATTTCGAATACGAATTATTTAAACGCAAAAATTACATAAATTTCAATCGTCCAAAACGTTTAGGAGTGTTTCAATAAGTTTTCACATTTTGCTAATAATAAAATCCAGACCATTTACTTAAAAACCAATTTTAAACTTTTTATTTTGAAGATGCGACTCACTGATTCGGCACGAAAAATTCACAATGACATGAGGTGTATAGTGTGTAGAAGTTCATATAGATTGCGATACCGCCGCGATGCCCTTATGTTTGTAGGAAGACTTCATATTTACACGTTTTCCACATATATTACACACAGGTCTTCTCCCGATGTAATCCATCCCCGCCGAGCGCGTGACAAATCAACACTTAACTATCTCACTGTCCCGTGAGTAATTTATGAACATTTCGATTGTTTAACTATTGTGTATTTTCCGGATTTGATTTGAAACAGAAGGAGCATCTAAATAAAAACTCAAAATAATAATAATCTTCTGTCGCCAACCCGCCTACTAATCTGAGCAAAGGCATTCTATGGAGGCCTATGTTCAACAATGAACTTTTGAAAGGCTGTTATGATGATGATGAATGACGGATGCGAGGTTTTTCCTCTAAAGTTACTACGGCTCGTCTTTACGGGTGGTCAACATGAAGACATTACAATAATGTCTTCAACATTGTAGACCATCATATTTGTTTTATGCTTAAAATACATAACCATATTGTGAGGCTAAGATGACATTTAAAAAAATTGACACCCGGTCACCGTTACTCATTGTACCAAGTTGACTGTCCGTATATCGAAGTGCTGCAGTCTTTGAACAATACGACTATGGTGACTGTAGAGTTCTATAGTCTACAGTCACCATAGTCGTATTGTTATGTATTGTTGCCAGAGTACGAAACATATCTATCTGCAAAGAGATCTTCTTGAAAATAACAGTTTAAAATCAGTGTATTTTTTATATAATAAGGATGACAAACGAGCACACACTACTTGATGGTCAGTGGATGCTGTCGCCCATAGACATCTACATTTAACCTCGATTAAGAATCGAAATGCAGATGCGTTGTCACCCCTGAAGACTAAGATAGAATACCTCGATTCCAGTAAAATGGATCTCCGGTTCTCTACACTCACCATACGAAACACAGCAGCTTTAAGCTGCTATTTGACGCTGGTATTCTGTGAGAGCGTGGTCCTTCCCCGGTCGAGCAGAACCATTCGTGCTGCCACAATACAGCTGCAGCGTGGCTCTACCACGTATGAAAAAGTGATGACATATTGATCTGCCGAACAGACAGACAGGCAAACTATTTAAATGATTGTTTATGTCTTAATTGCATATAGAAAAATACATATTACAGGCAGTTACTTCAAATGTATTTATATGTGATTAATTATTTATTTATACATAATTAATTAATATACAAAATGTATATAAATAAGAATTATTATGTAAGGTAACTAAGTTAATTAGAGCATACCTAAATCATTTAACATATAAAATGATGAATACTGCCTCAAGCTTTGCAAGAGAAAAGTTAATAGTGTACGTTTATATACATACAAATAAATGCTTTGAAGCGACAGTAGCCTAATGTCAGGGCGCGGACCGCGAACTCAAAAAGGTCGTGGGTTCGAATCCGCCATTCGACTTCCGGCGTGAACCACTCGTAACACAAGCAATTTAAGCTTACCACGAGTGGTTGAGCCGTGGTAGCTCAGATGGTTAACGCTCGCTGTAAATATAACAGAACGCGAGTAACCCGGGTTCGATCCCCGCCGGCACCAATGAAATTGCTAATTGCAATTTTAAGTGCTGATTTACCACGTGCTCGGCGATGAAGGAAAACATCGTGAGGAAACCTGCATATCTGAGGAATAAGGAAAAAATATTTCGAAGATATGTGAAGTTCGCTAACACGCATTGGGGCAGCGCGGCGGACACTTCCTTGCCCTGAAACCCTCTCAGAAATGAGGGAAGGCCTGTGCCCAGCAGTGGGACGTATATAGGCTGTAACTTTAACTTTTACGAGTGGTTAAGGGGAGTATTAGTAATGTTTATAGCATTGTTAACATTCTTTTTTTTAAATGCTCAATATCAAATTTCTGACAAAGGATGAAACAAGTACAGACCAAACGCGTTGACCGATGACACTACATTGAAAGAACCCTGACAAAAGTATTTAGGCGTTTCGTTGAAAACACGCTAATATTTTAGAAAAAAGGGTTTCCTAACACTGACTGGAATCTTTATCCTGGAATTATGTCTATTTGTTAAAAACAATACGCAATATTTTAGTTTGAAATCTGATTCAAAGAAAAACATTCGCAATCAATATAAATATGATATAAGCTTACCTATTATTATTTACTATAAAAGTACCTATATTATTGCTATTCGTGTATACAATCAGTTGCCACCAGCTATTAAACAATGAAATGGAAATATGTTCAAAACAAAATTAAAGAAATTATTATTGAATATGTTTTTTACAATCTTAATGAGTTTTTTAATTATATAAATATGTAAAAATTAATGTTAGTAAGTAGTAAATTCTAAATTTATTTTCTTAATTGTCGCTTATCCGACATGGGTAAACTGTTGAGCCTAAAACTATGTTTTTGTACTTAGATCATATTGTACACACTTATGCAATAAATGTATCTTTATCTTTATCTTCGTTTGCATATACAAAGTGTCATTCGATTCGTCGATATTGGAATTTATTCGGGTACAAAATGACTACTTATCACATACCTGACGTTACAGCATATCAAAAGTCCACTGCCCAACATAGGACTCCTCAATAGAATGATTCATTGGGTGTGGGGAATATTTGGCATAAATGCCACGCTTGGCAAGCGAATTGGCCACCACAGATTTTTTTGGTTGTCATTCGGAAGACGCTGCTGCTCATTTCTTCGTTTGCTTCCATCTATTGGCTCTTGTGACACCCACGGGACGACATGGGTTAGTGGATATTCTTACACGACCACTACACGGTCAACATAGATATATAGTACATACTCGTAGCCACAATGCTTAAACATAATGTCTTTTGCGTTTACTCGGTTACAACATTAACCCGAATTGTTACGCACCGCGGAAATCGAATAATTTGAAGAACTTTAATTCAATTATTAGATCTTTATTTATAGAAAAATAAGTATTTTCACAGGCGAAACTAATTTGTTATTACGACGATAAAGGTAGTACGACGTCATTAGCACAATTATAAAACTACTACGCCTTTGGTAAAAAGTTGTTAAAAATACGTATATTTTGAAAGCTACAAAAAATTCATTATTATTTCAATATTATATCATCATCCTACATTTAATACATAAAAATAAAATTTTATCTCTTTTTGCTGTCTTATCCAATGTTGACTTCAAAGCTCTTAATAGCACTTTTTAGCTTGAAATCTTTTTTAATTATTCATGCTCCAAGGCGAAAGACTTTCGACTGAGAACTTTTTATGAGCAAAAGCTAATAAAAAAGCCGAGAATTACTTAAAGGAAAATTTTAGTTGCGATAGTAATTAATTTAGATAAAAATTATTATTTACCCTCTCAGAAATTATATGAGACCTGTGCATTAGGACACAGACCTCTCATTTCTGAGTCAATATTTATCGATTTCCGCTGTGTAAAAAAGGGTTAATGGTGTAACCGTGTATATTACCGTTATATCAAAAGATGTTTAAGCATTGTACCTACGAGATAAGTATGTATATAGGGTGTAACTTTAAAAATTATAAATATAAATTCTATTCCATTATTCTTTTAGAAGAATAAACCCAAGGACCCTCTCCTTGGGTTTATTTTTCTCTCTATCTCTCTCTCTCTCTCTCTCTATTGAGATGCTTTTAAGTTTTTATTATGTCAAACCTTATTTTTCTCTAAATATGTACTTATATATTAATTACAAGACCGTTACCGTTAGCCGTTATCAGAACCCCACCGCTGAACATAGGCCTACGCACAGATTACCTTATAGGTATTTGCAGTAGTTGCCGCACTTGCTAGGCGAGTTGGCAATCGCGGTTTTTATTTTAGTTTTTTTTTTTTAGTTGCTATCAGGAAGACGCTGCTTCCTATGACCTACCGCCCTGTCTTGTTTCCCTCGGTTGCCTCCTACGACACCCATGAGGTAATATGGGGTAGGGGATACACTGTCACTACAAGGTCAATATAAGACTTATACTATATATAATATACGAAGTTGACTCTACGGACGTTATTCTGCCCTTTCTGATATTTTGTGATTTTTTCGTGGTCGCTATATATAGTACTTGATAATAATTTAATTACAGCGCCATCTATCGGCATAGCTAAGAACCTAATATATGTATTATGTGAATTTGACCTTAAACGGTCAAGTTATTCAGATCCTACACGATAGCTAACCGACGCACCAGCGATTCTTATTTAATAAGATTGGGTTTACCAATCCCAGTTACAATAAATTAATTTAATTACGTTTTTTTTAAACAAAATATCTTGTGCTAATTGCAATGACTTATTGGAATCAGTTAAACACTTTATTTAAAACGATTGTTTGCCATGAACATCTTTGGAAATTGAGTTTATTATAAGTAGGCTTATAATTTAACTATATTAATAGGAAAATAATGATAATAACAATATCTAATTCGGTAATTATTCTGAAAACCACCCACCAAAGTCAAAAACGAAATTAGACCCCAATAAAATTGAACACAAAGGCATAACGACTTCTTAGAATTCTACGTGGAATACTGAATTTAAATTTTCATAAAGTGAAGGACAGATTTATTTTATTATGAAAAGTTTGATCAAAGAGCTCAAGTTTAATTAAAGTTTAAGAAATTCCTACGTTCCTACAAAGACTTAATGTTAAAAAGGTTTTATCTATCGCAATATGCTCCGTTTAGTGGCGGTGTAAGAATATCCACGGCCTCATATTGTTTCGTTGTCGGGTTCAAGCTGTCGTAAGAGGTGACGAAGGGAAACCAGGAGACAGGCAGCAGCGTGTTCTTAATAACAAGTAGAAAATAAAAAAGCGTCGGTTGCCAATCAACTCCAAGCATGGCAACTATGGCAAATATACCTTTATAAGGCATTCTATGGGGAGACATTTGTTCAGCTGTTGACTTTGATAGGAGGTAATGAAATATATTAATTTTTACTAAGCAAGCTCTCTTTAAGTCCAGAACGTGCGTCCCATAATAAGGCCTACAGGCTGTGCGACAGTATTATAGCACATAGAGAACAATCTTATAATAAAGAATGAATTTTATTTGAAACCTGCGGAACGCCACTGCCGTTTCTTATTACGATGCTCTCTTTATAGCGTGTTCTAAATGAGATAACAACGTTAGTTCTTAATCAATAGTTTTTCCTATGGTCACCACACAGGGTCAGTTCAACTGATCATTCCAACTGATCAGTTCAAACTGAAAATGTTGATAATTTTTAAAATATTGGGTTTTCAATATATTGATAATTATAAAAATATCAATATTTCAGTTTTATATGTAAGTTTATTTATCGATATTTAAAAAAATATCAACAGTTTTAGTTTGAACTGTTCAATAGGAATAACCAGTGAAACTGACCATAGACAACACCTATTAGATAATCTCGCATACTTTCCGGACTGTGTTAACACAGTTGGCAGAGTTAATGTATTTATGTTTCCTGTTGAACTTAACATAAAAATACATTTTAATGAACAATTCTATAATATGATTTATTATACACCATTAATTACCTCTGCCTTAATCGCTCTGAAATAATGTGACATCTGAATCAACAATTGTGAATGAATGCGATCTATTATTAACTTTTGTATTATTTTGTTTTATTTTATGTTGATTAGAAAACGTTACAATCACAGTAAGATGTTTGTGTGTACAGTGGGAGCGTTTTACATAAAAAAGAACGTTATCGTCTTGAACGGGATTTAATTGATTTAATTTTGTCGAAAATATTTTATAATAACCTAAATTAAAAAATTTATAAAGCCGATACTAAAAAAGCTGATGATCTTCAAGCGGCTGAACAGATTTTCTTGAAACATAGCTAAGAATACTCTCCATTAAGGCACATTTTGATCGTAAAACCTTAATTGAAACCAGTTCATCCGTTCATGAGCTACGAGTATAATGGCATAGACGACACACAGATACACATTACAAGCTTATATCACCCCTTTGTTTTCGTTAAGGGCTTAAAATCATTGTTAAACAAGCGGGCACAGTTACCGCCAGTAATTGGATTACCATGTTCCAAACTAATTTATAACTTTACGACTTAATTCAAATTTTAACGCCGTCCACTACCATCTGGATACGGCGAAGCTGGCCTTGCTCTTTCTAACCGAGACACAGGGTGTCCTCTCCGGCTGACACTTCATATCTCTCCTATCCAGGGTACAGATTAGAATACTCTTTTGAGCCACGGGCTAGAGTTTTCATGTACGTCAGAGAGGACATCTGTTTTCGACGCCTCGGCTGCAGGTTGCCGCCGTGTTTGGTATTATAGGTCAGCCGATTGGGACGGGATGCGATCTTTTTTTGCATCCCACCCTTGAAGGCGGGTTTGCTTCTCGCCGGATGATCCCAGCGCTGTTGCTGATTCTATCGCCGATGTGGTGCTGTACAGTGAATGGAACTATTTATTCCATCATCTGTGGTACCTATCGGAGTCAGAAACCAGCCTTGGTTTTGTCGCTCCTGCAAAATTGCATAACATCATAAGCAGGAGTGTTACAAGGCCTGGGCTCGCGCATCGACGTCTCGGGATGTAAATACCAGTGTTCTTAATAAGTAGTATAATTCCGCTTCCAGGTCCTTCAAAAGTGTCATTGTCAAGGCAAAATCTGAGCACATCGGCAGAATTGGCGAGAAACTTGTTCGTCTTCCTTCGGGAACACGTGCAATCTGGTCGCTCACCAAGGCTGTCCAATGGAACTTCTTCCAGCCATCTCTTCCATCTCTGACAGGAAGGTTGACTCACTGGCCCATGCCGTAAAGGACAAAGCCAATCTACTGGGCTCTCTCTTTGCGTCCAACTCGACTCTTGATGACGGGGGCGACACACTGCTCCATGCAGGATGTGCTGTTTACGAAACGGTCAGTGCGCAGCGCACTCCTCTCCCTGGACATTAACAAGTTGAGTGGGCCTGATGGCGTCCCTCCTATTGTACTGAAGACGTGTGCTCCGGACTTGGCACCGGTCTTAACGCGTCTTTTACGGTACTCCTACTCCCTAGGCGTAGTCTCGAAATCATGGAAGACAGCCTTCGTGCACCCGAACCGCTCTATCCAACTAAAACCCCCTAATCTAATAAACCAAACAACAAGCCAGGATTGACACGAAGGCCTTCGATCTTTGGCACAAAGCGCTTCTTACGAAGTTTCCTTCCTATGGGCTTCCCGACAAATTGTGTAATTGGATCTGGAGTTTTCTTGCTGATCGGAGCATCAAGGTCGTTGAAGACAGGGCACGCTCCGATTACAAGCCCATTAACGTTCCACAAGGCTGCGTGCTTTCACCAACGCTGTTTCTTCTGCATATCAATCACATGTTGCAAATCGGTAGCATTCATTGCTATGCAAACGACAGCACTGGTGATGTTTTAAACACCGGCCATGGCAATATTTCTCGGGAAAACGTCGCCGAGTACCGGGACAAACTTGTGTCTGAAGTCAAGAATTTGTTTAACAAAATCTCAGACAGGGGGCGACTAAATCTAGTCCAGTTTAATCCCCAGAAGACACAAGTTTGCGCTTTTACCGCTAAAAGAACCCCTTCGTCGTATCTCCTCAGTTTCAAGACACTACCCTTGTTGCCTTAGCCAGTATCGGAATCCTCAGCATCGACATATCGAGTGACGTGCAGTTTCGTGGTCACTTGGAAGAGAAGGCCAAATTGGCCTCTAAAAAGCTTGGCGTGCTCAGCAAAGCGGGACAGTATTTCATGCCGGCTCACCGCCTGCAACTTTACAAGGCGCAGGTTCGGCCGCACATGGAATACTGTTCCCATCTCTGGGCCGGGGCTCCCCAGTGCCGAGCAGTTCGAATCGTTGGCGTCCGAGCTCTTTCCGATCGGCTTGACTCACTGGCACTGCGAAGAGATGTTTGCATTACATTGCAGTTTGCATCTCTTTGCGTATTTTATCGCATCTACCACAGGGGGTGCTCTGAGGCATTGTTCGGACTAATTCCAGCAGCACAGTTTCACAATCGCACATCGCGACAAAACTCGCGATACCATCCATACCATCTGGATGACTGGCGGTCCACCACTAAGCGATTTAAAAGAAGTTTTCTTCCTCGCACAACTTCCTTGTGGAATCAACAACCACCAGAGATTTTTCCGGACCGCTAGGACTTAGGGACCTTCAAGAAAAGAGCCTATTCCTTTTTAAAAGGCCGGCAACGCATCTGCAATCCCCCCTGGTGTTGCAGCTGTTCATAGGCGACGGTAATCACTTACCATCAAGTGAGCCGAATGCTCGTTTGCCCCCTCTCCTATAAAAAATATGCTTCTACACCTGCTTCTATTGAACAGCAAAATAATTTTACAGTCGATTTGGAATTAGTTCCAAGGAGTTTAAATTATATAATAAGACAATGGGGGTAATCTCTATTAAAGATAATTTAAATAGCTTAGAATAGAACTCATCAATACTGAACTGGGTAATTACACAAAATAGAATTAATAAAAACTGTATAAACCTGGTGCATCAAAATACGAGTATACAAGGATGTTAGGCAAAGAATTAAAAATTGAATTATTTTTCAATAATAACAATATTCTGGTAATAATATACATAATATAACTAAACATTGGTTGAAAGATTTCAACTCCACATTTAATTTCAGTTATCACCAGGTGCTCACCATATCATATAAATAACGTAAAGATATTGTGAGCCTCTCTGCTGAGCGGACTGTAGAAACGGCATGTGTTGAGCTTGAGCACCTCATTGTTGTAATTGTTTACAGAACCCCATGTTCAATGTATTGTTACGAGCTTGCGGTTCGTGACAATAAAAAGTGTCGATTGAATTACCAAAATTGATACTTTAATTACTGAACACCATTTACTACTTAAATCTCCTATAAAAAAGCAGATTAGTCACTTATTGTTTTCTTAATGCTTTATATCGGTACTCATCTTGTAATCCGTTGAATACATAACCATACTTTATAAGAGTCTGCATGCAAGCTATATTTAGTCTCTTAATTTTGATTACGACTGCATTCGCTACATTTTAAATTTTTAACGAGTTTCAAATACAAGAAGATTCTATATTCGACACGTATTTTTATTTTAATGTATGTTCACCGATCTCTCGGAAACGAGTGAACCGGTTATAATTATTTTTCGTCCATTTAAATATATTATACTAAAGTATAATAATTGTACGGGATGTACCTCTAAAGAGGTCTTCCGGTGCAAATTTTAGGTGAATACTTTACCCCTGCAGTTGGAAAAAAAAGTATATGAAAGGAGACAATGGTTTTTGGACCTAGTAGAAATTTTAACGTAACTTGATGGTTTTACACATAAAATAGATACCAGTTGATTATTGTAAACGGCCTAAAAATTTTATGAAGATCTAACCGGAAACATGAAATCTGAAAAAAAAGAAATGTTTTGATATTCGTGATCTGGCTAATATAATATGAAAAAACATGGGATGTAACGATGCATTCTGTCAGTGGCGAAGCCATTATACAAGCCCAGAAGCCCGGCTTGCCTCATTAAGATGAATCAATCAATTATATCAAGTAATAAAATAACTCGTAAACTGTTTCAAACTATTCCAAATTTCCAAGGAGAGTTGAATTGAGCGATTGGTTTTCTCCCTCGCATGCGTGGGCTTTTAACCGTGCTTTCGAGAAGGCTCGCTTTCTAACCTGTGGCAAAATGTTCTATAATGAAATATAACTACGAAATTTTTATATAGCAATAACTATTGAGCCACAAGCCTGGCTTTGCGCTGAAGTTGTTTAGGAGTGCGTTAGAGACTAGCGAATGGGGCGAGGGCCATTCGATACGAATGCATAGCAAGTTCACTTCACATTTCAATGTTTATGTTTGTTTTTGTTGTGTTTGTTAAAAATTTATGATTTTTCAAAGATTTTCAGTGAAAATGGGAGGATAATAGTGTTCATTGTGATGAATATAAGTGTGTTGAAGTGCTAATCGGCGAGGAAAATGTAAAATCTTTAAAAATGAAATTAAAATGAAATTAAGTAAAATCTTTAAAAATGAAATTTAATATTCAATAAACATTTCTTCATACTTTAAATATCATTAAAGTTCAATTAAGTTAGGCGTATTTAAAGGTTTAATAACTCAATATTTATATTATCATATGAATTAAAAATATCAATTTGACACACCTAGGTTTAATATTATAGGAAATAAGTGTTACAATCTTTATTTAACGTGAATCCCAAATTTTATTGTAATAAATCAAAAGAATACAGAAGAATGTATTGAGGTTTTTAAAGAATACTTCCTTTAGTTATTTCCAGTATATAAAATTTTAATAGCGCCATCTACTTAATTCTATAGGTAAAGTCATTTTATCGAACGAAAAATGGTTGATTCTCACAATGGTATCTAAAGATTACGCTAGATGGCACAAATACTTTATCCGCTAATTTAATATTTATATTACCATATGTAATATATGTCAATATATGTAAATGTCAATATATGTCATACAATCTATCTAGCGGTAGTATGATTTCTGTGTGCTTTGTGAAACACGTCCTTGACAACACTGAATATGAAACTAAAGAGTGGAGACAGCTCAAGATTGGTGTATTTTTATTAAGGACGCGTTTGCAAATCAACCAAAATTAGGGTGTTTTTCGGTAGATTTTGTGACAAAACTAAACCAAATCAAATATAAGTAAAAACTACCATGTATAGATTGGTTCTTCATCTGCAAATGTCTGTAACTCTTTTGTTGAAAATAGTAGTTTTTTATATTGTAAAAACGAACTTTCGTTGCCATTTTCTACAAAATTAACGATACCGGCTTGTGTTTCGGTAGATGTTTTGGTCTATTATCAACATATTTAAAAATTTAAAAAATACTATAAGATGACAGACATATTCAATTAAAAAACCCTGGGTTTATTTTTTAACAAAATGTCACAAATAGTCGTAAAAAAAATAAAAACTGATGCACATTTTTTCACATATTTTGGTAATATGGATGAATCATAATGTATTGCAATAAGGGCTATTTTATTGTTGGTGCCTGCTTTGATTTATTGTATAAAGATTTCGATGAAACCACAGTCCGCGCTCGGCCGCCGTCGTGAGTGGACACTATATCGCCTGTTTGCAGCGGCTCATTCTGAAAAGATCGCTGTACATACACAAAATATTAGAAAAAAACAAATTGGAAACATAAGTACTTGACAAGTGATAAAATTATTATTTTTATACTCACAGTTTTTATTTAGCTAAAAATAAGTAGGATATATAAACTTACCTACTACTGCAACTCGTGGACGAGCGGAACTAGGTGTGCCGAGTTTGGGCTCGTTTTGTTGGTTATGATGAGACCTTACCTCTGGACTTGATGGCATGACCTGAAGGTGTACTTTCGTGACCGCTATTTGAACTTCTTGCAGAGTAAAACTAGGGGTGACGAATTTGGGCTCCGTTTTGTTAGTTATGACGAGTCTATACCTCTGGACTTGATGGAGTGACCTGAAGGTCTAAATCGGTGATTGCAACTGGAACTCCTAGACTGGTAGAACTAGGTGTGCCGAGTTTGGGTTCGTTTTGTTAGTTACGATGAGACCTTACCACCGGACTTGATAGAGTGACCTGAAGGGGTAATTCAGTAACTACTGCTGGAATTTCTGAACGAGTAGAACTAGGTGTGCCGAATTTGGGCTTCGTTTTGTTAGTTATGACGAGTCCATACCTCCGGACTTGATGGAGTGATCTGAAGGTGTAGTTCAGTGATTACAAGTGGAACTCCTAGACTTGTAGAACTAGGTATGCCGAGTTTGGGTTCGTTTTGTTAGTTACGATGAGACCTTACCACCGGACTTGATTGAGTGACCTGAAGGTGTAATCAGGTGGTTACAAATGGAATTCCTAGACTAGTAGAACTAGGTGTGACGAGTTTGGGTTCGTTTTGTTAGTTACGATGAGACCTTACCACCGGACTTGATAGAGTGACCTGAAGGGGTAATTCAGTAACTACTGCTGGAATTTCTGAACGAGTAGAACTAGGTGTGCCGAATTTGGGCTTCGTTTTGTTAGTTATGACGAGTCCATACCTCCGGACTTGATGGAGTGACCTGAAGGTGTAGTTCAGTGATTACAAGTGGAACTCCTAGTCTTGTAGAACTAGGTATGCCGATTTTGGGTTCGTTTTGTTAGTTACGATGAGACCTTACCACCGGACTTGATTGAGTGACCTGAAGGTGTAATCAGGTGGTTACAAATGGAATTCCTAGACTAGTAGAACTAGGTGTGACGAGTTTGGTTTCGTTTTGTTAGTTACGATAAGACCTTACCACCGGACTTGATGGAGTGAAATTCGGCACACCTAGTTCTACTGGTTCAGAAATTCCAGCAGTAGTTACTGAATTACCCCTTCAGGTCACTCCATCAAGTCTGGTGGTAAGGTCTCATCATAACTAACAAAAACGAACCCAAACTCGGCACACCTAGTCCTACAAGTCTAGAAGTTCCACTTGTAATCACCGAACTATACCTTCAGGTCACTCCATCATGTCCGGTGGTAAGGTCTCATCATAACCTACAAAACGAACCCAAACTCGGCACACCTAGTTCCACCAGTCTAGGAGTTCCAGTTGCAATCACCGATTTACACCTTCAGGTCACTCCATCAAGTCCGGAGGTATGGACTCGTCATAACTAACAAAACGGAGCCCAAATTCGGCACATCTAGTTCTACTCGTTCAGAAATTCCAGCAGTAGTTACTGAATTACCCCTTCAGGTCACTCCATCAAGTCTGGTGGTAAGGTCTCATCATAACTAACAAAACGAACCCAAACTCGGCACACCTAGTTCTACTAGTCTAGGAGTTCCACTTGTAATCACCGAATTACACCTTCAGGTCACTCCATCAAGTCCGGTGGTAAGGTCTCATCATAACCAACAAAACGAACCCAAACTCGGCACACCTAGTTCCACTAGTCTAGGAGTTCCTATTGTTGTAATCACCAAATTACACCTTCAGGTCACTCCATCAAGTCCGCAGGTAGGTAAGGTCTTATTATAACTGACAAAACCAGTTCAAAGTCCAGAGCTAACATCTCACTACCAGTAGAGGGCTTCCAGTGCCAAGCAGTCTTTGGAGCAGGTATTCATATTTCGTATCGAAGTATATTTCTGAGGTAGGTATAAGAAATGAAAAACAAATTCAATCTTTCAAATTATCAAAATAATTTCATTTGACTACGATTCCCACAGCCAACCGTGCGTACACTAGTGTGTGTGTGACTTTTGTCAATGTAGTAGTGCGATTCTATACCTATCCATTTTGTAAACGCGTCCTTAAACTGCTAAAAACAACAAAACCATATCTTGATCTTGCCCTAGTTTGGAGCCCTAGCTTCGCTACTGCATTTTGCAGTTTGTGTAATAAAAAGATTAATATTTTTGAAAAGGATAACTTTAATCTTTTTATATATATATATATATATGTATGTATATATGTATATATATATATATATATATATATATATATATATATATATATATATATATATATATATATATATATATATGGAAATAAAATTGAAGTGTCTGTCTGTAACATACCAACAACTGGCTTCTGTTTAGCTCAGGGTGTCATTAGCAAGCTAGACTACTAGAGCAAGACATGAATCACCATTTATAAAATATTTGTCTGTCCGACTGTCTTTTTATCTGAATTAATCTGTGGAATGGCCAAACCGATTGCAATAAAACTTCATGACACAGATACAGAGCAATGCGAGGAGTGATTTAGACAAATTTATTTCTTGAGAAAAATAGAGGATCTTTTGTAAAATCGAAAAAGTGATAAAATAAGTGATATTTGATAATAATTAGTAGATCTCTCCCAGGCGAGGCCGGGGTGCTAGTAAATAATAAAGTATTTCATTTCATGAAAATATGGCAGCGCCACAATTTTAAATTTTTATATCTTACTGAGAAAAGTGGCATTTTCTATGCAAATATCATTATTTAGTTCACAAAGGCATAAAAAGGACTAAATTTTAGATGGAGTACGTATTCGAAATTGGTTTTGCAACTAAGAACACAACTCTACAGTGCAGTTTGTACAATTCTAAATAATTCATGCACCGCTGTACAAGCTCTTCAAAGCACTTTACGTTGCGTATTTGGTTAATTTAGGAACTAATTCTAAAATGGACGATGCAATTTTTTTTAATTCTTGAGAAAGTAAAAAGAAATGAAATACTTAAAATCTAAGCAAAGTCTTCAAAAGGGTTTTAAGGAGGCTTAACTGTACAAAAAACTTAATCGATCTGTCCTAAAATAAACGCAAAGTTTTCGATATATTAAATCGAGAAATTATAAGAAAATGATTTTTAATTTTTAAACACACGGTAGCGTTTTAATGTGAACTATACGATCTACGAGCAATCTATAAATGGTTTATGTTACATATTACATTATTGTTTTATCTTACATTATTTCCACTTATATTATCTAACTGACTATTGGGTATTGCTATTAACAAATAATATGTCAACAAAACATCGATACTCTTTTAACAGACTCTGTCGATCAATCACAAAATTTAATTCAAAATTAATATTAATTAAATTATGTGATTGATTGACAGAGTTAGAAAATAAAGATCAGTCCACTCTTCTGCAATTAATATGCATTTATCTATAAAGTTCAACCGAAATATGGACATAAAAGTAATATCATACATAATCAATATTTCTCTCGATGATATTAAATTATAGAGTTTTTGATATTTGTAAAATTTTTGAAAACTGTTGTAGAATTAAAACTATCCACCGTAAAAATATTGCTTAGGTTCCAAAATGGGTACAGAATAGAACATTGCCCCACCACGACTCCACGGAGCAATTGTCTGCCCTATCCCTCGAGTGTTCTTAGGAATTCGGTGGCGTGGAAGAAGCCTAGCTTGCCCGCCCTAGCTCAATGCAGGTAAGCGACTGAGGGCGGCCTCCCCTTCTTAGAAGGGTGATTCACAAGGGTTACTGGAGGTTACAATAAATTTACTGTCGAACAGAACAAAACCAGATGTAGAAGAAGATGCAAAAAGCAAAAACTAATTTATAAATAAATTTAATTAATTTATGACTTTCTAACTACGAAATGTGATAGTGGAACTAATTGAAAATCCGTGCTACAATTAATAGACCGACCGTAAAATCGAAAACGATGAACAATTTCGGACTTAAGATAAAACTCGACAACTGTCATAATTTGAGTCTAGGCCTTTCTATTTACTCAAACTTTGTCATTGCGAAGTTTGAGTTTAATCTCGAAATTGTGTCTGAATACAAGTTGTATTGTAGTATTGTAGGTAGTGGAATGGACATGTATGTTTAGATATGAGGACACATTTTTCTTCTTGTTTTTACTTTATTTAAAGAGAAATAAGTATAGTTTTTATTATTCATTATTCGTTAATTACAGTCTATCGCTGAATGGACTGCAGCACCGCCCAAATTTTGACGGAATCAAAAGCTCTCTCATGGTTTACCGCTGCATTGGAAGATGTTTTCAAGCTATTGGACTGAAAAGAATACGATATTATCAGTAATGACGAGTACATCACTCACCTACTGTATAGTCCTTATAGCAGAATTACTGTAAGACTTAAGCACTATGTTCAATTACCTCAATAGTGCCTTCCAACGGATAGGTCTGACAGTGAACAGGGACAAAACAAGGATCATGCATGTGTAACGTCCTATGCCGGTAATTGTTGGGAGCACTGTTGTTGATGTTGTTGACGAGTATGGTTATCTGGGACAAATAGTCGACTAGGTATAAAAAATCGATTAGGTAAGTCCAACTCCGACCGAGAGGTCAATCAACGGATTCAACTCGGCTGGACAGTGTTCGGGAGATTAAGGCACCTCTTAGTCAGATATACCTCAAAGATTGTACAGCCAGTGCGTTTGGCCAGTGATAACTTATGGATCTAAGACGTGGTCCTTCACTGCTGGCCGTATGGGGAAGCTCAAGGTCGTTTAGCGAGCAACGGAGAGGCTATGTTCGGATTTCTCTGCGTGATAAACTTAGAAATAAGGATATCCGCAGTAGAACCAAAGTAGCTAACACAGCCCAACGGATTAATAAACTGAGGTGACAATGGGTAAGCCATATAGCTTTAATACTGATGAGGAAAAACCGTTCTTGAGTGGCAGCCACGTATTGGTAAGCGAAGTGTAGGGCAACACCCCACAAGATGGAGTGACGACCTGGCAAGACATGTAGGAAGTCGATGGATACAGCAGCCTATCAAAAATCCACTACTAAACATAGGTCTTCTCTTTTTCCATTATCCTGTCAATATTTCCCATTAGGCTAGATTGCCTAGTAATTAATTAATAAATTAGTAATTTTGACGCAGTTTCTACAGGCAGGTAGGCAGGCTGGGAATCACAGTTTTTATTATTTTCTGTTGTTATCACGAATATGATGCTGCCCATCTCTTGTTTAATTTCTATCTGACGCTTCTTTCGACATATACATAATGACGTGGGGTAGTGGATCTCTAACACCGTCACTACACGGCCATTTTCACTAAAAGCTCTCAAAAAAATGAAAATAACCGCCAATGTAAAATATAGCTCAATTTTATTTTTGTATAAAAATTTGTAACATTTTCTAAATGCAAACCGGTGGGGTTAGCCAAGATGACATTCTACGAAACAAAAATGAAATGAACGGTAAGTCAAATGACTTCTATAAAAGTAAGTAGCAAAATATTCTTAACCCCCGGCCACATACGGACGTAGTGGGGTAAGGAGGCAGCGACATAGTGTGGCCACAATACTCGTCATGCCGCACGTCATGCCCATCGCACCCTGTTTTGTCGGTTTTTTGGGCGCGAGTCAAAGGACTGGCAAGTGAGCCTGGAGTGAGCGGTTGGCCACACACTCGCTCGCGCAACCGCAGTCCGAATCAAGCGCTAGTTACGGAAGCACGTCACGTGTCATTTTAAAATCATTTACAGTGTACCTTTTATCATCATTCAGCCATATTATCACATGAGTAAATAACATACAGAGAAAAAGCTATCTCAACAACGACAACGTATATTTCTTTTTATGAAATTAGCTATAGTAAATATGCACATCTCGCACGCTGCAAGAGTTTCAACATCGATTGTGTTGCAAACGCGATTAATTGCGCGAGTAGAACAGTGAGTGGACAGACGGTAACATTGCGGCAGCCCGAGGAGCAAGCAGATCGATGAGCAGCGCAAGGAGCATCGGCCGAACCATTAAAAGAGCGGCAATGTTTCAATCATCACATTGGCTAGAGCACGCCTTACGAGTAGGTGTAACGTGAGCAGTACGTGTAAATGCCATACGCATTTTCACGGAACTTTATAGGGTAACTATAATATCAACTGTCAAAATGGCGTCGTTAAAATAGCGTCTTTTTGACCCTTTATTATTTGTTTGAATAATGACGAGTTATCTCTCACAAAGCCATCTATGCAAACAAGGCTTTAGTTTTTGAGTTATAAGAAAGTGACCATATTAACCGGATGACCATATTACCCTCACGTATTATATTAATTTTATTACAGGACAGTCATACGCTTGCCAATCAAGGCAACTTTGGCAAATATCCTCCCTATGACAATCTATAACATACGCCTATGATTAGCAATGAATTTTTAATAGGCTGTAATGAACGGATGGATGGCTATTAGAAAGTGGCAACAAATACGTTAGCATAAATATTTGTTACCGTCTTTTGTAAATTGTTATTAAGGGCCTATATTACCTCAAATGGCTTAGCAAGATCCTCCGTTATGCTGAAAATATAGCAGCATTCATTTTGAAATAAATATATGGTAAAATTGGGGATTATTTTTTTTATATGCTATCTATGCAGCTATGCAGGTCTAGGGAAAGAAACCGGTATCACTGCGACCTATAAGATCTATTGTGATCGCTGCTATGGCTATAGTTCACAGTTAAGCCCTATGTCTTCAATGAATAGAAGAAGTTGCTTAGCCGTGAGCAATTTCACTTCTTCTGGGCAGAGTAGATAGTTTCCCAGATGCTTGTTACTTTTGCGCATTAAGGGTTCGCAATCAGTTAGGATGTGTAGAGGCATTTCTTCCGTTATGGAACAGAACCAACACATCCTTGAGTTGCTTAGTCCCAGGATGGACATGTGCTTTCCAAGACAACAGTGTCCAGTTAGTGCTCTTGCCAGAATGCGCCATTTATTTTTACTTAATCCCAGGGCTTCTGAAGCGAATTTACGATCAAAAGCCCGGATTACGGTTTTTAGAATGTTTTAAGCCTGGTGTGTCAGACCAGATCTTAAGTGATTTATTGTGATAAAGAGTTTCAAGGGTCAATCGGGCTAGGCTTCTTGAGATTCCACAAAATGGCTCAGGTCCAAATTGTGTGAACTTTGAGCCTTCCCGTGCAAGTTTGTCGGTAAATTCGTTGTTTACAATACCTTCGTGACCCAGAACCCATCTTAAAACGACCCTGTTGTTACATCCCAGGGCGTTTAAACGGTTCATGCAGTCTCCAACTAGCTTCGAGTTCACTAAGTTTGACCTTATCCCTAGCAGTGCTGCTTGACTATCAGAGTTTAGGTAAATTATATGGTTGACGTAGCTGTTTTTGCAGATTGATTTCCGCACACCGAAGTATGTCGAAAATTTCTGCCTTGAATTAACCCAAACCAAACCCACCAATCACCCAGTCTTCTCTAAGGGTATTCCACCATATACTTTTATAAAAAAAGTTAGGAAAAAAAAAAAAGCGAAACCACAAAAAAAAAAAAAAAAAAAAAACCAAAAAAGAGCGAAAAAAAAAAAAAAAAAAACCCCAACACCCCCAAACAAAACATAAATATTTCCTTTTTTTTTTTTTTTTTTTCTCACAAAAAGCTCACTATGCTGCTGTACAGCCATAGGACCATACTAGGACGCAAGCCCCAGTTGTTCCCAACCAAACAACTGCACGTACCTAAAGCAATTTTTGCCTTATGGCATACGTTGCTAAGGTGAGAGTTCTACGTTAGCTTTTGGTCGATTGTTACGCCCAAGTACTTAACTTCCGTGGAAAATGGGGATTAATGTTAAGTGCTATGTTAGATGAAATCACGATTATATACGTAAAATTTTTTCGATAGAAAAAAATCCAAAATTACCTTCAAACCGAACAATAAACCGCTGGTATTCACAAAATACTTTAAATAAGACCATAAAACTTTGCATACTACGAGTAACAGAACTAACTTTACTACTAACTAACTAACTTTTTTATTTTTTTAATTACCATTATTTTCACTGTAAAAAGAAATTACCTAAACTATCGGCATCCTGAAGCTTGTTCCCTGCCGCCCGAACTCCTGCTCGCCCGCTCAGTCTCGCTTCGGCTTTCGAACGAGAAAGCTCAATCGCTTACGACCAGAATACACATCACGTAACAGGACGACGTAAAGTTAAAATTGGAAATAACCGTAATAAAAATAAGAAGCGACTGGGTTAACTAAACTAAAATAAGTATCTAACGACTACTTACAGTATTAGTGATTATAAACATGTCGGTAGATAGCATACGATGCGTGTGGAAGTGGGGGCAAAATTAGAATTTGAGCTGAGGTAGTATAGGCCCTTAAAAGGACTCGTAAAATAAATCTGCGATGTTTTTCAGGGATTGGCACATTTTGCTTAAATGGAGCATCACTCAGTGTTGTCGCGCCTTCGTTCCGTTTTGAGTCACCTTCTTTTAAAACTTTTTTACAAATTACCATAAAATATTATACCATTATATTACCGGTGAGTTTCACTGCAGACTTTTAGTAATGTAAATAAAAAACTAATTGATTACTGTACCAAAAGCGCTACCTATCGTGTCTTGGTGAATTTTTGATCTTGGATTTTTTTTTGGCACGTATATTGTGAATATGTCATTTTTTCCATTAATTTAGATTTTATTAATAACTTGAATACAGGACAACAGCGCTTACCCCATCGGATCCTGCTACAGCTATAATCTATGGGCTCGACAAAGCAAATACACAGTATGAATATGACTTAAATCAGTCGATTCGTTCAGGAGTTACACATAACCGATGCACCAACAATTATTATACAGTCATACCTGAATAACCGAGAGTCCAAGAGACCTAAATCTCTTTTTCGCTGAAACAGGAGAGGTCTGCCTTATTATAGAGGTTTATGAAAATACAGCAAATACGTAATGATAACTTACTTGAAAAAAATCCGTTAATTTCTTCTGCTTTTCTGTTTTTACATTTTGTGTTTGTTTAAAGTTTATCAAATATGGTTTTATCAACAACTGCCGAATATTCAAAAAACTTAACCCATAATGACGAGTCATAAAGAGCAATTGTTAAAATATGTTTTACTGCCGCTTTTAGAAGTAACAATCTCAGTTATGAAGGTCCACGAGTGAAAAACTACTGTCACATAATATACAGGTTTCTATTTCTCACTTAAAGAGGTTAAAATTACGAGACTACTTCACTTTTTCCGCTTATAGTATGGCTGTACAATAAACTAGCGACCCGTACCGACTACGTCTAGGGAGGATTTATTAATTTAGCGTCATTTTTATTTTATAAATTAAGAGTAATGATAGAAACAAACGGAACTTTTTATTAATTATAGATTATAATTAATACTTACTGAAAGTCACTCTTTTGTTAATTTACTACTGGTCCGGAAAAAACCTCTGTCCTGGGTAAAACCAACAATTTCTTACTGCTGCCAAGCTGGACTTTTTTTAGAAAAAACAGCTTACAATCATGTATTTATACAATTAATCAACACAAAACAAATTAGAAATAGCTTTGTAACGATCACCTTGTTCCAACGGGTTATTATCATCCATAAATTCCTTAATATTATAATAACCCTTTTTATAAAAAACTCAGTTTAATAAAGTTTTTGAACTTTGACAGATCAAATTTCGTATGTTTAACCTTTTCATAATAATTTGCTTAAATCACTCGCGGCATCGCTTTCTAACTATTCGTCAAATTTAATTAAAATCGCTTCAGCCATTCCGAAGATTAGCACGGACAAACAGACAGATTTTTTTTACAAATAGTTAATCATGTGATTAGTAATGACTGTGTTTGGCAGAAAAAAGCACTAGCAAGCGCTTGTAAGCAAAATGGAAACTAAACAGTTTTCGGCCAGGACACGTTTGCTAACTTCAGTAGCGCTGACACAATCCGCCATTTTGCTTATTTAATTTGTTTGTTTTGAAGTAGAGTTTATAAGTTGTTTTGTGCAATATTAGTTTTAAGTAATATAATGACATGAATAAACATATTATACATGTTATTAAAAATTCATGATTGGTAAGTTTTTAATATGAATACTTTACAAACATATATTTAAATTAGGTTAGGTTCCCCGGTTAAATTAACTTCGTGTCCTAGAGGAAAATAGCTACTTACGATTTGACAGCGCTTACCGCTTACGATCGCCATTTTGATTACAAGCTTTTTTCTGCCAAACGTAGCCATTGTCATGCAAGAACCCCTCAGCTCAGTAAAAGGCACGGTCAGACCTGTAATATTGAAATAACTGGCTTCTTTAAACTCAATGTTAGCACAGTTTAAATTGATACTATTTTTAAACTATGATTAACCTGTATTATCTACGGTCTACACTACTCTTTGAGTATTAAACTGTACTAGATGGTATTGTTTATTATAATACTGGTGCGGGGTGAGTAAAAATGTCACACAAAAAAAGAACAATACCCAATCAAGAAAAGGCTTTATGCTATTAGTATAGTATAAGGTTAGGTATATAAGTATAATTATAAGGTTGCTTCTTGCTTGCATTAGTAGTATCAGCGTTACCTACTTTTATGCCTACACATTTTTGCACGCCTCATAGCGCAAAGCGTTATAGGGCTCTATTCTCCTCTCGACACGTCAAGGTCAAGCAATTTTGTGGCCGTAAAATGCCTCTATCATATCCACATTGCACTTATACGCTAATATGAACAGACGTACATATATCAAGAAAACACCCTAATTAATCCATATTATATTTTCCGAAAAATAATTTTATATTGCTACTTTGAAAACAAACGGTACAAAAAATTTAAATGAGCGTCCGGATGTTGATTTTGCATATGGTCACCACTGAGCTCAGATGAAGTAAAAAAAGGTAGATACAGCGCGGCCTTTGCTATTGGTGAAGCCAAAAAACTCTGCTCCTTTATATAAGCACACGAGTTCACGCTTCATGCACACACATGCATCAAACTACGCTCATTTTCGCTCAGTACTTCCAGGGCCGCGTATATAATAATATACAGTAATCTATGAGGGCCGCCGTGCAGTAAATTTGCCTATAAAACGCCGTCCTTTGTAGTTAAATGATACAAAAACAATACCAAATTGAACAAAAAGTGTGAAGCAATATCGTTTTACTCGTAAACACTCAATTAACTATATTTTAATTTGTTATCCCAACACAATTTTGAAGGTTATTCGAAGCACGAATGTCAATGTTTCGAGATTACGTAACGGGAGAATGTTGCCAGTACTTCTTATTTCTAATGGTCCATTAAAATTTCCATCCAAAATTTGGGTAATTAATTTTAGGCTAAATTATAAAAATATAATTATGTAGTCAGCATATTTTTTTAATTAGTTGTTATTATGTTATATCAAATTGAAGTCAAGGTAAATATTTAATTTTTTAAGTCGCTGATGTTTCTGTTTTAATTGTTGAGTACTTACAAACTATTTTACTATCAAAAAATATTTATGATTTTAGGCTACCAATGAACATTTCAATAAGACATGATTTTTTTACGTGGCGAGCCATGCTGCGGTTATACTATTAGTAGTACAGTTATACAACCTACTGGATTGGAAAGGATACGGTATTAACGTTGAATGTCGTGTACGTCACTCACCTTCGTTTTGCCGACAATATAGTCCTTATGGCACAATCGCTAGAGGACCTACGCACTATGTTCAATGACCTCAATAGTGTCTCCCAACGGATAGGTCTTAAAGTAAACATGGACAAAACAAAAGTCATGTGTAATGTCCATGTCACACCTATGCCGGTGGTTTTTGGGAGCACTTAGCTGAAGTTGTTGATGAGTATTTTTATTGGGACAAATAGTCCGACTAGGTAGGTCAATCGACGGATTCAACTCGGCTGGGCAGCGTTCGGGAGATTACAACACATCTTCTCGTCAGGAATACCTCAAAACTAGATTGTACAACCAATGCATTTTACCAGTGATGAAATATGGATCTGAGACGAGGTCTTTCACTGCTGGCCGTATGAGGAAGCTCGAAGTCGCTCAAGGGGCTATGAAGAGGGCTATGCTCAGGGGTTCAAACTTAGGAATGAGGATATCTGCAGCAGAACCAGAGTGACCGACATCGCCCAATGGATTAGTAAGCTGAAGTAGCAATTGACGGGCCATGTAGCTCGAAGAACCGAATACCGATGGGGAAAAAGGTTCTCGAGTGGCAGCCACGTGCTAGCAGGTGAAGTGTAGGACGTTCCCCCACTGGAGTCAAAACCTCGTAAGACATGCAGGAATTTGATGGATGCAGGTCGCTCAGGACCGTGCTTTGTGGCATTCCTTGGGGGAGGCCTATGTTCAGCGGTGGATTTGTGAAGGGTTTTAATGATGATGAATAATAATGGCATTACATTAATATGATACATAAATAGAATGGACGTTACGGGTAGAGTCCGTCTATCCATAGAGACCATTCTATTTATTTAGGTATAGGAGGATATAGAATTTTTATCGATATAATTTGGTACACTGTCTTATCCCTAGTATTAGTTCCGTGGACGTGCACTTCTGCTGTCAGCACCAAAATGGCGGAAATCAAATCGCTTCATCATGTCACGGTGTATAGCCAGTCCAGCGTACTTGTATATATAGAGATCAGTGCTAAGACGCCATCTCGTGCCATGGAATATAGATTGTGAAATTAATTAGTTCAGATGCGACATTTCTGTGGGTACTTAAGTATAGGACAAATATATTATTATACACATGTTTTTTGTAGAAATATATATCGTAATTAGGCTAATTTTTTTATATTTAAATATGGTAAAATATATTTGTAATTTAAATGTTACATTAATACGTTTTGTTAAAAATACATTTAGTATGTGTTTTTTATATTTGACATAGAATATAAAAAACATACTAAATGTATGTTTACATGTAACCTTTTAATACATTGAGATAAAAATATCGTTAATATGTAATTGTGATATAATTTTATGTAATATTAAAATAAGCAAATTATAATATGCCACAAAATAAATGACAAAATTCGTTTAAAAATTGCTTTCGATATAATTTACCTATTTAACAATACAATCTATTATTACCCACCGATCATTCTACCTATGTTTATTCTATGATAAAAAACCAACCGCGCGAAAACAGAAGTCACTTTTGTTTGAAATAGCTGTTCTAGTACGTAAGTACATATTACTTCAATGGTGTTCACGTTAGCTCCCGAAAAAATTGACGTATCGAGACCGAGTTTTTTTTACTAGCTTCAGAATTACATCAACTGGGTTCCCAATTACATATCAGTAGCCTAATACGAGAAGTTTGTTAATAAAATGATTTTAAAGTTTTATAAGTTTAATTACTAGTTACCACTAAAAATTTAAAGGCGCTTTCATTTTTAGGCCTTGATAGGCAAAGGACAAATGTATATAATATACATGATATATATATGACAAATTTTTCCTCGTAGTTGACACTACACGTACTCCTGAGCAGTGGCGTAGCTACGTTGGGGCTGGGTGGGGCAGTGCCCCGGGGCCCGCAAGCTCAAGGGGCACCTCAGCCTCCATGAACGACGTTTGAAAAAATTGTACATATAATATTGTAATTGAATTTTAAAAGAATCGATTTTTTTACTTTTTGGCCCCTGAGAAACAAGCCACAAAAATTTCTTCCACTTCCAGAATATTAATCATCATTGTTAAAATAAAATCGTCTACTTATTTTCACACTACTGTACTGTACTCTGTACTGTACAGTACTAACTAAGTAACTGTACTCTACTTCGTCATTGTTTATTTTACTAGCCTCCGCCCGCGACTTCGTTCACCTGGTATGGACTAACATTGAAAATTTCTTCCTTTATTAAAATGACACTTTTCTCGGGATAAAACGGTGATGACGAGATGAAGCGGTGTGCTGAATTTCATCCAAATGCAAAAGTAGTTTTTACGTAAAACCGTAACAAACAAGCAAACTTTCACATTTATAAAATTACAAATAACCCTCCCCGGCTTCAAACGGGTTCATTTTAAATGTGATGTCAGTTATATTTAAAAAATCACTGTTCATAATAATTCATAATGAGATAAATATTATGGTTACGGTAAGTCAAATTTAGGAGATAAATATATTATTATGCTAGCGCGGACTTTTGGTCTAGACTTTTTGAATAACTACAATTCCTTAGTACATTATTTTAATGTATCTCTTTAAAGTTTAGCGATTTTTGACGACTTATAAATACCAAATATTGAACACTTTTTATTATTCAAAGTTAATTAGAATGTATTGTACATACTAAACTTCCGAAAAAAATCTCTAAATGGCAGTGAAAAACGTTTTTAAAATCCGTTGCGTGGTGATTGCGTAGTTTAAAAGAACGTAGAAGTGGTAAAGGGTTGTTTTAAAAACTCGAAAACTACCATTTCTTTATTCATTTATTTTATCAGAAGACCCAAGATCAGTCAATCACCCCTTAAAATAAAATGTATCGTACAAACTGCAACACCTTATTTCATACCGAGATTTAAATTTCAAAACCTCATAGTTAGGGCTACCAGATCCGAAAATGAGTTTTCCTGGCAAAATCCCGAACTTTTCAATAAATTTCCTGACATTGACGGGAGGCAGCAAAAATATCTAATTATAAAAAACTCGCGCATGTGCTTAACATATTATGCGCAATATTCAGCAATAAAAAGGACGAGCCAGATCATATGAATGAAACAATGTTATTGTTGAAATTGGATTCATTTATTATATTTTTTGTGCTTAAACTGTTTAAGAAATATTTTAATTTGTACTTCTTATATTTTTCTCTTTCTGTTTATAAATTTCTAAGATTTTCAAATTTCCCCTGCTTCCCTAAAAGAGGGCTAAAATTCCAGACATGTCAGGAAAATTCCTCTCATCTGGTAACCCTAATCGTAGTAAATACCTACGTCGTTATTAGGAAGACGCTACTTCCCATCTCCTGATTTGTTTCCCACTGTTCCCACTCCTACGACACCCGCGGGATGATATGAGGTAGTTGATATGCTTGCACCGCCACTACACGGTAACGCCACTCTTACTAAGGGTTGAATTTTCCGAAATTCTTTCTTAGTGGATGCTTACATCCTAAAAGGCAGCTACTGTCAGATTTCTATGTCTAGTTTTTTGGGATGGGCGTCATGATTTAATATTTTTCATACAAACTTTGCACCACCTTTTTTAAGTCCCTAAGGATAGATTTTTGAGGAAACTAAAAATGTGAAATTTATTATTTTTAATTCCAGTGTGACTTTCATATTTAAAAAAAACGTCAATATATTTTTCTCTATTCCCTCTGTAGGTTACTAGGTAATGGATTATTTTCAAAATCGCTAAATCCGTATCCATTTATTTCACTTTTGTATAGAAAAAGGGTGACAAACGAGCACACAGTTCACCTGATAGTAAGTGGATGCTGTGATCCATATACATATGTCTATATCACCAATTAAGAATCAAAATGCAGATGCGTTGTCACCCCTGAGCACTAAGATGTAATGCCTCGTTTATAGTAAATAATGTCTCCGGTTCTCTACCCTCACCATACGAAACACAGCAACATCACGCTAGTATTCTGTGAGAGCGTGGTCCTGCATCGGTCGAGCCGACCCATTCGTGCTACAATCATAATATAGCTGCAGCGTGACTTTGACACGTAATATACAGATTGCCTTTAGTAAGTTTCAAGTCAATCGCCCCGTAGAATAACAAGTTTCATACAAACTGTATTACCCTATTTCATTCCCTTAGAGGTTGAATTTTCCTTGACCCTTTCTTAGTGGATTCCTACGTTATAAAAGGCAGTTTCTGTCCCATTTTCAGATTTCTACATATAGCGGTATGGGCTTAGAATGAGTGAGTTAACCGTCAAATGCCTTTTGATCAAGTCATACCTGCGTCTTCGGCGGCCGAGTTGCATATATGATAATTATATTAATGAACAGTTCAAAAGAAAGTGGAACGAAAGTGAATGCAAGTAAGACGAAAGTTATGGTTTTTGAAAGAGAAGAAAGTAAAACGATGTGAAATAATGTGTGAAATAAGAATATAAGGGGAGATGGTCGAGCAAGTAGATTAATTTGTATATTTGGGATGTGTATTCAGCAGGGATGGGAGACGTGATAAGAAAATTTTTTAGATTAAAAAAAATAGATATAGAACGACGAGTGAATGCAGTAAATAAAGTAAATGGGGCGCTACTCTACGTCAGAATATGCCAAATAATGCACGTATGGCTATTCACAGTGCTGTATTAGTCCCTACTTTAACGTATGGTAGTGAAAGTTAGCTGTGGCAGAAGAAGCACGAAAGTAGAATAAATGCAGTAGAAATGCGGTCGCTAAGGAGTATGTTAGGGCTGAATCTGAGTGACAGGGTGAGAAACTGTGTGATAAAAGCAAAGTGTGGTTTGCAAGATGATGCGGTGACCAGGATTTGAACGAGGAAAGACTGATAAGGAAATATATGTTGCAGAAGTGAATGGAAGAGTCGGAAAGGGAAGTCGTAGGCGAAAGTTGTCGACCAAATTGGCGATATATTAAAAATGGGCGATATATGGATGTGGAGGAGGCGAGAGAGGTATCTCAAGATCCTGCTAAATAGAAGTCTGTAGTTCCTGCCTACCCCTCGGGGTGACAGGAGTGAGTGTTTGTGTTATATGTTATGTATGTGTATATATAAATATATGTATTGGGGAGTACGATTAAATAGTATCTGCTGCGTTACACATACTACATTGTAGTTTGCACATTTAAATAATTTAGTTTAGTTCAAATAGGGTCCCAATTTCATTTTTGCCCCGGGGCCCCTGGCTGCATAGCTACGCCACTGCTCCTGAGAGGACTTTCTCTTCCTGAAACGCCTCAAAACTTATTTGAGAGACTCCACAGGCCAAGAAAGACTAAACGGTTTAGCGTTAATGTCAATCCACCGCAGAATTGACATCGACACCGAGAAGGTAATTGATTTACAAGATTACCGCCAAGAACTTTCTTGAATAAGAAATAACAAAATTTTATACTTTTTTATAGTAATACTATGAAAACAAGGATATTCACCAAGGCAGTTACGAGAAAATACGTTTAAACAAAGCTAACAACTGTTTTAGTGGCTGTTTCGTTCGTGGTTATGTTCATAATTGTTCATTACGCACAAAGGGGGACGCCCATTTTCGGCCATGGAACGCCCAACAATGTGAATTTGTTAAAAAATTATATTATTTACAAACCCCAAGCATACCACTGCAAGACTTAAAGATAGAGTAAGTTCAATCTGCGTAGAATGGACTATAAAAATAATAATAAAAAGCTGAAGGTACTCCATGTCCCAATACTGACATTGGGATGGCAGTCACCTCAGTACCCCGTGACCATGGGTGCTATAAAGCACCTGAAACGTCAGGAATTAATAATAATAGTATAATAATAATATAGCCATTTATTTCCGAACTTTGGGGTTACATAATATTTGTGTTTGAGTTCCTATTGTAATACTAGTTAAAGTAAGTCCCTCTGTTCGGTGTGCCTTTTGGCATAGGCCTCCAAAAGAAAAAACACGCGTCGGGAATTAAAAGTTAAAGAAATTAAAAGCAATAAAATTGGTAAAAGTAGTCGTTAAAAAGCTGTATTTGTGAAAATAAAAAGCTTTATATCATAAAAATCCCGACTTTTTTTAAACCAATTCCTTAACCATTTCATTATTTTAATTGCATATTATCATTTCCATATGCTTTTATATGTGGGCACCCATGGCCGAAGTGTCTATGAACAGTGGGCATCCCCCTTTACGGCTCAGTAGGGTATTTGTTTTGGTTTGTCCTTCATACCCTTTTCTATTTAAATGTATTGAAACATTTTCTACGCTAGATGCCACCCAAATCTCTAGAACATTTTTTTTATTTTAGGCAACACATAAGCCGCTATACAGAGACAATTTCGGACTTAAGATAAAACTCGACAATGTCATAATTTGAGTCCGGGCTAGTGTTGCCAGGTGTTCTGATTTGCGCGGGATGTCCCGATTTTCAAGGGTCTGATAACACGTCCCGATTCACCCTTGATCGGGACGCCAAATGTCCCGATTTTCACTAACCTTTTTTAGTCTATAGGTACTTTAATCCATAATTTTGACAGCAAAAATGATTACATCTGTTAGCTACTACTACAATAAAATATTTTTACTACAAAATTTTGTCACCAGTCGAAAATGTGTTCATGAAATTCTCAGAGCACCTCAGAGCACTCCCTATGGTATGTGCGAAAGAAAATGCAAAGAGATGCAACATCTCTTCGCAGCGCCAGTGAATCGAGCCGATCGGAAAGCACTCGGTCGTCGACGATTCGAGCCGCTCTGCGCTGGATGCGGTCAAGTAGAAGGAGCTGGTACTGGGGAGCCCCAGCCCAGAGATGGGAAAAGTATTCCATGTGCGGCCAAACATGCGCCTTGTAAAGTTGCAGGCGGTGTGCCGGCATGAAATACTGTCCTGCTCTGCTGAGCACGCCAAGCTTTTTAGAGGCCTTCTCTTCCAAGTGACAACGAAACTGCACGTCACTCGATATGTCGACGCCGAGGATTCCGACACTGGCTACGGCAACAAGCGGAGTGCCTTGAAACTAAGGAGATACGACAAAGGGGTCCTTTTTAGCCGTTAACGCGCAAACTTGTGTCTTCTGGGGGTTAAACTGGGCTAGATTTAGTCGCCCACAATCCGAAACTCTGTTCAGCAAAGACTGACAGACACAAGTTTATCCCGGTACTCGGAGACGTTTTCCCGAGAAATATTGGCACGGCCGGTGTATAGAGCATCACCAGTGCTGTCATCTGCATAGCAATGAATGTTACGGGATTGCAACATATCATTGATATGCAGAAGAAACAGTGTTGGCGATAGCACGCAGCCTTGTGGAACACCAGCATTAATAGGCTTATAATAGGAGCTTGCACCGTCTACAACGACCTTGATGCTCCGATCTGCAAGAAATCAGGTGATCCAATCGCACAATTTCTCGGGAAGCCCATAGGAAGGGAGCTTCGAAAGAAGCGCCTTTTGTGCCAAACCCGATCGAAGGCCTTCGCAATGTCCAAACTAACGGCCAATGCCTCCCCCTTGGACACTACTGCCTCCGCCCATCTATGAGTTAGGTAGACCAGAAGATCACCAGCTGATCGACCACGGCGAAAACCATATTGGCGATCACTAATCAGCTGGTGATCCTCAAGGTACCTCATGAGCTGGCAGTTAACAATAGACTCCATTGTTTTGGAGAACAAGGATGGTGATGGCAATAGGCCGTTAGTTGAATGGGTCTGAGCGGTCGCCTTTTTTAGGGATCGGGTGGACGAAAGCCGTCTTCCATGATTTTGGGACTACGCCTAGGGAGTAGAAATACCGGAAAAGACGCGTTAAAACCGGTGCCAACTCTGGAGCACATGTCCTCAGCACAATTAGGGGGATTCCGTCAGGCCCACTCGACTTGTGGATGTCCAAGGAGAGGAGTGCTTTGCGAACCGAGCGCTGTATGAACTGCACTTCCGGCGTGGAGCACTCACACCGCGGGATGGTCGGCGGCGTACTCCCGCTGTCATCGAGAGTCGAGTTGGACGCAAAGAGAGAGCCTAGCAGATCGGCTTTCTCCTTTGCGGTATGGGCCAGTGAGTTGTCCTCCCTGTGCAGAGATGGAAGAGATGTCTGACAGAAATTCCCCTGGACAGCCGTGGCGAGAGACCAGAATGCACGGGTTCCAGAAGGAAGGTGAACTAGTTTCTCGCCAATTCTGCCTATGTGCTCTGACTTTGCCTTGGCAATGACTCTTTTGAAGGACTTAGAGGCGGAATTATACATCTTTTTTAGAGCGCTGGTGTTTTCCCGGGATGGTGGGCACATCCCGGGACGTTGATGCGTCAGCCCAGGCTTGGCAGCACTCCTGTTTAAGCATGATGCTATTTTACAGGAGCGACCAAACCATGACTGTGATTTGCCTCCAATGGGCACCACATAGGAAGGAATAAAAAGTTCCATACCCTGAAGTACCACATCAGCGACAGAATCCGCAACAAACTTTGGGATCGTCCGGCGAGAAGCAAACCCGCCCCCAAGGGTAGGATGCAAAGAAAGACCGCATCACATCCCAATCGGCTGACCTATAGTGCCAAACACGGCGGCAGCCTGCAGAATGCAACTGCGATTTCAGCGTGAGTAACATCACACACCGGAAAAGACAATGGTCCGAGGAGCCTACTAAAGGGGGCGTTGACGGAAATCTGATATCCGTCCAGTTGAGAGGTCAACAGAAGGTTCAACAGGGAAGGTGCATGATCCTCCACATCTGGAATCCGCGTAGGCGAAGTAACCAGTTGTGTCAGACCATATGCCAAGGCAAAATCATGAAAAGATCTCCCCGCATGATCGGTTAAACGTGAACCAAGCCATTCGGCTTGATGGGCGTTAAAGTCGCCGAGGATCACGGTCTCTGCTGAGGGGATCTGCTGTAGCAACTAATCTGTAGCCATTTGGACGTGGTCGAAGAGTCAGTCTGTTTCTGCATCACCGCTATGGGACCTATAGAGGCACCCGTAGACGCGCGGATGGTTGTCGCTGTCTACGCGTAGCCTACGTAGCCAAAGGATGGACAGGTCCGAACCTTCAAATCTGCTGAGGCGTCGAGAACAGATGTCCTCACTGACGTAAACGCAAACTCCAGCCCGAGGCACAACGGAGTGTTCCAGTTTGTACCCCGGGTAGGAGAGATGCGAGACATGAGCCGGAGAGGACACCTGCGTCTCGGTCAGAAAGAGCAGAGCCGGCCTCACCGTCTCGAGATGGTAGTGGACGGCGTTTAGGTTAGAGTGAAGTCGTCTGATATTGCAGAAATTCACGGATAGCGTCGCAGGGGTCGCCTTGGTATTGTTGCTCCGTTTGCCCCGAGAGTTGTAGTCTTGAGCGGAATTTTGCCCCCCCCCCCCCCCAGAATACGCGAGGCATCCTGAACACCCACGCTCAAGAGTGGAGAAACATGGTCGTGGATGCTCAGCGAGGGATTCTCCAGGGGTGCTGGTACCCTCCGGGACTACCCCAGGAGGGTACCAGCATCATCATTTAATTCCGCTACCATGTTTATGAGGGGGGGGGATTTGGGCCTCCGGCCACCTGCACTCACCAGACGAAACGCGGAAGCAGAGCTTCCACTTCACGCCGGTATTCTGTGAGGTCGTGGTACCACCCCGGTTTGACCCGGCCCACACGTGCAACAGCAAAGCTGCCGCGTGGCTCTACCACTGTTGTGATAGGATGAAAAGTTATTCGTTTATGAAATCAGTCTCGACTAATAAAGTAAAAAATAAAGCGCAAAAGTAAAGTAAAGTAAAGTTACGGCCTATATACGTCCCACTGCTGGGCACAGGCCTCCCTCATTTCTGAGAGAGTTTTAGAGCAAGTAAATGTCCGCCGCGCTGCCCCAATGCGTGTTGGCGAACTTCACATGTTTTCGAAAGAATTTTTTAAATTCCTCAGACATGCAGGTTTCCTCACAATGTTTTCCTTCACCGCCACGCATGTGGTAAATCACCACTTAAAATTGCAATTAACAATTTCATTGATGCCGACGGGGATAGAAGCCAGGTTACTCGCATACTGTGATATTTACAGTTAGCGTTAACCATCTGAGCTACCACGGCACTCGATAAAGCACAAAAAGGCTACAAAATAACCTATATTTTGTAGCCATTGTAGATATCCCGATGTGAAAACCGAATTCCCGATTATTTTTACCTTCCGTCCCGAAATTTGACTTGCTAGACCGGGCAACACTAGTCCAGGAAATCGTGTCTGAATACAAGATGTATTGTAGTTAGTCAAAATGT
Source organism: Parnassius apollo (assembly GCA_907164705.1). NCBI lineage: Eukaryota > Metazoa > Arthropoda > Insecta > Lepidoptera > Papilionidae > Parnassius > Parnassius apollo. Next base: position 12,773,572 of record CAJQZP010000885.1, read on the forward strand.
GGAATGGACATGGTTTAGATATGAGGACACTGTTGTTATCTTCTTGTTTTTACTTTATTTAAAGAGAAATAAGTATAGTTTTTATTATTCATTAATTAGTCTATCGCTGAATAGACTGCAGCACCGCCCAAATTTTGACGGAATCAAAGGCTTTCACATGATTTACCGCTGCATTGGAAGATGTTTTCAAGCTACTGGACTAAAAAGAATACGATATTATCAGTAATGGCAGTATGACACTATATGTACTCCTGAGAGGACTTTCTCTACTCTGAAACGCCTCAAAACTTAATTGAGAAACTCCACAAGCCAGGAAAGATTAAACGGTTTAGCGTTAATGTCAATCCACCGCAGAATCGACATCGACACCAAGTATGTAATTGATTTGTTCGCTGCAAAGAAAGCTAGAAGACTAAATTTAATTTTGTAATAAGATGTTAATATTTCTGTAATGGTTATCTAATAAATATATATGATAAGTAACAACATTTTATTTCTTTTAATAAAACGATTTTATGTTTTTCTACTGTTCCACCAAATCAAACTTTTTTTTTTATTAAAACGATTTTATGTTTTCCTACTGTTCCACCAAATCAAACATTTTATTTCTTTTATTAAAACGATTTTAGGTTTTTCTACTGTTCCACTAAATCAACCCCCCGAAATTATTTTCTGGCTACGGCCTTGCAAGTAACAAAGAATTTTAGTTATTAATTTATTTTTATAATCTTTATTGCTAACACCTTAATAAATAGGGAAACAAAGGGCGGACTTAATGCCTAATGACTAAATGTTTTTGATTCGAAACTTTGATAGCGCGATTTAGGCTTCGATAAGTTTCGCTTGTGCCGCGACGACAGCGCCGCCACATTACCCACTTGCTCAGACCGGAGGTCGATGGTATAGTCTAGTTGTCGACGAATGTGCAAGTGCCAGGAGATTGCCTTGTAGTCTGCGGTGAGTCGAGAAGAAGGCAAGTAATCTGCGAGAGTGCTGTGATGCAGAGGCGATCATTAAGGCTCAGAGCCGTGTCGAACACTAGCGCAGAGGTAGCTTGTAGGAACAGGAAGTATTATTATTCCAGTGGCGCGGTGAACCTTGTAAGGCTAGATGGCTTGCAGGATGTTAAGACTGCAGACGATACCTGCTCGGGAGCGAATGGATAGGGTACTTAATGACGATGACGAAGCTTGAAGAACTTGAATCACGTCGGGGTCACCAGTTTGGCCGTGAATCGAAAAGGGGAGATTTCCCGCCGGACAAGGTATTCTGCCCGGGGAGCGGCCAACGCTCCGTGATAGTTCGGAGCTATTCTATATATACTGTTTTTGATTCGGAACTTTCAGTTTCGCTTGTGGCGCGATGACAGCGCCGCCACAATATATTGAAATTGCAAATAATAAAATACCTAAATATATATAATATAATTTATAAGCAATTACATATATATATATATATATATATATATATATATATATATATATAATTCCATTTTTTTTACAGGATGGGGTAACAAACGAGCACACAGTCCACCTGATGGTAAGTGGTTGCTGTGGCCTATAGACAACTACATCAATCCTCGATTACGAATCAAAATGCAGATGCGTTGTCACCCGTGAGGACTAATGCCCCTATTACACCACCCTGAATCAGGGCCCTGAATGAAAGGTAGGCGTGGCCCCTAGTTAGGGACGTCAGTTATTACACTACCCTGATTTTACGCCCTTACTCAGTCATAGGGATGGACAAGTGAAGAAGTACCTATATATATTTATTGAATCGATATTTTTAAAGTAATTTTAACAAATCATTTATTGTCTCGAGTAAGCACATCTATAGGATGCAACATCGCTCATTAAAAACATCAAAGCTTATGTACGATATATCGATTTTTTCGATGTTTTTATCATCATTTAAATATATACATACATACATAAGGAATAAATAATCATTTTGAACAGAAATGAAACAAAGAAGTATAATAATCAAACATTATATTTATTTTATTTTAGGAAGTTTTACACTATTTATTTTTACACATTTAATTTTATCGAATAATTATCAGAAAACAAGAATTAATTAAATATTTTTTACGTTTATTTCTTTCGAATTGAATTTTAAAATAACAATTTTGTCATCCTGCTACCTAGTAAGTGGTTTCTCTTCTGGGTGATTGTAGATCCAGCCTCTGAAAATAACCGCTCACGGGATACCGAAGTTGTCACGATAGGCAAATAGATCTTACCTAGACTATGAAGCTTGGGAAATAACCCTTTCATTATATCCCACATGTAATATATGAAACTCGTCATTTGTTATGATGTGGTGCGTTATTTTTTTATGGTAGTTCCATATATATGTTACACATCTAGACTACCGCATCACTAACAATCTCTAAGTAACTATACCGAAATACAAACAGGCGAATAACCGCCTTTTTGTTGACTCGTAATTAAAATTTTCGAGATTGAGTTATTACTTCTAAAAACTCGTAAGCCTTCTAACTTTAAAAATTTAGACGTTATTTAACTTTGACATATTTTGTTTCGAATATTTATTTTTTGGCAACATAATCATAATGTCAAAAAATAATGAGTAAATCAAATGATAATCATCGTTCACAACTTTTAACATACGGAATTTTATATCTTCGAATAGTTGTTTGGTTGGTTCTTAAAAAATAGCTTATGAAGAACCATATTTATGAACGATATATCGATGTTTGAAAGAATTTATGTATCGTTTGCATCCCTAGTCGCGCTTCGAACAAGAGCTCTTAGTGTTATTACACTGCACGGTAGAAGGGCACCGCAGACCGGGTCCACTTTGACGCCCTAATTAGGGACCCTTACTCCCTTTCTCTTATTACACCTCCCTGAATCTGGGCGTAGGGAGCCTGATTCAGGGTAGTGTTATAGGGGTATAAGATAGAATGCATCGTTTCCAGTAAAAAGGGTCTTCTTTGAGAGCGTAGTGCTTCCCCGGTCGAGCCTACCCATTCGTGCTTACAACTATACTACTAACTACTAATATAGCTATAGCATGGCTCTACCACATATATATATATATATATATATATATATATATATATATATATATATATATATATGGCGTTCCTCAGGGAAGTATCCTTGGTCCGGGCTTATTTTCGGTCTACGTGAATGATCAATGATTTATGATATGGTTTTAACCTAAAACTAGACAAAGGGAAGTTGTTCGCTTTTACAGATGAGACAGCTTTAGTATTTCATAGTTCATCTTGGAATCAACACGTAACTTAGAAAATGAGCTGTGATGACTTATAAAATGGCTATAACATAATTTATGGACTAGTCCATATACTAAACTACAGCGTCTCCAACCATCTAATATTAAAATAGTAGCTTACACCTGTCCAAATTCCACCCATCATGATTCCTGCTTGAATGTGTGTGCTACTATTGAACAGTTACCAAAAATAAAATACTATGGTGTATTAGTTGACTCAACACTTTTCTGGAAGTATCACTTTGAAACACTAACCAAAAGGAACCGTTTTCCGTATCCGTATATTCATATATAATTTTCTTATCGCACTGTTGATTGTTTAGATTTGTTGTGCTTCTCTGATCTAGTTTTGATTAAGAGCACACTGTCAGCAAATTGTCAGTCACTTACGTATTGTGTTCATGTTTCGTCTGGGCGTCCGAGGCTTTACTACAATTTTATCAAAGTTTAAAGAAGTGTCAGTTGTGAAACGCCTTTGTCAGGTAATTTCGCCGCCTGTAGGTATTTACTATATACGCCGTCGCTTCGATTGTTAAATTTAATTATGTAGTGTACGCATAAATAAATTTAACAATTGCGCATTCGAATGAAATTTAATATATAAGGGAAACATAAACATGGCATTAAACCGAGTTAAATAAGTAGTTTAAAACACGATCGAGTCAACCGTATGTGTTCAGCAGATTTAGTGGAGTACGCTGGCTGGAGTTTTTGTGTTTTAACGAGACTAACGAACAACGATTGATTTTAATAAAAAGAGATTAAACAGCTGTTATTTAACTACACAATGGTTGCTTTATACATACGTATACGTGGTAGAGCCACGCTGTAGCTATATTATAGTTGTAGCACCAATGGGTCGGCACGACCGGGGAAGGACCACGCTCTCACAGACTATCAGCGTGAAAGGGTTTCGTATGGTGAGTGTAGAAATCCGGAGACCCTTATTTACTGGAAACGAGGCAATCTATTTTAGTCCTCAGGGGTGACGACGCATCTGCGTTTTGATTCTTAATCGAAGATAAATGTACATATCTATGAGCCACAGCATCCATTTACCATCCGGTTGACTGTGTGCTCGTTTGTCACTCTTATTCTACAAAAAAAAACACTGTTGCTCTGCACAAGTACATTCGTTTCACAATAGGGTATTTTACACCATGTAAAAAAATCTAAAAATATATATTTATTTTTTAGATATAGATATAGATTTTGTAAAAAAGTTAACCAGAAATATTGATTTCTGTTTATAATCTTGCATTATAAATTTTATATTTCAATTTTTAGAATTTTTTGTGGGTGTGCCTCAAACCTGCAAAATGCTGTCCGCCATATTAGTCTGTCGTGACGTCACTGATACCGTCTAAGGCTCTAAGGGTATTAGTGTTCTGTGTCACTGATTAAGGAAACTAGCTAATGTGCTGTATTATTTCAAAAAATTTTTTAAATAATAATTACGATTATTGAGTTTTATTCCGAATTTAAGTAAAAACAGAAAGTACTAATCTACCAAGGATAAATAAGTTGATGGTGGCAATTTTTTTGCATGCAATCCCAATTTTAGTTCTGCTGAGTTGAGGAGGGTTAAATCATCAATGTACGTACAGTACCTATTACCAACTTTTGTTTATACAAAAACACAATACCAGGTCTGAGTGTATTTTGATAAAACATACTTTAGTAGCTATCATAGTTCAGTTTATCTATAGTTACAATCATTAATTATAATATCTAAGTTAACGTACCTAATTTATTACAAAATTTCACTTGCGATACCCTTCACCTCATGATGTTTTGTTTTGTATAAACGTTAGGTAAATATGTCATACGTACATCAAAATGATTTTCACAGAAAAATAGTCTACTTTTTGTAGACAATGTATTCGGGTATCTTCTTGCCGCCAAAATCTTCTTCTTGCTCGTATTTTGCATTCAGGCACTACACAACAATGCCATAGATGATAATGCATTATTAAACATAAAAAAGTATCTTATTCCATTGCAAAATCGGTAAAATTAAAAGACAGTGATGTCACGAGTTGAACACGAAAATTTAATGATTTCTTATATTTACGCGAACACTACACATTGAAATAATACTAGTTTTTACGGAATTTATCGCGTATATTTAACTTTAATACCCGACGTTTCGAACGCTTTACAGCACTCATGGTCACGGGCAGGACTGAGATGTTCAACGTCCATATGTCATAGTTAACCGCGGTTACCATAGATTAAAATTTAACTTTTGTTCCGATCTATGCAGTATGAACTTATGGTATCTTGAAGTCTTGCAGTTGTATGCTTGGGTTGGGATTTAATTTTATTTATTATAGGATCCCAAGCAGATGGTAGCACCCAGCCATCTTCTCTATTGAAATTAGGATGTTTTTTGATTTCAATAGCCTCGCGAATCATCCTTGGAAGGAATCGGTGTTCTTTAGCGAGGATCTGCGGTCTATCAAATCTGATGTAGTGACGGGGGCGATCCTGTACGTGTTCACAGACTGCAGACTTCCCGGAGCGTCGATTCTTCACATCAGCTATATGTTCTTTAACGCGGGTTTTTATTGATCTTTTAGTTTGTCCTATGTAGGAGAGACCACATTCACAATCAAGCTTGTACACTCCTGCATCTTGCAGAGGGACATTACACTTGACCGATGGTAAAAACTGACCAATCTTCTTCAGCGGCTTGAAGTATGTTTTGATGGAAGCGCGCTTCAAGATGTAGCCAATCTTGTCAGTGACTCCTCTAACATATGGCAGTACAGCAGGTACACGCTCGACTGTGGCCGGCTTCACTCGTTCACTGTGACGTAGGCGCGGGACTCGAAGCTTGTTGTCATGCAAAACTTGCTTGACATGGTGGAGCTCTGCAGCCAGATGTAAGGCAGTGTCTGAGTAATACTGCATATTCTACGGGCATATTGTTTTCTTCCAGCCTTCTAGTTACAATTGAGATGCAGTCTTCAACAGGTAAGCATGTAAACAATGACTGCACATCAAAACTGACCATAGTTTCATTGTCTGCCAGATGTAGGTCTTTAATCTCGCTGACAAAATGGTAGGAATCCTTTATGTGTGCTCTTGTATGTCCCCTGAGTGGTGAGAGTATTTTCGCTAAGTGTTGAGCCAATCTGTAAGTTGGTGAATCGATTTGGCTCACTATGGGACGTAATGGAGCATTGGGCTTGTGTATTTTTGGTAACCCATACAATTTTGGTGATTTGGCGCACGTAGGTATTATCCATTTTACGTCCAGATTTAATTTTTCGGAGTGTTTCTTTATGAGGTCACTAGTTGTTTTTAGTGTGCTATTTGTTGGGTCGTTTTTAACCTTTTTATAAGTACTTACATCCGACAAAAGTTCTTGTATTTTAGAATTATAATCTGACGTATCCATGACTACCGTGGCGTTTCCCTTATCTGCGCGGAGAATCGTAAGTTCGTGTTTATTGCGTAGGTTCTTTAACGCTATAAATTCGTCTTTGGGAAGATTCGGTTTAGGCACTGAACATCGACGTAACATAGACGAGATGTCTTGACGTATCGCCTCCAAATCTTCTTTCCGCATATTGTTTTTAAATAAACAGTCCTCGACACTACAGATAATTTCTTCGTACCATGAGTGCTGTAAAGCGTTCGAAACGTCGGGTATTAAAGTTAAATATACGCGATAAATTCCGTAAAAACTAGCATTATTTCAACACGAAAATTTAAACGATAGATTACAATTAATTTTATGGTTTTTTATGGTTAAATATATAAAAATATATATATATATATATATATATAAATATATATATATATATATATATATATATATAAAAATTATAGTGGTTCATTATCACTCTATGATTCATTATATACATATCACATTAGATTTTAATTAAGTCAGCGTTACTTCGGATATGAATACGTTAAGAGAAATAAGAATCTGTGTATGCCAGTACATTTGTACACTTAAGAAAAAGTAAAGTAAAGTTGCAGCCTGAATACGTTCCGCTACTGGGCAGAGGCCTCTTTACATTTCTTAGAGGGTTTTAGGACTAGGAAATGTCTGCCGCGCTGCCATGATAGAATGTTGGCAGATTTCACTTGCCTTCGATGATTTAGACATGCCGGTTTCCTCACGACGTTTTCCTTTACCGCCAAGCACATGGTAAATTAGCACTTAAATTAAAATTTCAATTAACAATTTAATTTATTAGAGTTGTTAGAAATTAATTTGCACAAATCCGCTCAATAAAATAAAAGGATGTGTCTTACCTAGTTTGAAGAGAACTTAATATAATAATAGAATTTAATTGATGTCGGCGACGATCGAAGCCGGATTGCTTATACAGTGAATTTACAGCGAAAACAAATTTACAGGGACTAATCTCTGAGCCCTAAGCTACCACGGCTTATATAATTTAGACAATTTGATAATATTGGAAAGTTATCCACAACCACAATCAGCTAAAAGCACATCAGCACCCTCATTATTAAAACATTGGAAATCCTTGCGGTTCGCATAAATAACCTTCACATAAACCTGTTAATAATTTCATTCTCTTCTCAGACTTTGGTGAATTACGGACTGTTGTGCGAGTTTGTGTATAGGTGGCACGATTGCAGTAAAAGACGAGACAGAATGCTAGTAGAAAGGCCTGACGACGTAGGCCAAAGTATGTTAAACTGGGAAAAAGAATAGTAAAAATAATTGTAGGGAGTCAAGAAAATGCGCGCGGGGAAGATCCACGTGCAAGTACCGCGCGCTTATCCGAAATTCCCGACCTGAGGGTTGACTGGGCCATTGGAAGTGATGTGTTGTTCTCATCTCTGGGTCGGAGGGCCAGTACCAGCACCTTCCACTTGTGTTCGCATTTACGACGGGGAGTGTTCTGAGAAATTTTACGACAAAACTCACGTTCATCTTTATACTTGGTGGTCCACTTCCGTGCGATTTAATAGGAGGTTTCTTCCTCGTACGACTACTTTGTGGAGTCGGCCAACATCGGAGATTTTTCCGGACCGATACGAATTGGAATATGGTCTTTCAAGAAACAAGCTTATTCCTTTTTAAAAGTGCAGCAAAGTACCTGCAATTCTCTTGGGATTGCAGTTGTTCGAGGGCGGTGGTCTTACGATGATCACTAACCAACAGATGAGCAACATGCTCGTTTGCCACCTCTTCTAAAAAAAGGGCGCTATAATCCTGTCCTGCGCAGATGGCTCGTCTTCCTTGATACTGGCCGCCGTGAAAAAAATTCAATCTGAAGAACATTATTACTTATTTGTTCGGGATACGAGCGATTTCTCAAAAGCATTACGCATAGCTTAAAGACCGCATCTGGGATAACGTTTTCATTTGTTGATTGGCAACGCATTCGGGTTGCGGGAGGTTTTTAACATTTTCTTACAGAAGCAAAGTATGCGTGGTCTCCCAAATCACGGTTGGAATTTATTTTGAAAGCATTTACTTTAAACGCATGACTAAGGTGGAGAAAGAGTGGAATCACATAGCGTGCAAGGTGTTGATTGGTTCCCGCATGCTCGATATCAACTGGTGAATTTCATTGGTCCCTATCCCGACTGTGGGGAATATGTATGTGTATGAACCACGTTAATTTTACTTAACCTATTTTTACACATATTATGGTTTCGGATCTATATTTTAGTTATTGAAAAGATAACTTTGTATCCCATTTAAAGGGTATTGCGCTCACGAAGGAGTACGAGATTTGACAAATTCAAAGTTTTTAAGGAGAAGGAGTGCAAAGAACTTGTATACAATATGTGTTATAAATATATTAAATTACATAAAATAAGACAGTGGTATATAAACAGTGGTGAGTCACTTGAGAATCACCAGCTGATTAGTGATTGCTAATACGATTTTTGTCGTAGTCGATCATCTGTTGATCTTCTGGTCTACCTGACTCATAGATGGGCGACGGCAGTAGAGTCCAAGGGGGAGGCATTGGCCGTTAGTTTGGAAATTGTGAAGGCCTTCGGTCGGGTTTGGCACAAAGCGCTTCTTTCGAACCTCCCTTCCTATGGGCTTCCCAAGTAATTGTGCAATTAGATCACCAGCTTTCTTGCAGATCGGAGCATAAAGGTCGTTGTAGACGGTGCAAGCTCCGATTGCAAGCCTATTAATGCTAGTATTCCACAAGGCTGTGTGCTATCACCAACGCTGATTTTTCTGCATATCAATGATATGTTGCAAGCCTGCAACTTTCATAGCTATGCAGATGACAGCACTGGTGATGCTCTGTACACCGGCCGTGCCAATATTTCTCAGGGAAACATCCCCGAGTACCGGGACAAACTTGTGTCTGAAGTCGAGTCTTTGCTGAACAGAGTCTCGGATTGGGGTCGACTAAATCTAGTCCAGGTTAACCCTCAGAAGACACAATTTGTGCGTTAACCGCTAAAAAGAACCCCTTTCTCGTATCTCCTCAGTTTCAAGGCACTCCCCTTGTTGCCTCAGCCAGTATCGGAATCCTCGGCGTCAACACATCGACTGACGTGCAGTTTCGTGGTCACTTGGAAGAGAAGGCCAAATTGGCTCTAAAAAGTTTGGCGTCCTGAGCAGAGCGGGATAGTATTTTATGCCGGCACACTGCCTGCAACTTTACAAGGCGCAGGTTCGGCCGCACATGGAAAACTATTCCCATCTCTGGGCTGGGGCTCCCCAGTGCCAGCTCCTTCCACTTGACCTCATCCAGCGCAGAGTGGCTCGAATCGTCGACGACCGAGTGCTTTCCGATTGGCTCGATTCACTGGCGCTGCGAAGAGATGTTGCATCTCTTTGCGTATTTTATCGCATCTATCACGTTTATTATGAGGAATTGATCGGATTAATCCCCGCCGCCAAATTTCATGAATTCACTACGTGGCAAACCTCCCGATACCATCCACACTATCCGGATGCTTGACGGTCCACCACTGTACGTTTCATTAGGAGTTTTCTTCCGCGTACAACTTTTCTGTGGAAAAGTTTACCACCGGCGATTTTTTCGGACCGATACGACCGCCAATGCACCCGCAATTCCCCTAGTGTTGCGGTTGTTCATGGTCTGCGGTAGTCACTTAACATCAGGTGAACCGTATGCACGTTTGCCCCTTCTTTTAAAAAAAAAATATTATTTACATTCATACGACAGTCGCACAGATTTGAGATTGTCGCCAAAGAATTTTAAAATTTCGCCAACAAATAATTACTTACAGATTGACTAACTTAATAATATGTGGAGTTTCAAAGCAAAAAGTGTTTATTTTATATTTATTTTTATTAGGTATGTATGTTTTACGTATAAGTCGCAACTGCAAGTAAAATACACTTACTTAATGTACAAACTTAAAATTCTATGAATAACGACCGTATTCGACTACTGCGCGACCACTAGTGCGTTTGAGATCTGCTATATTCTGTGTCTTCACGTGCGGTGTATCGACTTAATTAATTACCAACACATGAAAATCGTGTTGACAAATCTGATCACGCAGACTCGACGACTCCCAGCCTCCCGAACAAGCCGGTTTCCGAAAAAGCTTCAGTACCATAGACCACATACATACCCTGCGGCAGATTGTACAGAAGACCGAAGAGTACAATCTGCCACTTTGCCTGGCATATGTGGACTATGAGAAAGCCTTTGATTCCGTCGAAATTTGGGCGTTGCTACAGTCCCTTCAGCGGTGCCAAGTTGACTGTCGGTATATCGAAGTGCTGAAGTATTTGGACAGTAGGGTTATGATGGCTATCTGAGTACAGAACCAGAGTTCAAAACCTATCCAACTACAGAGAGGTGTAAGACAGGATGACGTTATATCCCCGAAACTCTTCACGGCTGCATTGGAAGACATTTTCAAGCTACGGGATTGGAAAGGATACGGTATTAACATAATGGCGAGTACATCACTCACCTTCGATTTGCCGACGATATAGTCTGGCAGAATCGCTGGAGGACCTAAGCACTTTGCTCAATGACCTCAATAGTGCCTCTCAACGGATAGGTCTTAAGATGAACATGGACAAAACAAAGATCATGTTTAATGTCCACGTCACACCTATGCCGGTAGTTGTTGGGAGCACTAAGCTCGAAGTTGTTGACGAGTACGTTTACCTGGGACAAATAGTCAGACTAGGTAACTCCAACTTCGACCGAGAGGTCAATTGACGGATTCAACTCGGCTGGGCAGCGTTCGGGAAATTACGACACATCTTCTCGTCAGGTATACCCAACTGAACCAGTGCTCAGTGCGTGATGCCAATGATGACTTACGGATCTGAGACGTGGTCCTTCACTGCTGGCCGTATGAGGACGCTCAAGGTCGCTCAGCGCGCTATGGAGAGAGCTATGCTCGGAGTTTCTCTGCGTGATAGACTCAGAAATTAGGATATCCGCAGTAAAACCAGAGTGACTGACATAGCCCAACTGATTAGAAAGCTGAAATCGCAATGGGCCGGCCATATAGCTCGAAGAACCGATAACCGATGGGGAAGAAAGGTTCTCGAGTGGCAGTCTCGTACCGCTAGGCGTAGTGTAGGGCGACCCCCCACTAGATGGAGTGACGACCTGGTAAGATATGCAGGAAGTCGATGGTGCTTTGTGGCATTACTTGGGGGAGGCCTATGTTCAGCAGTGGATTTGTGATGGGTTGTGTGGTATGGTACATGAAAATCGTTGGGTAATATTTGTCCGCATAAAACATAATTATTGTATGCTAAGTCGATTAAAATATTATATTTGTCAAAAGCAGACGACTAATTTAGGCGTTACTAGCTGTACGAGCAAGTACATGATATTTCAACAGTTTAGAAAATAATGCTGATATCGCGCCTGCGCGCGCGACACGTTCACTATAATTACATTTTTTATTCATAAGTATTTTCAGTACAATAAACGCTCTCTACGGAAACGGACACAGTTTTAATTACCACATCCCGTAACGTAGAAGATACAACCTACATTAATATACTACATATCAATTATATGTAGAGGGTCACAATTCACAAAATACCCCCTACATTTTGGTCCTTCGAGCTTTCGACGTGAACTAAGACTTGCATATTACGTCTACAATAGTTCAACAGTAAAGTGTATTTGAAAAAAAAAAAAAAAGAGTAATTCGTGATTCTATCTGTAGTGTCACTTTGGTTGCTGGCCTCCCACAAGCGGGTCTCACCAGCTTGATTGAGGTGCATACTACGGTAAGAGTCGCAGTCACACGTATCTGAAACCAACTATTTACAACATCGTTCTTAAACCATGGAGAACCTACTTCAACAGCAGAGAACAATCATTGAATCTATCCTTAAAATTGAGGCTAACTTCAAAAAAGGATTCTGATTCACGTAAGTCAGGAACATACATACAGAAAAGGTTGGATGCTTTGAATGCTCAATGGGAGGTGTTCAACATGAATCATGGTGTTCTAAAAAAAACAGACAGTGACTTGGATGACGACTATTTCATCAATGATACCTACACCACCACAAAGAAGCGGTACGAAGCGATTCGTGACATGCTGACGAACTACGAGGTGAAAACTGCGGAAACTGAAGTACCATCAAGGTCTGATGAGTTCATTAGCCAACAACGCACTAATTTCCGGGCGCTCTCTAGGGTGATTAAAAACATCAACACCAAAGAGTTGACAGAAAAGTGGGAAATTTGTGACAAACTGAATTCGCTGCAGTCTCGCTGGAAACTGATCGACGAGCTCCACTGGCAAATCGATAACCTGACTTCTGGCGGTGATGTAGGCTACGAAGAAGAGTTTTCTGCATACGAAACCTTGTACGAAACTACAAAAAAGGGATTTGAATCGTAAGCTTAACTCAGTATCTCAACAGCATCAGCAAGTGCCTACAATTGAGATTCCTTCTTTTTCTGGTAATTATACCCAGTGGCCTACATTCATGGACCTCTACTGTGAAGCCATCCACAACAATGTCATGTTGACAAAAACGCAAAAGATGCAGCACCTCAAGGGCAAACTTAAAGGCGAGGCGGAGCGCATCGTACAGCATCTTACAGTATCAGCTGATAATTACGACACCTGTTGGGAGATACTCACCCATAGGTACAACAACCGACAACTTTTGTTTACAAAACATATACAAACCCTTATGGGACAACCGGCGTTGCAAACACAGAATGCATACGAGCTGAAGAAGCTACATGACACAAGTGTCGAGACCATACATGCTATTCACAATCTGGGCATCGACACAACGACTTGGGATCCGATCCTGGTGCACATTCTCACTGGCAAATTGGACTCCGACACGTATGCAGCCTACATGGAGATCAGAAAGGCTCCGAGAGAGCTACCTTCCTTGGATGAGCTGATAAACTTCTTGGAAAACAAGTTTACTGCGCTTGAACCTGTTCAAAAGAAGAGACAGACACCTAACAAGTCAAACAATTCGACCAACAAGGAGGCAACAGCTCAATTTAAGAAGAACTTTAACAACACCAACAGGCGTAGTTTTCTTCGAGCATATCATACAAGCACAGACAAAAATTGCCCGCTGTGTAAAAACAATCATATTTTACTCTACTGCAAGTCGTTTCAAGACATGTCACCGGAAGACAAAATGAGGTCAATTTCGCAACTACATATTTGTCGCAATTGCCTGTACTTACACAACGACAATAAATGCAACTCCAACAAAAGATGCCGCGTGTGCAAAGAAGCACACCACACAACATTGCACGTTATTTACCGCAAAGTTGAAATCGCGGTCTCAAATAACGTTATACCTAGCAACAAGCCACATACGTCACAGCAAAAAGGCAAACCACGTGTCTGGAAATTATAACGAAGTCCTACTAGCGACCGTTCAATTAAAGGTGATGGCAGCTGATGGATCGACTGTTCAATTGCGATGCCTTCTCGACCAAGGATCACAGATAAATCTAATAACTGAAGATGCTGCGCAACGGCTGGGACTGCAAAGACAAAATCGAAACGCCACAGTCTCAGGCATAGGGACGTCAGCACATCATAGCAACGGAACCGTACGGTTAGACTGTGAGTCTTTGTACGGAGGCCATTCATTTACAATCGAAGCCATGGTAATGGCCAACATGCTCAGCAACCTGCCTAATTACACCTTCGAAAAACAAGACTGGCCACATATTCAGAACATACAACTGGCGGATCCCGACTTCAACATCTCGAGACCAGTGGACGTTCTGTTAGACGCTGGAGTGTATGCTGACATAGTAATGAGTGGTATGCTACGAGGACCCTCACACGCACCCATGGCTCAACAGACAAAAGTGGGCTGGGTACTGCTGGGCAATATCAAAACCTTCAACTGCCACGTGCTCATTAATCTTGACGATGTATCTCGATTTTGGGAGATGGAGGAGATAACCGAAACCAATCACAATCTAACATCAGAGGAAGAATACTGTGAATCTATTTATTCAACCACAACAACAAGAAAAGAAGACGGACGATATGCAGTCAGACTTCCAATGAAAATAAACTACGAACAAACCTTGGGCACTTCTAAGCCACAGGCAATCGCACTATTTCGGCAGTTAGAAAAACGATTGGCCAAACAGGAAACATTTTCTACGTCATACAAGATGTTTATTGACGAATATCTACAACTCGGCCACATGAAGCCATGCACTGAACACCATAAGCCAAGCTACTTCTTACCTCATCACGGCGTACAAAAGCTGGACTCAACAACTACAAAATTGCGCGTAGTCTTTAATGCCTCTGCCAAGACAAGTACAGGACAAAGCTTGAACGATCTCATGGAGTGCGGGCCTAACCTCCAACAAGACCTACAATCTATGATTCTACGTTGGCGAGCCTTTCAATACGTCTACACTGCAGACATTGAGAAGTTTTACCGTCAAGTACTGATACACGATGAAGATCAACACCTGCAAAAAATTGTATGGCGTGACTCTGCTACAGATCTCATCAAAGAATACCAACTGTGCACTGTAACATATGGTACCAAAGCTGCACCATTTTTGGCAATGCGCACCATAATACAACTCGTAATGGACGATGGACACCGCTATCCTCTCGCGGCAGAGATCCTTACTCACCAGCTGTATGTGGATGACCTACTTGGTGGCAGCAACGACATGTTAGAAGCACAAGACGCTCAAAACCAATTGATTGACCTGTTAAAAGGCGGTGGGTTCAATCTTCGCAAATGGACTAATAACCACCCCAGATTGCTTCAAACTTTACCTGAACATCTCATAAGCCAGAATATGTTTGACTTCAAGGACGCAGAGAGTAACAAAACACTCGGCTTAACCTGGAATCCGCACACTGATCAGTTTACATTCAAGGCGCCACTTAGTAACACACGTGACGTCACAACGAAGCGGACATTGCTCTCTGATCTATCAAAATTATATGACCCACTTGGTTGGCTGTCTCCGGTAACAATGAAGGCAAAACTCATATTTCAACAAGCTTGGCTTGCTTCAACAAATTGGGATGAACCTCTTCCGGAAGACATACAACAAGAGTGGACAACCTTTCAACAAGAATTGCCCACTATCAATACCATCGCTTTACAACGCTGGATTGGTAACACTAAACAACCCATCGAGTTACACGGATTCAGTGACGCCTCCGAGAAAGCCTACGGCTGCGTTATCTACTGTAAATCTATTAGTGAAGAAGGGCAACAAATTATCACGCTGGTGGCGGGAAAAACTAAGCTCGCACCATTAAGAAAACCCCCGTCTTTACCACGGCTTGAACTATGCGGTGCCCTACTACTGTCTCGACTTATGAAAAAGGTCATAGAGTCAATAAACTCACAGATTGTAACAATACATGGTTGGACAGATTCTATGATCGTGATGGGTTGGTTACAAGGGGGGGCCTTCAAGATGGACTACATTTGTGGCTAATCGCGTAACACAGATCACTGTCATCATGCCATCGGGATGCTGGAGGCACGTCAAGTCTGAATATAACCCAGCAGATTGTGCCAGCAGAGGCCTAACTCCACTACAACTGGCGAATCATCATTTATGGTGGGGACCTATTTGGCTAAAAGACAACGATCTCCCACTTCAAGACCAATTCCACACAACTGTTGAAGAGAAAAAGGTCAAACAAGTTTGCGTGTCACAAAGGTCGATGCCATTAATCGGAGAACTTTTAAACAAACACAGCTGTATGGCACGCGTAACTCGAATCCTAAGTTGGATACTTCGGTTCATAAACAATGCACGTGACGTCAACAATGCCATGCGGTCATCGTACTTAGCAACGAGTGACCTGCAGAACGCACATAATGCAATTATCAAGGCTATACAAACTAATCATTTCGCCGACGACATTGCACAACTCAATAAACATCATAAAGTGCGAATAACAAGCAGCATTTTAAACTTAAATCCATTCCTGGACAAACACGAAATCTTACGTGTAGGAGGACGTCTGGAAAATGCCAACTTAAGTCAAGAACAAAAACATCCAATTATCTTACCTTACAATGACAGGTTAACGGAGTTACTGATCGACCAAGCGCACAAGAGGACCCTGCATGGTGGAGCCAGACTAACTCTATCATATCTACGCAACAGATATTGGATTATCAGCGGTTTGAGAGCAGTGAAAAAACGACTTATACGGTGCATCACGTGTCATCGCTTCAAAACTATCAACAACAACCAACTTATGGGTGATTTACCTCCTCCACGCGTCACACCATCAAGGCCTTTCACACACACCGGTGTAGATTTCACTGGGCATGTGGAGGTAAAGGCTAACAAGGGCAGAGGAATAAAGACAATGAAGGCCTACGTAGCTGTATTTGTGTGTCTGTGCACAAAAGCTCTTCACCTCGAACTTGTCTCCGATCTCAGCACAGTGGCTTTTCTGAACGCCTTGAAACGAATGTGTGCCCGCCGAGGAAAGCCCCGTCACATCTACAGCGACAACGGCACCAACTTCGTGGGCGCAGCAAGAGCATTGGAAAAACAACGAAAGGAGGCATTACAATGCTACATAAACAATGACGTCATAACTAACATGTCAGAGTGGGGCATTGAATGGCATTTTAACGCCCCTTCCTGGCCTACTGCTGGTGGACTCTACGAAGCTGCAGTAAAAAGCCTGAAACATCACCTCAAACGAGTACTTGGGGATCAAAAACTTACGTTCGAGGAATTTTCTACACTGTTGGCGCAGATTGAAGGATGTCTCAACTCTCGCCCCCTGGTGGCGTTGTCAGAGAATATCGAAGACCTTGACTGCTTGACACCAGCTCACTTCCTAATCGGCGAGCCTTCTCTAGAATCACCACTATCCGCTGAGGGTAATGACATGACCTTCTCTACAAGATGGCAACTTACGGAGAAAATGTACAAGGACTTCTGGAGAAGGTGGTCTACTGACTATCTTCAAACTCTACAAACTCGAAGCAAATGGCACTTCCCTACTAAAAACTTAGAAGTTGGGGACGTCGTTATCGTCAGAGAAGACAACATTCCTCCTGCCAAATGGATCCTGGGACGGGTGTTGGAGACTCACCCAGGTGCGGACGGCCGGGTACGAGTCGTCACACTGAAAACTAAAACAAGTAATATGAAGCGACCGATTACAAAATTGTCACGCCTTCCGTTGGATCCGTCATCTTATACAACTGCATCTTCTGACGTTGACACTACGAAGCCTGCAATAAATACACAAAGAAAACGAAGAAACAACAACGGCAAAAAACACTTCAACAACCTTTTTTGTACGTTACTACTTATATTTTCGATGTGTGTTGGACCTACTACGCAACAAATGATCAACATAACAAGGCTTAGCAGTTCAAGAGTCGTTTATTTTGACAAGGTGTCTGATGTGCAGATTATTCAAGATAAGTGGAAAATGGTTGTATACTACAACATGACGACATATTGGCGGAGTTTGGACAACATACAAAACTATGTCAACCATTTGAACACATTATGCAAGAAGGAAGCAGCCTATCTTACAATTTCATCCCAGTTTCAACACGAACTTAACGAAATTCAACACTATAACGATATCTTACGATCAGAACATGGACCGTCTCGAAGAAAAAGAGGACTAGTGAATGGAATAGGATACCTAGCAAACTCCCTTTTTGGTACTCTGGATGAGAGATTTGCCAATCAGTACGTGAAGGATATCAACATAATCCAGTCAAACGAAAATCATCTATTGAATCTCTACAAAAATCACACATCGATCATCGAAAGTGAATATAATCTTCTAAAAAGAAACGAGGAAGTAATGAACACACAATTTCGTATCATCGACAATCATCTCGCTGAAACGGAAAAACGCATACAAATCAGCCATGACAATGCTATGTACATAACAGCTACCGCTCTGGCCGTGAACTTGATCATTTCAAACATACGACAAATACAACAGCAACTCCTAGACCTAGTAACTGACGTGAAGGACGGGAGAGTTGACACCCATCTCATCAAGCCCAACCAATTTGAAGATCAGCTCAACATCATCTCCGGTCATTTACCAAGCGAGTTATCGCTACCCTGTGTGAACACACGCCATTGCACGCGAAGCCTATACAAGCTGGCGCGAGTGCACGTGCGCTTAACAAGTGCATACATAATATTCGAAGTGAAGCTACCGCTAATAAACAACGAACAATATGAACTTAACCACATCATTCCTATTCCGCAAATAACTGGACACACAGAGAAAACTATAGTACTCACATCTGAATACCTTGCTGTAAACCTAAAAGGGGACATGATAATACCCTTAGAAAACCGAGATGTATCATCATGCTTAAATCTGCAAGAAAACAAAATGTTATGTGCTATCAATCAACCTATTTACAACATTAAGGTAGCCGATACATTATGTGAAGCGCAAATATTAAACAATGGCGACTCATCAACATGCCGCACAAGAGTATTGGATTGCAACGACAGGTGGGTGCGATTACACAATCGTGGCGCGTGGCTGTTCTCCTGTTGCGAAGACTGCACGATGCGCATTTTCTGCCCAGCTGGAGTGACGTCACAGCACTTACACGGCACGGGGATTATGTTACTCGGACTTGGGTGTATGCTCAAGGGAGAAAGCTTCATCATTCATGCTCGCAACGACTATCACAGCGAGTTGAAACTAACAGGCAGTGAAGAAAGAATGTACATGCGTGAATCAAGCCTGAACCACATACTGACAGACTTTAATCATACATTTGGACCTGAAGATCATAAAGACGCCTTACAAGAGCTGAAAAACAACATTGATAAGGTCAAGGAACAGCAACAAACACTGAGTGTACAATCACTCACACATGACACACACAACTATGTGTTGTACACCTTAGTCGGATTTATTATTGTAGCCTTCATTGCATGGGGGACTTTCCGGCTGAAAAGAAGATGTCAAGGCTGCAGCGTGAATCTTCGCGACAAGCCAGACCCCAACAATGTCGAGCAGCCAACCCAAGGACATTCATCGGAGCATGGGGTCTCGGACATCGATAGTGTGGATGCGGTGATCGCAACGGCTGCCCGTAAACTCAATAGGGGTTCATCGCCTTAAACTTTCTTCTTGTTTATAAAATTGGCAAGATGTACGAGCAAGTACATGATATTTCAACAGTTTAGAAAATAATGCTGATATCGCGCCTGCGCGCGCGACACGTTCACTATAATTACATTTTTTATTCATAAGTATTTTCAGTACAATAAACGCTCTCTACGGAAACGGACACAGTTTTAATTACCACATCCCGTAACGTAGAAGATACAACCTACATTAATATACTACATATCAATTATATGTAGAGGGTCACAATTCACAAAATACCCCCTACACTAGCCAACGACTAACATTTAGATATACGCCAAAAATTTAACTTGTCTATATAAAAGACAATGTTTACGTCATTTAAAAAAAAAACTTGCCTTTTAGGAGCTACACATCGATTAAAGCCCCCCCCTTCACCTACCACATAGTTCACCATTGTCTGAGGTTTTATCCATACACTGACGGTTAGTAGTATATTCACGTCTTTTTCTGTCACCAAGGTAGAGCGGCGCTGCTACTTTGGAGCTGCCTTGAAGAGAGATATTTGACAGATTTCATCGTCATTTTCAGAAATTAATCTGTTAGGAAAATGTAAGGTTTAATGTTTCTTTATGTAATATTAGTTATACGTATAATCTAATTAGATTAGAAATGAATAAACCAAACTACGGATAATTTAAAAAAAAAAGTTAAATAAATTGATTTACGTACATAACTCAATGGTTAAATTTATGCAAAAACTAGATACCTACTTCAATACCTTTTTTGTAAAGAAATATATGTTTATTGAAAAGTTATGGCAGGTTTTTTCTTATTTATCGACAGAGTACACTTTCATCGTAGTCACATAAACAATAATTAAATTCTAATTTGAAGAAAATACGGTGACAATAGATGTGCATATTTATCTATCTATCTATATATCTATTTATATAAAACACAAAAATGTTTCTACCTGTGTCCGTTATAGAATTTGAAACTAGCGATTTTGATGAATTTTATGTGTTTGAATGGGATAGTTTAGTTTGAAGGAGATGATTTATATTCACATTTGGACTCGGTAGGTGGCGCTGTTGTCGAGATCTTCAATAGTTTATTGAATTACTATACTTCAATAGTTTTATTTTTATACTAAAATATTAATGTAGAAAATTTGTTACAACAAACATTTCATTTTCATACTCAGCGTTTAAGAAAATTACTTATAAATAGAATCTATTTCATTTAATCAAAAATAGGAAACAGAAATCTCATTGCTACTCTCAACCCAATTGAAACCCCTCCAGACAGACTGTGCTTCGACAGTAAGTGAAACGTAAAATGGATTCTTCTCGGCTATTGAGTTAGTTAATAGAGGATTATTCTTACCTTCTACTTGATTTACCTTTGCTTAGTTCGCTTTTCTTTATTTTAGATATTTTTGTTGGAATATCGCTATCCTGTTATAGCTGCAAAATCTTCTTTCATTACTAAAAAAAGACGTATTAATGCTGGAATTGGACAGTGGTAACGTAAACGTTTTAGTTTTTGGTTATGTGTGAATATTATATAAGTGTAACAAAAAAAGAAGTTCTCTTTCTATGCTATTGATATAATTAGGAAAAGAAATAAAATGTGTTTTTGACTCACAAACCTAATATAGACATTAATTTCGTAGACATAATCACGCAGGGAGTCGATGGATGCAGGTGGCTCAGGGGCGTATTTTATGACAATTTATTTGGGAGGCCTATGTTCAGCAGTAGCCTTGTTGTTAACTATAGTGAGATTATAGTAATAGTGATAGATCTACGCTCGCTTATCAACATAAATTTGGGACACTCCTAGAGAATCACAAAGCTGGTCTTCAGTAGATGCCATGAGGTTAAGATAAAATATCTAAAGCTCATGCCAAAAAATGCCAAAAAATAAATAAAAATTTGTTATAGAAATTATATCTCTTCGCATAGAACCGACAAAAAACTGGTCTCTTTTCTTTTAAATAATTATTATAATTCCATTTTGATATAATGGAATTAGTCATTGAATTATTTCATAACGAAAGTCTAAGTATCGTATAACGAAAGCTACCAGAGTCGAGCGTGGGGATTCCGGTTGCAGGTGGTTAAAAATCCTGATTTTTAGAAAAAAACCTAGTGTTCAGCCAGCATCCCATGTAATTACGTTTTATTTTCTAATTTAACATGCATTTATTTCAACTCCTAGTTATGGCCGTTATCAACAGCTTAATATTATACATTTCTCTACAAATTTTCTTTACTATTAATGTGTGTATGAAGTCGTATCTCTTCCCATTATTGCACAAGTCTCAAGTCAAGATCTACCATCTCAGAAATCCGCACACAAATACCAAAAACTTTACGATGTAACATTTAATATCTCAACTAAAGTCGATATTATGAAAGTTTTAGAATTTAAAAAACGCTTGTTAGTAGTATACAAAAATAAAAACAGCTATGCAGTCCAATAATCAGCTTTAAATTATTTGATGCTTTTCAAACAACGTAATTCGTTTATTTTTGCTGTAATCTAAAGCTACTCAATGAATTTCTGTTGCTCGCAAGATTCAATTACTGAAGAAAATGTAAAGCTAACAGACTGCGGCCTCATTTACTGCGAAAGCACGCAAACTTACCTATTTAAATCTCCAAAGCAGTTTACTTAATTTTCCATTATATAAATTCTCTTTTAAAATACCATTACTTGTGAGTACATTTTATATTGAATGTTTCGATAGAGGTGAAGCATCTAGCATAATCAATCATTATTTTACTGCGAATTTTTGCCCGATTTTCGGCTAGTTAAGCAAGTCGAACGACTTGTGTCTAGTGAATAAAACTTATCTTAAATAAATAAGAATAATTAATTAGGTCCGTTGAGTTTAAAAAAAAACATATTTAAACTACTGGCTTAGAATGCACACTAGCAGTGTTCTTCTACTTTTCTTTTTCCTTTTTTTTATATAGGGGAAGAGGTTTCACATAATTTTAAGTGACTACCGCGGCCCATGAACAACTGCAACACCAGAGGAATTGCAGGTGCGTTGCCGTCCTTTTAGAAAGGAGTAAGCTCTTTTCTTGAAGGTCCCGAGGTCGTATCGGTCCGGAAAAATCGCCAGTGGTAAACAATTCCACAGAGAAGTTATGGAATAAAATATATTTTACATTTCCCTTTTTTGTTTTTCTTTTAGCGACATGTAAAATATAACAATGAAGTGAGAGTAATCACTTTTAGTTTTTGAAAAAATGGCTAACATTTTCATCGCATTATATCAACTGTCATGTTTATATAGTTCAGGCCTTGGACAAAATATCATACTTAAATTATGTAAGGTTCGGGCAATCTAATCAGTGGCGAAGCCTCTATAGAAGCCCAGAAGCCCGGCTTGCCTTATCAAGCTGAATCAATCAATAATATCAAGTAATAAAATAACTCGTAAATTGTTTTAAACCATTTCAAATTTCCCGCGCACTCTGTTCGACCTCGTAGCCTTAGGAATACTGCTGTCATACATATAAGGAGAGTTGAATTGAGCGATTTGCTGTCTCCCTCGCACGCTTGGGCTTTTTACCGGGCTTTCGAGAAGACGATTGCTCCTTTTCTAACCTGTGGCAAAATTTTCTCTAATGAAATATAACTACGAAATCTTTATTACTATTGAGCCACAAGCCTGCTTTGCCCTGAAGTTGCTTAGGAGTGCGTTAGCGACTAGCGAATGGAGTGCGGGCCATTCGTATGCAAGTTCACTTAACATTTCAATGTTTGTTTTTGTTGTGTTTGTTACAAATTTATGCTTCTTAAAAGATTTTCAGTGAAATGGGAGGATAATAGTGTTCATTGTGATAAATATAAGTGTGTTGAAATGCTAATCGGCGAGTAAAAGGTAAAATCTTTAAAAATGAAATTTAATATTCAATAAACATTTCTTCATACTTTAAATGTAGGTACAGGACTCTTTAGTATTAAAGTTTAATTAAGTTAGGCGTATTTAAAGGTTTAATAACTCAATATTTATGTTACCATATGAATTAAAAATATAATTTTGAACTGCAGCATAAAATATGAGACACCTCGGTTTAATTTTATAGTAAATAAGTGTTGCAATCTTTTTTAACGTGAAACCCAAATTTTAATGTAATAAATCAAAAGAATACAGAAGAATTTATTGAGGTTTTTAAAGAGTATTCCCTCTAGTTGTTTTCAGTATATAAAATTTTAATAGCGCCATCTACTTAATTCTATAGGTAAAGTCATTTTATCGAACGAAAATTGGTTGATTCTCACGATGGTACCTAAAGATTACTCTAGATGGCACAAATACGCTATCGGCTAATTTAATATTTATATTACCATATGAGTTTAAAAATATCATTTTGTACGGTTTATTATAAATTGAAAATGAATAGTTATATAATAAATAGTCATTATTTTATGGTAAAAAATTAGCAAAGCTTTATATTCTCATTATAACTATCTAATTCCTGTCGTAATCTGTTCTCTTATGCATATAACTTAAACAAAATAATTTCTAGCTATCACATCTGCCAGGCGTCCCTTTTTTAACTTTATACATAGTTTGTTTGTACTATGTTCATGCTTCTCTTTTGTTCATGTGTTGTATTGTTTGTAAATATCTCAAGCAAACCCAAACGGCTCTTTTCAAAACCACCGAAGGTGTGCAATTGCATATTTCATACAATCTATCTAGCTGTAGTATGCTTTCTGTGTGCTTTGTTAAACACGTCCTTGACAACACTGAATACGAAACTAAAGAGTGGAGACAGCTCAAGATTGGTGTATTTTCATTAAACTGCTAAAAACAACAAAACCATATCTTGGGCTTGCCCTAGTTTGGAGCCCTAGCTTTGCCACTGAATCTAATCGTGTATCGTTAACTAGCAATGTACGGTACTAACTAACCCCAACAATATCATCAACCTACAGTCCACGTTCCCAACAACAATGTCACATACAAGATATACGCCGCGTAGGAGCTATCATCGTGTCGGTGTCGCAAGAGGCGTGAAAAGAAAAACTAAAACAGAAGTTGGGCTGCAACATTGCTATAACAACTCAAAAATAATAAAAAACGACGGGTTGCTCTCCGGGAATGCCGGCAGAAGTGAAAACTTGAATATTAACGTTGTGCATTTTTGATATTTTGGAATGGTTAGGGAATCATTTAATTATCAGTATAAAAGTACTCTCATTTATGTGGTAGAATACAATATT
This sequence comes from Parnassius apollo, assembly GCA_907164705.1. Classification (NCBI taxonomy): domain Eukaryota; kingdom Metazoa; phylum Arthropoda; class Insecta; order Lepidoptera; family Papilionidae; genus Parnassius; species Parnassius apollo. The sequence continues at coordinate 12,798,625 of CAJQZP010000885.1, forward strand.
TATTTATTGCGCTATCGTACACAAACATGACAATTTATATTACATTAAAAAGTTTATCTCTCAGAAAACGCGGCGTACTATCTACTCTCCATCCGTCTTACAAATTTTCGATCAGGTCATGTGTCCTGACGCGAGTTTATCATTTTTCACCCATTACAAAAGAAGTGTACAACGCCGCTAAAGAAGTTTTCACTTCAATATTCTGACTATAAAAGGCCCTGTACCTCGTCAAGCCACACTACATGCGACGACACGTCAAAGAGTGAAACCAGCCTGCATTCTCATCTAGTCTACCACAGACTAACTAGTAGATTCATCTATACCGTATATTTCTTCATATCACGTCTATTTCGTTGGTCTCTAATTAAATCCTCACATAAACAACCAAATGCTTACTTTAAAACTTTTTTAAACCCAAACATATACTGTGTGTTTTACTGCTCGTTGCTTGTGAGTAAAAAAACGATGTCTTAGCAGTAATTATTATTAGTTTGGAAAATGCGTCAAAAGATCAAAATTTTTTCAAATATTTTGATATCTTTATTATTTGCCCTTTTACCAAAATATAGTAATATAATCGCGTTCTCGTACAAGTTCAAACTGTAGATTTAACATTTTTTCTTCCAATTGTTATTTAATTATTATTTTACTCGAACAATATTTGAAATATCGAAATAAACTGAGACTGACTGACTGTCTGACAATTTTTTTTCGCGTTTTTTAATACAAATTGGTCTATAATGCTAAAATGTCCGAAATACAATTTTGATTTTCAACGTGACCAAACCTGGGATTATTTAAATGAAAATATTAATTAAAAGGCTATCATAATAAAATTTGCGTAATTACCGGAAATTCCGGTTTCGTAACGATGTTTACGTAAACTTCAGAGAAGAATGTTTTCTACAATGATTGTTCGCATAATTTAATGAAGACGGAGTTTAGTTGTAGGTGGATGTTATAACTAGTCTGACCATAAATGACATTACAATTTAAAAAGTTCTTTATTACGTAAGAAACTTCTATTGATTTACTACGATTTCATGTATTGCTTTTCAACGTGATTGTTAAATTAAATTTTGGAATAGGGCGTTAAGACGTTTCCCCTAGCGAACAACCTTGAGCGTTTGGTCCTATACAATCCATGCGCTCTCGCTACAATATATCGCGTAAAAATACGCCCGAATTTTTGGAATTATTTCAATTAAAAAAGAAAATCGAACTTAAAAAATTAAATAAAACGTGGATAAAATAGATTTTTAAACTATCTATCCATTAGTGTAATCCTCAAATGATTACAGTGTTGCCTTTAGCAACAGATGCATGTAATCAGTAATTTCAGTCATTTTTTTAAAAGTAGATTTTAAATGTATTTATAACACATAAAAACAAATTAGAACGTGGAATGTGATGATAGGATATCAAACATTAATAACGTGCTTTTAGATGTAGCTTATTTCTCATAACTAATAAGATAATAGTCTCTGAAAAACGCACTTTTGCAAGATTTTGGTCGAGTACCGCCAACAGATTTGCGGTGTTTGCTTCGTACAATGGTGGTATGGAACCGTTAGCCATTTTTAAGATGCTTCAAAAGCTAAGTATCAGCTGTATGTGTATGTATCGTACCATCGACAGTTACCCTTTACGGAAACAAAAAATTATTATCAGTGATTATTCAGAGAAAGACGTCAGGCCCGGAGGGGTTACAGAAATGTATTTTTACTATTGTCAAACATAAGCACAAGCGATATGAGGATGAGCTGAAGTCTGGCCTTCCTCCAGTCCAGTACTGGAACCGAATCTCAAGAAATCTTTAGAGCAAGCAGTTGCTAAATGTTTCATTGTTGGTCTAAGTTACTATGCTGTTTCTTTGTATAAAAAGTTGTTAAAGTTACAGCCAATATACGTCCAACAGTTGAGGCACAGGCCTCCCCTCATTTCTGAGGGGGTTTTAGGGAAAGGAAATGTCCGCCACGCTGTCCCAATGCGTGTTGGCCAACTTTGCATGTCTTCTAAATACCTTTTCTTGGACATGCAGGTTTCCCCAGGATTATTTTTTTCAACACCGAGCACGTGGTAAAGCATTTAAAATTACACTTAACAATTTCACTGATGCCGGTGGGGATCGAACCCGGATTGCTCGCTTACTGTGAAATGTACAGGGAGCGCTAATACCATCTGAGCTCCATGGCGCTTAAAACTTGTAACAGAACTTAAATAGCCATATTAATTAGATTCCGTTTAATGCCTAATATATAATAATCGTTTAATATAAAAACGATATATCGTAGCGATTTCAAACTGTGCAGTTAAATCGAACGTTCCTAGTGTCTCCACACGCCTCCGATATCGACGTCGATCGGGCAGTTCTCCGCAGAAGCTCGCGCAAGATACATGTTAACCATAGATTATTTAACAATGGAAGATTATGACGCACTTGCTATATTAGGCCTGGTTATGTGTTTAAAGAAAAAAAGAAGTGGAGTCTATGGCGTAAAAACTGACTTATGAAAAGGAAGCAATTTTCTCATACCATCTTTTTATGTGAGTTGAAATTCGCTCCGCAAGATTGGCATATAACTATTTAAGGATGAATGAAAAGGCATATTTAAATCTGCTGACTTTAGTTTCTCCACTAATAAAGAAACAAGACACTGTAATGAGAGAAGCTATAAGTCCTCGTGAAAGATTAACTCTACACTGCGATTTCTAGCTACAGGACGTTCCTAACATGTATGAAGTTTTCTACAATAATATCACCGCAAGCTCTTAGCCAAATAATCCCTGAAACCTGTGATGCTCTGTACGAGGTTCTACGGAAAGATTACATAAAGTTAAGGAATGAAAAATTCCATCAAATGTAATATTCCTCTACAAGATGCAGGTGTGTACAAGCTAGATTGTGAATGTGGTCTCTCTTACATAGGTCAAACAAAGAGATCTATAAAAACCCGCGTGAAGGAACATATAGCTGATGTGAAGCACCGACGCTCCGGGAAGTCTGCAGTCTGCGAACATGTTCAAGATCGTCCCCACCATTACATTAGATTTGATAAACCACAAATTCTCGCAAAAGAACACCGATTCCTACCAAGGATGATACGCGAGGCTATTGAAATTAAAAAACATCCAAATTTCAATAGAGAAGATGGTTGGGTGCTACCATCTGCTTGGGATCCTATAATCAACAAAATTAAACCCAAACCCAAGCATACCACTGCAAGACTTCATGATACTATAAGCTCGTTTTGCGTAAATCGGACCAAAAATTAATATTAAAAAACTGAAGGTAGCCGGACTAACTATGACATTGGGACGTCAAACATCTCAGTCCCCCCCGTGACCATGGGCGCTGTAAAGCACCCGAAACGTCGGGATAATAATAAAAATAAATTAAAGTAATTAAACGCGATAAAATCCGTAAATAATAGTTTTATTCAATGAAAAATACTGTATTAATCAACAAATTATTTATTAATTAAACTTTTAGGACGTATTGAAGAACATTTTACGAATAAGTTACTTTTTTATTCATCATTAAAATTACGTAAACAGGAAGTAATTGTCAGATTGTATTATCAGATTGTGTATGGTCTGGCTATACTGGTGATATAAATTCCATTGATGATTGAGTGCGTGGTTGAGTGTAAATGATTTGAGTGGACGGTTGAGTGAAAATATTTTGAGTGTGTGGCTGAGTGTAAATGACTTGTGAGTGTGTGACTTAGTGGAAAGGTTTTGTATGTGTGGCTGAGAGGAAAAGTTTTTAATGTGTGGCTGTGTGGAAAATCTAGTATTTGCAAAGTCATCATATTTTCTTACAGTGTGTGATATAGCTAAGCAACCTATTTCAGCCAAAAACAGAGTTTCATTAATTATTTTTTTCTGCTATAATTCTCTGTTCTTTTGGTAACTCTTGTAGTTTCAACCCAACATTTTTGCCAAAAAGCTCAAAACGATTATTGGGTTCTTTAGGCCTTTTAAAATGATCATTTACGGACGTAAGTACGTCTTCAGTTAATGTATTTTTTTTTGGTCTTGGCCGAACACGACCCGAGATTAATGTAGCTCGTTCGCTGTCAGAACAGTTTGCCGAGATCGGTGTGTCTGATTCTTTATCGAAATAGGCCAGTGTTGGTGTGTCTCGATCGCTGTCTGGACAATCGTAGCTCGTTGAGCCGATGCCGGTGGTTGAATGTGCCTGTAAAATAGAATAACTATTATATTCCTGAAATTACTATACTAATCATGTACTCATTTTGTTACAGTTTCCAAAAACAGAAGAAGAGTGGAGAATAATAGCGAGAGAATTTAAGCAGAAATGGAACTTTCCTCACTGTTTAGGTGCTATAGATGGCAAGCACGTTGAAATCGTGCCCCCAAGTAACAGTGGCTCGTTTTATTATAACTATAAACATAGACACAGTATGGTATTACTAGCCATCGTTGATGCAAAATACAGATTCCTGTTAGTTGATTTTGGGACAATGGAATTTCCGATGGCGGAGTATTGTTGAATAAAAAATTTTATGAAAAACTTGAAAAAAGGCGTTAAATATTCCTACAGAAGAAAGGTTACATAATAGTCCACGAATACTGCCATATGTATTTGTAGCTGATGACGCGTTTCCTCTAAGAAGGGACATGATGAAGCCATTTCGGCAATATGACTTAGATAGTAGAATTAAGAAGATATTTAATTATCGGACATCGCGAGCACGCCGTATAGTCGAAAACGCTTTTGGCATACTAGCGGCGAGGTTCAGAATTTACAGAACACAAATGAATATGTCGCCTGAAACTATTGGGTCAGTCGTAAAAGCAACCTGTGCTTTCCATAATTATTTGATGTCATCATCGCTTAATTCATACGCTCCTTCAGAATGTTTCGATAGTGAACATTATGAGGAAGGTAGGATAACATCAGGATTCACAACAAAGGACTCAACACTTTAACCATTACAAAGAACTACATAATGCCGTACAATTCAAACAGCAAATCAGATAAGAAGTCAATTTATGACGTATTTTGTAACTCTTCAGTTACAAAATACGTCATAAATTGACTTCGGAAAGTTCCTTGGCAAGACAATTTTGTTCATTAATGTCAAAATACAGGACTTGTATTCGAGTAATATAATTAAGCAATAAATATTTTTTCAGAAATAAAAACTTACCTCATTTTCGTCATCATCTATATTTGATGTAAATGGTCTCGGTACTTCTTGATCGTATAAAAAACTCGATAACTCAAAGTACCATAAACGAGGTTTATAAATCTCGTCAGTCCCTGCTTCAGATTTACACGATTTTTTTATTTTATTGAGCTCTTTTTTATATTTCGTATTCTTAATCTTCTTAACCACTGTATCCCTGGTGGCATTTGGATCTATGGGTTTGTATTTTTCGATTAGCCTGTCGTAGGCGGCATTTTTTTGTTGCGGTCGTGGTAATCCTTACATGTAGTCTTCCAAAGGCAAGTTTCTTTTCTGTAGCTTTTTATAAAATGTTGAAGTAGTTCGCGGTGTTCAACTCTTTCGTCTTCCGACATGTTTCTGTGAAAGCGATGTGCACGTGCGAACACTAGCAAGCTAAGTGAAGTACTGCCGAACTGAGCGATCGCCACCGACTGCCACCGACGAACGATTATCGACAACGATTTTTCATACACTCGATCGATAAAACTGCGCAAACTGGTCTGCACAGATTTATCGCTACGATAAATCGTTACGTATGTATGAGGCATAAGACTTCAGAATTTAATTTTTAGAGGTTTAGGTGTTCGTTTTTGTGCAATATCTCCGAACGCAAAAAACAAAGGTTTTTATTTAGGTACATTTTATTTCCTAACCTTTATTTCCTTTGAACATTACTAACATTAATATAAAATTCTCGTTTTTAAAATCCGGCTACGCCATGTTGTATTTTAGGAAAACGTAATTAAGCCACGAGCCATTCAGATTGGAAAACTGACTTAATTTCCTCTTTTTTACCCATATTTATTTATTTTTACAGAATATACCGACAAGGGCATTCAAACCATATAAATTAATAAAATATTGTATTAAAAAAAATCAATTCCTTTAATAATCCTCTTTAAAATGTGTTGTGGAAGCTCTTAAGAGCTCGCTTTAAAATTTCAAAATGTTTAAACAAACCGAGTAAATCAGCACTTAACGGTGAAGAAACATATCTTTTGAAAACCTGCGTGTGTAAAAAATTTAAAATATATTTTTTCGAGGATACCTTAAGTCCGCCATAACGCATTAGGGTACCGCGTTAGTCTTCCCTATTTCAAAATTATTCTATTTCCAGTAATCAGCAGTGAGATAGAGCATTTCTTTACTTTTTTACAGCTGTATAAGTACGCGTTCTGAATAGTTTTTATTCCAACTTAAAATTTGTTATCATCATAAATATTGTAGCTCACCACATGGCTGCTGCCAAACGCAGGCCTCCAAAAAACGAGGTCCTGAGTCACCTGCATCTATCGATCAGTGGCGAAGTCTCCATAGAAGCCGAAAAGCCGGGCTTACTCAATAATATCGAACAGCTCAAATAGCTCAGTCAATAATATCAACTAATAAAATTACAAGTAAACTGTTTCAAACTCTTTCAAATTTGCCGCGCGCTCCTTTGTTCTACACAGGTCATGACGCCTGCATGGCTTCCATGCATGCTTCGGCAGGTTTACAACAATCACGGTTGTGATTGACGAATAACCTACCGTGTAATGCGGTAATTGATGCCTGCATGAACGCGTAATATATCACCATCCATTTTTTATCAATCATGATTGATGGAATCGATTGAAGCCTGCATGAGCGTGTAATTTACGCCTTATACATTTGAATATCTTTTGGTGAGAGTAAGAAAACATTATCGTGTCGCTCAACAGTATTAAGATCGATTTTAGTACGTCAGCCGGTTACTGAGACAGTCATAAAATATGTAATTACTCTAAGCATAAATAATTACGATAAATACCTAAATATAATTCTTTTTATTAGTCTGTGAATAATTTCTTTTGCCTACATATTAAACACTTTTTTACATAACGTTAGTCACATTTCTTCACAAAACCTGTAGAGTAATAACTTCTTTACCATTCGATATCATAATTCTTCAAAACAATAAATTTTCAAATAACCATTTGATGTTATCATCTATCAAAAAATACTCAATTTCTACTTTTCTAAGCATAACTGCATAACATGCCTTGGGCGGTACATTTTGAAGTTATCAGGTGGATTCCAATTATTAGAAGTAACAGTTTCGATTTCTAGTAACGATTCTTGTCAATATGGGACGCCAACTTGAAACCTGAATATTTTGATTTTTTTTATGCTTCCAGGCTCTCGTTGACGGTATCATGCATGTCACGTAACATTGCGAAATGTGTTGTTCTGATTTTTGGAAAATTTAATAACTTATTGATAAATGTATTGAAAATTAATTAAGCAATGTCAGTGCGGCGTCGTAGTTGACCTCGTTTACTGTCAGATGTTTTATTAATTTCAATGCGTCGCCTCTGACATGAGTTTTTCTTGGAATATTCGTGGACTAAAGTGATTTTAACTCGATATGTGCGTCTTCAAATTCGTGTCATTGTTTTTGTAATTTTAAATAATTAATTGTAATCGGTACACGGATTTGCTTTCATGCATAGCGTTTCCTAGTTTCTTCTCTAATTGATTTATTTTAAAAAAAAAATTTTGATGAATTAAATTCACCTTGCCCTTGATTAATAGTTTTCGGTTCATACAAGTTTTTTACATAATTTAATCGTTCTTCACATTTATTTAAATGCTCCTGCAACTTTATAGTTTTTAATCAATAAAAATAAAATAGGTCGTTATGTATGTATGAGTCGATACAATTGGCTGCTCTTCCAACAGTCTGTGGTTTTGAATAGATTTGTCGCAAAAACCGAAAACCCTTTCATAACTATTTTTAAACCGGTTCTTGAGATTTTTTTAGGTTATTTCTTTATTATTTTACGAGATATAATGCATTAAATATAGGAATAAGTTAAAATAATAATCAGATCCTTAACTGCTGCGATTTTAAATACGAATTTTAATTATTATTATTATTTTTATTATATATATGATATAATGCAATAAATTAAATTTGCAATTTTTCTGAGTTGCAGGTGTCTCAGGACCGTGCTTTTTGGCGTCCTTGGGGTAGGCCTATGTTCAGCACTTGTGAAAAGCTTTAATGATGATTAAGGGTTATATACAATTCACTTTGTAATGCATCTTAAAGTTATGTAGGTATATATATAATACATATAAAATTAAAATTACCATTTTATATATATATATATATATATATATATATATATATATATATATATATATATATATATATATATATATCAGAAGTAGTAGTTTATATAACAGAACATTAATTCATTTAGAATTATTCGTTTATTATTATTTTATAATTAAAATTATAAAATTTATAGTTATAATAGTGAGTTTTCAATAATTTTCTGTATACGTTATACTAAACATCATATTTCTAGCAACCTTCAAATTTTAGTAAGCTGATCTTCTGTGTAAATTACAAAATATTTAAAACTATCATTTTAAGATACATACTTTGATTATAATCAAAGGATACATACATTTCAATTGTATTCATACATTAATAACATATGCATTGTACAAGTTATGTTTAAATTAGATATGATCATAATACGATGTAATCGCAAACGTTTCTTTAAACGTAGGTAGGTACCTACATAGGTGTCACAAATCGTTTGCGCTGCTGGGATTGCAATTTGCAATTGCATAGAACTATTACTCTATGGCAATTTGTATTTTTGTCCGTTGTTATGAAAAATGATTACGCTGCTTTACATTGGTTTCTTTGTTCTGGATATCATAATATGAAATGTAATAATTTATTTTCGTTTTACATTGCTTGAACTTTCAAATGAAAAGTTTTTAACCCTTATTTATGCTATTTATTTTCTGAGAAAATAGTTTTAATCCTAAATTATTTGTGTTGATAATGAAAATATTTTTTCGTACAAACGATTTTGAAAGTCCTATTATGTACACAATTAATATACTTAAATTTTGTTGTAATCATTGTGACCCTTAAACCCACAAAATAGTGTACCTAAATATTATATGAGACTATATGATATAAATTTGTAATATCTTTAAAATTATATTAAATGTTCGCGAATTTCATGTACCTATTACCTAATTATTTATTATGTCAAATGTGTACGTTGTATGTATGCATGATACATTATACCAATTTTATTGTGACTACGGGATTGTTATGTGTACCCAAGACAAGACAAATTTTATATATAGGTAATTAGAATTAAGGATTTTATTTAGGCTTAACGTTTTGCTATATTAATTATAAAATAATTAATTTATATCTTTTTGTCGATGGGAGGTGTAGTGTAACGTAGCCCTCACGACAATGTATAAGTATTAATGTTAAGTGTAGAACAAGTATAGTCTAATCTAATTAAACAGACAGATCTTTGACACCGTACCAACATTACATCTCTGTGTGATCCCCACGAGGTATGGGTATGGGGTAGTGAATTCTCTTACATTACAATACACGGCGTGTAGACTTTCAAGAGTTAATAAAGAAAAAATATGTATGTGTTTAATTTTTTATTAAATTATTTAAAAATAATTTATTTATGTTTCGTAAATTTAAATTACTTCGTAAAATTTTCCTTACCTCTCCAAAAAGCTTATTTTAAAAAATAGTATATTTTATATTAGGTAAGTACCTAAGTCCATTAACGCAATTAATCAACTTGTATCTCAATAAAAGTGTAACTACAATAAAGAACTGATGTTGAAATTGATAACTTTTACATTTACTCTTAACAGGCTTCTGAACAAAACAAAGTAGGTAGATACCTACCTAAGTACCTACACATTGTTTTGTTCACAGGCGCTACACATATGGCATTCACACCAACCAGAGTACATACTCATAACATACTCTTACAGGACAATGGACTAGAAGGAAACATTATTTAACCTTGTAAATAAAATGATATATTGAACATATTAACAAAATTAACATTTGAATTGGTTATTTATCACATTTCCGGCTCGCAGTCCTTAAACTTACGGATCATTATTTTCTAGACTTATTTTGCAACCAGAAACTACAATTCCTATTAAGATATTGGAATGTAAATACTACTCCGAGAATAGTTCTAAACGAACATTATTTGTTATACTATTTTCCACACTCATGTAAATAATTTAATATTTAAATTTTAAAATTAACTCTGTTTCTGAAGATTTAAAATAATAAACCATAACAACGTTACAAATATTTCGTATCAAGAATTTTTACAGTCCAATACAATACAATAATTTCATATTTTTTAAAGAATTTAATGAAGGATTTTGATTTTATTACGAACGGTAATTATAATGTTGCCTTTAAACAAAAATACATCTTAGACGGCACAAACTTTACAATGACATAAATATAAATACTTAGGTTTGTAAATATATACTGTTATATATTTAAAAAAGACTGTTATGTATATAAACTGCTAATTCTTGTAATAAAAAATAAGTCAATTCAACTTCAAAAATTAAAAAAATATATATTTTGCATGTTAATCTTATAAATATTTTCTTTTTAAATTTCCTAAAATATCTTTCTTATTTTATTCGAATGCGAGTGAATTATTAAGCACTAAATTTAAATAAATATATGGTAATGGATATCTATTAATCTATACATTTCAAATAAATTACTCATGTATATTTTTTCTATACGTCTACACTTTTTCTTAGCCAAGTGTATTTATAAAACATTGCACCTAATGTGCTACCAAGTAATGGGCCAGTCCAATAAACCCAGTGGGTATTCCATATTCCCGACCAAAGAGCTGGTCCCAAGGTTCTTGCGGGATTAAGACTAGCACCAGTTAATGGACCGCCAGCTATGGAGAATCCCGCCACAGCAAACCCAAATTTCAATGAACTAGATTCCTGAGAATTGGCATTAAGAGGGTCCCACATTGCACATACTAGAAATATTAAGGATAACGTTAAAATCACTTCCACTGCCAAAGCTTGTAGACCGGTGTAGTTTACGTGCGGTTGAGTAGTACAAACTCCTCTGTTAATCAAATCAATGGGCGATATTTGAATTAAAATTCCATAACCAAAAATTGACCCCAGACACTGAGCAATTATGTACGCTATGCCCAAAGAAAAAGATATTTTTCTCCAAAGCATTGCAGCTAATGTAACGGATGGGTTCATGTGTGCTCCTGAAATATGTCCAAAGGTTTGAACATTAAATAACACTGCCAATCCAAAACCAAGTGCTCCGTCAATAGACGGTCTCATGTCAGAACCGTCAAGAGGTATGCAGGACATACAACCAAGCAGCACTAGTAAGAGAGTTGAAAGAAATTCTGCGAAAATGGCTCTCCACCATAACGAATACCAAATAATTAGTTTTTGTTTTGTCTGAAGCTGATCTTTGGCTGATATATCTTCAATTATACCAACTAAGACACCACTCGATGGAACCGTCATTATTAAACACTCTGGCGTAATTAAAATAATCAAGAATAGAAAAACAACTATCACACAATTCACAATGTTATTATCTAAAATCGCACTTCAGTCATAACCCCAAACCCGTTAGTTGTATCGCATTTGAAATAATGTTCCGATATCTTCTTGTAAACACGACTGTATCTAAATAAAATCAAGGCAAAAATATTGATGTAGCATTGCAAGACTACGTTTGAAGCAGGCACAAAATACTAATGCAAACGCAACCGTTATCACGTCGAGCCTCGTCAAAAGTATATTGTTTTGTGTCACATTTGTATTTACTGTGAGAACGTTTATAGATTATTAAGCCCTTTTTCTCCCACAAGAACGATAACAGATAATGGCATCATCGGCTTCAACATTACACATTGGCATTATCAAAATTAAACTTTTCTTATTTAATATAATTTTACTACCCCCGTACAGTTAAAATTAAAAATTTAATAAAAAATAAATAAATAAAATGGGTCAATAAATTCATGTATACTTCTTTAATTTTTGTTATGTATGATGTCTTTATTAAATTAAACTACTAAAACTTTCATATGATTCAAAATTACGCAAAAATAATTATGGTGAATCAATTAACAAAAATATAATATTTATAACTGAATGCTAGTGTTTGAATTTAATTTTATAACGTAAGTTATGCTAAGCAACGGAAGCACCAAGCCATCTTCTCTATTGAAATAATTATGTTTTTAGATTTCAATATCTTCACGAATCATCCTTGGTAGGGATGGGTGTTCTTATATCAATTATTGTTTATCGAATCTTTTAATGTCGGAGAAGTACCTCAACGTGCTCACAAGCTGCGAACTTCACAGAGCATTGGTGTTTCACGTGAGCTACATTATGTTCTTTACTTTAAACACAGATTTTAATAGAAGTAAGGTAACAAACGAGCATGGAAAAAAGGTGACGAGGACCAATATGACGAAGGGTAAATATAGGGTTGCCGGCCGTCCTTTATTATAAACGACGTCCTCTATTCACACCCAAAAATTGATTTTGATTTGACAAGGCAATATCGCACGTATTCGACATTCTTTCTGATGGTTGAGGATGTTAATACATTGCTTTTTTTATTAATTAAGGCGACACCGCGAAAAAATGCACCTCCTTTCATCGAATGGTATAGGACTATGTCACCACTAACGAAAGTGGAAATTTGATATAAGCAAATTCATTTCTTTATCTGGAATTTGATTGTTTAAAAACACTATTGTATAATTTTGACTCGATCATAATTTGCGAAAACACCTCTAAAAATCACTATAGTTGAAATTACAACGAAATTACTTAATCTATATGTTTGGTAATCACTCAAATATATTCATAACAACAATATTCATATTTTACTTGCTCATTATTTTGACTTAAATAAATAATTTAAAAAAATTTAAGATTCTGACAATTTGTAAGCGGTTTTATTCGTTTCGGGGGTTCTACGCAATTTAAGACCTTATGACGACGTTTTTTCAAGTTTTTATAAAAATTATGTATTTACTTGGATCAGTACGGCGATAGTCTCGAGCCATTTTTTCGATGTTGCTACAGCTATCTACCATAACAGAACTTTATCGAAAACAATATGATATCCTTTATTATCATCCTACGTTCTTCCTCTATGGGAGCTCGCAACTTTAGGTAGACACCTACATCTCGATTAAGAAATAAAATGCAGATGAGTTTTAACCTCTGATGACTAAGATGCAATGCCTCGTTACCAGTAAAAAAAAGTGTCTTCGGACCCACCATACGAAACGAGCAGCACTATGCTACTTTTTCACGCGGATATTTTATGGTAACGTGTTGTCCCCTCATTCGAATTAAACAATCCATTCGTGCTGCAACCCTCCATAGTACACTGCAGCATGCAAAATTCTCTACTACGGTGGCTCTACCAAGTAAACGAATCTTTTCCTAAAAGGAAACAGCCGCCGGGTGGGAACCATTTTTTTAAAAAAAAAAATAAAAAAAATTATTAACGATATTAGGTACCCAACACCCCGCCGCTACATCGGCAATTTCTGGATTATATTGTAACTTATGACCTATGCAAAATAAAGAAGAAGTAAAGTGTCACAAGTACAAATTAAATAGATTATCAGAAAAATAGAAACTATTGAATGAAAGGCGGGCGCAATTTCGCCAAATAATTACACATATCAGATAACTTAATGAGAGAGTGTATAAGTTGTTTGTATAAAAACTCATGCTGTAATGAACAGGCTCTTTACTCTTAAACGCAGACATTGCATACTTATTCATTTACTTACGCACTTAATTACAATTAAAACATACTTGTTTATTTACTTTAAAGGTCTTATAATCATGCAAACAACATTTCTTTATTCAAATATTTTGTGTTAAAGATATTTCTATAAACATTAAATCATTGTTATCACATCCCATCTAAAAAGAAATATTGGCATGTTGAAAGATAAGTTTAAATATCTGTTGAAAATTTTACACAGTTTTTGTGAGTGCGAACGCCACCATCAACAAAACGTGTCGTGTGATTTATTTTATGCGATTTGTTTCAAAACATTACGTGTTGGATGGGTCTCAGTGCAAACGTACTGTGAGTATTACATTGTTCCGGCTATCTCCGAAATGACTGATTCGATTTTGACTTATGGTGGACTTTGATTTATGGTGGGCAACACGCATTCGTACCCACTTGTGCTTTATTATGGTGGTCCCACGCTGTTTACAGACGGGTCTCGACTGACTAATCTTCGCAACTAGATTAAAACCTGTCATTATCGATCTTATATGGGGTCACCACGGGAATTGATTTTGTATCCATATTCTTCCGTTTTCGATCACAAGAGGATGCCGGACGTGATATTTTCCGAGAAACATTCGCAAACGTCTTCCTTTGTCGTGAGGTTGGCGTCGGCAGAGAAGCACGCATGGATTCTAGGGCTAAGGCGGTGATGCAAGGACGGCCGAGGTCGCTATAGTTTCACGGTCATCAACCCGCTGACAAACAGTATCCGGTGACGGAATCATCGGTGAAATAATATGACTACTATTACGATTACCGCCGCGTGTCATATTTATTTTCTGCGGTGGCGAATTCGCAGTATGTTGCGCAACATAATGACTAAATACATTATATGTATTCAAATATACATACACACATACATAATATAGTGTACATTAATTTATTGTATACCGTGCAAAACCATTAAAAACTTTAAATGTCCTCGTTAAATTTCATTACTTTAATCCAATAATATTTTAATATAATTTACACTTAAAATTTAATAAATGTACGCAGTCCGTACCACTGTAGCCTGAACCGAAGTTTGTGATAGAATCTCCCTGTTGTGTTGTTATTTACTTATTATGTTTTATAACCACTTCTATGATCTTTAAAACCTAGATTTTTTGAAATTCTGTTACTATAAAACACGTTTATGTATATTTAATTAATATAATTATATAATTTATGATATAAGTTATAAAAGTTCTTGGTGCGTTGACTTGCGAACATTCTCATTTTAAAAAAGAAACATTACATAGTGCATACTCTACGTAAGTACATGCTTCTTAGTGGTGTAGATGTTAAAGTGTGTTGCCTAGTTGGTACTCTTATAACTTTTGTAGCACCATTGAAGCATATTTTCCGCATCTACATAGATGTATAGCATAAACGTTGCCTAGAAGGCGGCTAAGCGCAAAAGTCCACTTTTGATTTGGCAAATAAATTGGAAACGGGAAATCTATGTTTCTATGAGACGAGTAGCCAGGAAATAAGCCCAAGGACCTGGTAAAGAAGTATGTCAAGGGTGACTTTCAATGATAGGATGAGAAATTGTCTCGTTGAGTCTGTCTGTATGAGTCAATGCGTGGTTGGCAGAAAGATTTTGTGACCAGGAATAAGAAAGAAATGTTGCAGTTGATCAGACACGTAGAAAGAATTTATCAAGAAAGACAGTGGAAAGTAGGCAAAAATTATCTTATTCGAAACCTTCTTGCTTAGTGTCACAACATGATGGGTTTAATTAAATATGTAGCCCATTAAGTAACTAATTTAATAACATGAACGCGCCTCGAAATACGAGAATTCGTACGTGAAATTTTTCCCGTTGATTAAACTATATTTTTTTATCTCAATGAATATAAAGTATTTTTAAAAACCCATTCGATTGAAAATTTATTTGATATTTCTTGTATGGGCATTTTTTGAGCACACACATTTTAAGAAGTATTAATTCTTGTGCATCAAAATCGTGTCTTAAATACGACCTTTTTTCCAATCTGACCTTATGTCAAATCGTAATAGTAACACCTCGTCTGGATGTCTCAGTAAATTTAATTCGGAATAACCTGGAATTCCATTAATTATTTTACCGTTTTTTTCCTCCAGCATCTTTAATTATATATGTGTAGAATTGGACTATAGGGATCTTTTTTTTTTTCAAAAGGAAGATTTAGACCCGGATTATACCAAAGCGTAGATGTAATTAGTATTAGATAACTGTTACCGACTGAAAATATGTGCTGTATTAATTACCTATAACGACTATAAGAACTATAGATTATGCCTGTAGTGTGCTCTGATATGTCTCGCTTTTGCGCAATTGGCGTTTTAAGTCTATAGTTTTGAGGCGGCTTTGCTTAAACGATTTAATTCTTTTATAGATGGTAGATCGCCAATATGACCTTTGCAGCAAGCAACTCCCAAGATTCAGGGTTTATATCACAAGCACTCAGGTGTCTTTTGAAAACTTCCTAATTGCGCTGATGCTGATCACCGACCGTGCTTTCAATCCTTCTGCCTTCGCTGAGTAAAAAACAACCACCACCTGAGCTAACATTGCTTCCCTACCATACATTCCAGAAATACGCGGAACGTTAGAATGAGGAATCCTGCGCGATAGTATCTCCGAAGTCAAGGTATTGTCACGCCGGATATTGCTTACAAAATATTCAGTGCTGTTGGAACAGCTTTACTTCCTCGTGAGTCTTGGAAGCGCTTACCAGGTCAAATTGTTGACAAGATCAATGAAATGCTTCAACGTAGCCTTGAAGATACGACTTAACATCTGATATGTGACACAAATCATCAGCGTAAAGAACCTCCAACATGGAGATCTTTTAAACCTTGGATTACGCTCAAAGATGTCAAACACACGTTTTGCAGCCCTGACGTTGAACTGGATCTGGTTACTACAACACTTCAGTGCGTCGAGAGTGGATGCCATGACGTAGTCTTGCTTTTACTCCAATTGAAATTTGGATCTACTCAGAAAGTTCGTTTTCGTGCTGAAACTGCGCTTACATGCTAATATAGAATTGGCGAACAAGGTTAAATAACTTATTTGCATATCTAGATTTTTGAAGAACAAGCCAAAGTGTAACTTTGTCAAATGGTTATTCCAAATCGGCAAAGCACACGTTTTTTTTTAAATTTTTTTTTTAGGATAGGGTGACAAACGAGCACACAGTCCACCTAATGGTAAGTGGTTGCTGTGGCCCATAGACATCTACATCTATCCTCGATTACGAATCAAAATGCAGATGCGTTGTCACCCGTGAGGACTAAGATGGAATGCCCCGATTCCAGTAAAAAGGGTCTCCGGTTCTCGTAGAGGGACGCTTGATATTCGAGGCTTTTTTCTGGAGTTGCCCAATGAGTTAATCACGAAAATAGCAATGGTTCCTCTGATAGGACGGATACCACATTGGCTCTCTGGGAGGTGTTGTTCTGTTAGCTCGCTAAGGCGGGTGTTAATGATGTACGCGAGGACTTTACTGAAGAGTAGTGATATGCCTCGGTAAGAGCTGGCAATCGGATACATCTCCCTTTTCTTTCTACAGCTTACAAATAACCGTATCCTTTAAGTTTTGAGACACCTTCTAACTGTTCCACATTCTTAAGGCAAAATTAAGGACAGTAAAGCTTGTTAACAATGTGTTTTCACACTGTATTTGAATATTACAGCTGGACGCTTCACATCCTTCACAAACTCTTCCAAAGTTTGAGGGTCGTCTAAACAGGCAGACAGGCAATCCTTCAAGCGAGTTTATATAGGACAGTTTAGCACTGAGCGCATTGGAATTTAAAACATCGCTTGCAGGCCTTTATTATTTTGATGTGTATCGGCATAGTGCTCTTTCAGTATTCAGTAACTTTCACCTTTAACTAAAGTAATTAACTCTTCTTTAGGCAAGTGGTAAAATAAAAAAAAATTGAACAACCGACTTCAATATAAATAAAATGAGAACATCATCAATGTAGTAGAAGTCAATTAAATACATATTATTAAGGATAGCTCAAAATTATTGGTAAGATCATGATCAAATTTATATGGGGCCACGTGAGAAGCACCAGCTTTCAAATAAAAGAAGAATCATAAAAGTCGATTCACCTAGAAAATATTCTGAGGTAACACATAAAAAATTAAACAATAATCGAATTGAGAACCTCTTCCTTTTTTGAAGTCGATTAAAAATAAACATTTATTACTTGACTGACCTATTCATAAAGTTAGTAAAAACGATAAATGAGCATAATTTTTTTTAAGTGAAGTAACGAAGTATTAATGACTGAATTTTCAGAGGATACTAAGTATAATTTTTTTTTTCAAAAATATTTGGCTATACAATAGTAATTGTGCTCATTTTCGTCTCGTCATCTCGAGGGTAATAGCCGAAAATTAGTGTTTGCTCCCTGAGCAATATTAATCGCTGAGCTCATCGATCACTAATTCTTTATTAGTGATCGATGGCTGAGCTAGAACGTATTTGTCAAAATGCAACACACATGTACATTCAGATCTTAAGTTTTTGTGAATTTTTCGTAGTAGATGCGTTATGATTTCTTAAATTTACGCGAACACTACACATTGAATAAAACTAAATTTACAGATTCTAGCGCTGTTTTTACTTATTTTTAATTCCCGACGTTTCGGGTGCTTTACAGCAACCATGGTCACGGGGGGGACTGAGATGTTTGACGTCCCAATGTCATTGTTAGCCCGGCTACCTTCATTTTTTGAATATTAATTTTTGGTCCGATTTACGCAAAACGAACTTACAGTATCTTGAAGTCTTGCAGTGGTATGCTTGGGTTTGGGTTTAATTTTGTTAATTATAGGATCCCAAGCAGATGGCAGCACCCAACCATCTTCTCTATTGAAATTAGGATGTTTTTTAATTTCAATAGCCTCGCGTATCATCCTTGGTAGGAATCGGTGTTCTTTTGCGAGGATTTGTGGTTTATCAAATCTGATGTAATGGTGGGGACGATCTTGAACATGTTCACAGACTGCAGACTTCCCGGAGCGTCGGTAATAAACGCGCTAGAATCCGTACCTAAATTTAGTTTTATTCAATAAGTAGGTGCGTTACTTTGTACCTAGTTCAGTAACTGAATTTATGGTTGTGATTCGAAACACAAATAAGTGCTTTATATATCTATTTCTTTTATAGAGGTTTTCACTAGATTCCTGTCAAAATTTGGTAGCTTATTTCAAAACATGATTGTATGGTTAGACATTATCACTGACTTAAAATTGCTGTATGATATATGGCTCCGTTCTCCCTTCCAAAAACTTCAAATTATGTTTCCACTATCTTTTCACAAGAAAGCGAGCGAGCATTCTTTCGTTGGTGAATCCACCCTGAGCCACCAGGGCTCTCAATAGCAATAATACGCTCATCAACAGTATTATTTTTATGCTAGACAAAAATTACCTATAACTCCCTTATAATGAACTGCCCTATGATATTTCTTGTGACTAGCAATAAATGATTGATTGATTGATTGCATTTATAAAATATTAACTTCTATCATATTTTAAGATCCTCATCAGAGGAAAAAGTTTTAATCGATCTGTTATATTTATATACCTATAAACCGGACTATCAATGAACTTAATCATAATCAAATAATTAACTGATAACTGTATATAGTTTTTTCCTATTATTAACGGACACTTTTGGCGGGCATACTCGTATACCTGTACATATATGATCGCAATCGTAAGGGCGAAAAAAACATGTCCATGTTTTGATCCTATGAAACCTTAATCACGTAACGTTTATCGTGTGTTCAAGAAAATGACTACTATTTTGTTTAGAAGGGTTATCTAACTACCTACAAGCTAAAGAACTGCCCAAAAATTTCACAATTAAAATGATGCTAGTAATTTCACAACTAATAAGAGGTTAACTGTTTTTTATTTATTAAATAACAACACTATTTTCAAATACAGATACACTATTATCAACAACAGTTCAAACTGCATTTAAAAACAGCATATTCATTTAACTGCTCGTCTAATTTGTTTTCTTAGTTACTATTTTTCTCTATGTTTTATTTTACGGCCAGCTAAAACAAGTGAACGTATACTTTGCAGTTTTGCTGCTTACTTTTATGTAGTAGAGCCATGCTGCAGCTATATTAGTAGTACAGTTGCAGCACGAACGGGTCGGCTCGACCGGGGAAGGACCACGCTCTCACAGAATACCAGTCTAAAATAACAGCTTAACGCTGCTGTGTTTCGTATGGTGAGTGTAACGAACCTCCGAAAAGGAACTTGAAAAAAAAAAATTAAAAAAGTCGGTCGGTCGGTCTGGGCTCGAGCTATGGTATTACGATTTTGTGACCGCCCAATATACCAATTAAGCTATTTGTAATCATTAATAAACTGTCAAAATTTACAACTTCTTATTCTAACGATATTGTAGCAGTTTTTCATTGCCTAAAAACACGGACAAAAAGACATTTTCTAAAAATAAATCCTAGCTAGATCGATTTATTGCCCCCGAAACTCTCTGCACACAAAATTTTATGAAAATCGTTGGAGCCGTTTCCGAGATTCCGATTATATATATATACAAGAATCATATATATTACATATTGTATATAAAAATAAACTATAGATATATTCCATGCAAAATTGTATGAAAATCCAGATTCCATATATGTATATATATACAAGAATTGCTCGTTTAAAGGTATAAGATATATTTATTTGCTGACTGATTCTACTGTAATCTTTAGTTGCCTTTATTTCAGATAATTCTGATTTTTTTATATTAATTAAAGAAACTGTAGTGTTTTTCAATAAACAAAATATGCCTAAGAAATGCCTTCAGGAGTTAGGTTCATTGATATTTACCACAATGCTTTTGATGTCAAAGGTTCATTTCATTTATAAAAGGTCTTAAAAGCGTACGCTTTCATAAAGCGCTTTTCAAAGTTGTTCGACATCATTAATCACGTTTTTTCAGGAATACAATTTTAGATTTATAGATGTGAAACATTTCACAGAAATTAAAAAATTAAAAAAAAAGAAAAAGAAAAAAAACACAACATATAAATAGTTTTTGACTATTATGCACAAATAAAATATGTTGTTCATACAATCCCTTTTTTGTGACAATGTGACTCAAAAACTATTTTGCAGCAGTTATTTGAATATCGGGTAACACTCAGGTTAATCGAACCGTGGTAGCTCAGATGTTTAACGCTCGCTATAAATATAACAGAACGCGAGTAAGGTTCGATCCCCACCGGCACCAATAAAATTGTTAATTGCAATTTGCAGTGCTGATTTACCACGTGCTCGGCGGTGAAGGAAAACATCGTGAGGAAACCAGCATATCTGAGGAATAAGAAAAAACTTTTTTTCTAAGATATGTGAAGTTCGCCAACACGCATTGGGGCAGCGCGGCGGGCACTTCCTTGCCCTAAAACCCTCTCAGAAATGAGGGGAGGCCTGTGCCCAGCAGTGGGACATATTTGCTTTAATATATGGAACTTCAACCCACAACTCTACTATAGAGTGCGCGGATACGTCGACCGCGGAGGTTGTGTACACTGTTCCAAAGTTGTATTTAATTCGTTTCACTCATTTAAAGTGTATTATTAAGTGAAAAATATACACTAAACTATCAATACAAGTGTGTCTAACAAAACGTTACACAAGTGTCTTCTATAACTCATACCGTTCTCGTAAAATCATCAAATTATATCAAAGTACACAAGTGACAAAGTAAGTGTTTATTGCTACTTATTTATGAATCATCGCTGCACGCCTTGCGACACCACACCTACCTACTACGACGGAGTGTTGCTTTGGCCTACAACCAATTGCGAGCGTTATCACCGCATTGAGTTATAAGTTGTAGCTGTGTAGCTAAAAGTGCGCTTGCTTAAACACAACTGCAATATTTCACTGTCGCCCAAGTGAACTAAATATTTTC
Source organism: Parnassius apollo (assembly GCA_907164705.1). Classification (NCBI taxonomy): domain Eukaryota; kingdom Metazoa; phylum Arthropoda; class Insecta; order Lepidoptera; family Papilionidae; genus Parnassius; species Parnassius apollo. Next base: position 12,820,449 of record CAJQZP010000885.1, read on the forward strand.
TTATGCTAATTTGTTTCCATTGATTACCTCACGCTTGTGCTTTTATTATAAGTATTATTATAATGGCGAGTGTAAACTGTGGCGCTTGTTTAGCTAAAATGGATACCACATCTTTGCTTATGAAATGTCACAGATGCGAAACAGTTAGTGTTAATGTATCAGCACAGGAGTACAACTCCTATTCTGACGAATATTTAACAAACTGGCTTTGCCCAAGCTGTCAATGTAAGGAGCCGAAACTAGATAATTCAAACAACCCAATTTGTGCATCTCCAACAGATTTTTATAATAACGTCACAGCTCGCCCTACAAAGCGGAAGGCCACCTTATCACCTAACGTTGAGACTAACCAGGCTCCTTCGGTAACGTCTATAAATGACAACCTTGCTTCGCTTACCTCGGAAATAAGATTATTGCGAGAGGAATCTAACAGCATTAAGGGAGTTATGGAAAATCTATCGGCTTGCCTTCTCCAGTGTACTACAAAACTGGAATCACTTGAAAATCGCATGGTAAATGCTGAAAAAACAATTCAAGAGGCTAACATTAAAAGTGGCCGAGCTTACTGCGACTATATCCTCTCTCCAAGAACAGATTAACGCCCAGGCTCAATCCGCTATTCGAAATGAGCTAGAGATTATAGGACTCAACGAAAACCCAAACGAAAGTCTTGAGCACGAAATACTTGTTACCGCCAGCAAAATTGGGGTGAGTTTGGTAACAGAGGATATCAACTGCGTTCCGATCCGAGCAGGATTAAGACAGCAGAAGGTTCTAGCATCGGAAAATAAGCTCCCACGCCCAGTGATTATACGTTTCCTGCGCAAAAACAAACGAGAAGAATTCCTTAAAGCATCTAGGACCAGGTGTGACCTCACCACTATTGACAGGAAGCTATATTTCAATGAACATCTGACGAAACATAACCGGTGGTTATTTCGACAGACAAGAATACGAGCTAAAGAGGCCGTTTATAAGTATTGTTGGGTTAAGCAGGGTTACATCCACATTCGTAGGCGGGAAGGAAGTCCTGCCATCACCATACGGAATGTCTCTGATCTGGAGCGTCATCTCAGTCCTGAGGAATTGGCTGCCACAGCTCCAGTCGGTAGCAGTAATCAACAAATGCCGCATTAGACTTTTTCATGTTATTTTTTATTTCTTATTTTCTTATTTTTACTGTATGTTTTTAATTCACAATAACAGCTCACTTATAATAATGTATACATCTCAATCTTATAAATTGTATAATATTTACTTAGTATGGTTATTATCATGTAATTGTAGATTAATTAACGTACCTTTTAACATACATAAATACAACAATTTAACACATACTCTCATACACTATAGCATTCATGAACTACTGCATCAATACAAACATCTAACTATCTTCAATATTACACTTTTAATACTTTGTTACAAAAAAACTGAACAGAACAAACAAACGCAAAAATCGTTTGACGATAAACAGGTTATTCTTTCTCGGGCTAACCTTCCCATTAACAGATATTACTGTTTACTTACATCTTTTATCACGAATGACTTTATACATGGAAGTAATAATATTTATATATCCCCTTTTTACAATTTATGGCCCAAGCGGCCACCATAGACCTAGAAGAGGATATTAGTAAAACATTTCACTCAATTCCTGATCTGGAACTCTGTGCAAACACATTAAAGTCTTATTCTAACTTCACATTACTAGGCTGTAACATAAGAAGCATACATCGCAATTTTAATGACTTCTTAGTGGTTCTCTCGAGACTTGATGTAGAATTTGACGCTATTATTCTATCTGAGTGTTTTTTGAATGAAGGAGCAATCATACCACAAATCCCAGGCTACAAATCGTTTCACACTAATAAAATAAATAAAAATGGCGGTGTCGTTACGTACATAAAAGACGTATGGAATGTTTTTGTATCGGAGCCTACATTGGATGACGCAAATTTTCTGCAAATAACAATAGAAAATACACTTACACTTCTTGGAATTTATCGATCTCCTTCGTTCAATAATCCGGACCGTTTTATACAATCACTTGATTCTACAATTCATTCTAACACTAAAGTTCCTATTCCTATTATTGTAGCTGGTGACATTAATATAAACCTGTTATCTGACGAATTAGACTCTCATCGATCTGACTATCTGTGTTTAATGGCTAGCCATGGTTTGATTCCAGCTATAAACAACCCTTGTCTGGATCACATTTTCACTAATTCTACAAAACCAGCAATCGGTATAGTCTGTGATTCTGCATTAACTGATCACAAATTAACAATGATAGGCTTAGGGTTGTCTAATAGAAAAGCGACTAAGATTAGCAGGGTAAGATCTATCACTGATTTTGACGGGGTTCTTGCGTATTTGAAAAACAAACATTGGTCGTTAATTACCTGTGCAAGTGACGTTAATGATGCGGTGAATAACATGAATAACCTGATTTAAACGGCGATACGCTTACACACTCGTCAGGTTAGGATTAGTCGCTCAAAGTTCAATCTCAGGCCCTGGATAACTCCTGGCCTAATGAGATGCATGCGTCACCGTGACAAGTTACATAGTCGAGTAAAAAGAACCCAAATGATCTCGTTCTAGGACTAACGTACAAACGGTACCGCAATTTCTGCAATGATATATTACATAGAGTTAAAGCGAACTATGAAAATGCAGAATTTCAAAAACATCATAAGAACCCTAAAAAACTCTGGCAATGTATAAAAAACATTTGTGAGATACGCAAAATTAATACTGTTGCCAGCGAACTCATAAAGATTAAAGGTAATCCGCGAGACTCATTGAACCTATGTAATCAATACTTCTCCACAATAGGTAAAAAATTAGCTGATAAAATCCTCAATAGTTTACAAATTACAGAGGAAACTTTGGCCTCTGAATTTAATATTCAAACTTGTCATCAGGGTTCAATCTATCTCTTCCCAACCGATACAACCGAAGTCTCTACAGTGATTGAATCACTTAAGAACGATAGTTCCCCCCGGTTTCGATAGTTGTACCCCTTTATTATTAAAAACGTTATACTAAAGCCATTGACGCACATAATTAATTTAAGTTTAGCAAGTGGAACTTTTCCTGAAAAATGGAAATTAGCTATTGTCAGTCCAATTTACAAAACTGGTCCCAAAGTCAATCCGGATAGACTTAGACCAATATCTCTTTTGTGTATTTTCTCAAAAATATTAGAAAAAGTGGTTAACAAACGTCTTGTTAACTACATTGAAAAACATAATATTCTTTCTCAAAGACAGTTCGGATTTAGGCGAGGTAAATCTACGGAAGATGCTGTAGTTTTGTTAATAGAGCTGATCACGGATTATTTAGATAAAGGTGAAGGATGTATCGGCGTTTTCTTGGATCTCGCCAAAGCTTTTGATACCGTCTCTGTGCCTATCCTATTGAAGAAATTGGAGGCCATGGGGATCAGGCGTACGGCCTGGAACTGGTTCCATAGCTACATAGCGAACAGGAAACAATGTGTTCAAGTACTAAATTGCAGAAGTGACGATCTTTCTGTTCAGTACGGTGTCCCACAGGGAAGTATTTTGGGACCGAGCCTGTTTGCCATCTACATGAATGACATCCTAAATTTAAATATTAATAATGCGGAACTAATCTGTTTCGCAGACAATACAGTAGTGCTCTTTCATGATCGCAGGTGGACAGACGTGCACAAATGGGCTGAACATGGTCTTGCGCGTATAGTTCAATGGCTGGACATGAACCTCCTCACTTTGAATACCGCTAAGTCAAAATACATAGCGTTTCACAAGACTCGGGCTTCTAGACCTCCTTCATTGGTTAATTTAAAAGTTCATAGATGCCGAACACCAAGTTCCCCTTGTGGTGCCCTATCTTGTACGTGCGATTGCCAATCGATAGATGCAATGAAAACAATAAAATATTTAGGGGTAGTTGTCGACCACAATCTATCGTTCAGTCCACATATCACAAATCTGGCTTCTAGAGTTCGAAAACTTATCTATGTATTCAAACTAATACGCAACAGTGCTAACATAAATATTCTCAAAATGTTATACTATGCAATGTGCCAGTCCATTGTACAATACTGTATTAAGCATGGGGAGGTGCTGCAAAAACTCACATGATAAGAATGGAGAGATCTCAACGAGCTTTGCTTAAAACCTTGCTTAAAAAACCAGTGCGATTTCCCACCAGAGAGGTATTCAACTTATCTCGTGTGCTATCTGTTCGCCAGTTGTATATATTAAAAGTAGTAAAGAGATGTCATAAAAACGTTTTAAAACTGCCTAACTACCAACAGCTTTTAAATAAAAGGGTATACAAAATCCCCATCCCTAACATTAAAACGTTTTTTGCTTGTCACCTGCCACGTTTCCTTCATCCATGTATTTATAATAAAATATCACGATATCATAAAATCAGAAAGCTCAAGACCTCACAGGTCTGTCAACTTATTAGAAAATGGCTAATGACGTTAACATATGAGGAAACTGAGGATATAGTCAAACGTCACTAACACATACACACACACACGCACGCACGCACGCACGCACGCACGCACGCACGCTCGCATGCACGCACGCACGCTCGCACGCACGCACGCACGCACACACACACACATACACACACACACACACACACACACACACACACACACACACACACACACTTTCAAGTGAAATTACACTGCACTATGATAATTTCAGTATAAAAAAACAATGTCAAATGTCAATAAATTTATATTATTATTATTATATTATTATACTATGGTAATGCTTATGCATCATAGAGACCTTCTATAGTAATGTTTTAGTATCATAGACCTTACTATTATATGTCTTTAATATATGGGATTTCAACTCACAACTCTACTATTGTTGAAGTTGTGTATTAAAGAATACGGAAGAAAAACTAGCATCCAGCCTACCTAATGCTGTGGCCCATAGACACCTACACTCATCTTCGTATCAATCAATGCATCCAGCGTTGTATCATTCAATGTATCATCCCTGAGGATTAAGATAGATTGCCTGGTTACCAATAAAAAGAGTTTCCGATTCACACTCCTTCACACACGAAACAGAACAGCATGCAGCTGCTATTTTACGCTCGTATTCTAAGATTCAAAGCGCTCCAAATTTCACCAAATTATGTTGCGAAATCTCGAAGTTATGTTAAAAAAACGTTTTTTTTTTTCAAATTCTTTCTCCTTCGATATCTCACGAACGAATGAACCGATTTTTATTTTCCAAACGGCATTGAACGTCATTTTTTGAGATGATTAATTTTTTAAATCGATTGGTAAAGCCGTTTAAAAGTTATTCCAAAAAAACAGTTTTCCAAAAATTTTTCCAAGATTTCTCAAAATCTACAAAATCTACTCTTCTGAATCCGTTCACATTATCATTAAATCTACTCCACATTGAGATTTTTAGAACGCCGCAAACCGCATCCCTATCGGTCAAATACTTACACGCACACGCGCGCGCGCGCGCACGCACGCACGCACGCACGCACATACATACATTCATACATCCGTACGGACGACCACGAGAAATTAGTCAGAATAGCTTCCTGGGATCTCAAAACGTCGAGATCTGATGAAAACTCGATTTTCGAAAATCGGGGTGAAACCAATAACTTCCCTATTTTTGAAAATTTTCAATTTTCTTACCGGAAAGGTAAAAATTACTTATTATATGCCAGTTAAAAGTTACAGCCTATATACCTCCTACAGCTGGGCACAAGCCTCCTGTCATTTCCGAGAGGGCTTTAGGGTGTGGCGGCGCTGTTGTCGCACCACAAGCGAAACACACCGAAGCTTAAATCGCGCTATCGAAGGTCCGAATCATAAACAGTATATATAGAACAATTCCGAACTATCACACGGAGCTTTGGCCGCTCCCCGGGCAGAACACTTTGCCAGGTGGGAGATCTCCCCTTTTCCTTCCGCGGCAACAGTGGTGACCCCGACGTGATCTGAACACGGCAACCAACAACCTTCGGAAACAACAACTTCAAGCCTTCGTCATTATCCTCAATAACCCTTACCAAACACTACGGAGAATCGTCTTCAGCAGTCTTTAGTTCCTGCAAATACCAGTTCAACTTGTCTTCATCGACTCACCGCAGATTTATCAGGCAGACTTCTGGAACTTGCTCTGGCACATCGTTCTCACCGGCATCATTTGCCAGTGCGTAGTACGGCATGTATTCGCATATCATTCACACCGGTGTCACTTGTTCTTACGCACACAGCATGCCTTCCCCACCGGCATTAAGGACGCACTGGCAATCGGACTGCACTGTCGACCTCCAGTTTGAGCAAGGGGGTGATGTGCGCTATCGTCGCGCCACAAGGGCAAGGGAATGTCAACCGCCCTGCCCCAATACGTGTTGACGGACTTCACATGTCTTTGAAATAATTTTTTTCTGGTTGTGCATAGACATACAGGTTTCCTCACGATGTTTTATCAAAATTGCAATTAAACATTTCATTGGTGCCGGCGAGGATCGAACCCGTGTTGCTCGCGTGCTGTGAAATTTATAGCGAATGGTAGCTCAGAAGCTAAGCCAAGCGGCTTGGCTTCTGAGATTATATGCCAGTAGGTACAGTGGCTTAGCTTCTGAGCTACCAAGACATTATATGCCAGTAGATACTTGAATACAATCCCACCTGGTTGTAAGTTGTAATGAAGCCGTAATTGATAATTCGCGCTGTCTTTGGTGTATAAAAGCCTATTCACTCCTAGACCTCCTAGACACAGAAAGATTGTAATCGGACGAAAAGACAGACTGTGTACAGCAAAGGAGCGCAAATCATTCCTTTACTTTGCGTTTGGTTCGAATGCGTATACCACGCATCGACAATATAGAGGTGGCGACCCGCCGATCGCCTGATTGTCCGATTATGCAAATAAGGTAATTAAATCATGTAATTACTTTGCACACTCTCCTGAATGTAACGCCTCTCCGCCAAATCCAACGTTGAAACGTGCCATTTTGGAGCACCAGCTCGTATGCGACAGCAGTACTCTGCGCGACCGAACTTGCACCTTTATAAAGGGTAAAAGCAACCTCGGCAATTCTTGAAAAATTAATTTTTTTAGTGTAAATAATTTACTGCATAAAAATCAATTCGGTTTTACAAGGGATCGATCGACGACTCCTGCTGCTGTTGAACTGATTAAATATATCTTCAATGCATGGGAAAATTCACAGGATGCTTTGGGTATATTCTGTAACCTATCCAAGGCCTTTAATTGTGTTTAATATGAAACATTAATCAGGAAACTTCAATTCTACGGTGTAAGAAGTGATGCTCTTAGATTAATTATTTCTTATCCAAGTTACAGAACGCAAAAAGTTATCACTAATAGTTATGAATTTTTCCGGGTCGATATTAAAAAGGAGCGTGTCTCAGGGCTCTTGTAGTATATATTAATAATGACTTACCTATATATTAATTATGACTTACCTTACATAGTAGGGGATAACCATGATCTAGTATTATTTGCTAATAATACTACATTAATTTTCAAATTAAAACAACAGTTACTAAATTATGACAAAGTAAATACATGCATTCAAAATGCACCAAAACTAAATGTAGGAAGTTCATAACGCCGTACATAATTATGACCAACCATGTAATATAACGTTAATTATTAACGTTCATAATTATGTCAACCATGTAATATAATTTTGAATTGGGAGGAGTTGATTCTTGTCGATACCACCATTTTTCTTGGAATCACACTAGACATAGAGTTTCAATGGGGTTGTGGAGGGTAATAACGGGTTAACAAAAAGGTTTCAATGCCCCGCCGGCACCAACGAAATTGATGATTGCAATTTTTAGTGCAGATTTACTTCGTGCTTGGTCGTGAAGATAAGCATGCATTTACTTGCATGTTGAAGAGTTAGAAAACATTTTGAGGACATGTAGGATCCGCCATCATGCGTTAGGTCAGATCGGACGACTTTTACCTGCCTGAAAACCTTCTCTGTAATAAGAGGATGCCTGTGCCGAGCAGCGGGACGTATATAAGCTATTACTTTTATTAGCTCTGAGGAGGCTTTCATAGTTTTTATCCTAATAACCTTGCATTTGTAATATTTTCGGAGGTATTAAGACATGACCGACCTGTATATCATTAGGTACTTACGAACATAAAACATACAATATTAAGAAATAAAAATAATACAGCCACTATTTTTATTCGCCAATCAATAAGGTCACTATTATAGATGGAATATCAGCAACAACCATTATTCCGTAAATTAACCGCTCAATCCCCTAGCGGTCTCATGAGACCGCGGCCATATTAGGTCAAATCCTAATATGGCCTATATACACCTAGCGGTCTCATGAGACCGCACCCACCCACAGCACTACAACCCATAAAAACTACTTTTCTATGAAGAAGTTTGGCATTATAGAATCAATATGAAATTTTCTATCCTCTAGTTGAGTAAAAATTTAGTTAGTCTATAGATATTCATTTATAATCTACATTCAGAGTGCGTCATTGTCGAATGTTCGTTGTTGTACATTTTTGTTTTTTTTTTTTTTTTTATATTTTAGTGTTTTTTTTTTTTTTTTTTTATATATATATATTTTTTATATATATAAGAGGGGGCAAACGAGCATGTGGCTCACCTGATGTTAAGTGACTACCGCCGCCCATGATCAACTGCAACACCAGGGGAATTGCAGACGCGTTGCCGGCCCTTTAGAAAGGAGTAAGCTCTTTTCTTGAAGGTCCCCAGGTCGTATCGGTCCGGAAAAATCGCTGGTGGTAAATTATTCCACAGAGAGGTTGTACGCGGAAGAAAACTCCTTTTGAAACGTACAGTGGTGGACCGCCAAGCATCCAGATGGTGTGGATGGTATCGGGACGTTTGCCGCGTAGTGCGTTCACGAAATTTGGCGGCTGGGATTAATCCGAACAATTCCTCAGAGCACTCTCCATGGTATATGCGAAAGAAAATGCAAAGGGATGCAACATCTCTTCGCAGTGCCAGAGAATCGAGCCGATCGGAAAGCACTCGGTCGTCGACGATTCGAGCCGCTCTGCGCTGGATGTGGTCAAGTGGAAGGAGCTGGTACTGGGGAGCCCCAGCCCAGAGCCCAGCAACATTGTTGCGGTGATGATTTTTGGATTTTCTAAGTTAAAATTAGTCCATGAAATTATTTTTTCAAAATAAATAGAATGAGTATTTCGCAATGAAGCAATTCTAAAAACCTGAATAATAAGTTATTTAACAGTAACAGGTTTCACAAAAATATTAGAAAGTGTTAATACTAAGTACAAGAAAATAGTGTTTTGGAAAAACATCTTTATTTTTCATTTGTTTATTTATTAAACTTTTAACGTTACCTTGTGCTTATCCTAAGCACAAGTTAACAGTTTAATAAAATAAAATTTGTACTTGTTGTGGACCTTTTTTGTGATTTGGATAGACATTTCTTCACTAATATTTATATAATGATACCGTGACGTTGTGAGGCGAAACCACGACGGTTTTTACTGAAACAAAAATAAATATTAGTGAAACTAATGAACGTGTTTACCCTAAAAAAATAATGATATGATCACAGTTTTAAGAGACTTAAAACTGTGATATTATTTACGAAATGGTCTAAAACGTCCTAATTGGGACTTTTACGGACGTCTTTAGTCCGCGTCACGCACAGCAATGAGAAAGACGCTGTATAGAAAATTTTAACAATAATAAAAATAGACGTTGGGAAGTGAAGTCCCCATCGTCCGCTGACGTAACAGTTAAGTGACAAAACTGCTACATCAGCGGAGACAGTCAGTGCTTTGCCAAGAGGTTTATGTGCCATGCCTCGGCAATTGAGGACATTGATTGACAGGCCCGTTTTTGCTTACGGCGGCACCATGAAACGGTGCCAGGTCTGGGTTTCCCTCGTTAATTGACGCCCATATTATGACTGATGGAAATAAATAGAACGCGCATAGGGCCGCTGCCTGGAAATCGTCGCCGGGGCGCGTCCAGAGCTGGCGGTGGACGCTACAGCATGAACTGGAAGCTGGGGCTGCAAGACTAGCTAGCAACCCTTCGAATCCATTATCCCCACCGGATTTTTTGGTGTCAGCAGGGTCCTTTCGGATTCGGTAAGCAGTCACTGGTGACATGCATTGTACAAAGAATATGAACACAAACGCATAACGGGCGTACTTAAGGGCGTAAGCGGAAGAAAATGGGGTATGGTATCGGGCTCGAATACTTGTCGCTTCTTTGCTGAGCTGGAGCGATCTTTTCCCGTCACGCAGCAAAACCTGGCAGAGTGAGTTCGGTACATCATGCACTCAAAAATATTGGATGATACCGAATTCGAAGGCTACGACGTGAGGCTATTCCCTCTTAGAATGAACCGACTATGACTGTGGATGCTGCTCCACAAGCTACTACTGTGGATGCTGTCGTAGATTCCCCGGTTAGGTTGATTCGTAAGAAGATGGAATAGTCGACCAGGAATTAGAGCAAATAAGAAGCATATTGGAATAGGCGATTCGAAACGCGCACTACGCCTCTCGAGAATCGACTGTGACTTCCCAGCGGAATCGTGCTGTCGTGATCTCTCTCGTGAAGACTCTAAGCTCTATGCTGGTGACTTATTTGGAAGCCAGCCGGGACCTTTGCGAAACAGACTCAATTCTATTTGGCACCACACTGGCAGTATGTCGTATTATTGGCGCCAAGCTTCCCAAGGCTGAATGTGCTACTAGACAAAGTAGCATCATCCTAGCCTGGTGAATAAGATTTGACGATCTTATCGCAAAAGCTAGGGCCCTTATCGGCAGACTGATAAGGTTTAGGTCGGGCAATAACAGGCTAAGAATTGGACGCACTGACAGGGTGGCGTTTGCTGGGACAAATGTTAGTTTGTCCCAGCAGGATATAACGGCGGGACAAACTAACATGTCCCAGCAAACGCATGGACGATATGAATCAGAGAATCGCTGTTTGGGGGAAGTGGTTTTACCAAAATCGTCTCTTCCAGAGTGATCTGAAGAGGCTGCACAAATCATTGAAGCGACCAATGCTACGTGGAACGCTCCCAGCACCGAATCAGGTGATATAGTGAATAGATGTCGGGCGATGGTCGTGGAACTAAGGAACCACTCCTCATTAACGCAGTCATTGGCAAAATGGTTCAGCGCAACCGGCCAAACTTCTCCGCCGCCTGGACAGACTACAGTATAAGGCATTCGACTCGGTGTCCCATAAACGGCAAAAGAGGGTCCTCAAGCTGTACAAGGTTGACTATACAGTTAGACTTCTTCGGGCAGTGTATGGGGCAATGGAGAACGATCCTTTGTCATCTAGGTGAGCGGATGACGGCTGCGGAGAACCACATTAGGATAAGAAGGGATATCTTCCAGGGCAACTCTTTGAGTCCAATCTGGTTCTGCCTCTCTCTGAACCCTCTCAGTACCTTACCAGAGGGCTCCAGGAGGGAATTTCAACTTCGGAAAAGAGGTATAAAAGTGACCCAATTTTTCTATAAGGATGATCTCAAATGATTCGACACCAGTCGCTCCCATCTCGTGGAATTGCTAAACGTCACTTGTGATTTTAGCAATTCTATTAGAATTCATCTGGGGACGAATAAAGTCGAGATGGGTAGGGTAGTCAACTCTGAAGGCATGGACTTATCTATACCCACCATCATAAGGACCTTTTCTGAGGCTGAAACGTACCGATACCTGGGTATGTCATAAAATATGGGTATTGATGAGACGGACATGAAATAATCAGTTTGCTATCTGTTTCATGCACGCTTGACGTTGTTTAATAGCCTTTTGCCGGGCGTGAATAAGACACAGGCAAATAACGATTGGGTAATGTCTGTCCTTATGTATACCTTTGGCATTGTCAAGTGGATTCAAACGGGCTTAACACCCTGGATAGAAAAGTCCGCACTACCACGATGTGCCATAGCATACACCATCTGAGATCTTCAGTAACGAGGCTGTACTTGCCGCAGAATTAATGTATATATAATGTATATATATTATGTATATTTATCATTTCATTGTATGTATTTTATTCAGCCCAATCAGATAATAATACTCTATAAATACCCCAAAATAAAAATGCCATCTAATATATTTAAAAGGTGGACCAATTACGATTCTAAAGTTAACAAAACACAAGGAATCTCATATCACGTGTAGGTATTCAATATACTTCGATTTATTAGTATATTCCAAATATTTTCCTACAATTTTAATTTGTGGAGGTTAGAAAAAAAACTTGTGTAGCATTTATTTACACTTGTGACAAACACTAGCTGTCCACTTTTTTATTATTTTAATCACGCCATTCTGAGAATGTATGTCACAGTGTAACACTTTTTTCGGTGATTTTGTTATATTCATGTAAATGAAAAATTTTACATCTATATATTATATTATTGTGTTTATCAGAATCACAATAATTTAACAAAATATTCTATTTATTAAAAAAAAACAATTTCAATTTAAAGCGTGTATTTTAATAATACTTTCAAACGTAAGGTTACAGCATTCAACGGTTTACAAGAATAAGGGACTTACATTAAGTTCATGTTGTTCAAGTTCAAGGAAAATCTTTTAGGATTTAAAACTATAAAATCTTAATACTATAATAAGTACAGACTAAGCTAATATACCTATATGTAAGAAACCACCCATGATTTTCGATATTTTTTTCCAACAAAAAGGAAGTGCTAAGCACAAAGTAAACAAGTACTTAATGATTGTAAAAATCTTATTTCTGCTTGATGGCGTGTACAGCTCAGTTGTTTTCCTCCAAGTCCTGTAAAAATATACACTATTTTATAAAATCTAATCCAAATTTCTTCTGAACAACGAAGTGTCTGTAGGAAAATTAATGGAGGTATTCTAGCGACCAACTACACTGTCACGTGGTGTACCTACACATTATAATTACTTCGGAAATTTACTTGGCAAAACACTATCACATAGTTTAACAAACCTAATTATCACTTAACATACATATTTAATTTTATTTATTTACTTGACCGATACAACTCATTCTAAATAAATGTTACAATAAACACAGCTTGTTTGTGTTTAGTAATTTGAGTGCACCTCATTGTTATTTTATAAGTAATGATAGAGCTTTATGTTTGTACAAAGAACGAATGAATGACGGAAGTCTTTAATGATCTTTTAATTATTAGAATATGCATGTAAATATTGCTAGAGAAATACGAAGAAAATTTATCATAATTTTAAAAATAAACCAAGTAACTCACTTGTTTCCATTTTGTTGTATTCTATATATTTTCTACATTCTTTCATTATGTTCAATATCTCTTATTTGAATATAGGTGCGAAGTTTAGCGAATCCGGGTATTGGCCGTCTAATTTAAAACTTGTATTTTTGGTAAATTTTGTCTCATTTACCGTAATAATTATCATACAATCTAAATATGCGCAGCCATTCTACTTTGTTTCAGTAGATTTATACATCCTTACATATCTGATATGATCAAAGTGATAAAATTTACCAAAAATAATATACTCTATATATTTCAAAACAAAGTTTTACTGAATATACTAATGATTCAAACCTGAAGATATGTTTACCTAAACGCAATGTTAAGTCAATGACGTCTAACCCAATGCTATTCATGTGACAGCTCATACCACTTCAGGTTTCAAAGATGGTAAATGATTTTTGACCTTTATTATACTTCATAAGAGAAACCACGCGCAATTTAAAGTTGCAGAGTTTTCGCAACGTTAAATCACCACGGTTTGGAAGCAAAGGAAAGCGGAAATCTTCCGCTGTGTTTAAATATTCATTTTCTGGCCACAAGTACTGGAACATACAACCACAAGGTTTGGGTTTGGGAAAACTCGACGAAGCTTTTTAAATAATGAAACAAATCTTTCAATCTAAATAATCCTTTTAAAACTATCTCTATCCAATTTGTCCAAAAAAGTAAATATATACAAATAAAAAAAAACTAGTGTCTGGTTGTAATGTCAAAATAACATATTCTTACTAAATGCATCTGAAAGTACATTTGGTACTATATAACAAAGATATAATTTTAAAAAAAATTGTCTGTTAGTCTGCTTGTTTGTTCCGGCTAATCTCTGAAACGTCTGGACCGATTTTGACGGGACTTCCACTGGCAGATAGCTAATGTTATAAGGAGAAGCTTAGGCTAGTTTTATTTTATAAAAACAATTAGTGTTCCGCGCAAAAAAATCAAAATCCATAAAATCCAACCATAATAAATTCTTACTACTGTTATAGCTAGCTGTTGTATAGTATACTAGCTGTGCCCAGCGACTTCATGCGCGGGGAAACAGCTAGTATACTATATACAATGCCTCACTGTTCAGCCTGTTTGTTGTCTCTTTAATTGAGATTGATTTTTAATTCAAGCACTATATTGGAATTCGTTCAAGTCATTATTCGTTTATGCATTATAAGATATAAATATTTTTAAATACATATAAAATTATGAGATTAAAGATATCTTCACTATATATTTTTCTTGTTTTGTACATAAGTATCGGTCAAATAAATTGCCTACTTCTTATAATACATTATCAAAAAACATACAATACTTAAGAGTTAATACTGACATATTATTATATTAATATTTTTAGCCCACGTGATTGACGTACCATAATGATAACCTTTAATTAAATTAATGATAAATTTCTATGATTACATACATAATATGTGAAATCTAAAAACTACCACGTATAAAGCTAGTGATGGTTGTGATCACGTGATCCGAAAGATATCCAAAAGCAATACCCCCGGGTGTTAGTTAGCGCATGCTTGTGGCGGCTGGATTTTAGTGGCCTTGTTAATATTGTCGTAAAATGTGATGTATTCACTAACAGTGGGATCGCAGTCGGCACAGTGCCACGAGTAGCCGCGTTTCTTCGGATTCTTATTCAGCGGCGGCTCTAAGCAGGTGAAGTGATATCTTTTGTGGCACTCGTCACATCTATGAACAAACAAAACTGATTTATAAACGACGCTTATGTTTTGTAGAGGCCTACCGGAAATGCCTTAATATCTCATGGTCTCCAGTAAATGGCGGTATAACCAAATCGCACATGTTTAAAGTATGAATGAAATTTAAAATCAAGAATGTGAATAGGTTTATGCTGCAAGCAATAGAGGTGAATTCGATAAATTATTTTATCATAATTTCAGCCCTATGATTCAATGGAATATCTGGTATATTTCTATTCACTCAAAATATTCTACTACTACTTCCATTGATATTAAGAACATTTCAATAGGCCATCTAAAATTTTCCCCCTAAAATACCTAGACGCCGGACGGGAAACAGCGTCAAAAGTGGAAGTTTTGGTATAGAGAGGATGAAGAATCTGCTTTCCTAACGTGGTGAATCCTACAATTTGTCTCTCAAATTGGAGAAGCCTATATCTGTGGACTATTGCGGGAATAATGTAAACGCAAATGCAAATGTTTCTCGAGATAAGCCCGGTATTCTTCAAGCCACCGCCATAAAATCTTAGGAAGAGGTAAGTTCAGTCTCCAAACTCATAAACAGGATTACCTAAAACTTTTGACATTATTGTAACCAAATTAATTGATGCTTGTTTCTAAATAACTTACTACCTATGTAGGCTTTTAGCAATCACTTCTGTTCACCGACAACTATAATTATGCTATCAGTAGGTATTTTCCAAAGCCGGATTATTTCAGTTCTTATTTCCTTCATTTCCTTCGCTTTTTATTGAAATCGGATGGCACAGTAACATTGATGAGGTAAGTTTTAATTTTAATTGTATTTATAATTGTACTTTTTATACAATATATTAATTGGTATATATTGTGTAATTGTAATATCCGGTTAAACAGGAATTACCCTCGTCATTACGTTTTCCTTAACTGATGGTTTCAGATATTCTGTCCACCATATTTGATTTCACGAGTGTTATTATGATTAAAGTATTAATATTATATAAAATTATTATTGCTATGTCATAAATCATAATCAATACCATATATCCTATAATTTTACAACATTATTTTAGACCCAACGGTGTCATTTAGAAGCTGATTGCAGATAGAAGATGAATAGAAATCATTCATCCGCCAAAACATGTTGAGATGCAACGCTTTGGTTACATCCATTTAGTCCATATGAAAACAAAATTGTCAGGTTGTCATACATAAGCAAAGAGGAGTTAGATATTAAACTGAGAAATTGTGGCAGATTTACCAGTTTTGTGAGCGTTTAAATACATAATGCACGAGATTACTAGCAAAAATAACAAGAAACCAAAAGTAACAAGTAAAGTGGCACTAGAAGTGAAGTGCCTCGACATTGTGTTTACATCTTATTAAATATTGTATAATCTTTGTTCGCTTTATTTATTATTGAATAAAGTTAATGTGTACAATGAGCACAGTTTTTAATATACCTTATGATGCATACATTACAAACCGTTTTTAACATTATATAGATTGAATAAAAAAACAAATAGAAAACCGAATTTCGAATAGAAGAGAAGTGAAAGTCAGTTCCTTATCATTTTTTATAGAAGGGGTGGGGGGGGGGGGCAAAAGAGCATTCGGCTCACCTGATGGTAAGTGACTACCGCCACAAATTAACAACTGCAAACCCAGGGGAGTTGCAGGTGAGTTGCCGGCCTTTTATAAAGAGTAAACTCTTTTCTTGAAGGTGCCTAAGTCGTATCGGTCGAGAAAAATCGGCGGTGGTAAACGATTCCACAGAGGGGTCATAGGAGGAACAAAACTCTTGGTAAAACGTACAGCCGTGGACCGCCAAGCATTGAGATGTTATGAATTTTGTCATGAGTTTTGTCACGTTGTTTGAAATTTGGCGGCTGGAATTAATCCAAACAATTCCTCAGGTGGTAGATGCGATAGAAAATGCAAAAGGATGCAACATTTCTTCGCAGTGCCAGTGAATCGAGCCGACCGGAGAGGACTCGGTCATCTACGATTCGAGCCGCTCTGTGCTAGATGCGATCTAGTAGAAGGAGCTGGCATTGGGGAGTCTCGACCCAGAGATGGGAACAGTATTCCATGTGTGGTCGTAACTGCGCCTTGTAAAGTTACAGGCGGTGTGGCGGCATAAAATATTGTCCCGCTCTGCTGAGTACGCCAAGCTTTTTAGAGGCCAATTTGGCCTTCTCTTCCAAGTGACCATGAAACGGCACATCATGCGATATGTCAACGCCGAGGATTTCGATATTGACTGAGGCAATAAGGGGACTGAGGAGATACGACAAAGAGGCTCTTTTTAATGGTAAACGCGCAAACTTGTGGGGATTGAACATTGAACTGGACTAGATTTAGTCGCTCCCAATCAGAGACCTTGTTCAGCAAAGACTCGTCGTCAGACACAAGTTTGTTGCGGGGGAAATCATCCATTGTTTACACAGAAAAAAGACAAGGATTTTTTTTGCTAAAAAATTAGTACCTACATGCAAAAGTCATTTCATACCTTTAAATTACATCTAATTTAATAAGCTTGTAATGAGCTATAAAAGCGAAATTAAATTATTATTATTAAGGTACTGGAAAGGAAAACATAAATAGAATAAGTATTTGAGTTTCAAGCAGAAGCAGGTACATATTACATTGTACCTTTTTCAGTACACACGGGAAAAACTAATTTTTAAGAAATCGAAAAATGTTTCTATTAATCTAGAATTTATAGCCACGACAATCAAAAAGAAATAGGTGCTATTTATATTTCTACCCATTACAATATCTACGAGGATGACACTGAAAGTTCTTAGAAAATCAAAAACTGAACAAACTAGTAAGTTATTAGTTTTATTATATCTTTTCATAATAGTGTCCATTTACATCAATACATCGCTGCATCCGATGGAACCACTGAGAAAAGCACTTTGCCCACTCGTCCTTACTTCGACGGCATTTGGAAACGCAGCCACCGCTTCCTCGGCGTCCATAAAACGTTTTCCTCGAAGTTTTTCTTTTATTTTCGGAAATAAATAAAAATCTCAAGGTGCGAGTTCGGGGCTCTAGGGCGGGTGACCCAATAATTCCACGTCTGACGTCGCCAAGTAGTCGATTGTTTGCTTGGCGGTGTGCGACGAGGCGTTGTCGTGATAAAGGAGGATCCTATTGCGAGGTCGTTTCTCCCAAACTTTTTCCAAGACAAGTAGCAAACAATTGTTAGTGTACCACTCTGCAGTAATGACCTGTCCTTCCGAAGAACGAGTCCACCATCTTTTTTCCGACGCTTCAACCTCTTTTCACTTTAGTTGGCAACTCCTCGGAAGGAAACACCCAAACAGCAGACTGTCTCCTAGTTTCAGGATCATCAGAATAAATTGGGCTTTCGTCAACCGTAAGTATGTCGAAAACGGTTTTTGAGTAACCTCCGTTAAATCTTTGAATCATTTCACGACACCAATCAACACGACGGAGTTTTTGGGCCCCTGTCAAAATATGAGGTATCCACCGGGCACAAAGCTTCTTGATTGCTAAATTCTCATGGACGGTTTTGTGCACTTGACACATACCGATGCCTAAGCTTGTCCGAATCTGCTGATAAGTCACTTTTGTCGGTCACTATCCTACGCCGCACAACACTGATGTTATCTTCAGTCGTCGCTGTAGAAGGCCGCCCCTCACGCAGATCATCGGTGAGATTAGTGTGACCACGTTTAAACTTATTAAACCATTTGTAAACAGTGGCACAAGATGGGGCTTCATCGTAAAAGGCCAATCGTAGTCTATCGTAACTTTCTTGTTGATTTAAATGACATCGAATGTCATAAAAAATCGTTGTACAAAAATTTTCTCGCGTCAAATTCATGCTGACGTGACACAGACAATTTTCAATTTGCCGCCAAAGTGTTAACAAATGACAATTTAATAAAATACATACACAATAATATTAGCAGAGTTCCATTTTCAAAATTTGAACTTATTTTTTTATTATATCGTTTACAAGTGGCCAGTCATAAAAACTTTCAGTGTCGCCCTCGTAACGACCCAGGTCATAAATTTAAAGTACTTTAGCAGTCTTGTAGCTATGTATATTACAAAATAAAAAGCATGGGGAGGTTGTATTATTGGCGTAGCTAGCATTATACCAGTATTGGCCCAGGTATGTGCTTTCAATAAAGCAAACCGAGAGATGGGTTACGAAGCTGAGACTTAGCATATTGACGGTGAGATTTCAGCCGATAGGAGTCCGGCTGTGGTGGCAGTGGGAAGGTTTTGAGGATTTTTCCACGATAAAAAAGCTAGCATTATACAAGGCCAAATGTACAGGGGCAATGCGAGCCGCGTCAAGTGATTCCATTAGCTGTGTGTGGCGTTGTGGCAGTGAGGCTCACCGCACTAGGTTGGTGGCGTCGCCGGGCTGAGTGCACACGTCGCAGTGCGTGAGCGGCGCGGGCGCGGCGGCCGGCGCGCCGCCCGAGGCGCGCCGCGCGCGCCCCTCACGCCCCTCGCGACCTTCACGCGAACGCTGCACACACGAACCCGTTCCGTAAGCCGTGCTATACGTCTTTCAACTCTACACATTCCATACGCTATTATTTGTTAAACAAATACTGAACAAGTTAGTTATACCAGTTACTCAACTCCAAGGAGTCAGTTCATGGGGCGATGTATACACCTTTACAACAAAGACCCAGAAAATAGGCAAGCAAAGATTATTTAGTAAGAGTTATTGTACTACTAAAGTGAACTTGATTGATAATAACCCCTGAGAATCTAAAAATGCCATTAAAGGTGCAATTCCGTAGCCGACTGCAGACAACAGCAGCAGACGACGTGTCGCCGCGACGGCAGCAGCCTGTGTCCAGTCTGTTCAGAGTGTTCAGTGGGACATGATGTCTGACGTGTTTGAAATTAGCGATCGTGATTTACTTTTGTATCTTTTGTTAGAAGAGGAAGAAGATGATGATAACTTGCTTTTATTAAACGAGTATAAAGAGAAAAGACACACGACCTATGTCAAAATGCAAAGGAAGTGAGTGAATCTTCCTCGGAATCGGTGCAACTCATTTTTTAAGAAAAATTCAACGTGTTGTCGCTTGGGCGTCGGCGGCTCTACTGATCTGCGGTCGGGCTACAGTGTAGTCTGCCACTAGGCAAACGACGTGTCGCTAGCCACGGAACGTATTTTATAGAACTACATAGAAACCAGTTGTGTCTCGACTACACGTCGCTTGCCGCTGCTGTCTGCAGTCGGCTACGGAATCGTACCTTAATTCGAAATCGGCAGCTATCGGCAACAAGAAACCTACACTTGAAAATCAAAAAGACGGAAACTTTTCTTATGATACTTAATAGTTAAATTAAAAAATATATTTTTTATAAAAACATAACTTAATTGTAAACTAGAGATCCTGAGCAATTCAAAAGTTTAGGTGTAATATTTATAGGTATATTTCCTTGAAGAACTTCGAAAATATCTTAAGTTGAACTTCCATAATGAGTAATCTAATTAATATAAAATTATCGAAGTGCAAAGTTTGGGTGTAATTTTATATACCTAAAATAGATTTTTTTAAATTTTATATCCCCTCCAGAAAATAAAAAAATAACAGATAAAAATAAAACGATCACGCGTACAACACATTACATCTTATTCCTCAAGAATTATATGCGGCCACATCTTGAAAAGTTTTTGTGTACTATTAAGAAAAATAAACGTATTATACACAATGACATATATTACTAGCGTAAGGACCGGGCCGACCGAACAACTAAAACGGACCAATGCGTTGGCCCTAAAACTACAGTTTAGGGCCAACGCGAATCGGTCGACAGAAGTGCGCACGCAGGACAGATTTGCCTGTCACAAAAATGTCTAGTTGCTTGGTAAAAGAATGTAAAAGTTACGATACAAAGATAAAGAAAAACATGGGATATCGTATCATCGGTAAATAACTTTATATTAATTTTGTTACGATTAAATTATTATATAAACTCATTTTTAAAGTTTTATTTTACAGTTAGTTTAGTTATGTTACCAAGATTAGGCCAGGGTTGGATTCAGACCCTAAAAATATTTTACATGGAAAACAAAATTATACCTACTATTTAAAAAAAATTATATCACGTTTGACGTTTCATGTTTCTTTTTTCCCATGTGCCGGGATTTTGGCGTCATGCGTCTAGTTTATCTATACGTTACGTTTTTTGACGGTTTTATTTTTATTTCTGTTTAATTTTTGTCTGAAGAACTTAAGTTAAAATTTGAATATTGGTACCTAATATATTTTATATTCAATAATGGTAAACGAAAAGAGTATAAAAGAAAAGGATCGATCGAGCATCAATTGACCAGAAAGGGAGCTAATTCTAATTTTATTTTAAAAAAATGCGGTACTCATGTACAATACAGAAATTTTCTATATCATAGGGTTAATATTAAAATGTAAAAGGACCCAATAATAATACAAGTCGACCTTTAGGTAAAATTATGGTATTTTCGCTTAGTATTATTACGATATTATGTACTACAAACTATGAAATAATTTAATAAAAAACGACCCTGGTTACGTCGTGTTTTGATATGACGTTTGTATTATGACAGATGCGCTACTTTTCTTGTATGAAAAAGTTATGAGTAAAATATTTAGATTGGCCTATCCTTCCTTTTGAAATCATTGATTATACATAACATACATACATATATATTAGAATCTAAGCTTATACACACACTTTTATAATAGTCTTAAAACAGAGTAATACAACTGCACGTTTACCTTAGGTTTTGTCGACACGGGCACCGTTGATGTTTCCTTTTTCTCCTCCATAACAGTTTGCTTGCATTAAAAATCCATATTTATTTAAACAAAGTACACAAAAATACAAACTTTGTCATCACACTTATACAACCTTATACACGATAAAACTATAATAAATGTAGGGCCTGTACAAAAATTTCTAATTATGCATTTGGCGCATTCATGAAAAACCTTTTATCCAGCAGTGGCCCAAGATAGACTTAAAAGAAAAGAAAAGCAGCAACGACAATGAAAAATTACTTTGATGCTTACAATATAAAAAAACACGTTCCTATTCACTCACTTTCTTACTCACTGTAATCACTCACTATTTCATTCATAGATATAAGATAACAAATACTCACGCCTGTCACCCAGAGGAGTAGGCAGAGAACAGGCTTCCATTTGGCACGATATGGTATAGTATAGATTGGCGATCGAGTCATTAGAGTGATGTGCATGTGTGGGAGACAAATAGTGCTCCACCATGCACTGCCTGCTCAACTTCAATTATCGATAGCGATTGCAGCATATTCGTGTCTTCCGATTTGATGCAGATAAATAAGTGAATATTTTTACCCAACTACGGCGAATCCCAAAGGATGTTTGCAATTTTAAAAGGCTTGTATGTATGTTCTCATCTGATCAGATCTAAACTACTCATCGTATTTTGACAAATTAGATATCTTAAAAGCATTGTGCCCGGGCTTTAAGCTGCATGAAATCATATAAAAACTATCATGGCGGCTTATTGTTGACATATAATGAATCATTCAAATACATATAATATTAAAAAAAACTATAATAAAATAAAACTAAAACTCAAAACTTAAAATAATAATCTTTGGCTGCGTTTCCTCGCTAGATGGCTACACGAATTAGGTAAATATTGAAATATCGTAATAAAAGGTGTAATTCAGAATTTTCCGACATTCCGATAATACATGTTATAAAAATGTTAGTATTTATAAGTTAATTTTTTTATATAAAACTGTAGTATCCAACGAACTTGCCCACCTGACGATGGTAAGTGACTACTGCAGTCATTGGAAACTGGCAGCTAACTTCAAACAAAGAAGGTTGTGAGCTCTACGGACCGAGATGGAATGCCTGACATCTGTATTTATACCGGTACTAGCTAAGAGGGTGAGGCCTCCCAGACAAAAATGGGGTCCTTGTGTACTTACAGTCCGTTCGCGTTAAGAAAATAGTGAGTCATCGTTGTCCGCCGGCCTGGCCACGCCCCTCAGCCAATTAAAATGCAAGAAATTAGAAAGTCGAGTTCACAGTGACCAGTTGAAGTCAGGCCTTCGAACAAAACGGTTGTGTATTTTGCGTGTTACTCGTTCAACATTAAATTTTGAAAATGAATACCTCACCGATTCGAAAGAATAAAAGTGGATCAATAATCCATAGCGGAGAGAGACGCGTAATTTACAATGTTTATAAGTACTTTAAACTGTGTGATTTAAATGCGACTGTGGAGAGCACAGTAATAAAAACAGCAAGTGCGTGTGGTGTGTCCGAAAATACTGTTTATAAAATTATTAAAGAACAAAAGGATACTAACACATTAAAATCACCCGTGAAAAAAAAATCTCGACTATCGACGGTCGATAAATTAGATGAACTAGACAAATGTGCAATAAGGAGAAAAGTTCACTCAATATATTAAATAACGACTACCCGACATTGGACAAAATTATGACACTTTGCGAAGCTGACGAAGATATTCCTGTTTTCAAACGTACCACACTTCATAAAATAATGCACGAGCTTGGTTTCGATTTCAATAAACAGGATAGCAGAACATTGTTAGTCGAAAGAGAAGATATTGTTTTATGGAGGCGTAAATATCTGAGGCAAATAAAAGAATACAGAGCCGCTAATAAAATCATTTACTATCTTGACGAAACGTGGGTAAACGCCGGACACGTAAAGATAAAAACATGGTTGGATACAACGATAAAAAATAAAAGACAAGCCTTTCTAGATGGCTTATCAGCCGGTCCAAATGCTCCGACAGGAAAAGGTAAAAGGTTAATTGTATTGCACATTGGCAGCGACAAAGGATTCGTGGAAGATGGTCTACTAGTATTTGAATAGACTATCATGGGATGGATGGTGAAAGATTCCTTAATTGGTTCATTAATATAATGCCTGAGCTAGAACCAGGAAGTGTGGTTGTCATGGATAATGCTCCCTGTCATTCGGTAAGAGTCGAAAAAATACCAACAACCAGCTGGAACAAGCAGCAAATAATAGATTGGCTGCAAAGCAAAGGAAAATCCATTGACATGACTTATTTAAAAAAAGAATTATTAATGAAAGTTGCCGAAATCACCCCACAATATAATAAATATTTAATAGACGAGACTGCCAAAAGTAATGGCATTACAATTCTTCGCCTACCGCCTTACTATCGCAAACTTAATCCTTAATTGAATTGGTTTGGACCCAAATAAAAAATTATGTTGGTGCCAATAACTCCACGTTCAAAATGAGTGACATAAAAATTATTAGATGACGCAATAGCATTAATAAACGCTAATCGTTGGAAGAAGTGCTGCGACCACGTGATACGCGAAGAAAATACCATGTGGAATTTGGATGACATCATGGAACTTGCAGAACAAAATTCTTTCATAATTAATGTAACTGGAGAATCTAGCGATACTTATTAGTGATTATTAAAAAATTTTTTAACTTAATTAAATGTTTGAAAAAAAAAAGAATTTTTACTCCTACTGTGTTTTCACTACTGTGAATACACCTTTACCCTGTAGTTGCACTGATGACTCACTATTTTCTTAACGCGAACGGACTATAGTTCATACATAAGCTTCAAAAATTGTTAATATAGTCACTGAATGAAACCCTGTTCTTAAAAAAATCACATGCGTGTTATTATGATGTGTATATCAATTAAATGTTGATAATTAAAACCACATTGCGTTTATCAAAAAGGTATCAAACAAGAGTACAATGTCTATTTTTTAGAATATTTTTTGTTAACTAATTTATGGTAAAAATGTTGTGAGCTAGCCATGCTGCAGCTATATTATGGGTGCAGCACGAATGGACCGGCTCGACCGGAGAAGGATTACGATATTACAAAATACCAGCGTTAAATAGCAGCTCAATACTGTTGTGTTTCGAATGGTGAGTGTAGAGAACCGGAGTCGGAATGCTCAGGGCGGCAACGCATCTACATTTTGATTCCTAATCGAGGATAGATGTAGATGTTTATGGGCCACAGCATCCACTTACCATCAGGTGGACTGTGTGTTGGTTTGCTATCCTTATTCTATATAAAAAAAACTCTACTTAAAGATATTTTCAATTTTGCGTACTTAGTTTTAATAATAAAATAAGTTTGAATATGTAATTTTAATAATAAATGTTCATGGCTGTATGTGTTGCAGTTTTACCCTTAATGCACCTGTATGTTACCGTTACAACCTATTAAAGTTCACTGCTGAACGTAAGTCTCCATTGGTGTTTATTTTTAGTCACATATAGTCGGATATTTCTTTTTGGCACCTATTCTTATCCTTTTATTATTTGCAATCACAGAAATCGTAATAATAAGACAATAGAAGTGGCATAGACGCGTCACCTTGTCGCCGTTATGATGTGTTGACGAACATCATTCACCGTTTTGTGATTTAATTGCGTGAGGAACGTCGTACGTGAATTTATGTTATTATAATGGTGAACTGCAGCATAATCAGTTGTAAAAACTCATCAAGGACGTGTAATTCAACTAATAAAGGCATAACATTCATCGGTAAGATGATTATTCACTAATTATCATTTTTAAGCTATTGCATAGCTTCTATCGCGGGCCTTGAGCGCGGGGACCGAATCCAGAAATTTCGTAACGAAAAAAGCCTCACGCTCCCCACTCCGACGGGCACGGAGGTGTGGCGTTGAAAGCCGTGCATCGTCTAACGTCGTTTCAGTTCGGCAGACTTCGGCACGGTGTTTGTGTGCGTGCGACTAGACGTATGCGTGTACACTAGCTGCTAACTCAATGATAAAAATTCCTGAATAACCTACATGTATTGTAAGATATTAAAAATATTTTAAACAATATTAACTTCTCATTTATTCAATAAGAGAAAAAAAATTGTTTTCTTATCGGTCGCCACGCTCAAAAAGTGTAACTTGATTTAATATCAAAGACTTAACTGCATAAATAAAATAAATAAATAATTATAATTGCATAAGTGGATAAAAAATGCTATGCAATAGCTTTACCGCGGCAGTCACCGAGTGCCACACGTATTTTTTTTAACTAATTTAAAATAATAAAATTTTCTAAACAAGTTGGAGCGCCTTCGTAATAATTCCATAAGGTTTATTTTTGGTTTACGTATGTATGACCACATATCATCCTATCGTTCAAAGCTTAAATGGCTACCTTAATATACGTCAAAGGCGATGCTCTAGAATTTTACTTGTACTTTATTCAATTTTAAACGTTGGATCGTTGGTCGCCTTCTTATCTTAAGGATAATTTTAATTTTTTTCATTCGATCGACGGTCGAACATCCCGACAGTCAAACCGTCTGAGGATAAGGTTTCCACAGCATAAGTCAAATTTTTTTAGGTCGTCTTTTACGATACAAGCTATACAACTTTGGAACACCCTCCCCAACGATATTAAAAAATGCCACAAATAAAAAAGTTTTCGAAGTTCTTCTCCGAGAACATTACCTGAAGGCAACTGCTAATTGACATTATTTTTCTTAATTCTTGTCTTTCTTTTCTTCTTTTTTTAACTTCAAATAATTATTTCATTATATATTATTCAAACATTATATTATGTATATCATTCATGTTGATATTTATTTACGAAGTTTAGAAGCATAAAAAATGTATATATATATATATATATATATATATATATATATATATATATATATATATATATATGTATGTATATATATATATGTCTGTATGTATTATTGTGCGTATATTTATACCATATGTGTGTATATTTAAATGTATTGTGTATGTATGTACTTTGTATACAGTGTGTAAGTGTAAACACCGTTGTCACTGAAACCATAGGTGGTTGGCTTTAATATAAAAATATTTATCCGATTTTTTTTTTTAAAAAAAAAAACGCTATTTTCTTTTATAAAATTAAAAAAGTTTCTGTCCGACACCGTCCGTAAATTCATGGATACCCTATGCGCTCGAGTGACGTAATCACTGTAAAGATCACCGCCCGCCCTTGCTACCTACACAACATTTCAATATAAACACAATGGTACACATAACCTATGATGAAACTTTTCCTTCATACTTTCACACTTGCTTAGGACAGATAAAAATTCCTACCCTTTGTGTTGCGTGACGAGTCCAAATTAATGTAAGTTAGATTTAACAACAAAGAAAATTAAACATTAATAATAGTAAATAGAAAATCATTAGGTAGGATTTTTGGCGTATTTACCGTATACCGTACCGCGGCCCTGGAACGCAAAGGGCATTTGAAATATAAGCTGACCGTTCATTGTACGGAAAGATCATACAAAGCGAGGCCAAGACAAAGGATTTGTATAGCTTGATGTGTAGCCTGATTGATTGGTTATTTACACTTACCTATTAAATAAAATCCTCGTAAATGAATTCCATTTTGATCAGCTTTTACATTAATCGTAAAAGCTAGAAGCACAACAGTGTCATTTCTCTAAATACACTAAGAATCGCCTTTTGAGTTCGGACGTATTACGGAACTTAGTTGCATACACTCGGCGTTTCACTTCTCCCCAAAGATAAAAGTCCAGCGGGGTAAGGTCGGGTCATCGCCCAGGAAACTCCTCAACCAGCATAGCCCTGATTTGCAGCTGAAAATGTGCAGGGGCACCGTCATGTTGGTAGTAGAAGTTTCTCAGTGAACGAAGAGGCACATTTCCACTGCACGTTTATGTAGGACATAAAACACACTCGCACCAAAACTACAACCTAAAGCGACGTAGAATGTCGGCACGGCGCGCAGCGCGGTTTTAAATCAAATTAACAGGTACATTCCCTACCGCAGGGACAGACTGACACACTGACACACACTGACATTGGCCTTGACCGCGAATCGCTGCCGCTACCTACGATATGTTGAGTTTTTTGTTGTGAATTCTGTAGGTATATCCCTACTTGCCTAGGGTGAAATAATTGTAAGAAAAAATTGAGATTTGACAAAAAAAAATGTTGTTATTTTCTATTGAAATTACTTTCTATAAGTGAAACCAAACCACTAGTTTCAAGGATAACGGTGTTTACAGTAACACCCTGTATATGTATATTTTAATGTATATGCACATATTTATGTATAATGGTCGCACCTGCCCACAATTGTCCTTGGCACCCAGTGTTGACTGGCAGGGAATGCCTCATGGCATTAAGTCCGTCCTATGTACCCTTTAGCTTAAGGTGTTACATGTAAGTTTTTAAATAAATAAATAAATAAATAGTCGACAGTCGACCCTATTGCATTTCTTATAAGGCGCCTAATATTATGTTATTGTATAAAGTCATACACCAACCGTACATTCAACCAATCACACTACACAAATACTCACCACGTCATTCCCCACACCCGACACTCACATTCGTTCTCACATTCCCATTCTAACTTCCGACCAAACAAGACACAAGCAGAACATCAAGAATGTATTTTAATATAATTAATAAAATTGTGAATTCAGTCGAATAAATCTTTGAGAAGAACTACGAATTCTTTCTTTTGTTCATCGCGAACACTGTCAGATTATAGTTCACACTTCACATTATATTGCTTTCTGATATATCTCTATCAGAAAGTCTTAACTAATAACAAACTACTTTTTTTCAAATGCCGTATATCTGAATTTAAATACTACTAATTTAAATTCTAGTGGATGTAATAACATTAAGCATAATATGTAAGTAAGTATTGTAAATATATACTAACAACAGGCGTAACAGGGGTATCCTCTATTGGTTGCGGTTGGGGTGGAGATTTGGGTAATTCTTGTTCAGGTTGCTGCGCTACGTGGGCTTGCTGGGAACAAAAAAATTGCAATTCTAATATAGATTACTTGAAATTTATAACTTTAGTTTACGACGGGCTGTTTTCCTCAACTCTTAAGTCTAAGCGCGTATTTTGCGTGTGGGCAGGAATATTATGATTATACGAGCCATGAAATTTCCCCAAAAAAGTTCAACATTCCTTTATGTTGCGAGCAACTTCAGCGAGTGATTCCAGCGTGCCGAGATGTGTGTTGTCCTCTGAGTTTAATATCGAGAAATTCACTAAATTTAGCACGGCATGGTGATTTTTTTTTTTTTGATTTATTTAGGACAACCAACAAGAAGTACACGAACACAATGTAAATACTACAAATTACAGGAAGGTTTATATCTAAGTGTCATCTTAATTAAAGGTTGCCACGGCATGCAATGTGGACAACGAATATGTTTTTTAAAACTTACAACTAGGTCTAAATGTTAGTTAAAAGCAAAGGACTGCATAATTTTTCGTTTGAATTTTTGAGGCTTATCAGCAAAAATATCAACGTCACATGTCTTGCAGAGCTGGTTATATTGCCTCTGTAACCTGTTCATGGTGGCGTGGTGACCCAAATTAGTTTTACTGCCTTCAACTGAAAAGGGGACGTATCGGCTGACACGCACTAGCTTAAAAGGTAACTTGAAATTTATTGCACTTAGTAGGTATGGACAGTCTACGGTTCCATTGACGATTTTGTGTAGCAACATGAAATCCAGCAAAAGCCTCCGCTGTTGCAGGGTACTTAATTTAAAATACGTCAGTCGGCCTTCGTATGAGGGTAGATCCTTTATTTTGTAAGTTTGGTACGAAAGATACCACAAAAAACGCTTCTGGATACGCTCTATGCGTTTCACGTAAAGGTCATAAAATGGAGACCAGACTTGACTACAGTATTCGAGGCTGGAACGGACTAAAGACTTGTACAAGGGTATCTTTGTAGAGGTCCTCTTAAATTCTTTAGAATTACGCAACACGAACCCCAACATTTGAAGACCCCTTGTAACAATTCCATCAACGTGCTTATGAAACCGCAACTTTTTGTCCAGAATCACACCCAGATCTCGAACAGAGTCCACTTCTACCAAAGGAGGACCATCAATATTATACATAGGTGTCGGAACATTTACACACTTTGAGAACCTTATAATTTTACATTTATCGAGGTCCAAAAATATCTGTTCTTAATGCACCACAAAGACATCCGGTACAAATCCTTTTGCAATAGGAGTGAGTCACTGTGGTCTTTGATTTTCAAGGACAATTTCATGTCATCTGCGTACATAAAGCAGGTCGCGTGTTTAAAAACAGACGCTAGGTTATTTATAAAAATATTGAAAAGGATCGGACCGAGATGGGAACCCTGAGGAATACCAGACGTAGGTAGAAATGGTTCTGAGGAGTAACCATTTACCGCAACTCTCGATTTTCTCTACCTGAGGTATGAAGAGAATCATTCGAGAAGATTGCCAGTGATGTCCAAAATTGAGAGTTTGTGAAGTAAGATGTTATGATCTACAATGTCAAACGCCTTACTGAAGTCTGTGTAGATGGCAAGCGGGAATCGAGAGACTTGGGACATATTCCACAAACGAAACGAGATTTGTAGCTGTATAGCGAGATGTTAAAAAACCCGATTGTTGGGGTGAGATTATTTGTTTTATGTGCCAAGCCAAAACAGGACAAACTAATGATTCAAAAACTTTAGCGAAGACAGACAATATGGATATTGGTCTGTAATTTCTGACGGATCTTGCGTCTCCTGATTCATAAATTGGGACAGTACGTGCCTGTTTCCAGACCGAAGGGAAAGTACCCGTTTTTAAACTATAGACTACCATAAACAATAGGGGAAAAATAAATCGCAAATTATTATTTTAATTACTGCTTATTTGCTTTTAAGATGGGGCTAATGATGATTGCTGTATTTTATTCATTCAATATTAGCATTTTATACATAATCAGATATTGATCAAAATACTTTCATTTTAAAATTATTGATGTTCTCTTTAAAAAGGGAAGAAAAAACTATATATTAAGCAAACTGTCTAAAAACCGCCATTATATAATAATTATTTTTTGTATGGGAAAAATGTCAAGTTATAAAAAAATCTACTACTAACATCTACTGATAGCTAAAAATGTGTGTGTTGCGAACTTATGTAAGTACATGTAAGCAAACAAACATATGAGACCGCATTATTTTATAATCCAAAACCAGAACAATTGGATTTGGAGATGGTGAGATTGATCTTTTAATGATTTCTTATATTTACGCGAACACAACACATTGAATAAAACTATTTATACGAATTTTATCGCGTTGAAATAACTTATTTTTAATTCCCGACGTTTCGGGTGCTTTACAGCAACTAATGTCCGTATAAATAGTTTAATTCGATTGATTATCTTTTGTTATTTTCAAAGAACATAAGGTTTGTGCTACTTCCTATTTGCTTCTTACCTTTGATAGTTTCTTCATAACAGCGGGCGGAGGACCATCATTGCTGTCAGTTGGAACATAAAACATCTGTGTATCCAACGAGCCATCAGGTTTTGGAATAGGTTTAATCTGAAATAAAATTCGGGTATAACTGAATTTTATTTAAATAAATAAATGTTAGAGATAAATTATTTTATTAACATAAATTAATTATAAAAATATTTAATACTCTGATTTTGCTGCAAAAACCAATGAAAACTTATTACCTTGATTGTAATTCTTGGATGCGGTAGTTCTGGATTCTCCATATCTTGAGTCTTCTTCTTTCGTTTATGTTTATGAGATTTTGATGGAGATCGCATCAAGTCCGGGGAATACCTCGACCTGTGCTTTTCTTTTCTTCGCTTTCTATTCGCCTTGTATGTGGCTATATCAGATGAAAGATTGGCTAGGGTATTCTCAATCGAACTTTCGATAGCTTTGGCATCCCTCTCTTTAGAATCGCTTAGGAGAGCTGAGAATGAAAGGTTCTGTGAGAAATAACCATCTTCTTTTTTCGCTGATAAATTTGTCAATGACGCATTTGAGTTTTCGTTGTGAGAGTCGTTTGGGCTGTCGGCTACTATAGGCGTTATTGACATAAGAGGAGTGTTCGTTAGAGTTGGCGAAGTGAAACTTCGCTTATGTAACTTTTTACTAAGAACTTCCTCTCCTCCAGATGCAGTAGTATGTTCTTTATGTTTTGATGACTTTATTTTTTTATCTTTCTTTGATTTCACTTCGGCTGTTTCGTTACCGTCGCTGCTGAACTCGAACGGTTTGATTGTTACTTTGATCGGCGAAATATTTTCGGTGATCCCAACACCATTAACTTTGGATTTTTCCGTTTTAGGGCCTTTATCAACTTTTTTCGGTGGAGGCGAATTAGGTACCGAACCGGGACTTTGAGGCTCAGAAATGATAGCGCCATCTTTACTGTATCTTATTCGCGAACGGCGAGGCACTTTCTTTTCTAACACTTCCGGCTCAGAGTCAGAGGTTTTGTCGCATTCAGAACATTGCCTATAAAAATAAAATAACCATAAATTATTAAACTGTTAGATGTGGTGAACATAGAGTCTAGATTCCCGGATGAAATTTCGTTGCAACAATACAGCTCGCAACAATATATTAACTAAACAACGGACTTAGCCGTGAACTAAAATATTGTAAGGTAATCTTAAATTTCAGTCATGTGAAGTCACCAGCAGGCATCGGCGGACACTTCATGACCTAAAGAAAAAGTGGAATAACCGTTGAATAAAACTATTATTTACGGATTTTATCGCGTTTAATTCTAATTTAAGAAATCATTATGGAATAACCGAGTAGTAATGGGTTTTTCAACAAGAACTTTGTTTTTCAATTGGGGCAACACCAACAACATGACAGTTTTGACATTTAGTTTTTTGACCTATTCCTAGTAGATGCTTTGGCAATTGCTACAATGAATTCAATTTCGCTCGAAAATCGCATTAAAATAATTAAAATCCACTATGAAAATGGTGGTTCTGTTAAAGTTAAGTTTCGTAAAACTCGTGATATTTTCGGACAACATAATCCTTCTGAGACCGCTATTAAGAATTTGGTCGCTAAATTTGAATTGACAGGCTCGGTACAAAATGTGCCAACACCAACGCGTGCCCATTTTCACTTGTCAGGGTACGTCAACAAGCAAAATTGCCGCATTTGGGCTTCTGAAAATCCTAAAGCGATTATTGAGAAGCCTTTGCATGCTCAACGTGTCACTGTATGGTGCGCTATGTGGTCTGGAGGCGTGATTGGGCAGTTTTTTTTTTCGAAGATGAGGCTGGAAATGCGGTAACGGTCAATGGATCACGCTATCGCGAGATGTTAACATCTCAATTTTGGCCTATTATTGATGACATCGATATCACAAACATGTGGTTTCAACAGGACGGTGCCACATGTCATACAGCCAACGAAACGATCAATTTATTGCCAAACCAAATTTCCCGATCGCATAATTTCACGAAATTCAACTGTTAAAAGGCCAGCCAGATCGTGTGATTTAACACCACTGGATTATTTTTTGTGGGGCTATGTTAAGGACAGAGTCTATACGGAGCCAATCGAATCGATCGCGGCCTTAAAACTCAAAATCCGTGACGTGATTAACGAAATAGACCCGCCATTTTACCAAAAAATGATTAAATACTTTGATGAAAGAATCGACATCTGTCAGCGTGGTCTTGGTGGACATTTGCCACATATCATTTTTCATTCATAATTGCCAAACTTTTCTCTTCGTAATACAATAAAAATTTGAATCATCTTCATCTAAACTCTTTGTTTAATTTTGTTTTAGAAAACAAAGTTCTTGTTGAAAAACCCTTTACAAGCATATTTACGTCCCATTGTCCACAGGTCTTCTATCTATTCCAGAAAGGCGGCCAGTGCCAAGCAGTGAGACGTAATGTAGTCTGATACTTTACACTAAATAAAATTAGAGTTGGGTCGATTAGTACTTTGGCCGATTGGCCGATTAGCCGATTAATCGGTTAAGAAATGGCCGATTAATCTGCCGTTTTAGCCGATTAATCGCCGACTAATCGGTGACTACAAATAGGCCGGTTAATCGGCCCAACTCTAAATAAAATGTAAAAAAAATTAATTAACTAAGTGCATAATATGAAAACGAGTATGAAGAAAACGAGTAACCTTTTTTTGGACAGGTTTTAATGTATATTATGTAATGTTTCCTTATCTTAAAATTGAGTACGTTGCAATATATTTTTACCTATATTGGCCAAAAACTACGACTAGCGCAGTGATTTCAACGAACCGAGTTTAAATCCCGCACGGAACAATTGTTTGTATGGCTTTCAAATACTTATTCCGGGTGTAAATCCACCATCAATTTATCCGCCATCGAAATCGTGTGACGTCACGCTACTCACCAGCCGTACTGCTCTTCTTAGGCGGGCGCTGCAGCGGCGGGTTGAGGCAGTGTAGGTGGTAGTACTGCTGGCACGTGTCGCACGCCGCCATCGCTGTCGTGAGACGTCACGCTACTCACCAGCCGTACTGCTCTTCTTAGGCGGGCGCTGCAGCGGCGGGTTGAGGCCGTGCAGGTGGTAGTACTGCTGGCACGTATCGCACGCCGCCATCGATGTCGTGAGACGTCACGCTACTCACCAGCCGTACTGCTTGCTCTTCTTGGGCGGGCGCTGCAGCGGCGGGTGGAGGCAGTGCAGGGGGTAGTACTGCTGGCACGTCTCGCACGCCGCCATCGCTGTCGTGAGACGTCACGCTACTCACCAGCCGTACTGCTTGCTCTTCTTGGGCGGGCGCTGCAGCGGCGGGTTGAAGCAGTGCAGGTGGTAGTACTGCTGGCACGTGTCGCACGCCGCCATCGCTGTCGTGAGACGTCAAGCTACTCACCAGCCGTACTGCTTTGCTTTTCTTGGGCAGGCGCTGCAGCGGCGGGTTGAGGCAGTGCAGGTGGTAGTACTGCTGGCACGTGTCGCACGCCGCCATCGCTGTCGTGAAACGTCACGCTACTCACCAGCCGTACTGCTTGCTCTTCTTGGGCGGGCGCTGCAGCGGCGGGTTGAAGCAGTGCAGGTGGTAGTACTGCTGGCACGTGTCGCACGCAGTCATCGCTGTCATGTGACGTCACGCTACTCACCAGCCGTACTGCTTGCTCTTCTTAGGCGGGCGCTGCAGCGGCGGGTTGAGGCAGTGCAGGTGGTAGTACTACTGGCACGTGTCGCACGCCGCCATCGCTGTCGTGAGACGTCACGCTACTCAACAGCCGTACTGCTTGCTCTTCTTGGGCGGGCGCTGCGGCGGCGGGTTGAAGCAGTGCAGGTGGTAGTACTGCTGGCACGTGTCGCACGCCGTCTTCGCTGTCGTGTAACGTCACGCTACTCACCAGCCGTACTGCTTGCTCTTCTTGGGCGGGCGCTGCAGCGGCGGGTTGAGGCAGTGCAGGTGGTAGTACTGCTGGCACGTGTCGCACGCCACCATCGCTGTCGTGTGACGTCACGCTACTCACCAGCCGTACTGCTTGCTCTTCTTAGGCGGGCGCTGCAGCGGCGGCTTGAAGTAGTGCAGGTGGTAGTTCTGCTGGCACGTGTCGCACGCCGCCATCGCTGTCGTGTGACGTCACGCTACTCACCAGCCGTACTGCTTGCTCTTCTTAGGCGGGCGCTACAGCGGCGGGTTGAGGCAGTGCAGGTGGTAGTACTGCTGGCACGTGTCGCACGCCACCATCGCTGTCGTGTGACGTCACGCTACTCAGCAGCCGTACTGCTTGCTCTTCTTGGGCGGGCGCTGCAGCGGCGACTTGAAGTAGTGCAGGTGGTAGTACTGCTGGCACGTGTCGCACGCCGCCATCGCTGTCGTGAAACGTCACGCTACTCACCAGCCGTACTGCTTGCTCTTCTTGGGCGGGCGCTGCAGCGGCGGGTTGAGGCAGTGCAGGTGGTAGTACTGCTGGCACATGTCGGACGCCGCCATCGCTGTCGTGAGACGTCACGCTACTCACCAGCCGTACTGTTTGCTCCTCTTGGGCGGGCGCTGCGGCGGCGGGTTGAGGCAGTGCAGGTGGTAGTACTGCTGGCACGTGTCGCACGCCGTCATCGCTGTCATGTGACGTCACGCTACTCACCAGCCGTACTGCTTGCTCTTCTTGGGCGGGCGCTGCAGCGGCGGGATGAAGCAGTGCAGGTGGTAGTACTGCTGGCACGTGTTGCACGCCGTCATCGCTGTTGTGTGACGTCACGCTACTCACCAGCCGTACTGCTTGCTCTTCTTGGGCGGGCGCTGCAGCGGCGGGATGAAGAAGTGCAGGTGGTAGTACTGCTGGCACGTGTCGCACGCCGCCATCGCTGTCGTGAGACGTCACGCTACTCACCAGCCGTACTGCTTGCTTTTCTTGGGCGGGCGCTGCAGCGGCGGGTTGAGGCAGTACAGGTGGTAGTACTGCTGGCACGTGTCGCACGCCGCCATCGCTGTCGTGTGACGTCACGCTACTCACCAGCCGTACTGCTTGCTTTTCTTCGGCGGGCGCTGCAGCAGCAGGTTGAGGCAGTGCAGGTGGTAGTGCTGCTGGCACGTGTCGTACGCCGCCATCGCTGTCGTGTGACGTCACGCTACTCACCAGCCATACTGCTTGCTCTTCTTGGGCGGACGCTGCAGCGGCGGGTTGAGGCAGTGCAGGTGGTAGTGCTGCTGACACGTGTCGCACGCCGCCATCAGGTGGCGCTCGCTGCTGCGACCGCACGCCGCGCACTCCCTTGCCGCCAGCGCGCCACACGTGGCTGCCGATAAACGAAAGTCACGTTGCAGGCAAGCTTTGACTTAATCGTCACACTTAACACGGTACCAGGCATTTCGCACCTTTGATGCTTGTTCCGGTTTATCTAAGTATTTAATCTCTGATGTAAGCGAGATGCCGCCGTGGTAGCTTAGGTGGTTAACGCTCGCTGTAAATATAACAGAACGCGAGTAACCCGGGTTCGATCCCCGCCGGTACCAATGAAATTATTAATTGCCATTTTAAGTGCTGATTTAGCACGTGCTCGGCGTTGAAGCAAAACATCATGACGAAACCTGTATATCTGAGGAATAAGAAAAAATATTTAGAAGACATGTGAAGTTCGCCAACACGCATTGGGGCAGCGTGGCGGACACTTCCTTGCCTTAAAACCCTCAGAAATGAGGGGAGGCCTGTGCCCAGCAGTGGGACGTGTATAGGCTGTAACTTTTAAGCGAGATGGCTATACCGCCATCTGTCGGAAGCTGAAAGACCTTTCTGGCATGTCACATGTCGCTTCTTACGAGACCCACGAGACAAAATGTGGTTACCCAACGATTACTCATTACTGCAATCATGAAAGACTACAACCGACATCAGACAAAGAAGACTACAGATATAATTATAATACCTAAAGATCAAGTTGGAAAGAAAAAAATTACTGAAAATTGAGACTATATCGAAAATACATATAGTGTGGAACATGTTAGATAAATAGAATAAAGATTTCTTAAATTTACGCGAACACTACACATTGAATAAAACTATATTTACCGATTTTATCGCGTTTAATTAACTATTTTAACATATTTTTAATCCCCGACCTTACAGACGTATCAAAGCACACACAAAGTATTCATACCATTTTGTTAGTGAGATAAAAGACTTACTTCTCGCTGACAATGAAACTATGGTCAGTTTTGATGTTCAGCCACTATTTACATGCCTACCTATTGATGAATGCATCTCAATTGTAACTAGGAACCTAGAATAAAATAACTTGCCTGAAGAATATGCAAAATTACTTGAACACTGCCTCACATCTAGCTATCTATTGTGGAAGGAGGAGTTCTACAAGCAAGTAGTTGTGGCGATGGGCTCACCTGTGTCTTCCATAGTCGCCGACATATTCATCTTCCATGAATATGTCGGCGACTATGGAAGACTTTGAGGAGAAAGCCATTCTTAATGCTCCTGTAAATCCAAGATTCTACAAGCGGTACGTAGAAGACACTTTCACAATTTTACCATCTGACAAAGTAACTGCATTTTTAGACCACCTTAACTCCATAAACTCAATAAAATTCACAATGAAGTTAGAGACAAATAATTTTTTAGCTTTCCTAGATGTTTTTGTCATCCGAAATCTTGATAAGACTATTGGTCACACTGTGTATAGAAAAAAGACCCATTCAAACTAATAGTTAAACATTGAGCTATTATATACTACGTACTAGAGGCGACACTGCATCCAGCTACTCTGTTCCACTCAACTGCGGTGCATACACCGCACTTTAATCAGTCACTCGCTAGGCGCTTGTAGAGTTGTCACGTGTCGTGTTGATTTAAAAAAAATCTCTTGATAAAAATATACCGTCGTGTGTACTTAGATATTGCGCAAATAATTCAAGAAATGTCAGTAAAAACCAAGGAATTACTTTTCATCGGTTAATAAGATACTTAATCAATAAAAAAGTATTATAGATTAATAATAAAAAAATTATTCCTAAGACGCCATCTCGTGTCATGGAATATAGATTATGAAATTCATATGTTCAGATGTGACTTGTGTTTCTGTGGGTACTTAAGTATAGGACGAATATATTATTATACAAATTTTTTTGTAGAAACATATATAAGTTATTATAATTAGGCAACATTTTTCATGTTTAAATCTGCTTATTATTCTTTTATTTTATTTTTAGGTTTCCACATCAAAGTCAAAGTGGTATAAATTCGTCCATTTTTAACTCTCGCAATAACCATTTTTAACATTTATGAACGACTCTTATCCTAATTTAAATAAATATATTTGTAATTTAAATGTTATGTTAATAAGTTTTGTTAAACGTACATTTAGTATGTTTTTTTTATATTTGACATAGATCCACATGTAATTGTGATATAATATTATGTAATATTATATTAAATAAGCAAATATAATATACAAAATAAATGACAAAATTTAAATATTGTTCTCGATATAATTTACCTATTTAACATACAATCTTACTATTGGATATTACCTACGGGTCATTCTACCTATGTTTATTCTATGATAAAAAAACCAACCGCGCGAACACAGAGTAGCGCATATTTTTTGTTTGACATAGCTGTTCTAGTACGTAAGTACATATTACTTAAATGTATTTAAACGGTGAATCTCACCATGATCCTTTACAGTTAGCTACCGTGAGTAAATCTTTTTTCAGAGAGCACGAGGGATCTGTGACAGAAAACATCTGGCCGCCGAGCTTCAGCACGTCAAGCAAGTGTTGCAAGACAATAAGCTTCGGGTCCCGCGCCTACGTCACAGTGACCGAGTGAAGCCGGCCACAGTCGAGCGTGTGCCTGCTGTACTACCATAATATGTCAGAGGAGTCACAGACAAGGTAAAACAAAAAAAGAAGGTAAGACAACAAAAAAAGGACAAGGTTGGCTACATCTTGAAGCGCGCTTCCATTAAAATATACTACAAGCCGCCGAAGAAGATTAGTTAA
Source organism: Parnassius apollo (assembly GCA_907164705.1). Taxonomy (NCBI): domain Eukaryota; kingdom Metazoa; phylum Arthropoda; class Insecta; order Lepidoptera; family Papilionidae; genus Parnassius; species Parnassius apollo. Next base: position 12,859,804 of record CAJQZP010000885.1, read on the forward strand.
TTTTTACCATCCGTCAAGTGTAATATTCATCTACAAGATGCAGGAGTGTACAAGTTAGATTGTAAATGTGGTCTCTCTTACATAGGTCAATCAAAAAGATTCATAAAAACCCGCGTGAAAGAACATATAGCTGACGTGAAGTACCGACGCTTTGGGAAGTCTACAGTCTATGAACGTGTTCAAGATCATCCCCACAATTATATCAGATTTGATAAACCACAAATCCTCTCAAAAGAACACCGATTCCTACCAAGGATGATACGCGAGGCTATTGAAATTAAAAAACATCCTAATTTCAATAGAGAAGATGGATGGGTTCTGCCATCTGCTTGGGATCCTATAATTAACAAAATTAAACCCAAACCCAAGCATAACATTGCAAGCTCGTTCTGCGTAGATCGGACCAAAAATTTATATTCAAACACTGAAGACAGCCGGGTTAACTACGACATTGGGATCATCCATCTTCATCATCATAACTTAAAATAGTTAATTAAACGCGATAAAATCCGTAAATATAGTTTTATTCAACAAATAAAATATTTAAAAATATACACACTGATTTTATATTATAGGATCTCGTTAATGGAATCACTTTTAGCATAGAATCTTTCGATAAAAAAGAAATAACGGAGAATATATTGCGTTTGCAATGAGTAACTAGTCTGGCCATAAATAATGTTACAAATTAAAAACAGAATTCAACGAAACCCAATAAGGAAACAAAAAATGATTTTGTGTGAAATGAAGATTTCAATTAGAACCCAATAGCGAACCTGAAGCTAGATAATTATTGTACAATACACAGAAAATGTCCTAATTCACTGCCTACACTCAAGAGAGCGAACAAACCGAAAATTTTTGTTCCAATAAACTTGTGGTAGACAAATAAATAGAATACACTTTAGAAATAAAATGGCTTTAAATAAAATTGTTTTAAGAACGCTTAGCTTTCGAAAACACACTTGTTTTATAAATATAAAACTGTTTCTTAAAAAAGATACGGATTGATATGTGTAACAAAACTTATGTCCATACAAAGTAGATATAATTAGTTTAACAATAAATAACAAATCAGCACTAACCTTCAAGCGAAGTTGACAAAACTTTTCCATGGCGAGCGTCCGGATTGTCGCTAAGAGGAAAACCAACGCCCATCTTAAGTGCAGCTGCGGTGGGCACAGACATTGACCTGTGGCCGTTTCAACATATAGTATACGACCATGATTTCAAGAGGCCTAGTAGGTACTTGGGGTTGTTACAAAAAACTAAGAAATTTTAAAAATATAACACAGAATTCTTCTGTAAAATGCAATAAGATAAGATGCAGTAAAATCATTTAATTTTGATTTCTTAAATTTACACGAACACTACACATTGAATAAAACTATATTTACGGATTTTATAGCGTTTAATTAACTATTTTAACTTATTTTTAATTCCCGACGTTTCGAATGCTTTACAGCACCCATGGACACGGGGGGGACTGAGATGTTTGACGTCCCAATGTCATAGTTAGTCCGGCTACCTTCAGCCGGGTCGGGAATTAAAAATAAGTTGAAATAGTTAATTAAACACGATAAAATCCGTAAATATAGTTTTATTCGTTTAATTTTTTTAATATTTCTCATAGTCAATTTGATATTCAACGGTTTACAGTTAATTCCAAGTACAAAGTAGGCCTAAAATTTATAATTATAATAATTAACAAAACCATGATTATTATAGAAAAAAATAAAGATATGAGGAATGATATATAGAACATACCGTTTCTGTAACTGCTGGGGTGTGACTTTAGGCGTCGACCGTGGTATTACAGGAGGTAACAAGGGCTTTTCCTCCATTATAGATGGTATAGTCTTCTTAGGAGAAATCATAATGATAGCATCGTAGATCTTCTGCAATGCTAGTCGCGTAGAAGCCAATTCTGCCAGAGCGTCGGTATTTTCTTTTGATGCCTAAATGTATTAAAGAAAATTTTGTTATGGACAAACCATAAAATCTATATGATGTTAGTATCATACAGGTACAAAACAAGTACAAATGTAGACTGAAAGAAAATATAAGTGGTTTGGATGGATTGCGCATGAATGAGTTAGACTTGGAGAATGTATGGCAAATGTTAAGGAAGGTTTAGTGAATGCAGCTACCGAAGTATGTGGTGTTAGTAAGAGAACGAATGAAAGAAAAAATTATACGTTATGGTGGGATGATGAGGTACATAAGGAAGTTGAAGCAAAGAAGACGCAACAAAGGCTGGTAATTTTGGCGGTACGAATGATGATAATGAAAAAAGGCAGTCTTTAGACATCTAAATAAAAGAGTAAAAGAAGTAGTTGAAAGGAAGAAGCAAGAAAGAACGGATAAGAATAATAGAAGAATATCGGATAACTTCCAGGAAAACATTAAAATGTTCTGGAAACTCGTAAGAACTGCCAGGGGGCATTCAAAACAGTCTAGAACGAATGCTATTAGAAGCGAGAACGGATATATTCTGAGTGACGAAGTTTCGAATTTAAAGAGATGCGAGGAATAATTTGAAAGCGTGTTTATGAGTGAGGAGACGAAGAATAAACTAAATGAAATAGAAATTCCGAAAGAAAAGGAAAGGAAGTAGGGATAAGTATAGATGAAATAATGAAAGCAATGAAAATCATGAAAGCAGGTAAGTCGCAGGCCTGCTGCACACCTTGTTTAATTTATGTTGGGAACTGAAGCGGGTACCGGAAGAATGGTTATTTAATTAATTTATTATAATCTATATGATATTTTTTATTATTTATGAACCTTAGTTTTGAAATAATTACACATAAACACGAAAGTGAACGCAAGTAAAACAAAAGTTATGGTTTTTGAAAGAGAAGAAAGTAAAACGATAAGTGAAATAAGACTAGAAGGAGAGTTGGTCGAGCAAGCAGATTTAAGATGTGTATTCAGCAGGGATGGGAGATATGATAAGGATATAGAACGATGAGTCAAAGCAGGAAATAAAGTAAATGGGGCTCTACACTCTATTGTGAAAAGTCAGAATGTGTCAAAAAAGGCACGTATGGCAATTCACAATGCTGTTTTAGTCCTTACATTAACATATGGTAGTAAGAGTTGGGTGTGGCAGAAGAAGCACGAGAGTAGAATGAATGCAGTAGAAATGCGTTCGATAAGGAGTTTTAGGGCTGAATCTGTGTGACATGGTGAGAAATTGTGTGATAAAAGAAAAGTGTGGTTTGCAAGATGATGCTGTAACCAGTATTAAGAAAGGAATGCTTCTGTGGTTTGGTCATGTAGAAAGAATGAACGAAGAAAGTGACAAAGCAAATTTATGTTGCAAAAGTAAATGGAAGAGCCGGAAAGGAACGTCCTAGGCGAAAGTTTATCAACCAAATTGGCGATATATTGAAGATAGACCAAATCAGGATTACCCTTAATCGATAAGCATGTATGCGCAGGTATATGAATGTGGAGGAGACAAGAGAGGTGTGAGGATCGTGTCAAATGTGAGTCTGTAGTCTCTGTCTACCCCTCTGGGTGACAGGCGTGAGTGTTTATGTTATTATACAGGTTGAGGCATAATAAATTGATAATATGGTACCTGCGGGTAGAGGACGTTGTGGCGGTTTAGAAAAATAAGTTTTATGTTTAGTAAAAGTCCCTCCCTAGTCCCTAGGTTTTCGAGATATTTCGAAATTTTAGAAAATTAAAAAAAATTACAACCTTTGCCACTCTTTTTGGTGACAAGACTCAAAATGAAGGATTTATTTCAATATTTTTTTGGATAGTATTTCTGGATAGAAGCGCTATCGGATGTAAACTATGATTTTTGGAGCGATTGCATAGCTTTTTTTAAACAAAGATCTAACTCAAATTTCATGTTGTGCTTATTTTTTTCCTAAGTTTAACCTAACGCGGTGTAAAAAAAATATGATCACTTGAGTGCCAAATTAAGAAAAAACATGCCTGTGTCATACTATAACATATTATTATATACATAACACTGTATTTCCAGCATTTAATACAAAATAAATTGCTATTACAATAGTGCTAAAATTTACTATATTACTTGATATTAATGATTTCTTATATTTGCGCGAACATTGCACATGATTAAAACTACTTTTACGGATTTTATCGCGTTTATTTTTACTTTTTATTTTTAATTCCCGACGTTTCGGGCGCTTTCCAGCACCCATGGTCACGGGGGACTGAGATGACTGATGTCCCTATGTCATTGTTAAACCCGGAGTACCTTCAGCTTTTTTTTTTTAATTATTGTTTATGGTCCGATCTATGCAAAATGAACTGACTATGTCTTGAGTTCTTGCAGTGGTATGATTGGTTTTAGTTTTAATTTTATTGATTATAGGATCCCAAGGAGGTGGTAGTACCCAGCCTCCTTCTCTATTGAAATTAGGATGTTTTTTAACTTCAATAGCCTCACGTATCATCCTTGGTAGGAATCGGTGTTCTTTCGCGAGGATTTGTGGTCTATCAAATCTGATGTAATGGTTGGGGCCGTCTAGGATATGATCACAAACTGCAGACTTCCCGGAACGTTGATGCTTCACATCAGCTATATGTTCTTTTACGCGGGTCCTAATTGATCTTTTGGTTTGTCCTATATAAGAGAGACCACATTCACAATCAAGCTTGTACACTCCTGCATCTCGTAGAGGAATATGACACTTGACGGATGGTAGGAACTGACTAATCTTCTTCGGCGGCTTGTAGAATGTTCTAATAGAAGCTCGCTTCAAGATATAGCCAATCTTGTCTGTGACACCTCTGACATATGGTAGTACAGCAGGCACACGCTCGACTGTGGCCGGCTTCACTCGGTCACTGTGACGTAGGCGCGGGACCCGAAGCTTGTTGTCGTGCAGAACTTGCTTGACGTGCTGAAGCTCGGCGGCCAGGTGTTTGCTGTCACAGATCCCTCGTGCTCTCTGTAACAAAGATTTGCCCACGGTAGCTAACTGTGAAGGTTGGTGGTGAGATTCACCGTTTAAATATCGGTTTGTATGGGTCTTTTTCCTATACACATCCCGTAGCTGGTTCTGGCTTTGAGGCATCCTCAGTAAAAAAGTCGAATAGGTAAAGGTCCGGTGATCGTGAGAGCCAAAAAATTGTCCCTAATCGCCCGATCCATCTTCTGGGATGCATTTCGTTAAGATAGTCTCAAACGCTACAGGCGTAATGGGAGTGGCAGCCATCGTGCTGCAGCCACATTCTTCCAACGAAACGTTTTCCAATATAGTCGGGAGATAGTGTTTTAAAAAATTCAAATAGCTCTATGCGGTCAATGTTCATGACAATTCGAATGTACCGATGAAGCTGCCGTTTAGGATCCCAGTCCAAAGGTTTATTTTAAATCATACTAGGACCTGTATTCGTTACCAAATGATTGGTTAGCGCCAACTGTGCAGATTGTGCTATTAAAATATCAGTCTTTTTTGCACGTGGACCCGACGTTCCACAGAATTTTATAGAAGAATTCGGGATCATTGTTCAATTTTCTTAGCATTTTCTCGCAAAATTCAACTTTTACAGGATAGTCATTGTTGATTTCATCATCATTGATTGTCTTTGAACGGGCTGATAATGAAACGGGTGTAACTTCTCTCGTTTTAATGTTCTATGCACTGCACCAGCCGATTCGCTTCTGTGTCTTGCTATGGTGCGCACAGAGGTGATCGGATCGGTTACGATTTCATCATGTACATCCTCTTCATTGTGTACTTGTGGCCTCCCGGAACTCGCTCCGCCGTTACCAGTTCCAGGTATTCGGCCTTCCATGAATGCATTATGCACGCAAGTAAATACTCGATAATCGAAATGGCGTGCATTAGAAATTTTTTCCCGATACAGTACTGCAGCTCGATTGGCGTTTCCACCACACTCGCCGTAGATTAAATGCATTTGAGCATAGACAGAACTAGTGTATAGCTGAGGCAATGCAGTTAATAGAAAATCCAAATCAAGAAGCAAATCAAGTCCGAAGTCACAGCACAAATTAGTTACACCAAATTAAAAAGTCCAAATTCAAAGATCACAGCACGGGAGTAGTATGATCGAGTGGGTCACTAGTTCGTCTTTCTTTTTCACTCATGGCATGAAAGAGCAGGATAGATTTATCGTCGGCTTATTGTCACTAGTGTAAGTAGCCAATCTATTCCAAGAATTCTCTCTTCTCTGTCTGGCAGAAGGGTTTTTTCTATAAATTCAATGGGCTATGACGAACATTGTTGCGAAAAATTAAAAAAAAAGATTTACATTAAACTAGGCCTTGGACTCACGTCGATAATAGGATTTTATTTTGTATTAAATGCTGGAAATACAGTGAGTTATACCATTTCCGAATCTCAATGAAATAGGTATGTTTTTTCTTAATTTGGCACCTGAGTGACCCTGACGTAGTGTAAAAAAATATGGTCACTCAGGTGACCATATTTTTTTACACTACGTCAGGTTAAACTTAGGAAAAAAATAAGCAAAACATGAAATTTGAGTTAGGTCTTTGTTTAAAAAAAAAACTATGCATGCGCTCCAAAATCATAGTTAAACATTCGATAGTGCGTCTATCCAGGAATACCACCCAAAACACAGATTGAAAAAATTTCTTCATTTGTAGTCTTGCCAACACAAAGAGTGGCAAAGGGTGAATTTTTTTTGAATTTTCGAAAATGTCTAATTACCTCGAAAACCGGGGGGGTTGTCTATGTGCAAATAATGTAGGTATGTCCAACGCGTGGAAGCGTTTAACATACCTATAACAGCCTACAAGTGTAAGAGAAAACCCTAGTGTGAGGAAACACTTTTTTATTTAAAAAAAAATAATGAACAACTATACCTGAATGGAAAAGCATTAATTAGGGAATCTGAACGCCATCATTTAAATAAGATAATATAGATCAAATAAATTCGATAGCGAAAAAAAATTCATATGAATGCAGTGATTAATGGACGAGTGACCATTCGTCCTGTTATGAATAAGATCGTTCCTTTTTCAGTACTCCGTCCCAATATCCCAAAGGATTTGAGACGCAAAGTTAACCCGTTTTATCGCAACTGTTAGATTCAAATTTTAAATTCCGAATTCGAAATTTAAAGTAACGTTTCGGAGGAGATCAGTGGCGGCCGAAAATGAAAATGGCATTGCAGAATTAAGAATCTTTTATTTTGGTGATTCCAGTAATAAGAAAAAATTTTCTGTTCAAAATTTCTATTTCCTGTTCAAAAATATCCACCAACACACAACACCAACCAGGAAATACGGCTGATATTTAATTATTTAGCTCAAGTGTTGATAGAAAAGACAATGCAAACGTTATTTACGAGATACATCCAGGTGGGGATCGAATAATGTGTAAGCTGTCTGAAATAAAAATAATTCCTAAAAAAACACTGAGATTTTGAATAATTTTTCAAAGGAAAATGATGTGTTAAATCGATCGACAAGTTTTGCCGCGTTCAGTCAATCACAAAAAGGTTATGTTAAATATGTATACCTCATCATAGTCGGCTCGAAGCTTGTCATCTTCGCCAAGTAACTTCTCATTCTCCTTTGTAAGTCGCTCAAGCGATCTTCGTAGTGACGTCACGCGAGTGTTTCTCTCTAAATAGTACCCAACAAACTCAACTGAAAATGCCGGTGGTACATGCCATCTGCGAGATACGTCCTTTAGTGCTGCCATCTATAATAGATAATAAACAATAAAAATTTAAAACACCATAATTATTATAGCAGTAAAATTTAAGTATTGTTAAATGACACGTTTGAAATATATAGATACAAATCATATTACCTGTGCATCTTGAAATTCAAGTGCGTGGGTATCTATTCCCATACATTCCGCTTTCTTTTGGAATCTCCTCATGGCAGAAGCGCTGCTGTAGAGCATCCGCGCCATCTTTTGAGTTGGAACTGATTAAAAAAATACATTAATATTAAATTTTACTTTTTTACATCACTAAAGAATTACAAATTAAGTTCTCACCCCATGGCGGATTTCTATTTTCTTTCTGCTGTGAATATTTTCTTCGGTATTTGATCAATTTGCGTTGTATCCTGATTTTCTCTTCCGTACTGAGATTATTCTGTAGTTCCAATTTTCTAGAAACAAAAGAACAACATACATTTTAATGGTCATCTGAAGCGGACAATTTAAATATGGGGTATTGTACGACAAATTAAATATGGGTAAAAATTGAGAGAAGAGCTGTAGTAAGAAGGAAGGTAAGTGGAAAATAAGCAGTAGTCTTAATTATTTTTTTCAAAAAAGACGTTACACTCATTACTGGAAATTTTCATCCATCATATAGGCGTTATATATACATAAATATTATATGATATTTAATATATTGCACTCGGAAGAATCATTATTTCTATGCGATACAAATACTCGTTTCGTGCGGGATTTGAAACCACACCACCACAAGCATACTCTCAGCCACTGTGTACGTGTACATACCATACACGAGTTTAATTAGATTCACGAGAATTAGAGAGATTTAACTATAAATAAATAATTAACGAGAACTAATTAAATTGGTGGTGAAGTAAAACTGCCTAGAAAGTTAATAAACCTTTAAAAACTATAAACCGACTTCAAAAAATAAAAAAGAAGAAAGAAATAAGTCAGTTTAGGTTTTTTGTTTTTTGATATTTTTTATCAGATATGAGTGTAATAAGCAATAACACAACCTGGTTACCATCTAAAATATCATTTAAATATTTTCGTTTAGGGGCAAAAAACTCCATATTTAAATGAGACCTTAAGCTTAAGGAAAAAGCTATTAAATAAAAAGAATTATCAGATTCGGTTCACAATTCGGAGATATCGCGTAACATACATACAATAAAAAATCAAAATTCAGTCGAATTGAGAATTTTCTTTTTTAATGTGGGCTGAAAATTAATCTAAAAAGTTTTCTAACTTAAACACTGGCACTTAACTATTTCGGACATAGATATAAGAGTACAACTATTTAATAGGTAAATGTAATTTTAAACTATGAGATATACATTTAATGTCACAAGTTTAATTACAATATAACATTTGTGTTTATGATTAATTTATTTATTCATTAATTCATCAGAAGTCCATTGCTAGACATAGGCCTCCCTCAGAGATTAAATGCTCAATGTCATTTAATAATAATAATGAGTACTATGATAATGAACACAACAACAATAATTTAATAATAATAATGAGTACTATGATAATGAACACAACACAACAATAATTTAATAATAATAATGAACAATCAATTGCTGTCCGTTAGACTCGCTAAAACTCAAAAACAGCACGACCGGCTACGGCGTTTACGGCAGACATAAAATATCCAGACCTGCGACAGCAAACCCGCCTGGCAAGCGCCCTCCCAACAGGGGAAGCCCATATCCAGCTGTGGGCATTTACAGGCTAATAAAGAACAAAATAAAACAAATGCAACAATGAATGAGTGCAGTGTTTTTTTTATATATGAAAAGAGTGACAAACGAGCACACAGTCCACCTGATGGTAAGTGGTTGCTGCGGCCCACAGACATCTACATCTATCCTCGTTTGCTAGTCATATTGAAGATGCGCCGTCACCCTTGAAGACTAAGATGAAATGCCTCTTTTCCTACGTGTTGGTACAGTGGTGGTATTTGAATTTAAAGTAGAAAAATCCATCGACCCATTTCCTTCGTGAAAAAAAGATCAGATAGCCTCGTATAGACGGCTCTATACCATCTCGTATGTGCCCAATGTAAATTACCCCAACTGACAATGGGTAACAACCGTTTAGGAAATTTTGAAATTGCGAGTGAGAATTTTGATACTGCGATCATAAATAAAGGCGCCACCAGTGTACTACTAACAGGCTAATAAAAAAAGAAGTTAAACAATAAAATGAAAAGAAAATTTTAAACATATAACACAGCAACCTTTTTTCAGTTCTAATTTGCAAAGCGAGCCAATTCCTCTTGCGTTTTTTAACTAGCGTTTTGTCGGAGTGTAGCCGACAGTGGGCATAAAACGGGTCGGCTTGTTCCACCTCCTCAGAATGTGCTTCAGCTAATAAACCTTCACGTTGTCCACTGCATAAAAAAATTTAAAATTTTATTAGTTATATTTCTTTTTTTGTTATTAAATGGAAAAGTAAAAAAGATAGAGCTCTATTTCCTCAACAAGTCATCAGATAAATATCACTATCACTACCGTAGGAGCTGCTGTATTGAGCAAAAATATTTCCATAGGTCTTACGTGTCATAAATAATGAGAGATTTTAAGATAAAGCCGAAGTAGAATCATGTAAGACTTTTTTAACATAAAAAGTGCAATATATAAAATATTGATTTTCGTGTAATTGGATGTCATATAATACCACACCTAAATCGACATTTTATTTCATTTATTATCATCATCATCATTACAGCCCTTCACAAGTCTACTGCTGAACATAGTCCTCCCCGAAGAAATGCCACAAAGCACAGTCCTGAGCCACCTGCATATATAGACTCCCTGCATATCTTACAAGGTCGTCACTCCATCTAGCGGAGAGCCGCCCTACACTTCTACCAGTACGAGGTTCCCACTCGAGAACCTTTTCTCCCCATCGATTGTCGGTTCTTCGAGCTATTCATTGTCACTTAGTCTTATTAATCCATTATATTTCATTTATAGTATAGTATTATCTTCAGCAAAAATGCGAGCTCTATAATCTTTCCACCGCTGTTTACAACTTTTGCAGTAATACATTTTCACTAGAGGCTACATCTCAACCCAGTAATGAGTACTGGACCATTATAGTTATGATTCACAAAATAATTTGCAGAATTGAGATAAACAAAAATATCTCACAATGATCAAATTAATTACACTGTAACAATCATACCTATTTATATAAAAATGCATAAACGCATTATAAGTATAATCTCATCCATAGCTATCTACAGTTAATCAGTAGGCTAAAAATTCTCATTTATATTTTAATTCTCATTTATATTTGATGCGACCTGGGGACCTTTAAGAGCTTACTGCTTTCTAAAGGGCCGGCAACGCACCTGCATTTCCCCTGCTGTTGCGGTTGATCATGGGCGGCGGTAGTCACTTAACATCAGGTGAACAGTATGCTCGTTTGCCCCCTCTTCTATAAAATAATAATTCAATAACCTATTTACTTCCATTACCATTACAGTCTACAAAAATCCACCGCTGAACATAGGCCTCCCCCATAGATTGCCTCATAGGAGGGATTCCATAGTTGACACGCAAGTAAGTCAAGCGCGGTGTTTTTTATTATTTTAAGGTATTATCAGAAAGATTCTGCTGCGCATTACCTGTTTCAATTTACCTCTGTCGCCTCTTACAATATCTACAGGACAATAATATGGGGTAGTAGATATTCTTACACCGCCACTACACGGCACTTTACTTAAAGTTAAAAAGTTAAATTTACATCCTATATACGTCATACTGCTGGGCACAGGCCTCCCCTCATTTCTGAGAGGGTTTTAGGCCAAGGAAGTGTCCGCCGCGCTGCCCCAATGCGTGTTGGCGAACTTCACACGTCTTCGAATTTTTTTTCTTATTTCTCAGACATGCAGGTTTCCTCGCGATGTTTTCCTTCACCGCCGAGCACGTGGTAAATCAGCACTTAAAATTGCAATTAACAATTTCATTTGTGCCGGCGGGGATCAAACCCGGTTTACTCGCGTACTGTGAAATTTACAGCGAGCGCTAACTATCTGAGCTACAACGGCTCGGCACTTTACTTACTTAAACATAATTACAATAAATAAACAAATTTACCAAGTAACATGGAAAAATGTTTTGCATAGTCCTGCATCACATCCCACACAAACACCAGTGCGTGCTAATGTCGCATCCTCGCACAAAGCGCACGACCGCGCGCCCCAACGCGAGTATGCCATCTCAAACAAAGTCACACCAGAAAGACGCTCCACCTAAAATATATGAAATTATAAAATGTAACCCTCGCCCTATTTTGTCCCAGGAATGTCATAAGAGTCAATTTAAAAAAGCTTTTGTCTATTATTGCCAAAAAATTATTGAAAACGATATGTAAGTATTATTTCCTCTTACAGATAGCAAAACGCAAATTAAATAACCAGACAGGCAATAACTAATGTGCCATCTAAACATGTTGATTGTTGCTAATTAGATAAAGAAACTTAAGAGGTTGATAAGTGAAGAACTCTAGAAATGGAGTGTGCCCGCTATACATTATGCACGCTCTGCTTGCATTGCTTCAATAATATTAAACCTTAAATAATAGTAGATCGTAATAAATTCTAGTAAATAAATTAATTATACAAAAATAAAAATTTATAAAATATTCTACCTCAGAAAAAGCCACCCCAGGAACATAAAGAGCACATACAAGATGCACCCAAGCACCTACTTCCGTTTCCTTAAAGATACCACCTTAAAGAAAAATAATAAAATTACAAGAATAGTACTTATAACAACACAATCTAAAAATATAACATTTCTATACATATAAATAAAGTGTCTGTCTGTAATATTGAAATAACTATCTTTTATAGAACTGGGGAAGAATGAATGGGGATATTTGCCATAGATGACACTTCTGAGGTGGGTTGGCAATGGCAGTTTTTATTGTTTTGAGTTGTTATCAGGTAGCTTTCTATCTCTTGTTTCAGTTTCCTTCTGTCGCCTTTTACGACACCCACGCGATGATACAGGGTAGTGGATTTTCTAACTCTCTAATTAATAATAACAAAAATATATATTTTTTGTTATTATTAATTTAACTTAGGCAATGTATTAAAATTTTATATGTAAGTTAAGAATGTAATGTAATAATCAATCTTGCTTTACCAAACAAATGAAAATAACCTTTGTTAGGACACAATTCACAGTTAGGATCCTTAACTCCAGCTTTGCAAGCTTCACAAAACCATGGTTCAGTCGAAGCTGAACTAATTGTACTAGACTCACTTGTCACATCAGAAACTCCATAGCAACCTGTCAATAAGAAAACATGTTTGTTGTAAAAACATTAAACAAAATTGTTTTTAATATTTAAAAATACACTGACCTTCATGTACAGTAACACCGCAACCATCACACTCCACAATCTCATTAAAATCATCACTTCTAGAACCTAAACAACCAGCGCAGATTAAGACATTGGCTAAGTCACCTGGAAACTAAAAAAGAAAAAAATTAATAACTTATACACACAACTTATCAAACAATAATAACAGTATTTGGACATGAACTAAATGGTTTAAATACTTTTTCAGACCCATGTAAGATAGAGTTTTACCATAAAATAAAACTTACCCATTATTTTTTAATTAATATCCGGAATCCATCTTGAGTCAAGCACTTGTCTTTCCGCCTAAAGTCAGCACTTCCGGCTACCTTACCTGCATGGAGGGGGCACCTCACCACTGTTTGTGCTTTGTTATTTAAGTAGTGATGAGCACCACGTCTCGTCATTATGGTACTCAGGATGCACCAGGTAGCCCTTACCTGGATTCCAGATATTGATTAAAAAATAATAGGTAAGTTTTATTTTACGGTAAAACTCTCTATTATTTGTTATGTATCAATATCCGGAATCCATCTTGAGTTATGTGTTTGTTATCACCTGGTGCTAATAAATTACGATAGTTATTAACGCTATAATGTGTAAGGTAAACAATAAGAGTTATTTGCAAGAGATACACAGCAACAAACATTATATTATTATACCACAATTGCATCATTTGATTATAACCGGCAATCATGACAATAAGTTTTGCTTTTGTTAATTACAATAATAAATCAAACCAATATAATATTTGCTCTATCAATCAATTAACGGCATCAAAATAATTTGATAAAGATAAGAAAGAAGACAGAATTATTTGCTGCAATTTCCTTTAGTTCTTTTTTATAGTAATTTTGAAATATGTGCACAGTTTTCCAATTACCCGTCGCAAGGATTTTATCTAGGGAAAAATTTTCTAACCAATTTAAAGAAGATAGTGCTGATCTTACTGAACCAGGAGTAGCTTCAATACCCGCCTCTCTCAAAAGCGATTTTACCCACCGAGCAATTACAGTACGGGATGCTGGCTTAGAGTCACCTCTAGCTGTAATAAATAAATGATTTATAGCCTTTCTGCGATTTTTAGATATCTTTAATAATTGTCTTATCCAGAAAATAATATTCAAATTTTTATCAGGATGTTCTTTAAGCCTCCAACCAGACTGTCTATGATTAATGCTGTCCGTTTTGGAACCAAAAGCTGGCCATAAGATTATGCTACTTTGTTCGTCTATTAAGCTGTTATTGTCAATATGCAACAAAGTGAGGTCTTGAACTCTCCGACTAGAAGCCAAAAGTAATAATGTAGCTGTATGCCTAGATACTTCATACAGATTGTTTTCATTTAAATTATATTTACTTATATACTGCATAAGAAACTTAGGATTCCAAATTGGTGGCTTTACTGGTTTGGTACGGGCCATAGATATTGCTTTTAACATGTGTTTTATAAAGAAATTTGAAGATAAATCTACTTTTGAAGTTAAGTGAGTGAATGTTGAAATCACAGATTTATGTTTTAAAATTGTTCTGTAAGCAAGACCTATATCACAATGTAAATGTGCTAGATAACGTGCTACTTGTTCTGGGTTAGGATATTTATAATTAACCGAATTAGACTCGCACCATTTTTTCCATCTATTCCAAGCTGGTTTATATGTGTTGATCGTAGAGCCTCGCCAACTTGATATTAACAAGTTCTGTTCTTTATCCGTCCATTTCTGTTAACATATCTTGCCACCCAAAATCAGCCATGCTTCCAAGAGCAAGTCTTGAATCTATGGGTGGTGTATGCCTGTTCTCATGTCTACTAGAGTATGGACTAGATCTGGAATTCGATATGGGGGGTGTAGAGCTCGGCGTTGAACATCTGCTTGCCAAAACACCTTGTTCCATTTCGGTCCAATTAATATGTATATTCCGCTGGCTTGATTTAACTGGTTTAGGACTCTGGAATAAGATTGGGTGGTGGGAATAACCACGCTAGTTTGTAATGCCACTGGCGACAAAATTCGTTGTGATGTTGTGCTTGCTTGTCCTGAATGTTCATTGAAACATACTTCGGGGTCACGTGAGCAGTACTTGACGCAAATAGGTCTATCTCCGGTGTGCCCTACATTCGAAATATTTTTGATGTCGCCGCTAATGTGAGGTGCCACTCGGGGCAAGCCTTTTGGCGTGATAAAGCGTCCACTTAGACATTGAATCTGCCTGGAAAGTACTGGGCCTGAAGGTGTATATTGAATTTGTCTAGAAGTGCAAGGAGTTGTAGAGTTTGCTCGAGAAGCTTTTTGGACTCGCTTCCGCCTTCGTTGTTTATATAAGACACCACTGTTCGATTATCTGTCTGAAGAAGCACTTGGGAGTTCTGTAGCAGATTTCGTTCGTGTGATATCGCTGCATGAACTGCAAACATTTCTTTTCTGTTAGCTTGCCAGGTTAGTTGCCGGTTCATCCAGGTCCCCCCGGTACTTATATCGCCGAGTTGAGCGCCCCAGCAGATATCTGAAGCATCGGTTGTTAGAAGGTGAGTTACTACTGCATTCATGTGTATCGGTACAGATTGACCTAGAGCTTGTAGCCACCACTCCATCTCGGATTGAACTGGTAGTAGAATACTCACTTGGCGGTAAGGGTGGTCCTTTGACAACTGTCGACTGAAGTATTGCAGTGTTCGCCAGTGAAGCCGACCTCTCCGGGTTACGTAAGTGAAAAACTGAGTCTCCCCATTAAGATCCGATACTGTTTGAGGGACCACTTGCCTTTTAAGAGCTGTTGCTCAAGTGCGTTGCGTAGCGTTAAGCACTTTTTCTCCGATAAGGACTTCGCATTGAGTTTTGTGTCCCATGTTATGCCGAGAAACTCGAGGCACTGCGTCGGAATCAGCATGGACTTTACGTAATTTATTGTCCAACCTAGTAACTGAATGATCTTTATCATTAATGATATATCTTCTTGTAGTTGTTGCATCGACTGGCTTGCCAATAGAAAATCTTCCAAATAAACTACACATCTGATGCCCCGATTCCTGAGAAACTCTGCTACCCAGTGTGTTATTGAGGCAAACGTTCTCGGTGCAGAGGAAAGGCCAAACGGTAAGCAGGTCATCTGGAGCAGTTGGTGCTGGTTTGAATTGATGTGATAATTTAGTCGTCAAGTATCTTCGATGACGCCGAGCAATCGGAACATGAAAGTAGGCTTGGCTTAGGTCTAATTTTGCCATCCAATCCTGATGCTGCAGGAAGGTGGGTACTCGAAAGTGACTGAACAAACTGAATGGTTTCGTTTTGATGAACTTGTTCAGTTGTTTCAAATTGAATATTGGACGGAAGCTGCCGTCCGGTTTTGGCACCAAAAAGAATGTTGAAAGGAAACTGACACTCGGCTCCGCCTGTAAAAGTACTTTAACATACTTTGAATTTGGAGAGTCATATTTAAGGAAGTTTTGGTCCTGTAGCTCTGAATCACAATTTGATTTGGAAGTATTAGAGGCGGCTTGAGTATGAATGGAATGTAAGAGCCGCTTAATAGTCTGCATATTTCTTGCAGCGCGCCTAAATTTTCCAAACACTTTGAAATTGTTTCAGGCAGCCGCCATGAAATTTTTGAGTCATTTACGACGTTCATCTTTAAAGGAAGAATGCAATTGAGATTTCTTTACTACCTTTGTAATTTTGGTTTTTTCTGTGTATACTGCTCACTGTAACTATATTGGTGGTAATGAATAAATGTTTATTATTATTATTATTATTATTATAGATTTCTTTTCTCTTTGTTTATTTTTGCCCGATTTGTCTTGATTCGCTTGGTTGGATGGGCGTGGTGCAAGTTTTCCTCTTTTCGAAATGAATGGCACCGTCGTTGAACAGAGTTTCTACGTTAGGAGGGATTTTTTGCAAAACCTCGCGATGATATTGTTCAGGAATCTGTCGCAGTAGTGAACCTCTGTGTAAGATAACAAGATCCGCTCGTCTACCACACACTATTTGAAACAAATCTTCAGTTACTTTGCTATAAGGTGAGTCCTTAGAAAATAAAGTCTCTATTTTATCAAATAGATGTATTTGCAGTCAATGTCTGTTGAGAATCACTGGCCCAATCTACTAGCGCTTGTAATGCTCTTTGTAATTCCTCTTTTTGGCAAAGTAAGGCATTAGTTAATCCAGCAAAGGAACGTTCTAGCAAATAAAAACGAGGATCATCACTCAACATTGCAGATTCATACCGTTTTAGCGAATCATTTACAGCAAGTTCGACAAAACCGGGGTAGATAAATATTTCTTCTGGGCATTGATAAACCATACAGCATACCAATCATCACGATTAAAACTCTGTAATTCTACTAATTTCTTTAAATGTATTTCATTTGCACGTGGATAAATGGGATCTTTTACAGTGCTACACAAATCTGATAGCTTGAGCTGGTGCATTTTGTCACCGCCTTCTGTTGTAGGTCGGTACAAGTTAAGATTAAGTGAAGGGACTATTTTTTGATTTTGGCATGTAACTTCACTAGCTTTTGTAATAATATTAGTTAAAAAGGCCACTTGCTAGGATAAAAAATCAAAATGTTCATTACTCACGGTTTGATCCCTTTTTGTTTTCTTGTGTCTCCTTGGTTGACTGCAAACACTGTTTTCTGACGAATCACTGCTATCCGAACTCGATGAATTACGCACACGTTTTTGAGAATTTAATAATGTAACTTCGTCGACATTTTGTTCCTCCACATTTTATCAGTAGGGTAGTTATTTATCACTTACTTTTAGTAAAATTGAAACTTTTTCGTGCTTACAAAGGCTAACTTGTGAAAGGCGCGAAAAACAACGCTATAATGACGAGACCTGGTGCTCATCACTATTTAAATAACAAAGCAAAAACAGTGGGGAGGTGCCCCCTCCGTGCAGGTAAGGTAGCCGGAAGTGCTGACTTTATGCGGAAAGACAAGTGCTTGACTCAAGATGGATTTCGGATATTGATACATAACAAATAATAGTAATATCAACTGTTTCTAAATTCTAGAAAAATATTAAAATAAACCTAACTTTATATATATATATATTGTTCGACTATAAGTTTAATTCTCACAAATGCCAGGATTACAAATAAGGTTTAAAATTTTGTACAACGGACTTCAACATAAATAAAATGAGAACATCATCAGTTAAAGATAACTCAAAAACTACTGTTCAGATCTGGATCAAATTTATATGGGACCACATGAGAAGCACCAGCTTTCAAATAACTAAAATCATCAACATTGGATCACCTGGAAAAAGGTTCTGAGGTAACAGACATTTCAAAAAAATACAGTTGAATTCAGAACCTCCTCTTTTTTTGCAGGCAGTTGAATACAATTTAATATTTAAAAGACTATCTATTATGTAATTAATTATTATAGAAAATCAGTCTTTGGAGTTTTATGATTACATAATGAAGCTAAACTAACAATCACTAGCAGAGTTAACAATTAGAAGCTTAAGGTGATAAATAATAGCAGCAAAATAATTGATGAAATAGCCATGTCATTTATGCCAGTTGTAAAATACCCATGACTGCCTTTTTGGTTAATTGTCAAGAAATTCTCAGTAGTTGCCCAGAGTCAGGAAGTTGGCGGTATTTCACCCCCGTGCCTCGGAAAGCACGTAAAGTTGTTGGTCCTGTGCTTACTTTGCGTAAAAAACTTTAATATTAAAGATGTTACAAATAATTAGATGATGATGGGCAAAACATGTCATATTATTGATAAAGGTGTATCTTTCCTAGTGTAGTGGTGTAGAAGGACAGAAGAGAGGTGCTCTCCTAACTAGGTAAGACACATCATTTTAATTTTAAAATGCAGACTGATGAGGGGAAGCAATGTCAAAAGTTGACTGCAATATCAAACCACCTAAAGGGTCTAGCAGTGAACTTATACACCCTGGTGACTTAATCACATTTGTTTGAATCTTCTCTTACTTAAGACAAAAAAGAAGTAGGAAATTAAGTGCATAAAAAACCTTGAATTCCTTTTGCTTGGCTTTTTGAAGTAGGTCCGTAACGCACATCTCGTCCCCAAGTTTATTAGCAGAGTTTTTGAAGTTGTTTTCAATATCTGAGCCTGACTGATCATCTGAACTAGCACTCTTTTCATCTTCTTCTGAAATTATATTAAAAACATGCAAGATTGTTAGGTTCTGTATGTTATCAGTTAAGCTATAATCATAAATCTTAAATAATAAAAGTAACTTATGTGACTATCTATAAAATACGAAAACAAAAGGTAACATCCTGCACAAGATTTTTAAAAACAAATACTTTTCATATAATATAAAAAGTTATTTCCCTTTCAAAAATATTTTCAAATGCATTATTAAGTTAAATCTCAGATGGGGAGGGATGGTTGGTAGGTATAAACCACCCTGTTAAGGAGGGTTGCAGCAGAACCATAAAGTTCTTGAGAAATAAATAAAACATATTTATTACACACTGGTAGGTATTCTGTTGCGTCAAGAGTAAGGAAAGTGTAGGAAGTGGAAGGTAAGCTCCCTGTGATGCTACACCTTGACCTACTGCTGCTGATATAACTTGACAGATGCTTTCATCATTTGTAACAAAGTTAACAAAAGTCTACTACTTTATTATTCAGGCTTAACTACATCTAGTTTTAGCAAAAAGCAAATAACTGCATGTACTTTTGCAAGTAATCACCTGTGTCTTGGAGTATTAGATCCTTCATAAAGATAATAACATAATGGAAATGGAAATGAGACATACCTATTGATTACATTAAAGAATATTGTATTGTATTGTAATTAAGATTTATGTGTGCATTTAATATAATGGAGCGAACTAAAAAAAAACTATATTTTATTAAATTTTTTACATTATTTGACTAGCCTATATACAAAAAAAATTATTCGGTCTTTTATATTTTGTATTGATTAAAACTCCTCAATCAAGCGACAGTAGCCTAATGGCAGGGTGCGGACCGCGAACTCAAAAAGGTTGTGGGTTTGAACCAGCCATTCAGCTACTGGCTTGAACCACTCGTAACACAAACAATTTAAGCTTACCACGAGTAGTTAAGGGGAATAAAGATGCCCATTTTTCACCTGACTATATATAGAAATAAAATAAACCTTGAAATTCAACCAATTAAATTGTAAATTAATTACACCTATCACAATGTTAAAAGAAAATCAGGAAAAAATATTTTCTAATATTTCCTTAAGGTTATTCTACATCATGGTTAAACATATTACCATATTTTGAAGGCATCTCAACTAACCTTTTTCTAGGACATTCCATTTTACACACTGCTACTTTACTTCGTTCAACTCTGTTTCTGAGATTTATATGATCCACTTTAACATAGTTTTATTTGTTTTTCCCATTTTGTTCATCAGGTATGTATGTACCATAGATCAATGAAATGTGTTTGGTTGATAAGTGATCACTTTTGACAATACAAGAACTAAGATAGACTCTTTAGAGACATAGAAACTATCTACCGTTTTTTTACAAAAAATGTAGTTAGTAAGTACTTATGTGTGCTGGAGAAACAGCAGATAGTGCTTGACACTCAATTTGTAGTGACAATCATCGAGAGTAAACAGTGTTTTAGGGGCAGTTGGTTTAAAGCAGAGTTCCCCAAACTTTTTTGTGTCGTAGACCCCTTGCCATGTTTTTCCATGTTGGGTAGACCCCCTACTTACCTGATATTGATTTCCTGTAAATTTCTAACTGTAGTGAAGTTTAGTGTTAAAAACTTAAACTATAACACTGACTATAATTTGTGTGATATACTATCTGTTTATATTTTTTAAAATATTTTCTTAGCACTTTCCTTTTCAAGATTCAGGAAACGAATAAACGTATTTGACCCACATTCGTATTTATAAGAGTGACGAATTGAACAAGTCAGTGCAAGGTAGCGAAGCTCTGAGACTGCGACTCTCAGGTTTTTACAAGTTCAAAATGTATTGCGACCACAAAGCGCATACCAACATCCTACAACTTACACAATTTTATAAACATATATAATAAATTTTTTACTTCATAGGTACTTTTATAAATAATGTATATGTTTTGATATTATAAGATAGTATGATGTAAGTAAATAGGTACTATCAGTGTATGTGTTGAGATCCACTATCGTGGACCCCCATTTTCATTTCATGGACCCCCAAATTTTTTTCCCTGACGTAGACCCCTTGCAGGTTGTCATAGACCCCTAGGGGTCGATATAGACCACTTTGGGAATCACTGGTTTAAAGGAATTAACAAAGCAAAAAAGATGTTTTAGACCATAGCTAGGCAGGTACTCCTATCTAAACTTTGAGCGTTAATAATAAGTTCTAGCTCATTTAATTCTTCATTACCTATTCGGTAATGGCAAACACTAAACTAAATAGTAACATTAATATTTTTTGGTCTTTGTAGCGTTTAAATCATAAAACAGGTAGTTTTTCTACTATACCTTATAACTATACATAAACTTTCACTATCAGGTTTTTAAATTATGTAAAGTGGGCATGATTCTTTAAAAAATAAATAAAACTAACTTTAAATATAAAAATTAAGTGTTACATTGTTCGTCCCCAATGAACTAAACTACTGAACTGATTTCAATGAAATTTTGTAAATGTGTATGGCGTGCCCCAATTGAGAGATAGGATAGTTTTTATCCTGATAAGTGACCCCCAATATTTTATTTGCGAATCTAAGGATTTTTTAAGACAAAGGATTATGGGAACAGGCAGAACTACATCTGCGAGGCCAGCTAGTAGCTTATATAAGTTTTGTTATAGGTCAAAGTTCCTTATAAACTTCATCTTAATGTGAGTAATGGTTAATTTGACATACTACTCTAATATTAAATTGGCTAATTTTATTTTTACTGGAAACTAATTTTACTTCATATAATTTTCCTATGTTTTAGTGGTAGAATGGTGACTTTACACAACTTGTTATTTAATATAAATTTACTTAGTTCAGAGTATACTGTACTCACATATATAAATCATACATAATTATATTATTCTTTTTAAATATACATTAAAATTTTACTCGGTTTTATAACAGAAACTTACTTTTGTCATCATCATCACTGTTGATAGAATAATCATCACTTTCTTCCGGATGATCCTCAATACGGAAATCTGAATCATCTGAGCTCTCACCTTCGCCTAAATCAAAATCTAATAACGATTGAGGTTCGACAGGCTTTACCTTCCGCTTCGCTGGGCCTCTACCTGCTGCAGTAAAAACATTTTTTTGAAAAATATCAATAACTTCACTACAATAACAAAAAGATAACAAATAAACAGAAACAAAAATGCTGCAGATTTTAGCCATGGAAAAAATCGTTAATATTTATTAAAAAAAACTTACAATTACTCATGGTACATATATTGTATACACACTAATCAATTCACTACACTTTCTGCTGAAACATAAAAATAATTGGGCACTGAAATAAATTAGTTATCTGAATTCATCATTTTATTTTAATTGTTAGTTAAGCGGCTTGTATTTTAACAGCATTTTATTATATTTTATATATAATTTTTTTTTCTCCCCGATGTCAACGACAATGACGGCTGGCAATTAGGCATGAGACCGATATATCCAAACGTAACTAATAACGTTATGTTATCAAAATATCATATCATATCGATACACCCAAATACATAACCGTTATCACTTTCCAACCAAAACCAAGAGACCAAAATGTACGAAAGTTACGAAACGTAAAACGCAAACTGGAACGATAACGATATAATGATATTCGTTGTTTCTCAACGGTGTTATAAATACATGTAGAAAGAGATGAAGCGAATACGGAATTCGTTGCGACGGTTTGATAGTTTTCACAGACGGTGCAAAATTGACACAGTGAATATAATTACCTAAAGTAATACTAATAAGGTCAAATTTTAAATGGTTAAAATTGCCTAATTTTTAAGTAAACGCAACAATTACGCACTTGGCCTTGGTGGCGCATGTCGTTCGCTAAGCTAATAATATCTATAAAATTCGTAATTTTTTGACGTTGAGTTTGTGCATTTATTTGCAATATTTGTGTGCATTTTGTACATTAGTTTTAATTCGAGTAATTATGTGTAAAGTGAAAATATAGTTTAGTATAGTTTAAGTTAATTTAGTTTTTATAATATATATGTATATAATTTATTGTACCGTGTAGTAACGATGTAAGAATATTCACTACCACATATCATCCCGTGGCTGTCATAAAAAGCGACAGAAGGAAAAAATCAGTAGATAGGCAGCAACGTCTTCCTAATAAAAACTAAAAACAGTGTGTATTGAGAAGACACACGACAGAAATACAGAAATGAAACTTTTGTATTAGTACAGCTACACTTTTCAATTATTCATCAATGACTTTTGAATAGGATAGATTGTGTAAATCATTAATTTATTTTCATAAAATTATATACATATGTGTTACAGTGCATCATCTTCTTCAATCTTAAGAAAAGATATTGTCGGTTTAGTTTGTTAATTGGGTAATTGTCTATTAATGATTTCTTAAATTTGCGCGAACACTATACATTGAATAAAACTAAATTTACGGATTCTATCGCGTTTATTTAACTGATTTTACTTATTTTTATTCCCGACGTTTCGGATGCTTTACAGCAACCATGGTCACGGGAGGGACTGAGATGTTTGACGTCCCAATGCCCGTTCAGTTTTTGAATATTAATTTTTGGTCCGATTTACGCAAAACGAACTTACAGTATGTTGAAGTCTTGCAGTGGTATGCTTGGGTTTGGGTTTAATGTTAATTATAGGATCCCAAGCAGATGGCAGCACCCAACCATGTTTTCTGTTAAAATTAGGATGTTTTCTAATTTCAATAGCCTCGCGTATCATCCTTGGTAGGAATCGGTGTTCTTTTGCGAGGATTTGTGGTTTATCAAATCTGATATAATGGTGGGGACGATCTTGAACATGTTCACAGACTGCAGACTTCCCGGAGCGTCGGTGCTTCACGTCAGCTAAATTTTCTTCGTCTTCGAAACGTCGGGAATTAAAAATAAGTAAAATCAGTTAAATAAACGCGATGGAATCCGTAAATTTAGTTTATTCAATAATTGTCTATTATTTATTTAATATTTATTTAATTAAACCACGGTTTTATATTATGTCAACAAAAATTTATTAAAATGAAAATTTACAAATTATTATTTTACACAAAATAAATTATAAAATTTATTAAAACATTTATTTTTGTTCGATAAAATGACTTTACTTATAGAATGTAGTAGATGGCGCTATTATTGAAATGCGCTCACTCTTTCTAAAATAAATACGTGTACCTTGGTAACTGTCTTAAATAAAATAAATATATATACGATTAGTATATGAACGAAAGACCGTTGTGATCTTGTAATTGTAATTATATTACTATATACTTTATGGTATGTAATCGCTTGCGTTCGCGATTTGAATGATCATTATTTATGGAATGATCGACCGAATGACCCAGTACGTTCCCCCACCACTTTTCGTCACTCAAAAAGATTACGGATCAGAATTTCAAAGCCCTCCCGTAAAAAGTTTAACTTCAAAAAACTGCGGTTAGTAACCCGCTTGCCAAGCGGGGCAACTATGGCAAATATCCACCTATGCAATCTATGGGGGGACTATATGTTCAGCAGTGGACTTTAATAAACTGTAACGGTAACTGTATAATTTATTACTGCATAACAATTAATTTACAGAAATTATATATTAACATACATGTCTAAATATTACATCTAAAATATGTTATTTTAGAACCACAGACTTCAAAACTAGAGTAATCTACGTAATTCATAAAATAAATATTGCACTGGTTCTAGTTTGCGGTTATGTTCGGGTTGTCGTTCGCACATTCAGTAGGAAACCGTTACTACTGATATCGATATCTGAAAACGGTTTTCAATAACGATATTAAAACTAAATATCGGTTATGTACCGGGAATTCCGTCCGTGAAGCTTGTTACAAGCAGTTGTGTACTTCGCTGTTCCATTATTTGCAATATTTTTAACATTTGAATATCGAAACTATTGCAATATCTATAAGTAACAATTTTGTGTGACTAGTGCACCAAGTGGTTTAAATCGTGTTTGACTGTCTCACTTGCGTCGTGACTAACACCCGTATTTATAAACAAGTAAAAGTAATTACTTGAGTAAAAGTATTTACTTAAGTAACGATTTGTATTCGATAGTTAAGTAATTGCTCCAAGTTAGAACTGTCAAAAGTTAGAATACTCAGTCAAGTAATAGTCACCATTTCCTTTACTTAAGCACTACTTTAAGGTTATTTTGAAAACTTTGGATAGCATTGGAACGGTTTTTGCTGTTGTACACAATATATATATGATAATATTATATTAGAGGAGATAGAATTTGTTTTTTTTAATTATTTAAAAATATCCTGATGGAAACAAATATGACACTTGACGGATTGTAAGAACTGACTAATCTTCTTCGGCGGCTTGTAGAATGTTGTAATAGAAGCGCGCTTCAAGATGTAGACAATCTTGTCTGTGACACCTCTGACATATGGTAGTATAGCAGCCACACGCTCGACTGTGGCCGGCTTCACTCGGTCACTGCGACAGAGTCTATAACCTGTCAAAACATACTCTGGACGACGCCACATTAAAAGTTTTAGGAAGAGGTTTTAATTATGCAATTACACCGCGAAGAATCCCGTATGAAGACATTATCTGTAGTGTTGAGGATTGTCTGTATAAAAATAATATTGGTAATGAAGATTTAGAGGCCATACGCCAAGACATTTCGTCTATGTTACGTCGAAGTACAGAGCCGAAATTTAATCTTCCCAAAAATGAATTTAACGCGTTAAAAACCTTACGCAACAGACCAGAGCTTACGATTCTCCGCGCAGATAAAGGAAATGCTACGGTTGTAATGGATACGTCGGATTACAATTTTAAAATACAACAACTTTTATCGGATGAAAGTACATACCGTAAGGTCAAAACAGACCCTACAACTAATACGCTTAAAAAAACTAGCGATCTAATTAAGAAATACTCCGAGAAATTGAATCTAGACGTCAATTCGATGATACCTTCGTGTGCAAAACCTCCCAAGTTGTATGGGTTACCAAAAATACACAAACCTAACGCTCCATTACGTCCAATAGTGAGTCAAATCGATTCGCCAACGTACAGATTGGCTCAACACTTAGCCAAAATATTATCACCACTCAGAGGACACACAAGAGCACATAATAAGTGTACGGTGCAACACCGTGCATTCTCCCGCGTCAGCATTTTAGTAATTTGACACTATGCGCGACTGACCTCATTCATTAATATTTTATTTTGGAGTGTGTTTGTGTTTGCCTACCAATACGGTCGCATGCCTCAATCTTATATTTTTACCAAGTTTCGTGTATTGTGAAATCGCAATAAATCATTGTTTTTCTCAAGATCGTGTTTAAATCATTCATCATCAGATCAAGTAAAAGGTGTGTGGTATACCAAGACCAAACATCTTTATGGTCCTTCGAGGAAACTGATCAGTGTTTTGTGGATCTCAAGTGCAGTGCGATCGGTTCGGTTGGCCTCCCACCAGCCGAATTGAGACAGCGCTCTACGTTTTTTTTTTTTTTTTTTTTTTTTTTTTTGCGCCCGAAGCAATTAAAGGGCTACCCTATACGTAGGGAGGCGGAAAATGCATTACGCATACCACGATAGCCGGTCTATCGTGGTTATGAGGGGCTCACTGTCCTACCGGGGACCCTAAGTGATACCCTCTAAAAACCGCCTTTGGGGACAGGCAACCGGCTGATTAAGCTCTATTGTGCCTTATCATGAGCGACCCTCTTTTGGGAAAAGAGGGCGCAGGCGGCTAAGTGCCGCTGAGGGAGTGCCTACGAAGGCAAGTTAATGTTAGATATTACAATAATTTTATTTAATTAGAGTTGGCCTGAGCTGCCAGGAGACAGTTCAGGTCGTTTGAAAGTTTATTAGGCGGGTCCGAGAGAGAGTTTCTCGGCCTGCGGACACGATAGCGAGAGGGGGGTGGGGCTGCATAAGAAGCTGCCTCACGAATTAAGTGGTTTGGGTGCGACTCTGAGGCTTTGAAGAAGTTCTCAGAGAGTTTTTTAAGAAATTGCTGAATTGTTGGGAGCTCTAAGTCCCGATGAAGGTCGGCATTGCGGACGTACCACGGTGCGTTCGCAGCTCGACGACAGAATAGGTTCTGAACTATTTGGAGTTCATTTAAAATGTTAGGGTTTGCGTGGGCAAAGACGGGGCCCGCGTAGGACATGACTGGTCGTATACATACCTTGTAGAGTGTACGCTTGTTTCGAAGGGACATTTTACTGTGTCGGCCCAACATACTGTTGAGCCTACTCAGATAAAATCGTGCGTGACGGGTTACTCTTTTGACGTGGGGCTTGAAAGTGAGCCCTGTGTCTAGAGTGACACCTAAATATTTGGCGGACGTATGCCAGGGGACTGGGGTCCCTAGCATACGTATTGGTGGAGTGTTTTTAAGACGGCGTCGTTTATAATCGAAGTGGACGGCGGAGCTCTTCTCCGGGTTCACATCGATGCGCCATTTTTTGAACCAAGCTCCTAGGTCATCAACTGACTTTTGGATCTTGTTCCGTATAAAGGGTAGTGAGACACCTTTGCAGTAGATGGCAGTGTCATCTGCAAAGAGGGAGAGTTGAACACCTTTCGACGGGATGGGAATGTCGTTGGTGAATAGGATGTACAGCAGAGGAGCAAGTACTGAGCCCTGAGGGACACCAGCCTTGATAGTTCGCTGTGAAGAAAGCGTGCCTTCGTGTCTGAAACGAAAGGTACGATGTTTTAAATAGGAGGCCACGAGACGAACTAGACGATCGGGGAGACCTATTTTATAGAGCTTGTAGATAAGGCCTGTGTGCCAGACTCTATCGAAAGCTTTGGCTATATCGAAAAAGACCGCGATGGTCTTATGACGACGAGGATAGAAACCGCTGAGGATATATTCCACAATGCGGTGAACTTGTTGGGGACATGAGTGTTTGGCTCGGAAGCCGAATTGATGGGGAATGATAAGAGGGTCGCCGTCTGTGGGAAACAGGTAGCGCCTCATACGACTTTGGATGACTCTTTCGAAGAGCTTGCCCATTGCCTTGAGGAGGCTAATGGGGCGATGGCTGGAGGGGGAGGTTGAGAGGCTTGCCTGGTTTGGGAATTCCAATCACAGTAGCCTCTTTCCACGTAGTGGGAAAATAACTAAGGTTGAAGCAGGCGTTGAAGATAATAGATAAAAAGGTTAACACCTGCTCGGGAAAGTGTTTTAGGGCTTGGTTGGAGATGCCATCCGCGCCCGGAGCCTTTTTAGGCTTAAGTCCTTTGATGAGGGATGAGATCTCATCATTGGACACAGAGATAGGTTCGGAGGCCGTGGGGGGTGAGTTCCGGCGGCGGACCTCATCCTCCACTGCCTGGACGTGTGAGGGGTCGACGGGTTGAGAACTGGGAGAGCATTGAGCGGCAATGCTATCTGCAAAGCACTCAGCCTTTTCCTCGTCCTCGAAGGCAACCGTGCCGTCGGGACGGGAGAGAGGGGGAGTGTGGGTGATAGCGTCTATGCGGAGGGCTCTAGCCATCTGATAGTACGCTGTGTGAGATGGAGAGATATTCTCCATGAGCTTACTCTTTTCGAGGTCTCGAAATACAGAGAGGCGGAAGCGGAGTTCTCGTTGAAGACGATTGGCCGCGCGCCTATATTCAGGGGTGGGATATTTTGCTGCTCTCCGGAAAGCAGCTTTTTTTGGCTTTTAATAGGTTGCTAATATGTAGGGGAAGCCCACTATTGTTAGCAACCGGGACGACCCTTTCGTTCTCCTTAAGGGAGGATTTAATAAGGGTGGAGAGTGAGTCGACGGCGGTGTCGATTTTTTCGGGACTATCTAAGTCCGACGGTAGGGAGATGGTAGAGTCCTGTGAGTCCAAAGCTTTAGCTAGGGACTCCTTGAATCCCTTCCAGTTAGTGAAGGTTTTCGTGTGTGTTGGGGGAGGTGGCTGATGGCCAAGAATGAGGGAGACCGGTCGGTGATCTGATCCTAGATCGTCTAGTGTCTCGATTGCTCCGAGGTTGAGAGAAACTCCTTGGAGTAACGCAAAATCTAACACATCGGGGGCGTGATCGGTGTTATCGGGGAAGTGAGTAACACCGAGAGGACTATGGACGGTAATATCAAGAGACTGCGTGATATCGAGCAGTATCTTGCCACTAGGGGACGTAGTGCGGCATGTCCATTCAGTATGCTTGGAGTTAAAATCTCCAAACATAATGACTGAATTGCCTAAAGATAAAATGGCCTCAAAATCCTTTTTGAGGGGATAGGTTCCTGAAGGGATGACGCTCTACGTGTACTGAGTCTGCAAATATACTGAGAACCAGTAATAACATCAAGCACAAAACCGAGAATATCAAGAAAACCACAAGCATAGCAAATTTGACGCATTCATCAAGCAAACCAAGCAAGCATTCACCAAGCAAACCAAGCAAACCAAGCAAGCATTCACCAAGCACACCAAGCCAACACTCTCCAAGCACACCAAGCATAAGCATTCATCAAGCACATCAAGCAGAAGGATTTCACAAGCAAAGCACAAGCATATCAAGCAAGCGTATCAAGGTATTTTCAAAAACAAGCAAAACAAGTAAGTGATTTTTACCAAGGTTTTAACGTATCAACTCCTTCACCAAATAATGTCAAGCATGGAAAATCTCCTAGCAAATCAACAACAAATTATCGATGGCATTAATCAAATATTTGTAAATTTTAAGAAAGATAGTCAAGAGCGAAAGACGCCCGACTATATTAATCGAAGATTGAATAATTTAGAAGGGTATTGGCAGGAATTCCTGAATAATCATGTTGAACTGTGCGCTTTTCCAGACAAGTCCCATGCTTATTTTACTAACAATACGTATGAAAAAACCAAGGCAAATTATGAGAATATAACAGCTACAATAAAAGCGTACTTACCGAAGTCGGAACATCAACCAAAACCTTCAACGCCCTTGATAAAACCCGCAACTCCAATGGGTGCACCCTCAACTTCGGGAGCTCAACATTCATTTAGAACGGAGTCCCAGGGAACCAACAGCAAGACAGATGAATTATTCAAGAAGCAATCAAGCAACTTCAGAGCATTTAAAAGGACAGTTTCTAACATAAATCTTGACGATGTGACGGAGAAATGGGAGCTGGAAGATCTCCTCCGCTTTTTGCAGTAGCGATGGTCAGCTATCGACAGTCTGCACTGGGACATCGACAGTGAAGTTCAAGGAGCCAACCAAGAATATGAGAGCACTTTTTCATATTATGAACAACTATATAATTCCACCAAACGATCCATCAACAGCAAGCTGTGGTCAGTGTCCCATCGGGAAAAATCAACCCCCCAGATGGACATACCTGTTTTTGTAGGAAATTATCATCAGTGGACGTCATTCAAGGACCTGTTCACTGAAACTATCCATAATAACCCATCATTATCAAACGCACAGAAAATGCAATTTCTTAAAGTTAAGGTGCAAGGCGAAGCAGCAAGGCTTTTGCAGCATCTTCCGATCAGCACTGAAAACTATAATATCTGCTGGGAAATTCTTAACCACAGATACAACAACAAGAAACTCATTTTTACTTCGCACATCAACAGCTTATTGAATATTCCTGTCATACAACAACATCAAGCTATCAACCAGATCAAGCGACTTCATGACACCACTCTGGAGACACTCAACGCCGTGAAAAACTTAGGTGTTGATATCAGTACGTGGGATTCATTGCTGGTGCACTTACTGTCACAAAAATTGGACAATGAAACATTCAATGATTACAATGAATCCCTAGAACAACCACGTGAGTTACCGACGCTCAAAGATTTTTTGGCATTCCTGGAAGGAAAATTCACTACGTTGGAAACATCCCGCAGAAAACAAAAACCAACCACGCAAAAACCATCATCAAGTCAGGTCCCGGTGAAGCATAATAAATCAAGATACCAAGTATTTTCCAACTACAATGTTACAGAACCAACAAATGCAAAAACAAGTAATCAGTTTACAATCACGTGCCCGCTCTGTAACAATGGCCATGGAATATATTTTTGCCAAAAACTTATAGCAATGACGCCGCAGCAGAGACGCAGTACCATATCAAGATTACGGCTGTGCTCAAACTGCCTAAACCATCACCAAGGAAAGTGTATTTCTAAGAATCGCTGCCGCGAATGCCAAGGTCAGCACAACACAATATTGCACGAAGCATTCGTAACATCTAAAAACATGAAACAACCTAGCTCATCAAGAACGGTTAACCAGGGAAACTCATCAAGCAGCGCAGATGCTGTCCAGCAGAACCAGAACAGTGTGCACGTGTCACAGCAGCGCGACGTGCCAGAGATACTGCTCGCTACAGCTATTGTTCAAGTTCAAGCTAACAATGGCTCTTACTACAAGCTCCGAGCACTCCTGGACCAAGGATCCCAGACCTCAATTATCACGGAGAAAGCAGCTCAACTTCTATCACTACCTAGAAGTCAGTACCTAGGGGTCATAACGGGGATCGGCATAAAGGAAAACAATTGTAAAGGCGTGATTAAGTTAACAATTAAGTCCAATAATAGCGACTTCACACTTAATACCGAAGCTCTCATAATGAAAACTCTGATCAATTATTTACCAAACTACACCTTGGACAAGCCGTCATGGTCATTCCTAGAAAATATACAGTTAGCAGATCCAGAATTCTACAAAAGTCGGCGGGTAGATATACTTCTGGGAGCAGAAGTATACTCAAACATCATCTTAGACGGAATTTGCAGAGAAAACAATAACTCGCCAATCGCCCAACAAACGCGATTTGGTTGGATATTAAGTGGAAGCGCTAATCAGGTTACTTTACAGTGCAATGTTTTGCTGAATAATATACAAAACATCCAACAGTTTTGGGAGATCGAGGACATTACTCAAGAGTCTACTCTCACGTCAGAAGATCAAGCATACATCGATTTGTATAAATCAACAACCACAAGACGCGAGGATGGAAGATACCAAGTGAAACTTCCCCTTGAGTCAAACATTGAACAAGACTTGGGCACATCGAAACAAAAAGCAATTGCGCAATTCAAACAATTGGAACGACGATTCACAAAACAAAATAATACCGCAGAACATTATAAATTATTTATTCAAGAATACTTATCATTGGGTCATATGAAACCGGCTACCAAGAACCGGTAACAAGAAACCGGACTTTTATATGCCGCACCATTGTTTCGAGCGCCCGGAGTCAACAACTACAAAAAATCAGGGTTGTATTCAATGCCTCGGCAAAAACTTCGACAGGGTTGAGCCTTAATGATCTTATGCACAGGGGCCCAAATCTACAACTAGATCTCCAAAAATTAATTTTGGAGTGGCGTCAATACCAGTTTGCATACACAGCTGATATAGAAAAAATGTTTCACCAAATTTGGCTGAAAGAAGAACACCAACAATACCAAAAAATAATATGGCGAGATGACCCAGAAGAATCATTGCAGGAATACCAACTCACTACAGTCACATATGGCACCAAGGCCGCGCCATATTTGGCAATGATGACACTGAAGCAGTTGGCAGATGATGAAGAAAAATACTACACCAAGACTCAAGCAGCTTCAGTTTTACGGAATAGCCTGTATATGGATGATGTAATCCATGGCTGTCATTGCGCTGACCTTGGAAAAAGGTTGAAGGACGACCTCATCAAGCTATTAAAAGCAGGTGGCTTTAATCTCAGGAAGTGGTCATCCAATATTCCAGAATTATGTGAAAATGTCAGTCAAGAAGGGAGTTTTGAGTTTAGAGCTGCTGAATCTACAAAGACCTTAGGGTTGAGATGGAACCCTCAAGAAGATTCCTTCACTTTCCAACCCAAAATTCAAGCTCGTCAGACAAGCGACACCAAGAGAAGCTTATTATCTGACATATCAACCCTTTGGGACCCTCTGGGCTGGATTTCACCATTGACTACCAAGTTGAAGCTACTTTTCCAATCTACGTGGCTATCTAACATCGACTGGAATGATACACTTCCCGATAACATAAATTTGGAGTGGCAGAAAATCAGGGACGATATTCATAACATCGGAAAAATTCATGTAAAAAGAAGGCTCAATACAAACGAAACCGACGTTATTGAGTTGCATGGATTTCGCGACTCGTCAACAAAAGCGTACGCTTGCGTAATATACTGCAAAATAACTCGTGGAGACCAAAGTACAGTGGTTTTGGTCGCGGCGAAAACAAGGTTAGTGCCGGTCAGCAAAACTGTAAGTTTACCTAGACTTGAATTATGCGGCGCAGTTTTGTTAGCAAAATTAATGTCCAAGGTAAAACAGAGTTTAGAAAATTACGAAATCAAGCAATACGGCTGGGTTGACTCCACGGCAGTGCTGGGGTGGCTGCAGGGTGATCCGAGCAGGTGGAAAACCTTCGTAGCGAACAGAGTCAAACAAGTTACCGACGTCATTCCAGCACAAGACTGGCGATACGTAAAGTCCCAGGACAACCTAGCGAACTGCGCAAGCAGAGGCCTAACTGCTACACAACTCATTCTCTGTGGTGGCAGGGACCAAGCTGGCTGCCTACTTATCAAGATAAACAAGAAGAAACAAGTTATGATACCAATGAAGAACAAAAGAAGGCAAAGCAGATAAATATTTCGACATACCAAGATCAAGAAATGAATATTTTGGGTCAAATTAGCAATAAATACAGTAAGTTCAATAAACTAATCCGCGTCGTAGCCTGGGTATACCGTTTCATAAACACTACAAGAACAAAAATTAAGATGCCATCATACTTAACATTAGAAGAAGTCAGAGCAGCAAAGCAAAGAATAATCAAGCAAGAATAATTCAGCAAGAAGAGTTTTCGCAAGAGATAGAAGATCTCAAGGCAAAACAGAGCGTGAATACCAAGAGCAAGATAGTAAACTTACACCCTTATTTAGATGAAAAAGGCGTTCTAAGAGTTGGTGGTAGACTGAGAAACGCGCAGATAAGCATGGAAATGAAGCACCCAATCATCATTCCACACGCTAACCATCTTACGGAGTTGATCATAGATGAAGCCCACAGTCTTACATTTCACGGGGGACCAAGATTAACAGCATCATTTATTCGTCAGCAGTATTGGATAGTAGGGGGCAACAGGGCTACTAAGAAGCGCTTACGACAGTGTGTGAGATGCCGACGGTTTGGAACAAGCAAGCAACATCAACTCATGGATGACCTACCTAGTGCCAGAAGTAATCCATCTCACCCGTTTTCTCACACAGGATTGGATTATACCGGCTTCATCATGATCAAAGGCAGTAAAGGACGAGGCACCAAGTGCACCAAGGGATATGTAGCGGTGTTCGTGTGCATGGCAACCAAGGCCGTGCACTTAGAACTAGTATCGGACCTATCGACATCATCATTCTTAGCGGCTTTGAAAAGGATGGCTGCCAGACGGGGGAACGCCAAGTCACATTTATAGTGACAATGGCACCAACTTCGTCGGAGCAAGCAGAGTCCTAACACAAGAATACCAAGAAATTATATCGACCATCAACCAAGATAATCCAGAGTTAATGCAAGAGATCACAGAAATGCACATACAGTGGCATTTTAACGCTCCTTCCTGGCCCTCAGCAGGCGGGTTATGGGAAGCGGCCGTTAAAAGCCTAAAATATCACCTGAAACGCGTCATTGGTGAACAGAGACTGACTTACGAAGAGTTCACCACCATACTGTACCAACTAGAAGGCTGCTTAAATACAAGACTATTGTGTGCCATGAATGAAGACCCAGAATACCTGGACTATTTGACGCCAGCACACTTCCTAGCAAGTGGACCTGTGTTGACGATATTTGATACAGAGCAAGATCTACGAACAAGATGGTACCTTTGTCAAAAAATGTATAACGACATATGGAAACGATGGCGTTCAGAGTACTTGACCCAACTAAATGTACGCAGTAAGTGGCAAAGGGAACAAAAAAATATCAAGATCAACGACGTCGTGCTCGTCCACGAAGACAACTTACCTCCAGGACGGTGGGCTATGGGGCGAGTCGTCGAACTTCATCCCGGTTCTGATGAGCAAGTGAGAGTGGTCACACTGAAAACCAAGAATGGCTACCTCAAAAGGCCGGTCGTGAAATTATCGCTACTACCTGTAAATCAAGAGTCAGATGGCAGCGATAATAACATAAACAAACCATCATCAATCAAGAACGATCAACAAATAAGAGCGCCTTAATCGGTTAAGAAACCTCAAGTTCATTTCTCGTCGCTTGCGTTGGCTATGCTATTTTTCATGAGCATACTTACCACATCATCATGTTCTTTTCTTAACACACCTCTGAAGTCGAACCAAGGAATATATTTGACAAAGTCTCTGACATGCAAGTAATTAGAGACGAATGGACCATGGTCGTCTATTATGACATGAGCCCCTACTGGCAAGGGATGAAGACCTTTGAACAATATTCCAATTACTTGCAAGAAACATGCGATAAATTACAAGAAGCCCAATGTAACATTATACTGTGGCAACTACGTCATAGTTACTCCGAGTTCCAGCATTATAATACTATTTTGATGACACAACATTCCCGCACGCGCTCGCGCCGCCGCCGAGGACTGATAAACGGAGTGGGCAGTATCGCGAACTCATTATTTGGAATTTTAGACGAGAATTTTGCTCAAAAATACCAAAAAGACATAACGCTCATCCGTGATAATCAGCAGCATCTGGCAAACTTGTGGCGAAATCAAACCTCTATAGTCGAGGCGGAGTATAACTTACTTAAAAGGAGTGAAGAAGCTATGAACAGGCAGCATAAGTTAATAAACAAACAGATGCTAAATATAGAAAGGGCCGTGAACATAATAAACTCAGAGGTTGTCAACATGTCTCAAGTGAATCAATTAACTTTGGCATCCGTAGCTGCAAGCAATATGATATAGGAACTACGAAACGTGCAAGAATCATTGCTAGACACGATCACAGATATTTATCACGGGAGATTTAATTTCCATCTATTATCTCCAGAACAGCTTAGAAATGAACTCGGTGTCATAGCAAGCCAAATATCGAAGGAGTTGGCCTTACCTATCGAAAACATACAAGCAAGCCTTCAAAGTATTTATCAACTTTTAACAATAAAGGCCAGAATATGTGAAGATTACCTGCTGTTCGAGATAAAGGTTCCGCTCATCAGTAGAGATTCCTTCGAAATATTTCATCTTATTCCAGTACCGACCAAGATTAATAACAGCAAGATGGTTACCACGATACCAATATCGGAATACGTGGCCATTAACCTAGCAAAGGATGCGTACATTGTGATGGATATAGATGAAATTTCATCATGCAGTCAGCAAGCTAACTCGTATTTATGTCACTTAAAGAAACCAGTTTACCATCTCTCACAAGACGAGAAATTCTGTGACTTCGATAATATTAAACAGCAGTGTAAAACTGTTGTGGACTCCTGCAATTACAAATGGACTGAATTAAACAATATAAACAAGTACTTATACTTTTGTTGTGAGAGGTGTCAGTTACGAGTGATGAGCGCGGATCAGGTGACCGCGCCACAGCTGGAGCGCGCCGGCATCGTCAGCATTTCACACGGGTGCATTGTCAAGTCCGACCTATTTACGGTGCACGCTCGTAACCTTGACCGCAGCGTTATCAAGACGAGCCCAGACATCAAGGTTGAAGACTTCAGTCCGATAAACAATATCATCAACGCATCGATCCCGATGTCGTCTATAGTAGATGAAACCATAAATGACCGCCAAAAACAATTTTCGGATTTAGAAAAACAGCTAAAAGATTTGAAAGAGCAGGCGGTGTTGACAAGTGATGTATCATACCATGATGTGCATCATTATGCTCTCATCTACATTATGATCGGAGCAGCAATTATCGTGGATGCTGGCCTGGCGTGGCGGCGAATGCGACAAACACGGTTAGCAAGAGCCAACTCTCCGGCAGTGCCCCCCGGCGGAGGACCGCACCGCGGTTCGCCTCTCCTCCGTCCGAAACAGCATTTGTGAAGAAGAAACGACCAATCGTAGTGATCCTGTTACCAATAAACTAGACAGTGTTCGAATTGTAAACAGGTCTACGTCGCCCATAGCAACTCATACATCTTTTTTCAAGCAATCATGATCAGCATCCCGCCCTCATCTGGCGGCCCGGAGCATGTACGGTGCAACACCCCGCATTCTCCCGCGTCAGCATTTTAGTAATTTGACACTATGCGCGACTGACCTCATTCATTAATATTTTATTTTGGAGTGTGTTTGTGTTTGCCTACCAATACGGTCGCATGCCTCAATCTTATATTTTTACCAAGTTTCGTGTATTGTGAAATCGCAATAAATCATTGTTTTTCTCAAGATCGTGTTTAAATCATTCATCATCAGATCAAGTAAAAGGTGTGTGGTATACCAAGACCAAACAATAAGGATTCATACCATTTTGTCAGTGAGATAAAAGACCTACGTCTTGCTGACAATGAAACCATGGTCAGTTTTGATGTTCAGTCTCTATTTACATGCCTACCTGTTGAAGACTGCATCTCAATTATAACTAGGAAACTAGAGGAAAATAACATGCCAGCAGAATATGCAGTACTACTAAGACATTGCCTTACATCTGGCTATCTATTGTGGAAGGAAGAGTTTTACAAGCAAGTAGATGTTGTTGCGATGGGCTCACCTGTATCTCCCATTGTCGCCGATATATTCCTGGAAGACTTTGAGGAGAAAGCCCTCCTTACTGCACCTGTTACCCCAAGGTTCTACAAGCGGTACGTAGACGATACTTTCACAATTTTACCATCAGACAAAGTAACTGCATTTTTAGAACATCTTAATTCCATAAACCCTAAAATTCAATTTACTATGGAGTTAGAGGCAAATAATTCCTTAGCTTT
The DNA here is from genome assembly GCA_907164705.1 of Parnassius apollo. Classification (NCBI taxonomy): domain Eukaryota; kingdom Metazoa; phylum Arthropoda; class Insecta; order Lepidoptera; family Papilionidae; genus Parnassius; species Parnassius apollo. Next base: position 12,897,911 of record CAJQZP010000885.1, read on the forward strand.
CCTAGATGTGTTAGTCATCCGAAATCCTAACAACACCATAGGTTATACTGTGTATAGAAAAAAGACCCATACAAACCGATACTTAAATGGTGGATCTCACCATCATCCTTCACAGTTAGCTACCGTGGGCAAATCTTTGTTTCAGAGAGCACGATGGATCTGTGACAGCAAACACCTGGCCGCCGAGCTGCAGCACGTCAAGCAGGTTCTGCACGACAACAAGCTTCGGGTCCCGCGCCTCCGTCACAGTGACCGAGTGAAGCCGGCCACAGTAGAGCGTGTGCCTGCTATACTACCATATGTCAGAGGTGTCACAGACAAGATTGGCTACATCTTGAAGCGAGCTTCTATTAGAACATTCTACAAGCCGCCGAAGAAGATTAGTCAGTTCTTACCATCCGTCAAGTGTCATATTCCTCTACAAGATGCAGGAGTGTACAAATTTGATTGTGATTGTGGTCTCTCATATATAGGGCAAACAAAGAGATCAATTAGAACCCGCGTAAAAGAACACATAGCTGACGTGAAGCATCAACGTTCCGGGAAGTCTGCAGTTTGCGATCATATTCTAGATGGCCCCAACCATTACATCAGATTTAATAGACCACAAATCCTCGCGAAAGAACATCGATTCCTACCAAGGATGATACGTGAGGCTAAATTAAAAAACATCCTAATTTCAATAGAGAAGGAGGTTGGGTACTACCACCAGCTTGGGATCCTATAATTAATAAAATTAAAACTAAACCCAAGCATACCACTGCAAGACTTCAAAATACAGTTAGTTCATTCTGCGTAGATCGGACCAAAGACAATAATTAAAAAGCTGAAGGTACTCCAGGTTAACTTTGACATCGGGACGTCAGTCACCTCAGTCACCTGTGACCATGGGTGCTGGAAAGCCTCTGATCCCTGATCAATAAGTGCACGGAAGACATGTGTTTGTTCTGTCCTCGATGTGATGTCTACCAATGCTGTTGCCAGTAAAATCTTTTGACCAGGTTGTTCCTTAGACATATGCGCTGTCACCTTTATCTCACTCTCATCTTGCTGCTTTGGAGTAGTTCCTTTTGCTGTCAATTTTTCATTCGTCTCCAAATGCTTTCTATCATTATGTAATAAGGAGTGATGAAGTTTTTTGCAAATTTTGCATGTTATTGTGTTTTTACATTTAAGTACTGTGTGATTAGGCATAAGACAATTAAAACATAAATTGTTACTCTGTACAAACCTATATCTTTCTTCTGTAGGTTGCTTCACAAATTTTTTACAGTTAAATATATAATGCTTCTCTTTACACGGTACATTTACACCATCAGCAGCATGAAAGGACCTTGGGTTAATAGTTTTAGTAATTTTCTTTGCAGGTTCCACCATCTCAAGAGTTCTAAATTTAGTTTCCAGGAACCCTTTTAACTGCTCGAAGGAAGGTAAGTCTTCTATATTATTCTTACCAATAGACACCTCCCACTGCTTATGTGTAACGGTGCTGGACACCGTTACCGTTGGATACGATTGCAAAATTTACGATTGCATCCCAATGTGAAGTTGGCAAACCGAGATTTTTTAACGCATTAATACACTCCACAGATGTGTCCAAAAGCTGCTTTAATAAGTTTGCTGACTCATGAGGTAAGGTTTTTTGACAAAATTTTTTTTTTAAAAATACATTTGCTATGTAATGGGTATTTCAACAAGAACTTTGTTTTTCAATTAGGGCAACACCAACAACATGACAGTTTTGACATTTAGTTTTTTGACCTATTCCTAGTAGATGCTTTGGCAATTGCTACAATGAATTCAATTTCGCTCGAAAATCGCATTAAAATAATTAAAATCCACTATGAAAATGGTGGTTCCGTTAAAGTTACGTTTCGTAAAATTCGTGATATTTTCGGACAACATAATCGTCCTTCTGAGACCGCTATTAAGAATTTGGTCGCTAAATTTGAATCGAGAGGCTCGGTACAAAATGTGCCAACATCAACGCGTGTTCGACCGGGTCGTTCAACTGAAAACATCGCAGCCGTGAGCCACAGTGTTGAAGAAGATCTAAATTTGTCAATTCCTCGACGTTCTCAACAATTGGGGTTATCCAAAACCACCACATGGCGAATTTTGCGTAAGGATTTGGCTTTGAAGCTTTACAAGATTCAACTGGTGCAGGAATTGAAGCTAACCGACCATTCACATCGCCGTAGATTCGCTCAATTCATTAAGGAACAGCCCGCTGGTTTTTCTGAAAAAAAAATTTTTTCAGACGAAGCCCATTTTCACTTGTCAGGGTACGTCAACAAGCAAAATTGCCGCATTTGGGCTTCTTAAAATCCTAAAGCGATTATTGAGAAGCCTTTGCATGCTCAACGTGTCACTGTATGGTGCGCTATGTGGTCTGGAGGCGTGAATGGGCCTTTTTTTTTCGAAGATGAGGCTGGAAATGCGGTAACGGTCAATGGATCACGCTACCGCGAGATGTTAATTAAAAAAATATCTCAATTTTGGCCTATTATTGATGACATCGATATCACAAACATGTGGTTTCAACAGGACGGTGCCACATGTCATACAGCCAACGAAACGATCAATTTATTGCCAAACCAAATTTCCCGGTAGCATAATTTCACGAAATTCAGCTGTTAAATGGCCAGCTAGATCGTGTGACTTAACACCACTGGATTATTTTTTGTGGGGCTATGTTAAGGACAGAGTCTATACGGAGCCAATCGAATCGATCGCGGCCTTAAAACTCAAAATCCGTGACGTGATTAACGAAATAGACCCGCCATTTTGCCAATAAGTGATTAAAAACTTTAATGAAAGAATCGACATCTGGCAGCGTGGTCGTGGTGGACATTTGCCAGATATCATTTTTCATTCATAATTGCCAAAATTTTCTCTTCGTAATACAATAAAAATTTGAATCATCTTCATCTAAACTCTTTGTTTTATTTTGTTTTAGAAAACAAAGTTCTTGTAGAAAAACCCAATATATTTTATTATCATAACGCTTTTTTGGTACGGACCAAGCTTCTGCATAATTCTCTCCAGTAATAGCAAATTGTCGTAATAATATTTCGGCATCTCCTTTTAAATTGCTCTTTAGATAATGCAACTTTTGCACGTCTACAAGAGTATCGTTTTTATGAATAAGTGCTAAGAACAAATCGTGGAACGATTGCCATTCGGTGTAATCGCCACTAAAGATAGGTATTGTGATACTCGGCAACTTGGTATCATTCGGTTTTTGACATACCCTTTGTTCCAACTGTTGTAATTTATTTTCAGTATCCATATCTGATTACAATTTTTGTAAAGCACTTCGTAATTATTCTCCTTTATATGTATAATATAATTCCTCAAAATGATCATAAACTTCGTAATCGAAATAATAACAGGACTTTATTTCTTCCTTCGATTTTTCTTGTATGATGTTTTGATGCAAACACTTAAAATCTTTCCAATATACTTCTAAGGAATCCAATCTAGACGTTAAATAGCCTAGCGTAATTCTTTCCTTTGGCGCCTTTTTAAAATTTGCATAAGCCCTTTGTATATTCTCGTAACTATCACATTGAATGTTTATTCGTTTTTCTGTTGAATCCATTTTCGTTAAAAAAATTTGATATTACTCCTTAAATATGAATATCCTTAAATTTTGTAACAACGCAATAACAATTAACCGAAAGTTAGGTATTCGTGGGTATGAAAATAAAAATAGTTCAATATTCAAGCGCCGAGCGAAACAGTATATCACAACCGTTGCTTATTTCTCTCACTAAATACTTTATAAATCACTACGTTCGTTAACTCGTATATTGTTCAACACACTTAAATCGTTAATTGTTAATAAATGTTTTAATACATACCACTAATCTCACGTATAAATTGTTGAAAAATTCATTATCGATGACTTTGAAAGAGACATTAATTTTAACTGCATTATTGAAAATCAAATAATAATTAATCTAAGCAACGACAGCTCAAGAAAGTGATTGAATAAATTTATTTTTAATCTAGTTCCAGAACACCATCAGCCAAGTCACTAATTTCTTCGCTCTCCGTGCCCCTAAGGCATTCGTCCCCCCGCCCGCCGTCGCAGCATTCCTCGCGACCCAAGCGGCTGCCCCGCAGACCGACTCGCCCACGTACCCCGACTCCGATATGGAGCACTCGGACACCACGTCCGTTACCTCCTCCTCCCGGAAGAGGACCGCCCACAGCTCCACCTGCTCCTCGGAGCCATCCGACTCCGAAGGAACAGTCACCGATACAGCCCAAATCATGTTAGTGAAATCTAAGTGCGGCCCGAAGCGCGCCGCGACTTTCCGCACTCCCCTCGCTTTTCGCTGCCTCAACCTCCGCAGCCCCAATCGTTGTCCCTACCTCCGCTGCCCCAAACGCTGCCGCCTCTCAGTCGCAAGACACTACCGTCAAGCCAGCTACCCGCTGCGCTCCCAAACTGGCTAAAAGCCATGTCCCGCCCCCTGTCTTTCTCAGAGACAGGGCGAAACTTATACAGCTGTCCAAAACCCTCTACAATAAGGGTTTCGAATATGACCAAGCCACCAATGTCGGCAAGGCCATCAAAATTATGCCGGCGTCTATAGAAGACTTCCGGAACATAACCCGTCTGTTCACGGCCGAGCGTGTGTCCTATCACACATACGCTCTTACCGAAAAAAGGAAAGTCAAGGCGGTCCTCCGCGGAGTTCCTTATGAACTAGCAAACGAGGACATTCTAGAAGACCTAAAGTCCCAAGGCTTCCCCATAGAGGCTGTGCACAAGATGCACAGTAGCAGGGGCGAGAGATTCAAACTCGCCCTCCTCGTTCTCACCAATGTGCCGGAGGCGAAGGCCATCTTCCGCGAGGTACGCACTGTATGCGGCCTGTCGCGTGTAAGTGTCGAAGCCCCACACCGGCGCGGTTACCCAGCGCAGTCGCTCAACTTTACGGGCACGCGGCAGCCAACTGCTCAGCCCCACCCAGGTGCGTAAGTGCCTAGAACCCCATCACTCGAAAGAGTGCCCTCGGCCCAAAAATACCGAATCACACCCGTATGTGTCCTATGCGGACAAACAGGCCACCCGGCCAACTTTAGAGGCTGCCCTCGCGCTCCTCGCCCACTTCTGAGCTACAAAGCTCCACCTCAGGTCAATGACCGAACTTTCCCGGGTTTGGAAGCTGCATGCCCCGCCAGGGCCTGCCCCTACCACAGCCCCCTCAGGGCTCATCTCAGCCCACACAGGGCATCTATCGGCCCCCCTCAGGGCCCCTATCGGCCACCTCAGGGCCCTCCTCGGCCCCTTATGAGCCTTCCGCTCTCCCAGCCTGCGCCGCTCCCAATAAACCCTAGGTTCCCAAAGGCAACAAACATCCCGCGGCCCTCCGCCGCCCCACAAAAACAGGCAGACCCTATAGTAGATAATCTAAGCCTAGTGTCTAACACTATGAATAAGATCAATATAGGGGAAATCTTTATCCTTGCGCGTAAACTGCGCGCTGCTCAGTCCCCTCAGGACCGTCTCCTTGCTCTTGCTGAGCACATCGATCTACTAAGGTAAGTAAGCCCCCGCTCCCGCAATATCGTACGGTCGTATCAAACCAAAGGGTTTGTCGCTTGTTTCGTTCAATATCCGCGGTTTGCGAAATAACCTCCCAGAGCTTAGGCTCTTTCTTCGACATCGCGAAGCCGACCTCCTCCTCCTTCAGGAGACCCACCTCAGCCCTAAGGTCTCTAAAGGCCTCTCTATCAAAAGTTATTCACTTTTTCGTAATGACAGACCCGACCGCAAAGGCGGCGGTACTGCCATTTATTACAAAAAGTCCCTTCATTGCTCCCACATCCCCACTCCGACGCTTACTAGTATGTAAGCCACTATCACTAGATTAGCCATGACTGGACACCAGTCTATCATTATAGCCTCTTGCTACATCCCTAGCGATACCCTCCACGTTAAGAGTGATTTCGAAGCCATCCTTGCATTAGGCGACTCAGTCATTATGTTTGGAGATTTTAACTCCAAACATACTAAATGGACCTGCCGCACTACTACTAGTAGTGGCAGGGTGCAGCTCAATATCACTCAGTCTCTCGACCTGACTGTCTACAGCCCCCCTCGCTGTCACCCACTATCCCGACAACGTTAACTACCCCGTTCGTTAAGTTCCTCACATACGCGATTTAGGAGTTATGCTTGACAATAAGCTTCGTTATAATATCCACATAGATAATGTTGTCAACAAGGGTTTTAGGACTCTTGGCTTCCTCTTCCGTAACTGTAAGCAATTCAGGGATACTCGCACTAAAATAATTATTTACTCAGCCATGGTACGAAGTATCTTGGAATACTGCAGCGTAGTATGGAATCCCCACTTTAATATTTACTCACATAGAATTGAAAGGATACAAAAGAGATTTCTTTTGCATTTATCTTACGATCATAACCTAGTTAAAACTCTTAGAACTTACGAAGATAAGCTAAATTACTTTAAGCTTCAGCCACTTTCGAATCGAAGACAGCTCCTTGACCTTATTTTCTTGTATAAGTTGGTGAATGGCGTCATTGATAGTTCTTACTTACTAGCCAAATTAAATTTTCGTACCGCATTGAAGTCAAAAAGGCCGTCGTCTTATATACCATTCGTAGAAAAGAGCACACGTTCTCGTCAAGCGCGCTATTCTCCGATTAATAGACTGATGTTGAGTTTTAATGCTATATATAAATTATCACATAAGAATAGTATTGGTGCCATAATGACTAATGATAACAAAAATAAAGATAGAAAAGTTGATATTGACATATTTTCAGATAATTTTTGGAAATTTAAACGTGATTTATTACATTTATATTCCTCAAATAATTGTAATTCACAGTAAAATTATATTATTTTTCTTTAAGCTAAATTGTGATTAGGAAATGATTGTATATTATAATTTATTAATGATTTTATTTTTGTTATGTTTAACGTTCATAAAATTTCTAATGTTAATAACAATAGTGGAATATGCATGATTTAATTTAATTAATTATATAACACTAAATTCTGATATATTTATTGATCTCTTAATTTTTTGTATTCAATTTAATTCACTGCATATGTTTTACTTGTGTCTATTTTTTTGTAATGAAATGTGTGTAACACCTATAATTAAGTCTACGCTTAGTTTTTATGATTTTTTGCAAAAATATTATGATTTTGTTATTGTATGTCTTGTTGGTGTTAATTAAATAAATAAATAAATAAATAAATAAACTACGCTCCTGACGTGCTAGACTTTGCTCTAGTTAAAGGAGTCTCCCTTAACCTTAGAGCAATCGAGTCTCCCGATGATCCCGAGGATCCGACCACCGTCCTGTATCCCTCCTTCTTGGCCATCAGCCACCTCCAACTCCCACTTCCAAAACCTACACCAACTGGAAGGGCTTCAAGAAGTCTCTAGCCTCGGCTATAGACTCTCCGGACCCTCCCATAACCCTTTCTTCCGATGTCCTCGACAGTACGGGGAAAATAGACACCGCGGTCGAAAATCTCACCTCTCTTACAATATCCTCTCTTAAAGAGAATGAAAAGGTTGTCCCGGTTGCTAAAACTAGTCTTCCCCTAGATATTAGCAATCTGCTCAGAGCCAAAAAAGCTACCCTCCGTAGAGCTGCACGCTATCCCACTCCCGAGTATAGACTCGCGGCCCACCGCCTTCAACGCAAACTCTGTTACCGCCTCAAAGATTTCAGAGACCTCGAAAGGGGCAATCTCATGTAGAAAATCTCCCCCTCTCACACAGCGTACTACCAGATGGCGAGAGCCATCCGGATAGACGCTATCACGCATACTCCTCCTCTGTCTCGTCCCGACGGCTCTATTGCCTTCGAGGACGAAGAAAAGGCTGAGTGCTTCGCCGACAGCGTCGCCACTTAATGCTCTCCCAGCTCACAACCCACTGACCCCCTACATATCAAACTAATGGAGGACGAGGTCCGTCGCCGGAACTCGCCCCACACCGCCTCTCACCCTATCACTGTGTCCAAAGATGAGATTTCATCTACCATCAAAGGACTTAAGCCCAAAAAAGCATCGGGTGCGGATGGCATCTCCAACCAAGTCCTCAAACACTTTCCGGAGCAGGTGATCGCCTTATTGGCCATAATCTTCAATGCCTGCTTCGAATTCAGCTACTTTCCCACCTCTTGGAAAGAGGCAACTGTCATTGGCATTCCCAAGTCAGGCAAACCTCACCAACTCCCCTCCAATCACCGTCCCATCAGCCTCCTCAAGGCCATGGGCAAACTTTTCGAACGAGTTATTTTCGTGCGCATGAGGCGCCATTTGTTTCCCACAGACGGCGACCCTCTTGTCATCCCTCAACAATTCGGGTTTCGAGCCAAACACTCGTGGCCCCAGCAAGTTCCCCACATAGTGGAATATATCCTCAACGGTTTTTATCCTCGTCGTCAAAAGACCATCGCGGTCTTTTTCAACATTACCAAGGCATTCGACAGAGTCTGGCATGAGGGCCTTATCTACAAATTGTACGACTTAGGCCTCCCTCTCCGCCTCGTCCGCCTTGTAGCCTCCTATTTGAAGGATCGTACCTTTCGTTTTAGACACGAAGGCACGCTATCCTCTACTCGTCAAATCAAAGCCGGTGTCCCTCAAGGCTCTGTTCTTGCCCCCCTCCTATATATACTATTCACCAACGACATTCCTATCCCGTCGAATGGTGTTAAACTAGCCCTCTTCGTGGATGACACAGCCCTTTACTCTAAAGGCAACTCACTGCCACAGATTTGGAACAAGATCCAAAGTCGCGACTTAGGAGCTTGGTTCCAAAGATGGCGTGTCAACGTAAACCCAGAGAAGAGCTCCGCCGTTTGCTTCAAATATAAACGACGAAGTCTCACCACCACTCCGCCAATCAGGATGTTAGGAACCCCCGTCCCAGGGCAAACAAAAGCCAAATATTTAGGCGTCACACTTGATGCAAGGCTCACTTTCGAGCCCCATATCAAGAAGGTAACTCGCACCGCGCGATTTTACATGGGTAGGCTCAACAGCATGTTGGGCAGACACACTAAAATGTCTCTCCGCAACAAGCGAACCCTATATAAGGTCTGTATACGACCTGTTATGACCTACGTGACCCCCATTTTCGCACATGCTAAACCCAAAGTTATAAATGAACTTCAAATAATTCAAAATCTATTCTGTCGTAGGGCCACTAACTGACCCTATTATGTCCGTAATGCTGACCGAATAAGTAAGACACCGAAACTTAGAGCTCCCAACAATCCAGCAGTTCCTTAAAGACCGATTTACACTTCGATAAGTACAGTAGCGAGTTAACTTGCGAACCTGGCGAGTTAAGTTTGAACCTCGTTTGAACGGCAATAAGCGAGTTAAGTAGCAAGTTAACGATTAAGTTGAACGGGATAGCCGGCCGAGCTATTTTTCGGTGAGTTAAGTGCGAAGTGCTGCCCTCCCGCGCGTCTCTCGCCACCCAACTAAGCTCGCCGTTCGTGTAAACGAGCGAGTTTAATTCAGTGCATAAGTTGACAAGACGCAACATAACATTTGCGCGCCAAAACGTAGTACAATTGTACTTTTATAATGAAACTCGCCACAAAGTCTGTACGATACTGTTTATTAAATATGTATAGGTTTTATATTGAGTTTTAATAACAAAATGGGCGGAAGATATCACGTATAAATTCGTACAGAAGTATTTAGAACATGAATGTTTATATAATAGTAGAAGTTCAAATTGTAAAATTAAACCTGCTCGAGGTGCTGCACTCATGAAAATTCTTGAAAACTTCTTTAACAACAACCATTAATACTTCTCTGACTGGATCATTTAATTCTTGACGTAATCCTAGGACCATCTTAAACGAAAACTGGAAAAATTCTGTAGTCTTGAAACGTCATACTCCAACGAACTCTATGAACTAATGTCCTTAACTAAACTCGCCATGAAGACATTGTTTGAACGCTACTGCCCACTTAACCGTTTACTGTCAACTGTCCTGTAACTAAACTGGCTACTGTACTTGTCGAAGTATAAATCGGTCTTAACTCACTCTCTGAGAGATTTTTGAAAGCCTCAGAGTCCCACCCAAATCATCTCATTCGTGAGACAGCTGCCTATACAGCCCCCATCCACACTCGCTATAGTGTGCGCAGACCAAGAAACTCTCTCTCGGACCCCCAACAAGCTTTCGGCTGACCTAAAGTGATAATGAACCACTATAATTTTTATATATTTTTTAAACCAAATAGCGCCATAAAAATTACTTTTAATCTATCGTTTTAAATTTTCGCGAGAAAAACGCTAGGTGCCATTCTGTTTAACTCGTGACGTCACTGTCCTTGAATTTTGCCGATTTTGCAAAGGCATAAGATACTTTTTAATGTTTATTAATGAGTTATCCTCTATATCATTGTTGTATTTTGCCTGAACGCAAAAATACGAGCTTAAGAACGCCGGGAAAGTTATGGATTCAAGTACCAACTGATTTAAATATAATATGAAATACTTGGTTAAACCGCCAAAAATATACCAGAATACATTGTCTACTAAACTATTCTTCAGTGAAGATCATTTTAATGTAAGTATGACTTATATTTAACAATCTTTTATACAAAACAAAACATCATGAGGGGAAGGGTATCGCAAGTCAAATTTTGTAATAAATAACGTTAACTTAGATATTATAACTAACGATTACCAATTATTGTAATTATAGATAAAGTACCTGGATGACCGAGCTTTGCTCGGTTTTTTTGAAATTACATTTAGATACCACAAAACAGAATCCTATTTTTGATCTTATTGATATAATAGAAAAAACTGAACTGGTTATTTGAATAAAAAATTAAGAGTGCAATTAGTATAATTAAAATTTTCGTATTTTTAAAAAATACTAAAAAAAGGGCTCAAAATAATATATTTTCTCACAAAAGAAGGGAATTTGAAAAAAAACGGAAAAAGTCGAACCGAAGACAAGACGTGAACCAAGGCATTAAGATTTCGCGACCGCTCGATATCCACTTGAGCTATTTACAATCATTACACAGTGTCAAAATTTACCTTCTTATATTGGCAGTTTTTCATCGCCACGAACAAAAAGACATTTTCTAAAAATAAATCTTAGCTAGATCGATTTATTGCCCCCGAAACTCCTAAATTTTATGAAAATCTAATAATACGTTGGAGCCGTTTCCGAGATTCCGATTATATATATATATAAATATATTGTTATAAATTGTAATAATCAACAGTGTATAATTATTAATATTACAATTTAATAACAGCAATTTATCAGAAACATAACATGTAACTAGCTAGTTCTTTAAAACTCTTCTGGTTTACAAATCTCTTTATTGACAAGTAATTCCTATTAAAACAACTATTTATTCGATTATCAACTTTTAACTCAAATATTGTTTTAAATCGTAGAATAAATAATAGTCGATTTGATTATTAATCCTGGTAATTGAAATTACTTAAGTAACCTAATGAATTCAATAAAAAGTTATTGTTTAGTGAAGTATTGACCAATCAAATCGTCAACCAATCAGAGCACACCTAAGACGTTATTACGTTTTCCTTATTGTACGAACGCGGGAATAGACTCACTTCAGTTCTTGCGCGCGTCGGTGTAGTTCTATTTTCCTGGTAAAGCTTTGTGATTATTATTTGTGAGTTTTTATAAAAAGAAGTATAGAATAAAGTTATTGTGGTATAAAATTAAAAGTGTGTGATCTTAAACCTTTTTCTTTGTGATTATTATTTGTGAGTTTTTATAAAAAGAAGTGTAGAATAAAGTTTTGGTGGTACAGAATTAAAAGTGTGTGATCTTAGATCTTTCATTATAGTGGACACAATATACGGTAGCACGACTGAACCCTTGTCAAATGCGACAGTACTGCCTCACTATAAAAACAACCTCGAGGTTTCCGCTCCGACTTCATATATATAATATACAACGATTTTCATAAAATTTTGTGTCCATGGAGTTTCGGGGGCAATAAATCGATCTAGCTAGGATTTATTTTCAGAAAATGCCTTTTTGTCCGTGTTTTCAGGCAATAAAAAAACTGCTACAATATAAGAAGGTAAATTTTGACAGATCACTAACGATCGTAACAGCTCAGTTGGGATGTCGGTCGGGCGTGATATCGGGGTTCCGTGATTCCCGTCCTGTCTCTGGTCCGGCTTTTTTCCTTTTTTTTTCAAGTTGCCTCTTTTGTGAGAAATTCTATTATTTCAAGCCCTTTTTTAGTATTTTTTAAAAATACGAAAATTTTTGTAAAACTAATTCCACTCATGATTTTTATTCAAATAGCCAGTTGTTTTTTCTATTCTGTTGATGAGATCAAAAAATATTATTTATGTTTCATCAGTATGTAATTTATAAATGTAATTTGAAAAAAAAAAACTTGCAAAGCTCTGTCATCCGGGTATTTTTATCTTTAATTAGTCAGGTTTTTGATCCCCTTGGTCTCGTTGGACCATGCATTGTACAGGCCAAAATTTTACTTCAGCAGCTTTGGGTACACAAATGTGATTGGGATGAAGACGTTCCAGCTGAAATAAAATCATCATTTATTGAATTCATCACTTCGCTTCCTCACCTAAACTTAACTCGAATTCCCCGTTGGGTTTCATGTATCAAAGCTTCTTTGGTTGAACTTCACATCTTCACAGATGCTTCTGAGCGTGCTTACGGCGCTTGTGTGTATGTTCGATCAGTCTCAGAAGATGGAACGGTTTGTGTTCGTCTGTTAGTCTCCAAAAATAAAGTAGCACCCATTAAGCCAACAACTATACCACGCTTAGAACTATGTGGCGCTTTATTGGGGACGGGACTGTATACCAAGGTACTCAAGTCCCTTACCCTTCAATTTAGAAAATCATTTTTCTGGTATGACTCAACAATCGTCCTTGGATGGCTTTCCACACAACCCAGTCGACTTAATCATTTTGTACGTAACAGAGTTTCTGAGGTGCAGGAAGCTACGATCGGCCAGACGTGGAACTACGTGCCTACCAAACCGAATCCCGCAGATCTCGTGTCCCGCGGGGTGAAGGCTGATACTATCTGGTCTGGTTCTGATTTTCTTCATAACCTCATCATTCAATTTCCAACATGTCCCAAAACTCAAAACATTACGTTACCCGAAACTTCATTACATATCCCTGTCAAAAATAATGTAATAGATCACACTAACAATGCAATAACTCAATTAATTTACAAACTTTCATCATTTACCAAATTAATCAGAACCTTATCTTATGTCAATAGATTTACTTATAATTGCGGATTTCCCAATAACAAAATTTTATCCCACCTGTCTTATTCAGAATTACAGCGTTCACAAAATTTAATTTTACAATGCGCTCAACAGGAAATGTTCCCTGAGGAATACAATACTCTTAAATGTAATAAAATATCACACAGTAAAAATAGATTGATTAGCCTCTCTCCCTATAATGATTCTTGTAATATATTACATGTATGCGGACGCCTTCAAAACTCTAATTACACTATGTAAAGCATTCCATATTACTCTGTAGTAAACATCACCTAACTAAAATAATATTTAAATCATACCACCTCTCTCTCTTTCACGTAGGACCTCGACTACTTTTAGCAAATGTAAGACTAACATATTGACCCCTCGGTGGTAGAAACCTAGCAACACAAATTGTACGAACTTTTATTCGATGTGCTCGCGTAAAAGGCTAGCCCATCCAGGTCATTATGGGTAACCTACCTAGTGATAGGACGCAACTTGATTTCCCATTTTTAACGACAGGCTTAGATTTTGCCGGGCCAGTGCTAATAGCCGACCGTAAAGGCAGAGATTGTAAGTTATTAAAATCATACATTTGTGTTTTTGTGTGCTTTGCAGTTAGAGCCGTCCACTTGGAATTGGTCTCCGATTTAACGAAGGAGTCTTTTCTTGCCGCCTTTAATCGGTTTGTCGCACGTCGTGGCAAGCCTCGGCGCGTGTACTCCGACAACGGCACTACCTTTGTAGGAGGAGCTTTCAATAAGCATAGACGATTTCTACAATTGTCTTACAATGAATTAGAGTCCGATATTTTAAACCAGGGCATAGAATTCAAATTTATACCACCTTATTCACCTCATTTTGAGGGCATTTGGGAGGCAGTAGTAAAGTCGGCCAAACATCTTTTACGTCGCACTCTCGGTCTTACTCATCTTACTTATGAAGAGCTTTCGACGTGTCCGAATCAGATAGAGGCCATCTTAAATTTCAGACCGTTGACCCCTCTATCCTTAGATACTTCTGATCTCTCCTATCTTTCCCCGTCTCACTTCCTGATCGGACGACCACTCACATCAGTTCCGCATCCTCAGATCACTGACAGTAACATCCTGCGACTTCCACGCTACCAGCGAGTCGAAAAGCTTCGGCAGCATTTCTGGCAACGGTTTTCCAAGGAGTACATTACTACGTTACAATAATGAACGAAGTGGAAAACCGCTGATCAAGAGCTGAAGACCGGCACCATGGTTTTAGTGAAGGACGTCAATCGACCTCCTCTCCTTTGGCTGATGGGCAGAGTGATCGCCGTAAGACCAGGATCTGACGGTCGTACTAAGGTTGCCGACATTTTCACCACAAAGCGAACCATTACAAGAGCATTTAATAACATCTGCCCTCTTCTAGTGTCTCCTGAGTCATCTTGAAGCCTTCCTGCTTTAACCCGGGGAATATGTTCCTGACTTCACGGCCTTTCGTACTCCCCGCCTCGTATCGCCGGGCAGCGAGAGTCAAACCGGTTCTGCGAGCCTCACCACCATCGTGGACATAGCGCGGCACTACTACGCAGGCCTCTTGCTCGGAAGGAACCACCCGGTCGCGAACGCACTTATAATATATTGTATAATATATTATAATATATTGTATCAGAGCCTATTAAATCACTTATATAGTCTACATATCGAAGTATTTATTTTAATTTGAGAATTCCACCAGCACAAGTGGAGCTCGATACTCAACAGTCAGCAATGGTCTAATGTAAGTCTTGTAAATTTTGGTTTTGCTTTTAACCGGTAGCTTGGATGCCCGGACTGGACGGAGCATCGCCCGCGCACATCTAGCTTTGCGGACGACGAAGTTGACGTGCGCGGTCACGCGCAGCATACTGTCGATCCAGCACCCAAGGTAGGTCACGGCCTTCTCACACGCGATCTCCTGGCTGAGTCTAGGTGGCGGTGTAAATCTTCTGAAGCGGCGTGTGAGCAGGGCGGTCGTCTTACCAACGTTGACGGCCATCCTCCACTCATGCAGTCATGGTGACATCAGGTCCAGCAGTCGTTGCATCCTGGCAGTAGGGATGTGGTCTCTTTTGGATGAGGTGAAGTAGGCGCTATCGTCTGCCAACAGCGCCAGCTCTACGTCGTCCTCCCATTCGAGCAGGTTTCCTGCCAGGATGGGGACATCGTTGGTGTAAGCGGCGTACAGAACTAGAGACAGACAGTTGCCCTTTGGTACGCCGGCTTTTATGGGTATTATTGTGGACTCGACATCCTCTACATATATGTAGAACCTCCTGTCTGTGAGGAATGATGCCACTAACCGCAACATAGCAGGAGGGATATCAGTTTGATCTTCTAGCTTGTAGAGTAATCCAGAATGCCACACCCTGTCGAACGCCTTCTCGATATCGAGAAAGACGCCCAACGATGTGCGGCTGTGGTTGTGCTCGACCGCAAGAAGGTGCAGCACTCTGTACTTTACTGTACGCGGCTCTCCTGCCGAGCGTGAAGATCCATAAACTCCGGACTTGCTGGGTTCGGCTTAAATTGCTCCTCGAAGTGCTCTGCTTGGATATCCACTCTACCCTTAGCACCATAACATCGCTCGCCCGCGTTGTTGGTCAGCGAACAAGCGGGAGTTTTCGTTAACTGCCGGTTCAATTTGTAGAGCGACGCATCGTGCTCTCTTTGCGTCCAACTCGACTCTCGATGAAGGGGGAACACACCGCCGACCATCACGCAGTGTGAGTGTTTCATGCGGGACGTGCTGTTTGCCCAACGCTCGGTGCGCAGAGCACTCCTCTTCCATGACGTCAACAAGTCGAGTGGGCCTGATGGCGTCCCTCTTATTTTACTGAAGACGTATGCTCCGGAGTTGACACCGGTTTTAAATTCGTCTTTTCCGGTACTCCTACTCCCTAGGCGTAGTCCCGAAATCATGGAAGACAGCCTTCGTGCACCCGATCCCTAAAAAAGGTAACCGCTGTGATCCGTTCAACTATAGGCCTATCGCCATCACTTCCTTGTTCTCTAAAATAATGGAATACGGTATTATTAACAGCCAGCTCATGCGGTACCTTGAGGATCATCAGCTGATTAGTGACCGCCAGTACGGTTTCCGTCACGATCGCTCGGCTAGTGATCTTCTGGGTTACCTAAATCATTAATGGGTGGAGGCAGTAGAGTCCAAGGGGAAGGCGTTGGCCGTTAGTTTGGACATAGCGAAGGCCTTCGATCGGGTTTGGCACAATGCGCTTCTTACGAAGCTTTCTTCCTATGGGCTTCCCGAGAAATTATGCAATCGGATCACCAGTTTTCTTGCAGATCGAAGCATCAAGGCTGTAGTAGACGGTGCATGCTCCGATTGCATGCCCATTAACGCTGGTGTTTCACAAGGTTGCGTGCTATTACCAACGCTGTTTCTTCTGCATATCAATGACATGTTGCAAACCGGTAACATTCATTGTTATGCAAATGACAGCACTGGTGACAGTGATGTTTTATATACCGGCCGTGCCAGTATTTCTCGGGAAAACGTCGGCAAGTACCGGGACAAACTTGTGTCTGAAGTCGAGACTTTGTTGACAAAGTCTCGGAATGAGGGTGAATAAATCTAGTTCAGTTTCATCCCCTAAAGATACAAGTTTGCGCGTTTACCGCTAAAAATAACCCCTTTGTCGTATCTTCTCAGTTTCAAGGCACTTGTCTAGTTGCTTCAGCCAGTATCGGAATCCTCGGCGTCGACATATCGAGTGACGTGCAGTTTCGTGGTCACTTTGAAGAGAAGGCCAAATTGGCCTCTAAAAAGCTTTGCGTGTTCAGCAGAGCCGGACAGTATTTCATGTCGGCTTACCGCCTGCAACTTTACAAGGCACAGTTCCAGCCGCACATGGAATATTGTTACCATCTCTGGGCGGGGGCTCCCCAGTGCCAACTTCTTCCATTTTATTGCAAGCTGCGCAGAACAGTTCGAATCGTTGGCGATCGAGCTCTTTCCGAATGGCTTGACTCACTGGCACTGCGAAAAGATGTTGCATCTCTTTGCGTATTTTATCGCATCTACCACGAGAGTGCTCTGAGGGATTGTTCGGACTAATTCCAGCCGCACAATTTTTTTTATTTATTACAAGATCCACAGCACTAATTACAATGTATATAAAACTTATAAAATTAACTTACAGCCAATAACGAATCTACTTTATACATTTTTTAACTTATATTAATCGACCGACAATCAACCATTCACCATCACTTATCGTGAGATAACTAGCGATACAATCCATACCATCTGGATGACTAGCGGTCCACCACCGAGATTTAAAAGAAGTTTTTTTCCCCGCACAACTTCATTGTGGAATCTACTACCACCAGAGATTTTTCCATACCAATACGACTTTGGGACCTTCAAGAAAAGAGCCTACTCCTTTTTAAAAGGACGGCAACGCATCTGCAATGTGTATGTATATGCAGATGTTTATGGGCGGCGGTCATCACTTACCATCAGGTGAGCCGAGCCGTATGCTTGTTTTCCCCCTGTCATATAAAAAAAACTCTATAAATTCAAAGGAACTTTATTCTACAATATAATCTACAGAAGTAGTACCTAAGTACTTTTTTACAAAACTTTTACTTCACTATCCAATTATCTACTTACATACCTATACTTGTCTTTTGTAGTTAAAATACTTTAAGGTATAATAAGACAAAGACCTGAAATTAAAACATTGTTTACTAATATGATTTTTAACTAAGTAGCATACGATCACATTTCTGTTAGGAAACGTTTTTCAGGTTTATTTATTTGTTGTTTCTTCCGAACCCAGCATCGCGATTCCCGATGAATGGCCTTGCAAGTTGCATGCGTTGGGCATCGCAGAACACACATAGTTGCGAAAATATAGTCAGTCGATCATAGTCAGAATAGGTACTTCACCTAAGTAACTTACTTGATTAACATTTCGCAATGTATTTTTTGCTCTTTAATGACATCCCTTAGTAACCACGGAAAGCCCGCCGTGAGGTAGGAAGGGGATACTGGGAAAAGATCAGTGTTGCCAACATTAAAATCTAGCTCCCGTTGTAGAGAACACTATAATCCCGTCTAATCCCGTCAAGTACGGTAGACAAGTGTCGATCATTCATTTCTAGTAACCGAATCATTCTATTACATTTCGTCAATATTTGTTATTTTTACTTACAACACACATACAATATTTACAAGACGCCACAAAGTCTCCTGGACTTTCTTTTCGCATGATCCAATCCTTGCATAGAATATCTTGAAGCCACTCATTACGGAATCTTTGTTTATTGTAGCATTTTTCCCATTTTTAATAAAAACAATTGCGAGTATTCAACAAAAACTTTTATTACAGATCAAACATCCGTATTACAAACAAAAGAATTATTTTGAGAATTCAATAGGAGAGACAATAATAATAAAAGTAGATTAGAGTTAGACTTTGTACATATGATCTCATAGACAAGGATATCACAGGTTTACAGGATATGCGACTCAAACAGTAAGGAGAGAGAATGATATAAATAGAGTATTTGATAATTTCTATATATTCAACAGTAGCGCATCATTTTGGCCGACCAACGACAAAACAGTTTCCGAGCTGTATTTAAAAGAATTACGTCAAATGAAAATTTACTCTCTCAACTTTTTAAAGATAAGAATGTATTGCACATTTTTAAACTAAAAAATGAATAAAATTTTAATTTAATTTTTGCCATTTACAAATTATTTTTATTTCGAAAACAAATCTAAAAAACATAAATTTTTGTTGTCTTGTTAAAAAATCCGTTAGCCGTTAAACACAAATTTTTCCAACCTCGCTCTCCCGTCAAATCTAACGGGAAACCCGTCAAGTTGGCAACACTGGAAAAGATGCGAAGTAATATGGACCACAAACTAATAAGAGTACTAACGTAAATATGGACACTCGCGCGCAGCAATAAAGTCTATTTAGGTTGCGTGCGCGATTTATCTAACTAATAATAATTATTTAGGCTATTAAACTTCGGCAAGCAATCAATATTAAAGGAGTGCGTTTTCTGTACGTAGTACTATTATTATTTATTCTGTGATGTAGGGCAGTTTATTTATTTTCACGGTGGTCACCATGAAGGTTAGAGAACAGAAGAACGATCACTACGTACTAAAGCATAGTCCGCTTGTCCTTGAAAGTTGTAGAATTTATAGCGGTGCTGAAGTCTGTGAGTAACGACTGCGAAGGTAGCTGTTTATGAGTACAAGTAGATGAAGTTAGTTGAATAATGTACAAATTTTCTCCGCGGCATTGGTGAGAAAATTCTCATGCTCCGTAATTTTGTAAATTTCGAACAAAAAGAAACATTAAAAAGAGAAATATTTTATTGTGCATGGATGTGCAAGTGGTCGGAAAAATAGACTGAAAGTGACTTTTATTGACCGAACTTAGCGATCGCAGCGCCTCACTTATGGTGTCCATATTTCTGGGACACTATTTTCTACGGCGATCGTTCTCCTGTTCCCTAACCTTCACGGTGGTCACACTCACTTATACGAATTTGTTTTGATTCTGTGACTGTGACAATGACATTGACATTTTTGTTTGAAACAGACTAAAAATAAGGGTGCACTGCACTGTGTCAGTGAATTTTTCAATTGCAGTTATAAACACTGTTTATCTTTCAATTAATTCTCACAAATATCGTTATTACAGTTTATTAATTAAACAAATAATAATATATTTATTCAATCTTCAAAAATGGTTGGACTGGATGCTGAGTTGAACAGGGATGACGAATGCGATAATGTCGGCTTAAGTTGTGCTTTAGAGCACTTTTCAGAGGTGGAGGATGTGATGAATATAATTGATAATCTGAAAAATATCTACAACTCACCAAAATCAGAAGTGGAGTATGATAGATTGTATAACATATTAAAGCAATATTATGAACAACCACACCTTCTTGATCCTTATTTGGATAAGATTTTGGCTAAGTTTCTTGCTTTAATTAAGGATAAGGAATCTCCTTGTGAATTAAAACATGCGACATTCAATTACATGTATCAAATTATCAGAGTCAGAGGATATAAAGTTGTTGTAAGACATTTGCCTCATGAGGTAAGCAAGCGTTTTCATAATTTCATTTAATTTTGTCTTTCTGCTGGACATGCCGCAGTTAAACTATAGACATCCGGTACTCGCGTACGGTGGTGGGAGGGAGGTGGAGGCGAGATGCCCTTTGCGGAAATGTATAGTTTATGAGTAATAATTTTTTTTTTGTAAAATCATAACATCACCTTTTTACACAGGAATATTGACATAAAGTTAATTCTGTAATAGCTTGGGCGCTGTGAGAAGTGCAGCCCCTTTGCCCTTGCATAGCAAATCAGTCACAAGTGGAAGCCGTAGCGGATGAGGCTGGTCGCTGAAGGTGTCCATTAAGCCGACGCTGCGGAGGTGAGCCCTGTAATTTGTACAGCCAGCGGGGGCTGCTCTCCCTCCACACCTACGGCTTTACAAAACACTAGGGGTAGGGCAGACAACACTAAGTGGGGTCGGGGTGTGCTGTTTCGATTTTGGAACAGATTCGACCAATCTTATTTATAAAGTCAGGTTGCCCTAAACTCTACTATGATAGTGGTAAATGAAATAATGTACTGTGAATTATTACAATTTTGTTTTCTGAAAAATCTCTTGACTGCTCTCCACTGTGACTCAATTTGTTGTATATAAGAACCAGTTGTCTGGTTCAGAGTGATTAACTTTTTCATGAGTGTATCTGTGTTAAAATAATGAATTGACATATTTGCGTTTTGTTGTATGCAATTTTTAGTGAAATTTATTTTTATCATATTTAATTCAAAAGACATTTCTGAAATCCAAAAATAGTGTAAAATGTTCGATCTTAACCCTGACAAACCTCCTAAGTTGAAAACAAAATTAAAAAATCAAGTACTTGACGTCTACTTCATAATATGAGAACGAATTGACAATTTTTAGTGGAGTTTGTTTTTATCGTAATTAATTCAAAGTAATAGGTTCAAGCTTATCCCTAGCAAGCCTCCTAGACTAAAAATATTATTAAAATCAAGTACTGGATATCTGTAGCCAACCCCATGCCGCTTCCGTTGTAAGGAGGATCTGCCCTAATTGTCTAACTTAATTTAGGCTACTTTTATTTTAGAAAAATAATTAAGGTTCAACATATAATGTTAAAGAAAAAAGAATCCCCTTTCTAAAAATTTTCCACAAAAATGACCACACTGTTGTTTTATGTAGTTAGATGAGAAGCACTGTCTTTTATACATGAAAGGATACAGCAGTATTCAGCTGGCCTATGCAACCTGCAGATGTAGATTTTCTTTCCCAGAGTAAAATGTTTCATATGTTATACAATTGTACAATACTAGAAAAATTCATAAATGTTTTCATTTAGACTGTATCCTTCAGATAATATGGCTCCCGTTATAAAGTTTGATGTAAATTTTTCATTCCCACACCACAACACTGAGAAAACCTTTCAGGCCCTTCCTGCTATGACATGTTGGGAACTGAAAATCCTTGTGCCTGACTTAAAACTAATCCTAATAACACATTTTGAAAGTAAATTTTTAACATTATAGGTATCGGATCTTCTTACTGTTTTAACATTCCTTGAAGCCCAAGATCCAAATGACAAAGAGACTTGGCGTAGCAGATTCGTATTGCTACTTTGGCTTTCAATTGTTGTCATTATACCTTTTCATATGAGCAGATTAGATGGATTTGCTCCAGATCAACCAGGTAAATGAATAAATTCTAATATTTCTCGCCATACTTTTATTTTAACGTAAAATAAAAATTCATGAGTTGCTACTTTTTGAATAAAAAGTGGGAATTAATTTGCATGTCAATTTTTGTAGGAGCAGCTGGTTCGTCTAAGAAACTTACTGTGATGGAAAGAATCTTAAACATTTGTAAATTATATGCATGTAGCAAAGATTCATGCGCTGAAGCAAGTGCATATTTAGCTTCTAAATTTCTTATAAGGTAAGCTGTTGTAAGTGAAAAATAATAGAGATATGTAGTAATTTTATATTTTATAACAAATTACTAGTTCAAATTACAGGTTTTAATATATTGGTTTACATTAAGTGTCTCCTTACAAAATTCGATTTAATAAATAACATTATAGGAAAATAAAATGTGTTTATTTATAGGTCAGATGTTAAGGAAGTGTATATGGGTGCATTTTTTGACTGGGCTTGTGCTTTACATTCCAATTTGAAAGAGGAAGACACTATATATTATGGTGTGCTAGCTGCTGTGGCTGCAGTGCTAAAGCATGGGAAGAGAAATGACTTGCTGCCATATGCACCTAAGTTGTTAAAGTGGGTTACAGATCAAAACTACAAACAGCATTCAGCCATGCTGGTGAGGAAGTATGGAGTTAAAATTGTGCAAAGAATAGGTATGTATCCTATTTCCTAACAACATATCTATGTCTGTTTTTAATTCGAAGTGCTCTCTCCAGTATTGTGTGAGTGTTGATTAATGGAACCACCAAACACCAAGTGGCCCTTGACAGGTAGTGAAAATAAATGGTATGCAAGTAATATAGAATTAGGTGAGGTAAGTGGATGCTGTGGACCATAAATATTAGATTTCTATTACATTTGGAGTCTATCCTCGATTAATAATCAAAATGCATATGTGTTGTAACTTGGACTGATATGGAATGCCTCGTTTCCATTAAAAGGAGCCTCCAGTTCTCTATACATATCATACAAAACATAGCAACATTAAGTTATTTTACGCTGGGTATTCTGGGAAAGCGTGGTCCTTCTCCAGTCAAGCCAACCCATTTGTGCTACATCAACATAGTTGCTTGGTAGAGCCATGCAATTGAACATCCAAATAGAAACAGAAACTTTTTTATTCAATATAGATTGTATATACTTATTGAAAGTCACTTTTTTCATTTACTGGTTCGCAAAAAACACCTCTGTCCTGGAAAGAACCAGCAAGAAACCCAGTGTGACTTTATTTTTCCAAATAATAGCTTACAATCATGTATGTTACAATTAACAACACAAAACAAATTAGAAATAACTTGGTAGCAGTCACCCATCCCAGGGGTTATTATAATTAGCTACAATCCTACTTGATGGTAAGTGGTGATGTAGCTTAAGATTGTGAAGCGCATTGACTTAACAAAAGCCTATTCACTCTTGCCTCGAAGACACCCACACTGTAATCGGATGGAAAGACAGATGCTGGCAACTTATTCCACTCCTTTGCTGTACGCATTACGAACGACGTAGCAAACCTTTTGGTTCGAATGCGTGGTAAGTCAACAACTAAAGCGTAGAGACTGGCCCAACATCTAGTTGTCCTATGGTGGAAGGGAGAGGGAGGAATGAAATTATGCAATTCCTACGCATGCTCTCCGAAATGCCTCGTGTAGAAAACCGAAAGGCTGGCTAATTTGCGCCGGTGTTCGAGGCTGGTAAGATTTGTTTCAAATTCCAAATTTGGGTCACCAATAAGCCTCTTAGTATGCCTTTCCATCGAGTCCAAGGGCGCTAGATGGCATTTTGTAGCACCAGCATATGGCATATGGCAGCATATCATCCATAAATTCCTTAATATTATAATAACCCTTTTTATACAAACTTAGTTTAATAAAGTTTTTGAGCTTTGTGTATGTCAAATTTTGTATATTTTCTGGGATTTTGTTGTAAAAGCGCCCCAAGAATGAATTACTGACTCGGTGGAGTCGAGTAACTGGTGCTACTAGTTTGGTCTGTTTCTAGTATTTACAGAATGAATATCACTTATTTTTGCAAAACTACTTTTATTTTTGTGTACGTACATTACATTTTCATAAATGTATTGAGAGGCCAGATTTAATATATTAATGTCCTTAAATTTTTGTCTGAGCGACTCTTACGGTTTTAAATCATATATTGCTCTTATAGCCCTATTCTGTAAAACAAATATAATTTCAGTGTAAGTCGCATGTCCCCATAGCAAAATACCATACGACATTATGCTATGGAAATAGCTAAAGTGAACTATTCTAGCTATTTCAACACTGGTAAGAGTTGTAATCTTTTTTACAGAAGAACTAAGTCTGCTAGCTAGTTTTGATACATGGGGGAGACATTGAAGCTTTGCGTCTAGTGTGATTCCAAGAAAAATGGTGGTATCAACAAGACTCAGCTCCTCCCCATTTTAAATTACATTAATATTAACATGTTTGACGTTCGGAATTACGAATTTAATAAATTTAGTTTTAGTTCCATTTTAATGCAAATTTTTAACATTAAACCAATTGACTAACTTAGCTATAGCATTATTTACTTCATCGTAATTTAATAACTGTCGTTTTAATTTGAAAATTAATGAAGTATCACCAGCAAATAATACTATATTATTATTATCCCCTACTATGTAAGGTAAGTCATTAATATATACAAGAAAAAGAATAGGGGGCCGAGAATTGAACCCTGAGGTACGCCCATTCGTACAATCTACCTGGAAGAACTCTTACTATTAATGAAAATTTTTCGCACTCTGTTACTTAAATATGAAATAATTAATTTAAGAGCATCACTTCTTACACCGTAGTGTTAACTGCACAGAAGGAACTCTCTCATTCTCACCTTCCTGTTAATGATTTACTAATTTTGGATGTTCGGGGTTGCTAGTGTTTAATACACATAAGAATGTTGTTTAACACACATTTTGTGTTGTTATATACATATAATTGTTGGTTACGGGACTTAAATCTAGGTTCCGCTGAGTTATAAACAGGTTAATATGTAGAAACTAAACAGCGTTAGAACTGCTCAAAACCTGGGACATACAGGCTTGTGCACCTTTAGAGAACCAAGATGAAGTTCCTTGTAGCTAATAATTGGGTCTCCGTTTGCAGCATTAAAACATGGCATTTAATACACATTTTATTTATTTATTTTCCAGGGTTAACATTTCTACGGCCACGTGTAGCATCATGGCGTTATACGCGAGGTTCTAGATCGCTTGCAGTTACACTGGGAGGAGTTGCAGCAGCTGGTGATACTGAACCCATGACTTCTCCGCCTGATGATGATGATGAGGATATACCGCAAGAAGTAGGAATATTTTGATTAAAATATTAACACTCAATAGAAAAAGTTCATTTGTATGGTTGTAGCACGAATAGGTCGGCACGACCGGGAAAGGACTACACTCTCACAGAATAGCGTAAAATTGCAGCTCAACGTTGCTGTGTTTAGTATGGTGAGTGTAGAGAAACACAGACCCTTTTTACTTGAAACAAGGTATTCCATCTTAATCCTCATGGGTGACAACGCATCTGCATTTTGATTCATAATTGAGGATAGAATGTTGATATCTATAGGCCACCGCCGCATCTGCATTTTGATTCATAATCGAAGATAGAATGTTGATATCTATAGGCCACAGCAACCACTTACTATCTATCAGATAGACTGTGTGCTTGTTTCTCACCCTTAAGACCGATTTACACTTTGACAAGTATATTAGCGAGTTAACTTGCGAACCTGGCGAGTTAAGTTTGAACCTCGTTTGAACGGCAATAAGCGAGTTAAGCAGCAAGTTAACGATTAAGTTGAACGGGATAGCCGGCCGAGCTATTTTTCGGCGAGTTAAGTGCGAAGTGCTGCCTACCCGCGCGTCTGCCGCCACCCGCAACTAAACTCGCCGTTGTGTATAAGTTGACAGGACGCAACGTTTGCGCGCCAAAACGTACAATTGTACTTTTATAATGCAGGAGTATTAATATAACGAATGTTTATGTAATAGTAGAAGTTCAAATTGTAAAATTAAATCTGATGATCGAGATGCTGCACTCATGAAAATTCTTAAAAACTTCTTTAAAAACAACCATTAATGCTTCTCTGACTGGATCATTTAATTCTTGAACGAAAAGCAGAAAAATTCTGTAGTCTTGAAACGTCATACTCCGACGAACTCTATGAACTAATAAAGTCCCTAATAAACTGTCAAACAAAGACATTGTTTGAACGCTACTGCCCACTTAACCGTTTATTGTCAACTGCCCTTTAACTAAACGCGCTACTGTACTTGTCGAAGTGTAAATCGGTCTTTATTCCTTAAAAAATATTTCTTTTGTATTGAATGTCGCCTGTTGTTACGGCCTTGTTTGGGTAAGCAAAGTGTATATCCTGAATGCTGTAGGACGTCTGCCCGCTAGATGAAGCGACGACCCGGTAATGTATGCAGAAGTCGATGGATGCAGATGGCTCAGGACTATGCTTTGTAGCATTCTTTGGAGAGGCCTGTGTTCAGCAGTGAACATGTGAATGTATTGTAATGAAGATGATGGTAATGAATTTGTGCCAGTGTGATTCTTCCCCAGTTGAGTCGACCCATTTATTCTGCAGCCATAAAAAGTACATTTAAAATAATAATATAAAAGAATTTCGTAGTTATATTAGTACAAGCTTGTTTTGTAGGACCCTTCTTCCTTTGTTGAGTTTATGTAACATTCTTGTATGGGGCTCAGATGTAATGACTTATTAACATTTTTTTCTCAGGTGGAGGATGTGGTGGAATTATTACTTTGTTCATTGAGAGATGACGATACAGTGGTACGTTGGTCGGCTGCTAAGGGCGTGGGTAGAATAGGCGCTCGTCTACCCGCACTAGCGGCAGCTGACGTGTGCGAAATTGTTCTTACACTGTTTGCTGAAAACGAACGAGATACAGCTTGGCATGGTGGCTGTATGGCGTTGGCTGAATTAGGTTAGTTGTAACTCCAAGGATATATTATACTAATTTTTAAATAACAATAATTTATTATGGAATATGGATGTAGTGGTAACTTTGGAGGAAGTAAATGGATGCTGGTTACGCGGAAACGTTTTTAATTTTGTTCGAGGGTATATTTGCCAAGTGTTTATCCATCCTTTGACCTAATGTCCCTTCCGTACACACTGAAAGGGGAAAGGGGGGAGTCTAGAAGGTGACGCGATTCTTTCGACCAATGAGACGCGCGCCCGACCGAGGTGCATTGGTGGGAAAGCCGAGGCAATATAGGCTCGCGCGCTGCCCTCGAGCGGCCTCTTGCCACGCGCCGCTAGTCGGAACCGCACCACCTGGGACAGTCGCGCTCCAGAAGTAACCGCCTCATAGTGTGAGATGTCGCGCACCACTCTCTTCCTTCGTACCGCTGGCCTGAATCGCATCTCTGGGGCGCCCCAGAAGAACCCACCTCACGTCGCATCACCGCAACGGAAGCGTCGTCCCGACCGAAGCGAAACCCGCCCCATTTTGTTTCTCCTAATGTGCTCAAGTAGAATTCCATCCTAACCTTGGCAAGCAATAGATTTGGAAGAGCGAGTGCATTGTCCAAGGTTGCAGTGTGCCACGTCCGCCATCTTGTTGAGGCATAAGAAGCCAACCGCGTATACAATCTACCTAGTATAACATCTCGCACAATAGGGTCAAGGCTCGACCTGGGAATCGAACTCGGGAACCCCTAGGCCCGCCGCCCAACCAGATGCAAAGTAATGCAGAGAAAATCCTCTTTTTAGGGTTCCATAGTTAAACAACAAGGAATCCTTTCAGTTTTGCCATGTCTGTCCATCCGGCCCTCCGTCCGCGGTTTCACTCAAAGACCCTAGGCTACAAAGCTTTAATTTGGCATAGTTATAGATATTAATCACACCTACAAAGTTGTGAAATAAAATCTTGAAAAACATTTTTATTTTGAGTACACTCATAGAGGTGATTTTTTTTATATCCGTCTGTTTCATCGTGTATCGTGTCCCCTTGGATATGTCTTTCAAAAAATTCAGTGTAAAATTTTTTTTATTCAAGGTTCTTTAAAGTGGTATTTTTGATTAGAATCCTGTGTCCCACACCCCCACCAACTAAACCGCTGTTTTTATAAATGTGAAAAGTATGCATGTTAGTAGTATATATAATGATGTTAAATGTAAAACTATCGCAGCTAAGTAGGTTTAACAAGTTAACGAGTAAAAGTCGATCAATTTAAAAATGCTCTTGGATTAGTAAAAATTTCGTTACAATTACATAGAAAATAACCTAATAAAACACTGAATTATAACTTTGTAATGTTGTAAACTGTAAATTTTTTTTTGTAGAAAATTACTTATGCATTACAAAGTTATAAATTAATTATTATTATACATTATTAATATATTATACTTATGCGTTACGTTTTCCTTTGCGAGGTAGGCAGAGAGGATGGATTGCTAAGAGACCGATCCTAACATATGATTTTTGTTTATGTTTTAGTTGGAAGTTAGTGTCATTCGTGGTACTTTTGGTTTACGTGGGCGACCCTCAGGATAGTTTAGGGTAGTGGTGGGCTAGGGGAAGGTTCTTTACGGTCATGTATATCTTAGAGTTGCACTGTCGAGAACTAATTGATGGATAGAGAACTATGACCATTTTTGTAGGAACTTGGCTTATTTTCAAAACCGAAAGGTTTTTTAAATCTTTTTTGAATATCACTCCCTATCCTATAAGTTTTCTTGGAATATAAGCCTTTCATTAACTTTTGTCCTATTTGGGCCCATTTTTAGTCGTTATAGCGGTCAAATCGCGAACTTACTTAATATGCTCATAGCATCAAGACGCCCCGCCTCTAAATTTACGTATTGTGACGTGCAACTACGGAACCCTACGTTGTGCGTACTGACACCTTTTTTTACATGGGGAAATGCCTACGCAAACCCGCCTCGCGGGGGCAAGGACGGGTTATGTCCTTGCCCCCCGAGTCGCACCGACTAAAACCCCATGGTGTTCCACCTTCGTCGCATATTGGCAGGGCCACGGGAACGCTTTCGCACACTTCCGCGGCCCTACCAGCGCCTGCCGCCCCATGGCAGCACCTCCTCGGGTGAGGAATATTCCTCCCCGTTCTCCATCCCAGGTAAGGCGCACCAGAACACATGGCGCGCCTTCCTCCACGGCCTCCAATTAAATATGCGCATCAGACGCCCCCGCATCCGATGCGCGAAGGCCATGGGGCCAGGAAAAACGAGCACTTAGAAGTACTAGCCTTCCCGACCCCAGCGGCGGATCTGGTCTATGGCTCCGCTGTCAACCAAGATTCGGCTGCGAAGGATAGGGAGAGCGGCGCCTCGCAATACCGACAATCCTCTCCCCCCGCAGCCCCATAACCACCGCATCAACGGAGCGGCCCCGTTTGAGTCGCGGAGGATAGGGCGAGTGGCGCATCGCCATACAAACACTCCTCTTCCTCCGCGACTCCACCTCGGCTGCAGCGGTAGAGGGTGCAGACTCCCCCTCTCGCTGCAGTCCACCAGCACACATCCGAAGTGGGCTCCCCAAGCCCACTCGGAGTGGCCACCTCGGGCCGGCCCTTGCCAGCCACGTGGGTTCCTCTTTGTTCACCGTGGGAGAACAAGCCGCGGCTACTAAGCCCCCCCGCCACGACAAGGCGGGAACCCGTTCGGGGGGGTGCGTACTGACACCTGAGCCAAGTTCATCTTCTCACCCCTTTCACTTTTATTCTTTATGACAGTGCTATTAATCTTTCATCTTGGACAAAGTAAAGAGATTAACAAGTATTAAGTGTTGATAATGTCTAAATGCTTCCTTAAAATTAAAATGCGTATGCTAACTTGTAAATTAATTTAGTTAATTATTTGCGTAGAGTATAGTAAGTGGCAAACGGAGCGAGGAGTGGGGATCTCAAACCACTTCGAGTTAGCCGCGCGCGTTGTATTGGCGTCTTTCGAATTAAATGTAGAAGAATTTAGTTTTCAGACAATTTATTTTGTTTTCTAATATATAGTCAGACGTATCCATTGATATTCTCGTATATTTCAAAAACTTTTGATATTGCGCTCGCGATTTTACATACAGTGTATGAAATTCTTCTTTATTTTCTTTGGATAAATTGATTTTGCTAATTCCATTTTTCACTTGTAAAATTTTCCATTTAAGGTAAGAACCAATCAGTAATAAAGTTTTTTGACTACCTCGTTGGTCTAGTGGTTGTAGCAGTGCGACTGCTGATCATGAGATCCTGGATTCGAATCCCGGGTCGGTCCAAAAATTAATTGTTGAGATTTTCCGTCAAGAAGTTCTCAGTAGTTGCCCGGAGTCAGGAAGTTGGCGGTGTCTCACCCCCGTGCCTCGGAAAGCACGTAAAGCCGTTGGTCCTACGCCTGATCTCTCTCCGGTCGTGTCGGTTTACCGTCCCATCGAATTATGAGAGTGAGGGAATAGAGAGTGCACCTGTGTATGCAGAATACACTTGGGTACTATAATCCTGTCCTGCGCCGATGGCTAGCCTCCGTTGAGTCTGGCCGCCGTGGCCGAAATTCGGTCTGGGGGACATTATAAAGTCTTCTTCATCCATATTATATTTTGGCAAACACTAGACTTGACAACACTCGGTACGAAGACGCACTCGACTGCGAACAGTGCGGTCGCGCCCTTACCCGCACATGCGCCGCGCCCAGAGCCCGCGTTTGCAGTCTGGCCAAGCACTAAAGCGTGTGGGTGGTTGTGCAGCGCGGCGCGGGCTGCTGTCTCCACGGCAGCTGGGCGCGGCGGCGCGTTGCGTTGTGCGTGCGCTAGCGCGGGACGAGGCGCGCGCGGGTGGAGCGGGCGGGCGCGCGGCGCGTGACTCAGCCTGCCACGCAGCCTGGGCCTTCGCGCGCGCCTACGACGCGCACGCTCTCGCGCCGCACGCGCTCACGCTCGCCAACGCGCTCGCTGCCACCGCCTGCTTCGACCGCGAGGTAATGAGGCCATCCAAAATATTTCTGCCCCTAGGACTACAGTCTGTTCACTTAGATACGCTAGCTCCTTAGCTCGTGTCGCATCTTGTCAAAGGCGCCGCTTCGACATCAAAGGTCGTCGCGTACGGTGTACACCCACAGGAAAAATTGGCACTTTAAAACGAAGCGCCGTAGTGAAAGGTTCTTTTCTACCTAACTTGTGTTTATTATTTAAAGTCGTATTTTATTACAATAACCATTAGGATGCCGTGTAGTGGCAGTTAAGAATATCCACTACCCCATATCTTCCCGTGGTTGTCGTGAAAGGCGACAGAGGGAAACACGCAGGAGATGGGCAGCAGCATCTTCCTGATGGCAGCAACTGTACAACAAAAAAACTGGCCATGCGGTCGGGGCTAAGTTCTACCAGACCCGCCGTAGAAGAGCACAAAAACTCCGATCACACTCTTAATCTCATGGCTATTAGACGGGAGATGAAGCGGCAGTCGTCAATAGCAGATTGGACAGCATACAGGTAACTGAACAGACAGATCTCCAAATGCATGCGGGAGATGAAGCGGCAGTCGTCAATAGCAGATTTGACAGCATACAGGTAACTGAACAGACAGATCTCCAAATGCATGCGGGAGATGAAGCGGCAGTCGTCAATAGCAGATTTGACAGCATACAGGTAACTGAACAGACAGATCTCCAAATGCATGCGGCGGGACTTACGCAATTTTAATGCTGCTCGTATTGAAGAAGCGATCGAGCGGAACCAGGGCTCCAAAGTCTTTGCCAGAGATCTGTCTGCCAGTAAGAGCCAACTTTCAACGCTGAAGACTGAGTGTGGCAGCATCGTTTCCAGGACACGTGGGATTTTGAGTGAGATTGAGAGGTTCTATAGACAACTGTACACATCATCGTTGGAGCCACACGCAAGTGTAACGATCCAAGTCTTATCCGACATTATTCCGATGATATCCCGGACGTCAGTCTGAGCAAGATTAGAATTGCTCTTCAGCACCTTAAAAACTGCAAGTCCCCGGCCGAGGATGGAATTACAGCGGAGCTTCTGAAAGCGGGTGGGAAACCGCTACTTGAAGTCCATCAGAAGCTCTTCAATTCCGTCCTCCATGGTGGCACTACTCCCGAGGCGTGGAGCAGAAGTGCGGTGGTCTTGTTCTTCAAGAAAGGAGACAACGCTCTCTTGAAGAACTACAGACCGATATCCCTTCTGAACAGCGTCTACATGCAGTTTTCCAGAGTCATTACGAATCGTCTCTCAAGCAGACTCGACGATTTCCAGCCACCCGAGCAAGCCGGTTTCCGAAAAGGCTTTAGCACCATAGACCACATACATACCCTTCGGGAAATAGTAAGTCCGAAGAGTACAATCTGCCACTTTGCCTGGCGTATGTGAACTATGAGAAAGCCTTTGATTCCGTCGAAATTTGGGCGGTGCTACAGTCCCTTCAGCGGTGCCAAGTTGCCTGTCTGTATATCGAAGTGCTGAAGTGTTTGTACAGTAGGGCTATGATGGCTATCCGAGTACAAAATCAGAGTTCGAAACTTATCCAATTGCTGAGAGGTGTAAGACAGGGTGACGTTATATTCCCGAAACTCTTCCCCGCTGCATTGGAAGACGTTTCCAAGCTACTGGACTGAAAAGGATACGGTATTAACATCAATGGCGAGTACATCACTCACCTTCGATTTGCCGACGATATAGTGCTTATGGCACAATCGCTGGAGGACCTAAGCATTATGCTCAATGACCTCAATAGTGTCTCCCAGCAGATAGGTCTTAAGATGAACATGAACAAAACAAAGATCATGTTCGATGTCCATGTCACACCTATGCCGGTAGTTGTTGAGAGCACTAAGCTCGAAGTTGTTGACGAGTACATTTTTACCTGGGACAAATAGTCCAACTAGGTAACACCAACTTCGACCGAGAGGTCAAACGACGGAATCAACTCGGCTGGGCAGCGTTTGGGAAATTACGACACATCTTCTCGTCAGGTATACCTCAAACTGAAAACTAAAGTGTACAACCAGTGCGTGTTGCCAGTGATGACTTACGAATCTGAGACGTGGTCCTTCGCTGCCGGCCGTATGAGGACGCTCAAGGTCGCTCAGCGAGCTATGGAGAGGGCTATACTCGGGGTTTCTCTGAGTGATAAACTTAGAAATGAGGATGTACGCAGTAGAACAAGAGTGACCGACATAGCCCAACGGATTAGTAAGCTGAAGTGGCAATGGGCCGGCCATATAGCTCGAAGAACCGAGAACAGATAGGGAAAAAAGGTTCTCGAGTGGCAGCCTCGTACCGGTAAGCGTCCTGTAAGGCGACCCCCCACTAGATGGAGTGACGACCTGGTAAGACATGCAGGAAGTCGATGTGGCTTAGGACCTTGCTTTGTGGCATTCTTTGGAGGAGGCCTATGTTTAGCAGTGCACTTGTGAAGGGCTGTAATGATGATGATGAACCATTAGGATAAAAAAGTATTCTATTTTATTTTTAGAATAGAAAAACATTTATTAAATAAACAGTAAAAAATTATAAAATGAAAGCAAAATAATAAGTGCGTAATCCGGGTGTACCGACACCATCTTAACGTACAGACTATGCTTTGGAATGAGGTGAAATATTTGACAGATTTCATAGAAGAGAGGATAAATTGTTGGGAAAATGTGAAGGTTAATGTTTCTTTCTGAAATATTAGTTATATTTTACATTAATTTGATTAAAATGGACAAACCAAAGTAAGGATGTACCCAAAAGTAAAAGAATCAAAAAGACAGTTAAAAATGTGCAAAAAATTAAAGAGCATCCCCTGAGACATTATTTTGCGTATATAGACCTGTATGTATACTAGAAGCCAAAGTAATTTTATTTCAATTTTAACTTTTCACTCACGGTGACACTGTAATAAATAACTTCATCTTAGACCTAAATAGCACATCTCGTGAACGATAAATTATTACCTTCGATTTCCACTTCTTTCCTGGGTAATAGACTCACACTTTTACCAGTGTCGAGTATTATGAAATTATCTTATAAAATAATTTGTTAAAAATCTTCTTCACAATATGATGACATTGCGGGATTTTGATAGCAGCTTGAGCCAGCAAATAGTCAACAATTATACCATCTCAAGGAGGTTCACATCACCATCAGAACAACTGTTTCCACTAACAATGTACATGCACAGATATTTAATACACAAAATCGCATTACTTTACCTCAAAAATTTAATTAAAATATTTTTATCCTTATTTTTTTAACAATTGTTTGAACTGTATAACTAAATAATATAGATAAATGAATAAAGAAAGCAGTCCGCTGGCGGTCAAGTTCCCGTCTATATTCGATTGTCCACTTGACACTCAATGGAAAATGCAGCCGTCAAAAATTATGGTGAGGATTTATTGTCATAAAACAAACTTAAAAAAGGAAGGAAACTGTAAAATTTAAATTAGAACACATAGTAATGGAAAGTTGCTGTTGATTTCTTTAGATAAATAATAATAAATAAAGTTTACATCAGTAATATTGGTCGCAGTGTACCAATCTATTAAAATCGAAGTATGTATAATTTACAACAAATATTTCTACCATTCCCGCATCCTTGTGAATATTGTCCAATAAAAGTGGTTAAAACTATAAGTTTACAAAAAAGAAATACACTTATATAAACAATGAACAATAAGAAACAATATCACATAAGCGCCACCATCTCAGCAAATTAAGGTTTCAATTCTTCAGACGTTTACATCAGTTTCCTCACATTGTATTCCTTTACCACCGAGTAAGTGTTAATTCAACATTTAAAGTTGCAATTTACAATTTTATAGGTGAATGCCGGCGGATATTGGAAGAGTTGAAAGGTAAAAGTTAGTAATTAGAAGCATTGTAAGGCATTAAATGGGTGCGTTTGGCAGAAAAAAGCGCTAGCAAGCGCTTGTAAGCAAAATGGCGTTCGTAAGCGGTAAGCGCTGTCAAATCGTAAGTAGCTATTTTTCTCCTGGACACGATGTTAGTTTTAACCGGAGAACCTAACCTAATTTAAATATGTTTGTAAAGTATTCGTATTAAAAACTTACCAATCATGAATTTTTAATAACATGTATATGTTTATTCATGTCAATATATTACTTAAAATTAATATTGCACAAAACAAACAAATTAAATAAGCAAAATGTCGGATTGTGTCAGCGCTACTGAAGTAGTAATCGTGTCCTGGCCGAAAACTGTTTCAGCGCTTGTAAGCGCTTGCTAGCGCTTTTTCTGCCAAACGCACCCAATGTCTCCTAAAGGTCTCAAGGGGGGAAATGTGTATGAGGTCTTCTGTGTTTGAAGTGAAGACTATGTGCGCGGTTTAAACCTTTATAAGGTGTGATGATTTTTAATGCTGCCACCATATTGATTTTAGTATTTTGTCATTGTGAATTTTTTTTGCAGATAAATTGTCGTCGCGCTGCTTCGGCGGCTTATCAAGAGAATGTCGGCCGTCACGGAATGTTCCCGCATGGAATCGACGTTCTTACGACAGCCGACTTCCAGTCCGTTGGTCCACGGACCAATGCGTACCTTGTCGTTGCCCCCCAAATTGCATCGTACCCGGAGTACACGCAGCCCCTTATTGACCACATCGTCGATTTGAAAATAGAACATTGGGACTACGCGATACGTGAACTGGCAGCTAAAGCCCTCAATAAACTAACCGATAAGGTGCGTAATCATTTTCCGAGTGTAAATATATTTTTAAGCTTTATTTGATTTTTGCTCTAATCAATTAAAGCGGTTTTATACGTCATATTTAAAAATGCTTTTAAAACCGTTTTTACAATAACTAATTGATGTCGTCAGAATTAAGTCAACAATACTACGAAAAATAATGAAATTATCACGAAATGTTGTCAATTATTAAATAGTGGAATAGGTATTTTAAATAACAAGGGTTCCGAAAATTAAAAAAGCTATTATTTACATGGCTATTATTATATTAATTTAGTACATGTAATTGTGTCTGGCGCTTCGCCGCCGGTGGCGGAACACCTTATCGGAAAGAAAACCCCCCCTAATTTATGTAAATGTAGAAGGAAATTAATAGAGAGAAAAAAGAACATAAAAAAGGTAGCCCCCCCCACCCCCCCTTTATTTACGGGAAATACATAAGCCCTCCCTTCTTTTTGTTTTGCTTTTTCTTTTTTTTTTGCTCTTAGTCTCTTCTTATTTTATTTTTAAAAATTTTTTAAAAAAAATAAGGTTTTTAGGGTTATTTTTCAAAAAAAAACAAACGAGCACACAGTCCACCTGATGGTAAGTGGTTGCTGTGGCCTATAGACACACCTACATGTATCCTCGATTACGAATCAAAATGCAGATGCGTTGTCACCCATGAGGACTAAATTGGAATGCCTCATTTCCAGTAAAAAGGGTCTCCGGTTCTCTACAAATAAATAAAAAGAATAAAATAATTTCACATTTCTGTCGCCGGTGCTAAGCCATCTTGTAAAAAACAATTAAACGGCGAAACTGCAAACCCCCGAACGTCATTTGTACCGAACTTGGCCCCCTTTTTATATTTATGTTTTGGTGGGATTAAAATAATTTCCTTCGTTA
Source organism: Parnassius apollo (assembly GCA_907164705.1). Lineage (NCBI taxonomy): Eukaryota > Metazoa > Arthropoda > Insecta > Lepidoptera > Papilionidae > Parnassius > Parnassius apollo. Next base: position 12,934,589 of record CAJQZP010000885.1, read on the forward strand.
AATGTTTGCCTGGAAAGGATCGCTACATAGCGATAAGACTGCCTATTTGTACATTTAGTACATTTTTTTGATATCTTGTAGCTAACCTAAGCTCTCGTAAATTTCACAGCACCTGAGTAACCTAGGTTCGATCCCCGCTGGCACCTTAATTAGTGAATTCAATTTTAATTGCTGATGTGCCAAGTGTGCCCGGCTGTAAAGGAAAATATCGTCATGACATGCATGTCTGAATAGTTAAAAAATATTTTGAAGACATGAAGTCCACTAACACGCTCCCAAACTCACATAAATGAGAAAGCTTCTGCCCACAGTAACAACTTTACTATGTGTGCAGAAAAGTATGAATAAATAAATAAAAAGGCACATTTCGGGTTTTCCCCTATCCATTTAAATTTTAAATAAAATTTACCAAAATATGCTGCCGTAATAATTTCTTGACGTGATAAAATTCAACTCAAAATCAGACCCGGAGCAATTATTTGTAGGCAAATACTTGTTACGTGCAGGATTCGAACCCTCGGCCCTTAGAGCTGCAACTCATTGCTAAGCCACTGCGCCACGGAGCTAACAAAAATTATTAACTTTACATTCATAAAAAAATAATACCTTTTTAGTGCTGACCTTTATTAAATTCGAACATTGCTAGACAGAAAAAAATGGTGTCAAGTTTGACATATTTCTATTTTGTTATTTTCTTAGGTTAAGCCTGTTTTTTATATTTATATTATTATTTAATATTTTCCTAGTAACAACGAAGTAAAACACCTATGCGAGGGGTTTTTTTTAAAATTACATGATGTGTGACGTAAGTTTACTTTTAACTTAAATAAAAATTAACTTCTTAGGTATAGGATATTAGTACTAGTTTGCGCTTTCAGTTAACTCTGCTATAACGAATCTACACGAGTGACGTAGAGAGAAACTACATCGTGCCGTACATACGAAAATTGTTCAACAACAAGGAATGGTGGAAATTTTCATTCCTCATCGGCTTTTATAAGTCCACTGTAGGACAACGGCCTCTCTCTTTGTAGGGAAGATTTTCCCTAATCGTCGAAGATTTTCCTTTCTGACGGGCGGATTAAAGATCGCAGTACGTGTCGTCGTATATTGCCATCTTTTGGAAGCCGTAATTTCAAAAAAAAGAAAAACAACTACCGGCTGTTGTTAGTTAGTTGTGAAGTACGATTATTTTGTTTCATGACCGGATTGTACATAATGGAAAACTAATCGTTTTTAAATATAGAAGCCAGACATTAGTTTCATAAAAATTAAAAAAATTAAAATATGTATTTTAGATTCCTGAATACGTGGCGACAGTAGTGCTACCAAAATTGATAGCAAAAACTGAATCCATTGATTTGAACGTACGGCACGGCGCTATTCTTGGGATCGGAGAAGCTATTTTAGCTCTATCGCAGGCAAAATTAGCTGATGGTAAGTAAAACAATGGGTTTTTAGAAAAAGGTTTAAAAATTTACTATTACCTCTATCATCAGAGATTTTTAAGTGTTATTGGCACGTTATTACCTGATATATGAAAACAGAACATCCAGAATACCAATGTAAAGTTTTAATATACAGCTAGCATATTGTTACCAAGGCCTGATTTTTGGAATGAGACATTTTGTTTATGTTCTCAGAGATAATGTCTATACTATTTATTATTTTATTAGAAATACAACCAGTCCATAAAATTAGTTAAGATCAATAAATAGTAAATAATAAGTATAACACAAACTGTTTCCAAAATTAAAAATTATTATGAAATGGGTGAAAGACATTGAAAGATGATCAACGTGTGTATTTCATTAATGAGTAATAAAATACATAAACCTGAAATTAATCCAAAGACTACTTCAATAAAAATCTACTCGTCCATATTTTAACACTGTTTACAACATAAATTATTTTATTTAAAATTTAAATATTTAAAAAGAAAATCACTAGCACACTGCTATTAATATTACTAATATTCTCGTTTACCAATTTAGTTAAGCTTAAAATGCTTGTGTTATGAGCACAAACACAAGCATTTAAAATTTAATTTTATATAATATGTTAAATTATTTAAATAGCTAGAGCTACACTGCAGCTATATTATAGTAGCAGCACGAATGGGTCGAATCGTCCCCGGTAAGCACCACGCACTCACAAAATTCCTATGTAAAATTGCATCGTAATGTTGCCATGATCAGAGGCATTCCTTTTTAATGGTTACAGTAATGTTCTAAAGGGTTATAACGCATCTGCATTTAGATACTCAAGAATAGGTGTAGATGTCTATGAGCCACAGCATCCACTTAGGGGGTGCCAAATCTCATCTAATCTTACGTTGGAGAGAGTGGGTGTCTCGGCAAATATCACGCAATATTTTTTCTGATTGAAACAAAAAAAAGTATACTACTTTGATCTATTTAATCCAGATTTTACATGCTTAAGATTTAATCTTAAGCGTATATCGTAATACGATTAACCACTACTGAAATGTCAGATTATTAAACTATAAACCAATTAGTCAAACCTATGGTCAAGCCAAAGAGTATAGTAGGTTTGGCCAAAGAGAATTTTTTTTAAATGAAGGTAAATATAACTTAGTGTTCTTACCATATTCTTATCCAAAAATAAAAATTATCAACAATTAAAATGTTGAATTATTTGTATGAAGGTCACGTGAGCGCTAGAGAAACGACGATTATAAGACGTTGTTTATAAATAAAATGTTTAATTGAAATACATGTATGAATGTAGTACAGTAAAAATAGAATTTAACTTTGCACTAAATTTCCGATCAAATTTAATTTTTTTATAAGGTTTAGGATCACTTACTCAGCATAAAATCACAAAATGCTAACAGATCCAGGTGGCGCCCAGAAGTGCTGCAGCCCACGCCGGAGTGATCTGCATATGATTCTTCACGACCGTTTTCAGCCACCTCCATACCGGACTTTAAAGAGCATAACAGAAAGTCATTTACTCCATTTCTAATACGCCATTGCCTACCGATTCAACCGCTGAATGCTTTCATCAGCACACCTTATGATCTCTATTGCCCAAGTGTACGTGATGATTTAGAGATTTGGATTTTGATTTGGATTTGGTTCCAATAGTCTCTCTTGAGACCGCGCATGATTCTCCATGGACTGAATTAGAGTAGATATTCTTTTTTTTAATCACAGTAGTCACGATTTAAGTATTCTATTGTTAAATTTTTATTACACTTATAACTCTCAGCAATATTGATTACTAGTCTTAACTAGTCGTAAATAAAAGCACGAAGCTAATTTTTTTTTCTTTTTACAATAACAATCTCAGGCGTTTATATAATAAACCCACATTTAGAAAAATCTCACGTGAGATTGTGGGATGGGGGAGGGGGTTGAATAAAATCTCATGACATCTCACCAAGGGGGGCGGGAGGGACAGAAATTTAAAAAAAACATCTCACGTAATTTATGGACGCCCCCTTACTTGTGTGTTCGTTTGTTACTTTTATTTTATAAAAAATATTATGTTTATTGTTTTCTACGTTTTTTAATATATAATTAGTTTAAGTTGGTATAAGTTATTTTTATTCTACTACTAGTTAACTTTAGAATGACTAATATTATATAAACATATGAATATTGTATCCACGAGAGTTGCTGCTGATAAACTGTGACACATTTGTGTGATTTTAATAAGGCTTGGAAACAAATTAAATAAAACGTGTGTGCAGTTCACAATTCCCAAAAACACCGAAAAATACTTTTAGTGTCGCATTTGTCGTTTCATCGGGCTTCTAAAGAAATTTTCACTTCAAAAGACATGATTACTTCAACATCGTTTATTTCATCCATACAACTAAAAACTTTAATTTCATCAGGCAGAAAGGCAGGCAGTGCAATATCGGAGGAGGTATGGCGAGCAGTGCGCGAGCTGGTGGGCAGACTGCGCGCGCGGCAGCAGTTTCGCGGTCTGGGTGGAGAGCTCATGCGCCAGGCGTGCTGTCGCTGCGTCGCACTACTGTCGCGCGCCGCCGCGCCGCTGCACGCGCACCCGCACGTCATCGGTACGTAACGCTGAGAACCCTTGCGCAGTGCGTCAGGCGTGCTGCCGCTGCACGTGCACCCGCACGTCATCGGTACGTAACGCCGAGAACCCTTGCGCAGTGCGCCAGGCGTGCTGCTGCTGCACGTGCACCCGCAAGTCATCGGTACGTAACGCTGAGAACCCTTGCGCAGTGCGCCAGGCGTGCTGCCGCTGCACGTGCACCCGCACGTCATCGGTACGTAACGCTGAGAACCCTTGCGCAGTGCGTCAGGCGTGCTGCCGCTGCACGTGCACCCACGTCGTCGGTACGTAACGCTGAGAACCCTTGCGCAGTGCGCCAGGCGTGCTGCCGCTGCACGTGCACCCGCACGTCATCGGTACGTAACGCTGAGAACCCTTGCGCAGTGCGCCAGGCGTGCTACCGCTGCACGTCACCGTTGTCGGTACGTAACGCTGAGAACCCTTGCGCAGTGCGCCAGGCGTGCTGCTGCTGCACGTGCACCCGCACGTCATCGGTACGTAACGCTGAGAACCCTTGCGCAGTGCGCCAGGCGTGCTGCCGCTGCACGTGCACCCGCACGTCATCGGTACGTAACGCTGAGAACCCTTGCGCAGTGCGCCAGGCGTGCTGCCGCTGCACGTGCACCCGCACGTCATCGGTACGTAACGCTGAGAACCCTTGCGCAGTGCGCCAGGCGTGCTGCCGCTGCACGTGCACCCGCACGTCATCGGTACGTAACGCTGAGAACCCTTGCGCAGTGCGCTAGGAGTGCTACCGCTGCACGTGCACCCGCACGTCATCGGTACGTAACGCTGAGAACCCTTGCGCAGTGCGCCAGGCGTGCTGCCGCTGCACGTGCACCCGCACGTCATCGGTACGTAACGCTGAGAACCCTTGCGCAGTGCGCCAGGCGTGCTGCCGCTGCACGTGCACCCGCACGTCATCGGTACGTAACGCTGAGAACCCTTGCGCAGTGCGCCAGGCGTGCTGCCGCTGCACGTGCACCCGCACGTCATCGGTACGTAACGCTGAGAACCCTTGCGCAGTGCGCCAGGCGTGCTGCCGCTGCACGTGCACCCGCACGTAATCGGTACGTTACGCTGAGAACCCTTGCGCAGTGCGCCAGGCGTGCTGCCGCTGCACGTGCACCCGCACGTCATCGGTACGTAACGCTGAGAACCCTTGCGCAGTGCGCCAGGCGTGCTGCCGCTGCACGTGCACCCGCACGTAATCGGTACGTTACGCTGAGAACCCTTGCGCAGTGCGCCAGGCGTGCTGCCGCTGCACGTGCACCCGCACGTCATCGGTACGTAACGCTGAGAACCCTTGCGCAGTGCGCCAGGCGTGCTGCCGCTGCACGTGCACCCGCACGTCATCGGTACGTAACGCTGAGAACCCTTGCGCAGTGCGCCAGGCGTGCTGCTGCTGCACGTGCACCCGCAAGTCATCGGTACGTAACGCTGAGAACCCTTGCGCAGTGCGCCAGGCGTGCTGCCGCTGCACGTGCACCCGCACGTCATCGGTACGTAACGCTGAGAACCCTTGCGCAGTGCGCCAGGCGCGCTGCCGCTGCACGTGCACCCGCACGTCATCGGTACGTAACGCTGAGAACCCTTGCGCAGTGCGCCAGGCGTGCTGCCGCTGCACGTGCACCCGCACGTCATCGGTACGTAATGCTGAGAACCCTTGCGCAGTGCGCCAGGCGTGCTGCTGCTGCACGAGCACCCGCAAGTCATCGGTACGTAACGCTGAGAACCCTTGCGCAGTGCGCCAGGCGTGCTGCTGCTGCACGTGCACCCGCAAGTCATCGGTACGTTACGCTGAGAACCCTTGCGGATTGCGCCAGGCGTGCTGCCGCTGCACGTGCACCCGCAAGTCATCGGTACGTAACGCTGAGAACCCTTGCGCAGTGCGCCAGGCGTACTGCCGCTGCACGTGCACCCGCAAGTAATCGGTACGTTACGCTGAGAACTCTTGCGCAGTGCGCCAGGCGTACTGCCGCTGCACGTGCACCCGCAAGTCATCGGTACGTAACGCTGAGAACCCTTGCGCAGTGCGCCAGGCGTGCACCCGCACGTCATCGGTACGTAACGCTGAGAACCCTTGCGCAGTGCGCCAGGCGTGCTGCCGCTGCACGTCACGTCATCGGTACGTAACGCTGAGAACCCTTGCGCAGTGCGCCAGGCGTGCTGCTGCTGCACGTGTACCCGCAAGTCATCGGTACGTAACGCTGAGAACCCGTGCGCAGTGCGCCAGGCGTGCTGCCGCTGCACGTGCACTCGCAAGTCATCGGTACGTAACGCTGAGAACCCTTGCGCAGTGCGCCAGGCGTGCTGCCGCTGCACGTGCACCCGCAAGTCATCGGTACGTAACGCTGAGAACCCTTGCGCAGTGCGCCAGGCGTGCTGCCGCTGCACGTGCACCCGCACGTCATCGGTACGTAACGCTGAGAACCCTTGCGCAGTGCGCCAGGCGTGCTGCCGCTGCACGTGCACCCGCACGTCATCGGTACGTAACGCTGAGAACTCTTGCGCAGTGCGCCAGGCGTGCTGCTGCTGCACGTGCACCCGCACGTCATCGGTACGTAACGCTGAGAACCCTTGCCAGTGCGCCGCGCCTTCCGTGCGCCAGGCGTGCTGCCGCTGCACGTGCACCCGCACGTCATCGGGCCCGTACGTAACGCTGAGAAACTTGCGCAGTGCGCCAAGCGTACTGCCGCTGCACGTGCACCCGCAAGTCATCGGTACGTAACGCTGAGAACCCATGCGCAGTGCGCCAGGCGTGCTGCCGCTGCACGTGCACCCGCACGTCATCGGTACGTAACGCTGAGAACCCTTGCGCAGTGCGCCAGGCGTGCTGTCGCTGCACGTCACGTCGTCGGTACGTTACGCTGAGAACCCTTGTGCAGTGCGCCAGGCGTGCTGCTGCTGCACGTGCACCCGCACGTCATCGGTACGTAACGCTGAGAAACTTGCGCAGTGCGCCAAGCGTACTGCCGCTGCACGTGCACCCGCAAGTCATCGGTACGTAACGCTGAGAACCCATGCGCAGTGCGCCAGGCGTGCTGCCGCTGCACGTGCACCCGCAAGTCATCGGTACGTAACGCTGAGAACTCTTGCGCAGTGCGCCAGGCGTGCTGCTGCTGCACGTGTACCCGCACGTCGTCGGTACGTAACGCTGAGAACCCGTGCGCAGTGCGCCAGGCGTGCTGCCGCTGCACGTGCACTCGCACGTCATCGGTACGTAACGCTGAGAACCCTTGCGCAGTGCGCCAGGCGTGCTGCCGCTGCACGTGCACCCGCACGTCATCGGTACGTAACGCTGAGAACCCTTGCGCAGTGCGTCAGGCGTGCTGCCGCTGCACGTGCACCCGCACGTCATCGGTACGTAACGCTGAGAACCCTTGCGCAGTGCGCCAGGCGTGCTGCTGCTGCACGTGCACCCGCACGTCATCGGTACGTAACGCTGAGAACCCTTGCGCAGTGCGCCAGGCGTGCTGCTGCTGCACGTGCACCCGCACGTCATCGGTACGTAACTCTGAGAACCCTTGCGCAGTGCGCCAGGCGTGCTGCCGCTGCACGTGCACCCGCACGTCATCGGTACGTAACGCTGAGAAACTTGCGCAGTGCGCCAAGCGTACTGCCGCTGCACGTGCACCCGCATGTCATCGGTACGTAACGCTGAGAACCCATGCGCAGTGCGCCAGGCGTGCTGCCGCTGCACGTGCACCCGCACGTCATCGGTACGTAACGCTGAGAACCCTTGCGCAGTGCGCCAGGCGTGCTGTCGCTGCACGTCACGTCGTCGGTACGTTACGCTGAGAACCCTTGTGCAGTGCGCCAGGCGTGCTGCTGCTGCACGTGCACCCGCACGTCATCGGTACGTAACGCTGAGAAACTTGCGCAGTGCGCCAAGCGTACTGCCGCTGCACGTGCACCCGCAAGTCATCGGTACGTAACGCTGAGAACCCATGCGCAGTGCGCCAGGCGTGCTGCCGCTGCACGTGCACCCGCAAGTCATCGGTACGTAACGCTGAGAACTCTTGCGCAGTGCGCCAGGCGTGCTGCTGCTGCACGTGTACCCGCACGTCGTCGGTACGTAACGCTGAGAACCCGTGCGCAGTGCGCCAGGCGTGCTGCCGCTGCACGTGCACTCGCACGTCATCGGTACGTAACGCTGAGAACCCTTGCGCAGTGCGCCAGGCGTGCTGCCGCTGCACGTGCACCCGCACGTCATCGGTACGTAACGCTGAGAACCCTTGCGCAGTGCGTCAGGCGTGCTGCCGCTGCACGTGCACCCGCACGTCATCGGTACGTAACGCTGAGAACCCTTGCGCAGTGCGCCAGGCGTGCTGCTGCTGCACGTGCACCCGCACGTCATCGGTACGTAACGCTGAGAACCCTTGCGCAGTGCGCCAGGCGTGCTGCTGCTGCACGTGCACCCGCATGTCATCGGTACGTAACTCTGAGAACCCTTGCGCAGTGCGCCAGGCGTGCTGCCGCTGCACGTGCACCCGCACGTCATCGGTACGTAACGCTGAGAAACTTGCGCAGTGCGCCAAGCGTACTGCCGCTGCACGTGCACCCGCAAGTCATCGGTACGTAACGCTGAGAACCCATGCGCAGTGCGCCAGGCGTGCTGCCGCTGCACGTGCACCCGCACGTCATCGGTACGTAACGCTGAGAACCCTTGCGCAGTGCGCCAGGCGTGCTGTCGCTGCACGTCACGTCGTCGGTACGTTACGCTGAGAACCCTTGTGCAGTGCGCCAGGCGTGCTGCTGCTGCACGTGCACCCGCACGTCATCGGTACGTAACGCTGAGAAACTTGCGCAGTGCGCCAAGCGTACTGCCGCTGCACGTGCACCCGCAAGTCATCGGTACGTAACGCTGAGAACCCATGCGCAGTGCGCCAGGCGTGCTGCCGCTGCACGTGCACCCGCACGTCATCGGTACGTAACGCTGAGAACTCTTGCGCAGTGCGCCAGGCGTGCTGCTGCTGCACGTGTACCCGCACGTCGTCGGTACGTAACGCTGAGAACCCGTGCGCAGTGCGCCAGGCGTGCTGCCGCTGCACGTGCACTCGCACGTCATCGGTACGTAACGCTGAGAACCCTTGCGCAGTGCGCCAGGCGTGCTGCCGCTGTACGTGCACCCGCACGTCATCGGTACGTAACGCTGAGAACCCTTGCGCAGTGCGTCAGGCGTGCTGCCGCTGCACGTGCACCCGCACGTCATCGGTACGTAACGCTGAGAACCCTTGCGCAGTGCGCCAGGCGTGCTGCTGCTGCACGTGCACCCGCACGTCATCGGTACGTAACGCTGAGAACCCTTGCGCAGTGCGCCAGGCGTGCTGCTGCTGCACGTGCACCCGCACGTCATCGGTACGTAACTCTGAGAACCCTTGCGCAGTGCGCCAGGCGTGCTGCCGCTGCACGTGCACCCGCACGTCATCGGTACGTAACGCTGAGAAACTTGCGCAGTGCGCCAAGCGTACTGCCGCTGCACGTGCACCCGCAAGTCATCGGTACGTAACGCTGAGAACCCATGCGCAGTGCGCCAGGCGTGCTGCCGCTGCACGTGCACCCGCACGTCATCGGTACGTAACGCTGAGAACCCTTGCGCAGTGCGCCAGGCGTGCTGTCGCTGCACGTCACGTCGTCGGTACGTTACGCTGAGAACCCTTGTGCAGTGCGCCAGGCGTGCTGCTGCTGCACGTGCACCCGCACGTCATCGGTACGTAACGCTGAGAAACTTGCGCAGTGCGCCAAGCGTACTGCCGCTGCACGTGCACCCGCAAGTCATCGGTACGTAACGCTGAGAACCCATGCGCAGTGCGCCAGGCGTGCTGCCGCTGCACGTGCACCCGCAAGTCATCGGTACGTAACGCTGAGAACTCTTGCGCAGTGCGCCAGGCGTGCTGCCGCTGCACGTGCACCCACACGTCATCGGTACGTAACGCTGAGAACCCATCGGTACGTAACGCTGAGAACCATTGCGCAGTGCGCCAGGCGTGCTGCCGCTGCACGTGCACCCACACGTCATCGGTACGTAACGCTGAGAACCCTTGCGCAGTGCGCCAGGCTTGCTGCCGCTGCACGTGCACCCGCAGGTCATCGGTACGTAACGCTGAGAACCCTTGCGCAGTGCGCCAGGCGTGCTGCCGCTGCACGTGCACCCGCACGTCATTGGTACGTAACGCTGAGAACCCTTGCGCAGTGCGCCAGGCGTGCTGCCGCTGCACGTGCACCCGCACGTCGTCGGTACGTAACGCTGAGAACCCTTGCGCAGTGCGCCAGGCGTGCTGCCGCTGCACGTGCACCCGCAAGTCATCGGTACGTAACTCTGAGAACCCTTGCGCAGTGCGCCAGGCGTGCTGCCGCTGCACGTGCACCCGCACGTCATCGGTACGTAACGCTGAGAACCCTTGCGCAGTGCGCCAGGCGCACTGCCGCTGCACGTGCACCCACACGTAATCGGTACGTTACGCTGAGAACCCTTGTGCAGTGCGCCAGGCGTGCTACTGCTGCACGTGCACCCGCAAGTCATCGGTACGTAACGCTGAGAACCCTTGCGCAGTGCTCCAGGCGTGCTGCCGCTGCACGTGCACCCGCACGTCATCGGTACGTAACGCTGAGAACCCTTGCGCAGTGCGCCAGGCGTGCTGCCGCTGCACGTCACGGCGTCGGTACATAACGCTGAGAACCCTTGCGCAGTGCGCCAGGCGTGCTGCTGCTGCACGTGCACCCGCACGTGATCGGTACGTAACGCTGAGAACCCTTGCGCAGTGCGCCAGGCGTGCTACCGCTGCACGTGCACCCGCAAGTCATCGGTACGTAACGCTGAGAATACCCTTGCGCAGTGCGCCAGGCGTGCTTCCGCTGCACGTGCACCCGCACGTAATCGGTACGTTACGCTGAGAACCCTTGTGCAGTGCGTCAGGCGTGTGGCCGCTGCACGTGCACCCGCACGTCATCGGTACGTTACGCTGAGAACCCTTGTGCAGTGCGTCAGGCGTGCTGCCGCTGCACGTGCACCCGCACGTCATCGGTATGTAACGCTGAGAACCCTTGCGCAGTGCGCCAGGCGTGCTGCCGCTGCACGTGCACCCGCACGTCACTGGTACGTAACGCTGAGAAACCTTGCGCAGTGCGCCAGGCGTGCTGCCGCTACACGTGCACGCGCAAGTCATCGGTACGTAACGCTGAGAACCCTTGCGCAGTGCGCCAGGCGTGCTGCCGCTGCACGTGCACCCGCACGTCATCGGTACGTAACGCTGAGAACCCTTGCGCAGTGCGCCAGGCTTGCTGCCGCTGCACGTGCACCCGCAGGTCATCGGTACGTAACGCTGAGAACCCTTGGCGCCAGGCGTGCTGCTGCTGCACGTGCACCCGCACGTCACTGGTACGTAACGCTGAGAACCCTTGCGCAGTGCGCCAGGCGTGCTGCCGCTTCACGTGCACGCGCAAGTCATCGGTACGTAACGCTGAGAACCCTTGCGCAGTGCGCCAGGCGTGCTGCCGCTGCACGTGCACCCGCACGTCATCGGTAGGTAACGCTGAGAACCCTTGCGCAGTGCGCCAGGCGTGCTGCTGCTGCACGTGCACCCGCAAGTCATCGGTACGTAACGCTGAGAACCCTTGCGCAGTGCGCCAGGCGGTGTTCCGCTACACGTGCACCCGCACGTAATCGGTACGTTACGCTGAGAACCCTTGCGCAGTGCGCCAGGCGTGCTGCCGCTGCACGTGCACCCGCATGTCATCGGTACGTAACGCTGAGAACCCTTGCGCAGTGCGCTAGGCGTGCTGCGGCTGCACGTGCACCCGGAAGTCATCGGTACGTAACGCTGAGAACCCTTGCGCAGTGCGCCAGGCGTGCTGCCGCTGCACGTGCACCCGCACGTCATCGGTACGTAACGCTGAGAATCCTTGCGCAGTGCGCCAGGCGTGCTGCTGCTGCACGTGCACCCGTAAGTCATCGGTACGTAACTCTGAGAACCCTTGCGCAGTGCGCCAGGCGTGCTGCCGCTGCACGTGCACCCGCACGTCATCGGTACGTAACGCTGAGAACCCTTGCGCAGTGCGCCAGGCGCACTGCCGCTGCACGTGCACCCACACGTAATCGGTACGTTACGCTGAGAACCCTTGTGCAGTGCGCCAGGCGTGCTACTGCTGCACGTGCACCCGCAAGTCATCGGTACGTAACGCTGAGAACCCTTGCGCAGTGCTCCAGGCGTGCTGCCGCTGCACGTGCACCCGCACGTCATCGGTACGTAACGCTGAGAACCCTTGCGCAGTGCGCCAGGCGTGCTGTCGCTGCACGTCACGTCGTCGGTACGTAACGCTGAGAACCCTTGCGCAGTGCGCCAGGCGTGCTGCTGCTGCACGTGCACCCGCACGTCGTCGGTACGTAACGCTGAGAACCCTTGCGCAGTGCGCCAGGCGTGCTACCGCTGCACGTGCACCCGCAAGTCATCGGTACGTAACGCTGAGAATACCCTTGCGCAGTGCGCCAGGCGTGCTTCCGCTGCACGTGCACCCGCACGTAATCGGTACGTTACGCTGAGAACCCTTGTGCAGTGCGTCAGGCGTGTGGCCGCTGCACGTGCACCCGCACGTCATCGGTACGTTACGCTGAGAACCCTTGTGCAGTGCGTCAGGCGTGCTGCCGCTGCACGTGCACCCGCACGTCATCGGTATGTAACGCTGAGAACCCTTGCGCAGTGCGCCAGGCGTGCTGCCGCTGCACGTGCACCCGCACGTCACTGGTACGTAACGCTGAGAAACCTTGCGCAGTGCGCCAGGCGTGCTGCCGCTTCACGTGCACGCGCAAGTCATCGGTACGTAACGCTGAGAACCCTTGCGCAGTGCGCCAGGCGTGCTGCCGCTGCACGTGCACCCGCACGTCATCGGTACGTAACGCTGAGAACCCTTGCGCAGTGCGCCAGGCTTGCTGCCGCTGCACTTGCACCCGCCAGGTCATCGGTACGTAACGCTGAGAACCCTTGCGCGTGCGCCAGGCGTGCTGCCCTGCACGTGCACCCGCACGTCATTGGTACGTAACGCTGAGAACCCTTGCGCAGTGCGCCAGGCTTGCTGCCGCTGCACGTGCACCCGCAGGTCATCGGTACGTAACGCTGAGAACCCTTGGCGCCAGGCGTGCTGCTGCTGCACGTGCACCCGCACGTCACTGGTACGTAACGCTGAGAACCCTTGCGCAGTGCGCCAGGCGTGCTGCCGCTGCACGTGCACCCGCACGTCATCGGTACGTAACGCTGAGAACCCTTGGCGCCAGGCGTGCTGCTGCTGCACGTGCACCCGCACGTCACTGGTACGTAACGCTGAGAACCCTTGCGCAGTGCGCCAGGCGTGCTGCCGCTGCACGTGCACCCGCACGTCGTCTGTACGTAACGCTGAGAACCCTTGCGCAGTGCGCCAGGCGTGCTGCCGCTGCACGTGCACCCGCAAGTCATCGGTACGTAACTCTGAGAACCCTTGCGCAGTGCGCCAGGCGTGCTGCCGCTGCACGTGCACCCGCACGTCGTCGGTACGTAACGCTGAGAACCCTTGCGCAGTGCGCCAGGCGTGCTGCCGCTGCACGTGCACCCGCATGTCATCGGTACGTAACGCTGAGAACCCTTGCGCAGTGCGCCAGGCGTGCTGCCGCTGCACGTGCACCCGCACGTCATCGGTACGTAACGCTGAGAACCCTTGGCGCCAGGCGTGCTGCTGCTGCACGTGCACCCGCACGTCATCGGTACGTAACGCTGAGAACCCTTGCGCAGTGCGCCAGGCTTGCTGCCGCTGCACGTGCACCCGCAGGTCATCGGTACGTAACGCTGAGAACCCTTGCACAGTGCGCCAGGCGTGCTGCTGTTGCACGTGCACCCGCAAGTCATCGGTACGTAACTCTGAGAACCCTTGCGCAGTGCGCCAGGCGTGCTGCCGCTGCACGTGCACCCGCACGTCGTCGGTACGTAACACTGAGAACCCTTGCGCAGTGCGCCAGGCGTGCTGCCGCTGCACGTGCACCCGCATGTCATCGGTCGTAACGCTGAGAACCCTTGCGCAGTGCGCCAGGCGTGCTGCCGCTGCACGTGCACCCGCATGTCATCGGTACGTAACGCTGAGAACCCTTGCGCAGTGCGCCAGGCGTGCTGCCGCTGCACGTGCACCCGCACGTCATCGGTACGTAACGCTGAGAACCCTTGGCGCCAGGCGTGCTGCTGCTGCACGTGCACCCGCACGTCATCGGTACGTAACGCTGAGAACCCTTGCGCAGTGCGCCAGGCTTGCTGCCGCTGCACGTGCACCCGCAGGTCATCGGTACGTAACGCTGAGAACCCTTGCACAGTGCGCCAGGCGCGTGCTGCCGCTGCACGTGCACCCGCACGTCATCGGTACGTAACGCTGAGAACCCTTGGCGCCAGGCGTGCTGCTGCTGCACGTGCACCCGCACGTCATCGGTACGTAACGCTGAGAACCCTTGCGCAGTGCGCCAGGCTTGCTGCCGCTGCACGTGCACCCGCAGGTCATCGGTACGTAACGCTGAGAACCCTTGCACAGTGCGCCAGGCGTGCTGCTGTTGCACGTGCACCCGCAAGTCATCGGTACGTAACTCTGAGAACCCTTGCGCAGTGCGCCAGGCGTGCTGCCGCTGCACGTGCACCCGCACGTCGTCGGTACGTAACACTGAGAACCCTTGCGCAGTGCGCCAGGCGTGCTGCCGCTGCACGTGCACCCGCATGTCATCGGTACGTAACGCTGAGAACCCTTGCGCAGTGCGCCAGGCGTGCTGCCGCTGCACGTGCACCCGCATGTCATCGGTACGTAACGCTGAGAACCCTTGGCGCCAGGCGTGCTGCTGCTGCACGTGCACCCGCACGTCACTGGTACGTAACGCTGAGAACCCTTGCGCAGTGCGCCAGGCGTGCTGCCGCTTCACGTGCACGCGCAAGTCATCGGTACGTAACGCTGAGAACCCTTGCGCCGTGCGCCAGGCGTGCTGCTGCTGCAAGTGCACCCGCACGTCACTGGTACGTACCGCTGAGAACCCTTGCGCAGTGCGCCAGGCGTGCTGCCGCTTCACGTGCACGCGCAAGTCATCGGTACGTAACGCTGAGAACCCTTGCGCAGTGCGCCAGGCGTGCTGCCGCTGCACGTGCACCCGCACGTCATCGGTACGTAACGCTGAGAACCCTTGCGCAGTGCGCCAGGCTTGCTGCCGCTGCACGTGCACCCGCAGGTTATCGGTACGTAACGCTGAGAACCCTTGCGCAGTGCGCCAGGCGTGCTGCCGCTGCACGTGCACCCGCACGTCATTGGTACGTAACGCTGAGAACCCTTGCGCAGTGCGCCAGGCGTGCTGCCGCTGCTCGTGCACCCGCACGTCGTCGGTACGTAACGCTGAGAACCCTTGCGCAGTGCGCCAGGCGTGCTGCCGCTGCACGTGCACCCGCAAGTCATCGGTATGTAACTCTGAGAACCCTTGCGCAGTGCGCCAGGCGTGCTGCCGCTGCACGTGCACCCGCACGTCGTCGGTACGTAACGCTGAGAACCCTTGCGCAGTGCGCCAGGCGTGCTGCCGCTGCACGTGCACCCGCATGTCATCGGTACGTAACGCTGAGAACCCTTGCGCAGTGCGCCAGGCGTGCTGCCGCTGCACGTGCACCCACACGTCATCGGTACGTAACGCTGAGAACCCTTGGCGCCAGGCGTGCTGCTGCTGCACGTGCACCCGCACGTCATTGGTACGTAACGCTGAGAACCCTTGCGCAGTGCGCCAGGCGTGCTGCCGCTGCACGTGCACCCGCACGTCATCGGTACGTAACGCTGAGAACCCTTGTGCAGTGCGCCAGGCGTGCGGCAGGCACGCACGTCATCGCAAGCGCGCAGTGCAAGTCATGGTACGTAACGTTGAGAACCCTTGCGCAGTGCGCCAGCGTGGCACGCACCCGCACGTATCGGTACGTAACGGAGAACCCTTGCGCAGTGCGCCAGGCTTGCTGCCGCTGCACGTGCACCCGCAGGTCATCGGTACGTAACGCTGAGAAACCTTGCGCAGTGCGCCAGGCGTGCTGCCGCTTCACGTGCACGCGCAAGTCATCGGTACGTAACGCTGAGAACCCTTGCGCAGTGCGCCAGGCGTGCTGCCGCTGCACGTGCACCCGCACGTCATCGGTACGTAACGCTGAGAACCCTTGCGCAGTGCGCCAGGCTTGCTGCCGCTGCACGTGCACCCGCAGGTCATCGGTACGTAACGCTGAGAACCCTTGGCGCCAGGCGTGCTGCTGCTGCACGTGCACCCGCACGTCACTGGTACGTAACGCTGAGAACCCTTGCGCAGTGCGCCAGGCGTGCTGCCGCTGCACGTGCACCCGCACGTCATCGGTACGTAACGCTGAGAACCCTTGGCGCCAGGCGTGCTGCTGCTGCACGTGCACCCGCACGTCACTGGTACGTAACGCTGAGAACCCTTGCGCAGTGCGCCAGGCGTGCTGCCGCTGCACGTGCACCCGCACGTCGTCGGTACGTAACGCTGAGACCCCTTGCGCCGTGCGCCCGGCGTGCTGCCGCTGCACGTGCACCCGCAAGTCATCGGTACGTAACTCTGAGAACCCTGGCGCAGTGCGCCAGGCGTGCTGCCGCTGCACGTGCACCCGCACGTCGTCGGTACGTAACGCTGAGAACCCTTGCGCAGTGCGCCAGGCGTGCTGCCGCTGCACGTGCACCCGCATGTCATCGGTACGTAACGCTGAGAACCCTTGCGCAGTGCGCCAGGCGTGCTGCCGCTGCACGTGCACCCGCACGTCATCGGTACGTAACGCTGAGAACCCTTGCGCAGTGCGCCAGGCGTGCTACCGCTGCACGTGCACCCGCACGTCATCGGTACGTAACGCTGAGAACCCTTGCGCAGTGCGCCAGGCGTGCTGCCGCTGCACGTGCACCCGCACGTCATCGGTACGTAACGCTGAGAACCCTTGGCGCCAGGCGTGCTGCTGCTGCACGTGCACCCGCACGTCATCGGTACGTAACGCTGAGAACCCTTGCGCAGTGCGCCAGGCTTGCTGCCGCTGCACGTGCACCCGCAGGTCATCGGTACGTAACGCTGAGAACCCTTGCACAGTGCGCCAGGCGTGCTGCTGTTGCACGTGCACCCGCAAGTCATCGGTACGTAACTCTGAGAACCCTTGCGCAGTGCGCCAGGCGTGCTGCCGCTGCACGTGCACCCGCACGTCATTGGTACGTAACGCTGAGAACCCTTGCGCAGTGCGCCAGGCGTGCTGCCGCTGCACGTGCACCCGCAAGTCATCGGTACGTAACGCTGAGAACCCTTGAGCAGTGCGCCAGGCGTGCTGCCGCTGCACGTGCACCCGCACGTCATCGGTACGTAACGCTGAGAACCCTTGCGCAGTACGCCAGGCGTGCTGCTGCTGCACGTGCACCCGCACGTCGTCGGTACGTAACGCTGAGAACCCTTGCGCAGTGCGCCAGGCGTGCTGCCGCTGCACGTGCACCCGCACGTCATCGGTACGTAACGCTGAGAACCCTTGCGCAGTGCGCCAGGCGTGCTGCCGCTGCACGTGCACCCGCACGTCATCGGTACGTAACGCTGAGAACCCTTGCGCAGTGCGCCAGGCGTGCTGCTGCTGCACGTGCACCCGCACGTCATCGGTACGTAACGCTGAGAACCCATGCGCAGTGCGCCAGGCGTGCTGCCGCTGCACGTGCACCCGCACGTCATCGGCACGTAACGCTGAGAACCCTTGCGCAGTGCGCCAGGCGTGCTGCTGCTGCACGTGCACCCGCAAGTCATCGGTACGTAACGCTGAGAACCCTTGAGCAGTGCGCCAGGCGTGCTGCCGCTGCACGTGCACCCGCACGTCATCGGTACGTAACGCTGAGAACCCTTGCGCAGTGCGCCAGGCGTGCTGCTGCTGCACGTGCACCCGCAAGTCATCGGTACGTAACGCTGAGAACCCTTGCGCAGTGCGCCAGGCGTGCTGCCGCTGCACGTGCACCCACTATGAATATATACTAGTGGCCGCCCAGTGGACGGAATTCGACCATAATTCATGAAATTTTTTAGTTTTTTTATTACATACTCAAGCTGTATTTAACTTCCAACTTCACATTGATAATATATAAATTACTGACATCAAGTATAAAATAAAAGTTTTTTTCACTTTCCACAGACTGTTAAATAAGGAACATTTAAATCACACAAAGTTCACCCATTCTGTCGATAATTGTTTTATTGGAATCATGTTAAAATTCTTTGGAGACAATCTTAGTAGGGGAGCGTAACAGTGGAGCTCAATAGGGATTTTGGGATTTACTGAAGCCCGACAGACAGATCGTCAGGGAAACATAGCATAGCATATAATATGACGAATATTACCTTGTGACAATTTTTTTAACACTGTAAACCTGTAAACTCTTTCCCCACCTGTGAAAGTGCCTACAGGTCTATATGATATACCTTTTTTTCAGTCAATCATGTAAAATCTAATCCAATCCAATCTAATCTAATAGTTGGGACGACGACGCTCAAGTACCCATTAAGCATCGTGTGCTCCTGACTATCTTTACTCTATGAGTTTGATTGACCACCGACAATTATGTATTTGACATACACACACACACACACACACACGCACGCACGCACGCACGCACGCACAAACACAACCACCACCACACACAGCACACGCACACGCACACGCCAGCACACACGCACACACACGCACACACACCAACCAAGCACACACACACACATACATTATATGAACGTAAACATTTAATGTTTTATTTCATTTTATGTATTTGGAACGGATATCATATTAAAAAATAGTCCTCCGTGCGTACACAGTATGCTTAATAAGGATTGCAAAGATTTCACTTCATATATTAATATTACTATATACATAAAATTTAATTTTATGTAATATGTACTATATATACTATATTTATATATTTTCGAAATAAACTGTTTGTTTTGTCGTTCGTAATACGTACAGCAAAGGAGAAGAAATAAGATTTTAGTGTATCGGATGTTAAGGATCGGTAATAATGCAAATTTATGTTTCAAATTTTAGTTTTTTTTTAAACAATACATTCCTTTTTTCAGACGAATGGCTTAACCTAATCGAGGAGTGTCTCGCTCACGAAGTTCAAGTGATACGTGAGAAAGCAATCAAGGCACTACCGCTATTGTTCGACCAGTACTTGCGCGACGACACTCGCATGTATGGCGACATAACGGCCAAGCAGAAACGCACACAACTTATGGAGAGGTACTGCGAACAGCTGCAATGCACTGGCGTTAATGGACTTGTAATTAGAATGGGATATGCACGGGCTGTAGGTAAGATGATATATTTTTCGATGCTGGTGGATTTAAATCCAGTAACTATGTTAAGAATGTTTACTTGCGTTCAATCAATATTGGAATCAAAGCTTATTTTTAATAGATCTTATTTACGACTTACATTAATTATTTTTAATTTAAAAATCTTTTTTGCAGGTTCTCTACCCAAATTCGTGCTAGCCGAACATCTTCCTGTAGTTATTAAATCGCTCATCGAATGCACTAAAGTGACAGAAGCGACGTCTAAGTGGGCGGAGTCTAGACGTGACGCCGTTATAGGATTGACTGAAGTTTGTCAGACGCTGGGAGTTGTAGGAGGAGTGGAAAAGTATGTTGAAGAAATCGTGGATGCGTTACTAGACTGCATGTCGGAGTATACGATTGATATGAGAGGCGATATAGGCGCTTGGGTTCGAGAAGCAAGCATGACCGGTACGTATTAATAGAACTTTAAATTCAATATAGATTATTATTTATAATCTATATTGAATTTTAAAAAAACTTTTTGTACGTGGTAGAGCCATGCTGCGTTTATATTAGTAGTATAGTAGTAGTAACAGCAACGTTTTTCCTCCTGAAACTCCACCGGAATATATCCTGGTTTTTCTCCGTAGTTTCCTACACGTTTCGGAGTTTTCATGTTTACTCCTGGGTTTTCTATGTTTAACTTGTTTGCTAGATTTCTCACAATTAGTATAGCATCTTCGTTTGCTAGGGCCGGTAATCCGGAAACTCACATACTGTTTTAAGCTGGCCTTGCTCAACTTCATGGATTTGCTATTCCTTTGCACACAGTCGGGTTTCCATATTTTTGTCAGCGTTTGTAAGTGAGGCATTTTTCTTTTCAAGTTCAATTATTCTTTGTTAAAATGATTCGATATTTTCGCATATTTCGTCCATTTTGTCAGTGAAAGGCTTTAGCGCCTTTGCAACTGTTTTGTCAACCTCTTTGGAAATATCCTTCAGTAGTTTTTTTTTTAATATCAATAGTATGCAAGGTAGTTTGCAAGCCTGGGATACCACTTACGGAATGCGTGTTGTTGGCTGGTAATTCTTACTCCTCCTCAGAATCCTCCTCTGGTACTATAAAAGAATTGTTTCGTGGACGATTTTTCAGGCAGTCTTTATCCAGTTCAACCTGGTTTGAGCACACAGCGCGTTTATTTGTTTGGTAGTTAGAGTTGCACAACGTGTAGTAGCAAAAACCATTTTTTTACATACACTACACTCAACACCTGGCGCCTTTTTCGTAATTGTTTTGTTGCAAATATTCTGCGGAATTAGTGCCATAACGACGGTTGTTTGAGAAGAATTGTTCGTAGTGGGTATATTTCGCAACACACACAACTGATGTTTAAGAGACGACCGCGCATAGACGTATGAATATTTTTTATTATTAGTGCAATAAGAAAGTATACATCTCTGGGTGGACTTTTTAGGGTGGATAAACGGAATATGCCAACAAATAAGTTTATCTTAGTCCCAGCTAGCGACATCTGGTGAGTGTAACATTATTATCCCACGCACTAGAGATGTTACGGAGGTTCGATTCCGATTCCGAAAGTTTGGAACTTCCGATTGATTATGCACCTTCGATTCCGATTGCGGTTCCGATAAATTTTAATCGGAAGTTATATCGGAGGTCGATGCATAGCGGCGGTGGCGGCCGCTATCAGCGCATACGAACAAGTTTAAACTTATCGTGCGGGAACCTCGCTGAAATGATTGCTTTGCAGGATCTTCCCTTCAATTTTGTGGAAGGTATTGGATTCAGACGACTTATGCAGTTCATAGTGCCGAATTATCAGTTAAGGCCAAGAGAGTTTTTTACCGAATATATTTGTGATGAATAATGCGAGTAATTTTATTTTAATAGACGTGCCCTTAACACATACCTATCTCTTCTGCCTACACCTCCGATTCCGGTTCTGGTTCCGACAACCAAATTTAAAAACTGCTTCCGAATCCGGTTGCGATGTAACCACTTCCGTAACGTCCCTAGTTGACACTTTCTAATTAATCGATGCGACGCGCTAGTGATACAATATGTCCTCCTCGTAACTTCAGTTTTTATCGCACATTATCTGTAAAAATATTGTATTGTAGAAATAAATATTTTGTTCGTGATTTTTTATTCATATGTATGGAGACATCATATATTTTACATGTAAATTACTTTACTAGCTTCGTCTCCACTTGACGATATTGCTAGAAATAATGAAAAAAAGTATCGCTAACGAATTGGGATATGTGATGACGATGACGCCAGATGAATTAATAGAGCCACGCTGGAGCTATATTATGGTTGTAGCACGAATGGGTCGGCTCGACCGGGGAAGGACCACGCTCTCACAGAATACCAGCGTAAAATAGCAGCTTGATTCTGCTTTGTTTCGTATGGTGAGTGTAGAGAACCAAAATCCGTTTTACTGGATTCGAGGAATTCCGTCTTAGTTCTCAGGGGTGAAAACGCATCTGCATTTTGGGCCACATGTGGTGGTCGGGCTATAGGTGCCTGGTTCGAATCCGGATTGAAGGACCACTAATTATGGTTGCGCGAATCACGAAAGGTGTTCCAGGTTGAACAATTAGGTGGACTGTATCAGCATGGTTCGTTATAAACCAAAACAAAATGGCGGACGCGGCACGAGGCGGTCTTTGGACATATATACTCGCTATAAATTTAATGTAATATGTCAGCCGGCACGACGGAAACATGAGCTGCTGTGGAAAAGGGAACAGCAAATAAAAACAGTTCAAGATGATGGAACGGGCACTTAGCTGGGGTAGCTGCTAACGGCCTCTCTACGGTCTTGTGAGGTGATGAAAACTGTGTTGCAACTGGGGCGGTGCGCGACGAATATGCACTGGGGTTGACTGTTTGAACTCCACGACGAGTTGTATTGCACGGTGGCAAGCGGTCATAACGAAAGTTTGTACTGTTCTGTGGTTTGACTGCCACTGCCGCTGTGCGCAGGCGGCGTGCTGTCTCCTTTCACTTTTGCCGAGCGCGCTTCTCATTGGAGGAACAAAATGAGGCCATCAATGTAGCCCCCCATTAGACAGGCCCGTGCGGGAAGGTAACAGAAGTGAGGAGAGGTTACACCGGCTAGCATAACTAACTAATACAAAATGCGAGGGTGTTCGTTGGCGCAGCCATATTGGCTAAAGCATTCACTTGCCATCAGGTGAACTGTGTGCTCGTTTGTCACCATTATAATATTTAAAAAAAAATTGCAGTGGCGTGCTCAGTACCAGTGTCTTGACTTAGGGCATATCCAACTTTTTTATAAGTATTTTCCGATGCTAACCTTGCACATACTTCATCATGAAGTCTATAGTATTATATATTACAATTATCATCTTGTTAGTATTTGTAATGCCGTGATCTAATTGAAACCATAAAGAACCTTCCTTCGTCTAGAATTGCCTGTTTTCCTATTCCTGTTGTCGTGTTACGACATAAAATTTAGATATGTGAAGATCATGTCCAAATCTTTCTATTTTTCTTTGGTAACTAGCCGGTTTTTTCTTAAGTAATAAGAAATTATCCACATATTATAATTTATTTCAAAATTTCTTCTGGGACTTTGAGGAACTTCACAAGTTTGTGGGAGATTTTGACGAGCGTTTGAACTATATGCTAGCTCAAAGGCGTCAAAGTAGGGGTACAATAACTTAAATTTCACACTATCGGATTATTTGTTTCATCGTTCCCACTAATACTTTACGTACGTTGACATTTAATGCACTAAGTCGCACAACTTTAACGTATTAAAACCCACTTCAAACCATTATTCAAACAGGAGCAGGTTTTTATACGTGGTAGAGCCAAGCTGCAGTTAAAATAATACTAGTTTTTACGAAATTTATCGCGTATATTTAACTTTTTAAATACCCGACGTTTCGAACGCTTTACAGCACTCATGGTCACGGGCAGGACTGAGATGTTCAACGTCCATATGTCATAGTTAACCGCGGTTACCATAGATTAAAATTTAACTTTTTTTTCCGATCTATGCAGTATGAACTTATGGTATCTTGAAGTCTTGCAGTTGTATGCTTGGGTTGGGATTTAATTTTATTTATTATAGGATCCCAAGCAGATGGTAGCACCCAGCCATCTTCTGTCGATCCTGTACGTGTTCACAGACCTCTGTGAACACGTACAGGATCGCCCCCGTCACTACATCAGATTTGATAGACCGCAGATCCTCGCTAAAGAACACCGATTCCTTCCAAAGATGATTCGCGAGGCTATTGAAATCAAAAAACATCCTAATTTCAATAGAGAAGATGGCTGGGTGCTACCATCTGCTTGGGATCCTATAATAAATAAAATTCAATCCCAACCCAAGCATACAACTGCAAGACTTCAAGATACCATAAGTTCATACTGCATAGATCGGAACAAAAGTTAAATTTTAATCTATGGTAACCGCGGTTAACTATGACATATGGACGTTGAACATGTCAGTCCTGCCCGTGACCATGAGTGCTGTAAAGCGTTCGAAACGTCGGGTATTTAAAAAGTTAAATATACGCGATAAATTCCGTAAAAACTAGTATTATTTCAAAGTGTAGTGTTCGCGTAAATATAAGAAATCATCATGCTGCAGTTATATTAGTAGAATATAGTTGTAGCACTAATGGGTCGGTTCGACTGGGGAAAGACCACGCTCTCGTAGAATAAATACCAGCATAAAATAGTAGCTTAATGCTGTGTTTCGTATGGTGAGTGTAGACAACCGGAGACCCTTTTTACTGGAAACGAGGCATTCCATCTTAGTCCTCACGGGTCTGCATTTTGATTCGTAATCGAGGATATATGTAGATGTCTATGGGCCGCAGCAACCACTTACCATCAGGTTGACTGTGTGCTCGTTTGTCACCCTATCCTATAAAATAAAGCAGTAAATTCATCGGCGATCAAGTTCCCACCAAAACCCCAAACTGCTTTCTATTGTTAATATAAAGCTTTGTATGAAAAATAAGATAGGAGTATTGTTGTGTCTGTTGGCAGGTTTGCTGTGCGTGTGCCGGCAGTGTGCCGCGGAGGCGCCGCAGCAGAACAGCGAGCGCGTTGTGCGCGGCGCGCTGTGCGGCGCAGCGCAGCAGGCCGTCGAGAAGATCGACCGCACGCGCGCGCACGCCGGCCGCGTGTTCACCGCCTTCATATACAAGTTAGTCTCTCTACTGCTACACATGTTGCAACGGTTGTTGTTTAAAATAAGGCAACAACCAGTCATAAAAAAAAATTTATATATTGGTAAAAGAAAAGGTCGTGGGCGTGGTTCCGATAATTAAAAAAAAATTGCCCGTCTGGCTTCACTGGCAGGGTCAGGTACTCCCCTATGTGGCCGCGAGGTGGTCGAGCAGGGCCGGGGGGTTGGACTGTTCACGGGGAGCGCCGTGGGCAGCTGGCTGTGGCGGTGGCGGCGTCGAGGGGAGGCCTAGGCCCTCTTAAGAAGGACGACCGCCACGGTTGTAGTCGTAAAATTGCACCCTGGAAACAACGTCGTCCACATTTAGGTCCAGGTAATAAAATGCCGCCGATTATGAACCCCCGGTATATCGCAGGCTAGCAGTAGATGGGAGCACAGAGAGTAGCTGGCGGGTGTTCATAATCAGAACGGAGTTACAAGGCGGAATGGAAGGCAAGCGTCATAGCGGTGAGGCGCAAATTAAAATACACATGAATTAAAATTACGGCAAGTGTAAAATACTGTTTAAATGTACCAGGATAACTAATTTAGGCTGTGCATTGGTTGAAACATGATGGTGACTTGCGATATTTGATCGCGGTGCGAAATGTATGAGACGCCATTTTGTAACGGTACTTTTGCCAACGCACACAGCGGCTACATACATTACTTACATGGAAATAACACTAATAACCTGGCAATTAAATAGCTAAAAGCAAACAGCCTGGCATGATCAAATTACACTACCTATAAAACACTTTCACTACTTAAAACTAGGTAACGTTTCAACACTTACCCTTACGGGGTGCAAGACGATACGGAGGTCTCGGTGACGAGAATTAACGAAAAAACTATACGGCCACAGTGCCGGAATTATTATATTATTTTAAACTTTTTCCAAAATGAGATTAAAATTTGCAAGCGCGTACGAGGACACAAAGCAGAGCTTGTGAACGCGGCTGCAGTGGTAGTGTGCGCCTCCCAGGGCGCTCGGGCGGAGAATGCCCGGGAGCGCGACCGTGGAATGATACCGGCCGGGTAAAACTCTGACGCGAGAGTTGCAAAGCGCATAGAGTAACGAAGCGTCAGAGTGTTTGTTCGAAATACAATATTTTAATATTTGATTTATTATTTAATTCGTTCTTTTAGTTTACTGATTTGTTTTATTAATAGGATACCTAAGTTAAATATAGAATTATTTTTGTTAATAACTTTTATTTTATTTTTATTTAGTTTATTAAATGTTTATTTAATTTTAATAAACCGTTTAATTATAATTATGCATACATGTACGTGCAACGTTACAATGTTAGTCTCGCTACTGCTACTCCGGCGCAGCAGGCCGTCGAGAAGATTGACCGCACGCGCGCGCACGCCGGGCCGCGTGTTCACCGCCTTCATATTTATTTATTATTTATTTGGAAAACTTACAGCTAATTTACAAAAATAATATAATCATAACCAAAATGAAGGCCATTTACAAGTTTTCACTTATGTACTACTTTATAATAAACAAGATTGTGTCAAAATGCTGAGACCATACGATCGTCTCACATATCATGCTTGATAGGAATTGATGTTCCTTTTAGAGGATTTGTGGTCTATCAAATCTTTTTTTATGTCTATCTGGTTGGGGCCGTCCAGGATATGATAACAAACTGCAAACTTCCCTGAACTTTGATGCTTCACGTCAGCTCGCTTCAAGATGTAGCCAATCTTGTCTGTGACACCTCTGACAAATGCTAGTACTGCACATGCTTGACTGTGGCCGGCTTCACTCGGTCACTGTGACGTAAGCGCCGACCCATTAGTGCTATAACTAACTGTGAAGGATGGTGGTGAGATTCATTGTTTTCTATACACAGTGTGACCTTATGGTGTTGTTAGAATTTTGGATGACTAACGCATCTAGGAAATCTAAGAAATTATTTGCCTCTAATTTACACATCAATACATCATTCCGGAACTGAGCAGGAAGCAAAATATTAGTCTGATGCCGTGCCCAACCCAAATACCATATTACTGTCATAACATGGGTACAGCATCCAACAGTTCGACGGTCGATAGTACTTTTTAATTGCACTTCTACCAGAACCATTACCACTAATTAAATATATATATATATATATATATATATATATATATATATATATATATATATACACTTTTGCGACTAATGGTGATGACTTGCAATTCTAGCCCTAAGTAAAGATCAGCTAGGGCTTAACTTTATTCCTTCCATAATGCTGTTCCTCTGGTTATTACAGAGTTCTATCCAGTAAGCAATCATTAAATCTTATATGCTCACCATAATAGTAGTGAGCTTGCTTTAATTGTTACGTGACGCAAGCAATTAATATTAAGTCGCTGTAAGTTAAAACAGAAATTCCCTAACATTTTAAAGTCTGCATTTATATTTCTAAAGTCTGCCTGCCCTAGCTCTATTTAGTTTGCTTTCCCTAGCATACTCAGACAAATCATTATTTGTCTCTATATTTTGGTGAACTATTTCAAGTATTTGAGCCGCATCATCCCTGTCCCTTATTTTTGTGTGGAATTTATTAATTATAGCAGCAGCCACAGCAGTCTATCATCAAATGTGTAGAAGTTAAAGTAATTTTGATGAAATATTTTAAATACTGTTCTGTTAAAAATGCCATTCACCACCTCTACTACCCATATCGACACATAGTCACGGCTCTGGATTTATTAGCGTATCTTGTCATTTATCTCAACGGAGATTCACCATCTGCTGAAGACATTGCTGCGGCCTTTAGACATCCACATCTATCCTCGATTACAAATCAAAATGCAGATGCGTTGTCACCCGTGAGGTCTAACATCATTTTCTCGTTTCCAGTAAAAAAGGTCTCCGATTCTCTACACTCACCATACAAAACACAGCAGCATTAAGCTACTATTTTACGCTGGTATTCTGTGAGAGCGTGGTCCTTCCCCGACCCGACCCAATCATGCTACAACTATACTTCTAATATAACTGCAGCATGGCTCTACCACGTATAACACACATACATAGTAATTAGAGACATACTCGCAATGCTGATGGAACAGTGAGTCCATTGGAATTGTTACAACCAGGTAAAAAACATTGATTTGGTGTTAGTGGTGCTTTTAAATAATTAGTTAGCAGTACACTGTGTGATGTATGATCTAAGCTTTGTTGTTCTGGGTACATTACTCACTTCAGATTGCAACGAGGACGGACTAGATGATTCAGATGGTTCCCGTTCTGCAGTTGAACGTGGTGCTGTTCTATCAGTTCATTGCCAGCAATTATGATACACACGGCATAACAACGGCAACTGAAATAATGTAAAATACAAAAAAAAATGAGTCAAAGTGAAAAAAATAAAAATAAAAAATAGATTTATTTTAAACTCAAATATAAATAAAATATTTATCAAGTTAAATGTTACTGCACAAGGACGGACTTAATGCCCTATATTATTTAATAATTAAGGCCTGACAGACTACCAGCAGTCCAAAAACAATGAAAAATCAACTGTCTCCTTATTTGGTAGTTGATAAAAATGGTCAATCTCATAAATAAGCTAGTATGTTTGTCAGTTATAGCTTGTGCAGATGTGAAAAAATAAAACAAGTTCTTTAGTTGATATACAATCAGTGTAAAACATGTATAATTATCAGATATGAGCATCATACTTAATAAATTGTAAAATGTTAAACACTTACCTCACGTGGCGCAAATTCTTCCTCACGTGGAGAATCGAACCCAAACAATGTGTGTGATCTTATTCTCATAAGTGACTTGTCAGTGCACAGCTGATGTATACATGTTCAAGACGAACTATTGGTGCATTTTGCGAGTGGCACACTACACGTTCACTGTACTCGAAACTTGTACCTAATAAAGAAGCTACAATTATTATATTGATATTATTCAAGTAAACTCAGTTATAAAGCATTTCTTAGAGGAAGACATGCCACATCATGATATGTACCAACTATTTACCTGTTGTGTTCGAAACAATTGTTGAGAGATCAACAATTGCATTTTCCAACAAAACAAAATAACACGATAACACGCAATTGAATTCTTGTGACATGACCGTGACAGGGGCCTAACTGTCAGATTCGATGTTGCCACTTAACTGCCATAAAATCTATGAAACGATATCGATTTTTATTCGATTAATAATATCATAAAAAGAATAATCCTCGACGCGATTTAAGTTCTGCACGCTTTTTAAAATATAATTTCCTTTATTTATTGAAATTCTATTTCAAATGTATTGTTTTGTTTGCTTTGAATTCATGGTAAATCAGCTAGAAATTAACTTCTTGAATTATCATAACATGATTCCATTTTAAATGTTATGTTAAAAACAGATAAGAATAACAGTTAAATTATGCAGTAGCGTTTGGTTACACTCTAAAGAATTCTTGGTAAATCAGCTAGTAATTCGCTTGTTTAATTATCATAACTATAAATGTGAAGGTTGTCAACGCTTTCAACCGAACCTATAACAACGGTTGTTTTTGTTTTTAACGGTTGACTACCGTTTTTGATGACTTAAAATGGATAAAAACCCATTCTGTGCAATAAGTTATTTCTCCTTGGTAATGAATATATACCAATATAAATAATAAACCACAGGAACCCCTATAATGTATTAGTCCTTTTTTAGATACAAGTAGCCATTTTAAAGAACCGCAAAAACAACTTTGTTATTTATACAAACACTATGAAAAACAAAATAATTGTTTGCTGGCGATAATGATAGTGGTATTTTAACTCGATTTAAAATATATGCTTGTTACTACAGAACTCTTCATGGGCCTGCGAGTCCGACTCGCACTGAACCACTTTTTTTCAACTTTTAGTTTTATTTTAATGAATTAGTTTTTTTCGTTTAAGCGGAGCTCTTTTACTTTAGATTTATTACCTCTTTATAATAATCAATCTGAGTACCTAAAGTGTGTAAATACGATTCTTAAATTGTAAAAATAATAATTGAATTTGTACATCTTAGGTAGGTATTTAGTTTTATTAATTTAGAAAATATTAATCTCATACTTAATTATTGTAATAATATAATTTTATCACACAGCTAACGCCCTCATTAGCAATCTAATGGTGAAAGAATTTTCAAAATCGGTCTAGTAATTTTTGAGATTAGCCAAAAACGTATTCATTGAAAGTAGCGCCCTCTATAATAAAATTCATCCTATATTAGATATCTAAAATTATACATAACAATCTAGTGGTGAAAGAATTCTCAAAGTTGGTCAAGTACTTTACGAGTTTAGCGAAAAAAAAATATTCTTTGATAGTAGCGCCCTCTATAATAAAATGCATCCTACGTTTCTAAGCACCATAGAAAAAAAAAAGATTTAACATAGCATAACCCACACACACAGTAAAAAAATAACCATCCTTTTTCGCCTGTAGTCTGATAAACAACTGGTTGATAACGGTTGCGTATCGGCTGCTTTGGATAAATATCCATCGTCAACGGTTGTTTTAAACCTATATCATAACATCATAATAATTATCGAAAAATTATATAAGCATTGTAATAATGACACCATAAGTAATCGATGGAAAAGGGGAATCGATTTTTTAATGAGATTTGAGATTGGCAACACTTTATTTTATTCACAAACTAATGAACTAATGATTTACCTAATTTTATTCTTATCTTTTCGGTACTTTTAATTTGTGCAAAAATATTCCCATCTTTTTAGATAAATGAATACCGCGATTAATAATCATAAATAAAGATATATATTTTTTTAACAAATGCACATTGTTGGGCGTTCCATGGCCGAAAATGGGCATCCCCCTTTCAGAGACATATTCCAAGTGGCTGCGTACAAAAGCGCAGTAAAGAATTTTGAAAGTTTTTATGCTTTTGAAATTTGCCGATAATCTTAATATAAAACCTAGCGCTTTGTTAGCCTTTTTAACAACATCATCAACTTGATTGTCAAAACAATTTTGAGTCAAAGGTAACACCTAGATCTCTGATAGTGCTGGTTCTATTTAGAGCAGTATGGTGTAATTTATAATTATATATTATAGGATTAGTTTTACGAGTAAATGAGCAGATAAAACATTTAGAAACATTTAGATCAAGTTTATTGTTAAAACAATACGCTTCTAAATTATATAGAACCTTTTGAAGGCTAGAACAACTTTCCGAATCTGTAATAGGACATAAGATTTTCATATCGTCAGCGTAAAGAATAATCTTGGAACTTTTAAAACACGTATTGATATCATTGATTAAGAAGAGCAAAGGAGCTAATATGGATCCTTGCGGTACGCCAGACGATATATAGATTGTAGAGGAACGATATCCACCAAGGACGACAGATTGACTTCGATTTCTGATATATGACGTAAACCATCTGAAAAAATCACCTCTGATACCCACTGTAAGGAGTTTACCGTAAAAGAATTAAATGATCAATTCTGTCGAATGCTTTGCAGTAGTCTGTATATCTACGTCAACTTGTGCTGGTTTGGACATACAGCTAGTTAGATAGTAGGAACAAATAATAGGGTTTGGTTTGACACGGTGGATCTGTTTTTTAAGAAACCATGTTGATTTTCACTAAATGTGTGACGAAGAGAAGAGTAGACCTGATTGTAAATTATTTTTTCAAGCACTTTAGCAAATAGACGGAGCTTAGAAATTTTGTACCTCATCCTTAGTTTCTTTTTTATGTACTGGAGTAATAAACACATTTTTCCAAATATTTGGAAACATGCCTTCCTTTAAAGAACGGCGGTACAGGATGCTCAGAGGCAAAGTAAGGGAGCCCGCACAACGTATGATGAAGATCGCCGGGATACCGTCTGGTCCAGCTGATTTATGCGGGTCGATAGTCTTTAAAAGTCTGGATACCTCGGCTTCTTTCACTTCGATGGAATTGCAATCGACATGAAATTGATCAATTTTCGTGTCAATAATATTAAAGTTGGTTGTGTCAGAATCGTGAAGAAAGTTAGACTTAGAAAACTGATTAAAGAAATCACAAATTACTTCACCTTTGCTTGAAGAATATTGACCGAATTTCATACTAGAAGGATATGAATTTGGAGATTTTTTACTCTTGACAAAGTTCCAGAAGGCTTTCGGTGATTTGCTTATGTTATTTTCTATATTGCGAATGTAAGCTTCGTACATACTTTTTTCAAGAACCTTACCACGTTCCCTTAATAAAATAAAAGAATCAAGATCGGAAGTGTTTCTATATTTCTTATACTTAGAGTGGTACTTCATTTTTTCTTTTAAGATTTTAATCAGGGGGGTTTTATACCGAGGAGGAAATCTGGAACTTGGTTTAACAGTTTTGCAAGGGACATGTGCATTGATTATCCTTTAAAGTACCAACTCTAAGACAGTTAGACCAGTCCGTACTATCAAGTTGTTGGCATATTTTAGTGTAATCTGCTAAATTATACAGGAATTTAGTTCTGGTTTGTGGTGAAAGCATATGCTGGTGGATGAAATCAACAGATATACGTAATGCCACGTGATGATGATCTTCCGACACCAAAAGGGTCTAGACATTTATGTACATCTATAAAATTATTGCAGATAATTAAATCCAGAATTCTGTTGTTACAGTTTAGTTGACTATTATACTGAGATAAGGAACATAAATTGAGAGTATCAAAAAAGGCGACTGAATGGGACCTTGAATATTAGAGGGGCATTGAGATTGCCCATCGTCAGCTGGCTGCCATATTATATTCGGCAAATTAAAATCGCCTAGAATTAAAAAACCGTCTCTCAAGTTATTTAACACAGTCTCATTTAATTTAGTGTAGAAACATTTTAATTGCTGTAATAAAGAATTACCTAAGTTTTGATAGCACATATAAACAACACAAATATTTAATTTGTAACACATATTACTCGATTCACGCTTTAGGGCCAGAGTAATCCATATATCCTCCGCTGATGAACTCCATTAACTGCGTTAAAAAACTATAAGCTCTCGTCGAACAGCAATAAGAACGCCACCCCCCATACTTTGACCTGTGTCAGAATCCTATCACGCCTCCAAACTAGGTATCGGTTATCAAATAATTCAGTGTTGTTGAAGTCCTCATTAAGCCACGTTTCCGTTAAGCATATTAAGTCGTAATTATTCATAACGATATTCCTATATAAAGTTGCTACTTTAGTCCGTAAGCCACGGACGTTTTGGTAGTATATATTTCTTGAGGTAAATGTTTTCGCAACAGGATAAACACTAAACTAACTTGATAAGTAATAGTAGTAACTACAAATGATTTAAGTTGAGGCATATTAGTAAATAATTTCCTATTAATTAGTAAAATGCATAAATATTTAATAATGTACGCGTACAAGTGTGACACAAAAGTATAAGCATTGGCTTTCAAGCAGTTAAGTAGGTATTTTTGTGGAGTAATAACAATTATTCTCTTACATTCCAAAAATAACGTACGTAGCGTAATAAATATACAAGTTAGTCTCTCTACTGCTACACATGTTAGTCTCGCTACTGCTACTGCGGCGCAGCAGGCCGTCGAGAAGATCGACCGCACGCGCGCGCACGCCGGCCGCGTGTTCACCGCCTTCAATAAAGCCTCTACTGCTACACATGTATTTACTCTACTGCGGCGCAGCAGCCCAACGTGTCACCGCCTTCATATACAAGACCGCCTGCGCAATCTCTCTTACACTTATCTTACTTGCGGCGCACAGGCCGTCAAACACCCCGCCGCACGCCGGCCGCGTGTTCACCGCCTTCATATACAAGTTAGTCTCTCTACTGCTACACATGTTAGTCTCGCTACTGCTACTGCGGCGCAGCAGGCCGTCGAGAAAATCGACCGCACGCGCGCGCACGTAGGTTTCGTATTCAACGCCTTCATATATAAGTAGGTCTCTAGGCTCACCGCCTTCACATCACATACTACTTACTCTCTTGCCTTACTGCATTCACATACTATTTACTTTCTATCCTCACCGCCTTCACACAATACTTACCTCACCGCCTTCAATACTACGTATTCTCTATGTTCAACGTTCACATACTATTTACTTTCTATCCTCACCGCCTTCACATACTAATTACTTTCTAGCCTCATCGCCTTCACATACTACTTACTTTCTAGCATCACCGCCTTGTCATACTACTTACGGTCTAAACTCACCGGCTTCGCATACTACTTACCTTCTAGCCTCACCGCCTTCACATACTGGTTACTTTCTAGACTTACCACCTTCACATAATACTTACTTTTTAGCCTCACAGCCTTCACATACTACTTACTCTCTAGCCTCACCGCCATCACATACTTCTTACTTTCTAGCCTCACCGTCTTCACATACTATTACTTTCTAGCCTCATCGCCTTCACATACTACTTTCTTTTTAGCCTCACCGCCTTGTCATACTACTTTTTTTCTAACCTCACCGCCTTCATATACTATTTACTTTCTAGCCTCACAGCCTTCACATACTACTTACTTTCTAGCCTCACCGCCTTCACATACTACTTACTTTCTAGCCTCATCGCCTTCACATACTACTTTCTTTCTAGCCTCACCGCCTTGTCATACTACTTTCTTTCTAACCTCACCGCCTTCATATACTATTACTTTCTAGCCTCACCGCAATCACATACTTCTTACTTTCTAGCCTCACCGCCTTCACATACTATTACTTTCTAGCCTCACCGCCTTCACATACTATTATTTTCTAGCCTCACCGCCTTGTCATACTACTTTCTTTCTAACCTCACCGCCTTCATATACTATTTACTTTCTAGCCTCACCGCAATCACATACTTCTTACTTTCTAGCCTCACCGCCTTTACATACTATTACTTTCTAGCCTCACCGCCTTCACATACTATTACTTTCTAGCCTCACCGCCTTGTCATACTACTTTCTTTCTAACCTCACCGCCTTCATATACTACTTACTTTCTAGCCTCACCGCCTTCACATACTATTACTTTCTAGCCTCACCGCAATCACATACTTCTTACTTTCTAGCCTCACCGCCTTCACATACTACTTACTTTACAGTCTCAGCGCCTTCACATACTACTTACTTTACAGCCTCACCGCCTTCACATACTACTTACTTTACAGCCACAGCGCCTTCACATACTACTTACTTTACAGCCTCACCGCCTTCACATGCTAGTTACTTTACAGCCTCAGCGCCTTCACATACTATTTACTTTACAGGCTCACCGCCTTTACATACTACATACTTTCTAGCCTTAACATACCAGTTACTATCTAGCCTCACCGCTTTCGTATACTAATTAGTCTCTAATCTCACCGCCTTCGTAATACATACATTTAGGATTTTGCTAATGAAAAATGATTCTGATACAAAACTGCTTTCTAAAAAAAAATTAAAAAAAATATGTTACTTCGGCTTGATAATTTATTTACGAAAATGTAATATATGTGCCTGCCGTGTGCTCAGAAATGTGTTTTTATTTTATTTATTTTTTATTAAAAATGGGGTCTTTCTTGACCACCATATGGCTCGAGGGCAAAGATAAGGTCTACGATGAAGCGAGTTTGCCCAGGAGGAGCCTGTTCACACACACCTTGAAGAGGTTCAGAAGTTCACTCCACTACTTGGCTGTGCGCATTATAAAAGACGATATAAGTCATGCGCTTTGTGCGCATATTCTGAATTTCAACCAACTGTGGATGGTAACCTGCAGTACGTCTCGTACTCCAATGGTAGAATAGATATGGCTGTATGAGCTTATGAAGCTCATATGCACACTCCGAAGTACAATCTGTAAAAGACCGGCAAACAAGCAACTTGGTGGCGGTGAGCTAAGCTGGGAACCTTAGTTTCCGTGGTGTCGCCGTTGAGGCTCTTAGCTCCGCGTTCCACTGACTCGAGTGAGGCAAGTTGATATTTTGCTGAGCCATCCCAAAGGTGACTACGATACTCCATGCATTTTCGGATTTGAGCTTTGTATAAAGTTAGTAGCTGTCCAGGCGTGAAGAGCCGTTACGCACTGTTGACTGGTTGCCAGCAACTCAGTCTCTCGGCGACCAACATTGACACTGTCGCCGTCGACCGAGTCGCCTAATATTCCTTTTAACCACTCCTGGTAAGCTTGAAACGCTTGCGTTAGGAGGGGTTCACGACACTAGTCAAATGGCGGATTTGAACCCATGACCTTTTATTCGTCCACCCTCCATGGCCTGTCCTTTAGATACCCAGTTGTTTGGCCGCAGTTTATGATTTCGATTTAATGTTAGCCCTAAAGTTGAGGTAAGCACTCAACTGTATGCCGAAAAGCTCGAGATGATCAGTAACTTCTACAGGTGTACATCGGAAGGTAGAAGCTAGATCAAACGGACTCCGTGTTTTAGAGAACAGACAGGCCCACGTTTTAGTGGCGTTGAAAGTGACTAGATTATCGTCTCTCCATTCGGACACAAGACCTAAGGTCGCATTTATCCGTTCCACTATGTCTTTACTGCCTTTCCGTTTTTTGCACTTGACATGAAACTCTCTGTGAGAGTACTGCCGTCTGTATACCCAACAATCAGTCTGTATACTAAAAAAAAAGTAGGTGATTGATGTGCAGCAGAAATAAATGCAGGGAGAACAGACCCCTGAGGAACTCCAGCATTAATAGGCCTCATCGACCTTTCACTCATAAAGTCAGATATCCAGTTGCAAAATTCAGTGGGGATGCTGCAAGCAAGAAGCTAACTCAACAGACTTGCGTGCCAAACCTTGTCAAACGCCTTCGAGATATCGAGTAAAACTGCTAGAGCTTCGCTGTTCTTCTCGATGGCTTCGTCCCAGAAGTGCGTGATATACACAAGACCCCAGTGGACCGTCTCCGGCGGAATCCATATTGATGGTCACTGAGGAGGTCATTTGTTTCAAGGTATGTCGTCAGCAGCTTACTGTTCAGTATCCTTTCCATAAGTTCACAGAGTATAGAGGTGATGATGGCGATTGGTCGATAGTCACAGGGTTCGGCACGACTACCCTTGTTAGGTACTGGGTGTACATTGGGCAGGCTTCCACGATATGGGCACTGTTCGAGTTTTACGAGAGAGGTGGTACAGGCGCGTCAGAACAGAAGATAACTCTGGCGCACAATGCTTTGGTAATCTTGCAGTAATACCATGAGGTCCACTGGCCTTGTTCACATTTAGATATTGCAAAGCTCTAGGTACCTCTTTCCTATGGATAGTGACCTTCGGCATCATAAAATTACACCGAGGTAGGATTGGCGGTTGTTTAGATTCGGCATCTCGAGAATTGCTCGCAATCAGAGATGCAAATAAATTTGCTTTCTCAGTCGCGGAGTGAGCCAGTGAGCCATTTTTAATAACATATTAAATAATGTTATTAAAAATAACATAATTTACGTTAATACTGTAAATAAACACAAGTTTCTAATGTAAGTTACTTGAATCCTCAGAGTAAATAGTAATTGTTCAATACGGCTTTGTATACGATTTTACAGTGAACTCCAAGAAAAGTACAATGTATGACTATTAAAAAGTTTAAAAGCTTCTTCTAAAAATTAATACAGAGAAACCTGGTTAACTGGGATCTCAAGGGATCTAGAATTTTTTATCACTTATTGACTTTCATTTAACCAGTTTCCCAAATGGGCAGGTTAATATGCCAGCTGTATTATTTATAGAAGGTCCCACAATGAGAGGTTAAAATGTACCATTCAGCAAATATAGAAGTAGAAATATTTATATGATAAAGTGTTTTGCTTATACGGGTTATTGAGTTATGAAATCCAATTTACAGAGATAAACATCGAAAAATTCTATGAAATCTAATCTCAGATATTATATATAAGGTTTGACAATTCCCAGTAACAGAGTTATTTCAATAACAGAGGTTTCTCACATATAATATTAAAAATGTATCGTGCGATGGCATCTCCATCGCGTGTGGTTGAGGCAGAGGCGTAGCTACCGCCGTATCAGCCGTATCAATGATACGGGGCCCCCGGCCTAAAGGGGTCCTGAACGTATGTAATCAAAAATTCGTAAAATGTTATCCAAAATCTCACTTAAACTCTTAGGCCGTGCTTCCCGAGAAAAAAATCATATCTCATGCATCATAGTGCCCAACGTACCTAAAGAAGACCTGTCAGAAATTGTCCAATTTTCTGTACTTTTTCGATACATCTCGATAACAGAAAATTATGATAATGTATCTAAAGAAATAATAATTTTTATTGATAAAAATATTACAAGCACAAACTTACAGTGGTCATTAGTCCCTAAAATAGGACTAAACCCTAATTATTTGTATTGCAGGGGCTAAATAAATTGTTGCCTAGGGTGAATAATCGGAATTCATATATATTATTTTTCATCCGATTTTCTCCCTCTGCGGTGTACAGTCATTTATAGAAATATGTTAAAAAAGTGGCCCAAGATACTTAGAAGACGTTATTTAATGAAAATTTATACATATTTTTTGTTTGAAAGGTCAACGCTGAATTAAAAGGAGTACCTCACAGAACTACAAATTCATTTGAATCTTGGCATAAAATTATTTAAAATGAAGACAATTTTATTTAAAAGGAGGCAGTTAAATTTTATTTTAATTTTGCAATACGTAATCTATGCATTGCAAATTACTTTTGCATTACTTCAATAGGCTGTAACGGTGACGCTAACGGCAATACGTAATATGATTTTTGATTAAATTTTTGAAGTGAACTCCGATTATCAACTCCCGTCTGGGGTGGATAGATGAACACGCGTTTGCGAGTATCTACTTTATGGTGGATTTTTTAGGGTTGATAAACGGAATAACCCAAAAAATATACTTTTTTTGCAGTAGTATAAAGCGCTTGTGAATTTTGAGTAACGATTCATCTAAAAATTTAAAATTACCCTTAAAAAGATGTCCTACTAGATGGTCTTCAAGACGCGACACTTTATCAGCTATAAGGAAACATTATTTTTTAATGAATTATATTAATAATGAAAACTATATAACGACTAAATTTAATTTTAAAGACGAACCTTTTGTCTTCACTATTTGAAATCATCAATCCTGTTTCTAAAGCTCTACAGCATGAAAATAATGACGTACATAAAGCTAACATTTTACTAAGGGCAATCTTTTGAATAGACTGACCGAAATAAGAAATCAAAATTCATTCCATAGCTTGCTGAGCGAGTCCAGAGATAAGCAAAAGAGTGGGGTGTAAAAACTGCTTTCAATAATTTTATTAAGAAAGATTATTAAGAAAAAAGATAACGAAGTGTTTTTTTAATATGGAGAATATCAGAAGGAGAGAATATCATACTCAGAATCATAATTCAAAGTCAATGTGTATTATTGCTGTTCAGATATATTAATGTCTCAAACTAAACAGTTCTAGAGCCTCTGAGACCCAAGTAATTGTATTCGAAGCATTACAGCCGGAGAAACTATTTATTTTTTTCAAACGAAATGTTCGAAGTATTACAACAAGAGAAACTCCGCTGACAACTGAAAGAAGTTTTTTAAAAATAGTACTGATGAAAATTATCCATGAGACAGGAAACGCTATCCAACTTGCCACTATTGTCTATCTAGGCAGGCAGTCACGACCGATGACGAGACGTTCGCCATTATAATGAGTCGGGTAAAAAGTTTCTTCGTATTTTGTGTGTATAAAATTGAAGAAAATCTCTTTGGTTGTACTGCTATTAAGACTAATCACTGGCGATGAGAGTGGATTACCTACAAGATCGTACGAAAAGATGATGGTCAAAGGGTAGTCAAGTCCACAGACTGTAGCGAAACCTGGATTAACACCCAATAAGTTGATGCTTTGTGTATGGTGTCATTAGAAGCGCATCGTTTATTATGAGCTATTTTATAGCTGGGTAAAACCATCGATTTGTATCTCTACTGCCAACAACTAGTAAGACTCAAGCAAGAAATCAAGAAAAAACGGCCCGAATAAATCATCAGATAAGGAGTGGTCTTTTATCATGAAAGTAGAAGTAACGCTAGATAACACAATATTTAGCCACTCAGCAAAAATTGAGAAAGCTTGGTTTGGAAGTGTTAATGCATCCACCATATAGTCTTGACCTTTCTCCTCAGATTTTCACCTGTTTCAGTCATTTCAGAATTCTTTGGGTAGTGTTAGGTTAACATCAAGAGAGGACTGTCAAAACTACTTGTCGCATTTTTTACAACGGGAAAACGGGCAACGGGATTATATCATCTTCCTACAAGGTGACAACAAGTTATCGAAAAAAATTACACATATATATGTTATAATTAAATGTAATGAAACTGAAAAAAAATGTGTACATAAAATACGAAGAAACTTTTTCCCCGACCTATTAAGTTCGCCGAACAAGACAAGAAAAGTTTATATTTGATTTGAATTGTTTGACTAGCTTTGTTTCTAAGAGTATTATTTACTTATAATCAATATATAATTATTTCAATTCAATGCGAGCGGTTTTGGTCCTTTCGTTTGGCCAACAAATTTTGATACAGGGCCCCTCTAAGGCACGCTACGTCACTGGGTTGAGGTGTCATTAATAGCCCAGTACTATAAAAGCTGCAAAGCAAAAACGACTATTAATTGTAAATTATTCTTTTATTTTTTTATTTTTCAGTGACCCAGTTATAACGAACATTCCCCACCATGACGCCTTAAAACGCATCTTTCCCTACGATGAAGTAGAACTCAGGCAACCGAAGGACGTCGTGGAGGACTTTGAGCAGACAACTGTCAGCGAGAACTCCAATGTGGTGCTATGGTTGTTCCCCGGACACACGATGCCGCGATTCGTACAGCTGCTCGGCTTTCCTACCTATAGGTACAGCGTGATAAAGGGATTGATCGTGAGTGGTGGGGAGCTGACTGAAAGTTTAGTGAGTAAATAATAAATATGAACTTTAAATATATTTGGTATATCAAACATTTAAGTTTAAAAATAGATTTGCAAACGCAAAAGTCTTATGAACTTAGATGTTATTTCCGCGTGGTTTTCGGGTTTTGGCATATTTTCGGTGTAAAACTCATTTGTGAATTAGCATCATTATTGGTTAAACGTTATAACCGTTAAACGTTGGCTTAGTCCAAATTATAAGTAGTTTTCATAATCGT
This sequence comes from Parnassius apollo, assembly GCA_907164705.1. Lineage (NCBI taxonomy): Eukaryota > Metazoa > Arthropoda > Insecta > Lepidoptera > Papilionidae > Parnassius > Parnassius apollo. The sequence goes on from CAJQZP010000885.1 coordinate 12,975,319, forward strand.
CCTAGTTGTTAAATGGTTAGCGATCACAGTATCTAATGTTTTTCACCATATAAGGATATCTGGGCGGCGTTTTGTCCACGGTGTGTTTTTTACTATTTAATCTATATCTACCATTACCATGTCCCTATGTTATGTCATCATCATTACAGCCCTTCACAAGTCCACTGCTGAACATAGGCCTCCCCCAAGTAATGCCACAAAGCACGGTTCTGAGCCACCTGCATCCGTCGACTTCCTGCATATCTTACCAGGTCGTTACTCCATTTAGTCGGGGGTCGCTTTACACTTCGTCTACCGGTACGAGGCTGCCACTCGAGAACCATTTTTCCCCATCGGTTATCGGTTCTTCGAGCTATACGGCCTGCCCATTTCCACTTCAGCTTACTAATCCGTTGGGCTATGTTGGTCACTCCGGTTCTACTGTGGATATCCTCATTCCTGAGTGAATTTATCACGCAGGGAAACCCCGAGCTTAGCCTTCTCCATAGCTCGCTGAGCGACCTTGAGCCTCCTCATACGGCCAGCAACGAAGGGCTACGTCTCAGATCCGTAAATCATCACTGGCAACACGCACTGTTTGTACAATCTAGTTTTCAGAGTTTGAGGTATACCTGACGAGAAGATGTGTCGTAATTTGCCTAACGCTGTCCAGCCGAGTTCAGACCGTCGTTTGACCTCTCGGTCGAAGTTGGACTTACCTAGTCGGACTATTTGTCCCAGGTAAACGTACTCGTTAACAACTTCGAGCATAGTGTTCCCAACAACTACCGGTATAGGTGAAACACGGACATTAAACACGATCTTCGTTTTAGTATGTTTGTCCTATGTTATGTATTTTCCATAAATTAATTATTTAAAAAAAACTAGGAGCCTTTTAAAATTACTAATATTAGCCAGCTATATCGACATGACATTCAGGAAACACTTACCGAACATAAAAACTGGAAAAAAAAACTTACAGACATAGCCTCATTTCTTCTTATATTGTTTTTGTAAAAAGAAATGGAAATCGAAACTGTTGGAGTATTAAATGGAGAAATACGAAATGGTGATTTCTTCAATTTTAATAGGTATAATCTGTCCGAGTTGCAGTTATGTCTCTTGACTGACCACCACTCGTTCGGATACAGAGCGCGAGCAATAGATCTGTTAAAAATCTTGCTGTCCGGATATCCTCTTAATGGCATTTGAAATTTTAGGAAAACTAATGTCTGTACCAAAATGATGTTCCAAAACTTGTAAACCTTTTAACGTTAAGTTCACAAAACTACACTCAGCGTCACAAAAATCGCACCTCTCTGAGTTTGCGCCAAAAACGGCTGTAATGGCTAGAAACGAATTATATTTATATAAGTATTGGTATGTTTGAAATGGGTATTTGAATAGCTTTACATTATTAATAAAAAAATCATGAAATCATTAAAAAATTTATCATTATAAAGCGTCAAAAATAAACACTGTCAAATGCTCGTTAGTAAGGACGCTAGTTACACCACCTAAAAAGGGTATAAAAGGGTCGATCTGGATGAAATATGGGTCAGTCGTAATTTAGACTTTGCAGTGAACACACGTGAACAAGTAACCCAAGTAAGAACAAGTAAAGATGGACACCAGCTCTGAAGAAGCCGCTCGGTAAAAAAGAAGAAAACGGTGCACATCAGAAAGAGATGACCGTTTCATCGTTACGACATCTTTACGAAACCGTTTTACAAATGCTGTTGAGTTGCAACAACAGCTTCGATCAACTCTGAGAACATCTGTGAGTGTTTCTACGATAAGAAGAAGGTTACACGAAAAGAGTTTAACAGCCCATAGACCTGCTAAAGGTCCAAAACTTACTGCACAGCATCGCAGAGATCGCCTAGAGTTTGCTCGCAATCATTGCGAGTGGACTCTAGAACAGTGGCGGACCGTACTCTTCTCTGATGAGACGAGGGTCTGTCTCTTCTGCAATGACAGACGTAGAAGGGTCTACAGAAGACAGGGGGAGAGGTTCACGCAACCCTGCTTCGAAGAATTCGTCGAATACGGGGGTGGCTAGTGTATGTTTTGGGGTGGCATTTCCGTCGACGGGAAAACGGAACTTGTGTGCATTTCCCGGACTCGGGGTGGCCGTGGGCAAGGGTCATTAAATGCTGGTCGGTACATTACTGAAATCCTGGAGGAACATGTGGTCCCGTATGCTGTTTATGTCGGTGATGGATTCATGTTAATGCATGATAATGCTCGTTGCCACACCGCGGCTATTATACGGGATTATTTACAGGAGGTCGATATCCCTGTTATGCATTGGCATAGAACATCTCTGGGATGACCTAAAACGGCGCGTCGAGATCCAGCTCCAACCACTCTTCAAGTGCTCCAAGATGCGGTATTTGAAGAGTGGGAACAAATACCCCAAGAGGCTGTTGCGACCCTTTTAAGGTCCATGAAAGATCGCATGGAAGCCGTTATCAAGGCAAGGGGGGGTAACACTAGGTTTTAAGAACTTTTTTGTATTTATTAAGTTTTTTTTTTTAAATTATTAATTTGCAAATTTGTACATACCCTGTCTTTTTCTTTATTTTCTCTTTCGTCACGTTATAAAAGTAAAATTCAATTAAAATTCCTGAAAGCTAATGAAATTACCTTTCGAATGATACCCTCAAACCACAACATTGCCATTGGCCTGTTGTGTTAAAATAGTATTTAAATTATTTTTTTCGGATGTGCGATTTTTTTGACGCCGAGTGTATATAAAGTTACATCATTAACAAAGATCAATGATCATTCAAGTTAACTCTAAGGTAATATATTTTCTTGTACTTACCAAGTAATCGCTTTTGTTAAATTTTGTAAATTCTAACGACAAGGTAATCATTGGTGGAATATTAATCCCATAATACATGTGTCTTCTCCAGGTGAAACATACAACGCAGTCTCTGTACGCATATTTAAATACTCTACATGACGATAAGGATACGTTGAAATCGATCTGTGATACGATCATCGAGGTATTCGCGGATAATCTGCACGTGAAACGGATCACCGGTCCTATGTTCAACTTTTTAGACCGACTGCTTAGTTCAGGTAATTCAAATACATTGTACCTTTAAATATATTGCTTGTACTTTTTTCATCAACGTGTAACAGTCTCCTGCTCGGCTCCACCAACGCCGGCCGCCCCTCTGAGTTCCCTACTACGAAGAATAGTGGGAGAAGAGGACAGCTACTCCTGCTATTCTACTCACGCTAGTTGCGCCTCATAGCAGGTGTGCCGGTCTCTATCTCTGACTCTCTGGCACACGTAAGCACCAGCCTTTCCAGCCACAATGGCGGTCTGCGCCTCCGCCGCCAAGTTCATTTTTTAATACTATGGTTCATAAAAGATACCTTGTTCTCTGCGACAGCTGTCAGTAAAATCACGTCTATGAAGTCCTGAATTTCTTATTAGTACAGACAGTACCTGTCAATGTCATACTTTATGGGCATGCCGACCTAATTAGTGCGTGCCTATAAAGTAAGACATTGACAGGTACTGTCTGTACTAATAAGAAATTCAGGACTTCATAGGCGTGATTTTTACCGACAGCTATCGCAGAGACCAAGCTATCTTTTATGAACTGTATATATAATTGATATTGACACAAATGACAGCAGTATTACTAATGCAAGGCATCAATCCTTATAGTTCATAACCAAAAAAAAAATTACCTTTTTTTCCAACTTTTTAGTTCCATTGTTGTATAATACTACTTTATACTACACTTATATATATATATATATATATATATATATATATATATATATATATATATATATATATATATATATATAAATCCATGCATATACATACGAAGATACATATTTAAATACATACATAAGTAGTACATACAAATGACTATGATTAATTACGTCTGCTTAGCAATACATATTAAATGGATGAGTCATGTAAAATGCGGTGTCAACTTTGTGAATATAACAGATGATTTCGGATCAACTTTTTAAAAATGTACTAGTAGGTGCTTTTCTGATGTCATCGGGCAAGTAGTTCCAAAGGCGTGTAGCCTGAACTGTGAAGGAGTTACCATAAAACTTTGTGAAGTAAACAGGAATACAGATTTTGTTGTTATAAGAAAAGCGTAGTACGCGACTGTGTGCTTGTTTGTTACCCTATACTATAAAAAAACATGCATTACAGTAGGGGAATATTTGGGAGGCTTAAGCTTGCTTATACGAAGCATAAATCAAGTCGTGGCGTGAGAAACCCAAAGCGGTTAACTTTCCATGCATCATAACCTGTTCAGGAGAAGCAGCAAGGATTAGATCAATCAATGTCTCATCGGTTCCGATATTATGATGAGTAGCCTTTAAAGGGAGAATAGAAAGATTTACCGATTCAATAATTGAAAGAAGCTTTTTGGAACGAGGGCAGTTTTTCAACAGATCAGTATTGAAGTCACCCATGACTATACAGTGTGTGTACTCAGAACTAATATCAATAAGAGCCATATCTAACGTGGCGACGTAGTCAGTAGAGGGGGAGGGGGGCAATACACTATCCCTAGAAGCATTATGATGCCTTTGACATCGATTTCCACAAATAAAAAATCAGAAAAATCGGAATAGCAGGACGGAGATGCTAAAACAATTTTGTGAATTGATGCGTGTAGGTAGATTGCTACACCACTTTCAACTTTCCTACACGATCATTCCTAACGAGTACAGGATAAAAAACTTTCAGCCAACTTTCCGACAGAAATATAGCATGAATATACTCAGGCAAAAATGAAGCTTTGAGTTCGAAATAGTGGCTCGGGATACTTTGATCGTTAATATGACATATGTTCACAGAGTTTTTAAAAGACATAAAAACTCCTTTGAGTAGTTCGTGTATATTATATATTAAGCACGCTATCGTTGAAAGAATCATCACAAGAGTGAAATGACAAAGTAGAAGAATCATTTGCAGAGGTAAACAACTCAACATCAGACATATTTCATGGACTAAACTAATAAATAACTAAAATAAATATAAAAAATATATAAAAAAATATGCAGAAAAAGTAAGTTATGTAAACTATAACTAACACTTACTAAACATAAACATCACCAACCCATCAGTTCACTGTTTACAGAGTAAACTTAATATAAATAAAGTCTATATGCAAATCTTAATCTTAAGTGGCAATGAACCGGGGCCCTGCAAACAGCAGTAACGGCAGAAAATGTATGGACTACTGAAATGTTAGTGTGAAAAGACCAAAAAGACATCAAAAAGATTGTAGGTAGTTCGGGGAGCATTCATACCATCCTACGTGAACATCTTGGAGTGAGGAAGCGTTTTGAAAACGGGGCATCTAGGCGTGTTTCAGAAATCGTTACTGGTGACGAGACATAGATCTATCAATATGATCTGGAAAATAAAAGGCAATCATCGGTATGGGTCTACTCAGAAGGACAGTTACCGACAAAACTGCAAAGACCTCGCAACGTCGGCAAAAAAAATGGTGGCTAGTTTTTTTTCGCGGAGCGGACATTTGTCTACGTCAATGCTAGATAATTGTAGGTCATTCAACTCTGAATGGTATACTACAGTTGCATTACCCAAAGCTTTTCAAGCCGTGCGGGGAGAGGATCAAAAATCGTACTTTGGGGAGTCATGCTGCATCACGATAACGCCTCTTCACAAACCTCCCTTAGAACAAAAGCATTTATTGAGGAATCTGGTGTTAAAACGCTACAGGCCTGACTTAGTTACTTATGATTTCTTTTTGGTCACAAGAGTCAAAAGGCAAGTTTTTTTCAAGCGCCGAAGAAGCCGTGGCTGCCTAGGAAGAAGTGATTTCCGACCTGTGAGATCAAAACTGGCAAGTGTTTTCAGAGTTGGTTTAGGCGAATGGAACTTTGTATAGAGCATGACGGAGAATATTTTGAAAAGATGTAAAATAAATATTAATAGTATCTAGAATACTTTTTGTATATGTCAAAACTTATTGAGTGTCCTACGTAAATAAATAAATGTAACAAACGAGCGCACAGTCCACCTGATGGTAAGCGGATACTGTGGCCCATAGCACCACCCATGAAGGATAAAGAACAGGAGAACGATCGCCGTAGAAAATAGTGTCCCAGAAATATGGACACCATCAGTGAGGCGCTGCGATCACTAAGTTCAGTCAATAAGTCATTTTCATTCTACGCACAATAAAATATTTCTCCATTTTTAATGTTTCTTTTTGTCAAAAAGTACAAAATTACGGAGCATGAAAATTTTCTACGAAAAAATGAAATGAAAATTTGATCATTATTTAACTAACTTCACCTACTTGTACTCATAAACAGCTAACTTCGCAGTCACTACTTACCGACGTCAGCGCAGCTATGTATTCTACAATTTTCAAGGACAGGCGGGCTATGCTTTAGTACGTTGTGATCGTTCTCCTGTTCTCTAACCTTCATGGCACCACCATACACATCTGTCAACATTTAAAAATCAAAGTGCAGACATGTTGTCACTTTGAGTATTTAAAAGTATAATTTATTACCAGGTTCTCAACACTATTTGAAACACGGCGACATTAAGCTTATTTTATACTTGTATTCTGTGTGAGCTTAGTCCTTCCCCGGTAGAGCCCAGTCATTAGTGCTAGAGCCATAAGCCACATTATGCACTTTTTTCAATAAAATCAATAGTAAAAATCCTAGATTGCAATAATTTTCATCTTGAAGCACATTGCTACCACATAAATTGAGGTTTTACTAGTAATTTACGTTTATAAAGCGTGGTAGGATACTCCACTCATGGCGGGTCTTTAGGCTGGTCGATTACTCCTGACGAGCCATGTGGTTACCTTTTTTCACCGTGGGGTATGAAATTACCCCCCATTACAGAACAAAGTTCAATTAGTACCAAATACTAAAACTACTAAAATGCCAAAAGTGTAGATCTTAATATTATTTTCTTTTGTTTTAGGTTCTATATCACCAATTTTAGATGATCCGGAGTCGACGTTTGCTGCTAATATATTGAAATATCTACAATTGGAGCTTCGCGGAGGGAAAAATATTTACAAACTTTTGGATTCCATCAATGTTCTGTGTCAGTTAATACAGGTATGTTTATTGCTACTGGTAAATGAATTTATGAGATTTTAAACTTGAGTAACTTAGAGGTCAGTGAAGTTATAACTATATAATATTTATGAAACACTTTAATTACGAGTAAGTACATATATACAGTAACATATTATAATTTATAACCACGCAGTGGCGCTGTAAGAATATCCACTACACTATATCGTCCGAGGCAACAGAAAGAAACTGAACGGAAGATTAGAAGCAGCATCTTCCTTCAAAAAAAAACTGTGGTTGTAAAACCTGCCAAGCGTGGTAACTATGACAAGCCATTACCGTTACAGCCTATTAAAGTCCACTACTGAACATAGGCCTCCCACATAAATTGCATCGTGTACACCACTCAAGACTTGACAAACAATTTATTGGAGTCAAAAAATTGAGTCGAATGACGCCAAATAAATCCACGATCGAGATGTTCAAAAGTTAAAGCCATTTAAATATTTCTAAGTAGTCTTTTTTTTTTCTAACAAAATCAACCAACTGGAAGATTTTCGAACGTTTCAAGCTCGAAAAAAGCGGGAAGTTCCAGGGTTGGCCTACCGGTCAACCGCTTTACAGATTTTTTTTTACAGAAGTAAGTGTAAACGAGCATGGGGCTCACCTTATGGTAAATGTCGACCACCGCCCATGAACAATTGCAACACCAGGGGAATTGTAGCGCAATTAATCCGAACAATTCAACAATTAACCAAACCATGGCTGAGTTCTGCCTCCGATAGGGTACCACAGATAATGGAATAAAAAGTTCCATTCCCTGAAATACCACATCAGCATCAACGTTGGAATTATCCGACGAGAAGCAAACCCGCCAAAGATAGGATGCAAAAAAGGTCGCACCAGCCGAACTATAGTGCCAAACACGACGGCAACCTGCAGACCGCAACCGCGATGGGCGTGTGAGTGGCGCCGTTCTGCGGATCAGACAATGTTCCGAAGAGCCAAGATGGGCATTGATGGAGACCTGATACCTGTACAGATGAGAGGTCAGCAGAAGGTCCAACTGGGAAGGTGCATGATCCTCCACATATGGGATCCACGTAGGCGAAGTAACCAGTTGTGACAGACTATAAGCAAAGGCAAAGTCATAAACAGATCTACCCGCATGATCAGTTAAACGGGAACCCAGCCTTTCGGCGTGGTGGATGTCAAAATCACCGAGATTACGGGACCTGTTCTACCACAGAGTCTGCAGCCATTTAAGTGATCTATAGAGGTACCCGTAGACGTGGGGATGGTCGTCACTGTTTACGCGCAGCCAAAGGATGGACAGGTCCGTACCTTCAAGAGTGCTCTCTGACGTATACGCAAACTCCAACCCTAGACACAAATGAGTGTTCTAATTTGTACCTCGGGTAGGAGATATACGAAGTGACAGCCAGAGGAGAGGCCTATGTTTCGGTTGTTGATATTGCAGAAATTCGCGTATACCGTGGCAGGGCTCGCCTTTATCTTATTGATCCGTTTAGCAGTTTAGTCGCGCGTGCTGAACAGTTTTATTCGCGAGTGTAATTTCGACTCCCCCCAGAATACGCGGGGCAGCTTGAGCACCCACGCTCAAGAAGAGTAGGGTAACTTGGGCTTGGATGCTCAGGGGGGATTCTCCGTCACTAAGGGTGGTACCCTTCTGGGGTGTCTTATTTAACTCCGCTACCATGTTACGTGGAGGTGGGATTTTGCCTCCGGCCAGCTATACTTTCCGAGCGAAACGCAGAAGTAAACTTCTACTTTACGCTGGTATTCTGTGAATTCGTGGTACTATCCTGGTTCGAGCCGTCAGCTGCCGCATGGATCTACCAATGTTAAATGAATGTACGTGGTTGACCAAGCGGCAGTACAGCTTAGATGAAGGTATGAAAGTGATGTGAGAACGTCCTTGTGGATCAGGTGGGCGGCGCGGTGTGCGGCAAGGCACTGGGGCAGCTGGTGATCTACCTGTGCTACACGGACCGCTACGTGCGACGTTGCGCGGCGGCGCGGCTCTACGAGGCGCTCACGCTCTACGGCGACGCCTGCGCCGCACCGCACGATAACATCGAACAGGTTACCATTTTAATTACAGTCAAACCTAGACCTAGACTGCCTCGTTGGTCTAGTGGTGTAGTAGTGCGACTGCTGATCAAGAGGTCTTGGGTTCGAATCCCGGGTCGGGCCAAAAATTTATTATTGAGTTTTTCCGTCAAAAAATTCTCGGTAGTTGCCCGGAGTCAGGAAGTTGGCGGCGTCTCACCCCCGTGCCTCGGAAGGCACTTAAAGCCGTAGATCCTGCGCCTGACCTCTCCGGTCGTGTAGGTTTACCGTCCCAACGGATTATGAGAGTAAGGGTATAAAGAGTGCACCTGTGTTTGCGCATATACTTGGGCACTATAATCCTGTCCTGCGCCGATGGCTAGCCTCCGTTGAGGCAGGCCGCCGTGGCCGAAATTCGGTCTGGAGGACATTATTATTATTACAATCAAACCTGGGTAACTGAGAACTAGATAAGTGAGAAAACTCTATAAGTGAGAGTAATAGCCAGGATCCGTCATTTTAAGCTCCAAAAACCTCTATTAGCGAGAAACAGAAACCTCTGTAATAGAGAGTCGTTTTTCCCTCAATGACCTCCGTAAGTAAGTCTGCTACTTATCTATACTTCTATAAGCGACAGTCGAGCTTTATTTATTTATATTATTTAGGAGGAACTTCTAAATAGACACACATACAGTAACAAATGACAAAACAAATTACAAATTTAACATCTGCTATTTTATGACTCATTCTTAACTTTCGTGGAACTTCCTACCATTGTTTTTGTATTGTTTTCTCGTCAATATTGTACCTATTCTGTTTCGTGGAACTAATTAACGCTGTTATTGCTGCGTACCTCTATAAGAGAGAAACGCTACCCATGCCTGCATTAGCGAGAAACTCAGATTAGTGAGAAACCTCTATAAGCGAGAATGAGATTGAACTCTTGCTTATACAGGTTTGACTGTATGTAGTTTCAAACTTAAATCCTTAATGATATAGCTTAAAATCATTTTAACTGAATTATCGATAACATGGTTTCAAATGTTTAAATGATCTTGCGCAGATCCCGGGGAATAATAAGCTCACCTGTCGCGAAACGATCCGATCATTAACAGCCTATATTTCTTCCCAGGTAATGAATATACTTGCCGAAACAGATTGGGAAAAAGACGTTGCCGAATTGAGGCCCATAAGGAACGAGTTGTGCGATCTGATGAACATAAAGCGACCCGTGTTGAAACAAAAGGCCCCTTAGACGGAAATAATTGTTTAAAAACTGATCTCGCTTAACAGCACATTGTTATGTGCTCTTTCTGCTTTTTAGTACTATGTTGCAAGCATCACAGAGTGGTAATATTTATTTGTCAGGAGAGTTTTGTTGCATAGTGCCTTAATGATTTTTATTATAAATGGTATTAAAAATTACTGACAGAAATTGATCGTATGTATGCAATGTACTAATAACAATAATTAACAAAATTATTTTGAAAAATGTCTGACGTGCATTCATATTATTCCATCACTTACTTTGCTATGAAATAAAAATATATACTTTTATACTTTAAACTTTGTTTTATTTGTTTTTACATATAACAATAGTTCCTACAATAATTATTTTACAATTAAATTTAAGACTACCAGCACCTTATCCTTAAATAGCAGTTTGATTGTGCATGTAGAGTCAAACAGTTGGTGTTTCAAGTAAAATAAAGGTATGTACACTCATTATCTATAATATTTTTAACATAATATCAATAAATCGTAAAGTAGATTTTCAACATCGCTTACTTGACCACATGTTCTGTACCATAGAATACTATAATACACTTTCAACTTTATTTTATACGAGGTTTGGCGTCGCCAAACCAGATTCGCTGTATTGACAGACTGAGTAAATTTACACACATTTTAGACTGTTGATTAATGCTCAAGATCATCATTAAATTTTAATACATATTTATTTGTAAATAGGAAGCAATTAGTCATTTTCTAAATAATTTGCATGCGTAATTTGGAAACGATTGTAACGTCAAAACACATCTGACATGTTGACATTTATGCGTGTGAATTGACGAGTGACATTTTAGTGGCTACGCGGACTCCGCCCACTCCCCTGTTCTATTATGTGTGTATTATAGTATTCTATGTTCTGTACTGAGTCGCGAGGTTCCTCAAAACATAATCTCTATTGATGATACTTACGTATAATGATTGAAATATTAAGCCAATTTTAAAATTTTACTTCTCACCACAAACCCACAAAAATGTCTTAGCACTAAATTTAATAGCTATTACCTATAACAAAAATAGTTGTGGATCGCTGATGTCTAAAATAGGTAACTAAAACCTGAGTTACAGGTTACCAGACTTCCACCTTAGTTACCGATAATTACTGAGTTTTAGTCAATACCAATTATAACTAGCCAATATAACTATAATACAATGTCAATCTTATGTAAACTCTTTCTCGCAGCGATCTACGATTGATTCACCCTCAGGCGAAGCATAGCACTTGTGGTGAAGTTGTTCTTCTGATATTGATATTGAATAGTATATTACAACGGTGTTAGATTGACACGCTCTGGGACAGAGGGAGGCAGGAGAGCGACAGAGTTCACTTAGCTAAAACCACGAAGTTTTTCATAGTCCAGTAAGATTAATTAGGTTAGGTTAGAAACCGAAGTATGAAAAACGGAATATGATCTGCACTTAACAATTTTAGTTTTATAGATATTTGTTATTTTTCAAAAACTGTTTTATACTCTTTTATTTAGTTTAAGATGATTAATGAAGATGATGATTGACCTGGGATATTAACCTCAAATGAGTCTCTAGCTTAACCCTCTTTATTCTAATGGCTAATTTCAAATCAATGCATTGTCATCCTTAAAGATATGATGATAGGTGATGTTTAAACGTATACAATTAATATTCCCCAGAAGAAAATACACTAATGTTGAACACCGTGGTGCAATAAAATCGGCAAACACGAAACCGCCTCTTGCGCTCTGAGTCGCACTTACGGCGGGCATAGTGACGCACCACTGTCGTGTCGATTGTATATTATGAAAAAGTAAAGAATATCCCTAGCACACCGATGATTTATGGCACCGCAGGTAACATTAGTATAATTAATAATAGTAACATGAACCAATATCTTCATATATGATATTTTTTAACCAAAAATCTGAAGCTGTGGAAGTTCCTGCGGAGCATGTGCTACTACGTTTGCCCAAAATGTGCCATAATTCTTTAAGACTGTGCCCCTGTAAGAAAAAGAAAAAATATGCAACAAATGTTTTGAAATGTTAAACATTATTTTATCAGATGTGAATACATTCGGTCTTATTACAGAGAGACGTTTATAGCTAGTCTTAGTATCTGTTACATTAAAGAAGTACGTAAGCGAAACGCATATATAAGCGAACTGTAAAGGCCTTTAGGATTTTTTCCGTTTATCTAAAAAAAAAAATTTTAAATATTGTAAATCACCCCACAAAAGGTAAAAAAAAAAAAAAAAAAATTTTTTGGTGGGCCCCCCCAAAAAAATTTTTTTTTTTTTTTAAAAAAAAAAATTTAAAAAATAAAAAAATTCAACCCAATTTTTAATAAAAAAATAACAAAAAAAAAAACCCAAAAAAAAAAAAAAAAAAAAAAAAAAAAACCCCCCCCGCCCGACCCCCCTTAATAGTACGCCAGCCATCGTGGTTTAATTCCAGCCGGTATACTACTAAAATTGTGAGTCGTAATTTTGATTGCCAATTTTCCGCGTGTTTGACGTTGATAGAAAAAAAAATCACAAGAGATTGTGCACAAATGCAAAATGAGAAATATTTTGGGCACATGTAAACAAAATCAAACACGCAATGGGGTAGCGCGGCGGATTCTTCCCTGCTCCACACTCCGAAATCTGAAGAAGACTACCCAACAGTGAAATGTATTGCGTAAGAAGTGTAACAGTGATATGAAAGTTATTAACTTTACATCACGGTAACCACCAAGATACTGAAGAAATGCCAGATTAGAAATGATTTCATAATTTAAAGGTTCTATCATATTATATATATATATACTTAATACATTATTATCTTAAGGTCAAGCAGTGTAAAGCACTTTTATGAGCGGTCATTATATATTAGGTGTTTCACAACATACATCAAACGGAGTGAAAGGTGCCTAGCATAAGAGTATCGGTCGACGGCCTCATTAGATCTGTACTACTGAATTTAACAAAATTAACCGTGCGACGGCAGTGCAGTGTAATGTCCACTAACCCGTATCGTCCCGTGGCGTCGCATGAGGCGACAGAAGGAATCTGAAATAAGAAATGGTCGGCAACATCTCCCCGATAACAAATCAAAATTGTAAAATGTGCGGTTGCCAACCCCCCTGCCAAACATGGCAACTAATCGCGTGAAACAATATATTGGGGGGGGGGGGGAATATTACATACAACAGGGGACTTCTATAGGCTGTAATGGTATGGTAATATATCAATTTATTTTTTAAATGAGTTGTGACCAAACGGAATAAGAAAGCTTATGATAAGCAGTGGGCTTGTCGAAGAGCTATAATGATGAACGATGATGAAATTGAATAATATATGTGTTTCGTTTTGTATACGAGTAATAACGTTAATATCATTAATATCACATATAGTCTCTATTATGTACTTACGTGAAGTAAACTCCTCCTTGTGAATCCGAGGGAGCTTTCCATATAAATGTGGCTCTGGTCTTCTCTCGAGGATCTGCGTGGGTGATGGCTGAACATTCCGGGTGGATGGTAGTATTTGGTACTTCCTCCCACGAGCCCAGCCATTCATTAGTTTCTACGGAACGTGCTTGAATGAAGAATCCCTTAAATGGCTCAGCACCTTCTATAGTAACTAAAATAAGAAAAGAAAAATTGCAAAAAATTGTATAGGTACAAATATGTATAACCATGTTTTACGTGGTAGAGCAACGCTGCAGCTATAATTATGGTTGTAGAACGAATTGGTCGGCTCTACCGGGGAAGGACCACGCTCTCACAGAATACCAGCATAAAATAGCAGCTTAATGCTACCATGTTTCGTATGGTGAGTGTAGAGGACGTGATGCTCTTTTTACTGGAATTTAGGCATTCCATCTTAATCCTCACTGGTGACAACGCATTTGCATTTTGATTCGTGGTTGAGGATTGATGTAGATGTCTATGGGCTGCAACGACCATTTACTATCAGGTGGTGCTCGTTTATCACCTTTCTCCTATAACTATAAAAAATTATTAAAATAATAATATTTTTAGTGGCAGTAGGTGCAAGTTTTTTTTTATCTATTCGATGATCGAGCAGCTACAAAAAGTTTACGACTAACTTCCTGTATTTGAGAACCCCGTGATAGGTTCCTGTCAATATAAATTAATTTAAAAAAGGCTATAGAATTAATAAACATTGAAAAAAGTAAGGGAGATAATACGCCACCCTGCGGGGCACCAGCGATGGTAGAGAAAAGTATCATCGAGAACATGCTGGCGCCAGACTTGAAACCAATCAATCACTGTTGAAGATATAATAAGAGTGTACCCAGTTAAATCTCAAAATCAACTGAATTAAAGGCATTTCTAAAATCTAACGAAGAAAGGATAGTTAATTTGCCATTTTCCATTGCAGATCTATTATCTTCCGTAATATTGACTACGGAATGCGCTTGCTCAATCTCTTCCTCTCCCAATTCTGGACTATGCAGATGTCAGCTATCTTGATCTCACCGAGAAGCAACTTGATAATCTTGAGCGTCTTCAAAAATCTTAATATATATAAATTACGTGTCACGTTGTTTGTTCGCGATGGACTCCTAAACTACTTAACCGAATTTAGTCAAATTTGCACACCGTGTGCAGTTTGGTCCAGTTTGAGAGATAGGATAGTTTTTTTGCCCATGAGTGACCCAAATTTTTTGCGAATTTTAGTATCTTTAATAGGACATGACAAAGGGTCGTCGAAAATGGCAGAACAACGTCTGCCTGGCAAGCTAGTTTTGTATAAATGTTGTTTTTGATCCTTACTATCCTTATAATCTTAAGGATGGCTTTGAATTCCTTCATTATTACCCATTCGAAAGTTTTGATATCATCAGAAAATTTTATATTAAAAATGCCTGGCCATAATACCAAATTTTTGGACAGGTCTTTTACTATCCAAGCAGTCCGTCTATGAAGCCTACCGCTGTCAGCGAGTCGTGCCCAGTCCTTATCAGTTTTTCAGCAGCTTATACACAATCACTATCTTAATCTTGGAGTTCATGCCGTCTATATATGTACATACATTCGTACTTTCATGTATTTATTTTTATATATTATATGTATATATTTATAAATATTGTTTTTGTATCACCATCACCAAACTACACAATTTTCTGGTTTTCGTGATCCTGTCCATCCAAAGGTTGTCTGGAAGAAATCGCTTTCAGCGATAAGACCGCCCGCCTCTTTCGTGTAAAGAGTTATCTATCTCCATCCCCATTAAGGAATTTTCCATATGCCACCTTACAGCGACTTAGTTTTTATAACTTTAAGCTGTTATCAGGAAGATGCTGCTGCCCATCTCCTGCTTTAATTCCCCTCAGTCGCCTCTTACGACACCCAAGCGACGATATGGGATAGTGGATATTCTTACATCACCACTACACGGTTAAAACACATGTCACCTTACTCATTTTAGGCCACACAAATACTTGTTTCGTGGGAAATGAACGCGTAAACCGTAACCATATGCTTACTAGGCACTCCACTACCGACTCGCAAAAATATGTTTGATTAGTTAGTATTTATTCATAAAGCAAATAATATTACATTTAACCATCAATATATTAAATCCTGGTATGGAAGTTAAAACCATAACTAGATTTCTAAAGAAATAAGAGATCGTATAAGTTCTTTTTATCGTAACATATTGTAATGGGTCCTATTTTCGGGTTCAAGATAGAACTAGCCTTACAGCACGATTATTATAAAAACAGTTTTTAAAATAGCCTAACAAAATCTAACTTCAATCAAATTCAATTGAGTCCCCAAATCGGAAGTCGATTGAGTAAAACACATTTAAACTCATTTTTGTCCTATGTTTGACATAATAAAATATTTCGTCCCGTGAGGGTCGTAAGAGGCGACAATGAAAAATTTTAGAAAGATCTTAAGGTGTTTAATAGGTGATATAACCATATCTTAAAGTCAGTCATAAAATAATCAGACTGGTCGTGGGTCAAAGGTTCGAGATGTCTGGTACTGCGACTGCGATCGTCAACCCACTGGGAGTCCATATCATGGGTGATGACATTAATAGCTGATGTAACCATATCTTAAAGCCAGTCATAAAATAATCAGACTGGTCGCGGGTCAAAGGTTCGAGATGTCTGGTACTGCGACTGCGATCGTCAATCCACTAGGAGTCCATGTCATGGGTGATGACATTAATAGCTGATGTAACCATATCTTAAAGCCAGTCATAAAATAATCAGACTGGTCGTGGGTCAAAGGTTCGAGATGTCTGGTACTGCGACTGCGATCGTCAATCCACTGGGAGTCCATGTCATGGGTGATGACAAAGAAGATAAATCAAAACTTTTTTACGTGTGCATTTATTTTATGTACTACTTAGTAAGATTGGTTATATCGATATTTTTAAATAAAATTCGAAATGGAATGGTTTGAATAAAATACACACAGATCTAGATCAGTCAATCGACATAGAAAACGGATTGCCATAGGTTGCCTGACCTACAATACCATCAGAGGATCTTGCTCAATCGAACTCGCTCTGGTAAGGCCGGTGCGTGATACGTAGGTAGATGCATACGTAGATAGATACATGTACACACCTGCCCAGTTCACGATTCGTAAAGATCTTATCAATGAATGTGAATGTATTGCATGTCATCAAGGTAAACCAATATTAAATATGATTTTTATTAATGCAGCTCATTATTGCTATTGCTACATATTTTATTTATTTTCTAATTTAATAGTTAATTTGTCATCACCTACAATAAGTCCACGGCTAAACATTTCTTCATAGAACACAAAAAATATATTCATCATCATAAATTAAACATTATAATTTTTAAATAGGTATTATACTTTCGATTCCCTAAGAAAGGACAACCGATCAAATTAATATATTCCTTATATTTTAACATTAAACTTACCGCTCATTACGATGATTATATATAACCAAACTATTAGATTATATATAAAAAAAACTGTAACCAAAGAGATTAGATTAGAGAAATATACTACTACTACTTAAATGTCTTTGGCTATAACTAAGTTTCCATTAGAAAGGATTTTATTTTAATAGTTAATTAAAGTCAAAGAAACTCTTCCAAATAAAATAAAACTGACTAAAATACTATAGGCACTTTAAATCGAAATTACGATATAGGTATGTACTTGCGAAGCCGTGATGTGATTAATGGGTTTTGCAATTTTGCAACAGACATTGGGAGATTTGCAACGTTGTTTCAATAGCACTCAGCTACAATAATCTTCATATCGTATTAACAAGAGCATGTTGCAGCTTTTAATATCCATTATATTGCTTAAACTCAATTACTGCCACAGGTACTTCGGGAAGTGTTTACACGTTTAGGAATTTCGCCCTTCTACGCGAAACGACTGATAATGTATGGCTTATGACATCGATTTAGTTAAATTTATGGCAATAGCCTATGTCTGTTTATAGAAAACAGTACTTTTTGTATGATTTTAATCTATGGTAGGATATTTATGAAGATTTTAATAAAAGAAGAAGAACATTAAGGGAGGTTCCCAAAAACATTAATTAATATGCTATTACCGTCGCTATGAACGACGTGGGAACTAAGTCGTATTATATAACTGCTAGTCTGTTTTTCAGGATGTGATATTTGTTTGAGAGTAAGTACCTATAGGTAATTAAAAATGGAAAAAAGTCATGACGAAGCAACTTATTTGACTTAAAATTTAATTATTGAAATAAGTTAAATAAGGTTTTAGATAAATAAAATGTGCTTAAAAGCTAACCAATTAAACGAACAACGAAACGAAAACAAAAATCGAACTTGAGTTGAGTGATATTTTTATATACACTTTTATTTTTAAAACCTTACCCCCACACTAGGGTTTTCTCCTGTATTCTGGAGGCAGTTAACATACATAAGTTACACAAATACAAACATCCAGACCCGAAACAATTACTTGTAGGCCATACAAATAGGTACTTGTTCTGTGCGGGATTCGAACTCGCGACCCTCAGCGCTGTAACTCTCATTGCTAAGTTACTACGCCACGGAGCTGTTATATACTGAGATAGGTATAAAGAGTATTCAGTGTTCTCAAAAATGTAAAATTAGACTCGGACTCAAATCAGAAATTTCTATGGAGAAGAAGGGTCAAGTGGCATCCTCGTACCGATAAGCACTTCGTAAGGCGACCCCCTACTAGATGCAATGACGTAGCTATCTTAATATGCGGGAAGTCGATGTATGGATGCATACCTTTGGGGAGGCCTATGTTCAGCAGTGAACTTGTGAAGGGCTGTAATAATGGTGATAATGTTTTTGGATGGCTTCAAGGCACAACGGCTTATCATTGAGTCGCAGCACTAAGGAACGCGGCTTCGCATCCCACACCAAACAAATAATTACAAATAATTGTTCCAGGTTAGATGTTTCTCGTTCAATTTATTTAAGTAAGCTGCCTCCACGATTCAGGTAAAAATCTGATATAAATACGTAACAGTTTTCTAAGAAATTACAATTATATTGTTCTTTATTATAATTATACACTCTAAATTTAGGAATTTAGAACACGTTTTAAGGATTTTGGGCATGGGAGTTCCTAAGGAAACTAGGGTAAAAACCAAATCGTAAGTGGAATCACTGGCCTTAGGTGCCGCGGACGTGAATGTGTGTTTCGTTTTTATACCATTTTCTACGCCATTTTATGAGGGAAAAACCAAATCACGGCAATATTATAATCTCATAGGTAAGAATCTAAATACAATTCAGCTAGCAGGTACTAAAAATTAGGTTCGTGGACGCAAATTCGCCTCCAGTAAAATAACAATTATTTTGGGTAATATGTAGTAACCAACACAATAATTGAAAATTACGTTCTTACTTTGAAATAGTACCTAATAGCTCAGATATGAAGTTATAATCGTTTCATGAAAACATTATTTGGTATAAATATAACAACACAAAATGATAAATTATGTTCTTACTTTGAAATAGTAATAGCTCCATATGAGTTATAATCGTTTCATGACAATAATTAGTTTGGTAGTAATATGTAGTAACCAACACATAATAATTGATAAATTATGTTCTTACTTTGAAATAGTAATAGCTCAGATATGAAGTTATAATCGTTTCATGACAACAATTAGTTTGGTAGTAATATGTAGTAACCAACACATAATAATTGATAAATTATGTTCTTACTTTGAAATAGTAATAGCTCCGATATAAAGTTATAATCGTTTCATGATAAGATTATTGTATTTTTTTAATAAAACTGGTTAACAAATTTACAGT